>CM035148.1:100167787-102567787 GCA_020205605.1 Panax ginseng
TATATATATATATATATATATATATTTCCCATATATATATATTGATGTTAACTTTTCACTAGTCTCCGAGCCACTTTTGAAAAATGACAGTATATCTAAAGTGTCATTTGTCATTTTTTATATTATTTTTTATTTTTTTGTAAATGAGTTCTTCTTAAATTGATAGTACGTACAAAATTACATTAATTATATTCATAATTAACTTTTTTATCACAATTTTGCTATCATATAACTGTTACTAAATTCCTTCTCCAATTTTTAAACTGCCACCAAACGTTACTTCGGAACGAAAATATATATTTAATATTGATAAATTTTGTACATAAGACTTTTTATCCATTACACAGATAATAAAATTACACTTCATTTAAGTGGAAAGAAGTATTTGGAAAAAGAAAAAGAAAAAAGTGAAAAGCATAACCTTTTCCACGATGGAGTACCGGCAGCAAGCCAAAATGCTCCTATATAGAGTTTTGATAAAAAGAAGATTTATTCTTCTCCATAGTTATTTCCACTATTATAATAAATAAATTATACTATTGTTTTTTCATCATTGTTTTAAATAAAAATTGAGGGTAGAAGAATTAACAGAGACTAAGCAAGCGATGAGCGTGCAATTTATATAATATAATTAATTTAAAATTTTAAGTTAGAGGGTAAAATAAAAATATGAGATAACTTGAAGGGCGAAAAAGAAATTTTTTTCCAAAATATAGAAGTAATATTGGATGTTCTGATGGGGGGACAAAAGAGGAAAATTTCTAAACTTGGGTGGTGGAAGTTGCCGACTTTATAATAAAATGCAAGTAAAATATCAAACGTTGTCCCAAAAAATTAATTGTTCTAGTTATCAAATAAGGTTGTAAAAGAGCATTGAAATAAAAGTAAAATAAAATTTCAAAAATCATGTGCTCCACATAAATAAAAGTTTCTTTTGTAATGTGATGTCCAAGTTGATCAATTATATGTTATGAATCCACCACAACTTGGTAGGTCATGTCTTATATTTTTGTTTTGCATAAAAGGTAAAATTAGAATACTCTTCGTTTTTGAGGCCAAGGATTACCCGATGTACATTACTCCTTCGTTCCGAAAAATTTCATACAAGTTAAACTTTTCAAGTTAAACAACCTCATACTAAACTTCAAATATTGATGTAAACTTATTTAATTTTAATTAATATAATTATTATAATTATATAATATATAAAAAATTATTAATTATAAAATTTGTTCCATTCTAAATTTTCACAAGTCATGCCAATTTTAAATTTTAATATACTATCGTTTAACCTTAAAAGACAAATCATAGCTCTAATTTTGGAGCGAAAGTAATATTTGAAAATAGGAATAAAAAAAAGATAAAAGAAAATATTAGTAAGTACTATAACATTTTTATATAAAACAAATATTAATTTACTATTTTTTTATGTGATGTAATATATGGTTCATGACTTAAATTGAAAAGTTAAAAAGTAGTTTTGAACGAAATTATGGATATGCAATGAAATGCAGGTGATTGCAACAAGGAATACCCGTGCCCGCAGTAACAGACTCGAGAATATGTGCTGGCGTATTTGGCATCTTGCCCGAAAAAAGAAACAGGTCTCTTTCTCTCTCCTTATATATATATATATATATATGGGATTCTTCTCCATGATGAGTTCGATTCTTATATAGAAGCATGCGATATCTCCTTTTTGGATCGTTGATCAACTTATTGGAAGGCTGAGATTGGGATATATTAATATCAAGCCGTGAGAAGCTCTACCGGTTTCTATTTAAATAAGAGGGGCTCATATTTTAACATATTGTCAGTATAGTTAAACAAAATGAATATTTAATATTAAAATATTTTGACCGATACAAGTTGTACCGGTCTATTCTTTTTTTTTACGCATTGATGCTTTATCAGTTTTTAATCAAATATAAAGAGATTGCACAAAATATTAAAATATTTAAAAATATTCAAAGTAGAATTTAAGTTGCTTACCTCTTTTTTTTTAACACATTCATGCTTTAACACTTTTTAATCAAATATAAGGAGATTGCACAAAATTTATTTTGACTTACAAATATAATGTTAAAAATAAATATTAGTAATATAAAAATAAATATAATTATATTATAAATATATAAATATTAATATTATTTTAATATTAATATATTAAAATAAATATAATAAATATATAATTATGCAAGATATATAATTATATTATTAATAATTATGCAAGATGTAATAAAGATGTAAATATTATTAATATAAAAATAAATATAATTATATTACATCTTTATATAATTATTTATTTATTTATAATATAATTATATTTATTTTTATAATACTAATATTTATTTTTAACATTATATTTGTAAGTCAAAATAAATTTTGTGTAATCTTTTATATTTGATTAAAAAGTGATAAAGCATGAATGTGTTAAAAAAAAGAGTAGGCTTAAGACAACTTGTACCTACTTAATATTTTTAAATATTTTAATATTTTAATATTTTTTGCAATCTCTTTATATTTGATTAAAAATCGATAAAACATCAATGCGTAGTAAAATAGAGTAGTAAGCATAACTTGTACTTACCAAATATTTTAATATTAAATATTCATTTTGTTTAACTATACCGATAATATGTTAAAATGTGGGCCCTCTCTTATTTAAATAGAAACCGATGAGAATCACGGTATTGGTATTAATATATCCCAATCTCACTTTCTAATAAGTCGATCAATCTGGTCCAAAAGGGGTGTCAGCATCGGCCTCATAAAGAATCGGGTCGCTATGGAAGGGATCCATATATATATATATATATATATATTTGATCCATTTGTCCCGATCGTCCAAAATCCGAAAAAAAAACTAAAAAAATTATGGAACTCAATTTTTCCATAATACAGTTGTTTTCGGTGTGTTTTTAATACCTACACCAACCAATGTATGTATAGTCCGCCTGCTTGGTATGTAAATATTTTAGTATAGGCATCCAAATCACGCCTAAAACATCAGACATTATGTAAAAATTCAATTCCATAATTTTTTTTTTTAGTTGTTTCAAAAAAAAAAAAAAAAAAAAAAAGTCCAATTTTAATAGAGTCCGTGATCCTGATCGGATCCCACTCTATATATATAGCAAGGATCAAGTGCATACCCTTTATCTTACTCACTCACTCACCCCCTTTAGGCGCGACGATTTGGGTAATACAATAGTAAATGCATGCTTTTTAGCGACCAGACAACATATATATAATCACTAAAAGTATGAGGCGACGGTTGTATAATCAAAACCGTCTGCTCTAAAGGGGGGTAGTACGGTGAGTAAATAAAGGTATGCACTTAATCCGAATCAGATATATATATATATATATATATATATATATATATATATATATATATATATATAAAAAATATATATACACATATGTAATACACAATCACCTATAGCGACAGTTTTTTTGGACTATAATAAGGGGTGACCCGTCGCTATAGCTATCCTAGTCTATAGCGAGTGAACCATCGCTATATATACTAAAAAAATCGTCACCATAAAGCGCATTTGTTTACTACATACTATATATATATATATATATATATATAATTTAACTCTCTCGCATCTAGAGGAACGAACAAAGAGCTTAATCAAGAGTATAGTGACGATTTTTTTCGTCGCTATAACATAAAAAACTGTCTATCTATGCTATAGCAACAGAAAAAATCGTCGGATATATATATACACACGCTATAAAGCGGCTTTCTTGAACTGCTGACATCAGCATGATACTGTGTCATGTTATTTTTCTTCTTTTTTTTGTCCTTATAATTTTAGTTATATTACTATTTATCCTTTAGTATTACTCTCTTCGTCCTTAAAATGATAAATAAAATACAATTTACACACATTAAAAAAGTAAAAAGAGAGTAAAAAAATTTTAATTTATTTTTAAAGACCTGACAAGGTTATATAAAGTGACGAATACTTTTATTTTTTTAGTATTAATGGATCTCACTAAATGACTTAAATACCCTTCACTTTATGTATTTTATCTCATTCTTTTGAGGACAAAAATATTTGTATATTTAGTCATCCTTTTAAAGACGGATGAAGTAATTTTGTTTTTATATTTCTATTTAATCTTCTAAATTCTATAAAATCCATATTTTATCTCATTGACACACGTCATGCAATGCGTATGCCACCGAGTGCTAGTCTGGATAAAGTATGGGCATCAGAGGTAGAGAAGCACAAATTCTTTTCAAAACATTTTGGACATAAAATAGACAATGCGCCTTTTTTCGATCAACAATTTGAAAAGAAAACTTGTGAACTTATAACCAACGAATTTTCGAAATCACAAAATCTATGCTTCTGCCCTAGTATTTTAATTTTTACAGTCAAAATCTCCACTCACTAAAAAGAGTGTCCAAATGATTACACAAAACAAAAAAGAAACATTTAAATTCAAAATTTAGAATTGTTTTATTCCACCACGTCACTCCGGCAGACCCAACCCATTCAAATCAAAAGAACGGCTCTTGATAATATTTTGCATTCACTTAATTTTTAGAAACTAAAATGTTTTCTTATAAGGTAACTTGGTTTGCATAAAAATGAATCATCAAATACACTCGCAATGTTTTATAATGGGCTGCCAATAAATATACAACAAACAATATTTTTTGTAATTATTATAACTGACACTAGACATTTTACACGACGGTTATTATTTTGATAATATAATTTTTGATTTGACAAGTTCAACTGCCTCTAAAGAAGTTTACTAACAGATAGCGTGGGACGACGCACAAAAGCTAGCAAACCGACGTATCGAACTTGAGAAAGGTCGACATGATGCTGCGGAGGATCTTTCCGAGCTCTCTGAAGGGGAGAAGGAGAAAGGAGAAGGGAATCAAACAGAGGCTCCCACTGAAAAAATTGCAAGAATTAACTCCGATGTGCAAATGTGGTCAGAGGAAAATATCAAATGTAACCACCATTACATAGTCTTGATCAGGTATACAATTTTTTGGTTCTTAGGTATACTTTTCATTTTTAAACATATGAAAACTAAAAATGTCATTGAAATGAGATGAAAAGTGATTCATTGTAAACGTGGGCTATTATGCCTTTATTCGACACACATTTTTGTTATTATCCATAAGAGAAATGAAAGGTCTAGATTTATAACAAAAAAAACACTATTATTAATAGTGAAATGATTTAAAATTTTAAATTTAGACAATTCATTTCTCTTATAAACAATTAAAAATATATTTGTTCGAATAATATCATAAAAAACATTCATTATGATCAATCCCATTGAAACACAAATTTAAAATGGGGGAAAAAATAATATTATTTTCAATGAAAAAAATAATCAGTATTCTAAAAATTGTTAGGCAAAACTAAACGTCTGAGGGGGGGCGCCTAGGCATTTTCCTAGGCAGATAAGACGTTTTCTTGGACAGTTTTATTTATTTATTTTTTTATTATATATACTTGTTATACTATACAATACATAAAAGGAAACTGATAAATCTACAACAGAAAATAATATTTTCACATGAAAATTATCGCTATACATCTATGGCGACACCTTTCATATGAAAATATCAAAAAATGTTGTGAAAATATCAATTTCCTACATAAAATTGATGTAATTTTCTAAAATTTTACATGAAAATTATCCAAAAAAAAAAAAACTTCTGGTACTGAAAAATTCATTTGAAATATTATAAAGTTTCAAAATAGAAGTCTAATTTTGTCTAGACAAGAGCCTAGGCGTCCAACCAAATTTAGGCAGTAGAGGACTGCCTAACGTTTAGGTTGGAATTAATCAAACCTAGACGAAAATTTTTAGAACACAAAAAAAATATATGAATGTTGAAGATACAAAAACTCGAGGAACAGTAAATTAACATGATGTTAAGTGCCTCTGAATAAGGTAACCAAAATTTTATGGCCATGAAATTTTGTGAACAATGCGTAGTCAAACTCGTTTGATATTCTCGAATACAAAGATATTAAATAGGCTACATCAAAAAATAAGAGTAGAGCATAAACCTAAAAAGTTAAAGGGATCAGGTGCTTCAAGTTAGGGTTTTTAGTATACACTATAAGAGCATTCACAACAATTTTTTTATTTCTATTCCTACTCTGCAGTGTTATCAGGTTATTCTGTAGGATAGGAGTTCAATTTTTTCACTATGTACCCAACAAGTTCCTTATATTGATTCCTTAAATATTAAATTTTAAAATTTAAAAGTTACAATTTGAAAGTTCCAACAGTCAAATCATGTTTTGAACGTTGTAACAATTTTTATTTAAAAGTAGTTGTTGTTTGAATTTAAAAATTACAATTATTTTAATTTAAAAATAGATATTGCTAGAAATCAAAATGTGCAACGATCATTTATGAGAACTAAAACAACATTATTTTAATTATAAAATAATAAAATTTATAATTAGTAGTAATATTTTTTTACAAAAATGATCAAAATCAAAATTTGACTGATTTTTACTTTTTTTTTTATAGTTCTCTTTCTTCTCTAAATCCTCTGTTTAAAAAATAAAAATGAGTGAATTTGACAGACGTACAAATCAACAATTAAGAGTGAGATAAGATCCTTTAACCAACATAAAATTGCAATAAATAAGGTGTGAAATGTTATTTTACAGGGAACGCTCTTTTGATTCCCTCACCCTGAGGAGTCAAATCATATATAAGGATTAAAATAGAGAATTATATAAGGATAAAAAAACTGTTGGATACTGATTTATTAATATATTCTTCAAATGTGGGGATAAAGAGTATTGAGGAAACTGTTGTGAATGCTCTTAGTGAATGACAACAAATGCCTTTGCACAAAAAATATAAAATGAAGAACCAAAATTTTTAATAATAATATACAAATATATCCAACGATATTTTAAGATATTAACATCAATATAATGCAATGGAATATCATGTTAGTGGTTGAAAAATATTGAGGATCAAATTTTCATGTTTATGCAGTCTACATGGATTGGTGCGGGGAGAGAACATGGAACTTGGACGAGATTCTGATACCGGTGGTCAGGTATTTAATTTAATTATTTTTCAGTTTAACAATATTTATCCAAATTTAGAATTTTCACATTGGCTATTGCTCTACACTAGCAACTACTAGTTTTTACTAATGAAATTAAGGTCTTGTTACTACCAAATACTCTTTTTTTTATTTGAAAAAAAGGTTTTTATCACATCTATTGAATGTATGCATTTAAAAATGTTTCAGGTGAAATATGTGGTGGAACTAGCTAGAGCACTTGCAAACATGAAAGGAGTCTATCGGGTCGACCTCCTGACCCGACAAATTACATGCCCGGAGGTTGATTCAAGCTATGGTGAACCCATTGAGATGCTGTCATGTCCATCTGATGACTTTGGTAGCTGCGGTGCCTACTTAATTCGGATCCCCTGCGGACCTCCCAATAGGTAATTACAGTTTTACCCACCTTATTACTACAAATTACTTTCGTGTTTTTTTTCCTTGAAATGATAATAACTTCATTTGCAAAGGTAAAAAATGACATAATTCTACCAAAAACAAAAACAAATTATGACAATTTTGTCATTTCACTAATTTTATAAACTTCAATTTTGACAAGTCCCCAATATTCAAAATCAAGTTGATTACTCACTTTTAATGATAATTAACTAACTGTGACAACTAACTACAACCATATTTTTTTACCTCTTTCTCTATTTCGTTATCCAAAATTAAGTTATTTTAATAGTTTAAATAACAAACAATTGTGACAACACAACGACATTTCTCCCTTTTTGTTTAGAAAGAGAGAGATGAAGACAACATGAGTATGTAATCAATCGAACCTGATGTGTTAGTTTGCCAAATGTTTCTAAAGTACACATACAAAATAATGCATTTTCTTATAGTCATTCCTATAGTAAGAGTTTGCCAAACTATGTAACTAAGCTCAATATCTTTGGCACAGGTACATTCCAAAAGAATCACTCTGGCCATATATTCCTGAGTTTGTTGATGGCGCTCTAGGTCACATTGTGAACATGGCAAGAGCTTTAGGTGAACAAGTCGATGCGGGGAAGCCAATGTGGCCTCACGTGATTCACGGTCACTATGCTGATGCTGGGGAGGTAGCAGCACGCTTGTCCGGGGCGTTGAACGTGCCTATGGTGCTAACAGGGCACTCGTTGGGAAGAAACAAATTTGAGCAGCTACTTAAACAAGGGAGACTCTCTAGGGAAGACATCAATTCCACTTACAAGATATTGAGGAGGATTGAAGGTGAAGAGTTTGGGTTAGATGTTGCTGAAATGGTGGTGACGAGCACAAGGCAAGAGATCGAAGAACAATGGGGTTTGTATGACGGGTTCAATATAAAGTTGGAGAGGAAGCTTAGGGTTAGAAGACAGAGGGGAGTGAGTTGCCTTGGAAGATACATGCCAAGGATGGTGGTAAGCACATTTTCCACCGGTTCTTATAATTAGACAACTAAACATTGCCCCTTAAAGGCATGACTGAGTTCAAATCATATCAAAATTTGATATTTCCACAAGGCTAAATGGGACTCACACTCATGTGTGTGAGTGACACATTGTGGAAATATCAATTTTCACTCGAGGAAATAACAATTTTCCTGGGTATAAACAAAACAACACATAAAATGTAAGATATAATAAAGGCTATTCATGTCAGTTCACAAGAACTACAATATATCTATAAATCTGATGTGTCTAACTGATTGTTATGTGAGTCTAGGTTATACCACCAGGCATGGACTTCAGCTATGTCACAACAGAAGATTCCTTAGAAGGCGATGGAGATCTCAAGTCATTGATTGGCACCGACAGAGCTCAAAGCAAAAGGCCTATACCTCCAATTTGGTCTGAGGTTAGCCTTCCATACTCTGTGTATTAGTTAATAGGTTCTGTACTTATCAATAAGGCGAATCTTCAAATAGAAACTGAAAACAGAGGAATTTGCTCTCTTTTTTTGCACTCTAGGTTATTTTAAGGTACAATAACAATTTCTACCCTTGGACTTCATTTAATGCAGGTGATGAGGTTTTTTACAAACCCACACAAGCCCATGATACTTGCATTGTCCCGTCCAGATCCTAAGAAAAACGTTACTACTTTGCTCAAGGCTTTTGGAGAATGTCAACCCCTTCGAGAATTAGCAAACTTGGTATCACAACATGTTCCTAAAAGTTGTTGTAATCAGATAGACCATGTATACATGGTTCTTAGCTATAATTGATTCCAAATTGTTGCTTGCAGACACTAATACTTGGCAACAGAGATGACATAGAAGAGATGTCTAACAGCAGCTCAGTTGTTCTTACCACAGTACTTAAGCTCATTGACAAGTATGATTTGTATGGTCAAGTAGCTTACCCAAAGCATCACAAGCAATCTGAAGTCCCAGAGATATATCGCCTAGCTGCGAAAACTAAAGTAATATTCATTCATCAAGTATATGAGCGTAGCAAATATATTGACCTTGGTGAAATTAAGTATGAATGATTGAACCTTCTTATAAATGATGGCCTGTATTCTTAACAGAGCTAATCCTACTTAGATAATCTACATAAAAAAACTTATCCACCATCTATGGTTCATCAGCCAAGATCATTATATTTGCCACTTCTTAATCTTATTTTCTGTTGGTTAACAATGCTAACAGTAACACTTCTATGGTACCTTTGACTCTTAAAGGGTGTATTTATCAACCCAGCTCTTGTAGAACCATTTGGTCTCACTATCATAGAGGTCAGTTCAAACATCCATGCAGTGAATTTTAAAATCATCAGTTTCTTATCGTAGGAATCCATGGCATTCTTAACTGTACAATTTCTTGCAGGCATCTGCTTACGGTTTGCCTGTTGTTGCTACAAAAAATGGTGGCCCCGTGGATATACTCAAGGTAAAACCTAAAACAAATTCTTAACCTTTACTATCCGAGTTAGCGCCTATGAGTAAACAAGTGTGACCTGATCTGCCCAACACTTGAGCTGAAACTATTTTGACTTAGGAGTGTAGTTTTCATAAACCCTATCACTTGACTTTCAGACCATAATTGCACATTCACTCACCAGATTTCTACCCTACATCTTCTCCTAAACATACTATTTTGACTTAGGAGTGTAGTTTTCATAAACCCTATCACTTGACTTTCAGACCATAATTGCACATTCACTCACCAGATTTCTACCCTACATCTTCTCCTAAACATTTTATGAATTTAACAAGGAATTAATTGCTTAATCAGGCACTTAACAATGGCCTTCTTATCGACCCACATGACCAGAAAGCAACAGAAGATGCCCTCCTAAAGCTTGTTGTTGACAAAAACCTCTGGCTTGAGTGCCGCAAAAATGGCCTCAAATATATCCACCGCTTCTCATGGCCAGAACACTGTCGTAATTACCTCTCCCATCTGGAGCGCTGCAGAAATCGTCGCCAACCCACCACCCGTCTTGAAATCATGCAAAATCCTGACGAGCCAATGAGCGAGTCACTACGTGACGTTGAAGACCTTTCTTTAAAATTCTCAATTGATGTAGACCTCAAGCTCAATGGAGAACTTGATGCAGCAACCAGGCAGAAAGAACTCATTGAGACCCTAACCCAGATGTCATCCTCTAATGGAAAATCCAGTGGTAGCTACTTTCCTGGAAGAAGGCAGGGCCTATATATAGTAGCAACTGACTGTTACGATAGCAGTGGTGTCTGCACTGAGAACTTACCATCAATCATCGAGAATGTTGTCAAGGCTGCAGGCTCTAAGACAGGCCAGATAGGTTTTGTATTGCTAACGGGTCTAACTTTACTGGAGACCAGGGAAGCGTTAAAAAGTTCTCAATTGAATTTAGAAGATTTTGATGCCCTGATTTGCAGTAGTGGAAGTGAAATGTATTGCCCGTGGCGGGATTTGGCAGTAGATGGAGACTATGAAGGCCATATTGAGTACCGGTGGCCTGGTGAGAATGTGAGATCGATGGTGATGAGACTTGCTAGGATAGAAGATGATGCTGAGGGTGACTCCGTGCAATACATGAGTGCTTGTAGCTCTAGATGTTACTCATATAGCATTAAACCAGGAACCAAGGTATGGATCATTTTATATGGGCTGTAAGCGGAAAAAAAACAAGTAAGAATATTGCATTTGAAACTTCAGTTTTGATGGCATAATCTTTTTTCATTATGATTTGCGTCTGACAGACTCGAAGGATTGATGATCTGCGCCAGAGGTTGCGGATGAGAGGCTTTCGATGCAACCTTGTCTACACGCATGCTGCATCAAGGTTAAATGTGATGCCCTTATTTGCATCAAGAGCCCAAGCACTGAGGTATAGCTTCTTCTTCCTTCCCTAATATGATTTTGTGGGTTCATGGATTTATTCAATAAACAATGTAAAAACAAATAGGCTAGTACCATGTGAAGAATCTAGCTTACTTGTGACTATTCATGTATGCAGGTATCTATCAGTTAGATGGGGCATCGATCTTTCTAAAATGGTTGTGTTTGTGGGAGAGAAGGGAGACACAGACTATGAAGACCTGCTTGTTGGCCTCCACAAGACTGTTATTCTAAGAGGTTCTGCAGAATATGCCTGTGAGATGCTCCGAAGTGAAGATAGCTTTAAAAGGGAAGATCTAGTCCCCCAAGATAGCCCAAGTATTGCCTTTGCCGATGGATATGAAGCTCCAGATATCTCCACAGCATTGGAGACTCTTGGGATCATATGATTTTGTTTTTCTTTTGTTTTTACCCTTCTCTCCTTTTCTTTTGCTTTTATGCTTTTCCTTTTGGGAAAAAGGGGGGAGGGTGGAACCTTATACTTGATACATAAGACGAAAGAACGATATGATAAACATAACTAGTCTGGTAAATAAGAAAGCTCCATAGTTTTGACATCTTATGTAAGTAAAAGGCACTCTTCTGGAATAATCAACTTCAAAAAGACATGAATATATTCCAAATGGTTCTCTAATGCACAAGTATATGGTCATGACTCGACTCAATAAGTTGGATCGTGGACAGTGGAAAGAACAATTATCTAAAAGACTAAAACTATAAAGCTCTTACACAATGATTGTTTAGAATGTTTCCCACGTATATATCTCTTATACCACTTGTAGCATATGATTTAAAGTCATATGAATGATATCTGAAAAGCATATATATGAAGACATAGGCTAGAAAGAAAATATTTTTCGGAATTACTTCAGTTTTCACAGTATCAAGTAACTATAGCAGTTCCATCATATTATGTGCTATTAGTTTAGAGGAATATGAATCACTAGTTGCATTTACCTTTCAGCTGGAATGATGAAAAAAGAATTGTATTTTAAGACATGCCCTTTGAGTTCTTTCTCCAGCCTGTTGAGTAATCCATAATTGTGTACATGTCACCTCTTCATTATGCACAAACAAGATCTATCATGTATTCCACTCCACAAACACATTTAACCATGTGTGAAATTCCCTGCTATCAGTAGAACATTGAATGAGATAGGAATTTTCACTGTATTGCTACTACAGCCTACAGCGAATGATGAATAAAATCAAGTTGTGGAAATAAATAAAAAGGTACTTTTCAAATCTTATTCAAATTTCATTGACCTTTAGAAATAGAACCATAATTTTTTGTATGTGCATGATATTGCACCCATACAATCAGGAAAATAACTAATGCAATCAGTTTTTGCCATCCCCAAAAGTCAGTCCCCCTAATTGTGTGATATATGGGAGAATATAATTTAAAACTTCAGAAACAAATTTACCTTCAGTACCTTAATTTGATTCTGCAGAGACAGCAAATACTCGGTTTCTCCAGCTTTGTCAGATAAGAAAGCTTGGATCTCCTCTTCCAGACTCTTTTTATCCATTTCCTTAAGTTCTGGTTGCAATTGGTGTAGTTTAAGATTTTACTGTTAAAGTGACAATATTATATCTTGTAAGTTACATTTAAAAGATTAAAATTTTCAATAATTTCCTTCAAAACCCAGTTATTTCATGCAGTTGTCCTTTGCACCGAGAAAGTATGTAGTCAAGAAAATTATTGAGACAATAGTGCAAATTCACTACATTTTTGGATGCATTAGAGAATTTCGAAATATTCCTGATATAAGGCTAATTAAATACTGGCATTTCTGCACCTCCTGATTATGATTCAGAATAAGTAGGTACATCAAAAGGAAAAACATGGAAATATAAAGTTGAAAGAAGCTGTGTTCACTTATGTATAACTGACCTTATAATCTTCTATCTTACTCTTCGCTAACTCAATAGATTGCCGCACCTGTTCCAGTAAAATAGTTTATAAATAAGACCGCATTCCCAATTGTTGATTGATAGTGTGAAAATAGAAAGCCAAAAATAAAATTACAGCATCTGAACATGAGTTGGAAAATTAACTTTTAAGAAAATGCTTATACCCTGACATGGTGCATCACTTTTTGTTCGGATGCTTCACATTTACTGGGTGCAATATGTCATATTAAAGAAACAAAGAAATAAATTCCAATTGATTTTTTTATCCCCTGTACAAAATATTTACGACTTGGAAGAAATATTGAATTTATATTCATGTCTGTCAAATTAAAGTTGGGGCCACTATTTATATTTAGAAAATGAAATTGAAAGTGAAAATCAACAACTTTAGCCAAAAATATGTATCACAGGGAATATGGGGAAGATTTATTGTAACTAATCATTGCAGAAAACGAGATATAATATTGTACTGATCATGCATTTGATCCTTCCACATGTTTCACACTATAAAGAGAAGCACGGCAGAAAATCACATAACTACATGTATGCACTAATGGGGGATGCATTAACAACAATTCTAATGCTCCGTTTGGATCGATGGAATTGGAGGGAGAATGGAATGAATCATTCCATTGGAATGATAAAAATGTTGTTTGGTTTGTTTATTCCAACGGAATAATGTATTCCTAGTGGAATAGGTGTTAACTTAAAATTATAATTTTTATTCCTGGAAGGAGGGTCAGGAATAACTTATTTCATCTATTATTTTTAAGTAATTGACAAATATGCCCCTTAAAAATAAAATAGGGTTCCATGTTCTTTCATTCAATCAATCTATCGATCTGCGAAAGAGGAGGAGCAGAGGCGAGCGAAAGAGGAGCAGAGGCGAGTCTGGGATTTCATTCAATCGATCCATCTATTCGGTTTGCTCTTCTTCCTGAGATTTTGATATCGTTGTGATATCTAGTTCATTTATTTGTTTGGATTACAGATCTCTGTTTGGTGTGACATTGAGAATTAATTTGATGCTAGTTCTAGTTCAATTTGTTTGACGTTTATTCTCTTTGGATTACAGATCTCTTTTTGGTTGCTCTGCATCACTACCTGCTTTGGAGGGATTGCCATTACTTGTGCTTTTTTCACTTTATACAGATTTTTTTTATTCTCATTGCATGTCAGACCATCCACAGATGAGAACCAACTCTGTTATAAGTTTTCTCAAAATCGAGGGTGAGAAAAAGAGTGAACTGGAGATATTGCTGTTAAAGGTTTTTCATGAGAATGTGTAAATTGACTTATTAAGGTGAAGGGAAGTAAGCAGGGAGAACTGGAGACGATATTGATAAAGACTGCTTCTAGCTAGGAATATTGAGAATGCTATGAAAGAAGATTTTTGGATTAAACCATAGGTTGTCTAAAAAATTAAAATTCAATTAGTTAATTGATAATATATGATAACATATACACTTTTTAATTTAAAAAATATTCTGCTGCTTGGAACTATACCAATAAAATAAAGCTCTAGGACTGGTGAGTGGTTACATATAAACTCCCTCCATAAAACTTGGAAATTAAGCTAAAAAGCAGTTTCCAGTTGAATTCATTTTACTAACTTGTGAGTTCTAAGATTTGATAGTATGTCATCTACAAGTTCTTATAAATTTTTTGTTGAGGTTATAGACCTTTAGGTTAGATTCTTATTATATTATTCCTGTTCTACAATGAATTAGCTGATTAATTATACTTATCATCCTATTTAAGGGCAGCTATTTCGAAAAACAGGGATGTTAATGAACCCAGTTGAGCCGAGCTTTGAGTTACTCAAGCTCAGCAGGTTATAGAAGCAAGCCCAAATTAGAGTTCAAGTTTACTTGTTGATGAAACGAGCCAATATCTAACAAGCCTTAGATTGGGCCAATATCAAATAGCTTGATTGCTTATATTGTTTTACACTGTTAATTGGTTAAACGAGCCGAGCTTATAATAACATACATATGCTTATAATGGCATTGCTTATATTGTTTTACACTGTTTGGCGTTTCTAAAACTATACATATGCTTATATACATGTGATATAAATATCCATACTTATATGGAACAGACCATTTGTATTTGCACTACCATTTACTAACCAAATATATATACTTTGCTTACTATTAATCCTCCTACTTAACTAAAATATACTTTTATTTTTATTTATTTATTTAAAAAGTCAGAAGAGACTTGTATCAGAATATATAGAGGAAGTAATTCCAGTTACAATAAAGAATTAAAACTCTGTTTAATGGCTATGAAATCAGAATTAGTCAAATATGTGCTACTATGACCCTCTAGAATTTCAAATTTCAAATGTTACACTAAATAATAAATATGAGCAAACAAGAAATCAGACCAAAAAAATACTGGGAGCAGCACAGCACTGATTCATATTATACCAATGTCAAACTATCCTTTATAAATTGACACCTCTCATGCCCTTCTGCATACAAAAATTCTGCCGCCGATCGTCTCCAAATGATTCATTGCTTAGGATATAAAATTGATGATTGATTCTTTTGTTTTGAAGCCTAGCAAATGAACTGTTTCATTATTGCTTTCATTATAGTATGTTTCTTGAAATTGTTTTGAAATTGTTTTACAATATGTTTATTGTTTGAGTTTGCTCTTACTTTTTCAATTGAATTGCAGTCATGGCTCGTCGAGATTAGACAAACGGAAGAGAATGAAGAGATTAATTGCCTTTTTTTTTTTTGGTCCGAAATAGTTGCCATGGTTACCTTATTCATGCAATTTGTTATATCTATGGCACTGACATAGACATATGAGAGAGCACTTAATCGACCAAAGTACACCCTTTCTTGCTCGAGCGGTCTAAAATTTATGAGGAGCTAGTGTATGATGGTGACATTACTTGCCACAATTACCTTAGAATGGATAGGGCAAGTTTTACCAAATTATGTGATATTTTACATACTACGAGCAAACTTAGTAGTACAAAGTACCTTCAAATAGATGAACAAGTTGCCATATTCTTGTATGTATAGCCCATCATGTGAAAAATCGTGTCATAGTATTACAATTTAATGTCGATCCGGTGAGATGAATTAGTAGGCATTTCAACAACGTACTCAATGCCGTGATAAGATTGAAGGTCAACTTTTAAGAAACCTAACCTATACGTGAAAACTCTACCGACGATAAGTGGAAATGGTTCAAGGTATTTCTTTAACTTAGATATTTGTTATCCTACCGTAACAAGCTTTTTTAAATTACATATTTATCATTATGTTTTTGAAAAAGATAAGTATTTCTTACTAGGGTTGTCTAGGGGCTTTGGATGGAACATACATAAAGGTTCATGTCCTCGAAGAAGATAAACCTAGGTATTGAAATCGAAAAATGAGATTACAACTAACGTGTTAGGTGTTTGCTCCCCGGAGATGCAATTTATCTACGCCTTACCCGTTGGGAAGGGTCCATGCGACGAGATGGTAGGTACTTTATTCTCGCAATGCATCATAATCATGGTTTGAAAGTAAATCGAGGTAAGAAATAAGAAATATCTTAATATAATTTAATATGTATAAACTTACACTAACAAAAACAAACAAACACAACCCCATTTAACATCCTTTTTTATTTGGTTAAGGTAACTACTATCTTGTAGATGCTGGATATACCAATGGATAGGGCTTTCTTGCACCTTTTAGAGGTCAAAGATATCATTTAAATGATTGGTTAGATGGACATCGACCTCATTTGCCAAAGAATTGTTTAACATGAAGCACTCCTCACCTAGAAATGTCATAGAGGCGTTGTTTTGGCCTTCCCGAAGAAAAGATGGGGAATTCTTAGAAGTCCTTCATTTTATCCTATTCAAACACAAAATAAAATAATTGTTGCTTGTTGCTAATGCACAACTTTATAAGGCAAGAAATGGCTATTGATCCGTTCAAGATGAGGAGATAGAAGTCAACCATGAGGAAACTAGAGTTGATGAAGACTACATCAATCTGATTGAAACATCCCATGTGTGGACAAACTTTAGAGAAAATCTTAGTTGAGATGTTTGATGTGTGGAGGGTGACCATAGTTTATAGTTTAAAATTGTGTTATTTATTATTAGTAGTACCTTTCAATGCTTATCATCGATTAATAGGATTTTGTATGATACTTATGTTTTAAGATTGAGATGTTTGAAATGTTTTCTTGTTCTCTCTCCCCTCTCAGTTTGATGAAGCCAGTTTGAGATATTAGTGTGAATATCTCTAGCTGTTTGTTATGGAATATGGACCTTATTATTAGTAGCTGTTTGTTATGGAATATGCATCCCATGTTTTGTATGATACTTGTGTTGACTTGGAATGAAATGCAACTAATTTATATTTGGCCAGACTTCAATTTATGATGGATTCTCAAGTAAATGATGAAGCAAAGGGGGCAGGCAAGAGTAAGCACAAATAGGTTGAAAATGAAGATGACAAACTTGTGGGAATGTATGCTGACATATTAAATACTCATCGAACTTTGTATAGGGGCGATAATGGTTTTAAGCCCGGTTTTACTTGGCCATCGAGAAGCATTGGTGAGAAATTGCTCGCAGCAGTAAATAAAGGCAAAACCACATATTGAGTCAAGGTTGAAAACATTGAAAGCTGAATGGGCAGTTGTATATGATATGGTGCATGGAAAAGACAATAGTGGATTTGGTTGGGATGCTGAAAATCATGTGCTTGAAGCCTCTAAAGATGTCTGGATTCCATATCTTAAGGTAAGTCATTTTTTAAGATTCGCAAAAATTATATTCCATATTTATAGTTGCCTCTGTCTGTCTGTCTGTCTTGTTCCCATATACTTACAATAGTAGTTGTTTTGTTGTTAATAATATTTATTTGTTTTTTTGCTTGTGGGACGCTCATTCAGATGGATGGATGGGTATCGGGTATTGGCTTTTTCTCTTGCCAAACAAACACTTGTTCTTCTATACATGTAAAGCTGACTTGAGGGGGGAAGGAAAATAAATAGATTTCAGAGTTATTTATTTTTTACAGGCATGACATGAGATGAGATGAGATCCCAAAGAAAATGGTGCTATCTACGGTGGAGAACGTAACATTTGATGAAATCCAAGTGGAGAATCTGAGTTTCTTTAATAAGCAAATGATAAATTTAGTAACAAAGAGTGTCGTTGAAAGTGTTAAAATTTCGATGGAAATTACATAACATTATTTTGACTGCCCAAATTTTTTCGATGGAATTATGAGATATGAAATGGTTCATGTGTCAACTGTTAAATAAGAGATCAATATAGATATGACCAAATGGACCTGTATGTGCTGGGAGAAACTTTGATTTTCTTTAACTTTCTATATTTATGTTTGTGCCTTGGAGTGGACAATTGTTGCTACATGCTTGTCTCCATTTGGTAAGTATATTAGGGATGAAAGATACGTATTTGACAATATGTCTTTTGAATTGCATATGCTATGGGGGCATGTCTGTATTTGTTATTAAGGTGTGTTTTGTTTTGAATTGCATATGCTGCCTATGAGAATGGTGTGGAGATTTAGCATTACATTATTAATAATTATGTGGAGGTTCCCGCACCAGAGGGTTTATCATACATGCCCACTTCCCAAACTTTATGTTAAGCAACTTTTTTCTGAGACTCTTTCTTGGTTATTTTTAATTACTGTGTTATTTTTTTTCTCTTACTTGTTTTAGGTGCACCAAAAGAGAGCAAAGTGGCAGAGTAAGACATTTCCACATTATTTGGATCTCTGTGTTATATTTGGCAAGGATAGAGCAACTGGAAAAAATGCTCTATCGGCTGCGGAAATGGTCGAGTTAGATGAAGAGATCTAAACAAATAATGGAGATGATGACTTGATTCCAACTCGCAGTGAGGAAATATCTAGCAAGTCCTCTAGTTTCAAGAAAAGGAAGAGAAAATCAAGTTTCGATACTGATTCTGAATCTGCCATGGAGAGGGCTGCTACTATTCTTGTTGCACAACTCGAGAAATCATCTGCTCAATTTGCTAACTTTCTTGGATTGGAGGCTTCATTAAATGAGCAACGGAAGAATCTCAGTAATGCGTTGAGTAATGTGCCCGATCTAACCGATAGTAAGGAGCGTAATAAGGTCATGTGCAAGCTTGCTTTCGTGAGGAGGAGTTGATGGTGGTCTTTTTAGCCTTCCGATGAAAGCGAAAAGAGGGTTTCGTCAAAGATTTATTGAGTGGAGTGTTATACTAGTTATTTAGACATTTTATTATGTTACTTATTGAACGATGATATTGGGATTTTGTTTAGGATTTTTTGATGGAATGCATTACTACTTGATTAGACATTTTATTAAGTTGTTGGTTGTTAAATGAAATTATGCATTATGTTATTGAATTTTATCATCACTTTATATTATTGAGTGGGGTGTTATACTAGTTGATTTAGTTTTTGTCAGATTTATTTTACACTACTTATTTTAGATTTCATCAATTAAAATAAAGTTAATTCTAGAGAAATAAAAATATATAAAAAAAAGATAACTTACAAGTAAGAAAAAAAATTATATGAAAAGTATAGTAAAAAAAAAAGAAGAATATAATTATAAAAAAAATCTAGAGAAATATGTGATAAATTTTTAATATAAATTGAATTTAAGTTAATTTGAACATTTGGGGGTATTTAGGTCACTTTCTAATTATTTATTTCATTCTTAGATGTATTCCTAACATAACCAAACATGTACATGGAATATTAAAAAATCATTCCATTCCCTTCCTTATTCCATTCCCTCATCTATTCCATTCCCTACTCTATTCCATTCCTTCAATCCAAAAGTAGCATAAGAGCTTAGGAATTTTATTTATATTATATTTGACTCTTATGTAATTAGATTCAAATAAATTGGGTCATTTTGTAATAAAATTTGTAAATTAGAGAATGTTAAGTTAGCATATTAATTTCCTCGTTAAGATTACTTGTTTTAGAAGAATTAGGGTTCTTGTAGTCCTATAATTATGATGTATTCCTCTATAATATAAATAGAGTTGAATATTTTTTGGGTTTTGGGTTTCACCAAGTAAATTAGTTCAAGTCTTGATCTGCGTAATTGCTTTGCAGCTCAGCCCACATTGCCATCTTTAAAAGTAAGCCAGACATCTATTTGGCCCAACCCATCTTTCATTTTATAATTATAACCATCCATATCTATTCCAAAACACTAAATAGATCCTGCTTAACTTATTAACCTTTTACCTACTAAATGTACACACACTTGCACAAAAACATTTAAATAAAAACATCCTTTCCTCCAAAAGGTTAAGTTTGAGCGACTAATTATCATGACTTTGACAATAACTAACATCTGAATAGCATAAGAAATGCAAGATTCAATATTCAATTAAAACTTATAAGAATGATCTCAAACACTTCTAGTTGTTTTGGCTTAGTTTTAAATGAATGGTTGAGATTGATTCAACATGATAAATAGATGGTGAAGATAACGTATTGTTATAACAACAAATTAAATAACACTTATTCTCGTATAATATTGTGAGGCTTGATAAGTTGAGGAGTTGAGTTTAGATTAATTCCAAGTTATCAAATCTAGGAAGCAATAGTTCTCTTGTTTCTCAACAATATACATTGCAAGGAGAGGAAAATCTGGATGGAAGAAGCTTATTCTTTTCCCCAAGGTCCTGCTGTTCCTTAAGGTTACAGAATGCAATTCTCATAGTTGGGCAGTCACAAGGTGTAAATTAGGGCTGGGGTTACCATATAACATGTGTGGGTTGGCATGGGTTCAAAACAATGATCCCGAATTTAAATAGGATTGTGCTGCGTTGAGCCTTTTGCCAAGCGACCTAACCCGAAAACAATTTAAGCATCCCAAAACTTCCAAAAGAGGATCATCTGAAGTGCGACATTAATAATCATACAAGTTTTTCTAATTGGGAAAACCAATGTAAATTATTATTGTAGAGGAATGCTCAATTAATGTGGTGAAAAGTTACCTGGAACAAGGTTTGGTTTGGTTCGTGTAACCAAAACGGGTATGCGGTACGCTACATAGCTAAAGCATGGGTAGCTTTATAAGAGTGCTTATAGTTAGGAATTATGTTAGAATCTAATTGCAATTGACGTAAGTTTTTAAGAAGATTTTTAGTTAGAATCAACAAGTTGATTGTTTTATAAATAATTTAGTATAAATGTTATGTTTCAGCATTCAATACTATGTTAGAATATTGCTATTTGTGCACTTACAAGTAAAAAAATAATGAAATTTTTCAGTACGCTAAATTTAGAGTATTGGTACGTAAGAGTATCATGTTTGGGTAGACAAATAATATGCGGTTCACTAGGTGAATAAAAATATTTGGTAACTCTATTGTGGTCTGTTCCCTTGAAAGATTGAAGTTTACGTCTGAATCCTATCTGCTCCCACAAAAGGTCCCTTAGATTATATTATTGGGCAAAGGTTCAAAAAAGCCCTTGAAGTTTTCCTCGAAATCCCACTTCCACCCTGAACTTATTTTTTTTCTAAAAGTACCCTTGACGTTATAAATTTCAGGTCAATTCTGCCCCTCCCGTTAAAAAAAATCAACTAGACAAACAGATGTGTTAGGCGACTGACACGTAGCAAAGATAAAGTTTAATAAATTATTTTATTCATTTCTTTTTCTTTTCCAGCTTTTCTCTCTCTTCTTCCTCTTTCTCACATTTTCCCTTATTTCTTCAATCTCATAAAGCTCGTCCCCTACCACTCATCGAACCACCAAGATCTCATGCCGCAAGCAAAAGTCATCCCCAAATTCTCCAATTCCCTCTCATTCCTAATGAATTTCATCAAGTTCAATCAAACTCCTACAAATGTACTTCCAGTGTTGTCCAAATTTCATATCACACCAATAGAATGTCAGGTAATCCGTCACAACGCTTTCCATAAACAAAACTCTAATCTTCAATTACCATCACTATAAACAAGGAAGAAAAGATATGTAAGAGGGAAAAACCAGGTCACAACAGAATTTTATTTACACTTGTCCCTAAATATTAGGGTTTTAAAAGAACAACAACAATTTTAATCCCTCAATAATAAAAAAAGACCAAAACAAAATGAAATCGCCTAATTGAATATGAATATACACATTCAGAAACATATATTTTCACATGAAAAAAAGGAAAATAAGAGACCACTTTGGAATGGTGAAGACACTCGAGATAATCTTCACGGAGAAGAACGCAATCTTTGGATTCTCTGCAACGAGACATACACTAGTTGAAGTCCATCCAAAAGTCACAGCACCTTCGTTTGTTCCTTGTTATACCCCAACCCGACGCCATCTCTCTCTTCAGTTTCCTGCTCCAACTCCAGGTAGAAGAAGATGCTTTAAGTGGATCGGATGAACCGGATTCAATTCCCCAACCCGACGCCATCTCTCTCTTCAGCGCAACATAAAATCCTAAACTTTTGATTCGGGTCAACAACAATTAGGTTTGACAATCTTCTAAAGCTTCATTAATTAGCTGAGTCAATGAATTTGTTGAGGTGAGTTTGGAAAGAGAAGGGCTACGGTTGATCGGTATTCAATGTCGATTACCATTTGGAGATTGGAATCGGAAGGGGAGGAAGACGATGGGGTTTGGGTGGGGTTTTTGAAGTCACGGCGACGACAATGGTGGCGGCGGAGGGTGGTGGCGACGCCATTTTGGCGATGGAAACGAGAATCTGTAGAAGAAATAAATGAAGGAGATGGGGAAGAAAGAGAAAATAATATATTTTGTTTTTAAATATTATTTTTGCCACGTGTCAATAAAATTAGTTCTTTTTTCATGTTTGGTCAGCAAAATTAGATGAGGTGTCAGCCGTGTTAGTCTAGGTGGCACGTCTGTTAACGGGAGGGGCAGAGTTGACCTCAAATTTGTAACGTCAAGGGTACTTTTGGAAAAAAAATAAGTTTAGGGTGGAAGTGGGATTTCGTGAAAAACATCAGGGACATTTTTGGACCTTTGCCCTTATATTATTTCCACGTGTGTTTGGAATGATGTTTGGTTCCTATTCAGACGCCGTTCTATTCCAACAGCTTACATGGTTCAAGTAGTAAGATGCCTCTTTCCTCTTATCCTTGTGGCTTCCAGACAATGAAACAAACTTCGAAGGGTGTTTCAAGATCTTTTAAGTGGATTCAAGATTATAGCTCATGGTGTTTAATTCTTCCGTATTTCAAAAACTCGAGATTGAGTTAGTCTTAATGATGGGGACAAAGATGCAGGACGCATAAATAACGATTATATAAACTTAGGAGGGTTATTTTAAGGATATTTTGAGCCTTTATGTAATTATACTTGAAACTAAATTGGTTTTCTTTGTTGTGATATTTGTATTAGAGATATTAGGTTAGTATACTTATTTCATTTTAAGGTTACTTGTTTCAAAGAATTCTGGTTTTTGAAGTACTTTAAGTATGGGATTATAGCATGATTAATCCCGTAGAGAAGTGAACAGTTGAACATTATTTTTGTGATCTTAGTACTTGCAGCTTGAGGGCATTGTCAATTCCTTATGAGGAAGAAGTAAGTCTTAGTGTAGTGGATCATTTGAGAGGGTGCCACAAATCATCGATTATGTTCATTTGGCCTTCTTTTGATGCTGCAAACTCCTTTGCCCTAAATAATTCACACCTAGATATATACTATCTACATGAATAAGCGAGAAAACTAAAGCTGAATTTTTGTGTGTTATGCTACTCAAAATTGTGATAAACATAACACAAACCAATCCTAATGACCAACAACTTATGTTATTTCACACATAATCTTAAATAATATCAATTTTCTCATCACACAGACCTGATAACTATATTTGCCGAGTTTAAACAAATCAGATTTGTATGTGTACCTTTCTGCTCTCTGAAACAAGGTTGAATTTCATTTGTGCCACTAAATTAAATTTTTCTTTAGCAGCATCAAAACTTTCCATAAGGTTCTTCTCTGTGTCATCTTGAAACTCCAAGGATTAATCAAACTTAGTAATCCCATGTGGCCAAATGAGAATGCAAAGAGGCTTTACCATATTATCAATTATGAGATGGCTCCCAGCATTACACTTGCCTGCAAGTTAAGTTCAACAATGAAGCAAGTATAATTCATCAATAGTGCATAGCAAATTAACGTTCAATAAGTAATACCTAATTCAATCCTTATATACCTTCCCTTACTTCTAACTACTGATGACAAGTAATATAGCTTAGACCAAGGCAACTTGCCTTTCTCATAGCTTTTATGCGCTGACACCACGACCTCTTTTTTCAGAGATCATAATGCAGTACAAATGTATTATACCATGAATAAATTGTCGAAACAAGAAACCAGGGATTGAAATCCATGCATTTCTAGACCAAACCTCGTGTCATCTGTCCGGGAAAAAAAATTATTATCCCTCCATCAGTCACAAATATTAAAATGTCCTCTGTTTGGAAAACTTCAAAACCAATTAGCTGTGAATCCTCATGTCACTGTCTGAAAATTATTACTAGTACCTTTCACCCTTTCATGATTATTATATGTAGAAGATGGTCAATTATGTTAGGACAGATGATCATTATGCTTGGGAATAGAAAGTACCAGCCACAAAGCATAGAAGTTAGAATCTTTAGGTGACAAAGGATATTGAACAAGAAAATAAATCTTATGCACGCTATATGGAGTGGCACAATTAAAGAATTTTACCACTCGCTGCTTCCATCTCAGCAGTTTGCTCATTGATGTTATCCTCAACCTGTATAAACTAACAATTAGTGTTCACAAGAAGGATTTCTTCAAGAATATGTAAAGAATCAAATACTCATCAGAATGTTGTGGCAACAAGTTAATTGAGAAAATATAAGTAGAATAGTCTGCTTTCAAAATTAATCTAGTGTCAGACTACAACTAAATTTCAAGGTTTACAACTAGATAGTACTGAAATTATTAACTACGAAAATTTGCAATGACCTAGACCTAGGTCATGTTTGTTTGCAAGGATTATAATCCGGGGATTATAATCCATGATGGAATTATAATTCCAAGACTATTAAAATTAAATAGTCCTAGTCACATGTTTGTTTTTTATGAGATTATTCATGGGATAACTTAAAATAATCACATGTTATATTTGTTTTTTCTAGGATTTAAATAAAGGATTAGATAAAAAAATATCGTTTAGACTATTATACACTTATCAATAATAACATATTTTAAACTATAATTTAAACCTAATTATACATCAAAAAATGATGAACAATAAGTTGTTTACCAATAAGTTGTTTAAATAATAAGTTGTTTACCGATAAGCTGCTTACGAATAATAAGTTGTTTACCAGTAAGTTATTTACCAATAAACTGTTTACCAATAATAAGTTGTTTACCAATAAGCTATTTACCAATAAAAAGATGTTCAAATAATAAGACATTTACCAATAATAAGTTGTTTACCAATAAGATATTTACCAATAATAAGCTTATTCGTAAACACCTAATTGGTATGTTGTTTACCAATAAGCTGTTTAAATAATAAGTTGTTTACCAATAATAAGTTGTTTAAATAATAAGCTATTTACCAATAATAAGTTGTTTAAATAATAAGATTTTTACCAATAATAAACTTATTGGTAAACAACTTACCAATAAGTTGTTTACCAATAATAAGTTGGTTACCAATAAACTCTTTAAATAATAAGCTGTTTAAATAATAAGTTGTTTATCAATAATAAGTTGTTTACGAATAAGTTGTTTAAATAATAAGTTGCTTAAACAACCAATAAGCTGTTTAAATAATAAGTTGTTTACAAATAAGCTGTTTAAATAATAAGTTGTTTAAATAATAAGTTGTTTACCAATAATAAGATGTTTACCAATAAGTTGTTTACCAATAATAAGCTTATTGAATATAATAGGATATTATGGTTATTTTAGAAAAAGGTTGAAGATCATTTTGTTTAGAAATTTTTAGTCTCAATGGTGGATTATAATACCTAGTTAAACATAGTATTAAATAATCCCCTATATTAAGCCATTTTATAATCCCTGGACTAATAATCCCAAGCCCAAATTTAAAAACAAACAAGACACTTGAGATTAATAGTCCTATCTCAAGAGTAATCTTTGCAAACAAACATAGCCCTAGAGTTTTAATTAGCAAAAAGAATCCTATCCTGAAAGAGTTGATATACAAGATTCATTCGAAAAGCGTCACAACACATTATTTGGTTGGATCAATGATCCATCCATAGAAGCAGAACGGAAAATTAAGCCGGAATCAGACTACTTATGTCATTTTACTAACTCTTGTCACATTTTAAGTGACCTGATCCTTGAGGTGTAATTTGGCACGGATTTTAAGACGCGTCAAAACAAATACACGTTATATTTATATAAAAATTAATATAGTTAAAAATAAGATATATAAATATTTTGAAAATATTGCAAGTATAATGCGTAAATGTGTTTCGATGCGGCTTAAAGTTATGCCAAAATACACCAAAAAACTCAGCCACATATAGATACTTACAAATGGGACAAGGAGTATAAAATATCCTAACCAACATATTTGCTTCTTTAAGATATTTCTTTAGCAGCACAATATTCATCATAAATGCTTAAAAATGATTGTTGTGATGTTGAGTAAGGGCTCATTTTAGGTTGAATCTTCTGACCATGAGTGGGGTTTTAATGCTAAATTTATGCAGTGCTCTAAAAATCAATAGGCAGGACCTAGGCGGCAGAGGGGCAATTAGGCGTCTTGGCAATCTTTTTTTCTTTTTTTTTGGTTTATTTTTATATAGTTTATAAAGCATATATATTCTTAATTGTACGTGAAAAATTACCAATGAAAAATCCTAGAAGGAATAACATATTATCAAGCATTGTAAAACTTCAGAGCCTTCACAAAACACCCTTATTAGTCATTAGTATAAATTCATGTTTGTAGTCATTTCTTATTTTTATTTTTATTTTAAAATTCCTTTTGCATTTAATTCCAAATATGTTATCTTTGGTAAAGTTCATTAAGTACTTAAAAAACTAATAAATTTTAAATTAAAAAATAAATTGATAGGGTCCTGCCCTAATAAAAGTAATCAAATTTCAAGATCAACCACTAGAGCCAAATATAGGATCAATTCCGCGTACACAAGAGCCTAAAAGGTTTTTTAGAACACTGGTTTTATGTGGGAATAATTGCAAGACTAAAGCTTCACCAAATGTTATTTTATTTTTGTGGTATTTTCTGCTTCATTGAATTTAATTCTGACAATAATTTTTTTGCTTCACTGGGAGGAAATAATTATGAGTTTTTGCTGTCTATACAACGGTGCTGAAGAGAATTTTGACCTTCTTTAGCAGTTTCCTTTGTGAGGCAGCTGTGGGCTTTACTGTTTTTCAGTTGTTGTGTTGTATGCGTATTCTCATAAACTGTTGTCAAGTTTACATTCTTGGAGGGAGGTGTGTGCTTAGAAAGAATGCTGTATGGAAGCTGCTCCTCCTTGTTTGTGTGGTGGGAGTGCAAATAGCAGCACTTTAAGGGTGTTGAAGTTTAACTTCTGAAAATATATCAGTTGTTTTCTTTATGCTTTCAGTCCCTGAAGTTCATGAGAATTTGACTTCTTGGTAAACATGGAAGGTTTATTTGCACTTACTATTTTGGGTGGGCGATAGGATCAATCCGTGAGACATCGTCCTCTATAAATATGCCTGTAAGTCATGTCAGACTCTTAACATTTTGATATTGAAATTATTCTAATTATTGATTGCGATCAATACTTTTCCTCCTTACTACAGTTGGGAAACCCTAAGGGTAGTGGTTCTCCTACGGTTGGATCAACCTAGTTCTTTAAATTTTCCTTATTGATTTACCACTTTAAATTAATTATTTGTTTATCAATTTACGTCCTACATCATATTGGCATCAGAGCTTAAAGTTTCTCCATCAATTTCTTAATTTTTGGGAGATTTTGGATTTTCAAAAAAAAAATTATTTTTCATCGAAGTTACTGTTTATCGACGGAGTTACTGTTCATCGGAGTATTGTTCACCGCCAGAGTTATTGTTTATCGCCGGAGTTATTATTCATCACGGTTCACTATTCATAAAAAAATACAAAAGACAAAAAATTATTGCGTTGTTTTGGAGATAGGGAGGTAACCCTAACTGTCCTAATATAAATTAAAAAACCTTGCAAATTACATTTTAGTACCCCAAACTTCCGCTCTCCATTTAAATATTACCCCACAGTTTATAAGTTTATAGTTTTTCACCTTTGTTTCTTGCATTAAGATCCATAAACATTTAACCTTAGCACTTTTCACCCCAATCTCATATTTTCTGATTAGTTAGGTCCATTAAAAAAAAGTTAAGAGTAAATATTTCATTTTAAATATTCGGATTTTCAATATTTAATCACTTGAATTCCCTTCGTTCATTATTCTAAAATTTTTGAATGCTTGTTTTGGATTTGTTTTTTTAAAATTGCATATTATTTTATCTAGTGGGATAAATGCTTTTTTGGACACTCTATTTTAGGTCAACTTACAAACGACTAACTCAATTTTTTTTTCTTACAATTAAATAACTATACTTTACTTTTCTAACAAAAAATTGAATTTCCGTCAACGGGGTTAAGTATTTTAACAGAATAGTGACGTGGAAATGCCACATATTTACTGAATCCTAGTTGGAATTTACTGTTAACAACATTATACACACAAGTTATCGCCCACCCATCAAAATCCGACCCAACGAATTTCATCCATGTTAAAAAAGATATTAGACATCAAAAGGGCTAAATTTAGGGTTCTTCGTAAGTGCAGAGATCAGACATCAATTGATGAATCGTTGAAGTAATTGAAAGTAAGAATCCAATACATAGGTAAACTTACAATTTGTTGAACCCAAATCAAATTCAATGTATAATCCAATGCGATGGTTGATATTATTTGGGGATGTTGTCCTCAATTTGCAGAAATCAAATTGAACTTCAATTTAAAATCCCAATTTGTTGAACCCAAATCATATTCATATTCGGATATATATATATATATATATATATATATATATATATATATATATATATATATATATATATATATATATATATATAATCAAATTCAATCTTTGATTAATGGTGGTGGTTCACATAGAGAGAGAAGAAGATGGACCAAGTTGAGCGCTAGCTTGGATTTGATCGAAGAAGAAGATTCAAGTAGCAGGGGTTTTATTTTTCCCATGAAATAATATATATTCAATTATTATGTAATGTGCTTAAATATTAATGTATATAAGCATAAATAGAGAGAACGGGATCGCTGTCGATAGGAACTTCACCGTCACCGATGCGAAGATGAAGGAGAAGGTTGCGTATGTGGTGGTAGCTAGAGAGGTGAGAGATGTTCTTGAGGAGAAGAGTAGTAGAAAAATTCCTAGTGATGTTAGGCAGATTCTACATGAGTTTGCCGATCTTATGCCTCGTGAGTTGTCCAATGGGTTACCACCTCTTAGGGACATCCATCATGCCATTAACCTTGTTCCAGGGTCTTCTTTACCTAACCTGCCACATTATAGGATGCATCCCAATGAACAAACTAAGATGGGACGACATGTAGGTGAGTTGTTAAGGAAGGGCTTTGTTAGAGATAGTCTTAGCCCTTGTGTCGTTCCAGCCTTATTCACCCCTAAGGCTGATGGGAGTTTGTGGATGTGCTATGATAATCGAGCCATAAATAAGATCACCATATAGGTTTCTCATACCTAAGCTTGATGACATGCCAGATATGATGACTAGGGCTCATATTTTCACCAAAATAGACCTGCGGAGTGGATATCACCAAATCCGCATCCAAAAGAGAGATGAGTGGAAGACTACCTTTAAGACAGGGGATGGACTTTATGGGTGGTTAGTCTTACCTTTTGGCTTAACCAATGCACTCAACACATTTATGAGATTTATGAATCAGGTGCTATGTCCTTTCATAGGTAAGTTTGTAGTGGTCTATTTTGATGACATCCTCATTTATGACGTCCTTTTAGTTTTTGTTATAGTGGACCGTTTCACTAAGATGACACATTTTATTCTTTGCAGCAAAACTGATAATGCTTCACATATTGCCATGATTTTTTTTAGTGAGTGAGATTATATGGGTTACCATTGACTATAGTTTCCGATAGAGATGTTAAATTTACGACTTATTTTTGGAAAACTCTCAAGAAGAAACTAAACACCACGCTTAAGTTTTCCACTACTTATTATCCACAAACTGATGGTCAGACTGAAGTTGTTAATAGGAGTCTAGGTGATTTGATACGTTGTCTTGTGAGTGATTATGTGTCTACATGGGATAAGGTTTTACCTATAGCTGAGTTTGCATATAATAGCTCAATTAATCATTTGACTAGAGTGATTCCTTTTCAGGCTTACACTAGTAATTAGCATAGTTGTTATGGCGACGCATTGGCGTCCCGACGATGAAGAAGAGTCCAAGGCGTACGGCGACTTAAGATTAGAAGTAAAGCGGCGCGCTTAGCGGCTCGGCGTCAAAGGCGTCGCCAGCGACGCCGTGAGACGCCGAGCTGCTAAGCGCCCGCCTTAGAAGCATTGATCCAACTGATTTTTACCCATGGGCTAACTCATGACCCATGACCCATGACCCATGACCCATGACCCATGACCCATCAAATAAAAAAGAAGAGAAAACCCTTATCTGCAGACAAAAGGAGAAGTCGATCGCGAACCCTTATCTGCAGACCCATCGCAAACCTCCGACCAACTGCATCCATTGCGAACTCTTCGAGAACCTCATCTTCGAATTTCGATACATCGCGAACTCTTTGAGACTTTGCAGCCCCTTCGCAGCCCCATCTTTGCTCCGACCGACCAGCTCCGAGACTCCAACCGACCAGCTCCGACGAAGCGACGACTCTCACAGGTTCTTCTTTCTCTGCTTCTCTTCTCCTCTGTTTCTTGACTTCTGTTTCTTTTTTTACAACTATTTCTCTGTTTCTTTTTTTTTCCCTAGTTCTTCTATGTTTCTCTTTTCTTTGTTGACTTCTCTGGACTCTGATAGCTGTTATTAGGAGATAACTAATATAATGTCATATGTTTGGCTGTATATAATTTTTTTACACTTGGCATATGTATGGCTGTATGCAATTTTCAACTGATGACTATATAATGTAATGATGACTAATAAAATTGCAACTGATGACTAATGGATGTATGCAATTTTCAATTGATGACTAATATTAGGAGATAACTAATATGTTGTCATATATACACATGCAATTTTCCAAGTGTCATACATCATATACATGTCAAGTGTCAATTTTCCACTGTAATATCATTAAGTCTCTGATGTATGTATTTTAGGCAAGATAATTTTAGGAATATATTGTGATTATACTTCAAAGTTTAAAATGTACAAAATTATATGAGGTGTTTATTGTTTACTCTTGTTTTTTGTTCACAAGTAAAAATAAAAATATGTCAATGACTCAATTGTCTCTAATATATTGTTTGTTTGATTGTATTTTGTAGAAACTAGAAAATAAAATGGCAGAAAGTTCGGGAACCGATGGTTATGATATAAACAAGGACCCGAAAAGAAAGGCCAAATCAAATGACCCGGGTTGAAAATATGGGTATTGGCCGGACATGAATAATAAGGATATAGTGCAATGTATCCTTTGTGGGAAGCAATGTCGTTCGGGAATCAAAAGGTTGAAGCAACATTTAAAGGAATTTTTGGAGATGTAGCGAAGTGCCCTAAAACAACAACAGAAATTATGAGGGAGATGCAAGCGGCTTTAAATAGTAGAAAGAGAAACAAGCCACTTGAGCTAGATGATGTAGTAGAAGTGCAAGAAGCACAATCATCTGCTCGTCCAACCATGGCTTCCAATACTTCTTCTAACATTATCCCAAGTTCTGGGACGACTTCTAAAAGGAAGAATGTTGTATTTCAATTTCAAAAGCCACAACCAAAAGCGAAGACAGTTGAAGCACTTCTAAGGAAGACTCCCGAAGAAGTTATAGAGGCATAGCAAGCGTTTGAGCCAAACGAGTATTGAAAGTCGTTTAAGGACACCGAAGGAAAAGGAGTCCAAATGCACGTTGCCGACTTTTTCTACGAATGTGGCATACCATTCAATGCTGCAAATTCAAGGAGATTTGAAGTAATAGTCGAGTCCATAGGGCAATTTGGGCCGGGTTTCAAGCCTCCAACGTATCACGAGTTGAGGGTTCCTTTACTTGAGAAGGCAAGGAAAAAAACCAATGGCTTAAAGAAGAAACATGAAGTTGCTTGGAAGGAATACGACTGCTCACTCATGTCGGATGGATAGACAGATAAGAGGGGAAGACACTTGTTGAATTTCCTTGTTAATAGTCCGGAGGGGGCTTATTTCATGGGTTTTGTTGATGCCTCCAGTCAATCTCAAGATGCCTCAATGTTGGCAAATCTACTTGATAGCAAGATCGAGGAAATTGACCCCGAGTATGTTGTTCAGGTGGTCACGTACAATGCCTCTAATTACAAGGCAGCGAGGCATATACTAATGGAGAGGAGACCTACACTGTTTTGGACACATTGTGTCGCTCACTGCCTTGACCTTATGTTAGAGGACATAAGCAAGTTGAAGCAATTCCAGGCCCACAAATCACAAATGCAAGAAGAACTACAACATTCATTTATAGACATGGTCGTCTTCTTAGTGCGATAAGGGAGAAAACGAATGGGAGGGATCTTGTGAGACCCGCAATTACTAGATTTGCTACAGTTTTCCTCACCTTGCAGAGTTTGTACAAGAATAAAGATGCATTGAGGCATTTGTTCATCAGCGAGGATTGGTCAAAATCAAAGTTGTCGGCTACTGAAGCGGGGAAGAAAGTATGTGATACAGTTATTTCAACAAAATTTTGGCATACTGTTGAGGATTACATTAGGGTGTCACATCCACTTCTTATAGTCTCGAGGATTGTTGATAGTGATGAGAAGCCTGCTATGCCAGAACTTATTGCTGCGATGGAATGCGCGAAGAAAAAAATCAAAGATGCATTTGATAACAAACAAAGACCAGTATAAGAAGGTGATTGAAATTGTTGAGCTGCGCGATGGAAAAATCAAATGGAGCAAAAAACTATACGGGTCATTTGTTTATCAATCCGAAAAGTACTTTGATATCAAAGAGGAACGCCGGTTGTTTGCTTCAATGCTTTCGAGATGACTTCAATAATGACGTTCTTGCAAAGATGGTGCCCGAGTTAGATTTGCCAGACAAGATAAGCAATCTAACCGACAACTATGATGCTTCTCGAGATACTTTTGCAAGAGAAATGGTGATTAAGCAACGGAAAATAAAGAATCCTTGTAAGTATATTAAAATATAGGGAAAAAGCACATTTACCCCACTGTGGTCGTCGTGGTTTAAGCAATTAGTCACTGTAGTTTAAAAAAATTCAATTGGCCCACTGTGTTTTTTAAAAATTGTTAATCAAGCCATTCCGTCCGATTTTACTCACGGACGTTAAAAAATTGGACCAATTTTCCTACGTGACTTTTGTAAAAAAAAAACAAAACAAGTTATTTCCTACGTGGCAAGCCAGTCAGCCAAATTCCTAATCCTTGAAAATTGGAAAAAAAATACCTTTACCCCATTGTATTCGTCGAGTTGTAAGCATTAAGCCATTGTACTTTTAAAAAAATGCAATTGGCCCACTGTGGTTTTAAAAAATGCTTAATTGGGCCATTTCGTCAAATTTAGTGAATGTCTGTTTATTTATTTCTTACATGACATTTAAAAAAAAAAGAAATTCAAGGAAATGACGTGAAATCAAATAATCAGACACACGTGGATATGGTATGCAAATGCTAAAAATGAGGTAGAAAATATTTATAATATGTATAATATTAATAAAAATCAATATTAAAATGTTTATACTTACAAGGATTCTTTATTTTCCGTTGCTTAATCACCATTTCTCTTGCAAAAGTATCTCGAGAAAATAAAAATAAAAATACTTCTATGTTTTAAAATACGTATAAAATTTTTATAAATAAAAATACTTTTATGTTTTATTTTCTTTACCTAAAATACTTATGTTTTGCTTTTACTTTTATACTTTTCTTTCTTTACCTATTATTTCTCACTTCTCATAGTTCTTTCTTCATCTGGATTATTTCCTTCAGATCTGGGTCAATTCAAAGTATTTTTTATTTTTAAAAAGAAAGAAAATAAAGCATAAAAGTTTTTTTATTTTTTAAAAAATTTTCAAGTATTTTAAAACATAAAAGTATTTTTAAAACATCTGAATTTCTTTCTTTTTTTTAAATGTCATGTAAGAAATAAATAAACAGACATCCACTAAATTTGACGAAATGGCCCAATTAAGCATTTTTTTAAAACCACAGTGGGCCAATTGCATTTTTTTAAAGTACAGTGGCTCAATGCTTATAACTCGACGAACACAATGGGGGTAAAGGTGTTTTTTTTCCAATTTTCAAGTATTAGGAATTTAACTGATTAGCTTGCCACGTAGGAAATAACTTGTTTTTTTTTTTTCAAAAGCCATGTAGAAAAATTGGTCCAATTTTTTAACGTCCGTGAGTAAAATTAGACGGAATGGCTTGATTAACAATTTTTAAAAAACACAGTGGGCCAATTGAATTTTTTTAAACTGCAGTGACTAATTGCTTAAAACACGACAATCACAGTGGGGTAAAGGTGCTTTTTCCCTTAATATATATATAAAGATATAAAAGCTAAATTATGATTATAATTTATATACATTCTTCCTTTCCTCCCTTTAAAAATATTTATATTTCTTTTAAATGTTTGCTAGTTGATTGGTGGAATGCTTTTGGAGCGCGGGCTATTGAGCTATCCTTGTTTGCAAAAAGACATCTAGGCCTCTGTTGATCTTCTTCTGGTTGCGAGCTCAATTGGAGTACATATGAGTTGTAAGTACTTCCTATTGTAAGTTCAAATTTCAAAAGTAATAAAGCATTCACTATTATTAAAATTTTATCATTAATATTATTATTTTTTGTTCTATTTATTTTAGATTCGTACGAAGAAGAGGAATAGATTGGAACATAAACGATTGAGTGACTTGGTGTATGTCCAATACAATCGAAAGATCGACTCAAGGTTCCAAAAGAGACGTGAACTTGGCAATAATTTTGATCCATTAGTCATTGATGACTTTGAATGGGGTAATGAATGGATCGATAATGATGCCGATGTTGTTCATCCGGGGAGGATCTTACATGGAATGATGTGGATCGAGCCACCGGTGCATCCAACACGCTTGAGGGTCGCAATCTTTCAAGGAGGGCTCGTGCTAATACTAGTGAAAATCTCATGACGTACTCTCGACGTGGTGGTGGTTCAACTTCAAAAGAATCAAGGTTGATGGATTCCGACTCCGATAATGAAGCTGGTGAAGAGAGAATTCCAAATGATGATGAAGATGTGGAGGATGATTTTGGAGGAAGACCACCACTTGCGTCTTTGAATGAGAGTAGTTCTCGTGGAAAAGATGGAGATGACCTTTTCTATGATGATTTTGATTGAATGATGTTTCTAGACTAGTGTAGAAAGTCTAAACATTATTTTGGCTTGCTATGGTGGTGTTTTATTAGTTATTAGACTACATATTTGTGATGGTTGGTTGCAACTTTATTTTCTATGTGGTGTTTGTTGAATTCTTCATTTCTTTTACTAATTGTTAATATCAAGTGTTTTGTTTTTGGATTGTTATTGCCAAGTATTTACATAATTATGCCTTTAATGTAATTCCATAGTGTTATGTTTTGAGTGTTAATGTTATGAAATTTTATTGCCAATTTACTTGTTAAGTAAAATAAATAATATATAAATTGCACATTGTAAACGACTTGTCACCTTACTTGACGCCATGGGCGATCGGCGATAGGCTCTATCATTACCGCCACGACTGTCGGCCATACCAGAATAACTACTATGATTAGCCAAAATAACCTATTGATTTAGCTCCTCTTTCTACTGCATATAGGGCTAATGAGTATGAAGAGTCTTTTGCGCATCACATTCATAATTTGCATGTTAAGATAAGAAAGAAAATTAATTTGAAAAATAAAAATTATACGTCTGCTGCAGATATTCATCACATGTATCAAGAGTTTAATGAGAATGATCGAGTGATGCTGCGACACCGTGTTGAGAGATTACCTCCTGGCACATGGAAGAAAGTTCATGCCTAGAGGATGATCCATTTCGAGTTCGAAAATAGGTTAGCGTTAATGCATACGAGTTGGATCTTCCGAGTGATATGGGTATTGGTCATGTATTCAATGTGGAAGACATTACTCCTTATCATTAGCCTTCTGATGATTATGCCCCCTCTTCCACTTCTTCTCCTACTTCTTCTCCTACTTTTTCACCCACTTCGCCTACACTTGCTAACCCTAATGATCATATACTTGTTCCTCATTTATATGTTCCACTTGAACCTCCTATTATTCCTGCCTGTGTTACTCGGACTCTTCACTTTGCCCTGAAGTACCCGTGTCCGACACCGTGTCCAAAAATTGGATACTTCACTTGGATACTTCACTTTAGTGTAAAAAATTGGCAAAATTGAGAAGTACCTGTGTCGGATACCGTGTCCAACCGGACACTCCATCCGTGTCCGAGTAACACAGATTCCTGCACAGCGTACAACAGATGTTATTGAGGATGTTTTTGATGAGCGGGTTATGTCAACCAGGCATGATGGTTATAGACAGTTTTTGGTGAAGTGGCGCAACAGGCCTCTGGATGATTATACATGGATTAGTGTTGAGGAGTTATGTCGGCTTGATCCAAACCTTTTGGAGAGATATGAGGCTTTCATTTCGCCAGAGGCTTCATTTTTGAAGCCGGGGAAAGTTGATAGGGATCGATCCGTGAGAAGTCGTCGTCGTAGATGATTCGCTATTTAGTTATTTATTTATCAGTTGTCTATTTATTTAGTTTGTTAGACTTCTTATTTATTGGGTTATTTCAATTAGAGGCCCAATTGTTACTGGGCTTAGAGTTATTAGAGTTTATTTTCTTATAAATACGTTTGTAAGTCATGTCACTCTTAACACTTTGATATTGAAATTATCCTAATTATTGGTTGTGATCAATACCGTGACAACCCGAATTTTCATAAGTTATTAAACTAAGAATTTAATAATTAAATTTCTTATTATGAGATGTATATATTTTGAATTATGTGTTTTGGTGTGAAGAAATTAAATTTACATGAGATTTAATAGTTGATTAAACTATTAAAGGAAATAAAAGAACATGATAAGGAATTTGGTGGCAAGGGAAATTAACCCTATAAATATTGGGTAATTTAAATTAAGTTGAAACTATATTATGGAATAATATTGTTTGAATATTAAAACCTTACTTGGTAGTGGTGTTGTAGTAAAGTGAATAAAAGAGTTAATTCACTTAATTAAAATAGTGAGTTAATATATGAGTTTCGCTAATTAAATTTGGTATTCTTAATATATATTACATGTCATGGTAATATATGAAAAGGTTTAGTATCCTGAATGATATTAATAAAATATAAATTGATGGTGAGAGAAGAAAAACCAGTATACCTATAAATAAATATTGGTTAGAGATTAATAAATTGAATTAATATTTAAATGGTGATTAGATGTAGGGATTAAATAAATTGTATTGAGACAATTTATGTGAGAAAAAGGAATGAAATGATTATATATAATAATTGTATAATTCATTTGAGTTAATTAAAATAATTAGTGGAATAAATATTAACTATTTTAATGGAAATATTTATTTTAATAGAGATGTTTATTTTAGTTACAAAGGTAATTTCATAATTTATAATTTATAGTAGTAATTATACATGTTATAATTGTGTAATTACTTAATGTGGCTAAATAGTTTAACAATAAAATGAAGGGTGACATGTATCATATAGTAAGGGAGTTGTTAAAATAAATGGATTGGAGCTTATTTGAGTTAGCCAAACATGGCCTAGACTCTTTGTGTTTTATAACTGCTAAAACCTTTTATTTGTTTTAACTGACAACCCAACTTAAAGTTCACGTATTCATCAGTTGGGGTTACGCTCATTATTTTCATAAGGCAGAGTTAGGAAAATTGAGAGAGGGTGAGAGTTCTCTATGAAGTTGTAGAGGAACTTTGAGAAATCAAAGGAGAAGAAGAAGGATGTTCAAGCTTTTCTTATCATCTAGCTAAGGTTAAGAAGAATCAAAAGGTAATAATGTAGCCTAAAACTCTAATTTTTAGATTCTTAAGTTTTTATTGATACCATGGTAGTATGAATTAATGAAGAAATCAATTAGGGTTATGTCAAGTGTTGAATAATCTGATATTTTCATTCATATGTGAAATTTGAGTAACCCAAATCCAAGTTTTAGAATAATCAAATTCATGAAAATAGGTTGAATGATGAAGAATTTGAGTTTTGTTGTACATATAAGTTTTGGTCAATTTTTGAGACTAAAATTAGTTATAAAATCATGATGGAAACCTTAAATTGACGATGGATGTTGTAAGAACGTTGAAAAAAGAAAAGAACGCAAGTTGAATGAATCAATTTGGTTAAGAAACGAATCCGTAGTGAATAAATTTGTTAAACATGTTAAAACATGAAAATTTAGTATGAACATGATTTTTGGGTCAAGATTTGGGTTAGTTAATGTTTCTGAAAATTATTGATTCTTTAGTATGTTATAGTTCTATAAATTACGAATCCATAGAATCGAAAATAGATTAATTTGGATGTGTATAGCTTGAGTTATGAAGATTAGAAGGAGAAAAATGTCAAAAATCGCAAGAACAGAGAACTACTAATTCTGGTTCTGCTAACGGGCGCAACTGCGCTATGCCCTAAGTCTATTGGGACGCAGATGCGCTGTTTCCAAGGCTTAATTGGGTGCAGTTGCGCTCATGATGTGTCCGGTGTGACTGTTTTGACCTCCTGTAATAAAACGGTCATAACCTTTTTATACGAACTCCGATTGACGCGATTCAAGATGATTCGGAAAGTTAACGAGTAGACCTACAACTTTTGTTCTTTAAGTTTTTCGATTTGAGGTCATTAGCAAGGGTCAAAATGGCCATCTTTGGGACTGATGTGTATTCTGAGGCAATCGAAGGGCGTCGAGCACGCACGCATTCAAGTGTAGTGCTTCTGACGATAAAAAATGTTCTAAGTTATAAAACATGAATATTAATAAGTATAATGATACTTAACATTAATAAATGATGTATTAGATAAGTTGTATAAGCATACTAAGCATACACAAGATAGACGAATCGGGCGTGTGACGAATGAACGTCGAAACGCCGTGACAAGTGTTAATGAACGTAAAAAGTGTTTCAATTCAATTAAAATGAACATTATAAGGTATGGAGTGGGGTTAATATAAAATCAATAAGGAGTCCTAACAAGACTTAAACCAACTACTATGCGTTGCTATGTGACTAAAAGTTGATGTGCATGATTATATAATTGTGTAGGGCACGTGAAGTGCAGATAGCTGTAAGCTGTTAAACTGTTATTGGTAAACAACGATCAAAGCAAGTCTTTCAGTTCCTATTTGCTATGTGAACTTGATGATGAATTGTTTTAAACCTGTATTGCAAAGAGCATGATGTATTACTTATGTTGTAGGTATTAAATGTTAAAGTCAACCTATGACTACTTTGGTTGAGTAAGGAATGTGGATTGAGTTATGGAACTCAATCTTTATTTGATATGTGATGTACAACATGTATAATGTGTTTAGACAAATGTTTATGATGTATAAGATGAGTATGTTATTTATGTGCTACGTGTTGCATGAAAACTGTTAGATTTGTTGGGATGTCGAGTTCAACCTTGCAAATAACTATTTTTGCAGGTTAAGGATTCAAGATAACGCTATGTACTACTTGAATGACATGGATCAGATGTAATGCATGAAAATTTAAATACTTTAGTTGAGTTGATATTATTTTGAACCATGTTTAAGGTTCTGGATGATGTACTTGATAAATCATAATGATTATGTAATAATAAACTATAAAGTTTGAGTTATCTGATATGTAAAAGTTATCAGATTGAAATGTAAGATTTTATAAAATTACTCTGATGAAGCGAATCATAAAATAAATTTGATTCAGAGATGTGTAGATGATAAAGGTTATGATTCAGGGAAATAAACAAAGTAAGAAAACAGAAAAGTTTTAATTATTCCACATTTTATTAAGTTTAACATCGAATAATGATGTAAAATCAGAAGTTAAACGTATTGTTAACGACCGAAGTCGAGAGATGAATTGTCTGAATTTTGGAGTCGTTACAAATACTTTTCTTTCGTACTGCGGTTGGGAAACCCTAAGGGTAGTTGCTCTCCTGCAGTCGAATCACCCTTGTTCTTTTAATTTTCTTTATTGATTTACCACTTCCAATTAATTATTTGTTCAACAATTTTCGTCCTACATCAGTGGGGGAGTGTTTGTATAAAGTTTCCTTTCATTTGTATACTTCACCTGTATTCTGGCCATTCTTCGGCTTATTTAAATAAATTAATATTAGTATATTATAACAAATCGAATAGTGGATTAATTTAGTAAATCTAGTTAGTGAGTACCAGGCAATGCTTTCTCACCTTTGAGCTAAGTTTATAAGAATTGATCCACTCCTACACCGAAAAGAAAATCTCTAAATTACATACTGGAACATCGAATATAACATACACAACTCATGGCATTAAAGGGTTTGAAACCTGTTGTTCTTGTAATTTGGTATTGGTATCTTCTTCAACCTTGGTATAGTAGGCCCTGTTACAGGAAGCAAAGCATGTAAAGCATTAAATATATGTGGCACATGTTCAATTTTTGTATACAGTCTAGAATACCTCTTCTCAATAAGTTTGGCTGACAAGTTGACTGTTTCTTGTTGAATTAATGCCAGTGTCTGTATATCATAGAAGCCAAGAGCAAGATTAGTAACAGAAGTGAGCACGGATTTAAAGCATACATCTTAAATAACATACTCTCTTAAATAGTATACATTCATTAAAATTACGTCGTTTTGGAGATTCTTTTAAAAAGCAAGTAGGGTCGCGGGTGACATTTTTGTAAATAAAAGAAAGCAAGTGGGACCACTCTCTTTTAATATTATTTTATTTTTTAAAAGAATCTTCAAAACGACGTAGTTTTAACTTTTAATAAAGGTATGCTATTTAAGAGAGTTATGATATTTAAGAGAGGTATGTTATTTAAGAGATATACTTTAGATCCGTTCTGAGAAATGTGTTACTTCCTTAAATTAATCAAGCTTCAGATTAACTCGATATTTAAATCAACTTATATCAATTGAACATATATACACATATATATGCTTCTTCTAAAACACAAAAGCTATCCACCTTTAAGGCGCAATGAGATGCTACATACAATTGATAACATATCTGCTACTTATCCCAATCCTTAATAAGATGCAGGATATCAAGTCTCAGTTTCTCACTATACTCATTGAAAAGACATTACATGCCTTGAACTAAATTTTTTTTTACTGGTGACGCTTATATGTCTGAGCATATGACAGCTTAAAGGGCAGGTTCCTTAATATTAAAACAAGAGTGTGTAAAACAGGAACTTCAATTTTTTCACTAAAGGGAAGCTACACAGCAGGAAATGAAATCCAAAATGTTGGAGCTTTCTTCACAATAAATTACACAATATTTCAATATTATTATTGATATTAGATTTCTCATTATTTAGAAGTATAGATAATTATAATTATGTCCATTTTTTTCCCTTTCCTTTCTTTTCCTACGCTTTTTCCATGTTCCAAATCCAAGCATACCCTTAGAGTTTCAATCAAAGCATCAAGATAGAGAGAAAATCTCCAAAAGTTCAAGATGAATTGATGGGGAAAATAAAATTTTGTGGACATGCGGCCATCATTGCTGACATTTGAGTTTCAAGACCTTGTTCTTATGGCCATGTTTGTATTGGCTTCAGGGGTTGTAGCCATTGTAATACCCGTGAATTTTTATAAATAAAATTAATATTGATATTAATAAATGTGTGAATATTTATTCTAATATAAATATTTATGTGGCATGAGATGGGATAATTCAATTAAATTAAATTGAATTTATAATAATTGAGGAATATAGAGGTTTTAATGAAAAGCTTAATTTAAAGCTTATGGGAATTGACTAGTGTGGCATAATAGAAAACTAAGAAATTCATTACTTAAATTAATGAAGGAATGATTTAATGAGTGGAAGGATTAATCTATATTATATTCTTAAATTAATTGTTGTTATGAGTAATAGCATATTAATGAGTAAATGATTTAAGTGTAAGATAGACTAATATTTATTATTATTAAATTATTTCTATGTACAATAATATGTGTGATCATATGTTATAAAGTTACTATATCCATTTAATATAAAATAAGGTGTGACATTACAATGTGATTACATGATATATAAAACTATATAATAAAATTAGGTGAATCATATAATTCTACTAAGTGACATAAATGAGCTTATGTGACAACATGATGTGTGGTGGGTAAATTAAATGTGTACTTTAAATTTATGGGAGAAATTAAATTTGAATAAATAAATATTTTTTAAATATTTATTTCAATACTTATGTGTAATTGAAATAATAAAGTTTTATAAAGATTATGGGTTGATAGTACTCGGCTAAATTATATCTCAGTATTATCTGGACTAACCCAATGTACATGAATTATATAATTATGTGTATATATACCCCCCAACTTACCACAATATAATAATATTATCTCATTAAAATTACATTTGTACACCCAAAAAGAAGTAAAACCTAAGTATACATGTATTAATTTACAAATGCTGAGTTTTATAGGAGTTGTCCCATATTCAGTGTCCCTTTTTCTTCATTCATGTAATAGGCCCTTGGCCTAGCCTATTCCTTCTTTCTCAAACCCAGGCAAGCAAATGATGGCTATGGAAATGGTGGGGAAGGAGTGGTTAGCCACTTTCCACCAACTCCTTCTTAACCAATGGCTTCTTCTTCCTCTTGCTCTTGGTTTGATTCATTGTGCAAAATAAGAATTTGGACCATAGTATGGCTATATATAGAGGTCTCCCTTCATTCTTCTAAGTTGCTAGAAATTCTGATAAAGTCCAAATTAGAGAGTGAGTGCTAAGAATTTGGGGAGTAATCAGGAGCTAGAAGCAAGTTTAGTAATTTCAAGCTTCAAGAGGTAACATTGCTTTAGCTATGTTCTTGTTTACAAGTTTTACAAGTTCTTAGAAATATTATGAAATACTTGCTATTTGAGTCAAAAATTGAATGCTGAAACTTGTTGCTATCTATGAATTGATGCTAGACATTGTTAATATGGTTGAATACGAAAACAATGAAAGTTAAACGAATCAATTTGGTCCAGAAACGATTCTGAAATGAGAAAAATCGCTAAACATGTTAAACTTTAGAGAAATAGCAAGAACTTGGAATTTGATTCTTGAATTTTGTTGTTTAATTGAATTGAGTTGTTAGAATGGTTATGTACATGTGTTATGATGTTTTGGTAAGGTTTATAACATATGAGCATGTTTATTTGGTTGTTTAATTGAAGAAATTAGGAGTTTTTGGCTTAGAGCAGAGTCAATCGCAAAACTGCAATAGCCGAGTCTGGGCTTCTTCGCCCCCGGAAAAGTTTCCCAGGTCAAAGTATTCGCCCCGGCGCAGATCCGCCTCGGCGAGATGTTCACAGTATAAAACCTCGCCCCGGCGAGGTACTAGCAGAATAGACTGAAATATTGTTTTGCTTGTTTAGGCAGATGCTTACCTAACCAAACCTAATCCAATGAACCTAAGGAAACTTTAAAACATGTATAGTTGTTTTAGTTGGCTTAAAGCTTGATTTAATAGCATTGTTCAAGAAAAACTAAAAGTCGAAAACCATGTTTGACAAACCTTATGCCTTTTGAAATCTAACCTTTTGAGCATATGTTTGCAACTTAGTTAGTTTTATAAATGAGTATGAAATGTGAATTCAATGTACTTTGCATACTTAGTTTGTTTAACATGAGATTTTCAACAAAACTCAAAGGTTTGAAAACCAATTTTGTTGAAAACTCTACAACTTGTATTGTTAACTTTTGAATAATTATAATAGTATACTTTATGTCTCTAGAGATAACCGACATGTTCACACACTTGAAAATCAGAGAAGAATATTTTCATTCATAGTTTTTCTGTATCCTTACATGTACATATTTATACATATACATATAGTAGAAATACTACAATCAAGCTATTCATCCTACAATCAAGTTATTCCTATAATTAAGTTATTTAGCTATTCCTATAATTAAGTTATTTGCCTAACAAAGTAGAAAAGAATTACAATAGAGAATCTTTGACTATTAATCCAATATTGCAACACTCCCCCTCAAGTTGGTGCATAGATGTCGCACATGCCGAACTTGCCCAAAAACTTTGAGAACACTCGACTTGAAACAGCTTTGGTGAGAATATCAGCCAATTGATCTTCGGATCGAATCTTAGGCAACTCGACAATTTTCTCATCCAATTTCTCCTTAATGAAAAATCTGTCAACCTCCACATGTTTTGTACGATCATGTTGTACCGGATTATGAGCAATATCACATGTTGCTTTATTGTCACAATAAAGCCGAATCGGTTGACTAGGCAGATAGCCCAAATCCCTCAAGAGAAGTCTCAGCCACAATGCTTCACATATTCCAAGTGTCATACCCCTAAATTCAGCCTCTGCGCTTGAACATGCAACAACATTCTGCTTCTTGCTTCTCCATGTAACGAGATTACCACCTACAAAGGTGAAATATCCCGAAGTAGATCGTATGTCATCTATTGCTCCAAATTGAATCAAAGATCACTATATATACCACACTTTGACAATCTACATATTTAGTGAACAAAATGCCCTTTCAAGGAGCGGACTTGAGATACCTTAAAATGCGATAATCGCATTCATATGTTGTTCTCGAGGATTATGCATAAAGCGCTAACAATACTCGATGCATAAGCAAGATTTGGCTGTAGTGTGGGCTAAGTACATCAATCTTCCAACGAGCCTCGATATCTCCCTTTATCGATAGGCACCGATTAGTCTCAACACATAACTTCAATCCTTCTTCTCTTTGGTGTATCATCACCGGTTGACATGTTGACATACTAGTTTCTGCAACAAATCTAAAGCATATTTTCTTTGAGACAAGAAGATCCCTTTATCGGATCGACACACATCGATCCCAAGAAAATATTTCAAGTGACCGAGGTCTTTCATTTCAATTCGCCGACAAGTAACTTTATAGAGCCTTCCTTTCATCGTGGTCATTTCACCTTAACCACCATGTCATCAACATACACAATAAAGGCAGTGATCTTACTATGCTTGTCTTTTCAAAAATAAAGTGTGGTCGGATTAACTCGATGGTAGCCAAAGGACCTCATGGACTTCGTGAATCTTCCAAACCATGCTCTTGAGAGATTGTTTTAGCCCATACAATGATTTCTTTAATTTGCACACTTTCCGGCCAATGCACTTACGGTATCATGCACCACGGTGGCAAATCCATGTACACTTCTTGAATAACTCGCCGTGCAGAAATCGTTTTCACATCAAATTGTTGCAATGGCCAATCCAGTTCGCAATTTAGAGACAACAAGACTCGAATCGTTTGATTTTAGCTACAGGTGCAAATGTAGCACATGCATAGATGTCGCACTTGCCCAAAAACTTTGAGAACACTCGACTTGAAACAGCTTTGGTGAGAATATCAGCCAATTGATCTTCGGATCGAATCTTAGGCAACTCGACAATTTTCTCATCCAATTTCTCCTTAATGAAAAATCTGTCAACCTCCACATGTTTTGTACGATCATGTTGTACCGGATTATGAGCAATATCACATGTTGCTTTATTGTCACAATAAAGTCGAATCGGTTGACTAGGCAGAGAGCCCAAGTCCCTCAAGAGAAGTCTCAGCCACAATGCTTCACATATTCCAAGTGTCATACCCCTAAATTCAGCCTCTGCGCAGGCGTGCAACAACATTACGCTTCGCTTCTCCATGTATAGCGAGATTACCACCTACAAAGGTGAAATATCCCGAAGTAGATCGTATGTCATCTATTGCTCCAGCCCAATCAGCATCACTATATGCACCACACTTTGACAATCTACATATTTAGTGAACAAAATGCCCTTTCAAGGAGCAGACTTCAGATACCTTAAAATGCGCATAACTGCATTCATATGTTGTTCTCCAGGATTATGCATAAACTGGCTAACAATACTCGATGCATAGGCAAGATTTGGCCTAGTGTGGGCTAAGTACATCAATCTTCCAACGAGCCTCTGATATCTCCCTTTATCAATAGGCACCTGATTAGTCTCAACACATAACTTCAATCCTTCTTCTCTGGTGTATCAATTTGGTTGACATGTTGACATACTAGTTTCTATGAAACAAATCTAAAGCATATTTTCTTTGAGACAAGAAGATCCTTTATCGGATCGACACACTTCGATCCCAAGAAAATATTTCAAGTGACCGAGGTCTTTCATTTCAATTAAGCTTGACAAGTAACTTTATAGAGCCTTCCTTTCATCGTATTCATTTCACAGTAACCACCATGTCATCAACATACACAATAAAGCGGTGATCTTACTATCTTTGTCTTTTCAAGAATAAAGTGTGTCCAATTACTCTGATGGTAGCCAAAGGACCTCATGGACTTCGTGAATTTTCCAAACCATGCTCTCGGAGATTGTTTTAGCCCATACAATGATTTCTTTAATTTGCACACTTTCCGACAATGCACTTCTGGTATCATGCACCCTGGTGGCAAATCCATGTACACTTCTTCAGACAACTCGCCATGCAGAAATGCGTTTTTCACATCAAATTGTTGCAATGGCCAATCCAGGTTCGCAGCTAGAGACAACAAGACTCGAACTGTGTTGATTTTAGCTACAGGTGCAAATGTAGCACATGCATAGATGTCGCACTTGCCCAAAAACTTTGAGAACACTCGACTTGAAACAGCTTTGGTGAGAATATCAGCCAATTGATCTTCGGATCGAATCTTAGGCAACTCGACAATTTTCTCATCCAATTTCTCCTTAATGAAAAATCTGTCAACCTCCACATGTTTTGTACGATCATGTTGTACCGGATTATGAGCAATATCACATGTTGCTTTATTGTCACAATAAAGCCGAATCGGTTGACTAGGCAGATAGCCCAAATCCCTCAAGAGAAGTCTCAGCCACAATGCTTCACATATTCCAAGTGTCATACCCCTAAATTCAGCCTCTGCGCTTGAACGTGCAACAACATTCTGCTTCTTGCTTCTCCATGTAACGAGATTACCACCTACAAAGGTGAAATATCCCGAAGTAGATCGTATGTCATCTATTGCTCCAGCCCAGTCAGCATCACTATATGCATCCACACTTTGACAATCTACATTTTTAGTGAACAAAATGCCCTTTCAAGGAGCAGACTTCAGATACCTTAAAATGCGCATAACTGCATTCATATGTTGTTCTCCAGGATTATGCATAAACTGGCTAACAATACTCGATGCATAGGCAAGATTTGGCCTAGTGTGGGCTAAGTACATCAATCTTCCAACGAGCCTCTGATATCTCCCTTTATCAATAGGCACCTGATTAGTCTCAACACATAACTTCAATCCTTCTTCTTTGGTGTATCAATTTGGTTGACATGTTGACATACTAGTTTCTGCACAAATCTAAAGCATATTTTCTTTGAGACAAGAAGATCCCTTTATCGGATCGACACACTTGATCCCAAGAAAATATTTCAAGTGACCAAAGGTCTTTCATTTCAATTCGACGACAAATAACTTTATAGAGCCTTCCTTTCATCTGGGTCATTTCCTGTAACCACCATGTCATCAACATACACAATAAAGGCAATGATCTTACTATGCTGTCTTTTCAAGAATAAAGTGTGGTTTTGAATTACTCTGATGGTAGCCAAAGGACCTCATGGACTTCGTGAATCTTCCAAACCATGCTCTCGGAGATTGTTTTAGCCCATACAATGATTTCTTTAATTTGCACACTTTCCGACAATGCACTTCGGTATCACGCACCACGGTGGCAAATCCATGTACACTTCTTCGTAAAACTCGCCACGCGTGAAAGGCGTTTTCACATCAAATTGTTGCAATGGCGAATCCAGTTCGCGACTAGAGACAACAAGACTTCGAATCAGATTGATTTTAGCTACAGTGCAAATGTAAGACACGTGCATAGATGTCGACTTACTTGACTTGCCCAAAAACTTTGAGAACACTTTCGACTTGAAACGACTTTGGTGAGAATATCACCAATTGATCTTGAATCGAATCTTAGGCAACTCGACAATTTTCTCATCCAATTTCTCCTTAATGAAAAATCATCAACCTCCATATGTTTTGTATGCGATCATGTTGTACCGGATTATGAAAGCGATATCACATGTTGCTTTATTATTCTAATAAAGCCGAATCGGTTGACTAGGCGGATAGCCCAAATCCTCAAGAGAAGTCTCAACCACAATGCTTCACATATTCCAAGTGCCGTACCCCTAAATTCACCTCTGCGGCTTGAACGTCTGAATGACATTCTGCTTTTGCTTCTCCATGTAGCGAGATTACCACTCTGAAAGGTGAAATATCCCAAGTAGATCGTATGTCATCTATTGCTCCAGCCCAGTCAGCATCACTATATGCATCCACACTTTGACTATCTACATTTTTAGTGAACAAAATGCCCTTTCAAGGAGCAGACTTCAGATATCTTAAAATGCGCATAACTGCATTCATATGTTGTTCTCCAGGATTATGCATAAACTGGCAAACAATACTCGATGCATAGGCAAGATTTGGCCTAGTGTGGGCTAAGTACATCAATCTTCCAACGAGCCTCTGATATCTCCCTTTATCGATAGGCACCTGATTAGTCTCAACACATAACTTCAATCCTTCTTCTACTGGTGTATCAGCTGGTTGACATGTTGACATACTAGTTTCCTGCAACAAATCTAAAGCATATTTTCTTTGAGACAAGAAGATCCCTTTATCAGATCGACACACTTCGATCCCAAGAAAATATTTCAAGTGACTGAGGTCTTTCATTTCAATTCGCTTGACAAGTAACTTTATAGAGCCTTCCTTTCATCGAGGTCATTTCAGTAACCACCGTGTCATCAACATACACAATAAAGGCGGTGATCTTACTATTTGTCTTTTTCAAGAATAAAGTGTGGTCTCAATTACTCGATGGTAGCGAAAGGACCTCATGGACTTCGTGAATCTTCCAAACCATGCTCTCTGAGAGATTGTTTTAGCCCATACAATGATTTCTTTAATTTGCACACTTTCCGACAATGCACTTTTGGTATCATGCACCCTGGTGGCAAATCCATGTACACTTCTTCAGACAACTCGCCATGCAGAAAGACGTTTTTCACATCAAATTGTTGCAATGGCCAATCTAGGTTCGCAGTTAGAGACAACAAGACTCGAACTGTGTTAATTTTAGCTACAGGTGCAAATGTAGCACATGCATAGATGTCGCACTTGCCCAAAAACTTTGAGAACACTCGACTTGAAACAGCTTTCGTGAGAATATCAGCCAATTGATCTTCGGATCGAATCTTAGGCAACTCGACAATTTTCTCATCCAATTTCTCCTTAATGAAAAATCTGTCAACCTCCACATGTTTTATACGATCATGTTGTGCGGGGATTATGAGCGATATCACATGTTGCTTTATTATCATTAATAAAGCCGAATCGGTTGACTAGCAAGATAGCCCAAGTCCTCAAGAGAAGTCTCAACCACAATGCTTCACATATTCCAAGTGTCATACCCCTAAATTCACCTCTGCGCCAACGCGTGCAACAACATTCCGCTTCTTGCTTCTCCATATAACGAGATTACCACCTACAAACGTGAAATATCCCGAAATAGATCAGATGTCATCTATTGCTCCAAAATTTCAATCAAGATCACTATATATGCCACACTTTGACAATCTACATATTTAGTGAACAAAATGCCCTTTCAAGGAGCAGACTTCGATACCTTAAAATGCGCATAATCTGCATTCATATGTTGTTCTCGTGATTATGCATAAAGCGGCTAACAATACTCGATGCATAAGCAAGATTTGCCTAAGTGTGGGCTAAGTACATCAATCTTCCAACGAGCCTCGATATCTCCCTTTATCAATAGGCACCGATTAGTCTCAACACATAACTTCAATCCTTCTTCTCGGGTGTATCAATTTGGTTGACATGTTGACATACTAGTTTCCTGCAATAAATCTAAAGCATATTTTCTTTGAGACAAGAAGATCCCTTTATCGGATCGACACACTTCCGATCCCAAAGAAAATATTTCAAGTGATCGAGGTCTTTCATTTGAATTCGCCGACAAGTAACTTTATAGAGCCTTCCTTTCATCGTATTCATTTCACAGAAACCACCATGTCATCAACATACACAATAAAGGCGTTGATCTTACTATCTTCAGTTTTTCAAGAATAAAGTGTGGTCTCAATTACTCGATGGTAGCCAAAGGACCTCATGGACTTCGTGAATCTTCCAAACCATGCTCTCTTGAGATTGTTTTAGCCCATACAATGATTTCTTTAATTTGCACACTTTCCGGCCAATGCACTTCCGGTATCACGCACCACGGTGGCAAATCATGTACCACTTCTTCGAAAAACTCGCCATGCAGAAATCGTTTTTCACATCAAATTGTTGCAATGGCCAATCCAGGTTCGCAGCTAGAGACAACAAGACTCGAACTGTATTGATTTTAGCTACAGGTGCAAATGTAGCACATGCATAGATGTCGCACTTGCCCAACTTGCCCAAAAACTTTGAGAACACTCGACTTGAAACAGCTTTGGTGAGAATATCAGCCAATTGATCTTCGAATCGAATCTTAGGCAACTCGACAATTTTCTCATCCAATTTCTCCTTAATGAAAAATCAGTCAACCTCCACATGTTTTGTACGATCATGTTGTCACGGATTATGAAAGCAATATCACATGTTGCTTTATTGTCACAATAAAAAGCGAATCGGTTGACCAGCAGATAGCCCAAATCCTCAAGAGAAGTCTCAACCACAATGCTTCATATATTCCAAGTGTCATACCCCTAAATTCACCTCTCTGCGGCTTGAACGCAACAACATTCTCGCTTCGCTTCTCCATGTAACGAGATTACCACCTACAAAGGTGAAATATCCCGGCAGATCGTATGTCATCTATTGCTCCAAATTTCAATCAAAGATCACTATATGCACCACACTTTGACAATCTACATATTTAGTGAACAAAATGCCCTTTCAAGGAGCGGACTTCAGATACCTTTTAAAATGCGATAATCAGCATTCATATGTTGTTCTCCGTGATTATGCATAAACCGCTAACAATACTTTCGATGCATAAAGGCAGATTTGGCCTAGTGTGGGCTAAGTACATCAATCTTCCAACGAGCCTCGATATCTCCCTTTATCAATAGGCACCGATTAGTCTCAACACATAACTTCAATCCTTCTTCTATCGTGTATCAATTTGGTTGACATGTTGACATACTAGTTTCCTATGAACAAATCTAAAGCATATTTTCTTTGAGACAAGAAGATCCTTTATCGGATCGACACACTTCCGATCCCAAGAAAATATTTCAAGTGATCGAGGTCTTTCATTTCAATTAAACCGACAAGTAACTTTATAGAGCCTTCCTTTCATCGTATCATTTCACCAGAACCACCATGTCATCAACATACACAATAAAGGCGTTGATCTTACTATCTCGTCTTTTCAACAATAAAGTGTGGTCTCGACTTACTCGATGGTAGCCAAAGGACCTCATGGACTTCGTGAATCTTCCAAACCATGCTCTTGAGATTGTTTTAGCCCATACAATGATTTCTTTAATTTGCACACTTCCCGACAATGCACTCCACGGTATCACGCACCCCGGTGGCAAATCCATGTACACTTCTTCGAATAACTCGCCACGCAGCGAAGGCGTTTTCATCAAATTGTTGCAATGGCTAATCCAGTTCGCACTAGAGACAATGAAGACTCGAATCAGTTGATTTTAGCTACAGTGCAAATGTAGCACACGATAGATGTCGACTTGCCCAAAACTTTGAGAACACTCGACTTGAAAGCAACTTTAAATGAATATCACCCAATTGATCTTGGATCGAATCTTAGGCAACTCGACAATTTTCTCATCCAATTTCTCCTTAATGAAAAATCATCAACCTCCACATGTTTTGTACGATCATGTTGTGCGGATTATGAAAGCGATATCACATGTCATTTATTTGTCACAATAAAGCCGAATCCATTGACTAGCAGATAGCCCAAATCCCTCAAGAGAAGTCTCAACACAATGCTTCACATATTCCAAGTGTCATACCCTAAATTCACCTCTGTGGCTTGAACGTAACAACATATTCTGCTTCGCTTCTCATGTAATAGCGAGATTACCACCTACAAAGGTGAAATATCCCGAAGTAGATCGATGTCATCTATCGCTCCAAATTTCAATCAAGATCACTATATGCACTTACACTTTGACAATCTACATATTTAGTGAACAAAATGCCCTTTCAAGGAGCAGACTTCAGATACCTTAAAATGCGCATAACTGCATTCATATGTTGTTCTCCAGGATTATGCATAAACTGGCTAACAATACTCGATGCATAGGCAAGATTTGGCCTAGTGTGGGCTAAGTACATCAATCTTCCAACGAGCCTCTGATATCTCCCTTTATCAATAGGCACCTGATTAGTCTCAACACATAACTTCAATCCTTCTTCTATCGGTGTATCACCGGGTTGACATGTCGACATACTAGTTTCTATGACAAATCTAAAGCATATTTTCTTTGAGACAAGAAGATCCCTTTATCGATCGACACACTTCGATCCCAAGAAAATATTTCAAGTGACTGAGGTCTTTCATTTCGAATTCGCTTGACAAGTAACTTTATAGAGCCTTCCTTTCATCAGGGTCATTTCCTGTAACCACCATGTCATCAACATACACAATAAAGGCAGTGATCTTACTATGCTGTCTTTTCAACAATAAAGTGTGGTCTGACTTACTCGATGGAAGCCAAAGGACCTCATGGACTTCCGTGAATCTTCCAAACCATGCTCTCCTGAGATTGTTTTAGCCCATACAATGATTTCTTTAATTTGCACACTTTCCGGCCAATGCACTCTGGTATCATGCACCACGGTGGCAAATCCATGTACACTTCTTCAGACAACTCGCCATGCAGAAAGGCGTTTTTCACATCAAATTGTTGCGAACGGCCAATCCAGTTCGCAGCCAGAGACAACAAGACTCGAATCTGTGTTGATTTTAGCTACAGAGTGCAATGTAGCACATGTCGTAGATGTCGCACTTGCCCAAAAACTTTGAGAACACTCGACTTGAAATAACTTTTCGTGAGAATATCACCAATTGATCTTGGATCGAATCTTAGGCCAACTCGACAATTTTCTCATCCAATTTCTCCTTAATGAAAAATCTGTCAACCTCCATATGTTTTGTACGATCATGTTGTACCGGATTATGAGCAATATCACATGTTGTTTTATTGTCACAATAAAGCCGAATCGGTTGACTAGGCAGATAGCCCAAATCCCTCAAGAGAAGTCTCAGCCACAATGCTTCACATATTCCAAGTGTCATACCCTAAATTCACCTCTGGGCAATAACGTGCAACAACATTACGCTTCGCTTCTCCATGTAATTAGATTACCACCTACAAAGGTGAAATATCCCGAAGTAGATCAGATGTCATCTATCGCTCCAAATTTCGACATCACTATATGCACCACACTTTGACAATCTACATATTAGCGAACAAAATGCCCTTTCAAGGAGCGGACTTCAGATACCTTAAAATCGCGCGATAATCGCATTCATATGTTGTTCTCCGTGATTATGCATAAACCGCTAACAATACTCGATGTATAAGCGAGATTTGGCCTAGTGTGGGCTAAGTACATCAATCTTCCAACGAGCCTCCGATATCTCCCTTTATCAATAGGCACCTGATTAGTCTCAACACATAACTTCAATCCTTCTTCTACTGGTGTATCAGCTGGTTGACATGTTGACATACTAGTTTCCTGCAACAAATCTAAAGCATATTTTCTTTGAGACAAGAAGATCCCTTTATCAGATCGACACACTTCGATCCCAAGAAAATATTTCAAGTGACTGAGGTCTTTCATTTCGAATTCGCTTGACAAGTAACTTTATAGAGCCTTCCTTTCATCAGGGTCATTTCATTTCAGAACCACCGTGTGCCATCAACATACACAATAAAGGCGGTGATCTTACTATCTCAGTTTTTCAACAATAAAGTGTGGTCTGACTTACTCTGATGGTAGCCAAAGGACCTCATGGACTTCGTGAATCTTCCAAACCATGCTCTCGGAGATTGTTTTAGCCCATACAATGATTTCTTTAATTTGCACACTTTCCGACAATGCACTCCTGGTATCATCCACCCTGGTGGCAAATCCATGTACACTTCTTCAGACAACTCGCCATGCAGAAAGGCGTTTTTCACATCAAATTGTTGCAATGGCCAATCCAGGTTCGCAGCTAGAGACAACAAGACTCGAATCGTGTGTTGATTTTAGCTACAGTGCAAATGTAGCACATGCGTAGATGTCGTGACTTGCCCAAAAACTTTGAGAACACTCGACTTGAAACGACTTTTCGTGAGAATATCGCCCAATTGATCTTCTGATCGAATCTTAGGCAACTCGACAATTTTCTCATCCAATTTCTCCTTAATGAAAAATCATCGAACCTCCATATGTTTTGTACGATCATGTTGTATCGGATTATGAAAGCAATATCACATGTTGCTTTTATTGTCACAATAAAGCCGAATCGGTTGACTAGCAGATAGCCCAAATCCTCAAGAGAAGTCTCAAATGCACAATGCTTCACATATTCCAAGTGTCATACCCCTAAATTCACCTCTGCGCATGAACGTAAACAACATTCTCGCTTTCGCTTCTCCATGTAACGAGATTACCACCTACAAAGGTGAAATATCCCGGTAGATCGATGTCATCTATTGCTCCAAATTTCACCAAGATCACTATATACACCACACTTTGACAATCTACATATTTAGTGAACAAAATGCCCTTTCAAGGAGCGGACTTGATACCTTAAAATGCGCATAATCGCATTCATATGTTGTTCTCGTGATTATGTATAAACCGCTAACAATACTCGATGCATAAGCAAGATTTGGCCTAGTGTGGGCTAAGTACATCAATCTTCCAACGAGCCTCGATATCTCCCTTTATCAATAGGCACCCAGATTAGTCTCAACACATAACTTCAATCCTTCTTCTACTTTGGTGTATCACCGGTTGACATGTTGACATACTAGTTTCCTGCAGACAAATCTAAAGCATATTTTCTTTGAGACAAGAAGATCCCTTTATCGATCGATCACACTTCGATCCCAAGAAAATATTTCAAGTGACCGAGGTCTTTCATTTCAATTAAGGCCGACAAGTAACTTTATAGAGCCTTCCTTTCATCGTAGGTCATTTCAGAACCACCATGTCATCAACATACACAATAAAGGCAGTGATCTTACTATGCTGTCTTTTCAACAATAAAGTGTGGTCTGACTTACTCTGATGGTAGCCAAAGGACCTCATGGACTTCGTGAATCTTCCAAACCATGCTCTCGGAGATTGTTTTAGCCCATACAATGATTTCTTTAATTTGCACACTTTCCGGCTGATGCACTCCTCGGTATCATGCACCTCGGTGGCAAATCCATGTACACTTCTTCAGACAACTCGCCATGCAGAAAGGCGTTTTTCACATCAAATTGTTGCAATGGCCAATCCAGGTTCGCAGCTAGAGACAACAAGACTCGAACTGTGTTGATTTTAGCTACAGGTGCAAATGTAACACATGCATAGATGTCGCACTTGCCCAAAAACTTTGAGAACACTCGACTTGAAACAGCTTTGGTGAGAATATCAGCCAATTGATCTTCGGATCGAATCTTAGGCAACTCGACAATTTTCTCATCCAATTTCTCCTTAATAAAAAATCTGTCAACCTCCACATGTTTTGACGATCATGTTAAAATTTGATTATGAAGCGAATATCACATGTTGCTTTATCATCACAATAAAGTCCGAATCGGTTGACTAGGCAGATAGCCCAAATCCCTCAAGAGAAGTCTCACCACAATGCTTCACATATTCCAAGTGTCATACCCCTAAATTCACCTTTCTGCATATTGAACGTCAACAACATTCCGCTTCGCTTCTCCATGTAACGAGATTACCACCTACAAAGGTGAAATATCCCGGCAGATCGTATGTCATCTATTGCTCCAAATTTCAACATCACTATATGCATCCACACTTTGACAATCTACATTTTTAGTGAACAAAATGCCCTTTCAAGGAGCGGAGACTTGAGATACCTTAAAATGCGATAATCGCATTCATATGTTGTTCTCCGTGATTATGCATAAACCGCTAACAATACTCGATGCATAGCGAGATTTGGCCTAGTGTGGGCTAAGTACATCAATCTTCCAACGAGCCTCGATATCTCCCTTTATCAATAGGCACCGATTAGTCTCAACACATAATTTCAATCCTTCTTCTATCGGTGTATCAATTTGGTTGACATGTTGACATACTAGTTTCCTGCAACAAATCTAAAGCATATTTTCTTTGAGACAAGAAGATCCCTTTATCAGATCGACACACTTCGATCCCAAGAAAATATTTCAAGTGATCGAGGTCTTTCATTTCGAATTCGCTTGACAAGTAACTTTATAGAGCCTTCCTTTCATCAGGGTCATTTCCTGTAACCACCATGTCATCAACATACACAATAAAGGCAGTGATCTTACTATGCTGTCTTTTCAAGAATAAAGTGTGGTCTGAATTACTCTGATGGTAGCCAAAGGACCTCATGGACTTCGTGAATCTTCCAAACCATGCTCTCGGAGATTGTTTTAGCCCATACAATGATTTCTTTAATTTGCACACTTTCCTAAAATGCACTTCTCGGTATCATGCACCACGGTGGCAAATCCATGTACACTTCTTCGAACTAACTCGCCACGCAGTAAAGGCGTTTTCACATCAAATTGTTGCAATGGCCAATCCAGGTTCGCAGCTAGAGACAACAAGACTCGAACTGTGTTGATTTTAGCTACAGGTGCAAATGTAGCACATGCATAGATGTCGCACTTGCCCAACTTGCCCAAAAACTTTGAGAACACTCGACTTGAAACAACTTTGGTGAGAATATCAGCCAATTGATCTTCGGATCGAATCTTAGGCAACTCGACAATTTTCTCATCCAATTTCTCCTTAATGAAAAATCTGTCAACCTCCACATGTTTTGTACGATCATGTTGTAATGGGATTATGAAAGCAATATCACATGTTGCTTTATTGTCACAATAAAAAGTCGAATCGGTTGACCAGCAGATAGCCCAAATCCTCAAGAGAAGTCTCACCACAATGCTTCACATATTCCAAGTGTCATACCCCTAAATTCACCTCTGCGGCTTGAACGCAACAACATTCCGCTTCTTGCTTCTCCATGTAACGAGATTACCACCTATAAAGGTGAAATATCCCGAAGTAGATCGTATGTCATCTATTGCTCCAGCCCAGTCAGCATCACTATATGCATCCACACATTGACAATCTACATTTTTAGTGAACAAAATGCCCTTTCAAGGAGCAGACTTCAGATACCTTAAAATGCGCATAACAGCATTCATATGTTGTCTCCAGGATTATGCATAAACTGGCTAACAATACTCGATGCATAGGCAAGATTTGGCCTAGTGTGGGCTAAGTACATCAATCTTCCAACGAGCCTCTGATATCTCCCTTTATCAATAGGCACTTGATTAGTCTCAACACATAACTTCAATCCTTCTTCTACTGGTGTATCAGCTGGTTGACATGTTGACATACTAGTTTCCTGCAACAAATCTAAAGCATATTTTCTTTGAGACAAGAAGATCCCTTTATCAGATCGACACACTTCGATCCCAAGAAAATATTTCAAGTGACTGAGGTCTTTCATTTCGAATTCGCTTGACAAGTAACTTTATAGAGCCTTCCTTTCATCGTATTCATTTCTCAGAAACCACCATGTCATCAACATACACAATAAAGGCAGTGATCTTACTATGCTGTCTTTTCAAGAATAAAGTGTGGTCTGAATTACTCTGATGGTAGCCAAAGGACCTCATGGACTTCGTGAATCTTCCAAACCATGCTCTCGGAGATTGTTTTAGCCCATACAATGATTTCTTTAATTTGCACACTTTCCGACAATGCACTTCTGGTATCATGCACCCTGGTGGCAAATCCATGTACACTTCTTCGAATAACTCGCCCGTGCGAAAAGGCGTTTTCACATCAAATTGTTGCAATGGCGAATCCAGTTCGCACCAGAGACAACAAGACTCGAATCATGTTGATTTTAGCTACAGTGCAAATGTAAAGACATGCGTAGATGTCGACTTGCCTAACTTGCCCAAAAACTTTGAGAACACTCGACTTGAAATGACTTTGGTGAGAATATCGACCAATTGATCTTGGATCGAATCTTAAGCAACTCTACAATTTTCTCATCCAATTTCTCCTTAATGAAAAATCTGTCAACCTCCATATGTTTTGTACGATCATGTTGTACCGGATTATGAGCAATATCACATGTTGCTTTATTGTCACAATAAAGCCGAATCGGTTGACTAGGCAGATAGCCCAAATCCCTCAAGAGAAGTCTCAGCCACAATGCTTCACATATTCCAAGTGTCATACCCCTAAATTCAGCCTCTGCGCTTGAACGTGCAACAACATTCTGCTTCTTGCTTCTCCATGTAACGAGATTACCACCTACAAAGGTGAAATATCCCGAAGTAGATCGTATGTCATCTATTGCTCCAGCCCAGTCAGCATCACTATATGCACCACACTTTGACAATCTACATATTTAGTGAACAAAATGCCCTTTCAAGGAGCAGACTTCAGATACCTTAAAATGCGCATAACTGCATTCATATGTTGTTCTCCAGGATTATGCATAAACTGGCTAACAATACTCGATGCATAGGCAAGATTTGGCCTAGTGTGGGCTAAGTACATCAATCTTCCAACGAGCCTCTGATATCTCCCTTTATCAATAGGCACCTGATTAGTCTCAACACATAACTTCAATCCTTCTTCTACTGGTGTATCAGCTGGTTGACATGTTGACATACTAGTTTCCTGCAACAAATCTAAAGCATATTTTCTTTGAGACAAGAAGATCCCTTTATCAGATCGACACACTTCGATCCCAAGAAAATATTTCAAGTGACCGAGGTCTTTCATTTCGAATTCGCTTGACAAGTAACTTTATAGAGCCTTCCTTTCATCAGGGTCATTTCCTGTAACCACCATGTCATCAACATACACAATAAAGGCAATGATCTTACTATGCTGTCTTTTCAAGAATAAAGTGTGGTCTGAATTACTCTGATGGTAGCGAAAAGGACCTCGTGGACTTCGTGAATCTTCCAAACCATGCTCTCTTGAGATTGTTTTAGTCCATACAATGATTTCTTTAATTTACACACTTTCCCGATAATGCACTTCGTATCATGCACCTCGGTGGCAAATCCATGTACACTTCTTCGCATAACTCGCCATGCGTAGCAGGCGTTTTCACATCAAATTGTTGCAATGGCCAATCCAGGTTCGCAGCTAGAGACAACAAGACTCAAACTGTGTTGATTTTAGCTACAGGTGCAAATGTATATGTATAATCAATTCCATAGGTTTGGGTGTACCCTTTTGCCACCAGTCTTGCTTTAAAACGTTCAATTGTACCATCTGCTTTGTGCTTCACAGTATAAACCCACCGACATCCAACTGGTTTCTTCCCTGATTTCATTCCTCTACAAGGATTTCATCTCCTCATTCGTAGCAGCTTTCCACCTTGGGTCTGCTAAGGCTTCCTGCACACTGTTAGGAATAGATACAGTAGATAATTGATTTACAAATGACTTATTTGATTCAGACAAGCGATGGTTAGACACGTAATGACTCATGGGATATTTAACTTTACTAGAAAGTTTGGGTTCATATGTGGGTGTGGGGATACCTCTGGTTTGACGCGGTGGTAGTTGTTTTCTTAGTGGTTCGAGACACTTTCTGATGGGACCATCCTCGGTGAAAGATTGGTTTGGTGTATTAGTTGCCTGTGGTGCGAGAGATTCAGATGGAGATTGCTCCACAACTTCATTTTCTGGGTCTTCATCACGTTCATCACCACTGTGGTCCAAATTTATACCACTCAAATCCAATTCACCAGCATTCTCATTACCAAGTTCAGGGCGTTCCATTTCATTTCCATTCAAATTGTTACCAGGTGCAGAGAATTCCCCTTCTATAGAGATCAGAAAATCATAGTCTAGAGCTTGAACTTCTTCCAGGTACTCCCCTTGAAGTTCAGGCTCAGAGGAAAAATACATCGAGTCTTCATGAAAAACTACATCCATTGTAACAAACATTCGTTTGCTTGGAGGATGATAGCATCGGTACCCCTTTTGACAGCATACCCTAAAAAAACACATCGCAATGCTCGAGGTGTCAACTTGTCGCGCTGACGCTGATGAAGATGTACAAATGCTACACAACCAAAGACATGAGGAGGTAAGTTTGGAATGACTGGAGCCACAATTGCTTCAGTAAGAGCCTAAGATGGTGTCTGAAAATTAATAGTGCTGGAAGGTACTCGGTTGATTAAATATGTTGCAGAGGTAAGTGCGTGTCCCCAATAGGATAAAGGCATATGTGCTTCTATTATTGAAGCACGGACAACCTCCAACAAGTGCCACCCCATTCTGTTGGGGTGTATCGGAACAAGTAGTTTGATGAATGGTTCCATGGGCTTCCAAGTACCGCTTCAATTCAAAATTCAAATATTCACCTCCATTGTCACTGCAGAGAACCTGAACTTGTGCATTGTACTGACTACAAACCATTTTATGAAAATTTTGAAATAACAAGTTTACTTCACTTTTGGACTTCAACAAATATACCCAAGCCATCCTGGTACAATCATCAATAAAAGTAACAAACCAACGCGATCCATCCAAAGTAGCAAATTTAGATGGTCCCCAAACATCAGAATGTATAATCATAAAAGGAACTGGACTTTTATTCAAAATTAATGGAAACGAAGCACGATAGCTTTTTGCAAATTCACAAACATCACATTTAAAACTAGAAATATCAAAGTTTGCAAATAAACTAGGAAATAATTTTTTTATGTAACCAAAAGAAGCATGCCCTAGACGTCGATGCCATAACCATATCTCCGATTTCTTTTTTTCCTCCTCCGAACCCCCAATCTTTAAAGCTTGACACAACTTATCTGAACTTTTGGACACCAAGTCTAAGTAATACAGCTTCCCTCGCCTAACACCACAACCAATCGTCTGCCTTGTCCGGATGTCCTTAAATACACAAAATTTAGGCCAAAATGACAACACAAAATAAGGCAGTGGTTATTTGAGAAACTGACAAAAGATTATAATTCAAAGAGGGAACAACCAAAACAGAATCTAAATTCAAGGTGTTAGTGAGGGACAAGGATCCTTCCCCAATAATCGGAATTGAAGTACCATTGGCGGTGGAAACAGAACTTTGTGAGGAAGGTTTAATAGGTGAAACTTGTCAGAATCAAATGTCATATGATCCGTAAAGACCTAATCAATTATCCATGCACCTTTATTAGAAACAGGTGTAGAAATATTTAAAACCTTACCACCATTACCTGCTGCTCCTGCCAATGCCAAGAACTTTTCACCGCTATCATCCTCTGTCTTTGTTTGTTTCAACAATTGCAGTAGTAGAGGCATTCTTGGAATTCTTCTTCGGGGAATCACGGCTATGATCCCACCATTCCGGATATCCCACAAGTTCATAGCATTGACTTTTTGTATTACCCGTTTGATCACAATGGGTGCATTTGTATGATGATTTGTCGCAACCATTAGCATTCTTAGGATGGATGTTTTTTTTGTCTTGCTGGTGTTGAGGAGACCAGTTTTGATTAGACCGGTTCCGTTCATCACCCCGCGTCGAACATCTTCTCGGTGAACTAGGGCATAACACTCTTCTAATTCAGGGATAGGATCCTTCCTCAAGATTTCACCGCGCACTTGCTCGAAATCACCCTCTAATCCAGCGAGAAAGATATGCACCCTTTGTCGCTGAAGCAATTTCTGATAGGATGCAATATCTGTCTCATCCACCATGACCACCTTATCACGACGATTCAACTCACTGAAGATTTCAATCAGTTCTCCATAATATATAGAGAGCGGTCTGCCATTTTGTTTGGCAGAGAAAGCCCTCTGGTTCAAGGTAAAAACTTGTAATTCATCCGCTCTATCATAAAAGGCTTTAGACAGAGCTTTCCAAATATCTCGTGCGGTAGGTAAGCGAATGTATCACTTCATAATCTCCGGGGACATAGACATCGACAACCATCTTTCTCCTTAGGTGACGACGATGTGCCACGAATGAAGGAGAGTTTCTCCTTCTCAGCAATTTGCATCTCTAACATTTGAGACAACAGATCATAGTTGGTCTCATTCAATACAATTCCTGCATTGAATGATGAACCTTCGTGTTGAATAATGATGGGGGTAGAATCTGACTTGCTCATGGTTTAAGGATTCAAAGAAGAATGATTTAGAGTTTCGTAGCTTTGAGACCAACTTGAAAATCAGAGAAGAATATTTTCATTCATAGTTTTTCTGTATCCTTACATGTACATATTTATAGAGATAGTAGAGATACTACAATCAAGCTATTCATCCTACAATCAAGCTATTCCTATAATTAAGTTATTTGCCTAACAAAGTAGAAAAGAATTACAATAGAGAATCTTTGACTATTAATCCAATATCGCAACACACACATCTAGTTAGACACAATATAAACTATGCAAGCATGAACAAAAATGAGTTTCTAAGTAGAGAGCTATACTAGTTACGTGCAAATAAATTTAATACATGCAAGCATGTGTAGAAAAGGTTGTTTAGCATTGTTATGTGGTTTAATGAATACTATGGTTAGTCTTTGACGTAATGAACTCTCTTAGCTTTGTAAAATGAAAATTTTACAAATAAGACTATCAATTGTTAAAAGTAAATAGAAGAAATCAAACCTAGTCCAACACCCCTTAACATGTATGTGTGAAACGACTTGAACTATAATGCATGACTTAAGTAATATTTCACGTATACAAACATGAGATGAGTATATGGAACTAAGATTTGCCAAAGTGTTTCTAAGGTTTTCAAAAGTAAGAACAATGTGGATTATACATCTATGAGTTTTAAATGTGTATAGAATACATGGATTGACATATGTGTGATAAATGTATGTTGATAGATATGTGACTAATGTATACCTATACGTACATAAATAGGATAATATAGTTCATTGAGGTGACTTTATGCTATAAGTGGTAATCAACACAAAAGGCAAGTTCCCTAACTTCATTCTTATAATTGGATGCAAGTATCTAGACCTTATTTCTTATTGTGAAACTTCGGATTATTGTTATATCAAACATACCTATATTGAGCAAATATCTACATTCGTATGATTATTATCCATAATCGAAAATTGATTTTTATGTCTTGACTCATGTTACGAGTATTGAACTTATTGTTCCTAAAGGTTGTCTAAGAAATTTGATTCGGCTAGACTAATAAAAAACATATCTATATTGACTTGGTCCAGACTCTTATAAATTTACTTAGATGAACAACCCTCATTGAAGGAGAAATTATATAACTGTCGGGGAACGTGCGCACATACTAGCATGTTTAAATGTTATGCATAACGTAGGGTACTTTAGGCTGATCACCTGTTGTACTTATTTATATTGGATTTTCAGTATAATACTGTTAATTCTAGCAGGAGTTCTTAGTCCCTAGTAACTGCTCAATGTTCATTCTTCTTGAACCTTGAAATGATTAAACCTTTGAATCTGGTTGATATCTTTCAGTCCATAGCGACACTTGTTGAGAACTATTGATACTTCTTGTTCTTCTTGACCCTTGAGATTCGAACTTTATATTTGTTCACCCTTATTGCTATATTACTTGCTGGGGAAATTTGTTGTTCATTCTTGCTTTCCTAAAAACATTACAGTTAAGGCAGAGCAAGGCAGTACCTCGGGGAAAGACAAAGGAAAGGGCAAGGCTACGGAATAGCTTTAGACCTTTAAGAGTAGGAGAACTATTATTATTATTATAATGATATATTAAGGGATGATTAATTTATGTTTAAGTTTAATTATTGGAATGTTGTAGTATCGGTCACGAGACCTTGGGACAAGAATATTTATGTTATAACAATGTAAATTATTCTATTATTCCGTTGTTGATGATTTTAGTATGATATTAGAATTAGCACATGATGCACCGAATTCGAGATATGAGTGTCTGAATTTGGGGTGTCACAGCCATCCTGAAGGCCACAAGCCCATTCTGATTAAATCTACCCAATATTAACTAATCTTAGCAGACCATATGATATTATGATTAGTTAGGTATATGCTTGGGCCACACTTTTAGTAGCCTGCAGCTTGTGTTAGAAGGCATCAATGACCTGGTGTAATTGTCTGTGAATGGAATTGATACTTCTATAATAAATATGAATGTAGAAAGTTCTGAGAGCTTGAGAAGATATCAGCCTGCTAAAGGACATGCATGATAAGTACAAAAATTACTTTAAACTGCAAATGTGAAAGGAGTTATCAAGTAATAAAATACAGCTCATGTTCAGTGACAACCAGACACAAGAAATGTTAAAGGGGCCTAAGGAGGCAAGAACAAAGCACTTTCTTGTTCTTTTACCTTTATCATAAATAAAAAGGATAGAAGAATAGAGAAGATGTGACGTAAATTTTGGTGAAACACAAAGTAACACATAGAATTCAACTCTTCCGATCTGAATGTGTATATCATGACTCTGTGTTACCTTCTTTGTCCACTATACTTAACAAGGCAAATATTAGGGCTACATTTGATATTTCTGGAAAATGGAACATCAAGAGTAACCTTGGAAATTTTTGCAACCCTCTCTTTTTATATGTATGTTATTCACCAAAGTAGACACAAGTAAGCATAGCTACTCCTGTGCTACAAAGACAAGTGGCAAAACATAATTTGTATTGAACAGAACATAAAAAAGAATGGGATAGCAAAAGTTTATTGCGAGGTACCATTACATCCCAATGCATATGCGTGTCCACTCATGAGCCTATTTGCGTGTGTATGAGTTTGTACATACGTGTGCACCTCAGAAAAAAATGGGATAGCAAAATTTATTCAGAGGTTCCATTACATCCCAATGCATGTGTCTGTCTGTGTGTGTGCCTGCTCATGTGTCTGTCCGTGTGTGTCTGCTCATGTGTCTGTATGTGTGTATGAATGTGTCTGTATGTATGCATGTCCATTGCCTGAAAAGGTTTTAATCTGGTTATATATGAAAAAATTAGGGAAGGCAGAAGGAAAAACAAGGTTTGTTAGTTGTTACAACTATTTCATTGTGTAATCCAATACACCCGCATCCATCATATAGACAACCTTATCATCTTCAGCAATGCATGGACCCAGGTTGCTCGAAAATTACTATAAATATGGTTAGACCTATTGGCATTCCATATGACTAAGATAACAAGAGTGGCCGAAAAGAAACTACTTGGAAAGATCAACAAAGACAATATAGTTTAATTAACTTTTTAAAAGAATTGGTATCCACTGAGATCCATGCGTATCACAATAAGCAAGTTGTGTATCAAGTTAACAATTTATTTTGGACACAGTACTAACAAATATATGATGTAAGTTATGTTTTTCTTTCATTTAAAGTTCAGTTCCATTATAAATATATTGCAAGACTTTCTGACGACATACAACCAGTATTTGTCATCTAATACTTGAACAATAATTAAACCAGAAAGGCTACCTGGCTAAGGGTGCATGAATCTGATTCCAAATCAGCCATTTTTCTCTGTTTTTCCAAGATCTTGGAACATATCTGTCCCTTTGCCTTCATCATCAGGTCAGTGTCCTCTTTAACTTGCATTGTTTCAGATTTTGCTGCAATAAAAATAAGCATCTCAGCAAAAGAAAACTTGAACTTCATTGTATAACTTAAAATTAAAGGCCTCTTTACTGTGCCAATAATTAATAGAATTCTAGACCAAATCTCAAAATGTATTTTCATGATACGAGTTGAACCAAAACTTTACAGAAGAAATATATGAAGAAATATTTCAATGGTCAATAAACCATGCAAGCTCTACAGCAGTACATCATTTTAAACAACAGTGCCAATAGTGGGGATAATAATTAGTCAGATCAAATGCAAAGAATGCTTCCCATCTGATTTGAATATTGCTAAGAAAATGCTGATTCTCCAGTCATATGATTAATAATAATGACAACAATAAAAGCAAAATTCTTTGCTAATTTCTTTTAAATAAAAGAAGAACAATTACTTAGAAAAGGAAAAGAGTACAAATAGATGGAGGACAAGACCTTCGCCACAAGAAAATGCAGCAACCCCGAATCAAAATGAATGAAAATAACCATCACAGAAAATCTGTAAGTTCCTTACCATCCAAAAGCCTAAAGAATAGCAAAACATCACAGCAACAAAGATGTTTTTCATCCTCACTCCCTCAAATCCCCCTAAACTTGTAAGGAGACACCCAACGCTCCACCATAACACCATATAAAAAGCACCAAAACATCATAACTAGAAACCAACTAGAAACAGGTTCATAGAAATCAAGATCCAAAAAGGAAAGAAACCTGATGAAACAAATAGCTGTAATGACATTTCAAGATAGTGAGATTTTACAACTGGGAGCAACTGCCTTCATCTCAAGTGTGGACAAGAAAAAACTGTAGCTGTGGTAACTTTCCTTCTTCTTTTAGCTCTTGATTGTTATAGAACCACTAGTGCTGGTAGTGAATTTAAAACATGTACGAAGTCCAGACAGGCCTTGTAAACATAAATTAAAGGTTTTACTACATATCGAGCCCCGAAGTATACACCCTTTTACACTTCGTACCCCAAGGTTTAAACACTCCCATCCCGCTACCCAAAATACCATTAAGTAACCACGATAGACCCTATTCAGATTTCCGGTAAGTTTTTTCGCCGGAAAATGTCCACGTGTTATAATTTAATATTTAAATATAGTTGACCGTATAAATACAATAGTTGACTTAATTAAGTTGTAGAAATACATGTTAAATACACCTTCATATTAGTAGTAGTTGACTTATTGAAATAGTACAAATACATAAAAATTACAAAATCAATACAAATAACACATCTACCCAAATAAACTACAGATCTGTTTTTTCTTTACTCCTACACTCAAATACATCTCTACTCCTAAGATTCATCTTCATCTTATAGATACACTAAACCCAAAAATATCTCCACTCAAAATCTTCCTCTTCACTAACTTCAATAATGAATTTGGAGTTTTGATGTGAACAGGTTGGCTGAGGCAGTGGAAGAAATGATTAGGTATCATCGTTTCAAAGAAAAAACAAGGACATGGGGATGGCACCGGACATGGAGATAGGGTCTGCCACAAATTGAGTTTGAAAAGCCCTTCCAATAAGTTTGAAAACCATAATTTCACAGTACTTTGGCATTCTTCTTTTCAATTTTGTGAATTTGATTTGTTTTTGCTTTATTGTAGGTTTTGATTTCTAGAGAGAGAAAGAGAGATGAGCAAAATCTGATTTGATTGGATATTAAAGTGTTGAAGAAAATGAGATCAATTGATGCAATTTCATGGATTATTTGAGATCAGAACAAGCAGAAAATAGAACCCAAATAGAGCGACAATGGAGGAGAAAAAAAGTGGGTTTAAGAGTAAAAGTGGAGGGGATGAAGATGAACATATAGGGAAGGGAAATTAATGGCCCGGATTCAATTTCAGGTAGGTTGCTTTGTTTCTAGATCTGGGTTTGCTGCTCTTGTTATGGGTTTTCTCTCAATTTGTTCTTCAATTAGTTTTTGTTTTTTTTTTGGCTTTTATTTTTTCAATTTGGTTTTCTTTTATTTTGTTCTTGCTTACATGTATATTTATGGTCAAAAGGTATATAATGATCTATATTAGAGAGTATAAATGGATTAATTTGTTATTTAATTGGTTTTAAATTTACTTTATACGATCAAATGTATAAATATACAGTCAACCCGAACTTATACTCCTCTACCGGAACACGTGGCAATTCCGGCAACTTTTCTTACCGAAAATAACACGAGGTTTAGTTATGAGAGGATCGAATTACTTTGGGTAGCAAGATCGGAGTGTTTAACCCTTGGGGGTACGAAGTGTAAAAGGGTGTATATTTCGGGGTTCGATATGCAATTAACCCTAAATTAAATTCCAGATCATTCTTGTGAATTCTAACCCTGATTCCCAATTTAGTGCATAGATAAAGGTCTTGCAAAAGACAACAAAAGGGATACCAATCAGAATGAGGAATAAATCATGGTACTGTGTGAGGGTTGAGAATGGTAGACGGATCAAATTATGTAGGACAGGTGGTGTGGGGGGGAAGACTTTAGGGAGATTTTTCTCGATCTTATGAGTATAGTGAGGGATCCGATGGCTAAAATTGAGGGGAGATGGTTGTGCAAACCTTTAGGCGCAATTTCCAGGATTAGAGTTGGAGGAGGTGGCTGGCCTATTGGCTGAGCTTGAGGGAGGAAGCTGGTTTTGGGTCAGGATGATGCAGTTGTGTGGAAGCATAATAGGGACGCATGCTTCTCGATGAAGTCATTCTTAAGTACGCTTTAAAGCTATGGAGTTAAATAACTGTTATGGAGGAGTATTTGGAAGCTGCGCACACCTCAGAAGGTGGCTTTTTCTCTTGCACTGCAACTTTGGGGCCAATTCGTACACAAAACAATCCTAGAAGAGAGGGCATTAACTTGCGAATAGGAATCTCATGTGATATTGTAAGGGAGATACGGTTATTTAGTTGCCTCTCTATAGTGAGCTCATGTGGAGTTTGTGGAATTTGGTTTTTTCATACTGTGGTTTAGCATGAGTAATGCTGAGAGCCTGAGATCGGTCAAGGAAATACTTCAACCGTAGAGAGAGGTGAGGGTTAGGAAGGAATGGAAGAGACAACACTTGTTTCCTCATAACTTATGGTGGATCTTTTATATTCAGTCATGTGTCAATTCTATTTCAAGCAACTTTCTAGTTCTTAATATTCAATGGTTTGGAATAAGAAACTAGAGCTACTCTATCACAAGCTAAAATTACTTCAATACTATATTGACAAACATTAGCTGCCAAAATGAGTTACCACATTTTATTTTATTTTATTTTATTTTAATACATGTAAAATCCTCTCATTTGAATACAGTAACTCACTTGAAGAGTTATGAATCACCGAACTGGAGAACCAGGGAAAATTTAGTCTTTCTTATGCAATTAAACATGAGAAAGAATTCTAACTACATTAACCTATTTTAAAAGCAAGCTAAGTTATTTAGGAGTTCTCCTGGACAACAATGGGCTAAAGGAAAATAAAATAATAGGAAGACCCCTCTCAATGAACACAAGATTTCTATAATTTAGAGATATTATTATCAAGTATAATGCTAAAATTAATTGCAATGGACTGTTAACAAAGCTCAAATCTTCTCTTATGTTCATTGTATTTTCTTTTTCTTTTACTTTTACTAACTCATTCTGAGCTCTAAACAAAACCTTACGCAAGATATATCATCAAATAATTAAAAAGCTTGGTGAACAACTTAGATATTCAAAACCCAAAAATAGGACTAGGAGTATAGCACAGATGTTACTGAAAGTCGTACTATAATTCTAATTGGCTCCTAGAGGACTCAGAGCTTGACTTTTCAAATGATGTCTCAACGTGACTAGGTTCAATTGTATAACAAATAATTCTACAATAGGTCTCGAGCCCTTTAATAAAGGGAGCATTCCATTTCATTTTGGTTTACAAACACTACTGGTAGAAACCGTAGAATATGTGACAATATGACTTGGTATCGTTAGATTAATAGAACAATCTTGAATTAGAGGGGGGGAGGAGAAAACTGCAAAATAAAAGGGATACTTCTCCACAAATTATAATCATTATCCTATGAATTACAGCACAAGTACCCCTGCAGCATTTTTGAAAGAAAAAAAAAACACAAAGAAACATTCAGAACCGAAAGCTTCTAATGCCCCAAAGAATGGAAACAAATGGATAGCACGAATTACAAATCTAGCAAAAAAATGTTTTTGAGATTATCCAAACTATTAATGTGGAAAATAAATTTTTCTGACTATAGTTTCCAAACAATGAATGTTGCACAATTTTACCTATTACAGGTTCAGATACTATATTTCCAGTCACTTTAAGAAATTAAAATTTAAAGTAACACGTAAAATACAAATTATTGATTAAATTCTCCACAAAAAACAAATATATTTCATTACATATTTTTAGCAAGTGTGCGTGTATAACTAGATTTAGAAGGACGCGATGAATGATGATAGAAAGAAACGAATAAGAATAGATCTATGTCAGGTCTCGTAATAAGAACATCCCTTTCTATTACTGCCTTTGAGTAGTAAGTGTAGAAAATCTATATAATAAAACAGAACTCATTTTGAATTTTTCATTTGACAAAGCACAAGAACGGTTCAGATTTTATTTCAATTCTTCCAACTTAATCTAAAGGCTCACATTTCATCTCACACTAAAAATTTCCACCCAAATCAAATTCACTCCTAAAAATTCCCGCCCAAATTAAATAACAATAATAATAACGATAATGATAATAATAATAATTATTATAATAATAGTAATAATAATAATAATTATTATAATAATAGTAATAATAATACTTCCTCCGTTCCTTAATATAGGTCGTTTTAGAGAAATATTTTTGTTCCTTAATATAAGTCGTTTTAGAATTTCAAGTAAACATTAATTGCTTACTTTCCAATATTACCCCAAGTATTAAATGTAACTTTGGTTCTCTCACTATTTTATGTCCAATAAATAACAATCTCTTCTTCCAATACAAGGGTAAAATAGACAATTGATATTATAGTTAATGCTATACAATCATTTCCTTAATATTTGTGCACAACTCTAAAACGACCTATATAAAGGAACGGAGGGAGTAATAATTACTACTATAATAATAATAATTATTATTATTATTATTATAATAGTAGTAATAATAATAATATTTATAATAATAATAATACTAATAATGATAATAATAGTAATAATTATTTAAGCCTAATAAAACAACAATAATAATTATAATTATAATTATAATTAATTATTATAATAATAGTAATAATAATTATAATAATAATAATTAGTATAACTATAATAGTAATATTAATAATAATAATAATAATAACAACAATAATAATAATAATAACAATAACATAAATTACAGTAATAATAATAACAACAACAAAAATAATAATAATAATATTAATAACAATAATAATTGTTATTGTGGTGGTGTGGTGAATTATGAAAATTGTTATTGATGATTTGTAAGTTTTGTAGACAGGTTTAGATTTTTCTGGATATCTATTTTTAAAGAAAAATTAATTATTGTGGTAGTGTGGTGAATTATGATAATTGTTATGCTTGATTGTACGTAAGTTATTTTAGGTTGCAAAAAGTCTTTAGGTAATGTAGTATTTTTCGAATTTTAATCTAATTTTTCGTTACGTCGTGCATCCGGGCACGGACAATTACTAGTGTACAACATGGCATCACCATCAAGATATTAAACATAACAATTTAAATTACTAGAAAAATGCAAAAAAGAATCATAGTGATACTTTTTTACCAATAATAGTCATTATCCTTCAAATTACAGCACACTCGCATTTGAAAGATAAAACAAATCTAATAAATATTAAGAATCCAAGCTTTTGAATTCCCAAAAAGGAAACAAATTAAAAAAACACAACCTACAGAATAAAAAATAATTAATGAGATTATTCAGATTATGAAAATGACAACAACATTGTCTACTTTGATTTCTAGTTTTGCCTATGGCAACGTATCCAATCAACCAAATAAATGAGCACGTAACACAAATTGTTCTCTACCAGAATTAGAAGAGATATTTAATAACAATATATATATATGAAAAAATAAAAAATAAGGTAAAGAAACCTGAATCAAGGTCTTTTTGCAGAGTTTGAATAGTAGTAATCTGCATTTGCTCTTCAACGGAGATTTTTGCCGCTTGATCCTGCACATCTTCAATTACATACATACATATACACAGAAAGACGTTGAATATAATCAGAATCAGTCACAAAGTTGAACGATCATTAGAAATTCAACTTTCATGGAAAATTTAGGCGGAGAAAGAGAAAGGTACCGTTCATTTGATAGCGGAAAGTCTTCATGTTCTGCAAAAACTCTTCCATTTGCACTGATTCTAGATAGCTGATCAAACAGATGTATATTCAATCAGATGTGATTCAAGTTGTAGCGGAATTTGGCAGAAATTTGAGTTTTTTGAGAGAGAGAGTAATGAGAGAGGGTTTGTTTGGAATGGTAAGTGTGATCTGAGAACTGAGAAGTGGAGGGAAATAAGGATTTATTCGCCTGTTACTCGGGTGATCCAAGTACAAATCAAATTAAAATCCTGTATGTAACAGATGGACGAACCAAGAAAGCCAAGGCGCAAACGGGTCGTGCGGGCAAAACGATCCGGGTGGCAGGGTTAAAGTGACGCCTAGTGCACAAAAAGTTGGGGGGTTTGTACACTTTTGTTTTTCTTAAATTTAAAAAACAAATTTATTGTAATGTGAATCTATCACCAAAGTATTTGTTTTAGCTTTTTTTGACGCTTTTAATTTCTTGTTTGCAAGTATTATAATCCCGAAATTATAATTATAAGATTATTAATTTTAGGATAAAATAGTTCTAATCACGTGTTTATTTTTTATAGAATTATTCATGAAATAACTTAAAATAATCTCATGTTATGTTTATTTTTCTCATGATTAATTAAAGGGCAAAAAGCACTTTTACCCTCTGTGGTCGTCAACTTGTAATCAATTGGTCACTGAACTTTAAAAATATGCAATTGGACCACTGTGCTTTCTAAAAATAAAAATTCATGCCATTCCGTCCAATTGTTTGGACGGACATCAAATAATTACAAACTTAGCATTGAAAAAAAATAAAAAAATTATTATTTTATTATGTGGCAATACAAAAAAAATCAAAAATAAAATCATTGATTACGTGGCAAAAATGATTAAAATAATACTCTCTCCTATTCAGATTAAATGTCGTTTTAGAGTTAAGCACACTTATTAAGAAATAACACAAAATTTTATCTGTATCCCTAATTAATTATTTCTCTCTCCACAATTGTCTCTTCTCATTCATGGAATTGCATTTACTAAGCATATTAAATAGAGGGGTAAATTAGGAAAAAATAGTACAATATTGCATAGAGATTCCAAAACGACACTTATATAAATAATAATTAATTCATTTTAAAATAATTACTTTTTAAATAAAATAATTACTTTTAAAAATAAAAATAAAATAATTAATTATAAAATAAAATAATAAAATTAAAATAAATATTTGGAATTAATGATTACTAATTAATCATTAACTTGTAAAATGATTATTTTATTTTAATTTTAAAATTAATTATTAATCATTCCAGTTTAAAAAAATCATTAACTTGTAAAAAAATCATTTTTGCCACATAAAATTTTTTTCTGTTTTTGTTTTTAAAAAATTCCATTTTTAAAAACAAAAACAGAATTTTTTTTAACTTGTAAAAAAAAATTCTGTTTTTTAAAATTCTGTTTTTTAAAACAAAACATAATTTTTATTTGGCAAAAATAAATTTTTTACAAGTTAATAATTTTTAAATAGGAATGATTAATAATTAATTTTAAAAATAAAAACAAAATAATTATTTTACAAGTTAATGATTAATTATTAATCATTAATTCCAAATAATTATTTTAATTTTATTATTTTAATTAATTTATTTTAAAATTAATTATTTTATTTGTATTTTTAAAATTAATAATTTTATTTAAAAGTAATTATTTTAAAACGAATTAATTATTATTTATTTTAATTTTATTATTATTTTAATCATTTTTTGCCACATAATCAATGATTTGATTTTTGATTTGATTTTTGTATTGCCACATAAGAAAATAATAAAAAAAAATTTTTACCATGTGTGTAATTATTTGACGTCTGGCCCAAGAAATTGGGCTAATGGCCCTAAATTTTCATTTTAGAAACCACAATTGGTGCAATCCCCAACTTTTAATGAATAAAATCAAATTTCCTCTATTTATTATTTTGAATAATAAAGTGTTAATTTGATATAATACTTTGGTTATGGGTGAAATGTGCAAATTTTGCAAAATAAGCAAGTGGTTATAAAGTATTCATTTTGTCGGGGAATATTAGTTTGGTGGTGGAATATTCTTTACGTAAAATCAAATTTTCTCTAGAATATTAAATGCGGGTGAAATGGTAGCGACCATTTATGGGCCCCATAACGGATAAGCTGTCGGGATGAAGAAAGCGAACAAGTTTGAGTTTTTATAAATAATGGCGTAATAGTTCTGAGTTTAACCTTTGTTGGAATACCGGTGGTTAAAATACGATGTCTGGCGTGGTTGCGTATAGCTTTGCGGTATTGCACAATATTTTTTTGAATTATTGATTCTTACGTGAAGTCACTACTCGATAATTATTACGATAATTCTTTATTCAATATTTTATTTTATTGGTTCAATAATTGTTGCGTTGATATTTTATATTATTGTTGTTTGATAATTGTCAACTTTGATATCTCCATTATCGGATCAATAATTCATATTATTTGAATAATATTATTAGATAGCATTATTGGCAATGTCTAAGGAAGTTACATCTAGAAAAGGGTTTGGTCACTAATTGCGCGCGATAAAGGAGAAATCCTTATCGGAAAGCCCCTCTTTTTCACAGGAGCGACTGGTTGTCATAATTGTGATTACTGTAATATTATTTGTGAATAATTAGTTATTGATTTATATGATAAAAAAATATTTATTTTATGTGGATATAAATGATGGATATATTTATTTTATGTGGTTATAAATGAAGGAATTAATCTTTGAGGTGTTTTATCGATATTTTGTCGAATGGAGGTTTTGAAAATCGTCCAGTATGTGGATTTGGTCATTTTTTAGTTTTGGAATTTGAAAAAACTTAAACTTACAAAGTTGTAGAAAATTAAATTTCCTATGGAAAGCACATGAGATTCAATTTTTTACGATAAAAGGGCTATTTATTATGAATTGTTGAAGTTTGAAAATAAAATGTTTTTATTAAAAATATGGTGGGCCCCACTTTTGGTTGGTGAGTAATGAAATGTCTTTGGAATTTATTTTCAAAAGTGGTGGGCTTGAATAGTAGCGAGTAAAGCCATCATCGGTGGCGAGTTAGTCTGCTATATATGGCGTTCTAAGCATTTTCTATAAATAGGGTCTTGGTTAGAATTGAAAATCACACGAAAACAAGTTTTCTCTCTTTCTCTCTATATTATCGGCGTATTTTGTGAGTATTTAGATACTTTGTGAGTTGTTATTCATCGATTGCAAGTTTCCTTGACCTTATCTGGAGATATTAGATCGAAATCTTGATATTTTGAGGTAAGGGATGTTATTTTCTTTCTAATGATGTTATTCTTTCAATATCATTATCTGCAAAAATATTGGTATGGATTTTATTGTGGAATTTCTACCTTTTTTGTGTGGGGGTTACTATTCACGTATCGACCTTATTCACGTATCTGACACTATTCACGAATCGACATTATTCATAAAAAAATGAAATTTTCTCCTTTTTGTCCAAGATGTCTATTATGGTTACTATCTTTGATTGTATCCATGTTTTGATCTTTATTTTTGAATTACGCTTCACAATTGGTTATTATGGAGTATTTTTGAACTTGGATAAACTAAAATACGAATCCCTAATCTTTGATCTTTTATCTCACTTGGATTCGTTTTCTTTAAGATATTTTCATCATCCTCGATCCTAAATAATGATATTCTTGAATATCTTTGGCTTTTGTAGTGCAAAGATGAATGATTACCTAATGAATATCTTTGGCTTAGTGCAAAATGAATGATTACCTAATGAATATCTTTGGCCGTAGTGCAAAGATGAGCAGTGTTGAGATGAACATGACCAATTTGGTGATCTGAATGAATATCTTTGGCACATGGTGCAAAGATGAATATTTGATTCAAGATGTATATTGATTGATGTTACGAGGATAAAATATTGATGATGGACTTTTAAATCTTAGAAGATAGTAGAATTCTTTCTCTACTGACTCTTACAATGGATTGTTGTTTCATTGCGATTGTTGATCTAAAACTTGTTGTCTATTATATTTTATCAGATTTTTCCTGTTGAAGACTAATGATAATTTGTTGTATATTATCTTAGTCATAATATTCTTCTTTTGGCTAGTTGAGCTCACCCTTTTCCTTTTTGTTCCATTGTTCTTCTCGGGAGGAGAGAAATTTAGCGAGGAACTAAGCCAAGGGTATGGAGTGATGATTCAAGATAGTTGTTTTAGTAGTCCTCACTATTTTTTGTAAAATAGTGTATCAATAATTATAATGAGGACTCCTTTTGAGTTTGTATATTGTCTATTAGACAATATTTGTATTCAAACTCACGATATATGTGTTGTCGTATTTTGCCGACAATTGTATTCTTGAAGTTGTATTTGTTTACGTACCATGTATTTGGCGACTCGAATGGGTGATGTATACCTATTTTGGGGCGTCACGATTAGTATCAAAGCTTAGGGATATGATCCTGGGGTGAGATGTGAGACAAGAACTAGGAGGGAGAGGCGGGGAATTCCTTAGCTAGTATGACTGACTAAGTTTATTTGGTATTTATTTGGTCGGTCGAGTATAGGGATAATATGTGACATGTTAATTAACCCTTGTTTTGTGGCGATGTTTGAGAATGGCGGTTTGCAAATATTAACAATGAAGTGAATCGGGACCAGTGGAACACCTTTAATCACCACCCGAGCGTGCAATGGGAAGGCAATATTCCTCCTGTAAACAACACTTCTAGAACAAATGATGAATGATGGGATGTTTAGAAGCTTTTTGCGATTCATGCAAAATCGAGACGAGGAGACTTCGTGCACAAAATACGGTGGAAATGATAGCAATCTGCGACTTGTCACATCACACCAAGCGATTCGAGGAGTTGGGACCACGAAAATTTGCGGGAAAGCGGGATCCGATTAAAGGCGAAAAACGTGGGTCAAACAAATTACCAAGATATTCGATGTCTTGGGATGCGGAGAGAACAGAAGGTTCCATTCGCCACCTTTATGTTCGCGGTGAGGCGATTCTTGGTGGGAATCGTGAAGTACCCGACTGCCTTTTCAACATGTCTTTGGAAACATTTGAAAAATTTTTAATGACAAGTACTTTCACGAAAAAGTATTAAATCATATGAAGGAGGTGGAGTTTATCGGTGGAACAAAAACAACATGGCGGTGTCCCGATCTGAGGCGAAGTTTGCGAGTTATCGGTTTTGCACCTCATTTGGTGAGAATGAGGAGCGAATGAGCGAGGATGTTTACGAGAGGTCTAAAACCGAGATTGACAATATCTTATCTCTCATAAATTTTCTTTATATTCAGATGTTGTCAACATGGCTCAATTATTAGAGCGAGATAATGAGTATGCCCAATGGGGGACCCTGATCGAGTTAAATCTGGTGTGGCAGCGATCATCGGAGCGATGATAACCGGTGAGGGAGGAAAGAATCTGAGACAAAAGCGGTAACCACTCGGGTGGTAATCGTGGCCCATGATAATAGGAGAGGTGAGTCAGTGGAAATTTGAAAAAGAGAGATTCAACAATGATGGGAAGACATCGGCGGCGACACCGGCACCAACAACAAATTCTAGGGGAGAGAAACGGCCTTGATTTAGATCTTATAGATGCGGAGAGGAGGGACACATAAGTCCAAAGCTGTTCCTCAACCTTCAAGGTGTGTTTTAGATTGTGGAAAAGATGGTCATATAGCTTGGTTTTGTCCGGTAGCGAAAAATCGAAGTCCAGTTGGGGATGGCGACACCAAAAGCGACTACGGACAAAAAAAAAATCGGTGGTTCGAGGAGGCGTTTGTGCGTGGTATTGCCAAAAGCGAGAAACTTGAATGAGGTGATCACGGGTAAGCTAATCATAAACTCTTGCGAAGTTTATACCTTATTAGATCTGGGTTCTACCCATTCTTTTATCTCTCTACTTGTGCTCAGCGTTTAAACTTGACTCGGAGAGAGAATTAGACCTTGACTTATCTGTTGAGACTCAGTTAGGAGAAACTTTCATTACATCTCTTGTTTATAAATCTTGCTTGATTCAAGTTGGAACCATAACATTACCTGCTTGATCTTATTTAGTTGAAAATTCTTGCATTTGATGTGATTTTAGGGATTGATTGGTTAACCACATCATGCTAAAATTGATTGTTTTTAAATAAAGGTTGTTAGTTTTCATATTCTAACCAACCTATTATGCGAATTCAAACAACCAAACCATTAAAATCAATCAACTTTGTCATATCAAGCCATAAAGCTATTAGTTTTATTGAAAAATGGATGTCAAGCTTTCTTAGCCCATATCACGGACTTGAACAAAAACACGTCGATTTGAATAATATTTACATTGTTAGTGAATTTCTGGCGTATTTCTGAAGAACTTCGGTCTACCCCGAGAGCGTGAAGTTGAATTCTTTATTGATCTTGAACACAGGTACAAAGCCCATTTCTAAAACCCCATATCGAATGGCTCTATTGAACTTGAGGAGTTAAAGGTCCAACTACGGGAGTTGTTGGACATCGGTTTCATTCGTCTAGTACATCTCCTTGGGGTGCTCTGTGTTATTATTAAGTAAAGAAGAAAGGCGGGGTATCGACTTTGTATTGACTACTGAGGAATTGAACCATGTCACCATTAAGAATAGGTATCCATACCTCGCATTGATGACTTGTTCGACCGGTTGCAAGGAGCACAATTCTTTTCAAAGATCGATCTTAGTTTACGGATATCATCATTGAAGATTAAAAGCGAGGATATTCAAAAGCCCTTGAGAACTTCGATGCGGGCATTATGAATTCTTAGTCATGTCTTTTGGATTGACTAATGCTCCTGCTTTGCTTTCATGGATATGATGAGCCATGTGTTCAAAGAATATTTGGATCGATTCGTTGTTGTCTTTATTGATGACATCCTCATCTATTCAAAAAGCGTGAAGATCATGAGCACCATTTGAAGATGAGTGCTTGCAAAAGGCTTCGTGATAACAAGCTATATGCCAAAATTGAAGAAATCACGAGTTACGGCTTGAGGAAGTAGCATTCCTTGGGCGCGTGGTGTCAAAACATGGAGTATCTGTCGACCGTGAAAATTGAAGCAATACAAAGTTGGGAACAACAAAATCGGTGGCCAAAATCGTAGCTTTACGGGCTTAGTTGGTTATTATCGGAGATTAGGTGGAAGGATTTTCTCGAATCGCTACTCAGATTAACTTCGGTGACTCGTAAAGATACAAAATTCGGTTGGGCGAGGATTGTGAGAAGAGTTTTCAAGAACTCGAGAGGAGACTCATTTGGCTTTGTTACGACAATACCATCTGGTTCGGATGGATTTGTTATCTCTGATGATGCTTGAGGCAAAAGGGTTAGGATGTGTTCTCATGCAACATGGGAAAGTCATAGCCTATGCCTCGCGACAACTCAAAGAATATGAGAGGAATTATCCTACTCATGATTTGGAGTTGGCAGCAGTCGTTTTCGCATTAAAGATCTGGAGACACTACTTCTGTATGGGGGAGAAAGTGGAGATCTATCTGAGATCATAAAAAGCCTCAAATATTTCTTCACCCAAAAGGAACTCAACATGCGGCAACGACGTTGGCTCGAGTTTGTTGAAAGATTACGATCACACCATCGATATCATCTGGAAAAGCAAGCGTGGTAGTATGGCGCATTGAGTAGAAGATCATATATCGAGATGCAGAGTGCAATGTTGTTAACACAAAAGGTCCATTTTGTATGACTTGCAAAGGATGGAGATAGAGGTAAAGGCTCCAAGTACCCGCGTGATGATATCAAATATCTGAGTAGAACCAAACTTTAATCGATAAAGTTAAAAGGCTGCTCAAGCTACTGGATATGGGTGATGCGTATGAAAAAGAAAGTGTGCAAGAAGGTGTTATTCGAGAAGCAAGAATTGATGAAGAAGGAATACTTGAGTCGACTCCGGACTTTGTGTTCTAACGATTACGACTTGAAGCATAGAATCATGATGGAGGCACACAACACACCATTTTTGCAATCCATCACAGGAGTACCAAAATGTATCATGATCTTGACATACATTTTGGTGGAACAATATGAAGAGAGAGAGATCGCGGAGTTTATCTCGAGGTGTTTAACTTGTCAGCGTGTAAAAGCGAGCATCAAGTGCCAAAGGGTCCATTGCAACCCACTTGAGATTACGAAATGGAAGTGGGAACACATTACTATGGATTTAGTTACGGGTCTTCCCAAGGTTTCTCAAAGGCATAGATGCGATTTGGGTTATTGTTGATAGATTAACCAAGTCTGCCCATTTCTTTCTTGCCTATCTGGAGACTTATTCCTTGAGCGTCTTGCTAGTATATATACGTAAATGAGATTGTGAGATTGCATGGCATGCCGGTATCCATAGTTTGGGATCGTGACCCAAATTCACTTCACGATTTTGGGTTAGCTTGCAGAAAGCTATGAGCGCAGATTCTGATTGATTCGGCATACCATCCTCAAGCGGACGGGCAATCGAGAGGGACTATTCAAACTCTTGAAGATCTATTAAGACTCTGTGTCCTAGATTTCAAAGGGAGTTGGGATAAGTACCTACCATTGGTGGAATTCTCCTACAACAACAGTTATCAGGCAAGTATAGGCATGGCTCCATTTGAAGCATTGTATGGACGAAAGTGTCGCTCTCTCGTATCTTTGGGATGAGGTGGGAGAAAGCACATTATTGGGACCCGAATTGATGCACGCATAACTACGAGAAAAGATCCAAATGATTGACAACGTATACAAATGCACATGATCGACAAAAGAGTTATCTGGATCTTCATCGAAAGGGGACGTAGAATTTAATATTGGGGATCATGTATTATTACGTATTGCTCCATGGAAGGGAGTTACAAGATTTGGGAAGAGAGAAAGCTCGATCCAAGATTTGTTGGTCCATTTGAGATTCTTGACCGAATAGGAAATGTGGCCTATAGACTCGCATTACCTCCAAGCATGTCTACGTGTTCATAATGTTTTCACATATCTATGCTTCGTAAATATGTGAAAGACCGAACCACATTATTGAGTTAGAACAGGACGAGATAGCCAGAAGATTTAACGTCTGAGGAGGTACTGTTAAGATCTTGGATAGGAAAGAGCATGTCCTACGCACCAGGTTATACCCACAAGTTAAGGTTTTGTGGAAAAACCATCTTTATTGAAGAAATGACACAGGAGTTAGAATCGAAAATGAAAGCGAGGTATCCTCACCTTTTGAAACACACCAGTGCGTCGTCGTCGATTTGAGGATGAAATTTCATAAGAAGGGAAGGTTGTAAGACCCCAACTTTTTAATGAATAAAATCAAATTTCCTCTATTTATTATTTTGAATAATAAAGTGTTAATTTGATATAATACTTTGGTTATGGGTGAAATGTGCAAATTTTGCAAAATAAGCAAGTGGTTATAAAATATTCATTTTGTCGGGGAATATTAGTTTGGTGGTGGAATATTCTTTACGTAGGGGGAATATTAAATGCAATGGTAGCTTGACCATTTATGGGCCCCATAACGGATAAGCTGTCGGATGAAAAAAAATGACAAGTTTGAGTTTTTATAAATAACGGCGTAATTATTCTGAATTAACAACTTGTTGGAATACTAGGTGGTTAAAATACGATGTCTGGCGTGGTTGCGCGCGATGGCACACGGTATTACACAATATTTTGAAATTATTGATTCTTACGTGAAGTCACTACTCAATAATTATTACGATAATTCTTGTTCAATATTTTATTTTATTGGTTCAATAATTGTTTGCGTTGATATTTTATATTATTGTTGTTTCAATAATTGTCCTTTGCACGATATCTCCATTATCGGATCAATAATTCATATTATTTGAATAATATTATTAGATAGCATTATTGGCAATGTCTAAGGAAGTTACATCTAGGAAGGGGTTTGGTCACCTAATTGCGCGCCCGATAAGGAGAAATCCTTATCGGAAAGCCCCTCTTTCACAGGAGCGACTTGGTTGTCATAATTGTGATTACATAATATTATTTGTGAATAATTAGTTATTGATTTATATGATAAGAAATATTTATTTTATGTGGATATAAATGATGGATATATTTATTTTATGTGGTTATAAATGAAGGAATTAATCTTTGAGGTGTTTTATCGATATTTTATCCGGAATGGAGGTTTTGAAAATCGTCAGTATGTGGATTTGGTCATTTTTAGTTTGGAATTTGAAAAAACTTAAACTTACAAAGTTGTAGAAATTAAATTTCCTATGGAAAACACATGAGATTTGAATTTTTAATAAAAGGGCTATTTATTATGAATTGTTGAAGTTTGAAAAAATAAAATATTTTTATTAAAAATATGGTGGGCCCCACTTTTGGTTGGTGAGTAATGAAATGTCTTTGAATTTATTTTCAAAAGTGGTGGGCTTGAATAGTAGCGAGTAAAAAAGCCATCGGGTAGCGAGTTAATCTGCTATGGCGTTCTAAGCATTTTCTATAAATAGGGTCTTAGTTAGAATTGAAAATCACACGAAAACAAGTTTTCTCTCTTTCTCTCTCTATATTATCGGCGTTTTTGTGAGTATTTAGATACTTTGTGAGTTGCTATTCATCGATTGCAAGTTTCCTTGACCTTATCTCTGATATTTCGATCGGAAATCTTGATATTTTGAGGTAAGGGATGTTATTTTCTTTCTAATGATGTTATTCTTTCAATATCATTATCTTAAAAATATTGGTATGGATTTTATTGTGGAATTTCTACCTTTTTGTGTAGGGTTACTATTCACGTTCATATCGACACTATTCACGTATCGACACTATTCACGAATACTTCACGAATCGACTATTCAAAAAAATGAAAATTTTCTCCTTTTTGTCCAAGATGTCTATTATGGTTACTATCTTTGATTGTATCCATGTTTTGATCTTTATTTTTGATTTTTACTTCACAATTGGTTATTATGGAGTATTTTTGAACTTGGATAAACTAAAATCTACGAATCCTAATCTTTGATCTTTTATCTCATTTGGATTCGTTTTCTTTAAGATATTTTTCATCATCCTCGGTCCTAAATAATGATATTACTGAATATCTTTGGCACATAGTGCAAAGATGAATGATTACCTAATGAATATCTTTGGCACATAGTGCAAAGATGAATGATTACCTAATGAATATCTTTGGCGTGGTCTGCAAGATGAGCAGTGTTGAGATGAACATGACCCATTGGTGATCAAATGAATATCTTTGGCACATAGTGCAAAGATGAATATTTGATTCAAGATGTATATTGATTGATGTTACGAGGATAAAATATTGATGATGGACTTTTAAATCTTAGAAGATAGTAGAATTCTTTCTCTCTTGACTCTTAATGGATTGTTGTTTTCATTTGCGATTGTTGATCTAAAACTTGTTGTCTATTATATTTTATCAGATTTTTCTGTTGAAGACTAATGATAATTTGTTGTATATTATCTTAGTCATAATATTCTTCTTGGGCTAGTTGAGCTCACCCTTTTCCTTTTTGTTCCATTGTTCTTCTCGGGAGGAGAGAATTTAGCGAGGAACTAAGCAGGGGTATGGAGTGATGATTCAAGATAGTTGTTTTAGTAGTCCTCACTATTTTGTAAAATAGTGTATCAATAATTATAATGAGGACTCCTTTTGAGTTTGTATCTTTATCTATTAGACAATATTTGTATTCAAACTCACACGATATATGTGTTGTATATTTTGCCGACATTTTTACACGACAATTGTATTATTTTGGGGGTGTCACTTGAAGTTGTATTTGTTTACGTACCATGTATTTGGCGACTCGAATGGGTGATGTATACCTATTTTAAAGAAATACGCTCAATATTATGGAAGAAGAATTCTTTGATTCTGGTGTGATTTTCATTTCTAAACTAAGCATCCTATTTATAGGAGAATGGTAAGATACTATTTGGATGCACAGTAAAGGAAAAATTATGGACTGCACCGTGTCAAAATCACGGATTTCTGATGAATTTCTGATCTTACTATGCAAACATTATGCATAAGAAAATATAATATATTCTATTTTTCATAAAAATACAAATGTAAGACCCCAACTTTTATAAATAAAGATGAATTTTCTATAAATATTATTTTTGAATATTATGGAGTAAATTTGATATAATGTTATAGTTGTGGGTAATATTTATAAATTTTGCAAAAGTCGCAAGTTGTTATATAATATTTTATTGGTCGGGGAATATTCGCTTTAACGAGAAAATATTCGTATAACCAACACAATCATTGGTGGACCCTATAACGAAATTATTGTCGGATTGAGAAAATGACAAAAATATTTTATTGAAAATAACTCGGAAGTTTTACCATTAATACCGTTGAACTACTCTTTCAGTAGTAAAAATGCGATGTCTACGCGTGGTTGCATAGTAGCACACCAGTATTGATTATTGATGCTTATGTGATAAGTCACTCGGTTTTGTTTTATTGGTATTATTAATGTAATAAAACAGTAAAAGTTTTTTATATAAAACAAAATACTTTTATAAAGTTATTCGCTTTTATTAGGCTAATAGTAAAATCTTTTTATATAAAATAGAATACTTTTATAAAGTTATCATTTTATTAGACAATAATTAGAATATATTATATTTTATTATGCGTAGTGTTTGCATAGTGCCTGCATAGTGTTTGCATAGTAAAATCTTTTATAAAGTTATTCATTTTATTAGATTATAAATAGAATATATTATATTTTATTTAAAAGATTTTGCTTTAAATATGGACTGTCAGATTAAAGTAAATCAATCTGGACCGTTCATAAGTTAGTTACTATGCAGCCCATTTTTCTATAAAGCTCATTCCTTCATTATTTCTTACGAATTCACTGAAACTCTAGAGAGATAAACTATAGAGAGAAAGAAAAAAAGTATTTTGCTACTTCACTACTCATATATCTAGTACTCTTCTTCTTAAGGTAGGGGGTATTATTTCTTTTGTATTCATGAAGAGAACTTCTGTTATTCCATTCTTTATTATTACATTGGAATAACTCAGACACTGTGAGACTTCCCTATACTTGGTGAAATTCTCCTGTTATTCTATTCTTTATTATTCATTGGAATATCCTGCATGCATTTTACACCTGGACTGGTTTCATCTTTATTATTCTCGTTGGAATATCCTCACATATGCATGCGTTTTATGCTTTAACTGGTTCCGCCTTTATTATTATTCTCGCTGGAATATCCTATCTGGTATGCTTTTCTGTGGGACACAGTTCTCTTATTTTTTATTTTGTTGGAATAACCTGCCTGTGCGGTCTATCGCATGCTTGGTGATTTCTTTTGTTATTCCATTCTTTATTATACTAAGTTGGTTAAAGTTTTGACTTCTATACTCCATGAAATTAGTGGAATATCCTTGATATTTGCGCTTCATCCATTATCTTTTCATGGAAATATTCTTCTGAGCATTCTTGAATTTTACTCTATAAATAAGTATCATGTTGACAATTTGGACGTTATTGGTTCCTGAATAACTTAATTCTTGAACTTGTTTTATTGAATTCTTATATCATTGCCATCATCCTCATGTTTATATTTTTTTGAAAGTCATCTGTGGCCCGTAGTGCATAGATGGACTTGGTATGATTATGACCAGGGATTATTCGGTGTAATCATGACCATAATGTTACAAATGATGTGGTAAAAGTTCTCATTGGCCCGTAGTGCATTGATGGACAGTTGTTGGCATGATCATGACCATTAGTGAATACACGAAAATCCTTGGCCCGTAGTGCATGGATAATTTGTGGTCGTGATACTAAAGAATATCCTTGGCCGTAGTGCAGGGGTGATTCAATGATGCGGATTATTTATTCAAATTTGAGTCTCAAATGATAAAAGTGATGAAAACCTTTTAAATCATAAAAGATAGTAGATTTTATATTCTACTTGACTCTTTTAATGGATTGCTTGTTCAATTACCGAGTTAAACTTGATGTCTATTGTATTTTATCGGTTTAACATTGTTGAAGACTAATGATAATTTATTCTGCAATATCTTAGTCATAATATTTTTCTTCGGGCTAGTTGAGCTCACCCTTTCTTTCAACTGTTCTCTTGAAATGAGAACGCGTGCGAGGGACTAGTCGAGGAACGGAGTGATGGTCCATGGATAGCATTAGTAGTCCTCACTATTCATTAAATAGTGTGATAATAATTGTATTGAGGACTTATTTTGAGTTTGAATCTTTATCTGAAGATAATGTTTGTATTTAAACTCACACATTTCATGATGTATAATTAAGTTTGTATTTGTATTATTATGCACCATGTATTTGGCGACTCGAAATAGGTGATGTATACCTATTTTGGGGGCGTCATGATTAGTATCAAAGCTTAGGATATGATCCTGGCTAAGATATGAGAATAAAACTAGGAGGGAGAGACGGGAATTCCTTCGCTAGTATGACCTACCTAAGTTTTTTTTTTGTATTTAATTGGTCGGTCAGAATATAGTGATAATATGTTACATGTCAATTAACTTTTGTTTTGTGGAAGTATCTGAAAATGACATCCGAGAATGTTGAGAATAGCAATGGAGCACATGCGACCGTTGATTCACCACATATCAATAATCAGGATAATGTGCATCAGGAAGGCGACAATCCTCATGCAAATGACAACACTGACCAAATGATGAATGATGGAATGTTCAGAGGCTTTATGCAATTCATGCAACAGCAGGCGAGAACAGCTCCTATCCAAAATGTAGGTGGAAACACTGGAAACTCTCGGTTGGTCACCGCTAAACAGTTTAAGGAGCTGGGACCACCGGAGTTTATTGGAGAGCCAAAACCACTTAAGGCGGAAGCATGGATAAAGCAGATCACCAAAATATTTGATGTCTTGGGATGCTCCGAAGAGCAAAAGGTTCCCTTTACCGCCTTTATGTTGCGAGGAGAGGCAGATTACTGGTGGGAATCGGTAAAGCGTACTCAACCTGCCACACTGAAAATGTCTTGGGAGAAGTTCCAAGAACTATTCAACGACAAGTACTTTCCCAAAAGTATTCGTCACATGAAGGAGGTGGAGTTCATCAAGTTGGAGCAGAATAACATGATCGTGTCGCAGTACGAAGCCAAGTTTGCTGAGTTGTCCCGGTTTATATTCCCACTTGGTGGATAATGAAGAGAGAATGACGCGTATGTTTTAAAGAGTTTGAAGTTTGGAGATACGTCAACATCTTATTTCTTATAAACTGTTTTGTATTCGGATGTTGTAAATAGGGCTTAGTTAGTAGAGCGATAATGAGTCAACGCAACCAAAAGAGAAGCGGTAAACAAAATGATAATACCGGTGAGAAGCGATCGTGAAGCGGTGACAACAAGCGTGGAGGAATCAATGTGCCGAAATGGTAACCACTTGGGTGGTAATCGTGGCTAAAGCAATAAGAATGGACATTTCAAGAAGAGGAGATTCAATAATGATGGAAAGACGTCAAGACCAAAGACCCGTTGTTAAGGAAGGAGAACGACCACCTATCATATGCTTCAAATGCAGAGGGGAGGGACATATCAGTCCAAACTGCGCGATGCCGTCCAAAGCATGTTATAATTGTGGAAGAGAAGGTCACCTAGCCCAATTTTGTCGTTCACCGAAGACAAGTTTAGCTAGGATGGAGGCACCAAAGGCCGTCCCAGAAAATTTAAAGCCGGTAGTGCAAGGGAGAACGTTTGTTGTGACCTCCCAGAAAGTAAGGAACCCGAATGAGATCATCACGGGTAAGCTTATCATAAACTCTAGCGAAGTCTATACTTTATTTGATACCGGTTCTACCCATTCTTTTATTTCTCCTACTTGCGCTCAACGATTAAATTTGACTACGGAGAAATTAGACGTTGACTTATCCGTGAAAACTCCGTTGGGAGAAACCTTCATTACATCCACTGTTTATAAGTCTTGTTTGGTTCAAATCGGTTTTTCACATTACCTCGTCGATCTTATTTCATTGAAAATACTTGCATTTGACGTGATTCTAGGGATTAATTGGTTAACTACTCATCATGCAAAAATTGATTGTTTTCGTAAGGTTGTTAGCTTTCATATTCCTAATCAACCTATTATGCGAATTTAAGCGACAAAACCATTAAAATCAATCACGATTATCTTAAGCCATAAAGCTATTCGTTTATTGAAAAACGGATGTCAAGCTTTCTTAGCTCATGTCACGGATCTAAACAAAAATACGTCAGTTTTGAATGATATTTCTATTGTTTATAAATTCCCTGACGTCTTCCCTGAAGAACTTCCTGGCCTACCCCCAGAGCATGAAATTGAATTTTGTATCGACCTTTGAACCCGATACAAAACCTATTTCAAAGCCCATATCGAATGGCTCCTATTGAACTTCGTGAGTTAAAGACCCAACTACAGAATTGTTAGACATTGGCTTTATTCGTCCCTAGTACTTCTCCTTGGGGTGCTCTGCTGCTTTTCGTGAAGAAGAAAGATGGGAGTATGTGACTTTGTATTGATTATCGGAGTTGAATCATGTCACCATCAAAATAGGTACCCATTGCCACGTATTGATGACCTGTTTTGACCAGATTGCAAGGAGCCAAATTCTTTTCAAAGATTGATCTTCATTCCGGATATCACCAATTGAAGATTAGAACTGATGACATTCCAAAGACGACTTTCAGAACTTGGTATGGGCATTATGAATTCCTAGTCATGTCCTTTGGATTGACTGATGCTCCTGCTGCCTTCATGGATTTGAAGAACCGAGTATTCAAGGAATATTTGGATCACTTTGTGGTCATCTTTATTGATGACATCCTTATTTATTCCAAAAGCTGGGAAGATCATGAGCAACACTTGAGGCTGACACTCCAAAAGCTTCGTGAATACAAGTTTTATGCCAAGTTGAAGAAATGCGAGTTCTGGCTTGAGGAAGTAGCATTCCTTGGGCACGAAGTATCATGTCATGGAATATCTGTTGACCCGACAAAGATTGAAGCTATTCAAAGCTGGGATCAACCTAAATCAGTGACCAAAGTACGTAGCTTTCTCGGTTTAGCTGGTTATTATCGGAGATTCGTGGAAGGATTTTCTCGAATCGCTACTCCATTAACTCACCTGACTCGGAAAGATACAAAGTTCGGTTGGAGTGAAGAATGTGAGAAGAGTTTTCAAGAACTCAAGAGTAGACTCATTTCAAAGACCTGCTACGATAATACCATCCTGCTCTTGGAGGATTTGTCATCTACAATGATGCTTCGGGCAAAGGGTTGGGATGTGTTCTCATGCAACATGGGAAAGTCATAGCCTATGCCTCAAGACAACTCAAAGAATATGAGAGAAATTATCCTACTCATGATCTATAGTTGGCAGCTGTTGTCTTTGCACTTAAAGTTTGGAGGCATTACTTGTATGGGGAAAATGTGGAGATCTTTACGGATCATAAAAGCCTCAAATATTTCTTCACTCAAAAGGAACTCAACATGCGACAACGATGTTGGCTTGAACTGTTAAAAGATTATGATAATACCATCCAATACCATCCTGGAAAAGCGAACGTGGTAGCTGACGCATTGAGTAGAATATCATATGCAAGTACAAGTGCGATATTGTCAACGTAAAGGCCCATTTTGTGTGACTTGCAAAGGATTGAGATAGAGTTAAAGACTCCAGGGACCCATGTGATGATGGCAAATATATGAGTAGAACCGACTTTAATTGATAAAGTTAAAGCTTCTCAAGCTACAGACTTGGAGCTGATGCGTATGAGGAAGAAAGTGCAAGAAGGTGCTATGCAGGAAGCAAGAATCGATAAAGAAGGAATACTTCGAGTCAACTCCAGACTTTGTGTTCCTAACGACCTTGATTTAAAGTATAAAATCATGATGGAGGCGCACAACACACAGCTTTATAATCCATCTCAGGAGTACCAAAATGTATCATGATCTTCGTCATTCATTTTGGTGGAGCAATATGAAGAGAGAGATAGTGCTGTTTATCTCAAGGTGTCTAACTTGTCAATGAGTTAAAGCGGAGCATCAAGTACCAAAAGGTCCATTGCAACCACTTGAAATTCCAGAATGGAAGTGGGAGCACATTACCATGGATTTCAATTCTTGGTCTTCCTAAGGTTTCTCAAGGCATAGATGCGATTTGGGTCATTGTTGATAGATTGACCAAGTCTGCTCATTTCTTACCGATACGAGAAACTTATACACTTAAACGTTTTGCTCATATGTACATAAACAACATTGTAAGACTGCATGGTATGCTGGTATCCATAATTTCTGATCGAGACCCAAGATTCACTTCACGATTTTGGGTTAGTTTGCAAAAAGCTATGGGCACAGACTTACGATTTAGCTTTCGGATATCATCCTCGGAGACGGACGGACGATGGAGAGAGACTATTCAAACTCTTGAAGATCTATTAAGACTCGTGTCCTTGATTTCAAGGAAGTTGGGACAAGGTCTTACCATTGGTGGAGTTTTCCTACAACAACAGCTTATCAAACAAGTATTGGCATGGCTCCATTCAGCTGTTGTATGGAAGAAAGTGTCGCTCTCCAAAGATCTTTGGGATGAGGTGGGTGAAACAACGTTGTTGGGACCGGAGTTGGTATGTATGACTACGGAAAAGATTCAAACGATCCGGCAACATATAAAAACCTCACAAGATCGACAAAAGAGTTATGCTGATCTTCATCGAAAGGATGTGGAATTCAATGTTGGAGAACATGTGTTGTTACGTGTTGCTCCATGGAAAGGTGTTACGAGATTTGGAAAGAGAGGAAAGCTCAATCCTCGATTCATCGGCCCATTTTTAATCCTCGATCGAGTAGGAACTGTGGCCTATAGACTCGCTTTACCGCCAAGTATGTCTCGTGTTCATAACATTTTTTACATATCCATGTTATGTAAATATTTGGAAGACCCGAACCACATTATTGAGTTAGAACCGGACGAAATAGCGAATGATTTGACGTGTGAAGAGGTTCCTGTTCAAATCTTTGATAAGAAGGAACATATTCTACGCTCCAAGGTTATACCTCAAGTCAAAGTTTTGTGGAGAAACCACAATGTTGAGGAAATGACTTGGGAGTTAGAATCTGAAATGAAATCAAGGTATCCTTACCTCTTCTACATACCAGGTACGTACCCTAATTTCGAGGGCAAAATTTCATAAGAAGGGGAGGTTGTAAGACCCCAACTTTTATAAATAAAGATGAATTTTCTATAAATATCATTTTTGAATATTATGGAGTAAATTTGATATAATGTTATAGTTGTGGGTAATATTTATAAATTTTGCAAAGTACGCAAGTTGTTATATAATATTCGATTGGTCCGGGAATATTCGTTTTAACAGAGAGATATTCAAATAAACAACACAATCATTGGTGGACCCTACAACGAAATTATTATTGTCGGATTGAGTAAACGATAAAAATATTTTACTGAAAATAACGGCGGAAGTTTTACCATTAATACTGTTGAACTACTCGGTAGTAAAAGTACAGTAATACGCGTGGTTGCATAGTAACACACGGTATTTATTATTGATGCTTATGTGATAAGTCACTCGGTTTTGTTTTATTGGTATTATTAATGTAATAAAATGTAAAAGTTTTTTTATATAAAATGAATACTTTTATAAAGTTATTCGCTTTTATTAGGCTAATAGTAAAATCTTTTTATATAAAAAATGTAATTCTTTTTTAAAGTTATACATTTTTATTAGACAATAATTAGAATATATTATATTTTATTATGCATAGTGTTTGCATAGTGCCTGCATAGTGTTTGCATAGTAAAATCTTTTATAAAGTTAATCGTTTTATTAGATTATAAATAGAATATATTTTATTTTATTTAAAAGATTTTGCTTTAAATATGGACCGTCTGATTAAAGTAAATCAATCTGGACCGTTCATGAGTTAGTTACTATGCAGTTCATTTTTTTATAAATAGAAGCTCATTCCTTCATTATTTCTTACGAATTCACTGAAACTCTAGAGAGATAAACTATAGAGAGAAAGAAGAAAAGTATTTTACTACTTCACTACTCATATATCTAGTACTCTTCTTCTTAAGGTAGGGGGTATTATTTCTTTTGTATTCATGAAGAGAACTTCTGTTATTCCATTCTTTATTATTCTGTTGGAATAACCTGGTATAGGTGGAATTCCTATACTTGGTGAAATTCTCTGTTTATTCTATTCTTTATTATTCATTGGAATATCCTCATCATGGTGTTTTGTGGGACTGGTTCCGCCTCTTTATTATTACTTTGGAATATTCGTAGGTAATGCGTTTTCTGTGGGACATGGTTCCGCTTTATTATTATTCATTGAATATCCATGCATGCGCTTTACGCCGACACTGGTTCTGTTATTTATTATTCTATTGGAATAACCTGCTTGTGCGGTCTATCGCATGCTTGGTGATTTCTTTTGTTATTCCATTCTTTATTATACTCAGTTGGTTAAAGTTTTGACTTCTATACTCCATAAAATTAATGGAATATCCTTGATATTTGCGCTTCATCCAGTATCTTTTCATGGAAATATTCTTCTGAGCATTCTTGAATTTTACTTTACAAAGAAGTATCATGTTGACAATTTGGACGTTATTAGTTCCTGAATAACTTAATTCTTGAACTTGTTTTATTGAATTCTTATATCATTGCCATCATCCTCATGTTTATATTTTTTTGAAAGTCATCTGTGGCCCGTAGTGCATAGATGGACTTGGTATGATTATGACCGAGGATTATTGATTGTAATCATGACCATAATGTTACAAATGATGTGGTAAAAGTTCTCATTGGCCCGTAGTGCATTGATGGACAGTTGTTGGCATGATCATGACCATTAGTGAATACACGAAAATCCTTGGCCCGTAGTGCATGGATAATTTGTGGTCGTGATACTAAAGAATATCCTTGGCCGTAGTGCAGGGGTGATTCAATGATGCGGATTATTTATTCAGCTGAGTCTCAGCGATAAAAGTGATGAAAAACCTTTTAAATCATAAAAGATAGTAGATTTTATATTCTACTTGACTCTTTTAATGGATTGCTTGTTCATTGCAGATTAAACTTGATGTCTATTGTATTTTATCGGTTTAACATTGTTGAAGACTAATGATAATTTATTCTCGCAATATCTTAGTCATAATATTTCTTCTTGGGCTAGTTGAGCTCACCCTTTCTTTCACCGTTCTCTTGAAAAATCGTAACGTATCGTGACTAGTGGGAGCGGAGTGATGGTCCAAAGGATAGCATTAGTAGTCCTCATTATTACATTAAATAGTGTGATAATAATTGTATTGAGGACTTATTTTGAGTTTGAATCTTATCTGAAGACAATGTTTGTATTTAAACTTACAGCTCATGATGTATAATTAAGTTTTTATTTATATTCTGTACCATGTATTTGGCGACTCAGAATAGGTGATGTATACCTATTTTGGGGGCGTCACAACAAACTTATTATATAATATATATATATATTATTTCTCAAACATATATATATATATATATATATATATAATGGATCGAGTTTAGGAGTCCTGACACGATAAAAATCGACTAATTTTTTTTTTTAAAACAACTAAAAAAATATATTTAATATTTTATGGAACTGAAATTTTTCCATAATTCAATGTTTTGGGCATGATTTGAATACCTATACCAAAAAATAGTGGTACAGTCTGCACAGACTGTATATACATGTTTTGTTATACGTACCCAAAACACTGTATTATGGAAAATTTTCAATTCCATAAAATATTATTTATTTTTTTAGTTGTTTTTTTAAAAAAAAAGAAAAAAAAAAGGTCCGGATTTTGGTCCGGTCCTGGAGTCCGGACCTGATCCGGCCTCTCTCTCTCTCTATATATATATAAAACAAAACTGAGATAACTTTCTACCGACAATTTTGAAAAATGGTTAAGTGGGGTCCCTATAATAAGCAAAATTTACAACAAATACTTCATAAAATACCCCTCTATTTATCTCAATTCACTTGGCTTCACAAAACACATTTTTAATAACATTCATCATTAATATTATAACTCACAACATTAAAAATTAGATCATTCTCATGAAAAGAGGGGGCTTTCCGATAAGGATTTCTCCCTATTGGCGCACAATTAGGTGACCAAACCCCTTTTCTCGACATAACTTTCTAGACATCGTCAAGAATGTAAATAATAATATGAATAACTTTGTTGTCTCAATTATTGATTTAATAATATAAAATATTGTGACAATAATTGAATCAATAACGTGAGATACTATGCAGCAATTACTGTGGTAATAATTGAAATAAACTGAGTGACTTCTCATGTAATGACCCAAAAATTCATACAATTTAATTCTCGACTTCGGTCGTTAACAATACATTCAACCTCTAATTTACATCATTAAACGATAATACAACCACTGAAATTTGCGAAATAATTAAAATTTTATATTACAAACTATTATCGGTCCCAAAACTTTCACCATTTACATCTAACTGTCTTAGAATCATTTTAATACTACAAGAGTTTACATCACAAAACGATATTACAATTCAACATTTATACATTATTCGGAACCTTAAACATGGTTCAAATATTAATAACTCAGCCAAAGTATATAAATCTTCAAGTATCACATTTGATTCATATCTTTCAAGTAGCACATAACTTTACCTTAAATCTTTAACCTGCAAAAGTGGTTATTTGCAAGGTTGAGTTCGACATTCCAGCAAAATCTTACAGTTTTCATGCATCATATATCACATAATAACATGCTCGATATACATCTCATAAACGTTGGACTAACATAACATACATGCTTTAGTTCATATAACATGTATAAAGATTGAGTTCCTTACTCAATCAACATTCATTACTTAATCAACGTAGTCATAAATTGATTTTAACATTTCATACTTTCAACATTAATATAAAACACCATGTTATTTGCAATAAAGATTTCAAACAGTTCATCATCAAATTCACATAACAAATAGGAACTGAAAGACTTGCCTTGATCGTTGTTTACCAATAAAAGTTTAACAGCTTACAGTTATCTGCACTTCACGTGCCCGAAAAATACGAGTTCCACAAACTGAATACGTACTCGACCAAGATTTAACTAATGAGATCTTTATAAAAAGTCATCCCACAACAAAGTCTTTCTCAAAATTAGAGGCCTTATTGTTGGTGAATGAAACAAAGGGCCAAGCCCTTCTATTTATAGGTTTGAAAAAAAAGGGTAAAGTTCTCAATTTAGTCGATGTGGGACTTGGTTTATGCTAATTCTAATTGGTTTATACTAATTTTTCATATTTTTAACATGCTAAGTGTATTCATTCATCACGAATTCGTTTCTTAACCAATTCGATCCGTTCAAGTTGCGTTGTTTTCATTTTATAGAGGAGAACAACAATCATCCATCAATTTAAAGTTTCAATAACAAATTCATCATCAATTTTAGTCTCAAAGTACACCAAAACACACATTATCATCAAAGCCCAAATTCCTCTTCTTTAGCATAAATACATGAATTTGATTTCTGAAAAATCGTTTTTAGATGACCATTATGAAATTATAAAATCTAATAACATATATAACATTATAACCCACAAATTCATTAACCAAAACCCCAAAAATAAAAGAAACTCAAGAACACATAAACTAGAAATATAAACTAGATTATGTACCTTTAATTCCTTAAGAAATAAAATTAACCTTATCAGTAAAATTATAATTTCTATTCAACCATTATAATCATAATATTATTTAACAAATTTTCACTCCTCTAATTTAATTATTTAATTAAATTAGAATATCACCATTGTGACGCCCCCAAATTCCGACCTCCACTTGGTCACTCGAATTCGGTTCATCACGTGCTCAAAGTATTACCATAAAAACTAAAATCATATATTTACAACGAAAGATCTAATTTAGAATAATATATAATGTTTTATTATAATTATTCTCCCAAGTCTCGCAACCTACATTGCTTAATAGATTACATAATAATATCGAATAAAGACTTATTACATAATCCTACTTAAGCTTAAACATAGTCTGTAAATAGTCTTAATACAACATAATTAATTTAAACAAAAAAAGGGACAAGCTAGTCGGTAGCCTTCCCTTGCCCTTGTCTTTCCTAGATACACCTCCCTGTTCCGCCTTAACTGAAAGGTTTTAAATAAGCAAGAATGAGCACAAATTGCCCAGCAAGTAATATACAACAAGGGTAAAGAGTTTTATAATACGAGTTTGAAATATCGAAGTATCCCTTCTCAGATAGTTCAGGGTTTCAAAATAACATCATGAATAATGAATATTAACAATTCTTGGAATAAGAATGATAATTCAATATAAATCAATAGATATATATGAATTCAAAGGCTATCAAGGTATCCGACTGGATCACAATTTATACTGAGCAGTCACTAAGGACTATTGAACATCTATTAGAATTACCAATATTAAACTGATAACCCAAAAGAATCAAGTACTATAGATGATCAGTCTAAAATACTTTAAGTTATTCATATCACCACAATAATAAACCACTCATGTGTTGGGATTTCCAACAACATACATTCCCCTTACCATAAGGGTTGTTCAACTCAGTTTTCAAGATTTTCGCACCAGTCAATTGGTTTGGACAGTTTTATAAACATGCATATAGTCTAGCCGAATCAAATAGCATAGACACTTTCACAATATTCGAGAACAATACTAAGTTCGACATGAATGATATTTTTCACAATAGTTTTAGACATACTAGCTCAATTGAACGAATAAATAGGATAACTTGCATTCAATGAGATAAGCTTACGATATTCGTTGAATAAAGTAACGTAAGAGTTAAAATCCTTGCACAATGTAAAGTAGGGTTCGGATACTTGCTCAATATAGATTTGAGTAAGGTTAGAGAACTTGGTTAACAATAATTGGAGTAAGTTTAGGGAACTTGCCTTATGCGTAGTTTATCCACGTTAAGAAATCAACACTTTCGAATCCTATTTATAACATATTATATGTTCAAGATATTCATTAGTTAACACATATAGGAAATTTCAATGTACACATAAACGTCTAACTTAGTTATGACGTCATACACATTCCTTATCCTATATTTTATAATACAAATCAGTTTGCAAGACATCACAAGTTCAACCCACGCATCTTTGTTTTGATATTATGCAAACATCCTCTTGGACTTATCATTTGAGAGTCAAAATTAACCTTCATTTACACCACATAGCATGCTTCTTAACATATTACATAGCATATTAATCATATATTATAAGTTAAAGTAATCATATAGGCATACTTCAAACATCAGTTCAAAATCAGAAGTCATTTCGATCACGACTACCTTGATACATACTGTCTGAAACTTAGGGATTGACAAGCAATTGCCACATCCCCCCCGCCGCACAAATACCGAAATCTTGCCTTTCGATTTACGCCCAATCCTTACATATCCATGTACTAATACTCTATCATATCTACATGTCAGAGGTGTTCACATAATCACATAATCGTTCTTGAGTTCATTTGTATAAGTTTGAACTTACGTCTTACATGACATTCAAGCAAAACATTATCAAGTGGTTACCCTGACTCGTTACTAGACTATATGGATTCCTAAGCTCACAATTTGCAGAACATGGTCTCTAACATAGTTGGTTTCCAAAGCTTAAAGTCCAATTCTCCATCTAAACCATATTCTTTCGTTAATCATGCAAATCTATTAAAACATGCCTACATTAAGTTAATATACTTGTATATACTCCTTACACATTCCTTCATGCTAGCTTGAGCCATAACGATTAACCAACACATATCAGATTTCAAACCAGAAGTTCTAATCGAATTTCGAATCAAGGCAGCAAGTACCAAGGCTTTAGTATAGTTAATACTTATCAGAATCATACTGCAGACCAGTTCGAGCCAAAAAGAGTAAACCTCGACAACTGTTTAGCCCAAACATAAAAATTACTCACGAAATCATTTCTAAACACTCTTCTAACAGTTTAAACATGTTCATATGGTCATATAACAACTATATGGACATTACCCAACCTCATTAACATCCAATTCTACAAAATCAAAATTTTGAATTTCAAGAACTTAAAACTCTGTTTATAGAAACTAAAACTGGAAAGCATGGAATGGAATTATACCTCTGCAATACGAAGGAACTTGATACTAATTGAACTCTTAAGCTCCTAGAACACTTGTATTCTCTCAATATTACACTAAGAAATTCTTAGACACTTCAAGCAACAACACTGAGAAATTTTTGGTCTGCTATTTAAAGGAGAGCTTGGACTGGGCATTGGTGTTGCACAAGATGGAAATCCATGGTGCAATGGAATGGAACAATGGTTGCTCAAGGGTTGGCCAACCACCTTCAAGCTCAGCCATCATCTCCTACGACTAGCCTTTTGAAGAATACGTATTCTAGCTTGGAGTTACTATTCATGTACTTGTGCCACTCATTTTGGGACAAAAGAAATTCTCAGCAACAAGCTTAACATTACTCTCATATAGTTACTTTGTTATCCAAAAATGGTTTTAATGTCCAAGTGTTACCATATTAGGAGAATTTAATGTTATTTATATATTCACATCATATAATCTATGTACATTAACTATACGCAATAAAATAATGCAGTCAGATATTATTGTTCGGGTAGTTCCATAATCAACTCTACTACCCACATAACCAAAATATAACTTTATGTCACAGTATGATTTAACATTTCAAGGTAGTAGGTGTTATGTAATCTATGTGACGCCCCCAAATCCGGGTCTCTTCCAACTCGACGTATGATGCTACACGATGACAGTTCACACAAACATTCAATTGAAATACCTCAAAAGAACGAATATGTCTATATATATTCCAAAACGATATTACCATTCCCCAGGTTCTTTATAGCCATTACATTTGTTCTTGTCATAATATCAAATATTATCATTATAAACCTATATTATTACATAGGTAAGCTACGGGTTCGCCTTAGCCTTCCCTTTATCCTTGCTGGATCCTTCGGTTCGTTCGGTCTTAGCTGCATTCATATGGTTCAAGCAAGTGTGAGCATAACAAGCTCAGCAAGTACAACAATTTCATTTAAACAACATGCTTGAAACATAGGAATTGTATATCTTCAATAACTGGATAATAGTTACGAAGTACTATCAATAATTCAAATTAGCATTTCTTTTCCTTCAAAACATTTTACAATGACAATATTCAGTAAAACATCAATTCTGGTCCAAGACCATGAGCATTTCATAATTTCTTTGAAAAGGACATCCCGACACTAAGTCCGTAAGTCCGACATAGCTTACGAGCACTTTTAGGTGATCAACCTATAGTACTCTATGTTGATCAACATTACATTCATTAAACGTGTGTACATTTAATTTGGGGCAACCTCACGTGCCCATCGAATACTCGATGAAAATACATTTGCTAATTCATATTCAGGCTTACCTTGAATCCGTACCAACCAATTGGCGTAGGATAGCGTTATCAATTCTATATGAAAAGACTTGTAAAGAAATCAATCAATCTTTCAAGAATAGTCTAGCCGAGTTAAAACTGGCATCAACCCTTTCGTAAAACAATTCATGCATCTCATAACATGAATCACAGAAAACTTGGCAAACACGAAGGTTAGACAAGCGTTTAAGAAAAACTTGCCTTTAGCGTCTGCTATAGTAAAATTACTGTTCCTTTGAGTCTTTACGGTCTCTACAATACATAACCACATAACCACATAACCACATAACATACCACATTAGGTCATTAATGAACATACATGGTTCCTAATGAATCTTACCCTTCTTCTCAATCTAATTACGTATTAAATTTGTTATTATTGGTTCCAGCTTGTCGTCGTTCTTTTACATCGTTCCTACCAACTTCTGTCTCTTCTATAACTTAAGTGAAATTATTTCATTAATACAACTCGTTTCAAGTTAATCATCTTTCATCACGACTTACTAACTTTATTATTAATCAAAACTCGATCGTCATTGGTTTAGTACACTTATTGTATATCGCTCATGTTCAATTGCTTATCTTCAACCTTTAGTGTTACACTTAAGGTTTATAACATCCTTATTGATGTTGCATTGTTAATTACGGATTTAATTTATCCTTCATTCACTTCTCTTTTACTTGGCATTCAAAAAAAACATTTTCATTTATGCTTCACTTAGTCTTTGTCAATACCAGCCAGCTTTTTGTTTCTACCACTTTCGTAACGTAATACGACCTTCATATTCTAGAACTTCCATGATGTAGTATGCTATTTCCATACCCTTCACTATTAATCGTGGCATTGGCTAAAACTCCATGAGTCACAGCTTCATCCGGCCATGATCGGTGCCAATGTGACTTACTTTGCCTTTAATTAATGCCATGAGCCAAAGGTTAGCCCCTGTGAAAATTTGATAGTTAACTTTTTATGTGAGATTCCCGACCTCATAACTTTTTCGTTATAAGTCCGAATTGGCTCGTTTAAGAGCCTACAGTTCACAAATTACATACTCTACGTGTTCATGCAAATTTTTTATCTATTTGACTTCGTTAACTACAAATTCACCTATTAGTTCATTTTTAACGAAAACGATAAACGTTAGTGAATGTTCAACACTCATTTCTTCGTTCTAAGTCGGAATTCGGTCATTCTTGAGTCTGTAACTCTATAATTCCAAATAAGACTTGTCCCCATTGAAAACCTACATTCCCGATTTCAATATCAAAATTTAACTTTCGTTCCGAGAATTTCACGAATTCGACGATTATCGTCCAATCGTGTGAATTCCGACATAACTTCATTTCTTATGATTTGTTCATCACTTTAAACGGATTCAATCAACCATACTAACATCTTAACATACATATTACATTAACTTATTTATATGATAAGTTATTACTTGTTCTTCATGAGTTTATTACTTATAAAAGTATAAACTACTTATGATTTCATTTCTCATGATTTCTTATGGCTTCAATGTTTTAACCACCATCCTTACTTCTTCTTATCATACCAACTTCATTATTATTAACATATGACAAGTTCTTACTAGATCTTCCTTAGTTCATAACTTATATGATTATGAATAGCTTATTCATGACTTATACGACTTAAGTCCATTAATTAATCATTCTTATCATTCCTTAGCATACATGTTCTACCACTACCCACTTCTCTAACAATGGAAGAAAAAGAGAATCATGGTTCAAGATTGCTTACCCTTTGATGATCAATTGCTAAACTTTAATCTTCTTCTTGTTTCTTGAATTAACAAAGGCTAACTTTCTAGCTTTTTCTCTCAAGCCAATAAGCTATAAGTTATTGGTGGAAAATCTAACAACTAATAAATGAGTACAAAGCTTTCTATTTATAGGAGTTGCTAGGATAGGGTATAATGGTCAAAAGCCATCCACCTCCTTACTATTCCTAGCTTAAGCATTAAGTTAACTTGGCCTCCACATTATTTGCTTGCTCATCACTTATCTTATCCATTGCTTAGCCCTTAAGTCTACTTGCTCATCACTTTTAAGCACTTTGTTTTCTCACCATACTTACTTAGCCTTTAAGTTTGCTTGTTAATCATATAGCTTATCCTTTGCTTAGCCACCAAGTACTTTACTTGGCCACCACTTGGGTCATCCATGTGCTCATGGGTTACCCCATGGATCATCCTTGCTTTGGGCTTTAGGTTTAATTAGTTAGCTTATTCTTTTGGGCTTGCATTAATTTGTTTTGGGCTTTACATGAACAAACATTTGGCATGTACCTTAATTCTTATTGGCCTTTCATATTAAATCATATTGGACTTGTACATTCCACATAATCCACAAGTCTATTCACAAATGGCTTAAAGCCTTATAACATATACTCTACGTATTAATCTCGTATTCCAATCCGTATGCTTATTCATATACAATATATAATCATTCATACATATTCGTTTAATACCTCATATCATACTAGTATTCATTACCTCGTACAATACCTACGTATTATACGATCATCGCTTAATTCATTAATCGCATTACATTTCATTCTCGTAAATCACTTTCTCTTAATCGTTAGGTTTTAAGTCCGCAGGCGAAAAATTCATAACTGAAATATTATTGGATATTCTATCTTACCTCAATATTCTATCATTACGTATTTCTCGGAAATTCAAAAATAATTCCCGAGCAGAAATGCGTGAATAGTATTTTTCGGAAAATTTCTTGGAAAGCTTTTATTTTCATCTTGGAAATTCAAAAACTTTAATTCTACCACGTAGCCAAAATACTACGACGTTTCGACATAACTAGGTCATAGAACGACCTTCAATTAGCTTACTCCCATAATAATACATTAAATTCATTTAATCCACATAATTAAATAAATTTTAATTCTCCTAAAAATCCAATTTTCTAGGGCGTTACAATATACATATAATCCATGCAAATTTTATGTTAATGTCTACCCACATGCATATTGTTACGTACACATTTCATAATGTATTTATAACATATAGTTCCAATATGTTTAATCACATTGCCTCATATAATTTAGTTTTATAAGACTTAATATATAGCCACATAAATGTCACACCATACTATTTGCATTATTGTTCACATGTACATAACTGTTAATATAATATTATTATATTAATAACTTACTTATTTATGTTAAGTAAATAAATTATTGACCTCCTTGATTAATTACCACCAATATAATTTAACTAATTTCTCATTGATGAAATTATGGATTTTCATAACCATTGATTATCGATATAATTCTTATTATATACATAGTTATATTACAAATAATAATAATCTCATATTATAAATTAATTACCAAGTAGTCAATATTCTACCGCAATTAATTAATATTAATTAATGGTTTAACAATTCTGTTATCAGACATAACATCCTTTATTTCATGGTTTATCAATGTTACACATATCACATAATTGTTCCCTTTAATTTTCAAAGTGGAAAAATAACCAACTCCAATCGACTACTAAGCCTTGTCAGATGCGTGCCGATTTGTATCGCAAGGAGGACTAAGTAGCCTATCTGCGTCCCTGACAAAGCCTAAGACCGTTTAGTTTCAAATTTCGCGTGCCAATTTTCATCGCTAAACTCGTTATATATGACATGAATTGATGTCCACAAAGTGTTACTACAAGTCTACGAGCGTATTTGATTACTTATATGATATCACACGTTCAACGCGATTATTCTTCCAAATTCCCATTTTAATTTGTTTAATGGATTTCCTCGTTTCATGATATGCCACACAAGGCATTCCACAATCCTTATTATCAAATCACGCTTCTTAATATGCATTGACCTAGCACGAATCAATTGTATTAACCAACTCATAAAACAATAACACTTATATTCACATAAATAGTATTTCCATTAATATATTCATTTTATAATACGTAAAAATTCTCGGGTATTACAACCATTATACTGGCATAATAAAATACGTATAAATCTCATCTATTTTATCACACTTAAATAAACTATCCCAAAATAATTTTCATCAGATATTTATTTAATACCATAAATATTCATTTTATTCCATAAATTTTCCAACTAAAATATTTAATGTACATAGTAAATATTTTACTCGCATTATATACTAACATTTACATTTTCATACAATATATTACTTTCTCACTTTATTAAATCAATTATACTTGTATTAATTCACTATTTTAATTAAGTGAATTATTCACACTATTTATGAAACTTAACTCATAATAATTTCCATTATTGCCCACAAAGTATAACAATTAAAATTATATTATCTCATAATATAATTTCAACTTAATTAAATTAACTAATATTATTTAATTTCTTTAATAGTTTAATTAACTATTAAATCTCACATTCTCCAACATATAAATATATAATTCTCTTCACACCAAATCACATAATTCAAAATATATACACCTCATAATAAGAATTTTAATTATTAAATTCTTATTTTAATAACTTATGAAAATTCGGGTTGTCACATCCTTCCCTCCTTTTAAGGATTCCGTCCTCGGAATCAAAGAAACCTCCCTTACTCGATTTTCACCAAATCTCTTTTCAAAATTTATCGTTGAATATCTTCAACACATTACCTTAGTATAGATTTTATATTTCCTACTACATTCATTTCTTCAACAAATTCTAGATTTTATTTCATAACTTTCACTTGAACTCAATTATATTTTGAGTATTATATATTATTAACCCATTCATTTCCTTTTCTAAGGATCGTTATCATAAACACTCGAGATATTATATTCACCCATTCTTCTAAGAATTTCGTCCTCGAAATTTTATTTATTAATCTTCATTCATTCAATCTATCAAAATAGATTTTACGTTAATACTATATTCATTCATTGGGTTCTATAACCACTTTCTTTCCATAAAGATCTTTCTACAATTATTAAACTTTTCTATTAAAAGTTTTACATTATTCTTTAATAACTCATCTCCTTCTCATTTCAAAATTTCTTTTCTCACTTATTCAATATATTTATCATTTAGTGTCGCATTCTACGACTTACTTCTTTCTAAGGAATACTCTCCTTTTCACTTCCATCTTGTAGAATAACAAGAATCTTACACAATTGTTCAATAATTGGGAAGTAGTGTGAATAACTCAGGAATTTAAAAGATTCCAAACCATGCTAAGGGGTCACAAGACCTTGAGATCTTCTCTAGGTTTACTAGTGCTTCAACACAATCCTTCACACTACAAACCAGAGTGTTTATCAATCAGAAAGACTGAAAACACCTCCCACTCGCATACTTAGGTGGTCACCTATTGTACCACTCTTCGTTAGTAGTAACGTGAGTGTTTTGTAACGACTATATGTGTTACGCTTCTAAACCATTGTCCCCGAAAACATGTCCCCTTATAGGGTTGTTCACCTTAGCTTTTCAATATCTGAATCCGCACCAAAATAATTTGGTTTGACATATCTTTTCAAGAAATACTTGAATTTTATAAACATCTTTCAATAATCATCTAAATTGAATCAAATAGCATGAGACTTCTACACTTTGTACAAATCTATTAGGACATCATATACACAAATATACATATATATATATATATATATATATATATATATATATTCTCATATCTTAAAAAAATCTCAAAAATCCTTTTTATGGGCGTCATGATTACGACGTTGTCATACTACATCTCACTATAGTGAATCGACGATCATATGATCACATCCAACACCAAAGTTACATTGCATTGATGACTCCATCGCTTATCATATCACCCGATACATATAATTAAAATATATTTTGAAAATTTAAAAATCATTTTTTTCTAAATTAAACAAACAAAGAGATAAATACGCTTAATAATAACAATCATTTTAAAAATTCTTTGGTTCACTAGTGTGATTCAACATTTTTCACAAATCAAAAGTACAACCATCGGCACGAAGTTAATAAATCTCAAAAGTCTGGCATAACTAGTAGATTTAGAATATCGAGGTATCCATCAACTTCAATCTTTACTCCATTACTTCATTACTAACTAATTCTTTTTATTTCTAGCACCACCAATGCTCTTATACTAAATATTCTTGTATTTCAACTTACAATCTTCGTATACCCCCAGTATAGTTCATCAAACTTACTACGCATTGGATATTCAAGAACTTGCCACAATAATATGAGTTTAAGAACTTATCCTAGTCAGACCATAAAGTCCATTCATTTGAGGGTTCAAAACATACCATATTATTATGAGTCACGAACTTACCATATACATTAGTTTTAAGAACCACACCTAATCCTAATAATATCTAACTAATCTTAATATTTTCTAACTATCAAATATACACATGAGAAAAGAATAATCTTTTCACCACATATACATTGATAGCGCGACACCGACATTCCAATGATTATCAATGTGATAAACCAAGTACATGCACAAAATCTCTGCCCATACAAAGGTTTGTACAACTTAGTCACCATATGAGTCCTCAATTGAAATCCCACCTAACATTACCTTATTCTTAACTTATTCTTAACTTGACTTTAACTTGCTCAATAGGAATTCCTCATATCACATTATCTATAACTCCTCGTGAGTTTATCTTGTACTATATCATAGTACATTATCTTCATAGCATCAAGCTATAATTATTCAAACATTACAAACCATCTTTCTTTTATAACTTAAACAGATCACGTCGTGATCTTATTCTATAATCATCTCCCTTAAAATTCTTTTCTTAACTCGTGATCGTTTTGTTTTACGATCCTCTTTCTTTCCTTTTTCATCATTTACGATCTCATTTATGCTTTTAATCTTACATGCTTTGTCTATTCATCATTATTCGTTATCTTGGCTATTGGAGTTAGGTAACTCCCATTTTTTATCTTTATATCTCTTCAAGATTCTTCTTTGAATTTTCTTGTTTATATAGCAATTCTTCCTTTAAGAATTTCTAACTTCATTTACATTGCTCAACATTTCATTCGAATTCCACATTTTCATCATAAGTATCCATTTTCTATACTTGGTACACATCAAGTCTCTAATAGTTTCAATATGGTACGCTGAGTGGTTTCCCACAAACAACCAATAAACTAGGTTCCGAGTTACTAGTTCGTATATACCTCCGCTCTATGAAGGAATCGTTTAGCCCATATACCATACATCAACTATTAAAGAGTACGATTGTACCATACTTAGATATAACTTTTTATTCTTAACTTCTTTATCATTCTCTTTTTATAGACATTATCTATTTATTATCACTTTACATCCTCATTATTGGAGTTGGTTACCCCACATTCATATTCTTTATAACTCTGCGATATTCTTCTTTGAATCCTCTCACACATGTTTTAATCCCTTCTTTATAAATTTCTTAAATTACTTCTTATTGTTCAAACTCTATTTGAGTTTATTCTTTCATTATCTTCACCTCTCTTCTCTAAGGTTATAGCCTAAGGTACTCTTACCTAATGTTTATAACCTATCATCTCTGATACCAACTGTAACGACTCCAAAATTTATACAATTTAATTTTCGACTTCGGTCATTAACAATACATTCAACCTCTAATTTTACATCATTAAACGATAATACAACCACTGAAATTTGCGAAGTAATTAAAATTTTCTATTACAAACTATTCTCGTTCCCAAAACTTTTAACTTTTACATCTAACTGTCTTAGAATCATTTTAATACTACAATAGTTTACATTGCAAAGCGATATTACAATTCAACATTTATACATTATTCGGAACCTTAAACATGGTTTAAATATTAATAACTCAGCCAAAGTATATAAATCTTCAAGTATCACATCTGATTCATATCTTTCAAGTAGCACATAACTTTACCTTAAATCTTTAACTCCGCAAAAGTGGTTATTTGCAAAGGTTGAGCTCGACGACCAAAGAAAATCTAATAGTTTTCATGCATCACATAGCACATAATAACATGCTCGATATACATCTCATAAACATTGGACTAACATAACATACATGCCGTAGTTCATATAACAAGTATAAATATTGAGTTCCTTACTTAATCAACGTAGTCATAAATTGACTTTAACATTTCATACTTTCAACATTAATTTAACACACCATGCTATTTGCAATAAAGATTTCAAACAGTTCATCATCAAATCCACATAGCAAATATGAACTGAAAGACTTGTCTTGATCGTTGTTTACCAATAACAGTTTAACAGCTTACAGTTATCTGCACTTCACGTGCCCAAAAAATATGAGTTCCAAAAACTGAATACGTACTCGACCAAGATTTAACTAAGGAGATCTTTATAAAAAGTCATCCTACAACAAAGTCTTTCTCAAAATTGGAGGCCTTATTGTTGGTGAATGAAACAAAGGGCCAAGCCCTTCTATTTATAGGTTTTAAAAAAAAGGGTAAAGTTCTCAATTTAGTCGACGTGGGACTTGGTTTATACTAATTCTAATTGGTTTATACTAATTTTTCATATTTTTAACATGCTAAGTGTATTCATTCATCACGAATTCGTTTCTTAACCAATTTGATCCGCTCAAGTTGCGTTATTTTTTTTTTTATAGAGTAGAACAACAATCATCCATCAATTTAAAGTTTCAATCACGAATTCATCATCAATTTTAGTCTCAAAGTACACCAAAACACACATTACCATCAAAATCCAAATTCCTCTTCTTTAGTATAAATACATGAATTTGATTTCTGAAAAATCATTGTTAGATGACCATTATGAAATTATAAAATCTAATAAGATATATAACATCAGTACCCACAAATTCATTAACCAAAACCCCAAAAATAAAAGAAACTCAAGAACACATAAAGTAGAAATATAAACTAGATTATGTACCTTTAATTCCTTAAGAAATAAAAGTAACCTTATCAGTAAAATTATAATTTTTATTCAACCATTATAATCATAACATTATTTAACAAATTCTCACTTCTCTAATTTAATTATTTAATTTAATTAGAATATCACCATTATTTTCGCATAATAAAATACGTATAAATCTCATCTATTTTATCACACTTAAATAAACTATCCCATAACAATTTTCATTAAATATTTATTTAATACCATAAATATTAATTTTATTCTATAAAGTTTCCAACTAAAATATTTAATGTACTTAATAAATATTTTACTCGATTATACTAACATTTACATTTTCATGCAATATATTACATTCTCACTTTATTAAATCAATTATACTTGTATTAATTCACTAATTTAATTAAGTGAATTATTCACACTATTTATGAAACTTAACTTATAATAATTTCCATTGCCCATTAAAGTATAACAATTAAAATTATATTATCTCATAATATAATTTTAACTTAATTAAATTAACTAATATTATTTAATTTCTTTAATAGTTTAATTAACTATTAAATCTCATATTCTTCAACATATGAATATATAATTCTCTTTATACCAAATCACATAATTCAAAATATATACACCTCATAATAAGAATTTTAATTATCAAATTCTTATTTTAATAACTTATAAAAATTCAGGTTGTCACATCTCACGTAAGCATCAATAACAAAAGTATTGTACAATACCGTGTGCTACTATACAACCACGCGTATTACTGTACTTTTATCACCGAGTATTTCAACAGTTAACAGTAAAACTCTCGCCATTATTTTTATTAAAAGATTTTTCTGTCATTTTCTAACTCTGACGATAATTCCATTATGGGTTCCACCAATGATTGTGCCGTCGTACGAATATTCCCCGACCTGTAGCATCCCCAAATCCGGGTACTTTTTACCACGAATCTGGTATACTAATTCTATAATTATTGTGGAAGATATAAATACAAATTGTTTAGACATTAAACTTTTACACAACATTCCCAAGGTCTACAACCTTAACTTAATACATACATTCAATATCTTAAATGTTTACAATACTATTTTCTTCAGAAGATTTAATAAATCTAACTGCACCATAATTTAGTCTTGCACTTTGCCCTTACTTCTGTCTTTACTCGAGCTTTCCTCTAAATCTGAAAATTTTATCATGATATGGCAAGGGTGTGCAACAAATTTGCTCAGCAAGTTAAATTTATTTGAGGATATATCATGATTAAAAGAATTGAACAATAAGATAGCTAACTTTCAACAATACAAACATTGTGAAATAGCATGAACAAATTTTCTTAGCTGAACGACCAAGTCAATAAAAATGAATGGTCAAGCATAAACATGAACATTAACTGAACCAAATGGTAATGAAGGTGATCAGCCTTTCATACCTGATTAACATTTATAACATGCACAACGTGCGAATCAATAATAAGTATAGACGTGAATAATCAACAATAATCATTCACTAACATGCTTTGAACATACAACTCAAGTTTGAGTTAGGAAACCTGTACCGCTGATTACCTCTAAGCAATATAATGTAATCTCTTATGAAAGACCTATCAATTATAAGATTGATATTTTAATTAGTATAACATACCTAGTAGCTCTTAATACTTTTTTATTTATCCATAAATTATCTAACACTTAATCAAATATTAGATAACATCTTAACACATCAGTATTATTATCATCCTTTGATAATTCTTTAATCACTATATCATATACATTATGATTTAACACTTTAATAAGTCAAATACCAAACCAGCAACCTGGATTTCAAATCCAGCAAGTTGGATTCCAAATCCAGTAACCTAGATGGTCAATCCTATAAACCCAACTGCAATCCAACAAATTGGATTCCATATCCAGCAACTAGATTGCAATCCAGCAAGCTAGATCCAAAATTTTCAATTCAGTAAACTTCTTTTCAATCTAGCAAGCTGGATTCATCAGATTTTCCAATCCAGCAAGCTGGATTCCATATCCTTTTTACGAAAATACCAAATCAATTTATTATTTTTCTATCCTTTGACCAAACACATATACATATATTTCATACACAAAAAGTATTTTTCCAAAATTTTCCAACTTCCTTTGGTATTTTTCAAAAATCACTTTTAGTTAATTCCTTAAGAAATTAACTACTTCGTGCTTAACTCCAGAATTTCCCATCTCTTGACACAATCATATACGTGTTAACGTGACGCTCCAGTTTAAATTTCATGGCCATCGGAGTTATAGAACTCCGGTTATAGCCGTTTTCGTCAGAAAATCACAAAAATTGAAATAGTCATAACTTGGTCATTTTAAGTGGGAATGAACTCATTTTTGGACAGTAGGTACTTTATACCATATAATTTCATGTCCCAAAAGGCTAGAATTTTGCTCATAAATTAAGTGGCCGAAACTTCCATTTTAAAAGTTTGGGCAGAAGCTAAATTGTCATTTTACAGTGTTTTGTACTTTGTTACAAATAGTCCATACGAAAATCTACAACTCCGTTTTCAGTGACTCCACATGGAGATATTAGAAAACTTATAGATCTAACTCTAGGACTTGACCACACTCAAAAATTCGAAATATAATAGGAGATATGGTCATTTGAATTTTATGTTTCATTTTCACCAAAAAACTGATTTTTAACTCTTGATATCTTCTAAGAAAACTTTCATGTTTTCACATAATAACCAACATAACTTATCATAAAATTTACTAATACCTCATATACCCATGATTCTACCATAATACATGATATATTTCATCAAACAATCATTAAACACAAGATTAACACAATCGGGGCTAAGAAAAATTAGGATTTTCTACATTTGAAAAACCTAGTTTCCATTTCATACTTTAGATTTAACTTTTAACACACAAGATGGATAGATCCACACATAACACACTCTAGATCATGTAGATCTAGAGTTTTGAAGTTTAAAATCATCATTCCAAGTTTTCGTTTAAACAACTAAGAATAACTTTAAAAAAGGTGATTTATACCTTGATATCTTGTTAGCTTTTCTTAATCCTTCAAAGTAGATGATGATCTTGGTTAGCTTGAATATCAAAATCTCATTTCCTTTACCTCTTGAGGCTATCAAAAATACTAGCTCCTCCCTCTCTATCTAGTTTTGTTTTTGTTAGCTAATAAGAAATAATAGGATGAGAGAGAAATGACTTTGTGGTTTAGAAAAAAATGTATATATATAATTGTATATCTAATATTCATTCCCCCCATTCACTCTCTCTTTCTATTTCTTCATCATTATAAGGTTGCTTGTAACTTTGGTTAAGAATGTTGGTTAAATAAAGGAGTGACACATGGAAGAGTTAGTCACCCACTAAAGTAAACCATCATCACATTCATCTCCCTTTCTCTCCTCTCTTGTTTGGGCCGGCCATGTGGCCTTAGTTTGTCCAATTTTTGGCTTCCTTTTATGCATTGATTGATTTACTAAATGTCCAAAAAGTCCCTCTTCCATTGGGCTAAGTTTTTGGGCTCCCAAATAATTCTTTTGGGCTTCTAAATTAAAATGTTTGGCTACAACAACTAACATATTCCAATACTCTTAATATTACCATTTCTTAATTATTTAATTAGGGTTTTTCTTTTATCAATTATAACATAATTCCTTACTCATACACTTTTATTTCCTTAACCCAATTAGACTTTCTATAATTAGGTTATAAAATTAATTAGTTGAGATTTATAAATTAAATATCTTAGACTTAGTATATATATTTATATACTAATATTCTCTCATATTATAACCTCTTAGGTTAATTAATTATCACACATAATATATATATATATATATATATATATATATATATATATATATATTAGGTTACATAACTAAATTCTTAATTCACTTACTCACATATTCATATAAAATAATTTAATAAATTGAGACATGGTCCACAATTCTTAGATTAGGTCACTAATATATAATTAAAATACTAGAACCACATACACATAATCTTATGAACTCATACACTAAACATATACCTCATTATCAGACTATCACTTATAGTCTATCAAATCATTCAAGTTCTTCTCCAAAAATTTTGAAATCCTTAAAATTCCTTTACAGAAACGTCAAATACGTACACTTATTTTATGCCTAGGTTTATTATTTAACTTTTATTCAATCTTTTAAGATTTTATAAAAGTGTCCAAATTTTTGGGTTGTCACATTCACCCCTTCTTTTAAGAATTTCGTCCTCAAAATTACAGTCCACTAATCACCACTCCTTTTATTCAGCAAAACTAGGTTTTCAAATTAACATTTACTTAATTCCATGCTCAATTTAATGAGTACATCTTGCTTCCTACTATGAGGAGCTCTACTACAATCACATTCTTCCATGACTTCAGTTTAAGGAGTTAAAACTTTTCAAATCATGCTGAGGGGTCATATAGACCATGAACACGTAGTTTTAACGATATTTATATCGCAAAACAGTAAATTACTAGGTATGTTTACAATCACAAAGAAGGTAAACTACCGTTGCTAGTACTTTAGGTGATTAGCCTATTGTACGCGTATGTCACGCATAACGTATTAATCATGTTTAGCGAATATTTACGCTACTAGATTGGATTATTTTATCCAAACACCATAGTTCACCTTAGTCTTATCATAGGATTCCGCACCAAAATAATTCAATTTGGAAAAATTTTCAAAGATACATTGAATTTTCATAAACATTTGTCTAGCTGAATCAAATAGCTTAGACGCATATCAAATAATTCGAATTTCAATTGAAGCATTGCTAGCCACATTCAATTGGCAATAATTTACCTTTAAAATTCTTAAAAATCATTTTATGACGTCATGATACCGCACTGTATTTACAGTCTGTTTGAAGATTCCGTCATTTTGTGACTTTGTCATACTACATCATTTCATAGTGGCTGACGATCCTTAAATCGCATCCAACACTAAGTAATACTGCATTGATGACTCCATCATTTTTATCATTCTGCATCAGGTTCCATGATACATTGATGATATAAAAAATAGCATTTTGATAATTTAAATCATTTTTGTCTAGCCAAATCAATTAGCATAGACTATTCTTTAAAACCGTTCAAAAATCATTGCAATTCAGTTTTATCATCTCAACAGGTAACGATGTGTCGGTGGCCCGAAGTCCACTCATACACAATGGTCACCAGGAGTTGAGAATAAAATTCATTTTCCAAAAAGCACCTAGTGCGTTTTTTAGCTTGATGTCAAAAACTTCGAAGTCTAGCATAGCTAGAAGATTTGGAATACCTATGCTTCCACCATTAACTTCACTTTCTCTACTGATCCATTGCTTAATAAATCTATCTATTTCTATCATCTTCAATTCTCCATTCATGCATAACTATACCCAGTTCGTCAAACTTACCACACATTATGAGTTCAGGAACTTTCCACAATCATATGAGTTTAAGAACTTGTCCTAGTCAGACATTTGGCGTCCATTCGCTGAGGGGTTCATAAACATTTCATATAATTATGAGTCATGAACGTACCATAAGTATGAATTTTAAGAACTCGCACTTAACCTTACATTCTCTAACTATACCCTACCTATCTGTTATACACCTGAGAAAAGAATCACCTTCTCAACAGATATATAACAAATAGCGCGACACAAACATTTCAATGATTATCAGTACCAGAAACTAAGTGGTTGTCAAACCAAACTTGGCCACTAATCAACATAAGAAGCTAAGCGGACAATTCCCCGCCCATACAAAGAATTGGTCAACCTAACCACTATATCGACCAGGAAGCTAAGTGATTCTAAAACGAAGTACAAATTCCCCGCCCATACAAGGAATCATACAACTCAACTGCTGATATGAGTCCTCAGTTGAATCCACATAATCCTAGTTCCATACTTTCTCCATACGAATTTCATTTAATCCGTATTTATAATTCATAACTCTTTCATGAGTTTTCATAGTACAACTGTCGTACAACAATTCTGTTATAAAGTTTTCAGTCATTTGATTGATCCTTCTCCTGCTATGACCTTATCAGATCACGTTGTGATCTCATATTATAACCGTATTATGATCGTTTTATTTTACGATCTTCTTTTCCTTTAATCATATAATATTATGATTTTACACTTTTCATCTTATAGACTTTGTCTATTTATTATCACTTTTCATCTTTATTACAGGAGTCAGGTAACTCCGGATTCTTATCCTTTTAGCTCTTCACGATTCTTCTTTGAATCTTATTTATCTTTCTCTTTACTTTAATGATGGATTTCTTAAATTCATCCCTTATCCCTTAAACTCGATCTGAGTTTATTCCTTATCATCATCTCCGCGATTATAGCCTAAGGTACCCCTACCTAAGGTTTATAACCTACGGCTTTGATACCACATGTAGCATTTCCAAATCCGGGTACTTTTTACCACGAATCTGGTATACTAATTCTATAATTATTGCGGAAGATATAAACATAAATTGTTTATACATTAAACTTTTACACAACATTCCCAAAGTCTACAACCTTAACTTAATACATAATTCAATTAAATGTTTACAATACTATTTTCTTCAGAAGATTTAATAAATCTAACTACACCATAATTTAGTCTTGCACTTTGCCTTTACTTCTGTCTTTACTCGAGCTTTCCTCTAAATCTGAAAATTTTATCATGATATAGTAAGGGTGAGCAACGAATTTGCCCATAAAGTTAAATTTATTTGAGGATATATCATGATTGAAAGAATTGAACAATAAGCTAGCTAACTTTCAACAATACAAATATTGTGAAAGAGCATGAACGAATTTTCTTAGCTGAACGACCAAGTCAATAAAAATGAATGGTCAAGCACAAACATGAACACATTAACTGAACCAAATGGTAATGAAGGTTATCAACCTTTCATACCTGATTAACATTTACAACATGCACAGCGTGTGAATTAATAATCAGTATAGACGTGAATAATCAACAATAATCATTCACTAACATGCTTTGAACATACAACTCAAGTTTGAGTTAGGAAACTTGCATGTACCGTAGATTACCTCTAAGCAATATAATGTAATCTCTTATGAAAGACTTATCAATTATAAGATTGATATTTTAATTAGTATAACATACCTGGTAGCTCTTAATACTATTTTATTTATCCATAAATTATCTAACACTTAATCAAAGATTATATAACATCTTAACACATCAGTATTATTATCATCCTTTGATAATTCTTTAATCACTATATCATATACATTATGATTTAACACTTTAATAAGTCAAATACCAAACCAAACATCTAATATTTAAAATCCAAATCCAAGTCGGATTCCAAATCCAGTAACCTGGATTCCAAATCCAGTAACCTAGATGGTTAATCCCATAAACCCAACTGCAATCCAACAAACTGGATTCCATATCCAGCAACTAGATTGCAATCCAACAAGCTAGATCCAACAAATTTTCAATTCAGTAAACTTCTTTCAATCAATCCAAAGAAGTTGGATTCATCGATTTTCAATCCAACAAGTCGGATTCCATATCCTTTTTACGAAAATACCAAATCAGTTTATTATATTTCTATCCTTTGACCAAACACATATACATATATTTCATACACAAAAAGTATTTTTCCAAAATTTTCCAACTTCCTTTGGTATTTTTCAAAAATCACTTTTAGTTAATTCCTTAAGAAATTAGCTACCTCGTTCTTAACTCCAGAATTTCCCATCTCTTGACACAATCATATACGTGTTAACATGACGCTCCAGTTTTAATTTCGAGGCCATCGGAGTTATAGAACTCCGGTTATAGCTGTTTTCGTCGGAAAATCACAAAAATTGAAATAGTCATAACTTGGTCATTTTAAGTCGGAATGAGCTCATTTTTGGACAGTAGGTACTTTATACCATATAATTTCATGTCCCAAAAGGCCAGAATTGTTCTCACAAATTAAGTGGCCAAAACGGCCATTTTAAAAGTTTGGGCAGAAGCTAAATTGTCATTTTGCAGTTTTTTGTACTTTGTTACAAATAGTCCATACGGAAATCTACAACTCCGTTTTTAGTGATTCCACTTGGAGATGTTGGAAAACTTATAGATCTAACTCTAGGACTTGACCACACTCAAAAATTCAAAATATAATAGGAGATATGGTCATTTGAATTTCATGTTTCGTTTTTACCAAAAAACTGATTTTTAACTCTTGATATCTTCTAAGAAAACTTTCATGTTTTCACATAATAACCAACATAACTCATCATAACATTTACTAATACCTCATATATCCATGATTCTACTATAATACATGATCTATTTCATCAAACAATCATTAAACACAAGATTAACACAATCGGGGCTAAGAAAAATTAGGATTTTCTACATTGGAAAACCTAGTTTCTATTTCATACTTTAGATTTAACTTTTAACACACAAGATGGATAGATCCACACATAACACACTCTAGATCATGTAGATATAGAGTTTTGGAGTTTGAAATCATCAAATCAAGTTTTCGTTTAAACAACTAAGAATAACTTAAAAAAAGGTAATTTATACCTTGATATCTTGCTAGCTTTTCTTAATCCTTCAAAGTAGATGATGATCTTGGTTAGCTTGAAGATCAAAACCTCCTCTCCTTTACCTCATGAGGCTGCCGAAAATACTAGCTCCTCTATCTAGTTTTGTTTTTGTTAGCTAATAAGAAATAATAGGATGAGAGAGAAATGCTTTTGTGGTTTAGAAAAAAATGTATAGATATAATTGTATATCTAATATTCATTCCCCCCATTCACTCTCTCTTTCTCTTTCTTCATAATTATAAGGTTGCTTGTAACTTTGGTTAAGAATGTTGGTTAAATAAAGGAGTAACACATGGAAGAGTTGGTCACCCACTAAAGTAATCATCATCACATTCATCTCCCTTTCTCTCCTCTCTTGTTTGGGCCGGCCATGTGGCTTTAGTTTGTCCAATTTTTGGCTTTCCTTTTATGCATTAATTGATTTATTAAATGTCCAAAAAGTCCATCTTCCATTGGGCTAAGTTTTTGGGCTCCCAATTAATTCTTTTGGGCTTCTAAATTAAAATGTTTGGCTATAACAACTAACATATTCCAATACTCTTAATATTACCATTTCCTAATTATTTAATTAGGGTTTTCCTTTTATCAATTATAACATAAATCCTTACTCATACACATTTATTTCCTTAACCCAATTAGACTTTCTATAATTAGGTTATAAAATTAATTAGTTGAGATTTATAAATTAAATCTCTTAGACTTAGTATATATATTTATATACTAATATTCTCCCATATTATAACCTCTTAGGTTAATTAATTATCACACCTAATACATATATATTAGGTTACATAACTAAATTCTTAATTCACTTACTCACATATTCATATAAAATAATTTAATAAATTGAGACATGGTCCACAATTCTTAGATTAGGTCATTAGTATATAATTAAAATACTAGAACCACATACACATAATCTTATAAACTCATACACTAAACATATACCTCATTATCAGACTATCACTTATAGTCTATCAAATCATTCAAGTTCATCTCCAAAAATTTTGAAATCCTTAAAATTCCTTTAAAGAAACGTCAAATACATACACTTATTTTATGCCTAGGTTTATTATTTAACCTTTATTCAATCTTTTAAGATTTTATAAAATTGTCCAAATTTTCGGGTTGTCACATGACCAATTGAATATTTTATAATAACTCTTACTTTGCAAAATTTATAAATATTACCCACAACTGTAACGCCCCAGAAAAATCGAATTTTTATGAGAATTAAATTTTTATTTGATTATGTGGATTAAATGAATTTAATTGATTATTTATGGAGTAAGATAATTGAAGTTCGTTCTATGACCTAGATATGTCGGAACGTTGTAGTATTTTGGCTATGTGATAGAATAAAAGTGTTTGAATTTCCAAGACGAAAATAAATGCTTTCCGAGAAATTTTCCAAAAAACACTATTCACGCATTTTAGCTCGGGAATTATTTTTGAACTTCCGAGAAATACGTAACGATAAAATATCAAGGTGAGATGGATTATCCAATAATATTTTAGTTATGATAAATGTAGTTTTTCGCCCGCGGACTTAAAACCTAACGGTTAGGGAAAGTGAATTCCGAGAAGGAAATAAAATGTGTATAATGAATTAAAGCGATGATCGTATAATACGTAGGTATTGTACGAAGTAATGAATATGAGTATGATACGAGGTATTTTATGAGTATTTATGAATGATGATATTTCGTATATGAATAAGTATACGAGGTGGAATACGAGATTAATATGTAAATTATATGATATAAGCCTTTAAGCCAAATGAAATGTACTTGTGGATTTGTGTAGGGAGTGTAAGTCCAATAAGGAGTAATGTGCAAGTCCAATGGTAAAGCCTAAAGATTTGTTAATTCAAGTCTAAAGTATAAGATGAGATTAATTGAATTTAAAGTCCAAAGTAAGGTTGATCCATGGGGCAAGCCATGATCACATGGATGACCCAAAGTGGTGGCCAAGTAAAGTACTTGGCGGCTAAGTAAAAGTAATGAGCAAGCAAAGGATAAGCTAGTTGATTAACAAGCAAACTTAAAGGATAAGTAAAGTGCTTATAAGTGATGAACAAGTAGACTTAAGGGCTAAGCAATAGATAAGTTGTGATAACTTAATGGTTAAGTGTTGTGATGGCCAAGTAACTAATTTGGGGAACAAGTTAACTTAATGCTTAAGTAATGAATAGTAATGTGATGATTAAGGAGGTGGAAGTGGCTTTATGACCATTATACCCTAACCTAGCAACTCCTATAAATAGCAAGCTTTAGATTTCATTTAAAACTTGTTCAAAAACACCAACAACTTATAGGTTATTGGCTTGAGAGAAAAAGCTAGAAAAGCTAGAAAGTTAGACTTTGTTAATTCAAGAAGCAAGAAGGAAGAACAATGATTAAACAAGTGATCTTCAAGGGTAAGAACTTAAACCATGATTCTCTTTCTCTTTCATTGTTAGAAAAGTGAGTAGTGGTAGGATTTGTATGCTAAGAAATGAAGAGAATGAATAAATCAATGGACTTAAGCCGTATAAATCATGAATAAGTAATTCAAACCTAAATAAGTTATGAACTCATGAAGAACCTATATGAACTTCTCATATGTTTACCTTAATAAGAAGGTATGATAAGGAGATGTGAGAATGGTGGTTAAAAGACTTAATCTATAATAAGTCATGTGAAATGAAGTCATAAGTAGTTTATACTTTAATAAGTTCTAAACTTATGAAGAACATGTAATTACTTATCATGTAAATAAGTTAATGTAATATGTATGTTAAGATGTTAATATGATGGATTGAATCCATTTGAAACGATGAACAAATCATAAGAAACGAAGTTAATGCGGAATTCACAAGTTTGGACGATAATCGTCGAATTCGAGAAATTCTCGGAATGGAGTTCGAATTTTGATATTGAGCTTGGAAACATTAGTTTTCAATGGAGTCAAGTCTTATTTGGCATTATAGAGTTGCAGACTCGAAAATGACCGAATTCTGACTTAGAACGAGGAAACGAGCGTTGAACGTTCGAACGTTTATCGTTTTCATTAAAAATGAACTCATAGGTGAATTTTGAGTTAACGGATTCAAAATTGTAAAATTCTTGCATGAACATGTAGAGTATGTGATTCATGAGCTAATGGCTTTTGAATGAGAAAATTCGGACTTAAAATGATCAAATTTGGAGTCCGGGAAGTTCACAAAGTTTACAAAACTTTCAAAATTTCTGGTGCACAGAGTTGGCAAGCTTGTGGCCGTAACCCAAGCAAATAAAGCGGCACTCTGACAAGCAAAGCGATCTAGAGAAAGCCAAGACCTACTGGAGTTTTGCGTCACAGCGCCAACTCAAGTTATAATCCTCGCGCCATAGCGCCATGTATACTGATAGAGATGAGGATCAAGAGTGGCGTCATGGCACCACTATAGTAAAGGGATGCCAACAACTTGTGTGAAAGTGAAAGTTGGTTGACCAAGTTAGGTTTTGTAAATCCAATTGATTAGGAAGGAATAATGGAATGCACATGTACTTAATGTACATGATAAAGACTAACTTTAAATCACTTTTAAAGTAATGACGATATGAATTTAAGTATGGATTAAGAATAATTACATGAAGAACGTGAAGGGTAATTTAGTAAACTGTGAATGGTATTCAATGTTGGTACTTCACCAATAACGATCAAGTTTTGATTAATAACGTAAGAACGTCAGTAAGCCGTGAGGAAGAATTATTAACTCGAACCGAGTTGTGTTAATGAAATAATTTCAGTTAAGTTATAGAAGAGACAGAAGTTGGTAAGAATGATGTAAAAGAACGACGGCAAGCCAAAAATAATAATAACAAATCTAATACATGATTAGATTGAGAAGAAGGGTAAGATTCATTAGGAACCATGTATGTTCATTCATGACCTAATGTGGTATGTTATGTGGTTATGTGTTGTAGAGACTGTAATGACCCAAAGGAAAAGTAATTTTACTGTAGCAGACGCTGAAGGTAAGTTTTTCTTACCGCTTATCTAACCTTCATGTTAGCCAGGTTTTTAGTGATTCATGTTATGAGATGCATGAATGGTTTTACGAAAGGGTTGATGCCAATTTTAGCTCGGCTAGACTAATCTTGAAAGATTGATTGATTTCCTTATAAGTCTTTCCATATAGAATTGATAACGCTATCCTACGCCAATTGTTTGGTACGGATTCAAGGTAAGCCTGATTATGAATAAACAAATGTATTTTTCATCGATTATTTGATGGGCACGCGAGGTTGCCAAAAATTAAACGTACATACGTTTAAAGAATGTAGTGTTGATCAACATATAGTACTATAGGATGATCACCTTGAAGTGATCGTAAGCTATGCCGGACTTACGGACTTAGTGCCGGGATGTCCTTTTCAAAGAAACTATGAAATGCTCATGGTCTTGGACCGAAATTGATGTTTTACTTAATATTGTCACTGTAAAACGTTTTTAAGAAAAAAGAAGTGCTATTTTGAATTATCGATAGTATTTCATAACTATTGTTCAGTTATTGAAGATATACTATTCCTATGTTTCAAGCATGTCATTTAAATGAAATTGTTGTACTTGCTGAGCTTGTTATGCTCACTCTTGCTTGAACCATATGAATGCAAACTTAAGATCGAATCTGGATCAAGGATCCTAAGAGATATAAAGGGAAGGCTAAGGCGAACCTATAGATTATTTATGTAATAGTATAAGTTTGTAATGATAATATTTGATATTATGACAAGAATCAATGTAACGGTTATAAAGAACCTGGGGGAATGGTAATATTGCTTTAGAATATATATAGACATATTCGTTCTTTTGAGGCATTTCAATTGAATGTTTGTGTAAACTGTAGCACCGTGTAGCACCATATGTCGGGTTAGAAGATACCCGGATTTGGGGGCATCACAGGTTGGTATCAAAGCATTATGTTATTAAACTTAAGGGGGGAAGAACCTTAGGCTAATAACCTCGTTAGGGAAGGAAAAGTCCGAAGGATGTAAACTCGAGCTTTACTTAAGTCGAATGAGTTAATAAGGTATTGAGGAAACTCAATACCGAAAGATTTAAAAGATGGAAAGTAACCCTAAATAAATTAAATGTGATTTTTGCTTATACTATTGTGTGTTATGTACTAATAAACATGTTATGTGTTATTGTAGGATGTCGATCGATAATAACATTCGAAATTTTAAAGTGTAATATTAAATATTTATTGATTTATATAAATATTTAATGGATATGTTTATTATTGAATAAATAATTGTTCAATTTGAGTTGATGTGATTTAGTTAATTATTTGTTGAATAAATAATTAAATATTAAATATTAAATATTTATTTGCAATATTAAATATTTATTGAATTATATATAAGTATTTAATGGCAATTTGAGTTGATGTGATTTAGTTAATTATTTGTTGAATAAATAATTAAGGAGCTAAGAAAATTAATTGTTATGAGATTATATACCAATTTAATTTAATAAGTAAGCTAGAGAGCTTATAGTGATTTAAATAAATTATAATATTTTAAATGGGAAATTGTAATTTAAAATATTAGTTGGTTAAATAAAATTATAATTATAAAAGAAATTATAGTTATGTGATAATGATTTATGTGTTAAAAGTAATTTAATAGATTAATATTTGAATTTTAATTGATTATTTAATTAAATAAAAGTGTGACTAATAACCTTGCTATAAAGGAGTTATTAAAATAAATTAAGGGAGTTTAATTTAGTTTTGCCAAACAAGGCCTAATGCATATTAAGTCTTTAATATAATTGTGTTTTACCAAACAAGGCATAAGGATTAATTGGTTATATTTTTTAGTGATTAGCCAAACAAGCCTTATGGCTTTTGATTTTCAAAACTCAAATAATTGATATCGATTTATAAGTTTATATTTATATCATATAATAAATATATATTATATCTTATACGTTATATCCTAAAGTACGTAAGAATAGAGGAGAGAGGTTAGAGAGAGAAAAAAAAGAAAAACTCGGAGGAAGAAGAAGAAAGAGAAGAGAGAAAGAAAGGCTAGAGATTGAAGAAGAAGAAGCTTGATAATCAAAAGGATAATCAAACTCTAGGATATCATCTTCTTAATCAAAGGTAGGAACTCAATATCTTTCTTTAAAAGTTTAGTTTTCCTCTTCCCAAAAAAGTCTCTGTAAAAAATATTTGTAAAAAGAGGAATTGTTGATATGTATATAGTTTAGTATAATAATTGTTCGTAAAAGGTTGTTTCATGAATTTGTATGTGATTATAGAGAAATTAAGTCATGTATGTATGCAAATTGTGAAGAAAATATCTTACAGTGTTTACATGAAAAATATATATATGAACATGGCTTAGTTTAAAATAGAAATTAAGGTTTTATTAGTTGTTAAATTGATAAATTGATTATAGAAATTGATAGAGTTTGTATAACCATAACTATGATGTTTTGAAATTTCTGTTTTGATTGAAAAACAAAATCACAGTGTTGGTTTTCATAAAAAAATGTCAACAATGGAGTTTTTGCCAAAAACGTTGAAATTGGGTGTTGTATATTTGATGTTTAAGTTATTTTATGAGTAGAAACATGTTAGAAGTCTTCACAATATGTTTATATGAAGTTTATATGTAAATTACATGATAATCAGTCTATTAGATTTGAGCTTTTAGGCAATTTGGCTTTTGTTCATACTGTTGCCGAGTTTGGTCGTCGGATTTTGGACTCTGTTTGCCTACATGCCCAATGATCCAAACTCTTCTAGTGATCATGTATGTAGTATACACCGCCAATGACCAAAAAATGGCAAAAAATGACCCGTACCCGCATGTGTGCAGCTGATCACCATGCACAGCAATGAACCACAATATAAAGCGTGCGCGCATGATGTGAGTTAGCGATGAGTTCAGACAGTTTTGTTTAAGTATACAAATTTTGAAAATAAATGTTATGTGTTAATAATATGAATGTTAAATGATGATTTGATAGTATTAAACTATGAATGAGCATGTTATCAAGAGTTAATTAGTATTAACGTAGTTTGATTATGTGAATTGGTAATTTAACCTACATGATGTATATATTTTGTTTATATAGATATAAAATGTTGGTAATGACTAATTATGTCATGATGACATATGTATAGGGTATTGATTCAAGTTGTAAGGTTTAGCTTGTGCTAAAGGCAAGTTTTCTAACTCTAAAACTTACGTTGTATAAGTTTAATTTCGTTGAGCACATTATTGCTTTTAATTCCATTTCAATTATACAAGTTGCTAACTTTACACTTTCGTGAGAGTTAGATTGTTTATTATTGATAAAGCTCTTGTATCTATTGGTTCATGAGAATACAAGTATTCCAAATCTTATATTTTATTATTGAACAAGTTTCTTTAATATGTAACTTGTGATTTAGCATCTGAGTTGTTCTATTTTAATATTCTAGTATTGAACAACTCTATCGTTCAAATTACTATTCAATATGCATGTTTAGTACCCAAATTCTCAATAACCTTGAATGTTATGATTATTCAATGCTTATGCTATTAGATTATTCCTAAAGCATAATGTTAATTTACAAATATCAATTCGATTATGATTATTCCATAGCATACATTTATTTCTTTTGTAATCAACTAATCCTTAGTTGATTCTGAATTTAAATCTAAATTACCTGTAATAATGTATCCAAACCAAACTTACTTTGGTGCGGACTTGTATTCTAAATCTTGAGATGAACAACTCTTTTAATAGAGGTTTACGCTTAGCGTTGAAATGGTTGTGCACAATACATTTTGTACGAAGGGTTGATCCCCCTAAGTGCGTGGAGTCCTTATAGTCTTATGATTTGTTAAAGTTAAAGTTGAAAAGATTACTTATAATTGTGGACATGATTAAGTGGTCATTAGACCCTCGTGAATGTTATAATTTTCGAAAAGTTAATAGAATATATTGTTCGATTCTATTGAGCCTAATGTTGGCAATTGATGTAAAAGTTTAAAGATTTATTTATTGTTATTTCAAGTGGGCCTTGTTTGCTCACTCTTGCTGTAAAAATTTCTTACATTAAAGTTGAAACGGTGACGTACCTAGCACCATGAGGAAAAGGAAAGATGAACAAATCTTGAAGACTTGTAATAGTTTTGATAGTTTACTTTTAGACTTTGATTTAAAGATTGTAATGAAGTTTATTTTATTTTCCAGCATTTGAATGATTGTTGTTAAAGGTTAGATAACTTTGGAGATTTTTATTTAAGTTTATTCCTGTATGGCGGGGTTTTTTATTATTCAATTTATTATAATTGGGTAGTTAGAAATGAATGTTTTGATTAAGTGAACACCAAGTCTTGAGGAAATGAAGTACCAGATTGGGGTGTCACAAGTTTGGTATCAAAGCTTTAGGTTATGAACCTTAGGTGGGGGGGAAAAGCCTTAGGAAGTAACCTTTGAAAAGATAGTGGAGATAACTCTTATCGAGTTTTAAGAAAAGAAGTAATAAAACACTTATGTGCTTATGTGATTTTAAATTATGTACTCGTGAGTGTCGAATAGTAATGATTAATAATTAAAACTTTAAAACTTTGTTGTCAGGATGACTAATGTCGGAGAATCCAGTCAGGCTAGGGAGGAGGGACCTCAAATGCCTATAGAGGAGGAGCCTCGCGACATTCAGGTAGTTTGGGAACAACTACTGCCACGAGAGTCAGCCCCGTTGGTCACAGTAGTTGAAGATGAGGATGATGATGTGGAAATAGATGAGGAGGATCCCATTGAGTTACCACAGGAGGATGAGGACGAGGAGGAAAGGATTCCACTTAACTTCGATGGCGGTCGAGTATATATACGATGAGGTGCATGACCGTAACGTGGAACTTCAGGATACAGTTGAGGAGTTGCAGGAGATAGTAGCTGAACAACAAACTGCAATGACACAAAAAGACGGCGAGATCCAGGATCGTGAGGAACGACTGACAAACGCCGAGGAGAAACTAATACAGACTGAAGGAGAGAAAGAACAATTGATCGAGATGGTTCTTTGAATCAAGAACAACAAGGCGAGAAAGAAGCTGCTAAGAGGGAAAGAGCTGAAGATGCATACGAGGAAGCTTATCAACGAACTGGAAGAGCAGTAAGAACTCACAGGTGAAAAGGATGAAGATGGAAGAGATGGATAAAGTATTTGACACCGCAATTAATCGAGCTCAAGATCGGGTCATGGGATATCCGATTCGATTCGAGACCTTTTGCCATCATATGTATTAGATCGCGAGGACAATGTTTTGAGTCATGGAGGAAGAACGTGATAGGGCTAAGAAGTATCTTAATAGATCATCGTAGAAAATGTGCCTGTATAAAGCACGTAATAAGTATTAAATAATGTAAAATCCCTAGTGTTAAGTAACCATGGGATATGATAATAATGATGTTGTCCTGTAAACTTTTGTAGTTCGGAAAAGGAATGTAAATAGCGATGATGCTATTGTTTTTTATGTTTTCAAGTAATGATGAATAAATAAAAGTTATTATTTTATTCAAAGTGTTATGTGTTATGTGGTTATTTCTTTTATGGAGGCAAGTTAATTAGAAATACTTAAAGAAGTTGAGTAATAGTCTAATAGATGTTTTGTTTTAACGAAAAATGCCTCCCAGGGCGTGAACCACCCCGAACGAGAAAAACAATGAGAGAACTACCAATAACGACAATGTTGATGGTAACCCGTTCAACAACTAGTGACACTCTTGATAGGAGCGTTGCGAGAATCAACCACAAAACCATGGTACAACGTTTAAGGATTTCAAGGCGGTTGGACCACACAATTCCATGGGTCTATGAATCCAATCGAAGCACAAACACGGATTATGGAGATAGAAAAAAAGTATTCGATGTCGCTAGGGTAGGGGATGATCGGAAGATCGCTTTCATAACGTTCATGTTGAAAGCGAAGCTAGTTATTGGTGGCGGCGAGCCAATAAAACTCGTGAAGGGCGGGGAGTGATGACACAGGATAGGTTCAAGGAGTTGTTCTTGAGACCTATTTCCCGGAGAGTTCAAGAGTCACCGGAAGTGCAGTTTTGGAACTAAAACAAGGGACGATGACGGTATCCCGAGTATCTTGCTAAATTCAATGAATTGGCGAGGTTTGCACCATATCAAGTCAACCTGAGATGAGCGTAAAGGAAAAAAGATTTGAACAGGACCTGAAGCCACAGGTACATGCTGATGAGGGTATCCTGTTTTCGATTGAAGACATTTGCAATGCGGTGATGGAGAAAGCGATACTCATTTGAAGGTGGAGGCGAAGGCGGTGACAAAGTTCAACCAGAAACAAAAGAAGAAGAAGAATGAGAATGAGACTAAGAATGGAGGTGGTAGCAGTGGAAACAGCAATAACAACAACAACAACAACAACAACAACAACAACAACAACAACAACATGAAGAGGAAGTGGAATGAGAACATGGGTGCTGGAAACCATCAGCGTAACCAGCAAAACAAAAAAGTTTGAAGCATGTGTGACATGTGGGAAATTTCACAAGGGTGCGTGTTTGATAGGGAAACGAGTTTGCTTCAATTGTGGCCAGGAGGGTCACATCGCCCCAAATTACACTCAACAGAAGAAGAATGTATGCTTCACGTGCGGATCCAAGGATCACTTTGCTCGTGAATGCCCTAAGAAGAGGGAAGGAGTGACAACCAGAAGCAATGGAGGTAACAATGGAAGTACATGGGCCATTGCAGGACCTGCAACATCAAACAAACCCACAGCCAGAACCTTCAACATGATTGTGCAAGATGTTGTGCAATCAAAAGATGTAGTGTCAGGTATTATCCCAATCAATGATATTAATGCATATGTATTATTTGATTCGGGTGCTACTTGTTCGTTTATATCTGATGAATTTGCTAAGAGGTTAGAATTGCCTAGAGAAGAACTGAATTTTCCTTTGAACATAGAAATTGCGAATAAGGAAGTAATCCTGTTAGATTCAGTATACAAAGCTGTAGGGTGAACATTAAGGAGAATATCTTGTTGGTAGATTTGATTCCATTAGACTTTGGAAATTTGATGTAATTTTGGGAATGGATTGGTGCATTCAAATATGGAGCGATGATCGATTGTCACAAGAAGTGTGTAAACCTTATGACTCAAAATCAAAGGTAGTATTTTATGGTAACAAGTCGCCTAGACAAATGAAATGTCTCGACGACTATGCGAGCCAAGAAATTGTTGAGTCAAGGTTGTGTGGGCTATTTAGCTTACATAGTCGATACTCGGAAGAAGGGTGTGAAACTAGAAGAAATACTCGGTAGTAGTAGAGAAATTGAAGACGTGTTTCGAGAAGATTTGCCGGACTTCACTTTGTGACGAGAAATTGAGTTAAGTGATCGACTTAGCGCCGGAACAACACCAATATCGAAGGCCCCGTCTGAAAATGGCTCGGTAGAAAATGAAGGAACCGATGGTACAGATTGCAAGAGTTGCTAGACAAGAAATATATTCAACCAAGCGTATCGTAGTGGGGGCGCCAGATTTTATTCGTTAAGAAGAAGGATGGATCAATGCGTCTTTGCATTGATTATAGAGAGTTAAACAAAGTCACTATTAAGAATAGGTATCCGTTGCCTAGAATAGATGACTTGTTTGATCAGCTGAAGGGTGCTAAATATTTCTCAAAAATAGATTTGAGAAGTGGGTATCACCAATTGAAGGTAAGAAAGGAGGATATACCTAGAACGACATTCAGAACTCGGTACGGACATTACGAGTTTCTGGTGATGTCTTTTGGTTTAACAAATGCCCCTGCTGCGTTCATGGATTTGATGAACAGGGTGTTTAAACCATTCTTAGACAAGTTTGTAGTGGTATTTATTGATGACATTCTGGTGTATTCCAAAACTCAAGAAGAACACGTGGAACATTTACGTTTGACATTGGAAACACTAAGGAAGGAAAAGTTGTACGCGAAATTCTCTAAGTGCGAATTTTGGCTCGATCGTGTACAATTTTTGGGTCATGTTATTGACAAAGATGGGATTTCAGTGGATCCATCAAAAGTGGAAGCTGTGATCAATTGGGAACAACCAAGAACACCATCAGAAGTGAGGAGTTTCTTGGGACTGGCCGGTTATTATAGAAGATTCATTCAAGATTTTTCTAAGATAGCCACTCCGCTAACAAATTTGACAAGGAAAGCTGTAAAATTCGTTTGGACGGAGAAATGTGAAGAGAGTTTCCAAGATTTGAAGAAAAAGTTAAGTATGGCACCTGTGTTGACATTACCAGATAATACAGGAAATTTTGTGGTGTATAGTGATGCCTCACACAAAGGGTTGGGTTGTGTTCTTATGCAGAACAACAAAGTTATTGCGTATGCATCAAGACAACTGAAGGATTATGAGAAAGGGTATCCGACTCATGATTTGGAATTGGCTGCAGTTGTATTTGCTCTGAAGATATGGAGACACTATCTTTATGGAGAGAAATGTGAGATCTACACAGACCACAAAAGTCTGAAGTATATTTTCACTCAGAAGGATTTGAACATGCGTCAAAGAAGGTGGATGGAACTGATAAAAGATTACGATTGTGAGATCTTTTATCATCCGGAAAAAAGCGAATGTGGTTGCGCGGATGCTTTAAGCGAGGAAAGGTCGAGAGAAAGTTGATCTTGATAACAACTCGGGAGGAGCTCATTTCAAAGAATGACAAAAGCGGAGTTGGAAATCAAATTTCCAAAAGAATCTGACGAACAACTATTCCAGATAGAAGCTGGTCCAACTTTAGTGGACAAAGTGAAGAATGCTCAACTACAAGATGAAGAGTGTGGGAAAATCAAAGAGAATCTGGTTGAAGGCGGTGATGTAAAATACAAGGTCGATACCGAAGGATTACTACGGTTCGAGGGAAGAATTTGGGTTCCAACAGTGCTAGAACTGAAAGAAGAAATTTTGACCGAAGCTCATAGCTCAAAATATTCAATTCATCCAGGAAGCACGAAAATGTATCAAGATTTGCGCCGACATTTTTGGTGGCCAAATATGAAAAGGGATGTTGCTGAATGCGTAGTGAAATGTTTGACATGTCAAAGAGTAAAAGCTGAACATCAAAGACCCAGTGGGTTACTTCAATCGTTGGAAATACCGGAATACAAGTGGGAACACATCACGATGGACTTTGTGGTGGGTCTTCCAACTACTCAGAGAGGATGCGATGCGATTTGGGTAATAGTGGATAGACTAGATAAATCAGCGCACTTTTTACCAATAAAGATTAGATTCAATCTTGATCAGTTGGCAAGATTGTACATTAAGGAGATCGTTTCAAGGCACGGAGTGCCAGTATCAATTGTGTCCGATAGAGATCCGCGATTCACATCGAATTTCTGGAAGAGACTACAAGAATGCATGGGGACACAGTTGCGAATGAGTACGACTTATCATCCACAAACAGATGGCCAAAGCGAACGAACAATTCAGACATTGGAAGATATACTGAGAGCATGTGTCATGGACTTTAAAGGAAGCTGGGAAGAACAATTACCGTTGGTGGAATTTGCTTACAACAACAGTTATCACGCGAGCATCGGCATGCCACCTTACGAGGCATTATCGGCGAAAAGTCAGTGAAACTCCATTGTCTTTGGGATGAAGTCGGTGAACGCCAACTGTTAGGACCAGAACTGGTGCAACAAACTGCTGACGTTGTTAAACTCATCAGGACAAGATTAGTAGCGACCCAAGACAGAGACAGAAAAAAAGTATCTTGATCAACACAGAGATAAGATCGTGCATTCGACGTAGGAACTTTTGTATTCCTAAAAGTTTCTCCTAGAAGGGAAAATTCATTTTGATAAAAAGGGAAAGCTAAGCCCGAGGTTTATTGGACCCTTTGAAGTCTTTGCGAAGAGTGGGAGAAGTGGCTTACGAGGTAGCTCTACCTCCGTGAGTTGGAAAACATTCATAATGTTTTTCATTTTGATATTCACGACCATATAAACCCGACTACAAACATGTGATCGAGTATGAACCATTGCGATTCGAAAGATTTGTCTTATGAAGAGGTTCTATCCGGATAGTTGACGAGAAAGAACAAGTGCTCGGGAATAAAGTGATACCTTCTATGAAGGTGATATGGAGAAACCACAACGTTGAAGAAGCTACGTGGGAACTTCGAAGAAAAATGTTGAAAGAGTACCTGAGTTATTTGTTTAATCATGTGTCTTGATTACGGGGACAAAATCTTTTTAAGTAGGGAAGAATGTAACGAAATGATTTGTTTGAGTTGTGATTACGAGGACGAATCCTTGTAAGGAGGGAATGATGTAACATTCCGAATTTTAAAGTGTAATATTAAATATTTATTGATTTATATAAGTATTTAATGGATATGTTTATTATTGAATAAATAATTGTTCAATTTGAGTTGATGTGGTTTAGTTAATTATTTGTTGAATAAATAATTAAATATTAAATATTAAATATTAAATATTTATTTATAATATTAAATATTTATTGAATTATATAAGTATTTAATGGCAATTTGAGTTGATGTGGTTTAGTTAATTATTTGTTGAATAAATAATTAAGGAGCTAAGAAAATTAATTGTTATGAGATTATATACCAATTTAATTTAATAAGTAAGCTAGAGAGCTTATAGTGATTTAAATAAATTATAATATTTTAAATGGGAAATTGTAATTTAAAATATTAGTTGGTTAAATAAAATTATAATTATAAAAGAAATTATAGTTATGTGATATTAAATTATGTGTTAAAGTAATTTAATAGATTAATATTTTAATTGATTATTTAATTAAATAAAAGTGTGACTAATAACCTTGCTATAAAGGAGTTATTAAAATAAATTAAGGGAGTTTAATTTAGTTTTTTGCCAAACAAGGCTTAATGCCTATTAAGTCTTTAATATAATTGTGTTTTTACAAAAAAACAAGGCATAAGGAATAATTGGTTATATTTTTAGTGATTAGCCAAACAAGCCTTATGGCTTTTGATTTTCAAAACTCAAATAATTGATATCGATTATAAGTTTATATTTATATCATATAATAAATATATATTATATCTTATCGTTATATCCTAAGACGTAAGAATAGAGGAGAGAGGTTAGAGAGAAGAAAAGAAAAACTCGGAGGAAGAAGAAGAAGAAGAAGAGAGAGAGAGGAAGAAAGGCTAGAGATTGAAGAAGAAGAAGCTTGATAATCAAAAGGATAATCAAACTCTAGGATATCATCTTCTTAATCAAAGGTAGGAACTCAATATCTTTCTTTTAAAAGTTTAGTTTTCCTCTTCCCAAAAAAGTCTCTGTAAAATATTTGTAAAAGAGGAATTGTTGATATGTATATAGTTTAGTATAATAATTGTTTGTAAAAGGTTGTTTCATGAATTTGTATGTGATTATAGAGAAATTAAGTCATGTATATATGCAAATTGTGAAGAAAATATATTACATATATGTTTACATGAAAATATATATATGAATGAACATGGCTTAGTTTAAAATAGAAATTAAGGTTTTATTAGTTGTTAAATTGATAAATTGATTATGAAAATTGATAGAGTATGTATAACCATAACTATGATGTTTTGAAATTTCTTTTTGATTGAAAAACAAAATCACAAATGTTGATTTTCATAAAAAATGTCAACAATGGAGTTTTTGCCAAAAACGTTGAAATTGGGTGTTGTATATTTGATGTTTAAGTTATTTTATGACTAGAAACATGTTAGAAGTCTTCACAATATGTTTATATGAAGTTTATATGTAAATTACATGATAATCAGTCTATTAGATTCGAGCTTTTAGGCCAATTTGGCTTTTTTTCATCATCTTTGCTTTAGAAGTTGGTCGTCATTTTTTGGATTACGGACTCTTAATGCCATGAAGACAACCATGATGATCTCAACATGCGACAATGCATAAATATGCTGCTGTATGACAAATGCAACAATGGGCTCATGACCTCAAATGGCGTTATGCAATAAATAGTCATGAAACCATGATGTAAATCGTGCAAATACAACAAATGAAAGTTAGCGATGAAGGTTCTGACAGTTTTGTTTAAGTATACAAATTTTGAAAATAAATGTTATGTGTTAATAATATGAATGTTAAATGATGATTTCAGTAGTATTAAACTATGAATGAGCATGTTATCAAGAGTTAATTAGTATTAACGTGGTTTGATTATGTGAATTAGTAATTTAACCTACATGATGTATATATTTTGTTTATATAGATATAAAATGTTGGTAATGACTAATTATGTCATGATGACATATGTATAGGTATTGATTCAAGTTGTAAGGTTTAGCTTGTGCTAAAGGCAAGTTTTCTAACTCTAAAACTTCGTTGTGTAAGTTTAATTTCGTTGAGCACATTTATTGCTTTTAATTCCATTTCAATTATACAAGTTGCTAACTTTACACTTTCGTAGAGTTAGATTGTTTATTATTGATAAAGCTCTTGTATCTATTGGTTCATGAGAATACAAGTATTCCAAATCTTATATTTTATTATTGAGCAAGTTCTTTAATATGTAACTTGTGATTTAGCATGCGAGTTGTTCTATTTTAATATTCTAGTATTGAACAACTCTATCGTTCAAATTACTATTCAATATGCATGTTTAGTACCCAAATTCTCAATAACCTTGAATGTTATGATTATTCAATGCTTATGCTATTAGATTATTCCTAAAGCATAATGTTAATTTACAAATATCAATTCAGTTATGATTATTCCATAGCATACAATTATTTCTTTTGTAATCAACTAATCCTTAGTTGATTACCGTTGAATTCTAAATTACCCTGTAATGTATCCAAACCAAACTTACTTTGGTGCGGACTTGTATTCTAAATACTGAGATGAACAACTCTTTTAATAGAGGTTTACGCTTAGCGTTGAAATGGTTGTGCACAATACATTGTACGAAGGGTTGATCCCCCTAAGTACGTGGAGTCCTTATAGTCTTATGACTGTTAAAGTTAAAGTTGAAAGATTACTTATAATCATGGATATGATTCGTGGTCATTAGACCCTCAGTGAATGTTATAATTTTCAGAAAGTTAATAGAATATATTGTTCAGTTCTATTGAGCCTAATGTTGGCAATTGATGTAAAAGTTTAAAGATTTATTTATTGTTATTTCAAGTGGGCCTTGTTTGCTCACTCTTGCCTGTAAAATTTCTTACAACTAAAGTTGAAACTGGTGACGTACCTAGCACCAGTAAGGGAAAAAGAAAGATGAACAAGTACTGAAGACTTGTAATAGTTTTGATAGTTTACTTTTAGACTGTGATTTAAAGATTGTAATGAAGTTTATTTTATTTTCTGCATTTGAATGATTGTTGTTAAAGGTTAGATAACCTGGGAGATTTTTATTTAAGTTTTATCCTGTATGAAGGGTTTTTATTATTCAATTTATTATAATTGGGTAGTTAGAAATGAATGTTTTGATTAAGTGAACACCAAGTCTTGAGGAAATGAAGTACCGAGATTTGGGGGTGTCGGTATGATAAGGAGATGTGAGAATGGTGGTTAAAAGACTTAATCTATAATAAGTCATGTGAAATGAAGTCATAAGTAGTTTATACTTTAATAAGTTCTAAACTTATGAAGAACAAGTAATAACTTATCATGTAAATAAGTTATTGTAATATGTATGTTAAGATGTTAATATGATGGATTGAATCCATTTGAAACGATGAACAAATCATAAGAAACGAAGTTAACGCGAAATTCACAAGTTTGGACGATAATCGTCGAATTCGAGAAATTCTCGGAATGGAGGTCGAATTTTGATATTGAGCTTGGAAACATTGGTTTTCAATGGATTCAAGTCTTATTTGACATTATATAGTTGCGGACTCGAAAAATGACCGAATTTCGACTTAGAATGAGGAAACGAGCGTTGAACGTTCACGAACGTTTATCGTTTTCGTTAAAAATGAACTCATAGGTGAATTTTGAGTTAACAGATTCAAAATTGTAAAATTCTTGCATGAACATGTAGAGTATGTGATTCATGAGCTAATGGCTTTTGAACCAGCAAATTCGGACTTAAAATGATCAAATTTGGAGTCCGGGAAGTTCACAAAGTTTACAAAACTTTCAAAATTTCTCAGCATGAGTTGGCAGCAATGGCCTTGAACCTAAGGTAAATAAAGTGACCGCAGCAGCCAAGTAGTAGTGCCGAGAAAGCTAAGACCTCATCGGAGTTTTGCGTCACAAATACTAACTCAAGTTATAATCCTCGCGCCATAGCGCCATGTTCAGTAGGACCGAGGACTGAAGAGTGATGCCACAGCGCCACTATAGTAAAGGGATGCCGCGGTGCGGCGCCGTCAGTGAAAGTTGGTTGACCAAGTTTGGTTTTATAAATCTAATTGATTAGAAAGGAATATTAGAATGCACATGTACTTAATGTATATGATAAAAACTAACTTTAAATCATTTTTAAAGTAATGACAGTATGAATTTAAGTATGGATTAAGAATAATTAAACGAAGAATATGAAGGGTAATTTAGTAAACCGTGAATGGTATTCAACGTTGGTACTTCACCAATGACGATCAAGTTTTGATTAATAAAGTAAGAACATCAGTAAGCCGTGAGGAAGAATGATTAACTCGAACCGAGTTGTGTTAATGAAATAATTTTAATTAAGTTATAGAAGAGACAGAAGTTAGTAAGAGCGGTGTAAAAGAATGATGGCAAGCCGGAACCAATAATAACAAATCTAATACATGATTAGATTGGGAAGAAAGGTAAGATTCATTAGGAACCATGTATGTTCATTCATGACCTAATGTGGTATGTTATGTGGTTATGTATTGTAGAGACTGTAAAGACCCAAAGGAAAAGTAATTTTACTGTAGCAGACGCTGAAGGCAAGTTTTTCTTATCGCTTGTCTAACCTTCGTGTTAGCCAGGTTTTCAGTGATTCATGTTATGAGATGCATGAATGGTTTTACGAAAGGGTCAATGCCAGTTTTAGCTCGGCTATACTAATCTTGAAAGATTGATTGATTTCTTTATAATTCTTTCCATATAGAATTGATAATGCTATCCTACGCCAATTGTTTGGTACAGATTCAAGGTAAGCCTGATTATGAATAAACGAATGTATTTTTCATCGATTATTCGATGGGCATGCGAGGTTAACAAAATTGAAATGTACATACGTTTAAAGAATGTAGTGTTGATGAACATAGAGTACTATAGGCTGATCACCTAGAAGTGCTCATAAGCTATACCGGACTTACGGACTTAGTGCCGGGATGTCCTTTTCAAAGAAACTATGAAATGCACATGGTCTTGGACCGGAATTGATGTTTTACTTAATATTTTCATTGTAAAACATTTTTAAGAAAAGAGAAGTGCTATTTTGAATTATCGATAGTACTTCATAACTATTATTCAGTTATTGAAGATATACTATTCCTATATTTCAAGCATGTCATTTAAATGAAATTGTTGTACTTGCTGAGCTTGTTATGCTCACTCTTTCTTGAACCATATGAATGCATCTAAGATCGAACGGACCGAAAGATCCGGCAAGGATAAAGGGAAGGCTAAGGCGAACCTATAGATTATCTATGTAATAGTATATGTTTGTAATGATAATATTTTATATTATGACAAGAATCAATGTAACTGTTATAAAGAACCTGGGGGAATGATAATATTGCTTTAGAATATATATAGACATATTCGTTCTTTTGAAGCATTTCAATTGAATGTTTGTGTGAACTGTAGCACCGTGTAGTACCATATGTCGGGTTGTAAGATACCCGAATTTGGGGGCATCACAACAACTATAATATTATATCAAATTCACACCTTATTATTCAAAAATATATTTAGAGAAAAGAAATCTTTATTCATAAAAGTTGGAGTCTTACAACCTCCCCTTCTTATGAAATTTCGTCTTCAAAATTGGTGTACATACCTGGTATGTCGAAGAGGTGAGGATACCTTGATTTCATTTTGGATTCTAACTCCCATGTCATTTCCTCAAGATCATGGTTTCTCCGCAAAACTTTGACTTGAGGTATAACCTTAGAGCGTAGAATATGTTCCTTCTTATCCAAGATTTTAATAGGTACCTCTTCATACGTTAAATCTTCCGCTATCTCGTCTGGTTCTAACTCAATAATGTGGTTTGGGTCTTCCACATATTTATGTAACATAGATATGTGAAAAACGTTATGAACACGAGTACTTGGCGGTAAGGCGAGTCTATATGCCACAGTTCCTACTCGATCGAGGATTTCAAATGGGCCAATGAATCGAGGATTGAGCTTTCCTCTCTTTCCAAATCTTGTATCTCCTTTCCATGGAGCAACGCGTAATAATACATGCTCTCCAACATTGAATTCCACGTCCTTTCGATGAAGATCAGCATAACTCTTTTGTCGATCTTGTGAGGTTTTTATATGTTGCCGGATCATTTGAATCTTTTTCGTAGTCATGCATACCAATTCTGGTCCCAACAACGTTGCTTCACCTACGTCATCCCAGCATACTGGAGAACGACACTTGCGTCCATACAATACCTCGAATGGAGCCGTGCCAATACTTGATTGATAACTGTTGTTGTAGGAGAATTCCACTAATGGCAAGAACTTGTCCCAACTTTCCATTGAAGTCAAGGACACAAAGTCATAATAGATTTTTAAGAGTTTGAATAGTCCTCTCCGACTGTCCATCCGTCTGAGGATGATATGCCGAACTAAATCGTAAATCTGTGCCCGTAGCTTTTTGCAAACTAACCCAAAATCGTGAAGTGAATCTTGGGTCTCGATCAGAAACTATGGATACAGGCATACCATGCAATCTTACAATCTCATTTATGTATATATGAGCAAGACGTTTAAGTGTATAAGTTTCTCGTATAGGTAAGAAATGAGAAGACTTGGTTAATCTATCGACAATGACCCAAATTGCATCTATGCCTTGAGAAACCTTGGGAATACCAATGAATCTAAATCCTTCACACCCAAAGTCTCGAGTTCCAGACGCCACGAGTACATCATTCATCCAACATACATCATTATATACCAAATATAACAACATACACTCTCAAATCCTGTGTTCTCGAAACCTTATAACCTTTTTTCATTACAAATAATAATAAATACATTATTCATTTCATCTTACAAGAGTGACTTTTATCCGCCACCAAGGATACATAATAGTTCATTAAACTAGTCTATAATTCAATTTCATCTTTTTACATTACAAGTCTTCACTTGATCTTCTCGCCATTCACCTTCCGAATGGTACTTCATCCTTCACTTGATCTTCCGCTACCGCCACTTGATCTTTACGGATCCTTAAGTTCTTCTAACCTTGTTCACTAAAAATTGTTTTTCATTTAAAGCAAGTGTGAGCATTCAATTGCCCAAAGAAGTCATAACAAATGAACAAACAACTTCGTAATTAAAACATTTCTTTAGAACTTCTATAACCGAACAAAGGTTATGAAGAAACTTGAATAATAGGAATAGTCTCGATTCCTATCATCTTAAAACATCAATTATTTTCACTTTGAAATACTTTCATTCTTCTACCTTTTTCATACACATCCCTATCCGCTAGAATCATTAGCACATGTACTTAATAATAATAACGGTTCATGTATAAATGTAACATACTTGTATTGAATGTACTCAATCACGTAACAATGCATATCATAGAAACACCAAAGTGTTCAAATTGTGGCTCAAGGCCTCATATGTTCTACCACATTGTACAAATATCGCACATTCAAGATATGATGTAACTTCTCAAGTACAACATCCGAGAAGTTTAAGAAACTAGCATTCATGTAATATGAATGAAGTTAGAAACTTGCTTTACGCCTACCATGCAACATTACGCCTCGAATCGCTTCATTTCAATTCCTATATAACACATAAGGAGAAAACATAAACACCAATTAGTCATATATTGAACTTACGCATTGGTTTACTTAACTTTACTTCTTAGGGTTCATGCTTTTGCAATATAAGTTTACGCGACTAACTTCCTTTACCGCTTTACATTTTACTTTTATGACATACTTGAGATGTCTTACTCAAAACGCTCATCATCTTGATGATTTATATTCTTATCTCACTCACATTCGCTTTTCATTAATCTTATACCGCTCATTACGAACCCTTATAATTCATAACTTATTTAATACTTTCATTATCCATTACATGAACCCCATATTCATTACTCATTCTTAGTGTCGGGTTTACATTATCGTTATATGCTAAGACCGATCGCTCATCGCAAATAACGTCATGCTCACAAATACCTATACGCTTTCACACTTATCTCTCATTATCATGATATAACATCGAAATGTTATTCATTACCCTCATCACTCAACGCTCTAAGGAATCACAACCATAGCAATTCCTCACGCTCGCTCATCCCGACTACTATCCCCCTTGACATCTGCCACGTAACTCGTGATTTATATTCTTTGTTATTTAATCTTGCTTAATCTTTACGCTCAACCTTTAATAAAGGTTTAAGTCATTTGCTTAAGTGTTATTTTAGGTGAACTATATGTTCATATTTCTTTCTTGCACATCCCCTAGTAATTGAGCATTTAAAATCTCATTTATGGGCATTGCTTCTCACCATCTTCACATGCCACGCTGCTTCTTCCTTTCTCTCTCAGTCATGCACATGACCTACTTCTCTCTCTCTCTCTCTTTCAGTCAGGCATCATGCAACCAAGTCCTTTGTTATCTCTCATCACGCTATACCACTCTCCGTAAGATTATGGTCGAGCTCACACAACAAGCTACTTCCTTCATATCATTTATCCTCGGCATACATGCAAACACGAGACAAAACCCTAGAAATTTTTCTAAGTGTTAAATAAATTTTTGAGACGCCACTTCCCGATCTCATAACTCCTTCATTATAACTCTGAACGAGGTCGCTCCAAAGCCATTCTCTTCCTTATCTTACGATTTCAATACCCTCTTGATAAACTTCATCTCAATCCGCTAACGTGCCATTCTATTGGCTTGATCTTCACCCTTTGTTCATTTTACGCTTTTAACGCTTCTTCGCTTGTTCGTCCGTAATTCGGCCATCCGAACTCTAAACTCGCTCGCTTCTTGAGTCCACGACTCACGCTTTCTATGTTTTCTTACTTTCTTATGAAACCCTACACGTCGGGTTCATTTACTAACTTTCTAATTCTCGCTCGCCTTTTTTACTTTAAATTTTCGCCATAACTTCGTTATAGCTAAGTTTTAATCCGCTTTTTCATGAACGCTTTCTACCGCTCCTAACCAAGCAATAAGCAACTAACTTATACGCCGATGGTTTTAAACTTGTCCATCAACAACAATTATCCTACGATGGTTTTAAATTTGTCCATCAACAACGCTCTTCGTGTTCTTCGCGTGTTCTTCGTTTCGCTCGCTTCTTCATTTTAATCGATATTTTGATTACGATTCCACTTTTTATTGGAATTTGATGTTATAGAACATTATTCCTTACTTATTTAACCTACTTATTCATATAATCCACTTTGATCGCTCAAATTCATTACTTAATCTTATACTTCCTTAAGAAATTTATAAACTAAACTTCTAATTTATTATTTCTTCTTTTCTCATGATTTCAACCATATGAAATCATCTCTAATCTTATCTACTTCTTATCTTCATTAAGTTATGTTTTAACATAGAAAACTTAAAGAAAAATCTATTAGAAACTAGGTTTTAGATGACCTCTTCTTCTTATTTTTCTCCCGCTAGACAAAGCCGGCGATTTGCAAACTTTTCTATTTCACGATCACTTTTGATCCGATCATTCATGCTCACGCACTTCCTTCTCCTCTTCATCCAAGCTCTCTCTCTCTCTCTCTCTCAAGTGTGGGATTTTCAAAATCTCAAAACAAATGAAATAAGCTTACTATTTATAGATTTTCAAAGCTAAGGGCATTTTAGTCATTTCACCCCCACCTCCTTACTATTCCCACCTCCTCCCACAACTTAGCCACCAAGTTTACTTGGCCACCACCCTTACTTGGTGGCCAAGTAGCCGCCCCACATGCCCATGGGTCACCCCATGGGTTGCCCCATGGTTCTTACCCATCCGTTTACCCATCTGCTCGATCCACTGCTTTTTTTCTTTTCGGGCCTTTAACCCTAATTCTTATCGGGCCTATCTTGGGCTTGATTTCACAAAGCATCATTTGACATAATCCAAGTCCAATTAGATTCTACAAAGTCCATGAACTCAAAGTTCATTAAGACTTATCGTATTCTACGATCTCATTCTCGTATTCTCGTATTTTCTTTCAGATATAGTTCAGACGATATTCAGATTATATCAGACTAATCTTCTTACTATACTCATATAATAACTAGTATTATCCTCGTATTTCTCACGATAATAACCCTAATGATTATACGTGATCATAAAATTCTCTAACTCACTTTTCCTAACCCTTAGGTTTTGAGTCCGCAGCGCGAAAACTTCGCTTTTTTTGCCATAACTCAAATATTATTAAATATTCCATCACGCCTCAAAATTAAACGTAATCTATAACTTCTCGAATTTCAAAATAAATCTCCGAAAGCGTAAACGGATGAATAGTGCCTATTTCGCCTTTTTTCCCCAAAAATATTTTGTTCCCTAAAACTTTATTTTCGCCTTGAAAATTTTTATTCGCTTCAATCTAGCTCAGAGCTGTATTACTCCCGACTTATAATCATCCTAGGTTATAGAACGATTAATAAACACATAGCACATAATAATATTAATAAAAATTAGTTTTATTAATAACTAATTTTTTAAACCTAAATTCGACAACACGAATTTCCTAAGTTGTCACATTCTTCCTCCTTATAAAAAAATTCCGCCCCTAATTTCTTAAAACCACACCCTTACCCGGTCATCACATTCACCCTTTTCTTCATGCAATTTCATCCTCGAAATTTTAGCCTACCTTTCTTCTCAACTTCACTTCAACGGAGTTCTTATCTTTCCCTCATTCCTAACCCCCATAACCTATCAAGAATCATGAAGTAGAAGGAATAACGAGGAATATAAAATTTCCTCTTAAAACGTTTCATACTTTTGCTGAGGGGTCAAATCGACCATGAACTCTTACTAGGTTAACCAGTATTTCGCCGTAAGCCCTTCTTTAACGGTCAGTTTACAATCACAAAGAAAGTAACTACCTCTTCCATGTTCTCCTCAGACTAAATCATTAGATTCCGCACCAAAACAATTTGGTTTGGCACAAGTTCTCAAAGAAAGCTCGATGACATACCATTTGTCTAGCCGAATCAAGTAGCTTAGACCATACCAATAAATTGATATCAACGTGAAACATTCGCTAGTCAACTCAATCGACGCCGACTACTTTTTTTAAATTCTTTTCGCAATACATCAAAACGGTTTATGACGCCATGATACCGCATTTTTTTCACAAAGACGCTGAGGACTTCACGCTTTGTGACTTCGCCATTATACATCATACCATAGCGGGTTGTTGATCCTAAGATCACATCCAACACCAAAGTTCAATGGTATTAATAACTCCATCGCTTTTACCATCCTCGCATCAAATGCATGTATGATATAAAAATTCATTTTGAATATTTTAAATCAATTTCGCTCTAGCCAAAGCAATTAGCATAGACATACCAAGAATAGCTCTTTTAAAATACTATTGGTTCCAAAAGTTGAACCAATCCTTTCCTTTTCAAAATGTACATATCAAAGACGAGTTCAATAAACTTCAAAATCTAGCATATCTAGATGACTTGGAATATCCTATTCTCCACCTTCCTTCATTGTCTTATCGCGATAATACTTAATCTTCTCTAGCACTTTTAATACTAAGCCACCGAAAACAACTCATTTTCAGTCTAAACATTCTTATACCTTAGTATACCCATCAACTTACCACACATTATGAGTTCAGAACTTTCCACAATAATATGAGTTTAAGAACATCCGCATGCACTATAGGCGCCCATTCACGAGACGCTCAAAACATACCATATTATTATGAGTCACGAACTTACCATAAGTATGAGTTTCAAGAACTCGCACCTACCTTATCGTTTCTACCTATCAAGTATATACATGAGAAAAGATTCACCTTCTCATCATATACATCTTGATAATACGAACCAATCCAAATGATTATCACTACCGTAAGCTAAGTGATTGTAGAACCAAACACAATTCCCCCCCCCATACAGAAAATTGGTCAACTCAAATTTCCGACCGATATAAGAAGTTAAGCTTATTGTTTACACCAAGAACAATTCTCCGCCCATACAAAGAATTGTTCAACTTAACAACTATATCGCATAAGAAGCTAAGTGGTTCTAAAACCACGCATAATTTCCCCACCATACAAGGAATCATACAACTCAAATTACCGATATGAGTCCTCAATTGAAATTTTACAACTTCTAAATCTCTCTCTTACTTAATACTTAATTTTCTTTAATTCATATACTATCCTTCATAACTCAATCTAAGTTCTTCTTCCCGCATTACTTCATAGTACCTTTCATTCATAGCACTAGCTATAAATCATTCATCGCTTAACAACCCATCTGTTATTACGAGTCACTATGATCACGCAGATCTTCTTTATCCTTCTCTCTACGATTATAGTCTTAGGTACTCCTACCTAAGGTTTATAACCTATCACCTCCGATACTAACTTGTAACGCCCCAAATCCCGGTATCTTCACACCCGGATTCCGTACGCCACGAGTACATCATTCATCCAACATACATCATTATATACCAAATATAACAACATATACACTCAAATCCTGTGTTCGAAAACCTTATAACCTTTTTTCATTACAAATAATAATAAATACATTATTCATTTCATCTTACAAGAGTGACTTTTATCCGCCACCAAGGATACATAATAGTTCATTAAACTAGTCTATAATTCAATTTCATCTTTCTACATTACAAGTCTTCACTTGATCTTCTCGCCATTCACCTTCACACTCGAATGGTACTTCATCTCGATACCGCTACCTTGATCTTTACGGATCCTTAAGTTCTTCTAACCTTGTTCACTAAAAATTGTTTTTCATTTAAAGCAAGTGTGAGCATTCAATTGCCCAAAGAAGTCATAACAAATTGAACAAACAACTTCAAAATTAAAACATTTCTTTAGAACTTCTATAACCGAACAAAGGTTATGAAGCAAATTTTGAATAATAGGAATAGTCTCGATTCCTATCATCTTAAAACATCAATTATTTTCACTTTGAAATACTTTCATTCTTCTACCTTTTTCATACACATCCTATCCGCTGTAATCATTAAAGACATACTTAATAATAATCGGTTCATGTATAAATGTAATATACTTGTATCAATAAATTTCAATCACGTAACAATGCATATCATAGAAACACCAAAGTGTTCAAATTGTGGCTCAAGGCCCCATATACGCTCTACCACATTGTACAAATATCGCACATTCAAGATATAGATGTAACTTCTCAAGTACAACATCCGAGAAGTTTAAGAAACTAGCATTCATGTAATATGAATGAAGTTAGAAACTTGCTTTACGCCTACATTTACAACATACGCCGAACCGCTTCATTTCAATTCCTATATAACACATAAGGAGAAAACATAAACACCAATTAGTCATATATTGAACTTACGCATTGGTTTACTTAACTTTACTTCTTAGGGTTCGCTTTTGCAATATAAGTTTACGCTAACTAACTTCCTTTACCAATTTATTTTACTTTGATGACATACTTGAGATGTCTTACTCAAAACGCTCATCATCTTGATGATTTATATTCTTATCTTCACATTCGCTTTTTTCATTAATCTTATTACCGCTTCATTACGGCTTTCTTTGATAATTCATATCTTATTTAATACTTTCATTATCCATTACATGAACCCCATGTTCATTACTCATTCTTAGTGGGTTTAGCCATACCAATCGTTGTATGCTAAGACCGATCGTCATCATCGCAAATAACGTCATGCTTCACAAAGGCCTATACGCTTACACTTATCTCTCATTATCATGATATAACATCGAAATGTTATTCATTACCCTCACACTCAACGCCTAAGGAATCACAACCATAGCAATCCTCACGCTCGCTCATCCCGACTACTATCCCCCTGACATCTGCTTACGTAACTCGTGCTTTATATTCTTTTATTATTTAATCTCATTTAATCTTTACGCTCAACCTTTAATAAAGGTTTAAGTCATTTGCTTAAGTGTTATTTTAGGTGAACTATATGTTCATATTTCTTTCTTGCACATCCCCAAGTAATTGAGCAGCATTAAAATCTCATTTCTGGCATTGTTTCATCAACACCAAGATCATACACTGCTGCGTTCTCTTCCTTTCTTTCTCGTGCAAGCACGACCTACTTCTCTCTCTCTCTCTTCCTCTTAAATACAAGGCATACACCAAGTCCTTTGTTATCTCTCACAAGGGCGCCACTCTCCGTAAGATTATGGCTAGCTCAGCATGCCATGGGCACCACTTCTCATTAGCCATCCGGTACAAGGCACACGAGACAAAACCCTAGAAATTTTTCTAAGTGTTAAATAAATTTTTGAGACGCTCACTTCCCGATCTCATAACTCCTTCATTATAACTCTGAACGAGGTCGCTCCAAAGCCATTCTCTTCCTTATCTTACGTATTTCAATACCCCTCGAATGAACTTCATTCTAAATCCGCTTAACGTGCCATTCGATCGGCTTGATCTTCACCCTTTATTCATTTTACGCTTTTAACGCTTTTCGTTTGTTCGTCTGTAATTCGATCATCCCAACTCTAACTCGCTCGCTTTCTTGAGTCCACGACTCACGTTTTCTATGTTTTCTTACTTTCTTATGAAACCCTACACGCTCGGGTTCATTTACTAACTTTCTAATTCTCGCTCGCCTTTTTACAAAAATTTTCGCCATAACTTCGTTATAGCTAAGTTTTAATCTGCTCTTCATGAACGCTTTCTACCGCTCCTAACCAAGCAATAAGCAACTAACTTATACGCCGATGGTTTTAAACTTGTCCATCAACAACAATTATCCTACGATGGTTTTAAATTTGTCCATCAACAACGCTTCTTCGTGTTCTTCAAGTGTTCTTCGTGTTCTTCGCTCGCTCTTCATTTTAATCGATATTTTGATTACGATTCCACTTTTTATTGGAATTTGATGTTATAGAACATTATTCCTTACTTATTTAACCTACTTATTCATATAATCCACTTTGATCGCTTCAAATTCATTACTTAATCTTATACTTCCTTAAGAAATTTATAAACTAAATTTCTAAGTTCTTATTTCTTCTTTTCTCATGATTTCAACCATATGAAATCATCTCTAACCTTATCTACTTCTTATCTTCATTAAGTTATGTTTTAACATAGAAAACTTAAAGAAAAATCTATTAGAAGCTAGGTTTTAGATTACCTCTTCTTCTTATTTTTCTCCCGCTAGACAAAGCCGGCGATTTGCAAACTTTTCTATTTCACGATCACTTTTGATCCGAGCATTCATGCTCACGCACTTCCTTCTCCTCTTCATCCGAGCTCTCTCTCTCTCTCTCTCAAGTGTGGGATTTTCAAAATCTCAAAACAAATGAAATAAGCTTACTATTTATAGATTTTCAAAGCTAAGGGCATTTTAGTCATTTCATTTCACCTCCTTACTATTCCCACCTCCTCCCACAACTTAGCCACCAAGTTTACTTGGCCACCACCCTTTTACTTGGTGGCCAAGTAGTCACTTCTTATGCCCATGGGTCACCCCATGGGTTGCCCCATGGTTCTTACCCATCCGCTTACCCATCTGCTCGATCCGCTGCTTTTTTCTCGGTTCGGGCCTTAACCCTAATTTTATCGGCCTATCTTGGGCTTGATTTCACAAAGCGTTGGGCTTGACATAATCCAAGTCCAATTAGATTCTACAAAGTCCATGAACTCAAAGTTCATTAAGACTTATCGATTCTACGATCTCATTCTCGTATTCTCGTATTTTCTTTGATATAGTTCAGACGATATTCGTATTATACGTCAGACTAATCTTCTTACTATACTCATATAATAACTAGTATTATCCTCGTATTTCTCACGCATAATAACCCTAATGATTATACGTGATCATAAAATTCTCTAACTCACTTTTCCTAACCCTTAGGTTTTGAGTCCAGCAGCTAAAAACTTCGCTTTTGCCATAACTCAAATATTATTAAATATTCCATCACGCCTCAAAATTAAACGTAATCTATAACTTCTCGGAATTTCAAAATAAATCTCCGAAAGGTAAACGGATGAATAGTGCCTATTTCGCCTTTTTCCCCAAAAATTTTTTTTCTTAAAAACTTTTTTTCATTTTGAAAATTTTATTCGCTTTCAAACTAGCTCGTAGCACGTAATATCCCGACTTATAATCATCCTAGGTTATAGAACGATTAATAAACACATAGCAGAATAATAGTATTAATAAAAATTAGTTTTATTAATAACTAATTTTTAAACCTAAATTCGGACCCATAGAGGGTTATTGATCCTAAGATCATACCATACCTGTGACACTTCCAAATCCCGTGTTGGGCTTCTACACGAAACGCACAAATGAAATTAAAATTTTAAAGCAATTTCCAAACCCTAAAACAGGATCCATGCGAAAATCAATTAATTCAGAGGTTTAGAGATTATACCGATATAAACAAAAAAACAGAATCAAAACCGATCACATAGCCTCGAATATCCAACGCAATACAAACCGATTAGCGCCTACTACTTATCCACATCGAACGCCGCATCTAACCGTCGAACGATTCTCGCAATAAGAAGGACTTGCGGTACTAGCCACCAAAAGGAATGGATTTTGAAACTGTTTTCTCTCTAGTCTCTCTCTAAGAGCGGCTAGGATTTTTCAATTATGATATCTTACCCTAAGTAGCTGCTATATATCATATATATAGTAGTTAAAAGGAATTAATCAAATCAAAACCTAATTTTATAAAATCCGAATTTATATATATATATATATCTCTTAATTAAGTCTTACTTAATTAATATACATATATACAAATTATCCTTTTAATTTAAATTAAATGATTTAAATACTATTAATCATATTAATATATTTAAATCCTTAAAATTTAAATTAATTCCCTTTTAAATAACGTTCTATGTGTGACCTTATATGTTATTATTACGTTGGCAATAATTTTAAAATCATATTATAAAATTATAAACAGTGAGCGGCATCTAGTAATGCATCACTGCTACCCAAGTAATAATAAGATCGATGATTCGATGCAACCTTTTCGTGACCAATGTTTCAATGTAATTTAATCCTTTTAACCTTAATATCCTAGATTAAACTCGAGTCATGGAATGTGTCATACTCTTCATAATTTAATGAAGTTTTCTTGATCAATGAGTAGACTATATGAAACAAATCACTATTTGAGCATGGCCTTTCATTTCATAGTCCTACTCAATCAAGAGGCCTATGGATATCACCCATAATATATAGGATGGTTAAATTCCATCTAGATCACTCATATTTCTCACACGATTAATGATGAACCCAATAATCACCTTTTATAGTCCACCCTATTAAAGGTGACATTTGATGATATCAAAGTACATAAATTCTCGTAGTAGTAATATAGCGATTTCGTGCCTGAGGACCATTACATCATTGTCACTATGAGAATTGCTAATGACACTTCAGCATAATGCTCCATATAGAATTCTCATGGTGGGTCCGTCCCAAGACATCGTTCTTCAACATGTACCTATGCATTGACTTAATATCTCATATATTTATGACCAATGAGATTTGGTCATCAATCGATCCACATACTAGTCTCAATGCATCATTGTTGTCCCATCAACAATGATACTCGATTAGTGGACATTTAAGAACACCGATACTAATGGTAATATATAATCTCATGTTCAAGTCACATACTTGAAACTATATAATTTGTATCACTATTCTAAGGAATTTTATTATGTTAACAATTATATTACGCAGTAAATAAAACCATAATAAAATCATATATTTATTCAATCAAATATAATATCAAAACGTTAAGCAATTATATCAAATAATTGGCTTCTAGGGCATAAACTCTAACATCCCGGTACTTCATTACCTCAAGATTTGGTGTTCACGTAATCAAAACATTCATATCTAACTACCCAATCATAATAAATTGAATAATAAAAACCTTCCTATACAGGATTGCTTTAATAAAAACATTATCTCCCAGGTTCTCTAACCTTTAATACAATCATTCAAGTACGGAAATTAAATTATTACATCACATCATTATTAAAAGTCTATCATCATAACGATAAAACAAAATTATAAGTCTTCATCACTTGTACATTTTTCCCTTTCCTTTGCTAGTTGTAGGTTTATCTACCTTCTCAACCATAGCTGCAATAATTGTATAAATATGCAAGAGTGAGCAAACAAAGCTCACTTGAGATAAGAATAAATATCTTTACAACATTTGCCAAATAATAGGCTCAATAGAACTAAATAATATGTTCTATTAACATTTCAATACTTGCCAACTCATAGGCTCAATAAAACTGAATGATATGTTCTATTTACATTCTTAAATATACTACTGAGGGTCAAATGACCATGAACCATGTCCACAGTTATAAGTAATCTTTCAACTTTAACTTTAACAGTCGTATGACTATAAGACTCCACGTACTTAGGGGGATCAATCCTTCGTACAATGTATTGTGCACAACCATTTCAACGCTAAGCGTAAACCCCTAAACATAGGGTTATTCATCTTAGTATTTAGAGTACAAGTCCGCACCAAAGAAAATTTGGTTTGGATAAGCTTTCAAGGATAATTGAAGTTTAATGATCATCAACTAGGGAACTAGTTGAATCCACAATACTTGATAACACAATAGTTGTTTAATATAACGTAACTTAACACATTTGAGAATCATAGGTGAACTGATTATATTCTAGACTTATGCTTGAAATAACTAGAGAGCATAAGTATTGATCAAAATAAAGAAATGGTAAACCTTGGCTTAAACAATAATAAGCTAGGTCTATAATCTTGTCAAATTAGAATTTTAGTTATTAACATGCATTAGTTGATGGCAAGCTGGAAACAATGCTTACTCTACATAGTAATAAGATATACAAAGTGATTGAACCATTCTACACAAAGAATTAAGGTTCAAGAAACATTTATTATAAAATAATAAACTAAAGAAACTTTTTTAAATATGAACAAGTTAGATTAAGTCAAAATGATTAGAATTCCAATAATTGAGAATTTAAAACATGCTCAATGTAATAGATGAGATTTTTGGAACTTGCATCGTCATAAATAACTAGATACAAGAAACTTGCTCAATCAAAAGTATGCATTTATAATAATAGAACTAACTCAACGAAAATGTAGAGTTAGGAAACTTGCACAATGTAATAAACGAACTAGCTCAACGAAAGTGTAGAGTTAGAAAACTTGCCTTGAGCGTAAGCTATAAAATTAAACTCACGATCACCTACACATATTTTTAGAACCACAATACCTATTAGACATGCTAACATATCATAACATGTTCATTACCATTCACATTTCAGAAATTCTAAGTGTTTTACTTCACAACACTTGTCTAACTTTCATTATGTATACTAAATTACCACATAACGCGTTTTCGATTTACTAATCATTTTTGCAACTTTGATCATGCTAACCACAACTCACTATGTTATGTTAACCTTAACTTTACACATTTAACATGCTAACACAATTTTAGACCACGCTAGAATATTTTCCCCAAGTCTCAATGAAATAGCGAAGTCGAATCTCAAACTGTAGTATGGCGCAGATCGCCATACAAAAGTTTGGAACTGCGATTCTTGTACCGATGATTTAATCAATGCTATTTTTTTCTTGGGCCGTGTGAATTTGCTACTTGTTCGTTTGTGACGCAGAGAAAGGCTATGAACAGATGAGCCGACTTTAGCCCAACAAACACAAATTTCACCCAATAGACAGTAATATTAACACATATATAAATATACAACTATCATAAACATGATTTCTCATATTTACAACCAATTAGCACAATTTAACACTAACTAAAACTATTTTAATTTCTCCAAATTCAAGTTTTCATACAAAAACTCCATTTTCGAGTTCCTTCACAAAATTGAACACTGTGATTTCAATTCTTGTCTAAATTACCTCATTCAAATTACGTTATACTCATATCTCATTGAACTAACATATGCAAGCCTCAATTTACAGTTTAATATAAGAATTGACCATCTAAATTGGTACTTACCTAAGCCATACAAAGAATACAATAAGTGTCAAATTTTCTTCCTACTGTCAAACCGAAATTAGCATGCAATTGTTTTTTAAACATAATCTTTATCATCATATATTCACATAATCACAAGTAATCCATTGTAAAGCAACAATTCAAAATATGAAATTCACAGAACATGAAATTTTACCGTAAAACCCATATATGCATATATATATATATATATATATATATATATATATATATATATATATATCTAATACTAATATTGTGTAAAAATACCTTGAAGTTGGTTGCAATCCTTGTTAACTCACTGAAATTGTTGTGAAATTCCTAGGTTTCTCTCCAATTCTCTCTCAATTCTCTGTATGTTCTTAGCAACTGACCAAAACTCAACACTCAACTGAAAACTTTAAGTGTAAAACAAATATAAAACTGATATGGCCTTAATTCACCTATTAAGTATATCACTTAATACATATAACGTATATATATTATACTTATTATTTAATTATATTTATTTATTTTAAAAATCTAGAAATTCCAAAAGCCATAAGGCTTGTTTGGCAAACCCTTTAATTTTTAAAAAATTTATATAATAAGCCTTGTTTGGCAAAAACTAAATTAAACTACTTTAATTTATTTTAATAACTCCTTCTAATATAGTTATTTGTCACACTATATTTAATCAAGCTTTCCTATTTATTTTAATTAATTCAAATAACAATTAATTAAATAAATCTTTTAATCACATAACACAATACAAATAATTAATCATTTAAATTGAAATATCAATATTATAATAATTTCCTTAATTCATCAATTATTTATTTAACAAACAAATAATTAACCAAATAAAATTAAATTCATTAAACAAATATTTATTCAACGAAAAACAAATCCATTAAATATTTATATAAATCAATAAATATTTAATATTACATTTAAAATTCTAGAATGTTATATCATTCCCTCCTTAAAAGAATTCTGTCCTCAGAATCACAATTCAAACAATCAAATCGTCGCATTTTTCCTTACAAAGATTCTGTCCCTAGAATCGAAGACATAGATTAAACAAATAACTCAGGGTAACTTTTCATCATTTCAGCCTTCGAGTTCCCACGCCAGCCTTCTTCGACATCAGTGGTTTCTCCATATCACCTTCACAAAAGGTATCACTTTATTTCTGAGCACTTGTTCTTTCCTGTCGATTATCTGGATAGGAGTCTCTTCATAAGATAAATCTTTATCGAAATGCAATGGTTTGTACTCGATCACGCGTTCTGTGAATCGGGTTTATACTATTCAGAATATCTGAATGTGAAAACATTATGAATGTTTTCCAATTCGGAGGTAGAGCTACCTCATAAGACACTTCCCCCACTCTCCGTAGTATCTCAAACAATCTAATAAATCTTGGGCTGAGCTTTCCTTTCTTGCCAAAATGAATTTTCCCCTTCCAAGGAGAAACTTTTAAGAAAACGAAATTTCCTACTTCAAATTCATGATTCTCGCCTATGTTGATCGACATACTTTTTCTCTGTCTTGGCCTTGGGTCGCTACCAATCTTGTCCTCGATGAGTTTGACAACTTCAGCAGCTTGTTGTACCAGCTTTCGGTCCTAACAATATGCTTCAATCGACTTCATCCCAAAGATGGAGTTCTCGCACTTTCGCCGTATAATGCCTCATAAGGTGGCATCCGATGCTCGTGGTAATAAATCGTTGTTGTAAGAAAATTCTACCAATGGTAAATGTTCATCCCGACTTCCTTTGAAATCCATGATGCATGCTCTCAAAGATATCTTCCAACGCTTGATTATTCGCTCACTTTCGCTGCGTCGATTTGCGGATGGTATGTCAGACTCATTCGCAAATCGTGTTCCCATACATTCTTGTAATCTCTTCCAGAAGTTTAATGTGAACCTTGGATCTCTATCTGACACAATTGACACTGGAACTCCATGTCTTGACACGATCTCTTTAACGTACAATTTCGCTAGCTGATCAAGATTAAATCTAATCTTTATTGGCAAAAAGTGTGCAGATTTTGTCAATCTGTCTACTATTACCCATATCACATCGTATCCTTTCTGAGTCGTTGGAAGTCCTACCACAAAATCCATTGTGATATGCTCCCATTTCCATTCTGGTATTTCCAACGGTTGAAGTAACCCGCTTGGTCGTTGATGTTTAGCTTTCACCTTCTGACACATCAAGCATTTTACAACGCATTCTGCAATGTCTCTTTTCATATCCGGCCAGCAAAAATGTCGCCGCAAATCTTGATACATCTTTGTACTTCCTGGATGAATCAAATATCTTGTGTTGTGTGCTCGATCAAGATTTCGTCTTTAAGCTCTGGCACTGCTGGAACCCAAATTCTTTCTTTGAACTGTAGTAGTTAATCAGTATCGATCTTGTATTTTACATCACTACCGTCAATCACTTTCTCTTTGATTGTTTCGCATTCTTTATCTTGTAGTTGAGCATTCTTCACTTTGTCCACCAAAGTTGGACTAACATCTATCTGACATAGTCGTTCATCAGATTCCTTTAGAAATTTGATTTCCAACTCTAGCTTTGTCATTGCTGAAATAAGCTCTTCCTGAGTAGTTATCAGCATCAAATTCTCCCGACCTTTCCTGCTCAAAGCATCTGCAACCACATTCGCTTTGCCCGGGTGATAAAAGATCTCACAATCGTAATCCTTTATCAATTCCATCCACCTTGTTTGTCCCATATTTAAGTCCTTCTGTGTGAAAATATACTTCAAACTTTTATGATCTGTGTAGATTTCACATTTCTCTCCATAGAGATAGTGTCGCCATATCTTGAGAGCAAACACTACTGCAACCAATTCCAAATCATGAGTCGGATAACCTTTATCATAATCCTTCAGTTGTCTTGATGAATACGCAATTACTTTGCCGTTCTGCATAAGAACACATCCCAACCCTTTATGTGAGGCATCACTATACACCACAAAGTTACTCAGATTATCCGGTAATGACAACACAAAGCCATACTTAATTTCTTCTTTAAATCCTCGAAAACTTTCTTCACATTTCCGTCCAAACAAATTTCACAAATTTTCCTCGGGTCAAATTTGTTAATGGAGTGGCTATCTTAGAAAAATCTTGAATAAATCGTCTGTAATAACCGGCCAGTCCCAAGAAAATCCTCACTTCCGACGGTGTTCTTGGTTGTTCCCAATTGATTATAGCTTCCACTTTTGATGGATCCACGGAAATCCCATCTTTGTTAATCACGTGCCCAAGAAATTTCACACGATCTAGCCAAAATTCGCACTTAGAGAATTTTGCGTACAACTTTTCCTTTCTTAGTGTTTCCAATGTCAAATGTAAGTGTTCCACGTGTTCTTCCTGAGTTTTGGAATAGACCAGAATGTCGTCGATGAATACCACTACAAACTTGTCTGAGAATGGTTTAAACACCCTATTCATCAAATCCATGAATGCAGCAGGTGCATTGGTTAAACCAAAAGACATCACCAGAAACTCGTAATGTCCATACCGAGTCCTGAATGTCGTTCATGGTATATCCTCCTTCCTCACTTTTAACTGGTGATACCCACTTCTCAAATCTATTTTTAAAAAGTATTTAGCACCCTTCAACTGGTCAAACAAGTCATCTATTCTTGGTAATGGATATTTTTTGTTTAATTCTCTATATTCAATGCAAAGACGCATTGACCCATCCTTCTTCTTCTTCTTCACGAATAACATCGGCGCCCCCCCACGGTGGATACGCTTTGGTTGAATATACTTCTTGTCTAATAATTCTTGCAATCAGTATTACCGCCCTTCATTTCTCTCGGAGCCATTCTTTACAGGGCCTTCGATATCAGTGCTTTCCCCGACACTAAGTCGATCACAAACTCAATTTCTCTCGTCAAAGAAGTCCCGCAAATCCTCCGAAATACATCATCAAATTCCTCACCACTTCGTATCTCTTCCATTTCACATTCTTTTTCTGAGTATCGACTATGTAAGCTAAATAGCCCATACAACCTTGACTCAACAATTTCTTGGCCTGCATAATCGTCAGACATTTTATTTGTCTAGGCGACTTGCTACCATAAAATACTACCTTTGACGGGGTCATAAGGTTTACACACTTCTTTTGGCAATCAATTACCGCTCCATATTTGAACAGCCAATCCATTCCCAAAATAACATCAAACTCTCCAAGTCTAATCGGAATCAAATCTACCATTAGGATATTCTCCTTAATGTTCACCCTACAGTTCTTGTATACGAATTTAACAGGAATTATCTCTTTATTCGCAATTTCTATGTTCAAAGGGAAATTCAGTTCTTCTCTAGGAAATTCTAACCTCTTAGCAAATTGATCAGAGATAAACGAGCAAGTAGCACCTGAATCAAATAATACATAAGCATCAATATCATTGATTGGGATAATACCTGACACCACATCTTTTGATTGCACAACAACTTGCACAGTCATGTTGAAGGTTCTAGTTGTGGGTTTGTTTGATGTTGTACCTCCATTGTTACCTCCATTGCTTCTAGTTGTCACTCCATCCTTCTTCTTAGGGCATTCACGAGCAAAGTGATCCTTGGATCCGTACGTGAAGCACACGTTCTTCTTAGGTTAAGTGAAATTTGGGGCGATGTGACCCTTCTGGCCATAATTGAAGCATACTCGTTTCCTCATCAAGCACGCACCCTTGTTAAACTTCCCGCATGTAGTACATGCTTCAAACTTCTTGTTCTGCTGGTTACCCTGCTGGTTTTCAGAACCCACGTTTCCATTCCACTTCCTCTTCAAGTTGTTGTTGTTGTTGTTTCCACCACTACTACCTCTATTCTTAATTTCCACCTCGTTCTTCTTCTTCTTCTTCTGTTCCTGATTGAACTTTGTCACTGCCTCGCCTCCACCTTCAGCGAGTATTGCTTTCTCCATCACTGCTGTGAAAGTCTTCAATTGAAATAGGGAAACCCTACTGTACAACCAGGGCTTCAGTCCCTGTTCAAACCTCTTCGCCTTGCGTTCGTCCGTGCTGACTTGATAAGGCGCAAACCTCACCAACTCGTTGAATTTAGCGGCATACTCAGATACCGTCATCATTCCCTGCCTCAGTTCCAGAAATTGTACTTCCAGCTGACCCTTCGAACTCTCGGGAAAATAGGTCTCGAAGAATATCTCCTTAAACCTATCCCAGGTCATCATCCCTGGTCCTTCTCAAGTTTTATTGGCCTGCCACAAATAACTACCTTCTGCTTTTAACATGAATGTTGCGAAAGTAGTCTTCTGATCATCTCTTACCCTAGCAACATCGAACACCTTTTTTTATCTCCATAATCCAAGTCTCAGTACTCGACCGGATTCAACGACCTGAAAATTGTGTGGTCCAACCGCCTTTGAACTCCTTAAACGTTGTTCCTTGGTTCTGTGGTTGATTCTGCAATGCTCCTGTCAGTAACGTCACTAATTATTGAACTGGGTTAGCATCAACATTGTCGTTATTATTGGTTCCTTCGGTGGTTCTCTATCGTGGTGGTTGACGTCTGGGAGGCATTTTCTGTTTAAAAATACACCCATTAGATTATTACTCAATTCTTTTAAGTAATTTCTACTTAACTTGCTTCCACAAAAGAAATAACCACAAATCACATTACACTTTGAATAAAATAACAACTTTTATTTATTAATAACCTCTTTAAAAACATAAAACAATTGCATCACTGCTACTTACATTACTTCCTGAACTACAAAAGTTTCAGGATAACATCATCCTCATATCCCATAGTTTTCATAACACTTGGGATTTATAATTTATTTGTCATTTTATTCATCGTACAACAACTATGATGTTCTACTAAGATACTGCTTATCCTTACTACGTTCTTCTTCCATTACTCAGAACATTGTTCTGCGATCTAATACGTATGATGGCATCATCTCGAACTGAATAGGATATCCCATGACCCGATCCTGAGCTAGATTAACCATGGTGTTGAATACTCTATTCATCTCTTCCATCTTCATTCTCTTTGCTGTCGTCTTTCATCGCTATCCCTATTGTTGAAACATCTCCTCATATGCGTCCTCGGCTCTTGCCCTCTTCATAGCTTCTTCCCTTAGCTTATTCTTCAATTCAATGACCTCCTCGATCGCTTGTTCTTTCTCTCCTTGATGCATTTCTAGCTTCTCCTCGACATTAGTCAATGTTCCTCACGATCTTGGATCTCATCGTCTTTCTCGTGTCATTGCGATCATTGTTCGACTACTATATCTTGCAATTCCTCGACTATATCCTGAAGTTCCGCATTATGGTCGTAGACTTCATCGTACATTCGAGCAGCTATCGAGGTTAGTGGAGTCTCCTCCTCCTCCTCCTCCTCGTCGTCATCCTCTGTGATGAACGAGAATTTTATAATTTAATTTTAATATTTATTGAATTAAATAAATATTTTTCGATGATTTAATTATTGAATTAAATAATTACTTTATGCAATTGTGGTAGATTAATTTAATTATATGTGTTACATTTATTAAATTAATGTAGAGAATAATTATTATTCGAAGTATGTCATTATGTGAGCTTATTGAATTAAATGAAATATTTAATTAAGCATGATGTTATTTAATTAATTTAATTATTAATTAGAGAGTTAATAATTTGATATTATTTATTAATGAGAAAATTATTTATGTGACTATGTGAATTTATGAGAAATTATCATATTTTATTTATATTAAATTAAATAAATTAATTGAGTAATTTTATAAAGGGTGTGACATTATTTAAACTATATGATAAAAGTGTTTATTAAATTAATTGAGTTTAAGCCTTTAAGGCTAGCCAAACATGGCCTTAATGGGAGTTACTAGCAGTTGCCCATGATCAAGTTAATCGACCACTTCTCACATGCAAATCCTTCTCTTTTAATTCAGACGTATTCTTTTTATTATTATTATTCTAAGTCTGAAAACAGATAGGGAGAAAGAGTTTGAGAAATTGTCAGATAAAATTGTGAGATTTATAGATATTGGGAGTGTGTAATCAACAAGTTGTTGTGAAAGAGTCATATGTGATCATCTCTTCTAAATCTATACTCTGGGTAATTTCTCCAAACCAAATTCTGTTTTTACGTTGTTTGAGTTTTCACAAACTTGGTTTTCAAAGTTTACTTTAAAGTCTCTGTAATTGAGAAATTGTGTTAATTATATGGATATATGTAATAATACGAGTAGCATAGCATGTTTTATATATATATTGCATGATTCCATATCATAAGTTTCGTAATATGATGACTTGCTATTTCAAAAATTTACAGAGTTTGGGTTTTGGCCATATGGCCCTTATACGTAACTTTAATGTGTTAAACATAAATGTTTTTGTAAAATTCCCACTCTTATATTATTATGCATGTTGATACGAAGAGACCAAAGTTTAAATAAAAGGATTCAGTGTTATAACGAATCCGTAGTGACAATTTTCATGTTTTATTTTCAAAACCACCAAGAACATCAAAGTCAGTGAAATTCGCATATTTTAATTCTGTAATTATGTGTTTTAATGGATTAAAATCGTTCTATTATTGTTGGGTAATGATTAAGTATAAATCGTAGCATGTGGGTATGTTAATTCAGTGTAGTAGTAAATTAATTGGAGTTTTTTTGGGCTGTGTTCTGCAATTTTCGCGAATTGCATAACAGTTTACAGTTCGTCGTGTTGCGTCATGATCTCAAGCCTTAAAGGCTCAGCGCCAGGCCGCCAGGATGTCCAATAAGAATACTTGGCAATTGCAAATAATAAGACTTAGTATAAAAAGTGAAATACAATACCACTCTACAGAATGTCCAGAAATGAAATATTTTTAATATTCAAGTTTAGCAACGTGATAACAACTTGATTTAATGAAAATAAAAATATGTTATAAGTATAATGAGATGTTAAAATAAATACTTAACATGTAAATAACATAATTTCATGTGGATTGAATTATTGATTTCATAAGTAGCTTATTATTCATGAAGTGTTATTATGTGACAATAAGTGTGATATTTGACTAAGTACAGTCATAACCAAAGTTTAGATAAAAGAATGGGTTTATGATGATTAGTTAAATTATAATTAACTGGTATTGTGAATGTGAATGGTATGTAGGATTAAATTCAAAGAACGTGCTTAGTTAAAGTGTAATCTACGCATTTGAGGCAAGTTTCCTAACCCTACTTGTCATTATTTGTTCAAGTTTATTATTTACCTCGAGTAATTATTATTACTATTATTCAAGTTCGAATTATTATATTAAAGATTGATTATCTTTTCAAAGTATGATTTTGTTATACAATAATCGTTCTATTGTATACTCCTTAAGATTATTATTCAATTTGAATATCATTATTATTGAACGTTATTAGACTAGCGAACCCTTATTGATTCGACTAGTCCATAGTTGATGAGCGTTCTAAATTTCAGAACCCTTGATGAATTATCCAAACCAAACTTCCTTTGGTGCGGACTCGAATGTCAAACTGAGATGAACAACCTTACAAAGGGATTTACTTATGCGTTAGCGTTAAGATATTGTGCATGATGATGGTACTAAGGGTCGAATTTCCCAAGTACGAGTAGAAAGGTCCATAGTCTTATGATCAAGTAAAGGTTTCAAGTATAACCCTTGATAACCTAGGACATAGTTCAAGGTCTTATGACCCTCAGAATTCTTTTGATTCTTGTTATTCATTCTTGATTCAAAAGTTGAGCTTTTATTCAGATGTCTTTGATTTACTCGCATGTTATTATACTGTTATTTCATTATTATACTTGTTGGAAATAGTGCTCACTCTTGCATAATAATAACATTGCAGTTAAGAACGAAAGAACTGATGAACCTTCCACTAGTAAGGGCAAGGGAAAAGTTAGCATATGATGAAGACTTGTTATTTTATTTGATGATGTATTTATGTTAGACTTGAGTTAATGATGTTGTTTAAAACTTATTATTTATATTTTCACACATATGTTTAAGGTTAGTTCAACCTGGGATGATGTGTATTATTCGGATGTTGTAACCCCATAAGGGGAAGATTTTATTTCTATCTATTGCATGGTTTGCAGTTATTATGGGTAGATAGATAGATGATATTTGTATAAAGGAACACCAAATCCCGTGGAATTGAAGTACCAATTTGGGGTGTCACAAGTTGGTATCAAAGTCAGAGGTTATGAACCTTAGGTGGGGAACAACCTTAGGTAGTAGCCTTATAGAAAGAAGATAGTGATGGAAAAACTCTTATCGAAAGTTATAAGAAATGAATTTACATAATTCATTGAAGATAATAAAAGACCTTATGTGTTTATGTGTTTAAGTATGCGTTAGATGATATGACTTAGTAACTAAAACTTAAAAATTTTGTTGTCAGGATGTCGAATGTTGGAGAAGCTAGTCAAGCTGGGGAGGAAGAACCCCGAGTACTTATAGTACCTACTGAGGAAAAACCCCATGTACCTATAGTACCGACAGAGGAGGAGCCCCGAGACATTCATGTCATTAGGGAGCAGCTGGTGCAGAGGGAATCATCTTCATTGATCACCGTTGTTGGTCAGGAGCATGAACCTGAGAGTGATCCTGAGGAGGATCCTGAGGAGGAATTTGTTGAGGAAGAGGAAGAGGAAGAAGAGGAGTTACCACGGTACACCAGATTGATCTTTGAGATGTATGACACGTTATACGCACCGTAACGTGGAGTTACGAGACGAGGTCCGTGATTTGACCGAACGAAAGCGCTTATTCAAAGATATTACTCTGAAAGTAATGGGAGATTTCAACTCTTCACTCTCGACTGGCAAATGTAGAATGAGATTTGGTCCATGAGAAGTGTAACGACCCCAAAATAGGTCCATTCCATCCAACCCATTCTGAGTCGCCAAATACATGGTACGGAAAGCAACTACAACTTTATTACAACAATTGTCGTGCAAAATACAATAACACATATGCTGTGAGTTTGGATACAAATATATACCAACTGTAGCACGTCACCAATGACACCTTACATAAAGGTATAGTCAAAAACTGTTTTAGAAATTAGAATTTTTGGGAAGTGCTCAAGGAAACCTTCGTACATGGGAGGCCATGCTTTTAAGTTATGGTAGATATCGTATGGCCACAGAATTATCCTTGGTTGACCCAATAGACCCCAAAGAAAAATGAGAAGATTACTATCATATTCTTCCCAATGATGAGTCTTCTCTTGACATATCATTATCTCCGCTGTCTCTAATTGGGAATTAATCTCGAAACAAACACCAAGATTATATAGGTAGTGCTTGTAAATATACTCAGCAAGTGGATGAGCACAACCCTGTCTTATGATGACACGAGGTTGTATGTCATTAGACATCTTGTATGATAGTGGCAAAACACCCTTCCAAGTTAAATTCACCTCACCCTTAACATCTATAGACCACCGTTCTACTCCCTTGTTAGCCCCCGCTCGACCCAGCTATACTTTTATTACCTGAAAGAAATTGTAAAGCAAAAGGGTGAGCACAACTAGCTCAGTAAAGAATATCATGACTAAAGATAAATAAATTATCAATAGCCTTCAACAGTAATTAATCAGAGATTTAGAACATATGGTAGATGATAAAACTTTTCAACCATAGTTGCAGCGGAATGAGCAATCCATTAGAAGAGTCAAATAGACTATAAAGTCTATTATCTTCTCCATGTTAAAAGTCCACTAACAATGTTTTATCCTCAGAACATCAATCAACAATTCCTGTCCACAATCACATGTATAACTTATAATCGTAATTGTAGTTCTAAATTCTTTTTCTCATCCAGGACAAAGATAATTTTCATCACCTGAAACATCAAAGATTATGGTTATACCAAATCACAGTTTATGTTTATAATCCTACTAATAAATTCATCTTTGCACTATGGCTAAAGATATTCATCAATAAGTCATCTTTGCACTACAGGCCAAAGATATTCATCAACAAGTCATCTTTTCACTACAAGCCAAAGATATTTATCAGTTGGTCATGTTCATCTAAACACCTGTTCATCTTTGCGCTACGGGCCAAAGATATTCATCAGAAATCATTCATCTTTGCACTACAGGCCAAAGATATTCAGTTATATCATCATTTAGGACTGAGGATGATGAAAAATATTTTAAAGAAAATGAATCCAGTGAAACAAAAGAACAAATATTAGGGATTCGTACTTTAAACAATTCCCGTTCAAAAATACTTCATCAATAACCAAAGTGGAGTAAAATTCACGAATGAAGACCAAAACATAGATCCAATCAAAGATAGTATCCAAAATAGATATTTTGGACAAAAAGAAGAAATTTCATTTTTCGGTGAATAATGCCGTATACGTGAATAGTAACTCCGACACCAAAAGATAGAAATTTCACAAAAAACATCATCACGTTTTGTGAATAATACTCATGAATAGTAACTCATAAATAGTAACTCGTGAATAGTTACTCATAAATAGTAACCTGGACATAAAAAAGTTCTAAATTTGATAAAAATTTCCAACCAACATTTTGGCATAATGATATTGAAGAAATAATATCATGTTAGAAGAAAATAACCTCCGTTACCTCAGAAAGAATAGTACTTCTGACTGGAATACTAGATATAGTGCTAAAAGAACTTGCACCGTATAGCAATACTCGAAGTACTAAAATACTCACAAAAATACGCTCGATATTATAGAGAGAGAAATCTGTAGTTTCTGGTGTGATTTTCAATTCTAACCTAAGCACCCTATTTATAGGAAAATGCTTAGAACACCAAAGCAGAAAATTTAATAAAATATTAATATATATATATATATATATATATATATATATATATATATTAAATTCCTACGCATTACTTGACTTCAATTTCAAAGATCTAACAACACATGGGCCAACAATAAAAACGTTTTTCTAACAAAAAATATTTAAAACTTCCAAAAAATGATAATCAATTAATCCGGAACTTCAATAATTCATAATAAATAGCCCTTTTATCAGAAAATTTGAATCTCACTTTTTTTTATAGGAAATTCAATTCTCTACAACTTTACAGAAGAAAGTGTTTTCAAATTCCAAACAGAAATTGACCGAAATCTATAAACGGACGATTTTACAGACTATAATCAAATTTCAGTCAAAACATGGGGTCTACCGACATGTTTAACATGTTTTAAACATCTTTTGCAACAAAAATACTCTTCCTCCTCATATACTCATATATCTCACATTCATTATAAAAATATCACCATTATTATATTATTAAAATATAATAATATATTAAAATGAATTATTTTATTAGAAAAAGATAAAATATTAATTTTCAACAAATGTCACATTAAAAATTTTCTCCATCTATATCCACTTAAAATCAATATTTTCCTCATCATATAAATTAATAATTAATTATTCACAAATAATATTATAGAATCACAATAATGACAACCAGGCCGTTCCCAGGAAAGAAGGGATTTTCAAATAAGGATTTCTCCTTACTGGCGCGCAATTAGGTGACCAAACCTCTCCTTAGACAGAACTTTCTAGATATTGCCAATAATGTTATCTAATAATATTATTAAAATAATATGAACTATTAATCTGATAATGGAAAATACTGTGTAGTGACAATTATTGAAACAACAATAATATAAAATATCAATGCGACAAATTATTGAATCAATAAAATAAAATATTGAGCGAAGAATTCAGTAATAATTATTGAGTAGTGCCCTTCTTACGTGCGAATCAATAATTCAAAAATCTTGTGGTAATACCGTATTGCTACTTGCAACAACAACGCAGACATTACTTTACTTTACCCACCGGGTATTCCAACAGTGTTAACGGTAACAATTACGCCGTTATTTATAAAAACTTTAATTTGTCATTTTCTTCATCCGACAATTATTTTGTTATGGGGCCCACAAATGGTTGCGCCGTCGTACGAATATTCCCCGACAACAATGAATATTTTATAACCACTTGCGTATTTTTGAAAAAAATTCATATATCACCCTTAACTTTAACTTTTTATCAATTTAACCATTTACTGAATTGTAATTATAAGAAAAATTGAATACTTTTATTTCATAAAATTCGGGGTCTTACAATCTCCCCTCCTTATGAAATTTCGTCCCCGAAATTTACGTACCTGGTATTTCAAAAAGTTAAGAATACCTTGTTTTCATTTCAGATTCTATCTCTCGGGTCATCATGATTTCTCCATTGCTCATCTCCCGTGATAACTTCATTTGGGTTCCTCATTTGTTGGGAAGTCATGACAACCGCTATCCCTCGAACTACTCGGCTTTGACTTGTCTGGGGCAGCATTTGGCGTCATCACTACCGTTGGAATATACTTTTCTATAGGTCATATTCCTCCCTCAACTGCCTCGTCGTACTCCTGATTCATGATCTGAATCATCAATCTTCGATCCATATCGAATTCAGGTTGACCGCTCTGTACAGGGTAATTCAAAACTCGATGTTGGGTTCTCCCAATTGCTTTCCAAAAAGAGAAATTCATATCATCTATTTTAGCCTTCTTAAACCGGATATCTGTGACGCCCCCAAATCCAGGTTCTCTAACCTCAGATTCAGTGCTCAAGATCCTATCATCATCATAAGCATTCTATAACTATTTCGAAATAATAAACATACATTGTTCATTATACAAAAGTCTCAAAACATGGTCCCAAGGTCTCTCTAACCTTAACTTTAAATACACCATTTATAATACAAATAGTTTACTCAAGAAATTCCATTAGATAATAACTAATTTAACATTCATTCTAAAATTACTCCGGATCTTGCCCTTGCCCTTGTCCTTCGTGCATTAGATCCTTGGGCTTAATCGAAAATAGAGGTCATGATATAGTAAGAGTAAGCAACTAATTTGCTTCACAAGTTTATAAAGACAAAGGATATATATCATGACTTAGAAAGAAATATTGCCTTCAATGTTCAACAATAATATAAGATTGTGAAGGAACATGAATTAATAATCAACAATTGAATATTCGATAATTGAATAACATGAACTGAGTGGTTTTGAATAACCATGAACATTTGCCAAGGTGTTCAGTGATTTAAACTGGACCTTTTAAAAACTTTTGGTATTCAAGGGGATCAGCCTTTCATACCCCGTGATTTATGCATAAACACTTAATAATCCGACATTGATATCATGCCTTAATCAAATTTGTTCATTTCTCAGTCAAGAGTTCTTACCATATCAATTAATAAGAACAATTATTTAAAATCCATTTGATTTAACAAATTTAGACATGCTTGATCTAGCTGATACAATTAGCATAGATCTATCCATAAAGTTCATAAATGAAGAACTTTAATTTAATTCATAGTTCAATGGCGGAGAACGGAATTCAATTGCACAAAGTCTTAATTTCAATAATCAATAAAGGCGTGAATAATCATCAATAATTATTCACTAATATGCTTTTGAAAATAATAACTCAAGTTGAGTTAGGAAACTTGCCTCGATCGTGAGGTTACAGACTACTGAAATAAATTTCTATCCACTATGTAGTTAAATTATCTTCCTTTGAGAGACCTATAATTAGTCTTTCAATTAGTCAATGCATAACATCCGATTATGTAATCACATAAATATCATACATTACAATAAGTTCTTATAAACATTATCATGCCTAGATAGTGTTATTATTAATTAATCGACTACCTTTAATTCACATAATATTATTAACTTAGATAATATTAATTCACCTTCTAGTATTATTGGTTCACTAATAATACTTTAAATCATTATCAACATTTTATTCACTTACTAATATTATTAATCATTTAATAATATTTTATTCCTTTACTAATATTATTAATCATTTAATAATATTTTATTCACTTACTAATATTATTAATCATTTAATAATATTTTATTTAATCTCAATATTATTATTTAATAATAATACTCTAATCTAATATTTTTATTTACATAACAACATCATATTATAATATTATTAGTATTATAATAATATTCCAATGATTTATTAAATTATAAAACAATTTATTCTAATTGTTCATCCTTTAATAACCTCTTATTTAATATCCATAAAAGGTCATAAGTAATATTTATTATTATAAATTACCAAAATGCCCTAAGATAGTCATGATATAATATATTATGAGCATTCAAGCATAAAAATCATATTTTCTCATTAAAGGCATCATTTAACTATTTATTTCCTTTTATTCATAACCTAATCATTTTTTTAGAAAAATAGCAAACTGATTCCAAATATTCTCAGCTTCTGGATTTTAACAGAATATGAACCAACAATGATCCTCTAATTTTTCTAGAATTTTAGAAAATGATTTACTATTTTTAGAGTGTCCAAAACACTCGGATCTTGCTCTATTTTTCATAAATTGAGTTTTACTCAGACAAATCTGAAATTTTCAGGGTATGCTCTCTTAACATATATGAAGCTACTGTAAAAATTTTGGAATTTTCCAGTGTATACACAGTGAGATATTCGTAGGATAATATTTATGGAGTCCTTTACTGAAATAGTCATTACGCACAATATATAACTTTCGAACGTGTCCGTTCTTTTTCCTACGCGTAGATAACTTCATAAGGTACCTCTGTAATATTTTTCCAGATTTTTACAAGACAAGGAACTGACCGAAACAGCCTCATGAAAAACAAGTCAGTAGCTGATTTAGGATTTCAAAGCTTTAGCATATAAAGTGGACTGTTTTGGGAAAAATAATCTTAAAGGTTTCAAAACTTACTAGATTTGTGATCTACCACTTGGGTTTACTAGATAACTCATGTATCTAGCACCCCCCTTCGACGGATCATAATTCCAAGTTGTAGAACTTGAGTTACACAAGATTTAGTGGAAGAAAAACAAGAGTTTTCACCCTTGGAGAACATATGCTCATTTTCTTCCTCTAAGCCTTAGATCCAACACTCAAGATACTTAGTTCCATGCATGATGGTATGTATAACTAGTGTATCTTGAGTAGTTGTACATAACCCCATCAAAACTCAAGCTATCAAAACAAGGTAAGAGAAGAAGATGAAGGTACATTATACCTTGACTTAGTGACTATCTTCCTTGATTTTCCAAAGTAACTAATAAACTTAGGGGGCATAAACAACTAGCACTCCTATATTTTTTTCTTTCTATGGATGAAATTCTCTCTTTCTTTTCTCTCTTTGAAGTTGGCTAGCTTGGGAGCAAGAGATAGAAGAAGAAGATGAAGAAGATGGAGAGAAAATGAAATGTTGGAATACGAATGAAGTGTTGGAAGAATGAGATGTGCATTCAAAATGTAATGGGCAATTCATTATTAATTCTCCCACAATCATTTTGTTGCCCATTAGGTAAAACACTTTGTATTACTACTTACCTTAGGTTAAACATGATTAAATGTGCATAATGGAGTGGCAACCAATGGGAGCCTTACAACATTGTCCTTATGTTTAATCATGTCTACTAATGGACAAGCTAGATTAATTAATCCACTTAGGATCCTCATAATATCCACCATTTAGCTTTTATTTTAAATGCCCAATTTTGATTAATCAAATGTCTAGAATACCCCCAATCAAGTGGGCTAAGTATTGGATTACATTTTATTTTCCTTGGGCTTTTCTTTTAATTGATTTGGGCTAGATAAAAACATAGTCCAACAATTTTAATAATGTTACCCAATTTGATAATTTAGGGCTTTCATCTCCAATCATATGATGTTTAATTACTTATACATATGATTTTATCTCATAACCTAATTAGATTTACAAGAATTAGGTTTAAAATTATTAGTCACTTAAAATACTAAGTTTACCCACTTAAGTTAGTATACATATAAAATACTAACTTTTTCGTATTACCATAACCCTTAGGTTATTTAATATCCTTACCTAATGTATAATTAGGTCACAAGGCTTTCATTTTAATGAAATCCATAAATGTATGTATCCATATATAACACAAAGTAAAAAAATGTACATACATACATGGTGACTTAAAATTCACTATTATTACATCCTCCCCCCTTATAAGAATTCCGTCCCAGGAATTACATATAAGGTTACTCAAAAAGGTGTGGGTAATTTTCTCTTATCCTTTCTTCAAGTTCCCACGTAGCTTCTTGACAGATTGTGGTTCCTCCAAAGAACTTTTACGTAATGTATAACCTTATTTCGCAATTTACATTTCCTTTATCTCTAAAACTTCGATTGGAATTTCCTCGTACGATAAATCTTTTTACGACTGAATTGGCTCGTCACGATATCACATGCTTGTAATCGAGCTTATATGGTGTGTAGCATCGACACATGAACACATTATGAATATGTTCGATTCAGAGGTAGAGCTACCTCAGACGCCACTTCCTTATCTTCTTCAAGATCTCAAAAGGTCCAATAAATCTCGGACTCAGCTTACCTTTCTTTCCAAACCTTATCTTTCCTTTCCAAGGAGATACTTTCAAAAATGCATGGCTTCCCACCTCAAAATCTCGCTTCTGGCGATGTAAGTCTGCATACTTCTTCTGGCGATCTTGAGCTGCTACCAGTCGGGCTCTAATCACCTTAATGGTCTCTACGGTCTGCTGCACCAGTTCTGGTCCCAACAATTGACGTTCACCCACTTCATCCCAGCATACGGGCGTTCTACATTTCCTCCCATACAGTGCTTCGTACGGCGGCATTCCGATGCTGGCGTGGTAGCTATTGTTGTATCTGAACTCTACCAATGGAAGATGATCCTCCCAACTACCCTTGAAGTCCATCACACAAGCTCTGAGCATGTCTTCAAGTGTTTGAATCGTTCTCTCACTTTGCCCATCGGTCTGTGGATGATACGCGATGCTCATCCGTAGCTGCGTCCCCATTCTTTCTTGAAGACTCTTCCAGAAGTTTGACGTGAAACGCGGATCCCTATCCGACACAATAGATACTGGTACGCCATGTCTCGATATAATTTCTTTGATGTATAGTTTGGCTAGGTTGGTCCGGACTATACCGATCTTGATCGGCAAAAGTGAGCCGACTTCGTTAAGACGATCTCGATCACCCATATGGCATCGTGTCCCTTTTGCGTTCTTTGAAGTCCCACCACAAAATCCATCGTGATGTGCTCCCATTTCCACTCTGGAATCTCTAAAGGTCGTAATAGTCCACTCGATTAGTTGATGTTCGCCTTGACTCTCCGACAAGTTAGACATTTACGGACACATTCGCAACATCTCTCTTCATGTTTGGCCACCAAAAGTGTTGACGTAAGTCTTGATACATTTTGTGCTTCACGGGTGTATCGAGTACCTCGTATTATGTGCTTCTTGCGAGAATCTCTTATCTTAGTTACGTATTAATCTGCATACCCAAATTCGTCCTTCAAATCTTAGCGATCCGGTGCCATCAATCTTGTATTTCAATTCATCCCTTCACCAACCGCTTCTTGATGTTTGCCGCAATCTTCGTCCTTCTCTTGAGCCTCTTTAACCTTATCTAATAAAGTAGGGCTCATTTGCCACAAGAATAATTTCTCATTGACCTCAGTCGCATACTTAACCTCTAAGTCAAGTCGTTCAAATCCTTCACCAATTCCTCTTGAATGGTTAACTTCAATAACTTCTCTCTCGCTTTTACTCTTTCAGGGGCATGAAATTACCACTACATTTGCTTTGCTCGGATGGTACGAATCTCACAATCATAATCCTTGATCAATTCTAGCCATCCTGACGCCTCATATTTAGCTCCTTCGGGTGATATACTTTAGACTCTTATGATCCGTATATATCTCACACTTCTCTCCATACAAATAGTGCCTCCAAATTTTCAAGGCAAAAACTACCGCTGCTAACTCCAGGTCATGAGTCGGATAATCCTTCTCATAGTCCTTTAGCTGACGTGAAGCGTACGCAATGACCTTGCCATGCTGCATCAGTACACAGCCAAGACCCTTGTGTGACGCATCACTATACACTACAAATCCTCCCGTGTTGTCCTAAGAAAGCCAACACAAATGCTTCGATCGAGCCTCTTCTTCAATTCCATGAAACTCTTGTTCACATTTTTCCGTCCCAAACGAACTTCACCGCTTTCTAGTAAGGTTTGGTCAATGGCGATGCTACCTTTGAAAAATCTTGGATGAATCTTCGATAGTATCCTCGCTAATCCCAAGAAACTCCTAATTTACTTCTTGTGTCTTTGGGTCGTTCCCGATTGATAACCGCTTCTACTTTTGGCCGGATCTACCAAACACCATCTTTATCGATAACGTGACCCAAAATTGCACTCTCATGAACTAAAATTCACACTTGGAGAACTTTGCATACAACTTCTCCCTCCTTAACGTCTCCAACACTTTCCTTAGATGTTCAAAGATGATCTTCCTCTCGTCTCGAATATACCGTAATGTCGCCGATGAACACGACAACAAACTTATCCAAATCTTTGCTTAAACACTCTGCTCATCAAATCCATGAATGTTCTTTGGTGCATTAGTTAACCCAAAAGACATTACCGTAAACTCAAAGTGTCCATACCGAGTTCTAAATGCCGTCTTTGGAACATCCTCATGTCTCACCTTCAGCCGGTGATAACCAAATCCTCAAGTCAATTTTTGAAAAGTATTTTGCCCCTTCAACCGATCAAACAAATCACGATCCCGGGAAATGGGTATTTATTCTTAATGGTGACCTTGTTTAACTCTCGGTAGTCGATACAAAGTCTTAATGACCCATCCTTCTTCTTTACTGAATAAGATTCGGTGCTCCCTATGGTGATACACTTGGTCGAATGTATCCCTTATCTAACAACTCTTGTAGTTGAACCATCGGCCTCCTTCATTTCTACAGAGCCATACGATCTGGCGCTTTGGATACCAAGTGATGTCCCCAGTACCAAATCGATAACAAACTCTATCTCTATCTCGTGGCAATCCCGAATTTCATCCGGGAAAACGTCAACGAATTCCCTTACAATAGGTATTTGACCCGATTCACCCTCGATTCTGCGGGTATCCACAACGTGAGCCAAATAACCTATACAACCCTTCCTAAGCAACTTCCTTGCTTGCATCATCGTCGAACAACAAGATTGTCTTGGCGATTTATTGCCATAAAATACCACCTTTGACTTATTCGAGTCTTTAGGTGTCGCACTTTTTCTTACGATCGATGACCGCTCCATGACTTGATAACCAATCCATCCCAAGGATTACATCAAACTCTCCAAGACGAATCCAGTATCAAATCCACGTTAAGCTTAAAACCTCTTACATTAGCACAAGCAGTTCCTATAGATGTAGTCTACAGGATAATTTCTTTGTTTGCTACTTCTACATTCATTGGGTGTTCTAATAGTTCATGAGGTAAACTTAATCTTTGAGCAAATTCATCGATATAAAAAGAACATGAAGCTCTCGAATCGAATAACACATAGGCATTTATATCATTGATCGGAATTATACGACACCACCTCCCTGGATGCCACAAAGATCTCTTGCCGCCATATTGAATGTCCGTCTTTGTTGGCTGTTTGGTCAATTTGGTCCTCCACCGGTTGTCTTTGTGTTATTGCCTACATTGCCATTTCCGCCATCTATGCTTTTCTTCTTCAGCAATCCTTGATCCGATGTCCCACTTCACCACAATTAAAGCAACCTCCTTTCTTCACCTTAGTACAATTGGGTGAGGTATGCCCTTCTTGCCCACATGTATAACATATCATTTTTCCTTTCAAGCACTCCCAAAGTGACCCTTTCCACAGCTTCCCACACACCGACTTCTTTTGTTGTTGCACGCTTCCTTGCTTGATCTCCAGATTACTACCCCATCGCTCCATTTCCGCTTCTTATTGTTGCCACCGCCATCACGACATTTTGATTCCCACCTTCTTTTTTTCTTGTTCTTCTCCGATTGTTTCTTGAGACCGCTTTCGCTTCTCCTTCTCGCTATAAGAGCTTTTTTCCAACGTAGTTGAGAATGATGTGATTTGTAAAACCGCTACCTTACTATAAATCCACGACTTTAGTCCATTTTCAAACCTTCTCGCTTTCCTCGCCTCCTCTGTGTCCACGATGTGGAGCGAATCGCCAATTCATTGAATTTCGCAAAGATACTACGATCTTGACATATTCTCCTGTTTTCAGTTCCAAGAACTTGATCTCCATTCTTGCTTGAACACTCTCGTGGAAGTAGTTCTCAAAGAACAACTTCTTGAATGCTTCCCAAGTCACGATTCCGATTCCGCTTTGTTCGGTTGGCATCCCACCAATAGCTAGCCTCCCCTTCATTAAGTAGGTAGCAAAATTGTCTTCGCTCTTCTTCGCTACTCTAGCAATAACGAAGGCCTTCTCAATCTCCTTTACTCACATTTGGGCTTCTATCGGGTCATTGTTCCTCTCCGAACTCAAGCGGTCCCTCTTGCGCTTGAAGTCCTTAAAGTTTACTATTTGGGTGCTCGCTTTGATTTCCTGCGAGTTGAGCTTGATTCCTCATGGCTTCAACCATCATGTTAATAAAATCTTGCATTGGGTTTGTTTAGATCCCACGCATTATTAACCTGACTCTTCAATATCTTGGTTCCCGAGTCCACGTCTGCGGCGCCATTATCTAGTGAAACAAAAATTCTAACACGTTACTCGGATTTATTATCATATGATTACTTAGTATGTAATACGCTATTTATTTAAACAATCGATGATCATTATGTGAGAGTTTTAAGTTACCGAGATTTGGAAGTCTTTCTCCACGCTTAGTGGGTTAAGTTTGTTTTAAAGAACATTTTCCAAATCAGATCATCAATTCACATAACATTAAATAGAAAATTTACTATTTAAAATTTTCTAACACATATCATAATAATAATCTGCATTTATATTCATACACCAATCTTCAAAGTGACTTACACGATTAATACGGGTATATTTTTTATAAATGCTACTATCCCATTTTAACACAAAAGATGGGATTAACTCATAATGATACCTCCCTACAAACACAATTAGGGAAAGTACCTAACCATTTACTACCTCACACTGTTGAGGTTTACATCAACATAAAACCTTATTACACAACAAGAAAGGTACTAATGCATCTATTTACAACTGGCCATCACATGATCACCAATTTGTGGCCTGCGCCAGTCACCCAGACAGTTCTCTAGGGAAGCAACTACTCTCGAGAACTCTCTCGTCGAGCAGATCGACTAGACTCTCCTATCTCGAGTGGACCCTCCTAGCCCCAATCGCTACCGCCCCTCATCTGCAGCTGTCCTAATGCCGATCCTAAAGTCTCCACTCGACCTTCATGGCATCCAAAGCCATCTCTAATAGGTCCACTGTGTTTGGCCGACTTATGAAATGCTTCTTCCACCGTATCTTGTCTGCGCAATCTCTACGTCAAACTCACTCAGCATCGCCAGGATGCTCTACTCTCAATCTCGCGAACTTTGCCTTCTCCTCTCTTAGCCGGACTCGTATCTCTGCTAGCTCCATTCATGCACGATAAGCGAGATCCTTATCTTTCCGCTCCGTGTGTTGATGGTTCATATTCTCCGCCTCCAATTGCAAAAATCCTTTGCTCCTGAGCATGGTTTTTTCTAACGAGTTACTAATCATCACATCCTTGAGGTGTCCGACACCTCCTCCAGGACGACCTCCTCCGGTCTACGTAATGGCTCCCGACTATCACCGGCATCCTATAAACAAGGATACAACATCGAGATTACAATAAAATATATCCATTGATGAAATGAAATAATATTTTATTAAGTACAACACATACTCGATGAATTTCCACATCCTCTTTAATGGGAAGGCAATGAAGGACAATGTCAGTGGATAAACCTACCATGTCTTCATGAGACCATGCAAACACATCCTAGAATTGGGTTAATAGCGTAACCATGTCATTCCGTTGGTTTGGGGTAAGGTCTGAACCAATCTGGATTAACTTAGGGCTTTCTAAGGTTCCGAGATTGAAAGAAGTGGTTTGATCACGGTTGGGTTTGGGTTTGTCTTTGACCCATTCTTGAATTTCTGGAGGCACCTCAATGTCATCCGGGAGATCCATCAAGGCTCAATTCATCTCTACATCAAAGGTACAATCCTTGCGTGGGAGGCGTCGATCCGCAAATACATCTGAGACATCTAAATTCGAGTCCTGAAACAAAATATGTTTTCACTTAGTATATATGAAATGCGTTGATCATACAGGTGTTAGCATATCTTTGGTAAAATAAACCGCTATCTTTATGCAGGAAAAATAAGCTTGATTATTGTATCTACAGGCGAGAAAAAGAATTTACGCTACCTTTTTACCTTTAAACCAAAGCAAGGAATGTTGTTCCAATTGGTAAGGTAAAGTCCGGACCGCACGCGATGATAGAGGATTGTCATCATCCTCCTTGTCTCGAATGATGGCCATTACGTCACGACAATCATCATCTGGGGTGTATCTGTTGGTATGTTCATCATGGACGATGATGCGCATGCCCGACATTATTCGGACAACGTTTTCCTTGATTCTTCACTCCTTTTCTTCGATTGCGGGATCTGGAATAACGATTTTCTTTTCCTCCACCGGTTTCGGCTTAGGAAATAACATGGCCATGACATTGGCTGGCACCTTTACTGGAGGTTGTGCGGACTCGGAGTTTGAAGGCGAAGCCGAACGCCACATGGTTGAAGCTAAAGGAATCTGTTGATGCTTATGAGGATTCCTGTGACTAGAGCTGGCAGAATAGCCTAGTCCAGCTGTTCCAACTTGCTTGGTTAATCGAATGGGGTACTGGATACCCTGGCCATCTTTACCCAACCCTTGTCCTGGCTTATGACCCAACGACATCATTTCTTGAGTGGCTGACATCACCTCAGCAGAAATGTGGGGTTCGGGCAGTGGTGCTCCAATAGCGTGGTATTGGGTGTTGCTTATTTCCAAAGCATGAAAACTGACTGGTTCTACGTCTGCATTGGCATTTATGAATGGAATGTCCCCGTGCGGAGGAATCTTTGGTTCAGCATTGACCGTGACCAGGCTAGATAATGTACTTCAATTGTTGGTGAAGGGTGGAGGGGACTGCCCCTGCCATGTGGATCTATGGTCGTCCCAAGAGCAGGTTGTATCCCGAATCTTTCTTGAGCACATGGAAGGATACGCAGAATGTATGAGGGCGAATTTCGATTGGCAGCTCAATTACTCCAACCGAGTTACGGCGGGCTCCATCAAAAGCTTTGATGATAGTATGGCTACTCCGAATTCGATTGAGATTGATATTCATCTTCACCAAGGTGGCATATGGGCAGATATTCAGAGAGGAACCTCCATCTATTAAGACTCCAGCCACCATATATCCGGAGGACAAGACCGCAATGTGCAACGGTTTGCAATGACCAGTCCCTTCGGGCGGTATGTCATCATCAGTGAAGGATATCACATTAGTGTTGAAAATGTGATCAACCATGTGTTGAAATTTTTCTCAGATCCACTGATGTCGGAAGATAGGCTTCTTCAAAAACCTTTAACAAGACCTTCCTAAGTGATTCTCAAGTTCTTTAACCAAATCCAAAATTGATATTTGTGGTGGAGCTTCCTTCAAGCTTAAAACCACCTAGGCTTCGTTATGACCCACAAAGACGGAGGAATTTTTCAATCTTCTCCATGGGTATTTTCCCTTTGATTTGGTGGTGGGGTTCATCACCGATGGGGAAGATACGATGGATTTTCCTTCACCTCGCAAGCGGTGGTATGTGAGGTGGATCCTTCACCTTCTCCATAATTCCATGGAACCTTCGCATGGCTAACAATAGGATATTGTGCTCGCATGACAAGTTGATTGGCTGGAGCTGCCACTTTCAAAGGATTGTTTCTCCTTTGAGATGAATTATCGATGTCGTGAGAACAAAGATTAATCCCTTCAACTTCGATAGATATAATCGCTACTACACTTTTCCACTTAGTAGGGCCTGCATTCTCACTTTCAGACGTAACACGTTGTCGTTATCTCGCCAAGTCGCAATTACACCACCGTTGATTAGATTTTGAATAAGGTGGCGGAGTGCCCAACATTCTTCTCGTGGTTGTGACCATGAGGCCGGGAGTGGTATTGACATACTCCATCGAGTTGTAAGGTCCCAAACGAGGGTTGATTGGAGGTAGAAGGGAACTGATCCTTCCTTCATTGATTAACATGTGAAGGATTTCCTCCATAGGTTGGCCCAAATAGGTGAATTCCCGTTTGTTGGCGAAATCCTGACGGGCTTTGGCGTTTGCTCTCTTCGTCACTTTGTCTTCCAGCATTTCATTTTTTGAAAGGGACGAGGGAATATTCATGATGATTGGTAGGAGACCGGCATGCTCCTGGCTGATTAATTGCCAAGTCACTTGATGCTGATAAGTCACCAGTTCCGCCAATTACTCAATTTGTTTGCAGAGAGCTTTCATCTTTCGTTCCATTGTGAATTGGGACTTAGCATAATCCCATCTGTCATCACCGTCTTTGATGGTCTGGGGGGAATCACAACTGAAGTTGGAACTCTCTCCACTGCTCCAATTAATCATGTTGACCTCTTTTTCTTTGTGTTGAGGAAGAGGGTTGTCTTGTACGTGAGGCTGATCGGTTTTGGTGACTATGATCTCTCCATTATCTATTAGGTTCTGGATCTTGTGTTTCAAGGCCCAACAATCCTGAGTATCATGTCCAGTGCCCGGCATGATAAACACATTTCTAGCGACAGATTGAAACCCCGGCCCATTAAGGCCTTGGTGGTGGAAGAAGATGCGTAATTTTCTTCTGTGTTGTCAGAAGATTAAGAATGTTCTCGAGGGTATCCCCCAAGGGTGTAAACACTCGATGGCGTTTGACTTCTCCACCTTTTGGTACTGGAGGGTTTGAAGACTGTGCTGGAAAGGGAGTATAGTTTCTCCTTTGAATGGGCATACTTTGATTGCCTTTTTGTCCCTGTAGTATCAGGGAAACATCTTCCTCTTTCTTTTTATGGACCCTCCGGGGGTTGTTCCCATAATTTCCAGATTGGATGTGATCAGCAACAGCTTTGAGTGCGGCTAGGTCTTGAATCTTTCCTGACTTCAACCCCATTTCAGCCATCTCCCCATGTTTAACCATTTCAGAAAACGGTTTGCCGATGCCGGCTAAAACTCTCTCATAGAAGGGAGCTTCTTGTATGTCTATGAATGTCATGACCATTTCTGATTCTGACATGGTAGGACTAACTTGGGCAGCCAGGCGTCTCCACCTTTGAGCATACTCTCTGAAAGACTCGTTAGACTATTTCTTAATCTTGGTAATTTGATACCGATCAGGAGCCATTTGAGTTTGAAAACTGTATTGAGTGAGGAAGGCATGTGCTAGCTCTTCCCAGCTATGGATTTTGGAGTTGTCTAATCTTGTGTACCACGAACGGGCTTCTCCAGTTAGACTCTTTTGGAACAATTGCATTCTGAGTTTTTCATCCTCTGCATAGGATCCCAGTTCTCCAATAAAGACTTTTAAATGTGTATAAGGATCCCCTAACCCGTCATATTTTTTCAAAGTCGAGTTTTAAATTTTTTGGATAGTGAACACCAGGAAAAATACATAGATCAGCATATGAAACACTCCCGTGTGTTCCAATTCCTTTGATAGCGCGAAGGGTCTCTTCCATTTGGAGGACTTTCTTTTTGATGTCACCATTGTCTGGATCTCCAGTGGAATGGGCAGCATCATGCGTTTTGTTGGTCGTATCCAACTGTGGCTCTGGTATGGTAATGACCAAAATTCCTCCTTGTGTGGAGGGCTCAGTATGTCTGGTATTTTTTCGACCTGTGTGGATCGGTGTAATTCTTTTAATAGAACGACCAAATCATAATCTGTTTGCTTAACCCGTTGAATTCTTTTCATGGAAATCGGAATAAGTTCAGTTTGGTTCGGATGATTACATGATTATTTGTAGGCTCGTTGCCTTTTGGACTTTGACCGGGTAGTAGGTCCGATTGATTCCTTCGAAAGACTGGCATAGTTTAGTCCTTAGGGAAGGTGTATAATGACATGTTATGTGATGTGTCCATTTTAGGAATTTTATCCTGCAAAACGGGTGTCAGCTGTTTGTAGCATGTATGCGGACATATTGCTTCATATTTCTCATTACATGGAGATAGATATGGAATGAAATTATAAGTATTTGTGTTTTACAAGTAATTGAAATGAGAGCATGAAGAGACTTTCCTTCATTTTGGGTTTATCAGATGTTGACCTATCTTAGGTTACTCTCGCGGCTTTTTGGCATGAAGGTTCCCAAATCATCGCAATCTACTAGACGCGAAGTTATTCCGGTCTTTCAACTGGAGCGAATTTGGGTGGTGCCTTTCACAGCCCTCGAGAATTAGTCTTCTCACGAGTCCAGTAATCAAACACCGATGGGATAGCCTCCTGGTGGAGGGACCACACAACATACATTCACATACATCGCGTCTCACCGTATAAAATGATGATATGTGCGAAACACTAATATCATAAGCAGTTTATAGTGCGAAGCACTAACATCACACGCAGATATGATGCGAAGCACTAAGCTCAAACAAGACATGCATTCGTACACATTCATCTAATGTAAATGCAACATCCACACACAAGCATATAACAGTTTTGAAAAGATTGTAGTAGCGGCTTAAGTCCTCTTACTGGAGTCCCCAGTAGAGTCGCCACCTGTCGACGTCGGGATTTTTGGATGTCCCTTTCCGTTACTTGTTCTTTGGTGTTCTCATTTTAGGTTAGATTTGTTTGAAAAAACAAGTGAAAAAGGTCCGACATGTATAATGTCGACGATGGGATTGTTAAGAGTCGCCAGTTGATTTTTTAAATGGTTGTACCAACACAACCGAGAAAAGGTTTGCACATTGACCCAGTGATGTGACACTGATATACGGGTCGGCGAAACCGAGATTCGTTTAGGGTCAGGGACTTGGTTATGCGGGGAAGGTGTTAGGCACCCCCCGACATCCGTGTTACCATGGTGACCGCCTCTTTTCAAGAAACTATTATATGAGTGTGTGTGTGTGTGTGGGTCAATGTGCTGTTATATGAAAGTTGTGCGATGACTCGTTCGAACCTATATACACAGGGTTTGAATTTATGTAAAAATTCAGTTTTAGCAAGATATGGCAATGATGTTTTATAAAAAAGGTTTTTCAAACCCTGATGCTCAATAGGAATTTAGACCTTTTACACTCCCATTTTTATTAAATGAGCGGCTGGATTGATTTTATTTGACGGATGCGAGGCATCCGTATGAAAAATAATACATCCAAAAATAATGTCGACTTCCTGCATTGGGTATGGAAACCATCGAGGAAATACGTACATCGCAGAATAATTTTACAAAAGTCACTTACATACTAAAAATGTCCATCATGGGAACCAAATCTAGATCCAATGATATGAATCTGTGATCACATGATTCCTAGGCGCACAGAATATTGCAATTTGTATGAAAGCAATAAGCAGGTATATATATAAAAACGTTAAATATATATATATATACAGACAGGATCACCAACCACGAAGCACCTCCATGGGGGATCAAAATGTAAATAAAATTATAAATACTGATTGACCACCACGAAGGAAACTCCAGTGGACGAATGTAAATAAATAAAGTCATAAATGCGGTCAACAATGACCACGAAGTAAACTCGAGCGAGACTAAATGTAAAGAAAGCTATAAAAGCGATCAACGCCACGAAGGAACTCCAAACAGACAAAATATATATATATATATATATATATATATATATATATATATATATAATAAATGCACTAGGATGTAAAATCCGAGGCTCATCGAACATAGTTAGACCACAGTTCATATATATATATATATATATATATATATATATATATAAAAAGCGAGTAAACGCACTGCATCAAAATCAGGCTCATCGAACAAAGTCCAGACACATAGTTGATATATATAAGTATATATATATATATATATATATATATATATATATATATATATATATATATATATATATAGCGAATAAACGCACAGGCGCATCAAGTTCAGGCTCATCGAACAAAGTCCGAATGACAGTTTAATATATACAAGTGTATATATATATATTAAAGCGATAACGCTCGGGCCAAAGTCTAGGCTCAATCGAGACATAACTCAATAATGTTAGTGATCAATATATATATAAATATATATATAATATATATATATACTCTGATCGGAATGAAACCACTTGGATGAGAAGTCCGGCAAAAGCAAGCAACACGACTCTCAACGTGTAGAAGGGTGTGTGCAAAGATGAAGAAAAACTCTAAAGTATGTGAGAAGGCTTACAATTTGGTGATAAAAAGGGCTTCTATATCTTTAGGTGGGTAAACACTAGGCTTTTGTGGGTACAAAAGAGGCTACATATGAGCTCACAGTGTTTGAAAGTGGGAAAATACAATTGTATGGCGAGTGTAGAGCAAATTGTCTGTGGTTTCCCCATCTTTTTCTCTTAAAATCAACACCCCAACCTCTTATTTATAGGCAAAAGGTCTTTGCCAGTGTGTACCACTGGTGTGAGCCAGCAGTGTGTACCAAAGGCGGGTCGGCCGGCCGGTTACTGGCTCAGGTCCGTCGTCTCGAAATCGTGTGCGTGCACTCGAACCTTTGCAATGTCCACTCGAATTTTGAGAAGTACAATCCGCATCCGTTTGGAAGTATTCAGGACCTATTTCGACCGCCGTTGTCGAGAGTTATGCGATGGCATGGGATTAGAGTTTGTCTGAAGTCTTTGAAGATGGGGCGATGCCCCCGGTCTTCAAGCTTCAACTTTCATTCGTTACCCCTTTAATAGTCACTCGGGATTGGTTAGCCTTGTGGGACATTGTTGCGTAGAGACAAGATATGGCATCGTGTTGGATAAGATGGCGATGTTGCCCTCATGGTGTTATTCTTTCTTTGGATTGGGCGATAAGCGAGGCGTTGCTCGAGACTTCACGAGATTGACCTGCTTTGCATTTGTTGAAGGTCCTCATTGTCATCTTTGAGGTGTGCTGTCTTCCCAATGTTATTACCGGGTTGGTACGGTGTATCTCGTTGTGAGTCTTAGATTGAAGTGATGGCATTTGAAACAAGCATTTAAGGGTCATCTCGAAATCGCATTCCTTGGGGTTATCACCAAGGTTGGTGGCTATTCCATGGTTGGGACTAAGATCGGATACCTCGGGGTCATCTCCGAGATTAATCGGTCTTCTCGGTGAGTGTTACGGTATTGTATCTCGCAGGTCTCGGGGTTAGATCCGAGGTTGAAATCAATTACTCTCCATTTGCGATCTGGGGTTAATGTTAAACTTCCTAGTAGTATCCGGTATGGATTTGGATTGTCTTTCGTGGTTCTCTCTTAAAAGATGAATTTGTCCTCCTGCATGTTAATAATAAATGAGTACGGAAAATTTCGAGTGTCTCTGATTTATTCGTTTTATTAGATTATAAATAGAATATATTATATTTTATTTAAAAGATTTTGCTTTAAATATGGACCGTCAGATTAAAGTAAATCAATACTGGACCGCTTCATGAGTTAGTTACTATACTGATCCATTTTTCTATAAATAGAAGCTCATTCCTTCATTATTTCTTACGAATTCACTTTGAAACTCTAGAGAGAAACTATAGAGAGAAATAAGAAAAGTGTTACTACTACTTCACTACTTCTATATCCAAGACTCTTCTTCTTAAGGTAGGGAATATTATTTGTTGTACTCATAAGGGGTATTCTTTCTTTCTTATTCATGAAGAGAACTTACATTATTCCATTCTTTATTATTACATTGGAATAACTTTTGTATCATGGGGATAACCTATACTTGGTGAAATTCTTACATTATTTCATTCTTTATTATTACATTGGAATATCATATATACGTGCGTTCTGTTGGGACACGGTTCCGTATTTATTATTATTCTATTGGGATATCCATGTTCATGCGTTTTTACGCCGGGACTGGTTCCGCCATTATTGGTATTCTGTTGGAATAACTTTGTCTACGCGCAAATCTGCATGCATGGTGATTTACATTATTATTTCGTTCTTTATTATTACATTGGAACATCCTCATGCGTGCTTTACGCATGACCGTTTCATTAATTATTATTACGCTGGAATAACTTTTATGCGTGCTGAAGTACCACATGCATGGTGATTTCTTTTGTTATTCCATTCTTTATTATACTCAGTTGGTTAAAACGTTGACTTCCATACTCCATGAAATTAGTGGAATATCCTTGATATTTGCGCTTCATCCAGTATCTTTTCATGTAAATATTCTTCTGAGCATTCTTGAATTTTACTCTACAAAGCAGTATCATGTTGACAATTTGGACGTTATTAGTTCCTGGATAAATTAATTCTTGAACTTGTTTTATTGAATTATTATGTCATTGTCATCATCCTCATGTTTATATTATGTTGAAAGTCATCTGTGGCCTGTAGTGCATAGATGGACTTGGTATGATTATGACCAAGGATTATTCGGTATAATCATGACCATAATGTTACAAATGATGTGAGAAAAGTCCTCATTGGCCCGTAGTGCATTGATGGATAGTTTTTGGTATGATTATGGCTATGGATTCTTTTAGGCCAAGGGTGCAAAAATGAATTATTTTATGGCATGATTAGGACCGTTGATGAAAACATGATTATCTTTGGCCGTGGTGCATGGATAATTCATGGTCGTGATACTAAAGAATATCCTTGGCCTGTAGTTCAGGGATGATTTGATGATGTGGATTATTTATTAAAATCGAGTCTCGTGATAAAAGTGATGAAAACCTTTTAAATCATAGAAGATAGTAGATTTTATTCTCTACTTGACTCTTCTAATGGATTGCTTGTTCCGCTGCAGTTAAACTTGATGTTTGTTATATTGTATCAGTTTAACACTGTTGAAGGCTAATAATAATTTATTCTGCATTATCTTAGTCATAATATTTCTTATTGGGCTAGTTGAGCTCACCCTTCTACTTTCATTATTCTCTTCAGGAAATGAAAACGTTGCTCGGACTAGTCGGGGAACAGAGTGATGATCCTAGATGGTTCATTAGTAGTCCTCACTATTCTGTGAAATAGTGTGATAATAAATGTAATGAGGACTCCATTGAGTGTGGATATTGTCTAGATGACAATATTTGCATTAAAACTCACGGCCTATGTTTTGTCGTATTTTACACGACTGTTGTATAATTAAGTTGTATTTGTATTCAGTACCTTGTATCTGGCGACTCAAGATGGGTGATGTATACCTGTTTTGGGGGCGTCACACCGGTGGCAACGGTCATCAGAACAATGATAACCATCGTGGGGGAAATTATCATGCCATAAATGGTAACCACTTTGGTGGTAATCATGGCCAAGATAATAGAAGAAATGATTCAAGTGGAAAATTCAAGAAATGAAGAATTAACGATGATGGGAAGACGTCGACAGCAACACCAGCACCAGCAACAAATTTTAGGGGAGGAGAACGACCACCAGTTAGATGCTACAGATGCGGAGAGGAGGGACACATAAGTCCAAATTGTTCACAGCCTTCGAAGGTATGTTTTAGTTATGGAAAAGATGGTCACGTAGCTCGATTTTGTCCTATAGCGAAATCAAATCCAGCTGGGACGGTTGCACCAAAGGCGGATACGGACAAAACAAAGTCGGTGGTTTCAGGAAGAGTGTTTTTTGTGACTTCTCAAAAAGTGAGTAACCCGAACGAAGTTAGCACGGGTTAGTTATTTATAAATTCTTGCGAAGTTTATACCTTATTAGATACCGATTCTACCCATTCTTTTATTTCTCATACTTGCGCTCAACGTTTAAATTTGACTCCAAAAAAATTAGACTTTGACTTATCTGTTGAAACTCCATTGGGAGAAACCTTCATTACATCTACTGTTTATAAGTCTTATTTGATTTAAATCGGTAACCGCACGTTACCTGTCGATCTTATCTCTTTGAAAATACTTGCATTTGATGTGATTTTAGGAATTGATTTGTTAACTACTCATCATGTTAAAATTGATTATTTTCGTAAGGTTATTAGCTTTCATATTCCTAACCAACCTATTATGCGAATTCAAGCAACCAACCCACTAAAGTCAATCACTGTCATATCAAGCCATAAAGCTATTCGTTTATTGAAAAACGGATTTAAAGCTTTTTTAGCCCATGTCTCTGATTTAAACAAAAATACGTCAGATTTGAATGATATTTCTATTGTTAATAAATTTCCTGACGTATTCTCTGAAGACTTCCTGGCCTACCCTATAGCGTGAAATCAAATTTATATTGACCCCGGTAAAAAACCCATTTCTAAAACCCTTAAATATTTCTTCAACCAAAACGAATGTATAATGCGCCAAAGACGTTGGCTCGAGCTATTGAAGATTACGACCATACCATTCAATATTATCATGGAAAAAGCGAACGTGGTAGCTAACGCATTGAGTAGAAGATCGTATGCGTTTGCGATTGTAACGTTGTTAACACAAAGACCCATTTCATATGACTTATAAATGATAAAGATAGAGTTAAAAACTCTAGGGACCCGCGTGATGATGTCAAATAATATGAGTAGAATCGACGTTAATCGATAAAGTTAAAACCGCTCAAGCTACACACCCGGAGCTGATAAATGTGAAGAAGAAGGTTCAAGAGGGCGTTATTCTAGAAGCAAGAATCGACGAAGAGAGTAAATCTCAACCCTCAATTTAATTGGGCCATTCGAAATCCTCGATCGAGTAAGAACTGTGGCCTATAGACTCGTTTTACCGCCAAGTATGTCTCGTGTTCATAACGTTTTTCAATATCTATGTTACATAAATAAGTGGACGACCCAAACCACATTATTGAATTAGAACTAGACGAGATAGCAGAAGATTTAACATATGAGGAGATACTTGTTAAAATGTTAGATAAGAATGATCATATTCTACTCTCCAAGGTTATACCTCAAGTCAAAGTTTTATGGAGAAACCACGATGTTGAGGAAATGACCTGGGAGTTAGAATCTGAAATGAAATCAAGGTATCCTCACCTCTTTGACATACTAGGTACGCACCCTAATTTCGAGGACGAAATTTCATAAGAAGGGGAGGTTGTAAGACCCCAACTTTTATGAATAAAGATTAATTTTTCTCGAAATATATTTTTGAATATTATAGTGTGGATTTGATATAATGTTATAGTTGTGGGTAATATTTACAAATTTTGCAAAGTAAGCAAGTGGTTATATAATATTTCATTGGTCGGGGAATATTCGTTTTAATAAGGAATATTAAATGCACGACTAAGACAATCATTAATGGACCCCACAAATGCAAGTATTGTCGTATTTAGAAAATGGCAATTATCTTTTATAAAAACAACAAATGAAAGTTTTACCGTTAAACCGTTGAACTACCTCAGTAGTAAAAGAACAAGATGTCTGGCGTGGTTGCATAGTAGCACACGGTATTGATTATTGATGCTTACGTGAGAAGTCACTCAGTTATACTCAATTATTGCTACAGTAATTGTTACATAATATCTCTCATATTATTGATTCAATTATTGTCACAATATCATCTGCATAATATTTATTATTATTAAATCAATAATTGAGATGACAAAGTTATTCATATTATTATTTGCAATATTGATAATGTCTAGAAAGTTCTGTCAAGGAGAGGTTTGGTCACCTAATTGCGCGTCAATAGGGAGAAATCATTATCGGAAAACCCCTTCTTTCCTGGGAATGATCTGGTTGTTAAATATTATGAGTTATAATATTAATGATGAATAAGTTTGTGTTGATTAAAGATGAAATTTATATTTCCATTGTGTTGGGATTATTAGTGTTAGTGGAAATCAACATCTATTCCGATAATAATTGATGTTTGGAGGGTATATTGACCAATCAGATAATTAATCGTATAAATGAGCAATTAATTGCTATTAATTCATATGCTTATAATTGTTTGTTCATATGTGTGTACTATTGATTCACATACATGTACTATTAGGGGAGGTGGTGCACGATTGATAATACTTGCATGACTAAATTAAAAATAGAGGTATAGATGAAGGTACTATACTGTAATTATTTTTTCACATGTATAGAACTATTGATTCACATGATTGTACTATTGATTCACATGATGTACTATTAGGGGAGGTGGTGCAAGTTTGATAATACTTGCAGGACTAAATTAAAAATGAAGAAAAAGATGAAGGTATTATATTGTAATATTTTGAGCTCCAAAACGTGCAATTATTGAAACTCTGTTTTCCTATAAATAGAAGCTCATTCTTCTTTCATTCTCACCAATTCAGTAAGACTCACAAGAGCAATTATAGAAAGAGAAGCTATAGAGAGATGAGCTTTAGAGATAAAGTAGAAGAGAAGTCTGTTACCTCACTATTCCAATATCCAGTCTTCTTCTGAGGTAATGGATATTATTATTTTTTCAGTATTTATAAGGAATAATATTTTCTTCCATACTCTGTAGTATGTGAGTAATATTATTTCGTCTCGTATTCCTGATTATACCCTCATTTTGTTAAAGTATTGCTTCTATATTCCATGAAATTAGTAGAATATCCTTAAAATTTGCGCTTCATCTAGTATCGTTTCACAAGGATATTTTACGCACATTCTTGTTAAATTTTAAGCTTTTTATCTTTAGAATCTTGTCCATGAGTAGTATTCATTTTTTTACTAGACTATTCATAAAGTACTATTCACGGGGTACTATTCACAAAGTACTATTCATGGGTACTATTCATGAGTACTATTCCCAAAGTACTATTCACGGGGTACTATTCACTCGGGTATTATTCACCCGGGGAATTATTCATGAAAAAAATTAATTTTTTTTTCGATCCAAATTATTTTTGATACAATATCATTCTTGAATTTTACTCCACAAAGTAGTATCATGTTGGCAATTTGAATAGTATTGAATTCTGGATAAATTAAATTATAAATCTTTAAAAATTTATCCTTTGTTTCTTTTAATTGAATTCTTATATCATTGTCATCATCCTCATGCTTATTTTTTGATAAAAGTCATATGTGGCTTATGTGCATAGATGTACTATTAATTGGTATAATTATAACCATGGATTATTCAGTATAATCATAACCGTAATATTATAAATGATGTGATAAAAGTCCTCATTGGCCCGTAGTGCATTGATGGACAGTTGTTGGTATGATCATGACCATTGATGATTACATGAATATCTTTGGCTGGTAGTGCAGGGATGATTCGATGATGTGGTTTATTTAATAAGTTGAGTCTCAGCGATAAAGTTGATGAAAAACTTTTTAAATTATGGAAGATAGTAGATATCATGCTCTACTTGACTCTTCTAATGGATTGCTTATTCCGCTGCAGTTAAACTTGATGATTATTTTTTTTTATCAGTTTAACACTGTTGAAGGCTAACGATAATTTATTCTGCATTATCTTAGTCATAATATTTCTTACTGGGCTAGTTGAGCTCACCCTTTTGTTTTTATTGTTCTCTTCAGGAAATGAAAACGTAGTCGGGACTAGTCGGGGAGCAGAGTGATAGTCCGAGATGGTGGCTATAGTAGTCCTCACTATTTTATAAAATAGTGTGATAATAAAATCAAATGAAGACTTCATTTGAGTTTGAATACTGTATATGAGACAATATTCGTGTAAAAACTCTAAGCTACGATGTTGTTGTATTGTATAAAAGAAGTTGTATTTGATTTATGTACCATGTATTTGGCGACTCAAAATGGGTGATGTATACCTTTTTTTGGGGCGTCACAATAATATCCTGCAATTTCTATTATTATTACCGGTAACTTAAAATTTACTGGTACAAAGACTAAATATTACTCCCTCCATCCCAGGATAAAAGTCCTTATTACTATTTTGGGTAGTCCCATGTTAAATGTCCATTTTCCTTTAATAACCAAACTTTTACACATTTTTTCCTATTATGCCTGTAGTATTAAATATCTCATACTTTTCTTATTCTAATTCTCTCTCCATATTTAATGACATTATTATGGACAATTTTGTCATTTTATTCCTCTTCTTAATATGCGTGAAAAGTCCACCAAGACTTTTATCCCAGACCCGGAGAAAGATTATTATTTTTTTATGGGAGGAAGGAGGGGGGTGGGAGGTGGGGTTAGGTGTATATATAATCCTTTGAATTATTTTTTTTGGGAAGGGTGGAGGCGGGGTGGGTGTAAGACCCCAACTTTTATGAATAAATATTTCTTTTCTCTAAATATCTTTTTGGATAATAAGGTGTGAATTTGATATAATGTTATAGTTGTGGGTAATATTTATAAATTTTGCAAAGTAAGTAAGTTGTTATAAAATATTTGATTGGTCGGGGAATATTCATTTTAACAGATAATATTCGTACGACGGCACAATCATTGGTGGACCCCACAACGGAAGTATTATCTGAGTTAGAAAATAATAGAAATATCTTTTTATAAAAATAACTGCTAGAGTTTTACTGTTAACTGTTGAAATACCCGATGATAAAATTACGATAATCTGGCATTGGTTGCATAATAGTAATACCAGTATTGTATAGTACTTTTGATTATTGATGCTTACGTAAGAAGTCACTCAGTTTTTTCAATTATTGCCACAGTAATTGATGCATAGTATCTCACGTTATTGATTCAATTATTGTCACAATATTTTATATTATTAAATCAATAATTGAAACAACAAAGTTATTCATATTATTAATTGCATTATTAACGATGTCTTGAAAGTTTGTTCGAGCAAAGGGATTTGGTCACCTAATTGCGCGCCAATAGGGAGAAATCCTTATCGGAAAGCCCCCTCTTTCTTGGGAATGATCTGGTTATTAATATTTTGAGTTATAATATTAATGATGAATGTTATTAAAAATGTGTTTTGTGAAGACAAGTGAATTGAGATAAATAGAGGGGTATTTTATGAAGTATTTGTTATAAATTTTGCTTATTATAGGGACCCCACTTACCTATTTTTCAAAATTTTCGGTAGAAAGTTATCTCAGTTTTATTTTTTTATATATATATATATATATATATATATATATATATATATATATATGTGTGTGTGTGTGTGTGTGTGTGTGTTTTGAAAAACAAGTCAGGGGATGGGGGGTGGAAAAGGGATCACGGGAGGGAGTACTATTACATATATAATAAGATTTGTTTTTTTTTATGAAAACTAGAATATATTATATTTTGTTATGCATAGTGTCTGCATAGTATTTGCATAGTATCTGCATAGTATTTGCATAGTAAAATCAGAAATTTGTCAGAAATCCATGATTTTGACACTGTGCAGTCCGTGATTTTTCCTTTATTGTGCATCCAAAATAGTATCTTGTCATTCTCCTATAAATAGGATGCTTAGTTTAGAAATAAAAATCACACCAGAATCAAAGAATTATTCTTCTATAATATTGAGCGTATTTCTTTAGAGTTTAAGAAAGCTTTGAGTGTAAAAAACGGTGCAAGTTTTCTTCAAGAATATCTCCGTCCTACTAGTCAAAAATACTATCCTTTTAAGGTAAGGGATATATTTTTTTTTTAATATTCATAAGAAATAATATTTTCTTCCATACTATGTAGTATGTAAGTAATATTATTTCGTTTCAGATTCCGAATTCTACACTCATTTTGTTAAGTATTGCTTCTATACTCCGTGAAATTAGTAGAATATCCTTAAAATTTAAGCTTCATCTAGTATCTTTCACGGAAATATTATTACGAACATTCTTGACAATTTTAAATCTTTTCATGTCGGTACTATTCATGGAGTACAATTCTGAAGTACTATTCATAGGTACTATTCACTCACAAGGTACTATTCATGACAAAATTGATTTTTTTTCCAAATTATTTTGATACGATATTATTCTTGAATTTTACTCAACAAAGCGGTATCATTTTGACAATTTGGACATTATTGAATTACGGATAAATTGAATTATAAATCTTTAAAATTTATCCTTGCTTTCATTTAATTGAATTCTTATATCATTGTCATCATCCTCATGCTTATATTGTGATGAAAGTCATCTTTGGCCCGTAGTGCATATATGGACTGTTGATTGGTATGATTATGACCAGGGATTATTCAGTATAATCATGAACTGTAATATTACAAATGATGTGGTAAAAGTCCTCATTGATGGACCATAGTGTATTGATAGACAGTTGTTGGCATGATCATGATTATTGGTGATAACACGAATATCCTTGGCCCATAGTGCATGGATAATTCGTGGATGTGATACTAATGAATATCATTGGTCGTAGTGCATGGATAATTCAGTGATGTGGATTATTTATTGAGCTGAGTCTTAGTGATAAAATTGATGAAAAACTTTTTAAATTATGGAAGATAGTAGATATCATGCTCTACTTGACTCTTCTAATGGATTGCTTATTCCGCTGCAGTTAAACTTGATGATTATTTTTTTTTATCAGTTTAACACTGTTGAAGGCTAACGATAATTTATTCTGCATTATCTTAGTCATAATATTTCTTACTGGGCTAGTTGAGCTCACCCTTTTGTTTTCATTGTTCTCTTCAGGAAATGAAAACGTAGTGGACTAGTCGGGAGAGCAGAGTGATAGTCCGAGATGGTGGCTATAGTAGTCCTCACTATTTTATAAAATAGTGTGATAATAAAATCAAATGAAGACTTCATTTGAGTTTGAATACTGTATATGAGACAATATTCGTGTAAAAACTCTAAGCTACGATGTTGTTGTATTGTATAAAAGAAGTTGTATTTGATTTATGTACCATGTATTTGGCGACTCAAAATGGGATGATGTATACCTTTTTTGGGGCGTCACAATAATATCCTGCAATTTCTATTATTATTACCTGTAACTTAAAATTTATTGGTACAAAGACTAAATATTACTCCTCCATCCCGGGATAAAAGTCCTTATTACTATTTTGGGTAGTCCCATGTTAAATGTCCATTTTCCTTTAATAACCAAACTTTTACACATTTTTTCCTATTATGCCTGTAGTATTAAATATCTCATACTTTTCTTATTCTAATTCTCTCTCCATATTTAATGACATTATTATGGACAATTTTGTCATTTTATTCCTCTTCTTAATATGCGTGAAAAGTCCACCAAGACTTTTATCCTGGGACGGAGGTAGTATTATTTTTTGGCGGGGAGGAAGGAGGAGGGTGGGAGGTGGGGTTAGGTGTATATATAATCACTGAATTATTTTTTTGGGAAGGGTGGGGGCGGGGTGGGTGTAAGACCCCAACTTTTATGAATAAATATTTCTTTTCTCTAAATATCTTTTTGGATAATAAGGTGTGAATTTGATATAATGTTATAGTTGTGGGTAATATTTATAAATTTTGCAAAGTAAGTAAGTTGTTATAAAATATTTGATTGGTCGGGGAATATTCATTTTAACGTAGAAATATTAAATGCAACGGCACAATCATTGGTGGACCCCACAACGGAAGTATTATCTGAGTTAGAAAATAATAGAAATATCTTTTTATAAAAATAACTGCTAGAGTTTTACTGTTAACTGTTGAAATACCCGATGATAAAATTACAGTAATACGCGTGGTTGCATAGTAGCACACGGTATTGTATAGTACTTTTGATTATTGATGCTTACGTAAGAAGTCACTCAGTTTTTTCAATTATTGCCACAGTAATTGATGCATAGTATCTCACGTTATTGATTCAATTATTGTCACAATATTTTATATTATTAAATCAATAATTGAAACAACAAAGTTATTCATATTATTAATTGCATTATTAACGATGTCTTGAAAGTTTGTTCGAGCGAAAGGGATTTGGTCACCTAATTCTTGGCTTGATAGGGAGAAATCCTTATCGGAAAGCCCCTCTTTCTTGGGAATGATCTGGTTGTTAATATTTTGAGTTATAATATTAATGATGAATGTTATTAAAATGTGTTTTGTGAAGACAAGTGAATTGAGATAAATAGAGGGTATTTTATGAAGTATTTGTTATAAATTTTGCTTATTATAGGGACCCCACTTACCTATTTTTCAAAATTTTCGGTAGAAAGTTATCTCAGTTTTATTTTATATATATATATATATATATATATATATATATATATATATATATATATATGCATATGTGTGTGTGTGTGTGTGTGTGTGTGTGTGTTTGAAAAACAAGTCAGGGGATGGGGGGTGGAAAAGGGATCACGGGAGGGAGTACTATTACATATATAATAAGATTTATTTTTTTTTATGAAAAATAGAATATATTATATTTTGTTATGCATAGTGTCTGCATAGTATTTGCATAATATCTGCATAGTATTTGCATAGTAAAATCGAAAATTAAATTTAAATTAAGTGATTTTGACACTTGTCTTGATCAAGATTTTTCCTTTATTGTTGCATCCAAAATAGTATCTTGTCATTCTCTCTATAAATAGGATGCTTAGTTTAGAAATAAAAATCACACCAGAATCAAAGAATTATTCTTCTATAATATTGAGCGTATTTCTTTAGAGTTTAAGAAAGCTTTGAGTGTAAAAAACGGTGCAAGTTTTCTTCAAGAATATCTCCGTCCTACTAGTCAAAAATACTATCCTTTTAAGGTAAGGGATATATTTTTTTTTTAATATTCATAAGAAATAATATTTTCTTCCATACTATGTAGTATGTAAGTAATATTATTTCGTTTCAGATTCCGAATTCTACACTCATTTTGTTAAGTATTGCTTCTATACTCCGTGAAATTAGTAGAATATCCTTAAAATTTGCGCTTCATCTAGTATCTTTTCACGGAAATATTATTCTGAACATTCTTGACAATTTTTAATCTTTTCATGTCGGGGTACTATTCATGGAGTACTATTCCTGAAGTACTATTCATAGGGTACTATTCACTCGGGGTACTATTCATGACAAAAATTGATTTTTTTTTTGTCCAAATTATTTTTGATACGATATTATTCTTGAATTTTACTCAACAAAGCAGTATCATTTTGACAATTTGGACATTATTGAATTATGGATAAATTGAATTATAAATCTTTAAAATTTATCCTTGCTTTCATTTAATTGAATTCTTATATCATTGTCATCATCCTCATGCTTATATTGTGATGAAAGTCATCTTTGGCCCGTAGTGCATATATGGACTGTTGATTGGTATGATTATGACCAGGGATTATTCAGTATAATCATGAACTGTAATATTACAAATGATGTGGTAAAAGTCCTCATTGATGGACCATAGTGTATTGATGGACAGTTGTTGGCATGATCATGATCATTGGTGATAACACGAATATCCTTGGCCCATAGTGCATGGATAATTCGTGGATGTGATACTAATGAATATCATTGGTCGTAGTGCATGGATAATTCAGTGATGTGGATTATTTATTGAGCTGAGTCTTAGTGATAAAATTGATGAAAAACTTTTTAAATTATGGAAGATAGTAGATATCATGCTCTACTTGACTCTTCTAATGGATTGCTTGTTCCGATGCAGTTAAACTTGTTGTTTATTATATTCTATCAGCTTATCATTGTTGAAGGCTAACAATAATTTATTCTCCATCATCTTAGTCATAATATTATTTACTGGGCTAATTGAGCTCACTCTTTTGCTTTCATTGTTCTCTTCAGAAAATGAAAATATAGCCGGGACTAGTCGGGCAATTGAATGACGGTCCGAGATGGTGGTTGTAGTAGTCCTCACTATTTTATAAAATAATGTGATAATAATTGTAATGAGGACTCCATTTGAGTTTGGATATTGTCTAGAAGACAATATTTGTGTTAAAACTCTTAGCTCATGTTGTAAAATTTAGTTTGTATTTGTATTCTATACCATGTATTTGGCGACTTAGAATGTGTTATGTATACCTATTTTGGGGGCGTCACAGTTGGTATCAAAGCTTAGGGATATGATCCCTGGCTGAGATGTGAGACTAGAACTAGGAGGGGAGAGACGGGTAAATCCTTCACTAGTATGACTTACCTAAGCTTATTTGTTATTTAATTGGTCGGTCAGAATATAGGGATAATATGTGGCATGTCAATTAACCCTTGTTTTGTGGAAGTGTTTGAAAATGACATCTGAAAATGTTGATATAAGCAATGGAGCAAAGGAGACCGTTTAGTCACCACAGATCAATAACCAGGATAATGTGCATTAGGAAGGCAACAATCCTCATGAAAACAATAACACCAACCAAATGATGAACGATGTGATGTTCAGAGGCTTTCTGCAATTCATGCAACATCAGGCGAGAGAGACTCCTGTACAAAATGCAGGTGGAAACATTGGTAACTCACAGATGGTTACAGCTAAGAAGTTCAAGGAGATGGGACCACCGGAGTTTTTTGGAAAGCCAGAACCCTTTAAGGCAGAGACATGGATAAAGAAGATCACCAAGATATTTGATGTCTTGGGATGCTCCGAGGAGCAAAAGGTTCCCTTTGCCACCTTCATGTTGAGAGGAGAGGCAGATTACTGGTGGGAATCTGTAAAATGTACTCAACCTGCCGCATTAAAGATGTCTTAGGAGAAGTTCCAAGAACTGTTCAACGACAAGTACTTTCCCGAAAGTATTCATCACATGAAGGAGGTGGAGTTCATCAAGCTAGAGCAAAACAATATGACCGTATCGCAGTATGAGGCTAAATTTGCGGAGTTATCCCGGTTTGCATCCCATTTGGTAGATAATGAGGAGCGTATGACGCGGATGTTTCTAAGAGGTTTAAAACCCGAAATACATCAATACCTCATTTCTCACAAACTTTGCTTGTATTCAGATGTTGTGAATAGGGCTCAATTATTGGAGCGTGATAATGAGTCAACCCAACCAAGAGAGAGCAGCCGGAAAAATGATAATACCAGTGGTAGCAGTCATCGAAGCGGTGACAACAAATGTGGAGGAAGTCAACATGCCAGAAATGGTAACCACTTCGGTGGTAATCATGGCCAAGATAATAGAAATGGAAATTTCAAGAAAAGGAGATTCAATAATTATGGAAAGACGTCAGTACCAGCACCCGTTGTTAAGGTGGGAGAACGACCGTCGATCGTATGCTACAAATACGGAGGGGAGGTACATATCAATCCAAACTATACGCAGCAGTCCAAAGCGTGTTACAATTGCAGAAGAGAAGGTCACCTAGACCAATTTTGTCGTTCAGTGAAGTCAAGTCCAGCTGGGATAGAGACACCAAAGGCTGTCCCAAACAGGTCAAAGCCGGTAGTTCAAGGGAGGGCGTTTGTCGTGACCTCCCAAAAAGCGAGGAACCTGAACAAGGTTATCACAGGTAAACTAATCATAAACTCTTGCGAAGTTTATACCTTATTTGATATCGGTTCTACCCATTCTTTTATTTCTCCTACTTGCGTTCAACGTTTAAATTTAACTGCAGAGAAATTAGACTTTGACTTATCTGTTGAAACTCCGTTGGGAGAAACCTTCATTACATCCACTGTTTATAAGTCTTGTTTGATTCAAATTGGTACCCTCACATTACCTGTCGATCTCATCTCTTTGAAAATACTTGCATTTGATGTGATTTTAGGGATTTATTGGTTAACTACTCATCGTGCTAAAATTGATTGTTTTTCGTAAGGTTGTTAGCTTTCATATTCTTAACCAACCTATTATGCTAATTCAAGCAACTAAACCACTAAAGTCAATCACTATCATATCAAGCCATAAAGTTATTCATTTATTGAAAAATGGATGTCAAGCTTTCTTAGCTCATGTCACAGATTTAAACAAAAATACGTCAGATTTGAAGGATATTTCTATTGTTAAATTTCCTAACGTATTCCCTGAAGAACTTCCTGGCCTACCCCCAAAGCGTGAAATCGAATATTTTTATCGACCTTGAACCCGAAACAAAACCCATTTCCAAAGCCCCATATCGAATGGCTCCTATTGAACTTAAGGAGTTAAAAATCCAACTACAGGAATTGTTAGACATTGGTTTCATTCGTCCTAGTACGTCTCCTTGGGGTGTTCTTGTTCTATTTATAAAGAAGAAAGATGGAAGTATGTGACTTTGTATTGACTATCGGGAGTTGAATCATGTCACCTATGACACCCCCAAATCCCGGTACTTCATTACCTCAAGATTTGGTGTTCACGTAATCAAAACATTCATATCTAACTACCCAATCATAATAAATTGAATAATAAAAACCTGCCCATACAGGATTGCTTTAATAAAAACATTATCTCCTAGGTTCTCTAACCTTTAATACAATCATTCAAGTACGGAAATTAAATTATTACATCACATCATTATTAAAAGTCTATCATCATAACGATAAAACAAAATTATAAGTCTTCATCACTTGTACATTTTTTCCTTTCCTTTGTTAGTTGTAGGTTTATCTACCTTCTCAACCATAGCTGCAATAATTGTATAAATATGCAAGAGTGAGCAAACAAAGCTCACTTGAGATAAGAATAAATATCTTTACAACATTTGCCAAATAATAGGCTCAATAGAACTGAATAATATGTTCTATTAACATTTCAATACTTGCCAACTCATAGGCTCAATAGGACTGAATGATATGTTTTATTTACATTCTTAAATATACTACTGAGGGTCAAATGACCATGAACCATGTACACAGTTATAAGTAATCTTTCAACTTTAACTTTAACAGTCGTATGACTATAAGGACTCCACGTACTTAGGGGAATCAATCCTTCATACAATATATTGTGCATAACCATTTCAACGCTAAGCGTAAACCCCTAAACATAGGGTTGTTCATCTCAGTATTTAGAGTACAAGTCCGCACCAAAGAATATTTGGTTTGGATAAGCTTTCAAGGGTAATTGAAGTTTAATGATCATCAACTAGGGAACTAGTTGAATCAACAATGCTTGATAACACAATAGTTGTTTAATACAACGTAACTTAGCACATTTGAGAATCATAGGTGAACTGATTATATTCTAGACTTATGCTTGAAATAACTAGAGAGCATAAGTATTGATCAATAAAGAAATGGTAAACATTGGCTTGAACAATAATAAGCTAGGTCTATAATCTTGTCAAATTAGAATTTTAGTTATTGACATGCATTAGTTGATTGCAAGCTGGAAACAATGCTTACTCCACATGGTAATAAGATATACAAAGTGATTGAACCATTCTACACAAAGAATTAAGGTTCAAGAAACATTTAGTATAAAATAATAAACTAAAGAAACTTGTTTAAATATGAACAAGTTAGAGTAAGTCAAAATGATTAGAATTCCAATAATTCAGAATTTAAAACATGCTCAATGTAATAGATGAGATTTTTGGAACTTGCATTGTCATAAATAACTAGATACAAGAAACTTGCTCAATCAAAAGTATGTATTTATAATAATAGAACTAACTCAACGAAAATGTAGAGTTAGGAAACTTGCACAATGTAATAAATGAACTAGCTCAACGAAAATGTAGAGTTAGAAAACTTGCCTTGAGCGTAAGCTATAAAATTAAAATCACGATCACCTACACATAATTTTAGAACCACAATACCTATTAGACATGCTAACATATCATAACATGTTCATTACCATTCACATTTCAGAAACTCTAAGTGTTTTACTTCACAACACTTGTCTAACTTTCATTATGTATACTAAATTACCACATAACGCGTTTTTGATTTACTAATCATTTTTGCAACTTTGATCATGCTAACCACAACTCACTATGTTATGTTAACCTTAACTTTACACATTTAACATGCTAACATAATTTTAGACCACGCTAGAATGTTTCCCCAAAGTCTGCTGAAATAGCGATCGTCGAATCTCAAACCGAGGGTATGGTAGCAGTCTTGTGGTTTTTTTCTGTAACACCGTGGCAATTCTTGCAGTGTTTCAATGACGTTGAGAAGGCTATGAATGATGAGTCGACTTTAGCCCAACAAACACAAATTTCACCCAATAGACAGTAATATTAACACAATTTAACACTAACAAAAACTATCATAAACATGATTGCTCACATTTACAACCAATTAGCACAATTTAACACTAACAAAAACTATTTTAATTTCTCCAAATTCAAGTTTTCATACAAAAACTCCATTTTCGAGTTCCTTCACAAAATTGAACACTGTGATTTCAATTCTTGTCTAAATTACCTCATTCAAATTACGTTATACTCATATCTCATTGAACTAACATATGCAAGCCTCAATTTACAGTTTAATATAAGAATTAACCATCTAAATTGGTACTTACCTAAGCCATACAAAGAATACATACAGTGTCAAATTTTCTTCCTACTGTCAAACTGAAATTAGCATGCAATTGTTGTTTAAACATAATCTCTATCATCATATATTCACATAATCACAAGTAATCCATTGTAAAGCAACAATTCAAAATATGAAATTCACAAAACATGAAATTTTGCCGTAAAACCCATATATGCGTGTATATAGTAAAACCCATATATGCGTGTATATATATATATATATATATATATATATATCTAATACTAATGTTGTGTAAAAATACCTTGAAGTTGCTTATAATCCTTGTTAACTCACTGAAATTGTTGTGAAATTCCTAGGTTTCTCTCCAATTCCCTCTCAATTCTCTGTATGTTCTTAGCAACTGACCAAAACTCAACACTCAACTGAAAACTTTAAGCGTAAAACAAATATAAAACTGATATGGCCTTAATTCACCTATTAATTATATCACTTAATACATATAACGTGTATATATTATCATATATATTATACTTATTATTTAATTATATTTATTTATTTTAAAAATCTAGAAATTCCAAAAGCCATAAGGCTTGTTTGGCAAACCCTTTAATATTTAAAGAATTTATATAATAAGCCTTGTTTGGCAAAAACTAAATTAAACTACTTTAATTTATTTTAATAACTCCTTATAATATAGTTATTTGTCACACTATATTTAATCAAGCTTTCCTATTTATTTTAATTAATTCAAATAACAATTAATTAAATAAATCCTTTAATCACATAACACAATACAAATAATTAATCATTTAAATTGAAATATCAATATTATAATAATTTTCTTAATTGATCAATTATTTATTTAACAAACAAATAATTAACCAAATAAAATTAAATTCATTAAACAAATATTTATTCAACGAAAAACACATCCATTAAATATTTATATAAATAAATAAATATTTAATATTACATTTAAAATTCTAGAATGTTGCATCAGTTGGTATCAAAGTTTATGTTATGAACCTTAGGTGGAGAAAAGCCTTAGGAAGTAACCTTTGAAAAGATAGTGGTGATTAACTCCTATCGAGTTTTAAGGAAGAAATAATAAAACACTTATGTGATTATGTGTTTATACTTGTGTGCTTTGAGTGTCGAGCGAGTAGTAATGATTAATAATTGAAACTTAAAATTTTGTTGTCGGGGATGACTAATGTCGGAGAATCCAATCGGTAGGGAGGATAGACCTCGAGTGCCTCTGAGGAGGAGGAGCCTCGCGACATTCATGTTAGTTGGGAACAACTATTGTCACGGGAGTCAGCCCCGTTGGTCACAGTGGTTGAAGATGAGGATGATGATGTGGAGACGGATGAGGAGGATCCTATTGAGTTGCCACAGGAGGATGAGGATATGACACCCCCAAATCTGGGTACTTCGATTCCACGGGATTTGGTGTTCACTGTACAAATATCATCTATCTATCTACCCATAATAAATGCAAACCATGCAATATATAGAAATAAAATCTTCCCCTTATGGGGTTACAACATCCGAATAATACACATCATCCCAGGTTGAACTAACATTAAACATCTGTGTGGAAATATAAATAATAAGTCTTAAACAACATCATTAACTCAAGTCTAACATAAATACATCATCAAATAAAATAACAAGTCTTCATCATTTGCTAACTTTGCCTCTTGCCTTACTAGTGGAAGGTTCATCAGGTTCTTTAGTTCTTAATCGCAATGTTATTATTAAGCAAGAGTGAGCACTATTGCCCACAAGTATAATAATGAAATAATAGTATAATAACATGCGAGTAAATCAAAGACATCTGAATAAAAGCTCAACTTTTGAATCAAGAATGAATAACAAGAATCAAAAGAATTCTAAGGGTCATAAGACCTTGAACTATGTCCTAGGTTATCAAGGGTTATACTTGAAACCTTTAATGATCATAAGACTATGGACCTTTCTACTACGTGTACTTAAGGGGATCAACCCTTAGTACCATATCATGCACAATATATCTTAACGTTAACGCATAAGTAAATCCCTTTGCGAGGTTGTTCATCTCGGGTTGACATTCGAGTCCGCACCAAAGGAAGTTTGGTTTGGATAATTCATCAAGGGTTCGAAATTTAGAACGCTCATCAACTATGGACTAGTCGAATCAATAAGGGTTCGCTAGTCTAATAAGGTTCAATAATAATGATATTCAAATTGAATAATAATCTTAAGGAGTATATAATAGAACGATTATTGTATAACAAAATCTTACTTTGAAAAGATAATCAATCTTTAATATAATAATTCGAACTTGAATAATAGTAATGATAATTACTCGAGGTAAATAATAAACTTGAACAATAATGACAAGTAGGGTTAGGAAACTTGCCTCGTGCGTAGATTACACTTTAACTAAGCACGTTCTTTGAATTTAATCCTACATACCATTCACATTCACAATACCAGTTAATTATAATTTAACTAATCATCATAAACCCATTCTTTTATCTAAACTTTGGTTATGACTGTACTTAGTCAAATATCACACTTATTGTCACATAATAACACTTCATGAATAATAAGCTACTTATGAAATCAATAATTCAATCCACATGTAATTATGTTATTTACATGTTAAGTATTTATTTTAACATCTCATTATACTTATAACATATTTTTATGTTCATTAAATCAAGTTGCTATCACGTTGCTAAACTTGAATATTAAAAATATTTCATTTCTGGACATTCTGCAGAGTGGCGCTCTTTGCTTTTTCTTTTTTATTAAGTCTTCATTGTATTGTCTGGACATCTGGCGCTTTTAGGGCACAGGCATGTACGGCCAGTCATGGCCTTATAAGGCTTGAGGCTCAAGCCAGCATCATGCATGAATCAGAAACGGTTCTGCAATTCGCAAAAATTGCAGAACACAGCCCAAAAAAACTCCAATTAATTTACTACTACACTGAATTAACATACCCACATGCTACGATTTATACTTAATCATTACCCAACAATAATAGAGTGATTTTAATCCATTAAAACACATAATTACAGAATTAAAATATGCAAATTTCACTGACTTTGATGTTCTTGGTGGTTTTGAAAATAAAACATGAAAATTGTCACTACGGATTCGTTATAACACCGAATCCATTTATTTAAACTTTGGTCTCTTCGTATAAACATGCATAATAATATAAGATTTGGAATTTTACAAAAACATTTATGTTTGACACATTAAAGTTACGTATAAGGGTCATATGGCCAAAACCCAAACTCTGTAAATTTTTGAAATAGCAAGTCATCATATTACAAAACTTATGATATGGAATCATGCAATATATATATATATATTAAACATGTTATGCTACTCGTATTATTACATATATCCATATAATCAACATAATTTCTCAATTACAGAGACTTTAAAGTAAACTTTGAAAACCAAGTTTGTGAAAACTCAAACAACGTAAAAACAGAATTTGGTTTGGAGAAATTACCCAGAGTATAGATTTAGAAGAGATGATCACAGATGACTCTTTCACAACAACTTGTTGATTACACACTCCCAATATCTATAAATCTCACAATTTTATCTGACAATTTCTCAAACTCTTTCTCCCTCTCTGTTTTCAGACTTAGAATAATAATAATAAAAGGAAGACGTCTGAATTAAAAGAGAAGAACTGACGCAGAAGTGGTCAGTTATCCTAGTCATGGGCAACTGCTAGTAACTCCCATTAAGGCCATGTTTGGCTAGCCTTAAAGGCTTAAACTCAATTAATTTAATAAACTCTTTTATCATATAGTTTAAATAATGTCACACCCTTTATAAAATAACTCAATTAATTTATTTAATTTAATATAAATAAAATATGATAATTTCTCATAAATTCACATAGTCACATAAATAATTTTCTTATTAATAAATAATGTCAAATTATTAACTCTCTAATTAATAATTAAATTAATTAAATAACATCATGCTTAATTAAATATTTCATTTAATTCAATAAGCTCACATAATGACATACTTGAAATAATAATTATTCTCTACATTAATTTAATAAATGTAACACATATAATTAAATTAATCTACCACAATGCATCAAGTAATTATTTAATTCAATAATTAAATCATCAAAAATATTTATTTAATTCAATAAATATTAAAATTAAATTACAAAATTCTCGTTAAATACATCTTCCCCCTTAAAGGATTACGTCCCTTTAATCACGACTCAATAAATTTGACCTGCTTACATTTTCCCCCCTTACAAAGATTCTGTCCCCGAATAGCTTATACATAATTAAGTAAATAATTGAGGGTAGTTCTTCATCATATTCCCTTCGAGTTCCCACGTAGCTTCTTCAGCGTTGTGGTTCCTCCAAATTACCTTAACAGAAGGTATAATTTTATTTCTGAGAACTTGTTCTTTTTGGTCGACAATTTGGACAGGAATTTCTTCGTAAGATAAGTCTTTCTCAAAATGCAGGGGTTCGTATTCAATTACATGCTTGTAATCAGCTTTGTATGGTCGTAATACAGAAACATGAAAGACGTTGTGGACATTCTCGAGTGTTGGAGGTAAGGCTACCTCGTACACTACTTCTCCGATTCTTCTCAGTACTTCAAAGGGTCCAATGAATCTTGGGCTCAATTTCCTTTTCTTTCCGAACCTGATCTTCCCTTCTCAGGGAGAGACCTTCAAGAAAACATAACTACCTGATTCAAACTCGATATTTTTACGATGTGGATCGGTAGATTTCTTCTGTCGATCTTGGCCGCTACGATTAATGCGTTTTCGGATCACTTTGACTATTTCATTGTCTCATTGTACCAATTACGCCTTAGTAATTGTCTCTCACCAACTTCATCCCAATAAAGCGGAGTTCTGCACTTTCTGCCGTATAACGCTTCATAAGGCGGCATGCCTATACTAGCGTGGTAACTGTTGTTGTAGCCGAACTCTACTAACGGTAGGTGATCATCCCAATTTCCTTTAAAAGTCCATCACACAGGCTCTTAGCATATCTTCTAATGTCTAAATCGTTCTCTCACTCTGTCCGTCTGTTTGAGGGTGGTATGCTGTACTCATTCGCAATTGCATTCCCATACATTCTTAAAGACGTTTATAGAAATTTGATGTGAAGCGCGGATCCCTATCTGAAACAATTGATACCGGAACTCCGTGCCTCAAAACAATCTCATTTACGTATAACCTCGCCAACTGATCTAAGTTGAATCTGATTTTGATCAGAAGGAAGTGTGCGGATTTTGTCAGTCGGTCAACGATAACCCATACTGCGTCGTAGCCTTTCTGAGTCGTCGGAAGGCCAACCACGAAGTCCATTGTAATATGTTCCCATTTCCATTTTGGGATCTCTAATGGTTGTAGCAATCCACTCGGTCTCTGATGTTCTGCTTTCACTTTCTGACAGGTAAGACACTTGGCAACACATTCTGCAACATCTCGTTTTAAATTTGGCCACCAGAAATGTTGTCGAAGATCTTGGTACATTTTGGTACTACCAGGGTGAATTGAATATCGTGAACTATGAGCCTCGCTCAAAATTTCTTCCTTAATCTCTTGTACTGGCGGTACCCAAATTCTACTCTCAAATCTCAGTATTCCTTCCTTATCCATCTTAAATCTCGGTTCGGTTCCTTCAGATATCTTCTTTGTTACCTTTTTACATTCTTCGTCCTGAAGCTGAGCCTCTTTACTTTATCTAGTAGAGTTGTACCAGATTGCATCTAAAATAGCTTCTCATCGATCTCCATAGGATACTTCACTTCCAACTCCAGTTTCTCCATTTCTGTAATTAGCTCCTCCTGAGCAGTTAACATCATCAATTTCTCACGACCCTTTCTACTTAAGGCGTCGACAACCACATTTGCTTTACCCGGATGGTATAAAATCTCACAGTCATAATCTTTAATTAATTCCAACCATCTTCTTTGACGCATATTCAAATCCTTCTGCGTGAAAATATATTTCAGACTCTTATGGTCCGTATATATTTCACACTTCTCCCCGTAGAGATAGTGCCTCCAAATTTTCAAAGAAAAAACAACTATAGCTAACTCTAAGTCATGGGTTGGATATCCCCTCTCGTAATCCTTCAATTGTCGTGATGCATACGCAATGACCTTGCCATTTTGCATCAGCACACAACCAAGTCCTTTATGCGACGCATCACTATAAACCACAAAATTTCCTGTATCATCTGGAAGAGATAACACAGGGGCCGTACTCAACCTCTTCTTTAATTCTTGAAAACTTTCCTCACACTTATCCGTCCAAACAAATTTCACAACTTTACGAGTTAAATTCGTTAACGGAGTTGCGATTTTGGAAAAGTCTTGTATGAATCTTCTATAATATCCTGCTAATCCAAGAAAACTTCTTACTTCTGACGGCGTTCTCGGCTGATCCCAGTTAATCACGGCTTCTACTTTAGATGGATCTACCGAAATTTCGTTTTTATCGATCACGTGACCAAGAAATTGTACTCGCTCGATCCAGAATTCGCATTTCGATAATTTAGCGTACAACTTCTCCCTTCTCAATACTTCCAACGTTAACCTCAAATGTTCTTCGTGTTCTTCTTTAGTTTTGGAATATACCAAAATGTCATCTATAAATACCACTATGAATTTGTCCAAAAACGGCTTCAATACACCATTCATTAGTCCCATAAATGTTGCAGGAGCATTCGTAAGACCAAATGACATTACTAAAAATTCAGAGAGTGACCATATCGCTGCGTTAACGAGCAGTTTCTTGACATCATCCTGGTCTCACCTTCAATTGATGATAACCGCTTCTCAAATCTATCTTGGAAAAGTATCTTGCTCCCTTCAATTGATCAAACAGGTCGTCGATCCTCGGTAATGGATATCTGTTCTTAATCGTGACCTTATTCAGTTCTTTGTAGTCAATGCAGAGCCGCATCGATCCATCCTTCTTTTTTACAAACAACACCGGCGCTCCCCACGGAGATACGCTCGGTTGAATGTACTTCTTGTCCAACAATTTTTGTAGTTGTACCATTAATTCTTTCATCTCTATCGGTGCCATTCGGTATGGTGCCTTCGATATTAGAGCAGTCTCGGGCGCCAAATCGATCACGAAATCTACTTCTCTATCTGGTGGAAGTCCTGGTAAATCATCTGGAAATACGTCGACGAAATCCCTCACATTCGGTATCTCTTCTACCTTAGGATTCTCTTTTCGACTGTCGACTATGTAAGCTAAGTATCCTACACAACCTTGTCTTAATAACTTCCCACCAAGATCATCGCCGTGACAACTCATTGTCTAGCAGGCGACTTCTGCTACTATAAAACACAACCTTTGATTTTGAGTCATAAGGTTAATACGCTTCTTTGGCAATCAATTACAGCCCCGTAATTGAATAACCAGTCCATTCCCAAAATAACATCAAATTCCCCAAGTCGAATAGGAATAAGATCTACGTTCATGATATTACCCTTAATATCCACTCTATAATTCTTATGTACGTACTTAATAGGGATTATTTCTCTATTCGCAATTTCTATGTCCATGGGGTAATCCAATTCATTCTTAGGAAAATCTAAATTCTTGGCAAAATCATCGGATATAAAGGAACAAGTAGCACCCGAATCAAATAATACGTAAGCATTAACTTTATTGATCAGAATGATACCTGACACCACATCACGGGATTAAACTGCATCTTGTACCATCATGTTGAAAGTCCGGGCGGTCGGTCGATTTGTTGTGGTTGGTCCGGTGATGGTTAAGGCATTTCCACTATTGTTTCCCCAATTTCCTTTTGATCCTGACCCTCCCGATCCCTTCTTGGGACAATCTCTTGCCAGATGGTCCTTCGAACCACAAGTAAAACAAGCACCCTTCTTTGGGTTTGGACAGTTTGGTGCTATGTGGCCTTCCTGACCACAATTGTAGCACACTCTTTTTCCTTTCATACAAACTCCCAAATGGGCTTTCCCGCAAGTCGGGCATGCTTTGATTCTTTTCTTCTGACTACCCTGCTGATTCCCCGATGTTGAGCTATCGTTCCACGTTTTCTTCTAATTGAAATTTCGACCTCCTGTGCCACTTCCACTAGCCTTGTTATTAATTTCGCCTTCATTCTTCTTCTTCTTTTGGTCTTGATTGTTCTTGGTCACCGCATCGCTCCCACCTTCAGCGAGGATGGCCTTTTCCAGTACTCCGACAAATGTGTTTATCTGAAACATTGATACTTTACTGTATACCCAAGGCTTTAGTCCTTGTTTGAATCTTCCGGCCTTTCTCTCGTCAAGTGTGTACTTGAGTGCAGGCTAACCTTGCCAACTCGTTGAATTTAGCCGCGTAGTCAGGTACACTCATGTTTCCTTGCTTCAGTTCCAAAAATTGAACTTCCATCTGATTCTGCGAACTAGTTGGGAAATACATTTCGAAAAACATCTCTTTAAATCTTTCCCACGTAATTACACCTTCACCTCCTCGCACTTTGTTTGCTTGCCACCAGTAGCTAGCCTCAGACTTCAGCATAAACGTTGCAAAAGTGGTCTTTTGGTCTTCTCTAACCCTAGCAACGTCGAAAACCTTCTCAATTTCCATCACCCAAGTTTGAGCCTCGATTGGGTTCATGGAACCTTTGAATTCTGGCGGTCCCAACGCCTTGAAGTCTTTAAACGTTGTGTTTGGTGGAGCTTGCGGTTGATTATTCATGGCTCCAGTCAGTAAGTTAACCAACTGCTGCACGGGATTAGCGTCGGCATTATTGTTATTATTGGTTGACTCTTCCTGAGCCGGTTGACGTTGTTATCTTCTCCTTGGCGGCATTTTTCTGTTAAATAAACGCTTATTAGAACTTTATTTATTCTCTAAATAAAGACCCTCGAATTTTATGAAATAAAAGTATTCAATTTTTCTTATAATTACAATTCAAGAAATGGTTAAATTGATAAAAGTTAAAGTTAAGGGTGATATATGAATTTTTTTTTCAAAATAAGCAAGTGGTTATAAAATATCCTCATTGTTGCTTGGGAATATTCGTTTGGTCGTGGAATATTCTTCCGCTTTCTGGAATATTCATATTTACCACAAGTGAAATAAAAGTTTTGTGGCCCCATAATGTAATAACTGCTTTATGATAGAAAAACGATAAATTAAAGTTTTTATAAATAATATTCTACAGAATTGTTACCGCAAGTAACATCGTTGGAATACCCTATGGGTAAAGTAAAGTAATACGCGCTGTTGCATTGCAGAAGACACCAGATTGCATGAGATTTTGAATTATTGATTCTTACGTAAGAAGGCACTACTCAATAATTGTTACAAAGAATTACTCGCTCAATATTTTATTTTATTGATTCAATAATTGTTGCATTGATATTTTTATATTATCGTTGTTTTAATAATTGTCACTACACAAAGATTTTCCATTATCAAATCAATAATTCATATTATTTGAATAATATTATTAGATAACATTATTGGCAATGTCTAGAAAGTTCTGCCTAAGGAGAGGTTTGGTCACCTAATCATGCCACCAAGAAGAGAAAATTTTATCGAAAGCCCCTCTTTCTCGAAACTACCGTCATCATTATTATTGTGATTCCGTAATATTATTTGTGAATAATTAATTATTAATTTATATGATGAGGAAAATATTGATTTTATGTGGATATAGATGGAGAAAATTTTTAAAGTGACAATTGTTGAAAATCGATATTTTATCTTTTTCTCGATAAAATAATTATTTTATTATATTATTATATTTTAATAATATAATAATGGTGATATTTTTACAATGAATGTGAGATATATGAGTATATGAGGAGGAAGAGTATTTTTGTTGCAAAAGTTGTTTAAAACATGTTAAACATGTCTGTGACCCATTTTTTGACCGAAATTTGATTATAAATATGTAAAATCGCCTGCTTATGGATTTCTACCAATTTTTGTTTTGAAATTTGGAAAACTTTTTCCGCAAAGTTGTAGAGAATTGAATTTCCTATAAAAAAGTCGCGAGATTCAATTTTTCGATAAAAGGGCTATTTATTATGAATTATTGAAGTTCCGGATTAATTGATTATCATTTTTTTTTGAAGTTTTAAATATTTTTTGTTAGAAAAAACGCTTTTTATTGTTGGCCCATGTGTTGTTAGATGTTGAAATTCGTAAGTCAAGTGTAAGTGAGGAGAAATTTATATATATATATATATATATATATATTTTATTAAATTTTCTATTTTTGTGTTTCTAAGCATTTTCCTATAAATAGGTGCTTAGGTTAGAATTGAAAATCACACCGTAAACTACAGATTTCTCTCTTTTCTCTCTCTATAATATCGAGCGATTTTTGTGAGTATTTTAGTACTTTCGAGTATTGCTATACTAAGCAAGTTCTTTTAGCACTATATCCAAAGATTCCAAATGTAAGTACTATTCTTTCTCGAGGTAAGTGGAGGTTATTTTCTTCTAAAATGATATTATTTCTTCAATATCATTATGCCGTAATGTTGGTTGAAAATTTTTATCAAATTTGAACTTTTTCATGTTACTATTCATGACTATTCATGAGTTACTATTCACGAGTTACTATTCACGAAGTTACTATTCACGAAGTTACTATTCATTATATTTTATTCACTTAAACGTGATGATTTTTTTTGTGAAATTTCTATCTTTTGGTGTCTGAGTTACTATTCACGATACTCACTATTCACTTAATACTACAACACTATTCACCAAAAAATGAAATTTCTTCTTTTTGTCCAAAATATCTATTCGGATACTATCTTTGATCGATCTATGTTTTGGTCTTCATTCTTGAATTTTACTCCACTCGTTATTTATGAAGTATTTTTGAACGGAATTGTTTAAAGTACGAATCCTTAATATTTGTTCTTTTGTTTCAATCGATTCGCTTTTTTTAAAATATTTTTCATCATCCTCACCCTAAATGATGATATAACCGAATATCTTTGGCCTCAGAGCAAAGATGAATGATTTCGATGAATATCTTTGGCCCGAAGTAAAGATGAATAGTGTTTTAGATGAATATGACTTAATCGATAAATATCTTTGGCCTCAGAGTGAAAGATGACTTGTTGATGAATATCTTTGGCGCCCAGAGTGCAAAGATGACTTGTTGATGAATATCTTCGTCAGAGAGTGCAAAGATGAATTTATTAGTAGGATTATGAACATAAACCGTGATTTGGTATAACCATAATCTTTGATGTTTCTGTGATGAAAATTATCTTTGTCCCGGATGAGAAAAGGAATTTAGAACTACAATTACGATTATGAAGTTATACATGTGATTGTGGATGAATTGTTGATTGATGTTACAGGATAAAACATTGTTGGTGGACTTTTAACATGGAGAAGATAATAGACTTTATAGTCTATTCGACTCTTCTAATGGATCGCTCATTCCACCGCAACTATGGTTGAAAAGTTTTATCATCTACCATATGTTCTAAATCTCCGATTTATTACCGTTGAAGGCTATTGATAATTTATTTATCTTTAGTCATGATATTCTTTATCGAAGCTAGTTGTGGTTCACCCTTTTGCTTTTACAATTCCTTTTCGTAATAAAAGTGTAGTCGGGTCGTCGAGCTGGGACAAGGAATGTAATAGATCATATGGTCTATAGATGTTGAGGGTGAGGTGAATTTAACTTGAAGGGTGTTTTGCCACTATCATACAAGATGTCTAATGACATACAACCTCGTGTCATCATAAGATGTGGTCAGGCTCATCCACTTGTCGAGTATATTTACAAGCACTACCTATATAATCTTGGTGTTTGTTTGGAGTTTAATTCCCAATTAGAGACAAAGGAGATAATGATATGTCAAGAGAAGACTCATCATCGGGAAGAATATGATAAGTAATCTTCTCGCTTTTCTTTGGGGTCTATTGGGTCAACCAAGGATAATTCTGCGGCCATATGATATCTACCATAACCTAAAAGCATGGCCTCCCATGTACGGGGTTTCTCTTGAGCACTTCCCAAAGATTCTAATTTCTAAAATAGTTTTTGACTATACCTTTATGTAAGGTGTCATCATGACGTACACATAAGCTTGGTATATATTTGTATCCAAACTCACAAAGATATGTGTTGTTGTATTTTGCACGACAATTGTTGTAATAAAGTTGTAGTTGTTTTCCGCATCATGTATTTGGCGCACTCGTAATGGGTTGATGGAATGGACCTATTTTGGGGTCGTTACATTTGGTATCGTAGCTTAGGATATGATCTCCATGCGAGATCGGGATTAGAACTAGAGGGGAGAGATGAGTAAATCCTTCGCTAGTGGTGTCCTACCTAAGCTTAATTGTTGGCTCATTATAATATACTTGATATTATGTGATATGTTAATTTGCTTAATTAACCCTTGTTTTATGGCAGTATTTGAGAATGGCAGCTGAGAATGCTAACAATGGAGTGAATGAGACTGTGGGGATACCTCTAATCACTAACCATGATAATGTGATGTCAGACAAAGAAGGAATTAGAGATATCCATGTGGTGAGTGAAGAATTGATAGTTGCACCCGAGATAGTCGCAGAGGTAACAAATTGAGAGTGAGGCGTAAGAGGAAGAAGAAGAGGTACCTGAGGAGAGTTTATTAGAGGTATTATATGATCAAAATGTAGAATTTCAAAATCGTATTCATGAGTTAGAAGAGCAGGCTGAAGAACGACAGGCGGTCGTGGAGCAAAAGGATGCAACAATTCAAGCTTGTGTTACCCGATATGTGATGCTTGAATGTAAGCATTCTTTCGCGTAGTATAAGATGATAAAGATGGAATCTGAAATGAAAGAAGGAAAAACCGAACGAGTGAGAATAAGTGATGCATGGGCAAAAGCCGCATCGACACGTGGATATTGTGGAAAGAGATGTCCGATCTAAGAAGGCTAAAATAGATGATATGAATTTCTTTTTTGAAAAGCAATTGGGAGAACCCAACATCGAAGTTTTGAATTACCCTCAGACAGAAGCGGTCAACCTCAATTCGATATGGATCAAGATTGATGATTCGCATCATGAATCAGAGTACGACGAGGCAAACAGGGAGGAATATGCCCTATAGAAAAGTATATTCCAACGTAGTGATGACGCCAAATGTCGCCCCTGCATAAGTCAAAGCCGAGTAGTTCGAGGGATACGGTTGTCATGACTTCCCAACAAATGAGGAACCCAAATGAAGTTATCACGGAGATGAGCAATGGAGAAATCATGATGACCCGGAGATAGAATCAAATGAAAGCAAGGTATTCTCAACTTTTCGAATACTGTGCACGAAATTTCTGGGACGAAATTTCATAAGGAGGGAGATCAGAAGACCCCGAATTTTATGAAATAAAAGTATTCAATTTTTCTTATAATTACAATTCAAGAAATGGTTAAATTGATAAAAGTTTAAAGTTAAGGGTGATATATGAATTTTTTTCAAAATAAGCAAGTGGTTATAAAATACCATTGTTGTTTGGGGAATATTCGTTTGGTCGTGAAATATTCTTCCCGCTTGGGAATATTCATACGATTTACGCCACAAACCATTTGTGGGCCCCATAATGTAATAACCGCTTTGATGAAGAAAAAATGACAAATTAAAGTTTTTATAAATAACGGCGTAATCGTTACCGCTAACATCGTTGGAATACCCGGTGGTAAAAGTAAAGTAATACGCTATGTTGCACAAGAAGAAGACCCAGATTGCACAAAATTTTTTGAATTATTGATTCTTACGTAAGAAGGCACTACTCAATAATTGTTACAAAGAATTACTCGCTCAATATTTTATTTTATTGATTCAATAATTGTCATGCATGATATTTTATATTATTGTTGTTTTAATAATTGTCACTACACACAAAGATTTTCCATTATCAAATCAATAATTCATATTATTTGAATAATATTATTAGATAACATTATTGGCAATGTCTAGAAAGTTCTGCTCAAGGAGAGGTTTGGTCACCTAATCAAGCCGCCACCAAGAAGAGAAATTTTATCGAAAGCCCCTCTTCCCTGAACCTACCGTCATTATTATTGTGATTCTCGTAATATTATTTGTGAATAATTAATTATTAATTTATATGATGAGGAAAATATTGATTTTATGTGGATATAGATGGAGAAAATTTTTAAAGTGACAATTGTTGAAAATTAATATTTTATCTTTTCTCGATAAAATAATTCATTTTAATATATTATTATATTTTAATAATATAATAATGGTGATATTTTTACAATGAATGTGAGATATATGAGTATATGAGGAGGAAGAGTATTTTTGTTGCAAAAGATGTTTAAAACATGTTAAACATGTCTGTGAGACCCATTTTTTTTTGACCGAAATTTGATTATAAATTGTAAAATCGCCTGCTTATGGATTTCTTACCAATTTCGCTTTGAATTTGGAAAAACTTTCTTCTCGCAAAGTTGTAGAGAATTGAATTTCCTATAAAAAGTCGCGAGATTCAATTTTCTGATAAAAGGGCTATTTATTATGAATTATTGAAGTTCCTATTAATTGATTATCATTTTTTGAAAGTTTTAAATATTTTTGTTAGAAAAACGCTTTTATTGTTGGCCCATGTGTTGTTAGATGTCAAATTCAAAGTCAAGTGTGTGTATGTATAATTTAATATATATATATATATATATATATATATTATTTTATTAAATTTTCTGCTTTGGTGTTCTAAGCATTTTCCTATAAATAGGGTGCTTAGGTTAGAATTGAAAATCACACCAGAAACTACAGATTTCTCTCTTTCTCTCTCTATAATATCGAGCGTATTTTTGTGAGTATTTTAGTACTTCGAGTATTGCTATACTATGCAAGTTCTTTTAGCACTATATCCAAAGATTCCAAATGTAAGTACTATTTCTTTCCGAGGTAAGTGAGGTTATTTTCTTCTAAAATGATATTATTTCTTCAATATCATTATGCCGTAATGTTGGTTGGAAATTTTTATCAAATTTGAACTTTTTCATGTCTGGGTTTACTATTCATGAGTTACTATTCATGAGTTACTATTCATGAAGTTACTATTCATATTCACGAGTTACTATTCACGAGTACTATTCACGAAACGTGATGATGTTTTTTGAAATTTCTATCTTTTGGTGTCTGAGTTTACTATTCACGATACTTACACTATTCACTTATCACGCACACTATTCACCAAAAAATGAAATTTCTTCTTTTGTCCAAAATATCTATTCGATACTATCTTTGATCGATCTATGTTTTGGTCTTCATTCTTGAATTTTACTCCACTCAAGTTATTTATGAAGTATTTTTGAACGAGAATTGTTTAAAGTACTTAATCCTTAATATTTGTTCTTTTGTTTCACCGGATTCGCTTTTCTTTAAAATATTTTTCATCATCCTCACCCTAAATGATGATATAATCAATATCTTTGGCCCAGTAGTGTAAAGATGAATGATTTCGATGAATATCTTTGGCCCAGTGTGCAAAGATGAACAGTGTTTAGATGAACAACACGACTTAATCGATAAATATCTTTGGCTCGTAGTGCAAAAGATGACTTGTTGATGAATATCTTTGGCCCAGAGTAGCAAAGATGACTTGTTGATGAATATCTTTGGCCATAGTGCAAAGATGAATTTATTAGTAGGATTATGAACATAAACTGTGATTTGGTATAACCATAATCTTTGATGTTTCAGGTGATGAAAATTATCTTTGTCCTGGATGAGAAAAAGAATTTAGAACTACAATTACGATTATGAAGTTATACATGTGATTGTGGATGTGAATTGTTGATTGATGTTACAGGATAAAACATTGTTGGTGGACTTTTAACATGGAGAAGATAATAGACTTTATAGTCTATTCGACTCTTCTAATGGATCGCTTCATTCCACCGCAACTATGGTTGAAAAGTTTTATCATCTACCATATGTTCTAAATCTCCGATTTATTACCGCTGAAGGCTATTGATAATTTATTTATCTTTAGTCATGATATTCTTTTATCGAAGCTAGTTGTGCTCACCCTTTTTTTACAATTCCTTTCGTGTAATAAAAGTGTAGCCGGGTCGAGCTGGGATAACAAGGAATAATAGAAATCTATGGTCTATAGATGTTGAGGGTGAGGTGAATTTAACTTGAAGGGTGTTTTGCCACTATCATACAAGATGTCTAATGACATACAACCTCGTGTCATCATAAGATGTGGTTGTGCTCATCCACTTGTCGAGTATATTTACAAGCACTACCTATATAATCTTGTGTTTGTTTGTTTGAGTTTAATTCCCAATTAGAGACAAGGAGAGATAATGATATGTCAAGAGAAGACTCATCATTGGGAAGAATATGATAGTAATCTTCTCTTTTTTTTCTTTTGGGGTCTATCAATCAACCAAGGATAATTTGGGGGCATATATGATATCTACCATAACCTAAAAGCATGGCCTCCCATGTACGGTTGTTTCTTGAGCACTTCCCAAAGATTCTAATTTCTAAAATGTGAGCTTTTTGACTATACCTTTATGTAAGGTAAGGTGTCACGACGTACACATAGCTACCGTATATATATTTGTATCCAAACTCACAAAGATATGTGTTGTTGTATTTTGCACGACAATTGTTGTAATAAAGTTGTAGTTGTTTTCACGTGGATATCATGTATTTGGAACTCAAAAGTGGGTTGGATGGAATGGACCTATTTTGGGACACGAAAAAGTTAGTATTTTATATGTATACTAACTTAAGTGGGTAAACTTAGTATTTCAAGTGACTAATAATTTTAAACCTAATTCTTGTAAATCTAATTAGGTTATGAGATAAAATCATATGTATAAGTAATTAAACTTCATATGATTGGAGATGAAAGCCCTAAATTATCAAATTAGGTAACATTATTAAAATTGTTGGACTATGTTTTTATCTAGCCCAAATCAATTAAAAGAAAAGCCCAAGGAAAATAAAATGTAATCCAATACTTAGCCCACTTGATTGGGGGTATTCTAGACATTTGATTAATCAAAATTGGGCATTTAAAATAAAAGCTAAATGGTGGATATTATGAGGATCCTAAGTGGATTAATTAATCTAGCTTGTCTATTAGTAGACATGACTAAACATAAGGACAATGTTGTAAGGCTCCCATTGGTTGCCACTCCATTATGCACATTTAATCATGTTTAACCTAAGGTAAGTAATAATACAAAGTGTTTTACCTAATGGGCAACAAAATGATTGTGGGAGAATTAATAATGAATTGCCCATTACATTTTGAATGCACATCTCATTCTTCCAACACTTCATTCGTATTCCAACATTTCATTTTCTCTCCATCTTCTTCATCTTCTTCTTCTATCTCTTGCTCCCAAGCTAGCCAACTTCAAAGAGAGAAAAGAAAGAGAGAATTTCATCCATAGAAAGAAAAAAATATAGGAGTGATAGTTGTTTATGCCCCCTAAGTTTATTAGTTACTTTGGAAAATCAAGGAAGATAGTCATTAAGTCAAGGTATAATGTACCTTCATCTTCTTCTCTTACCTTGTTTTGATAGCTTGAGTTTTGATGGGGTTATGTACAACTACTCAAGATACACTAGTTATACATACCATCATGCATGGAACTAAGTATCTTGAGTGTTGGATCTAAGGCTTAGAGGAAGAAAATGAGCATATGTTCTCCAAGGGTGAAAACTCTTGTTTTTCTTCCACTAAATCTTGTGTAACTCAAGTTCTACAACTTGGAATTATGATCCGTCGAAGGGGGGGGGGGGGGGGTGCTAGATACATGAGTTATCTAGTAAACCCAAGTGGTAGATCACAAATCTAGTAAGTTTTGAAACCTTTAAGATTTTTTTTCCAAAACAGTCCACTTTATATGCTAAAGCTTTGAAATCCTAAATCAGCTACTCTTGACTTGTTTTTCATGAGGCTGTTTTTATTCAGTTCCTTGTCTTGTAAAAATCTGGAAAAATATTACAGAGGTACCTTATGAAGTTATCTCTGGCAGTAGGGAAAAGAACGGACACGTTTTGAGTTATATATTGTGCGTAATGACTATTTCCGTAAAGGACTCCATAAATATTATCCTACGAATATCTCACTGTGTATACACTGGAAAATTCCAAAAGTTTTACAGTAGCTTCATATATGGTAAGAGAGCATACCCTGAAAATTTCAGATTTGTCTGAGTAAAACTCAATTTATGAAAAATAGAGCAAGATCCGAGTGTTTTGGACACTCTAAAAATAGTAAATCATTTTCTAAAATTCTAGAAAAATTAGAGGATCATTGTTGGTTCATATTCTGTTAAAATCCAGAAGCTGAGAATATTTGGAATCAGTTTGCTATTTTTCCTAAAAATGATTAGGTTATGAATAAAAGGAAATAAATAGTTAAATGATGCCTTTAATGAGAAAAATATGATTTTTATGCTTGAATGCTCATAATATATTTTATCATGACTATCTTAGGGCATTTTGGTAATTTATAATAATAAATATTACTTATGACCTTTTATGGATATTAAATAAGAGGTTATTAAAGGATGAACAATTAGAATAAATTGTTTTATAATTTAATAAATCATTGGAATATTATTATAATACTAATAATATTATAATATGATGTTGTTATGTAAATAAAAATATTAGATTAGAGTATTATTATTAAATAATAATATTGGAGATTAAATAAAATATTATTAAATGATTAATAATATTAGTAAGTGAATAAAATATTATTAAATGATTAATAATATTAGTAAGTGAATAAAATATTATTAAATAATTAATATTATTAGTAAGTGAATAAAATGTTGGTAAATGATTTAAAGTATTATTAGTGAACCAATAATACTAGAAGGTGAATTAATATTATCTAAGTTAATAATATTATGTGAATTAAAGGTAATCGTTAATTAATAATAACACTATCTAGGCATGATAATGTTTATAAGAACTTATTGTAATGTATGATATCTATGTGATTACATAATCGGATGTTATGCATTGACTAATTGAAAGACTAATTATAGGTCTCTCAAAGGAAGATAATTTAACTACATAGTGGATAGAAATTTATTTCAGAAATCAGTAACCAACGATCGAGGCAAGTTTCCTAACTCAACTTGAGTTATTATTTTCAAAAGCATATTAGTGAATAATTATTGATGATTATTCACGTCTTTATTGATTATTGAAATTACGCACTTTGTGCAATTGAATTCGCTTCTACCGCCATTGAATCGTGAATTAAATTAAAGTTCTTCATTTATGAACTGCTTATGGGATAGATCTATGCTAATTGTATCATTTAGATCAAACATGTCTAAATTTGTTAAATCAAATGGATTTTAAATAACCGTTCTTATTAATTGATATGGTAAGAACTCTTGGTGAGAAATGAACAAATTTGATTAAGGCATGATATCAATGTTTGATTATTAAGTGTTTATGCATAAATCACGGGGTATGAAAGGCTGATCCCCTTGAATACCAAAACTTTTAAAAGGTCCAGTTTAAATCACTGAGCACCTTGGCAAATGTTCATGGTTATTCAAAACCACTCAGTTCATGTTATTCAATTATCGAATATTCAATTGTTGATTATTAATTCATGTTCCTTCACAATCTTATATTATTGTTGAACATTGAAGGCAATATTTCTTTCTAAGTCATGATATATATCCTTTGTCTTTATAAACTTGTGAAGCAAATTAGTTGCTTACTCTTGCTATATCATGACCTCTATTTTCGATTAAGCCCAAGGATCTAATGCGAAGGACAAGGGCAAGGGCAAGATCCATGAGTAATTTTAGAATGAATGTTAAATTAGTTATTATCTAATGGAATTTCTTGAGTAAACTATTTGTATTATAAATGGTGTATTTAAAGTTAAGGTTAGAGACCTTGGGACCATGTTTTGAGACTTTTGTATAATGAACAATGTATGTTTATTATTTCAAATAGTTATAGAATGCTTATGATGATGATAGGATCGTGAGCACTTTGAATCGAGGTTAGAGAACTTTTTGGATTTGGGGCGCCACAAAGTTGGTATCAAAGTCATGAGGTTATAAACATTAGGAATGCTAAACCTAGGTTATAACCTTAGTAGAAAACTCTTACGGAGTATGTTAGGAGATGGATTTAAGCCAATCAAGCAAAAGCTCAGGCGATTGAAACCTGAATGGAGTTTAAAGGTGAAAGAAGAAATTGTGAAACAATTTCAAGCCGGCATCATCATGGTGTCTACATATCCTGAGTGGATATCCAATATTTTACCCATGCCTAAACCTGGAGGGAAGGTACGAGTTTGCGTGGATTACCGGGACTTGAACAAAGCTTGCTTAAAAGATAGCTTTCCCGTGCCATTTATCCACATTCTCATTGACAATACTGCGCAATACGACATGTACTCCTTTGCTGATTGCTTTGCGGGGTACCATCAGATCATGGTTGCCAAGGAAGATCGTGAGAAGACTTCTTTTATCACTCCTTGGGGAACTTTTTGCTATAGACGGTTGTCATTCGGCCTCATCAATGCTGGAGCTAACTATCAATGAGCTATGATGGCTCTTTTCCATGACTTAATGCATAAAGAGATTGAGATCTACGTGGATGACATCATTGTCAAGTCCCGGAAGGAGGATGACCATCTAGACCATCTCAGAAAGTTGTTCAACAAAGTCGTAAGTACAACTTGAAGTTGAATCCAAATAAGTGCGCCTTTGGCGTCAAGTCGACAAGTTGCTAGGATTTCTAGTCGGGTTACAAAGGGATTGAAATTTGATCCTACCAAAATCCAAGCCATCACGGAAATGCCCATTCCTCGCAGACGAGAAAAGGAAATACGGGGATTTTTGGGAAGGATCAACTTCATCGCCAGGTTTATCTCCTAACTCACAAAGAACTCGTGAGCCAATCTTCAAGTTATTAAGGAAGAACTCCTCCATGAAATGGAATGATGAGTGCCGAATGCCTTCCTTATAATCAAGAAACAACTAGTCAAAGCTCTATCTTGGTACCACCCAGGATGATGTTCCCCTGCTCATGTACATCCGTCCATAAGTGACAATGCCATGGGTCAGTATCTTTGGGACAGAAAGACGATAGAGGCCAAGAACGAGCTATCTATTACCTCGAAAAAAGGTTCAAAGAAGAGTGAACACAAGTACACTCGATCGAGAAGACGTACAGGTGCTTTTAGCATGGGCTTCCATGAGGTTACAAACATTACTTCCATGGTCACACAACCCATCTCTATCCCGTGGATCCTCTCAAGTACGTGTTCAACAAACCCATGTTGAATTGCCGGCTGTCCAGATGGTAGTTGATCCTACAACAATTTGACATCGTATATGTGACTCAAAAGTCCATCAAAGGTCAAGGAATTACAGATCAACTGGCCGCCGCACCTTCAGGGGATTTCAAACCCTTGGAAACATATTTCCCCGATGAAGGAGTAATGACAGTACAACAACACCATCAGTACGATACGCGCTAATCATAGAGGATGTATTTTGATGGGGCTGTTAACATGGAAGGTTCTGGAGCTGGAGCAATTTTAGTATCTGATACGGGGGATCAGTATCCCGTTGCCGTTAAATTATAGTTTGTCAGCACCAACAATACGGCTGAGTATGAAGGCTGTCTCATGGGGCTAAAACTTGCCCGTTCAATGGGCATCAAGCGGTTAACTATCCTTGGAGATTCGGAGTTGGTAATCAGACAGTCCACCGGAGTCTATCAAACCAAGGAACTACATTTGTTGCCTTACCATCAGCAGGTTTTGGAGATGGCTTTGGAGTTCGAAGAAATCTCCTTTATACACATTCCTCGTAATAGGAATGATTTCGCGGATGCATTAGCAACTTTGGCCTCCTTGATTCGCATATCAGACAAGGAACACTTGCCAAGCATCACAATTTCCCTGCACAAGGCCCCAACCTATGGGAATTACGTTGGAGAAGTATCAGATGAGCTACCTCCCATCCAACCTCATTGGTATCAGTATATCAAGGAATATATGCGAGATGGATCTACACCAGCTGAGGCGAGCCTGACTGAGAAAAGGCGGATCCATCGAATTTTAAAGTTCTACCTGAGTGGAGATGCGCTCTATAAAAGAGATGTAGGACTAGGTCTCCTCAGGTGTCTAGATAGAGATCAAGCCCAAAGGCTTATGGATGAAATCCATGGCAGAGTCTGTGGCCCCCACATGAGTGGCCCCCTCCTTGTCAAAAAAGTCCTCAGGACGGGACATTTCTGGCTGTCTCTCAAAGATGATTGCAACGATCACGTCAGAAGATGCTATCAGTGCCAGGTTCATGGGAATGTTATACACGCCCCTCCACGGGAGCTCCACAATATGAGTTCGCCTTGGCCCTTCTCAATGTGGGGAATGGACGTTATTGGGCCCATTGAGCCTAAAGCCAGTAATGGTCACCGATTTATCTTCACCGTGATCGACTACTTCACCAAGTGGGTAGAAGCAACTTCCTTCCCCAGGGTCACTAAAGAAGTCATCATTGCTTTCATCAGAAAAAATATCGTTGTCGATATGGACAACCAGAGGTGATTGTGTTAGACAATGCCAAAAACCTCAACAACAAAATGATGGAGGAGTTATGCAGTAAATTCCACATCAAACATCTTAACTCTTTCATCTATCATCCGAAGATGAACGGTGCTGTTGAAGCGGCTAACAAAAATATCAAGAAGATTATACAAAAGATGTCAGCCAACCACAAAGATTGGCCTAACCTATTGCCTCTTAATCTGTTAGCCTATAGAACCACAATGCGTACTTCAATTGGGGAAACCCCCTACGCTTTAACCTATGGGAAGGAAGCAGTGCTCCCCATAGAAGTTGAGATGGAATCTCTTAGAGTGTTGATCAACGCTCAGCTGGATGAAAACCAATGGGTACAAGACAGGTATCACCAATTGTCTCTGGTAGACGAAAGGCGAACCGCGACTATCTTCCATGGTCAGCTATATCAACAAAGGATCGCCAGATCCTACAACAAAAAGTCCGGCTATGGAAATTTAAACAACATGACTTGGTTCTGAAGAAGATTCTTGACAATCAAGATCAGGCCAAAGGAAAATTCGCTCCTAACTGGGAAGGCCCGTTTATTGTCAAAGAAGTATTGACAGGAGGCGCTCTCAGATTACAAAAAATGGACGGCGATAAATTTCCACAACTCATCAACTCAGACATCGTGAAATGGTATTATGTTTGAAGTAACCAGTAAACACCCTAGTGCATCATCATCAGGTCACCAGTCATTCCGGTTCTTTAACCCTCTACCACCTATAACTTATCTACACTTTGCCCCTTAGGGAAACATACTCTTCAAGCCAGCAGCCTGGCTTTCTCCTTTGCGCTCATACAACTTAGGTCATCCCACCACGGATTGAACCTCTTATGTCATAGCCATTACCCATACATGGGATCAAACTTCTCCTTCCCGCAGCTTTATCCTTAACCTAAGATTAAACTTTCTCCTCCCGCACTTTGACCTCGCATATGGGATTACGCTTTTCTTCTACCATACGAGGCGAACTACGCTTGACCGATCTCCTCTTCAATAGAGATGCGTAGGCAACCATGTTACATGGCCTCGCCATGATAAAAACAAAAACAAAGAAAAACATTTCTACCCTCTTCTCCTTACAAAAACAAAACAACCAAAAACATTCCTACACCATATCGGTCATATATACATTTGAACCTCTTACACCGGTTCGAACTACATAGACCTGATCTCCTCTTCAATAGAGAGTACGAGGCGACATTCATAGTGTGGTCTCACCCCTACCAAAACACAAACCATTGTCATTGGTATTTGGATTCTCTTTCAATCCACTACATTTCATTCTATTTTCGCACCAAAGGGATGGAATTACCCGAACTCCTCCCAAATAGGAGATTCTACGACCATCTAAGGCTGCGGTCATACCTCGAAGAGCAATACTAAACCATAAGAGGTGGAATTAACTAGGCTTCTCCTAAATAGAAGTACTGGCAACCATCTGTGGTGCGGTCAATCTCAGAGAGGAAAGTCACACTCCTCTCCACATTTCAATTCAGAAACAAGTCCCAAGACACCAAAGATGGTAGGGATATACATAGATCGATGATCCATTCTGAACTATCTAGAGACAGCTCAATGTCCATCCACCAAGGAAGAATTCAGAATTCATCAAGATCACAAGCCCTGAAGCAGCAGACAAAATATCAAGCAAATAGCATGGCATATCTAAAAGGGAAGTGATCCAAAAATATATTTCCCTATCATATATAATGTTGTTTGATATATATACAATGTGAACTGTACATGACAAAATGGCTAAGCTAGTCTGTGCAGGTAAATACAAGCTCATCTACGAATCAGGGTACATGCGAGCTAGCAAGACCAACATGGCATCCCTTTCAAATGAAGGAGGTAAAGTTGTAGTCTCCTGGATAAGAATATCCACATGACCCAACAAATCTGTAGCTATCTGCATGATGACCATATGCTCATCGATATAAGCGCTCATCTCTGCGATTATACCAATGGTAAGGGACCTCGCTGCAGTACTATCTGTGACAACCACATCCTGGGCAGATATAGCACTATCCCGCTCAACTATCACTTTGCCTCTACTCGACTGGCCTCATCCCGCTCAACAACAATGATCTCTACGAGCTAATGCCTCGTCTCTCTCTAATAGGCGGCGTCCCTCACATCAAGAGCGATCGACATCATAGATCGAATTTGGTCTCTCTCAAAGGTCATCGATGAAGACTCTTGCTCTAAATATCGTGCCAAGTCTTGGATCACAAAAGTATCGGTACTAGGAGAATCCGGAAGAAATGTTTGGCAACCCAACAAATGGTATCCTCCTCGATGTAGGTATCAATGTCCCAGATAGGCTCTACATCGCCTAACTCAATCTTGATGATCGCAAATATCGCCAGTACGGTAGATAAAACCTCCGTCTCCATCTATGCAGTACTCTGCTTGGAATAACCGGACGATCGGGCGGAAGCGACTAGCTCATGCCGATCCCAAAGAAGCGTATACACGAGATCGGTCCTCTACCGAGTGGTATCGGTAAGTCGAAAGCCTTACCTCGCCCCTTGAAAGGATGAAAATCCTGGAACTGGTAAAACTGCGACATCACAACCAATGGATGATAAGTCATCACGCCCCTCAAGCCAGCCAAAGGGAGGAAATCCATGCCCGGAGCATGAGTAATGAAGCTGTATGGTGTGCAAAGCCCAGAGCACATCAATATGCTAAATGGATCTCAGATATCTGCCAAAAAATACGGACCAGGACTGAGCATCTACACACTCCAATGGCTGAAAGGAATACGACATAGCCACCTCATGGGAGAAACAATACTCATGCCGTCTAAAGGTACCAACTGGTCGCAAGTGTGACATAAACCACACATACAACATGACCGAACTCCCAGTAAACACACCTGATGGGTAAGTACGGCAATAGGACGCTGATCGCAAGGTCTCTGCCACGATCATAGGTACAATGGTACGACCCTCCCTGAGAGCTCTCACCGCCATGATAACGCCTATATCTATCTCATCCATGCACTTGCGGCTCCTTTATGTGGGTCCCACCCCTCCGGCTCGGTCCAGTTTGAGTTGAAACGGAGTTCTTACGGGCTAGAGAGGTCAAATCGGGAATAAAAATGCCATGCGATTGAGCAAAAAAGCAGACAATCCTGGTCTTCTCATATGAGACTTTGAATCTGTACATCACTCATTGGTAGTCGCCTGAACACAAGGTATACTCTGCCGATGACCTCAGTTGTCACAAATTACATACAGCAATACCTTATATAGGTCCGATGCCGCCGACTCCGGGTCGTTACCCTACATGGATCCCCGACGGGGGTTACAACGTGAGTCCCCGACGGGGGTTAAATGTGAGTCCTCGACGGGTTATATGCGTGAGTCCCCGATGGGGGTTACAACGTAGATTCTCGGTGGGGGTTACAACACGTTCATCCGTTGACAACTCTATCAACAAAGGTCAAGCAGCCTTGACATTATTTCAGCCGATGGTAGGTAAACCCATCAAAATGTTAAGAACCGTTCGGTAGTTGCGTACGTATTCATTCATGCATCCTCAGTGGATCCCACTCGGGTTACAACGTGAGTCTCGACGGGTTACAACGATATCTCCCGGTGGGAGTAGCAACGCATGCTCACCGTTGACACACATATCAACGAAGGTCAAGTAACCTTGACATCATTTCAAATTGATAAGCGTTTAAACTCATCGAGCTATAGAGTCGCTCGAGGTTCTCATACCCAAATGCTCATATTCCCCAAGCGGATCCCCTACGGGGTCACAATGCAATGCTCCGCTGATCTCGCATCGTCAAGGTCAAGCAACCTTGACGATCTCTCACAAAGTTTCAAATTGTTGATTCACATGTCGGTGAAGGTCAAGCAACCTTGACAGTATATCCCACAGGATGTTTCAGCCGTTGATTCACACGTCAACGAAGGTCAGGCATCCCTGACAGCATTTGCTATTGGCAGTAAATCCAACAGAATCATGACATATTCTGGCGATACTAACTAGGAGAGGTCAACATTATCCAAGAGGATAGATGATGGAATATGTTATACACATCCTCAAATAGATCAAGCTTTATCCCCACAGATCTCTTACACACAAGAGATACCCCTTCAGTATCAAGTCATTATCAAGAACACATGAATTTGGTGATAACTCCAACACCAATATCCTAATAGATTCAGGTTGCACATCAGATCTGGTCAGTATTGCCAATCCCCAGTTGAAGCAACAGGGAACCATCAATCATCCCCAGCATATTGGGCCACAACCCTGTATATATGCATCATACATTTGCCTCATGTTACTATCTATAGTACCATGTTTATCTTGTTGTAATTCAAGTGTCTAGGATTCTTTATCCTACCCATGCATCACCATGCATGAGTATGATAAAGAGGGGCATCTGTAGACACTCGAAATTTTCTCAGTACTATCACATTAACATTGCAGGAGGACAGATTCGCTTTTTAAGAGAGAACCACAAAGATAATCCAAATCCATACCCCATACACTACCTAAGTTCAAAGATTAACCCCGGATCGCAATCTAGGAGTAACAGTTTCAACCTCGGATCTAACCCCGAGACCTGCAGATACAATACCAGAACACACACCAGAGAAGATCGATTAATCTCTTGAGATGACCCCGAGGTATCCAGCCCTCAGTCCCAACCATGGAATAGCCACCAACCTTGGTGATAACCCCAAGGAATGCGCTTTGGAGATGACCCCGAAATGCTTGTTTCAAATGCCATCGCCTTTAATCTCACACTCACAACGAGATACACCTGTACCAACCCTAAGAATAACATCGGAAGACAGGCACACCTCCAAGAGGACAATGAGGACCTTCAACAAATGCAAAGCAATTCAATCTCGGTAAGTCTAAGCAACGTCGCTTATCGCCCAATCCGCAAAGAATAATTGCGGTGAGGGGCAACATCGCCATCTTATCCAACACGATTACATCTCTGCCTCTCACGCAACAATGTCCCACAAGGCTAACCAACCAGTGACTATTAGTGCGGGTAACGGATGAAAGTTGAAGCTTGAAGACCGAGGGCATCATCCCATCTTCAAAGACTTCGTACAAACTTTAATCCCATGCCATCGTACAACTCTCGACAATGGCGGTCCGAAATAGGTCCTGAATACCTCCAAACGGATGCCCGGATTGCACTTCTCAAAATCCGAGTGGACATTACAATGCCTGAGTGCACGTACTTTGAGACGACCCGACCCGACAGAACCGGGCCGACTCGACCCGCCTCTGGTACACCTGCGGCTGAGCCGTAGGTACACCTACAGCACCTTTTGCCTATAAATAAGAGGCTTGGGGTGCTAATTTTTAAGTGAAAAAAGATGGGGAAACCCTGCACAATTTGCTCTGCACTCGCCATACAGTGTATTTTCCCACTTTCAAACACCTGTGAGCTCATATGTAGCCTCTTTTGTACCCACAAAAGCCCAGTGTTTACCCACTCTAAAGATATAGAAGCCCTTTTATCGGTCACCGTAAGCCTTCTCACACACTTTAGTCTTTTCTCTCATCTTTGCACACACCCTTCTACACGCTGAGAGTCGTGTTGCTTGCTTTTGCCCTGACTTCTATCCGTGGTTTCATTCCATCTGTATATATATATATATATATATATATATATATATATTATATATATTGACTAACATTATTGAGTTATGCCTCGATTGAGCCTAGACTTGATTCGAGCGCCATTTGCTTTAATATATATATATATATATATATATATATATATATATATATATATATATATATTAACTGTCTGTTGACTTTGTTCGATGAGCCTAGAACTTGATGCAGTGCGTTTATTCTCTTTTATATATATATATATACTTATATATATCAACTGTGGGTCGGACTTTGTTCGATGAGCCAAGACTTCAGTCTGGTGTGTTTATTCGCTTATATATATATATATATATATATATGAACTGTGGTCGAACTATGTTCGATGAGCCTGGATTTTACATCCGGTGCATTTATTGCTTTTATATATATATATATATATATATATATATATATATATATATATATTGTCCTGCTTGGAGTTCCCTTCGTGGCATTTGATCGCTTTTATAGCTTTCTTTACATTTAGTCCTGCCTGAAGTTTACTTCGTGGCGATTGATCGCATTTATTCTGACTTTATTTACATTACATCCCTTTGAGTTTCCTTCATGGCGGTTGGCCGTATTTACAACTTTATTTACATTTCTGATCCCCCATGGAGGTGCTTCGTGGTTGGTGATCCTATCTGTATATATATATTTACCGCTTTTATATATATACCTGCTTATTGCTTTCATACAAATTGCAATATTCTGTGCGCCTAGGAGTCATGTGATCACAGATTCATATCATTGGATCTGGATTCGGTTCCCGTGATGGACATTTTCAGCTGTAAGCATCTTGTAAATTATTCTGCGATGTCTGTATTTCCTCAGATGGTTTCCATACCCACGAGGAAGTCGGCATTATTTTTGGATGTATTATTTTTCATACGGATGCCTCGCATCACTCAAATAAAATCAATCCAACCGCTCACTTAATAAAAATGGGAGTGTAAAAGGTCTCAATTCCTATTGAGCATCAGGGTTTGAAAAACCTCTTTTATAAAACATCATTGCCATATCTTGCTAAAACTGAATTTTTACATAAATTCAAACCCTGTGTATATAGGTTCGAACGAGGCCTCGCACAACTTTCATATAACAACACATTGACCCACACACACACACACACACTCATATAATAGTTTCTTGAAAAGAGGCGGTCATCGTGCTAACATGGATTTCGGGGGGTGCCTAACACCTTCCCCCCGCATAACCAAGTCCCCGGACCCTAAATGAATCTCGTTTAATTAACCATATATCGATTGTCACATCATCAAGTTAATGTGCAAACCTTTTCTCGGTTGTGTTGGTACAACCATTTAAAAAACCAATGGCGACTCTTAATAGTCCCCATCGTCGACATTATATATGTTTAATTTTTTCACTTGTTTTTTCAAACAAATCTCACCTAAAATGAGAACACCAAAGAACAAGTAACGGAAAGGGACACCCAAAAATCCCGATGTCGACAATAACTTTATAAAAGATTTTACTATACAAACAGTATGCAGGCACTATGCATAATAAAATATAATATATTCTATTTATAGAATAACTTTATAAAAGTATTCTGTTTTATATAAAAAGATTTTACTATGCAAAACACTATGCAGACACTATGCAACACTATGCATAATAGAATATAATATATTCTATTTATAGAATAACTTTATAAAAGTATTCTGTTTTATATAAAAAGATTTTACCATGCAAAATACTATGCAGACACTATGCAACACTATGCATAATAGAATATAATATATTCTATTTATAGAATAACTTTATAAAAGTATTATGTTTTATTACATTAATAATACCAATAAAACAAAACTGAGTGACTTATCACGTAAACATCAATAATCAATACCGTGTGCTACTAGGCAACCACGCGTATTACTGTACTTTTAACACCGAGTATTTCAAGAGTTAACGGTACAACTTCTGCCGTTATTTTCATAAAAATATTTTTGTCATTTTCTCAATCCGACAATAATTTTGTTGTGGGGTCCACCAATGATTGTACCGTCGTACGGATATTTCCAGACAAAAAGAATATTATATAATGTGACGCCCCCAAAATAGGTATACAACACCCATTCTGAGTTGCCAAATACATGGTACAGAAATAACTACAACTTTATTAATACAATTGTCGTGCAAAATACGACAACACTTAAACTGTGAGTTTAAATACAAATATTGTCATCTAGACAATATCCACACTTAAATAAGAATATTATATAACAACTTGCGTACTTTCCCAAAATTATAAATACTATCCACAACTATAACATTATATCAAATCTACACCATAATATTAAAAAAAATATTTTGAGAAAATTAAATCTTTATTCATAAAATCTGGGGTCTCACAATCTCCCCTCCTTGTGAAATTTCGCCCTCGAAATTTATGTACGTACCTGGTATGCCGAAGAGGTGAGGATACCTCGACTTCATTTCAAATTCTAACTCTTGAGGTATAACCTTTGAGTGTTGAATACGATTCTTCTTATCCAAGATTTTAACACGTATCTCCTCATACGTTAAATCTTCTGCTATCTCATCCAGTTCTAAATTAATAATGTGGTTCGGTCATCCACATATTTACGTAACATCGATACGTAAAAAAAACGTCTGAACACACAACATACTTGGCGATAAAATGAGTCTATAGGCCACAGTTCCTACTTCATCGAGGATTTCAAATGGGCCAGCTAAATCGAGGGTTGAGATTTCTTCTCTTCGTCGATTCTTGCTTCTAGAATAACGCCCTCTTGAACCTTCTTCTTCACATTTATCAGCTCTGAGTATGTAGCTTGAGCGGTTTTAACTTTATCGATTAAAGTCGATTCTACTCGTATATTTGTTATCTTCACTTGGGTTCCTAGAGTCTTTAACTCTATCTTCATCATTTGTAAGTCGTACGAAATGGGCCTTTGTGTTAACAACATCGTACTCGTAAACGCATACGATCTTCTACTCAACGCGTCAGCTACCACGTTCGCTTTCCCACGATGGTATTGAATGGTACTATCATAATCTTCAACAGCTCGAGCCAACGTCTTTAGCCCATGTTACGTTCACTTTAGTTGAAGAAATATTTAAGGGTTTTAGAAATGGGTTTTGTACTGGGGTCAATAAAAAATTCGATTTCACGTTCTAGGGGTAGGCTAAGAAGTCTTCAAGAATACGTCAGGAAATTTACTAACAACAGAAATATCATTCAAAACTGTGACTCTCGTCCAAGACTTGGATAACATGTCACATTGATACCTATTAACTTGCCATCGTCATTCACGACATCGCCTACAGAAAGTCTGGCTTTGGTGCATTCCACACAAGAAAGTCAACAACGAAAGGATCGGGGCTCTTTATTTATAGCTTGATATGACAATGATTGACTTTAGTGGTTTGGTTACTTTGAATTTGCATAACAAGTTGGTTAGAAGTATGGAAGCTAACAACCTTACGAAAAGCATGATGAGCAGTTAACCAATCGTTTCCAAAAATCACCTCAAAGGCAAGTATTTTCAAAGAGATAAGATCGACAGGTAACGTGAAAGTGTTGATTTGAACAAGATTTATAAATAGTGGAGGTAATGAAGGTTTCTACTAACGAAGTTTCAACCAATAAGTCAAAGTCTAACTTCTCCGGAGTTAAATTTAAACGTTGAGCGCAAGCAAGAGATAAAAAAATAGGTAGAACCGGTATCGAATAAGGTATAGACTTCGAAAGAATTTATAATTAACTAACCCATGATAACTTCATTCGATTCCTCGTCACGAAAAATGCTCTCCCTTAAACTACCAAATTTGACTTGTTCGGGACAGTCTTTGGTGTCGTCATTACCACTTTGGATTGACTTTTTTACTATAGGGCATATTCCACCTCAACCGCTTTGTCGATTCTCTGCTCCATGATCTCGAATCATTAGCCTTCGATCCATATCGAATTGGGGTTGACCGCAATGTATAGGGTAATTCAAAACTCGATGATGGGTTCTTCCAATTGTCACAAAAAGAGAAATACATATCATCTATTTTAGCTTTCTTGATTGGACTTCTCTTTCCACAATATCAACGCATCGTGTGGCTTTTACCCATGCATCTTTCATTCTCACTGCTCAGGTTGTTTCTTCTTTCAAATTGCTCCTTGACATTTGAATTCTCGATTCCAACTTTAATATATCGTATACTCGCCAAAGAGCGCTCATGTTCAGCTATCGCACATCGGGTAATACAATTTTGAATTGTTACATTCCTTTGCTCCACGACCGCCTTCCGTTCTTCAGCCTGCTCTTCTAACTCATGAATACGATTTTGCAATTCTACATTTTGATCAATAAGTTCTTCTAATACATCCTCCTCGGGTTCCTCTTCTTCCTCACTCTCGACCATACCTTTAACACTAGCTTGAGTGCAACTTTTAATTCCTCAATCACCACATAGATATCTCTAATCACATTATCTTGGTTGGTAATTAGAGGTGTCTCCACGGTCTCATGTGCTCCATTGCTATTCTCAACATTCTCGGATGTCATTTTCAAATACAACCACAAAACAAGGGTTAATTGACATGTAACACATTATCCATATACTATGACCGACCAATTAAATATCAAATAAACTTAGGTAGGTCATACTAGCGAAGGAATTCCCCGTCTCTCCCCTCCTAGTTCTTGTCTCACATCTCAGCCAGGGATCATATCCCTAAGCTTTAATACCAACTGTGACGCCCTCAAAACAGGTATACATCACCCATCTTGAGTCGCCAGATACAAGGTAATCAATACAAATACAACTTAATTATACAACAAATGTGTAAAATACGATAAAACATAAATCATGAGTTTTAATACAAATATTATCATCTAGACAATATCCACACTCAATGGAGTCCTCATTACATTTATTATCACACTATTTCACGAATAGTGAGGACTACTAATGCACCATCTAGGATCATCACTGTTCCCAGACTAGTCCCGATTCGCTCTCATTTCAAAGAGAATAATGAAAGTAAAAGGGTGAGCTCAACTAGCCCAAAGAAGAAATATTATGACTAAGATAATGCATAATAAATTATCATTAGCCTTCAACAGTGTTAAACTGATACAATATAACAAACATCAAGTTTAATCATGCAATGAACAAACAATCCATTAGAAGAGTCGAGTAGAGAATAAAATCTACTATCTTCTATGATTTAAAAGGTTTTTCATCACTTTTATCGCTGAGACTCAGCTTAATAAATAATCCACATCATCAAATCATCCCTGCACTATAGGCCAAGGATATTCTTTAGTATCAAGACCACGAATTATCCATGCACCACGGCCAAAGATAATCATGTTTTCATCAACGGTCCTAATCATGCCATAAAATAATTCGTTTTTGCACCCTTGGCCTAAGAGAATCCATAGCCATAATCATACCAAAAATTGTCCATCAATGCACTACGGGCCAATGAGGACTTTTTCACATCATTTGTAACATTACTACCATGATTATACCGAATAATCCTCGTCATAATCATACCAAGTCCATCTATGCACTACACAGGGCCACGTATTGACTTTCAACATAATATAAGCATGAGGATGATGACAACGACATAATAATTCAATAAAACAAGTTCAAGAATTAATTTATTCAGAACTAATAACATCCAAATTGTCAACATGATACTCGCTTTGTAGAGTAAAATTCAAGAATCTTTGAAAAGAATATTTCCATGAAAAGATATTTGGATGAAGCGCAAATATCAAGGATATTCCACTAATTTCATGGAGTATAGAAGTCAAAACTTTAACCAACCGAGTATAATAAAGAATGGAATAACAAAAGAAATCACCATGCATGCGGTATTGCAGATGTATAAAAGTTATTCAAATGTAATAATAATTAACGAAACCAATGTCATGCGTAAAAGCACGATGTGATGTTCCAATGTAATAATAAAGAACGGAATAATAATGAAATCACCATGCATGCGGTATTGCATGACAAAGTTATTCCAATGAATACCAATAAAGATTTTACCAGTCCCAAAGTAAAACGCATGACATGTGATATCCCAATGTAATAATAATAAAGATTTTAACCAGTCCTACCAAAAGCGCGCCTGTATGGGATATTCAAATGAATAATAAAGAATGAAATAATGTAAGAATTTCACCAAGTACGTATCCTCCGTGATACAAAAGTTATTCCAACAGAATAATAAAGAATGGAATAACAGAAGTTCTCTTCATGAATAAGAAAGAAAGAATACCCCTTATGAGTACAACAAATGATATTCCCTACCTTAAGAAGAAGAGTACTGGATATAGAAGTAGTGAAGTAGTAGAACACATTTCTTCTTTCTCTCTATAATTTCTCTCTCTAGAGTTTCAGTGAATTCGTAAGAAATAATGAAGGAATGAGCTTCTATTTATAGAAAAATGGACTACATAGTAACTAACTCATGAACGATCCAGATTGATTTACTTTAATCTGACGGTCCATATTTAAAGCAAAATCTTTTAAATAAAATATAATATATTCTATTTATAATCTAATAAAACGAATAACTTTATAAAAGATTTTACTATGCAAACACTATCACGTGCACTATGCAAATACTATGCATAATAAAATATAATATATTCTATTTATAGAATAACTTTATAAAAGTATTCTGTTTTATATAAAAGATTTTACTATGCAAAATACTATGCAGACACTATGCAACACTATGCATAATAGAATATAATATATTCTATTTATAGAATAACTTTATAAAAGTATTCTGTTTTATATAAAAAGATTTTACTATGCAAAACACTATGCAATACTATGCATAATAGAATATAATATATTCTATTTATAGAATAACTTTATAAAAGTATTATGTTTTATTACATTAATAATACCAATAAAACAAAACTGAGTGACTTATCACGTAAACATCAATAATAAATATCGTGTGCTACTAGGCAACCACGCGTATTACTGTACTTTTAACACCGAGTGTTTCAACAGTTAACGGTATAACTTCCACCGTTATTTTCATAAAAATATTTTTGTCGTTTTCTCAATCCAACAATAATTCCGTTGTGGGGTCCACCAATGATTGTACCGTCGTACGGATATTTCCAGACAAAAAGAATATTATATAATGTGACGCCCCCAAAATAGGTATACAACACCCATTCTGAGTTGCCAAATACATGGTACAGAAATAACTACAACTTTATTAATACAATTGTCGTGCAAAATACGACAACACTTAAACTGTGAGTTTAAATACAAATATTGTCATCTAGACAATATCCACACTTAAATAAGTCCTTATTACAATTATTAATACACTATTTTACAGAATAGTGAGGACTACTAGAACCATCATTCCACACCCCGATTAGTATTCGCTACATTCTCGCCTCCTGAGAAGAAAAATGGAACAACAAGGAAAAGGGTGAGCTCAACTAGCCTAGTAAAGAACATTATGACTAAGATAATATAAAACAAATTATCGTTAGTCCTCAACAGGGAAAAATCTAATAGAATACAATAGACAACAAGTTTTAAATTAATATTCGCAGCGAAAATAATAATTCATTAGAAGAGTTAAGTAGAGAATGAAACCTACTATCTTCTATATATGAATTTAAAAGTGCATCGTCTGTCTTTTATCCCTGTAACATCAATCAATATATATCTAGAATTAAATATTAATCTTTGCACTACAAAAGCAAAGATATTCATCGATTAATCATGTTCATCTAAACACTGCTTCATCTTTTGCACTACGGGCCAAAGATATTCATCAGAAATCATTCATCTTTGCACTACAGGCCAAAGATATTCAGTTATATCATCATTTAGGACTGAGGATGATGAAAAATATTTTAAAGAGAACGAATCCAGTGAAACAAAAGAATAAATATTAAGGATTCGTACTTTAAACAATCCAAGTTAAAAAATACTTCATAAATAACCAGAGTGGATTAAAATTCAAGAATGAAAATCAAAACATAGATTCAATCAAAGATAGGAACTATAATAGACAATCTTGGACACAGAAAAGAAAATTTAATTTTTCTGTGAATAGTGTCGTATTCGTGAATAGTGCCGTATACGTGAATAGTAACTCTGACACTAAAAGATAGAAATTTCACAAAAAAAATCATCATGCTTCGTGAATAGTAACTCGTGTTTAGTAACTCATGAATAGTAACTCGTGAATACTAACTCATGAATAGTAACTCATGAATAGTAACCCCGACATGAAAAAGTTCCAAATTTGATAAAAAGTTCCAACCAATATTTTGGCATAATGATATTGAAGAAATAATATCACTTACGAAGAAAATAACATCCCTTACCTCAGAAAGAATAGTACTTCTGACTGGAATACTGGATATAGTGCTGAAAGAACTTGCACCGTATAGCAATACTCAAAGTACTAGAATACTCACAAAAATACGCTCGATATTATAGAGAGAGAAAGAGAGAGAAATCTTTAGTTTTTGGTGTGATTTTCAATTCTAACCTAAGCACCCTATTTATAGAAAAATGATTAGAACACCAAAGAAGAAAATTTAATAAATTAATAATATATAAATTAAATTTTCTACGCCAACCTTTGAATCAACCAATTCAGCATGTTTGACAACCCACCAACACTAACAAAAAACGTTTTTCTAATTATAAATATTTAAAACTTCCAAAAATTAATAATTAATTAATCTAGAACTTCAATAATTCATAATAAATAGCCCTTTTGTCAGACACATTCGAACCTTATGTCTTTCTTTTGAAAATTCCATTATCTACAACTTTGCAGAAGAAAGTTTTTCCAAATTCCAAACAGAAATTGACCGAAATCCACAAATAGGCGATTTTACAGGTTATAATCAAATTTCAGTCAAGAAATGGGCCCACAGACATGTTTAACATGTTTTAAACAACTTTTGCAACAAGAATACTCTTCCTCCTCATATACTCATATATCCCACATTCATTGTAAAAATATCATCATTATTATATTATAATAATATAATAAAATATTATTTTATCAGAAAAGATAAAATATCAATTTTCAACAATTGTCACTTTAAAAATTTTCTCCATCTATATCCACTTAAAACGAATATTTTCCTCATCATATAAATCAATAATTTAATTATTCACAAATAATATTACAGAATCACAATATCGATAACCGTGCATGCTCAGAAAGAGGGGCTTTCCAATAAGGATTTCTCCTTACTGGCGCGCAATTAGGTGACCAAACCTCTCCTTAGAGAGAATTTTCTAGACATTGCCAATGATGTTATCTAATAATATTATTCAGATAATATGAATTATTGCTTCGATAATAGAAAATACTGTGTAGTGACAATTATTAAAACAATAGTAATATAAAATATCAACGTAGCAATTATTGAATCAATAAAATAAAATATTGAACAGTAATTACTGTAACAATTATTGAGTAGTGCCTTCTTACGTAAGAATCAATAATTGGTGCAATACCATGTGCTATCGCGGCAACAACGCCAGACATCGCGTGCTTTAACCACCGGGTATTCCAACAATATTAATCGGTATAAATACGCACAAGTTATTTATAAACAACTTATACTTGTCATTTCTTCATCCAATCGCCTTTCATTATGGGCCCATTAAAAGGTCATACCGTCACATTTAATATTCCCTCGACAAAGAAGAATATTCCACGACCAAACGAATATTCTCCGACAACAATGAGTATTTTATAACCACTTGCTTATTTGAAATATTTGCGCACTTTACCCATAACTAACCACATTAATTGAATCAACCCTTACTATTTCAAAAATAATAAATAGAGGAAATTTAATTTCATTTATAATAAGTTGGGGTCTTACAACCTCCCCTCCTTATGAAATTTTGACCTCGAAATTGACATACGTACCTGGTGTTTCGAAAAGATGAGGATACCTCGCTTTCATTTCCATTTCCAACTCCCAGGTCATTTCTTCAATAGCATGGTTTCTCCACAAAACCTTAACTTGTGGTATAACCTTCGTGCGTAGGACATGCTCCTTCCTATCCAAAGTCTTGACAGGTACCTCTTTATACGTTAAGTATTCGGCTATCTTGTCTGGTTCTAACTCAATAACGTGATTCGGGTCTTTCACATATTTACGAAGCACGGGTACGTGAAAAACATTATGAACACGAGACATACTTGGAGGTAACGCGAGTCTATAAGCCACCTTTCCTACTCGCTCAAGAATCTGAAATGGACCAATAAATCGTGGATTGAGCTTTCCTCTCTTTCCGAATCTTGTAACTCCCTTCCATGGAGCAATACGTAATAATACATGATCCCCAATGTCAAATTCCACGTCCTTTAGATGAAGATCCGTATAACTCTTTTGTCGATCCTGTGCCATTTGTATACATTGTCGAATCGTTTGGATCTTCTCTGTAGTCATTCGTACCAACTCTGGTCCCAACAACGTTACTTCTCCCACCTCATCCCAGCATATTGGAGAGCGACACTTTCGTCCATACAATGCTTCAAATGGAGCCACACCTATACTTGCCTGATAACTGTTGTTGTAGGAGAATTCCACCAATGGTAAATACTTATCCCAAATCCCTTTGAAGTCTAGGACACAGAGTCTTAATAGATCTTCAAGAGTTTGAATAGTCCTCTCTGATTGTCCGTCCGTTTGAGTATGGTATGCCGAACTAAATCGTAAATTCGTCCCCATAGCTTTTTGCAAGCTAACCCAAAATCTTGAAGTGAATCTTGGGTCACGATTCGAAACTATGGATACTGGCATGCCATGCAATCTCACAATCTCATTTACATACATATGAGCAAGACGTTCAAGGGAATAAGTCTCCCGTATCGGCAAGAAATGAGCAGACTTGGTTAATCTATCAACAATAACCCAAATAGCAATTATGCCTTAAGAAACCGTGGGAAGACCCGTAACGAAATCTATGGTAATGTGTTCCCACTTCCATTTCGGAATCTCAAGTGGTTGCAATGGACCCTTAGGCACTTGATGCTCTACCTTTACACGTTGACAAGTTAAACACCTCGAGATAAACTTTGCAATCTCTCTCTTCATATTGTTCCACCAAAGTGTATGTTGAAGATCACGATACATTTTAGTACTTCCATGATGGATTAAAAATGGTGTATTATGTGCCTCCATCATGATCTTGTACTTCAAATAAGAATCGTTAGGAACACAAAGTCTGGAGTGAACTCGAAGTATTCCTTCTTCATCGATTCTTGCTTCTGGAATAGCACCTTCTTGCACTTTCTTCTTCATACGCATCAGCTTCGGGTCTGTGGCTTGAGCAACTTTAACTTTTTCGATTAAAGTTGGTTCTATACGTATACTTGACATCATTGCATGTGTCCCCGGAGTCTGGAATTGTATCTTCATCTTTTGTAAATCACATAAAATAGGCCTTTGTTTTAACAACATCGCACTCGTTCCCACATATGATCTTCTACTCAACGCGTCAGCTACTACGTTCGTTTTTCCAGGATGGTATTGAATGGTGTGGTCATAGTCTTTCAACAGCTCGAGCCAACGTCGTTGCCGCATGTTGAGTTCCTTTTGGGTGAAGAAATATTTGAGGCTTTTATGGTCTGAATATATCTCCACTTTCTCCCCATATAGATAATGCCTCTAGATCTTTAGCGCAAAAACGACTGCTGCCAACTCTAGATCATGAGTAGGATAATTCCTCTCATATTCTTTAAGTTGTCGCGAGGCATATGCTATGACTTTCCCACGTTGCATGAGAACACACCCTAACCCTTTGCCTGAAGCATCGCTGTAGATAACAAATCCATCCGAACCAGATGGTATTGTCAAAACAGGTGCCAAAATGAGTCTCCTCTTGAGATCTTGGAAACTATTCTCGCATTCTTCGCTCCATACGAATTTTGTATCTTTAAGAGTCAGCTGAGTTAACGGAGTAGCGATTCGAGAAAATCCTTCCACGAATCTTCGATAATAACCAGCTAAGCGCAGAAAGCTACGTACTTCAGTCACCGTCTTCGGTTGTTCCCAACTTTGTATTGCTTCAATCTTCGCCGGGTCAACAGACACTCCATGTTTTGACACCATGTGCCCAAGGAATGCTACTTCCTCAAGCCAGAACTTGCATTTCTTCAACTTGGCATATAGCTTGTTATCACAAAGCCTTTGCAGTACCAACTTCAAATGGCGCTCATGATCTTCACGGCTTTTGGAATAGATGAGGATGTCATCAATAAAGACAACAACGAACTAATCCAAATATTCCTTGAATACTCGGTTCATCATATCCATGAAAGCAGCAGGAGCATTAGTCAATCCAAAAGATATGACTAAGAATTCATAATGCCCGTACCAAGTTCTGAAAGCAGTCTTTGGAATATCCTCAGTTTTAACCTTCAGCTGATGATATCCAGAACGCAGATCGATCTTTGAAAAGAATTGCGCTCCTTGTAACTGGTCAAACAGGTCATCAATACGAGGTAGCGGATTCCTATTCTTGATGGTGACATGGTTCAATTCTCGATAGTCAATACAAAGTCGCATACTTCCATCTTTCTTCTTTACAAATAAAACAGGAGCACCCCAAGGAGATGTACTAGGACGAATGAAACCGATGTCCAACAACTCCTGTAGTTGAACCTTTAACTCCTGAAGTTCAATAGGATCCATTCGATATGGGGTTTTAGAAATGGGCTTTGTACCAGGTTCAAGATCAATAAAGAATTCAACTTCAAGTTCCGGGGGTAGACCGGGAAGTTCTTCTGGAAATACGTAAGGAAAGTCAATAACAACAGAATATTATTTAAATCTGACCTGTCTTTATTCAAATCCATAACATGGGCTAAGAAAGCTTGACATCCATTTTTTAATAAACGAATGACTTTATGGCTTGATATAACAGTGATTGATTTTAATGGTTTAGTTGCTTGAATTCAAACAACAAGTTGTTTAGGAATATGAAAACTAACAACCTTACGAAAATAATCAATTTTGGCATGATGAGTAGTTAACCAATCAATCCTTAAAATCACATCAAAAGCAAGTATCTTTAAAGAGATAAGGTCAACAGGTAATGTGATGGTGCCAACTTGGATTAAACAAGATTTATAAACAGTGGATGTGATGAAAGTTTCTCCTAACGGAGTTTCCACAGATAGGTCAAAATCTAATTTCTCCGGAGTCAAATTTAAAAGTTGAGCACAAGTAGGAGAGATAAATGAATGGGTAGAATCGGTATCTAATAAGGTATAAACTTCACAAGAGTTTATGATTAGCTTACCCGTGATCACCTCGTTTGGGTTCCTCGCATGTTAACCAGTCACGACAAACGCTCTTCCAGGAACCGTTGACTTTGACTTTTCTGGGATAGCCTTTTGAGTCACCATCCCCGCTGGACTTGGTTTTGCTATAGTACAATCTCGAGCGATATGTCCTTCCTTTCCACAATTATAGCATACCTTAAACTGTTGTGGACAGTTTGGGCTGATATGTCCCTCTTTTCCACATTTATAGCATACGACCGGTGGTCGTTCTCTTCCTTTAAAACCAGTTGTTGCTGGTGATGACGTCTTCACATTGTCATTGTTAAATCTCCTCTTTTTAAAATCTCCCCCCGACTCGCTTCTTCTATTTTCATGGCCACGATTACCACCGGAGTGGTTACCGCTTTTGTCCAATGTTTTCCTCCCCACCGGTTTTCATTGCTCGATGATCGCTTGCCACCCCCAGTATGACCACGTTGCAGGTCCTTGGTTGAATATACTCGCTATCTCGCTCTAATAATTGAGCTCGATTGACAACATCCTAATATAAAGAAAATTTATGAGAGATAAGATATTGTCAATCTCTAAGTTTTAAACCTCTCGAAACATCCTCGTCATTCGCTTCCTCATTCTCTACCAAATGAGGTGCAAACACGGATAACTCTGCGAACTTCGCCTCGTATTGGGACACCGCCATGTTGTTTTGTTCTAGTCTAATAAACTCTACCTCCTTCATATGGCGAATACTTTTAGGAAAGTATTTTTCATTGAAAAGTTTCTGAAACGCTTCCCAAGACATGCCGAAAAGGGCGGTCAGTCCGTTCACGCACTCCCACCAAGATGTCGCCTCGCCACGAAACATAAAGGTGGCGAATGGAACCTTCTATTCCTCCGTGCATCCCAAGACATCGAATATCTTGGTAATTTGCCTGACCCACGTTTTTGCCTTGATTGGATCCAGCTTTCCCTGAAATTCTGGTGGTCCCAACTCTTTGAATCGCTTGGGCATTTGTGACAAGTCGTAGCGTTATTATCATTTCCACCAGATACGTGGCACGAGTCTCCCTCGTCTGGTTTTGCATGAACTGCAAAAAGCTCCTAAACATCTCATCGTTCATTGTCTACTCAGTGGTGTTGTTTACAGGAGGAATATTTCCTTCCCGTTGCACATTCCCCTAGGTAGTGATTAAAGGTGTTTCCACGGTCTCAGTAACTCCACCGTTAATATTCTGAGCTGCCATCTTAAATACTGCCACAAAACAAGGGTTAATTAAACAAATTAACATATCACATATTAACCATATGCTTCGACTGACCAACAAATAAGCTTAGGTAGGACACACTAGCGAAGGATTTACTCGTCTCTCCCCTCCTAGTTCTATTCCCTGATCTCCGCCAGAGATCATATCCCTAAGCTCTGATACCAACTGTGTGACGCCCCCAAAATTAGGTATACATCACCCATCTTGAGTCGCCAGATACATGGTACAGAATTCAAATACAACTTAATAATACAACAGTCGTGTACAATACGACAAAACATATGATGTGAGTTTGAATACAAATATTGTCTACTAGAGAGTATACAAACTCAATGGAGTCCTCATTACATTTATTATCACACTATTTCACAGAATAGTGAGGACTACTAATGCACCATCTAGGACCATCACTCGCTTCCCGACTAGTCCCATTTCGTTCTCATTTCCCGGAGAGAACAAAGGTGAAAGAAAGGGTGAGCTCAACTAGCCCAGTAAGAACTATTATGACTAAGATAATGCAGAATAAATTATCATTAGCCTTCAACAGTGTTAAACTGATATAATATAATAACTATCAAGTTTAACTGCAGCGGAACAATCAATCCATTAGAAGAGTCAAGTAGGGAATAAAATTTACTATCTTCTATGATTTAAAAGGTTTTTCATCACATTTATCGCTAGGACTCAGCTTAATAAATAATCCACATCATCAAATCACCCCTGCACTACGGCCAAGGATATTCTTTAGTATCACGACCACGAATTATCCATGCACTATGGCTTAAGATAATCATATTTTCATCAACGGTCCTGATCATGCCATAAAACAATTCAACTTTGCACTACGACCGAAGAGAATCCATATCCATATTCATACCAAAAACTGTCCATCAATGCACTACGGGCCAATGAGGACTTTTTCCACATCATTTGTAACATTACGGTTATGATTATACCGAATAATCCCTGGTCATAATCATACCAAGTCCATCTATGCACTACAGGCCACAGATGACTTTCAACATAATATAAGCATGAGGATGATGACAATGACATAATAATTCAATAAAACAAGTTCAAGAATTAATTTATTCAGGAACTAATAACGTCCAAATTGTCAACATGATACTACTTTGTAGAGTAAAATTCAAGAACGCTCAGAAGAATATTTCCATGAAAAGATACTAGATGAAGCGCAAATATCAAGGATATTCCACTAATTTCATGGAGTATAGAAGTCAAAACTTTAACCAACTGAGTATAATAAAGAATGGAATAACAAAAGAAATCACCATGCATGCGGTACTTCGAATAGACAGGTTATTCCAACAAAATAATAATTAACGGAACCAGGTCATGCGTAAAGCACAGACAGGATGTTCCAACAGAATAATAAAGAACAGAATAATAAAGAACGAAATAATAACAGAAATTACCATGCATGCAGTACTTTTCATAGACAGGTTATTCCAACAGAATACCAATAAAGATGGAACCAGGTCCGGCATAAAACGCACAATTATTCCAACAGAATAATAATAAAGACGGAACCAGGTCCAGCGTAAATGCACAGACATGATATTCCAACAGAATAATAATAAAGACGAAATATTAGAAGAATGTCACCAAGTATGCGGTACTTCGTATAAACAGGTTATTCCAACAGAATAATAAAAATGGAATAACATAAGAATTTCACCAAATATAGGGTATCCTGCGTATACAGGTTATTCCAACAGAATAATAAAGAATGGAATAACAGAAGTTCTCTTCATTAATAAGAAAGAAAGAATACCCCTTACGAGTACAATAAATAATATTCCCTACCTTAGAAAGAAGAGTACTGGATATAGAAGTAGTGAAGTAGCAGAACACTTTTCTTCTTTCTCTCTATAGTTTCTCTCTCTAGAGTTTTAGTGAATTCGTAAGAAATAATGAATGAATGAGCTTCTATTTATAGAAGAATGGACTTCATAGTAACTAACTTATGAACGGTCTAGATTAATTTACTTTAATCTGACGGTCCATATTTAAAGAAAAATCTTTTAAATAAAATATAATATATTCTATTTATAATCTAATAAAACGAATAACTTTATAAAAGATTTTACTATTCAAACACTATGCAAACATTATGCATAATAAAATATAATATATTGTAATTATTGTCTAATAAAATGTAGATAACTTTATAAAAGTATTCATTTTCATATAAAAAGATTTTACTATGCAAAACACTATGCAGACACTATGCAACACTATGCATAATAGAATATAATATATTCTATTTATAGAATAACTTTATATAAGTATTATGTTTTATATAAAAAGATTTTACTATGCAAAACACTATGCAGACACTATGCAACACTATGTATAATAGAATATAATATATTCTATTTATAGAATAACATTATTAAAGTATTCTGTTTTATTACATTAATAATACCAATAAAACAAAACTGAGTGACTTATCACATAAGCATTAATAATCAATATCGTGTACTTCTATAATCAATAACGGTAAAACTTTCGCCGTTATTTTCATAAAATATTTTTGTCGTTTTCTCATTCCGGCTAATAATTCCGTTCTTGAGGTCCACCAATGATTGTCTTGAGTTGCACGAGTATTCCCTGATAAAACAAATATTCCCCGGCCAATCGAATATAATATGACAACTTGCATACTTTGCAAAATTTATAAATACTACCCACAACTATAACATTATATCAAATCCACACCATAATATTCAAAAAAATATTTCGAGAAAATTAAATCTTTATTCATAAAATCCGGGGTCTCACAATCTCCCCTCCTTATGAAATTTTGCCCTCGAAATTTATGTACGTACCTGGTATGCCGAATAGGTGAGGATACCTTGACTTCACTTCAAATTCTAACTCTTGAGGTATAACCTTTGAGCGTCGAATATGATCCTTTTTATCCAAGATGTTAACACGTATCTTCTCATACATTAAATCTTTTGCTATCTCGTCCGGTTCTAAATTAATAATGTGGTTTGGGTCGTCCACATATTTACGTAACATCGATACGTTAAAAACGTTATGAACACGTGACATACTTGGCGGTAAAACGAGTCTATAAGCCACAGTTCCTACTCGATCGAGGATTTTAAATGGGCCACTTAAATCGAGGGTAGAGATTTTCTCTCTTCGTCGATTCTTGCTTCTAGAATAACGCCATCTTGAACCTCTTCTTCACATTCATCAGCTCTGAGTATATAGCTTGAGTGGCTTTAACTTTATCGATTAAAGTCAATTCTAATCGTATATTCGTTATCTTCACGTGGGTTTGTATATTCGCACTTGTAACCGCATACGATCTTCTACTCAATGCGTCAGCTACCACGTTCGTACTTCCATGATGATATTGAATGGTACGATCGTAATCTTCAACAGCTCAAGTCAATGTCTTTGGCGCATGCTACGTTCATTTTAGTTGAAGAAATATTTGAGGGTTTTAGAAATGGGTTTTGTACTAGGGTCAATACAAAATTCGATTTCACGCTCTAGGGTAGACTAAGAAGTCTTCAAGAATACGTCAGGAAATTTATTAACAATAGAAATATCATTCAAAACTATGACCCTCATCCAAGACTTGGATAGCACGTCACATTGATACCTATTAACTTGTCATCGTCATTCACGACATCGCAAAGTCTGTTCGGTGAAATCCACACAAGAAAGTCAACAACGAAAGGACCGGGGCTCTTTACTTATGACTTGATATGACAATGATTGACTTTAGTGATTTGGTTGCTTGAATTCGCATAACAGGTTGGTTAGAAATATAAAAGCTAACAACCTTACGAAAAACATGATGGGTAGTTAACCAATCGATTCCTAAAATCGCATCAAAGGCAAGTATTTTCAAAGAGATAAGATCGACAGGTAACGTGAAAGTGTCGATTTGAATCACCAAGATTTATAAACATTGGAGGTAACGAAGGTTTCTACTATCGAAGTATCAACCAAGAAGTCAAAGTCTAATTTCTCCGAAGTCAAATTTAAACGTTGAGCGCAAGCAAGAGAGATAAAAGAATGGGTAGAACCGGTATCTAATAAGGTATAGACTTCACAAGAATTTATAATTAATTAACCCGTGCTAACTTCATTCGGGTCACTCGCTCTTTTTTTTTTGTGAAGTCACAAAAAACACTCTTCCTGAAACCACCGACTTTGTTTTGTCCGTATCCGCCTTTGGTACCACCGTCCCAGCTGGACTTGACTTCACTATACGACAAAATTGAGTTAAATGACCTTCTCTTCTTGAAATTTCCACTTCTATTATCTTGGCCATGATTACCACCGAAGTGGTTACCATTCTTGGCATGATAATTTCCCCAACGATGGTTATCATTGTTCCGATGGCCGTTGCCACCGGTATGATTATTATCGTGTTATTGGTCGTTAGCTTTTGGTTGAGCTGACTCAATGGTCTCATGTGCTTCATTGCTTATCTCAGCATTTTCATATGCCATTTTCAAACACCATCCACAAAACAAGGGTTAATTAATATATCACATATTATCCCTATACTATGGCCAATGACCAATTAAATACCAAATAAACTTAGGTAGGTCATACTAGCGAAGGAATTTCCCATCTCTCCCCTCCTAGTTCTTGTCTCACATCTCAGCCAGGGATCATATCCCTAAGCTTTGATACTAACCGTGTGGCGCCCCCAAAATTAGGTATACATCACCTATCTTGAGTCGCCAGATACATGGTATGTAATTCAAATACAACTTAATAATACAACAAATGTGTACAATACGACAAAACATATACTGTGAGTTTGAATACAAATATTGTCTACTAGAGAGTATACAAACTCAATGGAGTCCTCATTACATTTATTATCACACTATTTCACAAAATATTGAGGACTACTAATGCACCATCTAGGACCATCACTCTGTTCCCCGACTAGTCCCAGCTACGTTTTCATTTCCTGAAGAGAACAGTGAAAGAAAGGGTGAGCTCAACTAGCCCAGTAAGAAATATTATGACTAAGATAATGCAGAATAAATTATCGTTAGCCTTCAACAGTGTTAAACGGATACAATATAATAACTATCAAGTTTAACTGCAGCGGAACAAGCAATCCATTAGAAGAGTCAAGTAGGGAATAAAATCTACTATCTTCTATGATTTAAAAGGTTTTTCATCACTTTTATCACTAGGACTCATCTTAATAAATAATCCACATCATCGAATCACCCCTGCACTACGGCCAAGGATATTCTTTAGTATCACGACCACGAATTATCCATGCACTGCGGCTTAAGATAATCATGTTTTCATCAACGGTCCTGATCATGCCATAAAACAATTCATCTTTTGCAACTACGGTGAAGAGAATCCATAGCCATAATCATACCAAAAACTGTCCATCAATGCACTACGGGCCAATGAGGACTTTTTCCACATCATTTGTAACATTACGCTTATGATTATACCGAATAATCCTCAGCCATAATCATACCAAGTCCATCTATGCACTACAATGTGCCACAGATGACTTTCAACATAATATAAGCATGAGGATGATGACAACGACATAATAATTCAATAAAACAAGTTCAAGAATTAATTTATTCAGAACTAATAACGTCCAAATTGTCAACATGATCTTCGCTTTGTAGAGTAAAATTCAAGAATGCTCAAAAGAATATTTCCATGAAAAGATATTTGGATGAAGCGCAAATATCAAGGATATTCCACTAATTTCATGGAGTATAGAAGTCAAAACTTTAACCAACCCGAGTATAATAAAGAATGGAATAACAAAGAAATCACCATGCATGCGGTGCCAGCAGACAGACGAGTTATTCCAATGAATAATAATTAACGGAACTAGGTCATGCGTAAAGCACAGACAGGATGTTCCAATAGAATAATAAAGAATGGAATAATAACAGAAATCACCATGCATGCGGTACATCGCATAAACAAAGTTATTCCAATGTATACCAATAAAGATTTTAACCGGTCCCACAGAAAACGCATGTGAGCATGGATATTCCAAATGTAATAATAATAAAGATGAACCTGGTCCCAAGAACGCATTGCATACGATATATTCCAATAGAATAATAATAAAGACGAAATATTAAAAGAATGTCACCAAGTATGTGGTACTTCGCATAAATAGGTTATTCCAACAGAATAATAAAAATGGAATAACAGAAGAATTTCACCAAGTATAGGGTATCCCACAGATACAAAAGTTATTCCAATGTAATAATAAAGAATGGAATAATGTAAGTTCTCTTCATGAATAAGAAAGAAAGAATACCCCTTACGAGTACAACAAATAATATTCCCTACCTTAGAAAGAAGAGTACTGGATATAGAAGTAGTGAAGTAGCAGAACACTTTTCTTCTTTCTCTCTATAGTTTCTCTCTCTAGAGTTTCAGTGAATTCGTAAGAAATAATGAATGAATGAGCTTCTATTTATAGAAGAATGGACAACATAGTAACTAACTCATGAACGGTCCAGATTGATTTACTTTAATCTGACGGTCTATATTTAAAGCAAACTCTTTTAAATAAAATATAATATATTCTATTTATAATTTAATAAAACGAATAACTTTATAAAAGATTTTACTATGCAAACACTATGTGTAGGTACTATGCAAACACTATGCATAATAAAATATAATATATTTTAATTATTGTCTAATAAAACAAATAACTTTATAAAAGTATTCCGTTTTATATAAAAAGATTTTACTATCCAAAACCTTATGCATACACTATGCAACACTATGTATAATAGAATATAATATATTCTATTTATAGAATAACTTTATAAAAGTATTCTGTTTTATATAAAAAGATTTTACTATGCAAAACACTATGCAGACACTATGCAATACTATGCATAATAGAATATAATATATTCTATTTATAGAATAACTTTATAAAAGTATTCTGTTTTATTACATTAATAATACCAATAAAACAAAACTGAGTGACTTATCACATAAGCATCAATAATCAATACTGTGACGCCCCCAAAATTAGGTATACGTCACCCATCTTGGGTCGCCACTTACATGGTACATAATTCAAATACAACTTAATAATACAACTGTCGGGTACAATACGACAAAACATAAACTGTGAGTTTGAATACAAATATTGTCTACTAGAGATTATACAAACTCAAAAGGAGTCCTTATTACAATTATTATTACACTTTTTCACAGAATAGTGAGGACTACTAATGCTATCATTTGGTCCGTCACTCCGTTCCCCAACTAGTCCCTGCTATGTTCTCATTTCCTGAAGAGAACAATAAAAGTAAAAGGGTGAGCTCAACTAGCCCAGTAGGAAATATTATGACTAAGATAATGCAGAATATATTATCGTAGCCTTCAACAGTGTTAAACTGATACAATATAACAACCATAAAGTTTAACTGCAGCGGAACAGCGGAACAAACAATCCATTAAAAGAGTCAAGTAGAGAATAAAATCTACTATCTTTTATGATTTAGAAGGTTTTTCATCACTTTTATCGCTGGGACTTAGCTTAATAAATAATCCACATCATCGAATCACCCCTGCAATACGGCCAAGGATATTCTTTAGTATCACGACCACAATTATCCATGTACTACGAGCCAAGAATATTTGTGTATTCATTAATGGTCATGATCATGCCAACAACTGTCCAACAATGCTCTACGGGCCAATGAGGACTTTTACCACATCAGTTGTAACATTACGTTCATGATTACACCGAATAATCCCTGGTCATAATCATACCAAGTCCATCTATGCACTATAGGCCACAGATGACTTTCAACAAAATATAAACACGAGGATGATGACAATGATATAAGAATTCAATAAAACAAGTTCAAGAATTATTTTATCCAGGAACTAATAACGTCCAAATTGTCAACATGATACTACTTTGTTGAGTAAAATTCAAGAATGCTCAGAAGAATATTTCCATGAAAAGATAATGGATGAAGCGCAAATATCAAGGATATTCCACTAATTTCATGGAGTATAGAAGTTAAAACTTATCCAACTGAGTATAATATGGAATGGAATAACAAAATAAATTACCAAGCATGCGATAGATCAAGACAGCAAAAGTTATTCCAATGTAATAATAAATAACGGAATCGTCCAACGTAAAAGCGCATACATCTGATATATTCCAATGTATAATAAAAGATTTTAATCGGTCCCATGAGAAACGCATGCATGATGGATATTCCAACAAAATAATAAAGACGAAATCAGTCCGTGTAGAAACGCATGCATGTGATATTTCAACAGAATAATGAAGATTTTAACCGGTCCCAAGCGTAGAGAACGCATGCATGTGATGTTCCAAATGTAATGATAAAGAATGGAACAACGTAAGAATTTCACCAAGTATAGGGTAGCCCGCATATACAAAGTTATTCCAATGTAATAATAAGAAGGGAATAATGAAGTTCTCTTCATAGATAAGAAAGAAATAATACTCCCTACATTGGAAAAACTGGATACTGGAATAGTGAGGTAGCAGATTTCTCTTCTTCTTTGTCTCTATAATTTCTCTCTATAATAATCACTCTAAAGCTTTTGTGAATTGATGGGAAATGAAGGAAGAATGAGCTTCTATTTATAAGAAAATATAGTTTCGATAATTGCACTTTTTGGGGCTCGAAAAATTACAGTACAATACCTCTAACTTTTCTTTCATTTTTAATTTAGTCCTGCAAGTATTATCATTCTTGCACCAACTCCCCTAATAGTAAATAATGTGAATCAATAGTTCAATCATGTGAATTAATAGTATAATCATGTGAAAAATACGAATTACAGTATAGTACCTCCATCTATACCTCAATTTTTAACTTAGTCATGCAAGTATTATCAATCTTGCACCAACTCCCCTAATAGTAAATAATGTGATTCAATAGTACACATATATGAACAAATAGTTATAATCATGTAAAATAATACCAATTAATTGCTCATTTATCTGGTTAAATACCCGATTGGTCAATATAACCTCCAGACATCAATTATTATCGAAATAATTGTCGATTTTCACTAAAACAATTAATTCTAACACAATGAAACCATTTTTATCAAAAATATAAAATTTGAAATTTCAAAGTTTGACTTTTCTCAAAAAAGTCAACTGTTGACTTTTTGATCAAATAGTGAATCCCGGAAAATTTTGTGTTTATAGACTATTTTTACTAATTTCGTCGTTCTGGACTCAAATATCACGTCCGCGTCTCCAAATTCAACTCCAAATAACATTCATTATTAATATTATAACTCACAATATTTATCAACCAGGTCGTTTCCAGGAAAGAGGGGGCTTTCCCATAAGGACTTCTCCCTATTGGCGCGCAATTAGGTGACCAAACCTCTCCTTGACAGAACTTCTAGACATTTTAAATATTGCAATTTATAATATGAATAACTTTGTCATCTCAAGTATTGATTTAATAAAAAACATGTTATGCAGATGATACTGTGACAATAATTGAATCAATAATATGATAGATATGATGCAGCAATTACTATAGTAATAATTAAGTATAACTGAGTGACTTCTCACGTAAGCATCAATAATCAATACCGTGTGCTACTATGCAACCACGCGTATTACTGTACTTTTAATACCTAGTGTTTCAACAGTTAACGGTAAAACTTCCGCCGTTATTTTCATAAAGTATTTTTGTCGTTGTCTCAATCCGACAATAATTCTGTTGTGGGGGTCCACCAATGATTGTGCCGTTGTACGAATATTCCCTGTTAAAACGAATATTCTCCGACCAATCGAATATTATATAACAACTTGAATACTTTACAAAATTTGTAAATATTTCCCACAACTATAACATTATATCAAATCCACACCATAATATTTAAAAATATATTTCGAGAAAATTTAATCTTTATTCAAAAAATCTGGGGTCTCACAATCTCCCCTCCTTATGAAATTTCGCCCTCGAAATTTTGTACGTACCTGGTATGCCAAACAAGTGAGGATACCTTGACCTCACTTCAAATTCTAACCCTTGAGGTATAACCTTTGAGTGTCGAATATAATCCTTCTTATCCAAGATTTTAACACGTATCTCCTCATACGTTAAATCATCTGCTATCTCGTCCGGTTCTAAATTAATAATGTGGTTCAGGTCATCCCCATATTTATGTAACGTCAATACGTTAAAAACGTTATGAACACGCGACATACTTGGCGGTAAAACGAGTCTATAAGCCACAGTTCCTACTTTATCGAGGATTTCAAATGGGCCAATTAAATCGAGGGTTGAGATTTCTTCTCTTCGTCGATTCTTGCTTCTAGAATAACGCCCTCTTGAACCTTCTTAATTCTTCACATTCATCAGCTCCGGGTGTGTAGCTTGAGTGGCTTTAACTTTTTCGATTAAAGTCGATTAATTCTACTCGTATATTCGTTATCTTCACGTGGGTTCCTAGAGTCTTTAACTCTATCTTCATCATTTGTAAGTCGTACGAAATGGGTCTTTGTGTTAACAACATCGCACTCATAAACGCATACGATCTTCTACTCAATGCGTCAGCTACCACGTTCGCTTTTTCACGATGGTATTGAATGGTACGATCGTAATCTTCAATAGCTCGAGCCAACGTCTTTGGCGCATGCTACGTTTATTTTAGTTGAAGAAATATTTGAGGGTTTTAGAAATGGGTTTTAGATCGGGTCAATACAAAATTCGATTTCACGCCTAGGGGTAGGCTAAGAAGTCTTCAAGAATACGTAAGGAAATTTATTAACAATAGAAATATCATTCAAAACTGTGACTCTCATCCAAGACTTGGGTAACACGTCACATTGATACGTATCAACTTGCCATCGTCATTCACAGCGTCGCCTACAGAAAGTCTGGCTTCGGTGCATCCACACAAGGAAGTCAACAACGAAAGGACCGTGGCTCTTTACTTATGGCTTGATATGACCATGATTGACTTTAGTGATTTAGTTACTTGAATTTGCATAACAGGTTGGTTAGGAATATGAAAGCTAACAACCTGACGAAAAGCATGATGAGTAGTTAACCAATCGATTCCTAAAATCACATCAAAGGCAAGTATTTTCAAAGAGATACGAGCGACAGGTAACGTGAAAGTGTAGATTTGAACAAGATTTATAAATAGTAGAGGTAATGAAGGTTTCTCCCAACTGAGTTTCAATAGATAAATCAAAATCTAACTTCTCCGGAGTTAAATTCAAACATTGAACACAACTAGGTGAAATAAAAGAGTGAGTAGAACCGCTATCTAACACGGTATAGACTTCACAAGAGTTTATGACTAACATACCCGTGATAATTTTATTCAGGTTCCTTGTCACGAAAAAAAACGCTCTCTCTTAAACTACCGACTTTGACTTTTCTGGGACGGCCTTTGGTGCCTCCATCCTAGCTGAACTTGTCTTCGGTGAACGACAAAATCGGGCTAAGTGACCTTCTCTTCCATAATTATAACATGCTTTGGACGGCATCACGCAGTTTGAACTGATGTGTCCATCCCCTCCGCATTTGAAGCATATGATAGGTGGTCATTCTCCTTCCTTAACAACGGGTGCTGGTGCTGACGTCTTTCCATCATTGTTGAATCTCCTCTTCTTGAAATGTCCATTCTTAATATTTTGACCATGATTACCACCGATGTGGTTACCATTTCTGGCATGTTAATTCCATCTATGCTTATTATCACCGCTTTGATAACTGTTATCACCGGTATTATCATTTTGTCGGCTGCTCTCTTTTGGTTGCGTTGACTCGTTATCGTGCTCCACTAACTGAGCCCTATTTACAATATCTGAATACAAACACAGTTTATGAGAAATAATATATTGGCGTATCTCCGGCTTCAAACTTCTTAAAAACATTCGCGTCATTCGCTCCTCATTATCGACCAAATGGGATGCAAACCAAGATAACTCCACAAATTTAGCCTCGTATTGCGACACAGTCATATTATTTTGTTCCAACTTGATAAACTCCACCTCCTTCATGTGACGAATACTTTCGGAAAGTACTTGTCGTTGAATGCCTCTTGAACTTCTCCCAAGACATCTTGAGTGTGTCAGTCAGTACGCGTTTCTGATTCCCACCAAAGATCTTTCCTCTTCACGCAACATAAAGGTGGCAAAGGAACCTTTTGCTCCTCGAGCATCCCAAGACATCAAATATCTTGGTGATCCGCTTTAACCACGCCTTCGCCTTAAGTGGTTCTCGCTTTCCCAAAAACTCCGTGGTCCCAGCCTTGAATTTCTTAGCGGTGACCAACCGTGGTTACCATTGTTTCCACCGCATTATGGATGGGAGCGCCTTCACCGTTGTTGTTACATGAATTGCTACTTAAACTGCTTAGCGGTGAACGTCCGAGAGTTATCAGTATTTCTACCTTCATTTTGGACAGGAGCTTCCTTCGCCTGTTGTTACATGAATTGCATAAAGCCTCTGACCATCCCATCATTCACCATTTCATCGGTGTTATTATTTTCATGAGGAGTATTGTCCTCTAGTTGCACATTATCCTGATTATTGATCTGTGGAGACTCAACGGTCTCCTGTGCTCCATTGATAATCTCAACATTCTCGGATGCCATCTTCAAACACTGCAACAAAACAAGGGTTAATTAACATATCACATATTATCCATATACCTTGACCGACCAATTAAATACCAAATAAACCTAGGTAGTTCATACTAGTGAAGGAATTCCCCGTCTCTCCCCTCCTAGTTCTTATCTCACATCTTAGCCAGAGATCATATCCCTAAGCTTTGATACCAACTGTGACGCCCCCAAAATTAGGTATACGTCACCCATCTTGGGTCGCCACTTATATGGTATATAAATTCAAATACAACTTAATAATACAACTGTCGTGTACAATACGACAAAACATAAACTGTGAGTTTGAATACAAATATTGTCTACTAGAGATTATACAAACTCAAAAGGAGTCCTTATTACAATTATTATTACACTATTTCATAGAATAGTGAGGACTACTAATGCTATCATCCGTCCGTCACTCCGCCTCCCCGACTAGTCCCTCGCCACGCTTCATTTCTGAAGAGAACAATAAAAGTAAAAGGGTGAGTTCAACTAGCCCAAGAGGGAAATATTAGGACTAAGGTAATGCGTAATATATTATCGTAGCCTTCCTCAATAAGTTAAAAACGATACAATATAACAACCATCAAGTTTAATCTGCAGTGAGCAAGCAATCCATTAAAAGAGTCAAGTAGAGAATAAAATCTACTATCTTTTATGATTTAAAAGGTTTTTCATCACTTTTATCATTGGGACTCAAACAATAAATAATCCACATCATCGAATCACTCCCGCACTACTACCAAGGATATTCTTTAGTATCACGACCACAATTATTCATGCACTACGGGCCAAGAATATTTGTGTATTCATTAATGGTCATGATCATGCCAACAACTCGTCCATCAATGCTCTATGGGCCAATGAGGACTTTTACCACATCATTTGTAACATTACTACCATGATTACAATCAATAATCCTCGGTCATAATCATACCCAAGTCCATCTATGCACTATAGGCCACAGATGACTTTCAACAAAATATAAACATGAGGATGATGACAATGATATAAGAATTCAATAAAACAAGTTCAAGAATTATTTTATCCAGGAACTAATAAAGTCCAAATTGTCAACATGATACTGCTTTGTAGAGTAAAATTCAAAAATGCTCAGAAGAATATTTCCATGAAAAGATACTGGATGAAGCGCAAATATCAAGGATATTCCACTAATTTTGCGCAGTTTGGACTGATGTGTCCCTCCCCACCGCATTTGAAGCATATGATAGGTGGTCGTTCTCCTTCCTTAACAACGGGTGCTGGTGCTGACGTCTTTCCATCATTGTTGAATCTCTTTTGCCCATGATTACCACCGAAGTGGTTACCATTTCTGGCATATTGATTCCATCTATGCTTATTGTCACCGCTTTGATGACTGTTATCACCGGTATTATCATTTCGCCGTTTGCTTCTTTTGTTTGCGTTGACTCGTTATCGCTACCCACTAATCGAGCCCTATTTACAATATCCGAATACAAACACGCTTTATGAGAAATAAGATATTGGCGCGTATCTTGACTTCAAACCTCTTAAAAACATTCGCGTCATTCGCTCCTCATTATCGACCAAATGGGATACAAACCGGATAACTCCACAAATTTAGCCTCGTATTGGCGACACGGCCATATTGTTTTGTTCCAACTTGATAAACTCCACCTCCTTCATATGATTTAATACTTTCGGAAAGTACTTGTCGTTGAATGCCTCTCTCGGAACTTCTCCCAAGACATCTTGAGTGCGCCAGTCAGGTACGTTTTCTGATTCCCACCAAAGATCCGCCTCTTCACGCAACAAAAAGGTGGCAAAAGGAACCTTTGCTCCTGGAGCATCCCAAGACATCAAATATCTTGGTGATCTCGCTTTAACCACGCCTTCGCTTTAAGTGGTTCTCGGCTTTCCCAAAAACTCGGTGGTCCCAGCTCCTTGAATTGCTTAGCGGTGACCAACCGTAGGTTACCATTGTTTCCACCGCATTATGGATGTGAGAGCGCGCCTTCGCCCATTGTTGCATGAATTGCTCCTTAAACCGCTTAATGGTGACCGTCCAGAGAGTTATCGAGATTTCTACCGCATTTTGGACGAGCTTCTTCACCGCTTTGTTGTTGCATGAATTGCATAAAGCCTCTGACCATCCCATCATTCATCATTTCATCGGTGTTATTATTTTCATGAGGAGTATTGTCCTCCGTTGCACATTATCCTCGATTATTGATGCAGGGAGACTCAACGGTCTCCTGTGCTCCATTGATAATCTCAACATTCTCGGATGCTATTTTCAAACACTGCCACAAAACAAGGGTTAATTAACATATCACATATTATCCATATACTTTGACCGACCAATTAAATACCAAATAAACCTAGGTAGGTCATACTAGTGAAGGAATTCCCTGTCTCTCCCCTCCTAGTTCTTATCTCATATCTTAGCCAGAGATCATATCCCTAAGCTTTGATACCAACTGTGACGCCCCCAAAATTAGGTATACGTCACCCATCTTGGGTCGCCACTTATATGGTACATAAATTCAAATACAACTTAATAATACAACCATTATGGTACAATACGACAAAACATAAACCGTGAGTTTGAATACAAATATTGTCTACTAGAGATTATACAAACTCAAAAGGAGTCCTTATTACAATTATTATTACACTATTTCACGTAATAGTGAGGACTACTAATGCTATCATCCGTCCGTCACCCGCTCCCCGACTAGTCCTCGCTACGTTCTTATTTCACGAAGAGAACAATAAAAGTAAAAGGGTGAGCTCAACTAGCCCAAAGAGGGAAATATTATGACTAAGATAATGCAGAATATATTATCGTAGCCTTCAACAGTGTTAAACTGATACAATATAACAACCATCAAGTTTAACTGCAGTGGAACAAACAATCCATTAAAAGAGTCAAGTACAGAATAAAATCTACTATCTTTTATAATTTAAAAGGTTTTCATCACTTTTATCGTTTGGGACTCAACTTTTAATAAATAATCCACATCATCGAATCACCCCTGCACTACGGCCAAGGATATTCTTTAGTATCACGACCACAATTATTCATGCACTATGGGCCAAGAATATTTGTGTATTCATTAATGGTCATGATCATGCCAACAACTGTCCAACAATGCTCTACGGGCCAATGAGGACTTTTACCACATCATTTGTAACATTACGGTCATGATTACACCGAATAATCCCTGGTCATAATCATACCAAGTCCATCTATGCACTATAGGCCATAGATGACTTTCAACAAAATATAAACATGAGGATGATGACAATGATATAAGAATTCAATAAAACAAGTTCAAGAATTATTTTATCCAAGAACTAATAACGTCCAAATTGTCAACATGATACTGCTTTGTAGAGTAAAATTCAAGAATGCTCAGAAGAATATTTCCATGAAAAGATACTGGATGAAGCGCAAATATCAAGGATATTCCACTAATTTCATGGAGTATAGAAGTCAAAACTTTAACCAACTGAGTATAATAAGGAATGGAATAACAAAAGAAATCACCAAGCATGCGATAGACTCGCATGCAGGTTATTCCAACAAAATAATAAATAACGGAATCAGGTCCACAGAAAAAGCATGCATGTGATATATTCCAACATAATAATAAAGACGGAATCGGTCAGTCCGCGTAGAACGCATGCATGTGATAGTCCAATAGAATAATAAAAGATTTTAATCGGTCCCACGTAGAGAACGCATGCATGTGATATTCCAATGTAATAATAAAGATTTTAACGGTCAGTCCCAAGCGCCTGCATGCATGTGATGTTCCAATGAATGATAAAGAATGGAACAACGTAAGAATTTCACCAAGTATAGGGTAGCTCATGATCTGAGTTATTCCAACAGTAATAATAAGAATGGAATAATGTAAGTTCTCTTTATAGATAAAAAGAAATAATACTCCCTACCTTGGAAAAACTGGATACTGGAATAGTGAGGTAGCAGATTTCTCTTCTTCTTTCTCTCTATAATAGTCGCTCTAAAGATTTTGTGAATTGGTGAGAAATGAAGGAAGAATGAGCTTCTATTTATAGGAAAATATAGTTTCGATAATTGCACGTTTTGGGGCTCGAAAAATTACAGTACAATACCTCCAACTTTTCTTTCATTTTTAATTTAGTCCTGCAAGTATTATCAATCTTGCACCAACTCCCCTAATAGTAAATAATGTGAATCAATAGTTCAATCATGTGAATCAATAGTATAATCATGTGAAAAATACTTAATTACGTGATAAGTACCTCCATCTATACCTCAATTTTTAACTTAGTCATGCAAGTATTATCAATCTTGCACCAAATCTCCTAATAGTAAATAATGTGATTCAATAGTACACATATGTGAAAAAATAGTTATAATCATGTGAAATAATACCAATCAATTGCTCATTTATCTGGTTAAATACCCGATTGGTCAATATAACCTCCAGACATCAATTATTATCGAAATAATTATCGAGTTTCACTAAAATAATTAATTCCAACACAATGAAACCATTTTTATCAAAAATATAAATTTTGAAATTTTGAAATTTGACTTTTCTCAAAAAAGTCAACTGTTGACTTTTTGATCAAATAGTGAATCCCAGAAAATTTTGTGTTTATAGACTATTATTACTAATTTCGTCGTTCTGGACTCAAATATCACGTCCGTGTCTCCAAATTCAACTCCGAACAACATTCATTATTAATATTATAACTCACAATCTTTATCAACCAAAGTCGCTCCTGTGAAAGAGGGGCTTTCTAATAAGGATTTCTCCCTATTGGCGCGCAATTAGGTGACCAAACCTCTCTTTGACAGAACTTCTAGACATTGTAAATATTACAATTTATAATATGAATAACTTTGTCGTCTCAAGTATTGATTTAATAAAAAACATTTTATGCAGATGATACTGTGACAATAATTGAATCAAAAATATGATAGATATGATGCAGCAATTACTGTAGTAATAATTGAGTATAACTGAGTGACTTCTCACGTAAGCATCAATAATCAATACCGTGTGCTACTATGCAACCACGCCAGACATCGTACTTTTAACATCGGGTGTTTCAACAGCTTACGGTAAAAACTTCGCCGTTATTTTCATAAAAGTATTTTTGTCGCTTTCTCTCAATCCGACAATAATTTCATTGTGGGGGTCCACCAATGATTGTCTTGTTATGTACGAATATTCCCTGTTAAAACGAATATTCCCCGACCAATCGAATATTATATAACAACTTGCGTACTTTACAAAATTTGTAAATATTACCCACAACTATAACATTATATCAAATCCACACCATAATATTCAAAAATATATTTCGAGAAAAATTAATCTTTATTCAAAAAATCTGGGGTCTCACAAATACCGTGTGCTATTATGCAACCACACGTATTACTGTACTTTTAACACCGGGTGTTTCAACAGTTAACGGTAAAACATCCGCTATTATTTTCATAAAATATTTTTGTCGTTTTCTCATTCGGACAATAATTCCGTTGCGTGGTCCACCAATGAATGTGCCGTTGCACGAATATTCCCTGATAAAATAAATATTCCCCGACCAATCGAATATAATATGACAACTTGCATACTTTGCAAAATTTATAAATACTACCCACAACTATAACATTATATCAAATCCACACAATAATATTCAAAAAAATATTTCGAGAAAATTAAATCTTTATTCATAAAATCTGGGGTCTCACAATCTCCCCTCCTTATAAAATTTCACCCTCAAAATTTACGTACGTACCTGGTATGCCGAACAGGTGAGGATACCTTGACTTCACTTCAAATTCTAACTCTTGAGGTAAAATGTGACGCCCCCAAAATAGGTATACATCACCCATTCTGAGTCGCTAAATTCATGGTACAGAAACAACTACAACTTCATTAATACAATTGTCGTGCAAAATACGACAACACATAAACTGTGAGTTTAAATACAAATATTATCTTCTAGACAATATTCACACTCAAATAAGTCCTCATTACAATTATTGATACCCTATTTTACAAAATAGTGAGGACTATTAAAACAATAGTCTTGAACCATTACTCCACACCCCCCTCTAGTTCCCCGCTATATTCTCGCCTCTCGAGAAGAAAAAAATGGAACAAAAAGGAAAAGGGTGAGCTCAACTAGCCCAGTAAAGAATATTATGACTAAGATAATGTACAACAAATTATCCTTAGTCTTCAATAGGGAAAAATATGATAGAATACAATAGACAACAAGTTTTAGATCAACAACTGCAGTGGAAACAACAATTCATTAGAAGAGTTAAGTAGAGAATGAAATCTACTATCATCTATGAATTTAAAAGTACATCATCGATATTTTATCCCTGTAATATCAATCAATATACATCATAAATCAAATATTCATCTTTCCACTACAGGCCAAAGATATTCACCAGTTGGTCATGTTCATCTAAACTCCTATTCATCTTTGCACTACGGGCCAAAGATATTCAGTTATATCATCATTTAGGACGGAGGATGATGAAAAATATTTTAAAGAAAACGAATCCAGTGAAACAAAAGAATAAATATTAAGGATTCGTATTTCAGCTATTCCATGTCCAAAAATACCTCATAAATAATCATAGTGGAGAAAATTCAAGAATGATCAAAACATGGATACAATCAAAGCTAGTATCCATAATAGATATTTTGGACGAAAGACAAAAATTTTAATTTTTCTGTGAATAGTGCCATATTCGTAAAAAGTATCGTGTACGTGAATAGTGTCGTATACGTGAATAGTAACTCTGACACTAAAAGATAGAAATTCCACAAGAAAATTATCATGCTTCGTGAATAGTACTCGTGAATAGTAACTCATGAATAGTAACCCCGACATGAAAAAGTTCTAAATTTGATAAAAAGTTCCAACCAATATTTTGGCATAATGATATTGAAGAAATAATATCACTTACGAAGAAAATAACATCCCTTACCTCGCAAAAATAGTACTTCTGACTGGAATACTAGATATAGTGCTGAAGGAACTTGCACCGTATAGCAACACTCAAAGTACCAAAATACTCACAAGAATACGCTCGATAATATAGAGAGAGAAAGAGAGAGAAAACTTTAGTTTCTGGTGTGATTTTCAATTATAACCTAAGCACCCTATTTATAGAAAATTGCTTAGAATACCAAAGCAGAAAATTTAATATAATAATATTATATATAACCAAATTTCCTACGCCCACTTCTTGAATCTGAATTCAACAACTACATCACATGCAAGACCCACAATTAATGACAAAAATGTTTTTCATATTAAAAATAATTAAAACTCCAAAAAAAAATAATAATCAATTAATCCGGAACTTCAATAATTCATAATAAATAGCCCTTTTATCACAAAATTTGAATCTCGCGACCTTTTATAGGAAATTCAATTCTCTACAACTTTACAGAAGAAAGTTTTTCCAAATCTAAACAAAAATTGACCGAAATTCACATACGGAAGATTTTATAGGATATAAACAAATTTCAGTCAAGAAATGGGGTCCACCGACACACAAAACATGTGTTAATCATTTAATGCAACAAAAATACTCTTCCTCCTCATATACTCATATATCCCACATTCAAATATCACCATTAATATATTATTAAAATAATATATTCAAATAAATTATTTTATCAGAAAAAGATAAAATATTAATTTTCAACAATTGTCACATTTAAAAATTTTCTCCATCTATATCCACATAAAATCAATATTTTCCTCATCATATAAATCAATAATTAATTATTCACAAATAATATTACGTAATCACAATATTGACAACCAGTGCGCCTCCTCAGTGAAAGGGGGGCTTTCAATAAGAATTTCTCCTTACTGGAGCGTAATTAGGTGACCAAACCTCTCCTTATACAGAACTTTCTAGACATTGCCAATAATGTTTTCTAATAATATTATTCAGATAATATGAATTATCGCTTCGATAATGGAAAATATTGTGCAAAGACAATTATTAAAACAACAATAATATAAAATATCAACGCAAAGCAATTATTGAATCAATAAAATAAAATATTGAATAAAGAATTATCTTTGAATAATTATCGAGTAGTGCCTTCTTACGTAAGAATCAATAATTGGTGCAATACCGTGTGTCTATCGTGCAACAACGCGTATTCGTGGTGCTTTAACCACCGGTATTCCAACAATATTAATTGGTAATAACTAAGGCAGTTATTTATAAACAACTTATACTTGTCATTTTCTTCATCCAATCGCCTTCACATGGGCCCATTAAATTTAGGTCAGCTACCGTCAGCACAAATATTCCCAAACAAAAGAATATTCCACGACCAAACGAATATTCTCCGACAACAATGAGTATTTTATAACCACTTGCTTATTTGAAATATTTATGACTTTACCCATAACTAACCACATTAATCGAATCAACCCTTACTATTTCAAAATGATAAATAGAGGAAATTAAATTTCATTTATTAATAATTTGGGGTCTTACAACCTCCCTCCTTATGAAATTTTTTCCCGAAATTGACGTGACGTACTGGTGTTTCAAAAGATGAGGATACCTCGCTTTCATTTCCGCTTCCAACTCCCGTGTCATTTCCTCAATAGCATGGTTTTTCCACAAACTTTAACTTGTGGTATGACCTTCGTCGTAGGACATGCTCCTTCCTATCCAAGATCTTGACAGGTACCTCTTCGTACGTTAAGTCTTTGGCTATCTCGTCTGGTTCTAACTCAATAATGTGTTTCGGGTCGTCCACATATTTATGTAACATCGATACATGAAAAACGTTATGAACACGCGTCATACTTGGCGGTAAAACGAGTCTATAGGCCATAGTTCCTATTCGATCGAGGATTTCAAATGGACTAATAAATCGAAGGTTTGAGCTTTTCTCACATCGTCGATTCTCGCTTTTGGAATAACGACTTCTTGCATCTTTTTCTTCATATTCATCAACTCCAGGTCTGTAGCTTGAGCAGCTTTAATTTTATCGATTAAAGTTAATTCTAATCGTATATTTGTTATCTTCACGCAGATTCTTGGAATCTGTAACTCTATCTCCATTTTCTGTAAGTCGTACGAAATGGGTCTTTGTGTTAACAATATCGCACTCGTAACCACATACGATTTTCTACTCAACGCGTCAGCTACCATGTTCATTTTTTTTTTCCAGGATGGTATTGAATGGTATAGTCGTAATCTTTCAACAGCTCGAGCCAACGTCGTTGGCGCATGTTGAGTTCTTGGAAGCTCTTCTCATATTCCTCGCTCAATTCGAATTTTGTATCTTTTCGAGTCAGCTGAGTTAATAGAGAATCGATTCGATAAAATCCTTCAACGAATCTCTGATAGTAACCAGCTAAGCCTAAAAAGCTACTTATTTCGATTACTGACTTAGGTTACTCTCAACTGTGACTTATATCACAATCTTGGATAGCACGTCACAATGGTACCTATCAGTTTACTATCACACGAATATGGCGTCCCCTACGGAGAGTCTGGCTTCGGTGCATTCCACAAAAGAAGTCACCAGATAAAGGCTCGGGTACAAACTTCTACAGTTGAATTTTTAACTCCTGAAGTTCAATAGGAGCCATTCTATATGAGATTTTAGAAATGGGTTTTGTACCGGGTTCAAAGTCGATACAAAATTCAATATCACGCCCTGGGTAGGCCAGAAATTCTTCAGAAATACATCGTGAAATTTTCTAACAATAGAAATATCATTCAAATCTGACGTATTTTTGTTCAAGTCCATAACATGGGCTAAGAAAACTTAACATCCGTTTTTTAATAAACGAATGACTTTATGTCTTGATATGAAAGTGTTTGACTTCAATGGTTTGGTTGCTTGAATTCGTACAACAGGTTGGTTAAGAATATGAAAACTAATAACCTTACGAAAGCAATCAATTTTAGCATGATGAGTGGTTGACCAATCAATCCCTAAGGTCACATCAAATGCAAGAATTTTTAAAGAAATAAGGTTAACAGGTAATGCGATGGTGCCAACTTGGATCAAACAAGATTTATAAACAGCGGATGTAATGAAAGTTTCTCCTAACGGAGTTTCAACAAATAAGTCAAAGTCTAATTTTCTCCAGAGTCAAGTTTAAATGTTGAGTATAAGCAGGAGAGATAAATGAATGGGTAGAACTGGTATCTAATAAGGTATAAACTTCGTAAAAGTTTATAATTAACTAACCCGTGCTAACTTCGTTCGGGTTACTAGCTTTTTGAGAAGTCATGAAAAACGCTCTTCCAAGAACCGATGACTTTGACTTGTCCGGGACAGCCTTTGGAGTCACCATCCCCGCTGGACTTGGTTTCGCTACAGGACAATCTCGAGCTATATGACCGTCATTTCCACAACTAAAATATACCCTGGAAGTTTGTGAATAGTTTGGACTTATGTGTCCCTCTTCTCCGCATCTGTAGCATATAACTAGCGGTCTTTCTCCTCCTCTAAAATTCGTTGCTGGTGTTGGTGCCGACGTCTTCCCGTCATTGTTGAATCTTCTCTTTTTGAAATTACCACTTGAATTATTTCTTCTATTATCTTGGCCATGATTACTACCGAAGTGGTTACCATTTCTGGCATGATAATTTCCTCCACGATGGTTATCATTGTTCCGATGACCGTTACCACCGATACGATTATAATCGAGTTGTTGGTCATTATTCTTCAGTTGAGCCAACTCATTATCGCGCTCCAATAACTGAGCCCTATTTACAACATCTGAATATAAACAAAGTTTGTGAGAAATGAGGTATTGACGTATTTTGGGTTTCAATCCTCGCAGAAACATTTGTGTCATTCTCTCCTCATTATTAACCAAATGGGATGCAAATCGAGACAACTCTCTAAGAAACTTAGCTTCAGATCGCGACATCGCTCATATTATTTTACTGCAGCTTGATGAACTCTACCTCCTTCATGTGACGAATACTTTCGGGAAAGTACTTGTCGTTGAACAATTCTTGGAACTTCTCCCAAGACATCTTCAGTGTGATAGGCTGAGTACATTTTACGGATTCCCACCAATAATATGCCTCTCCTCGCAACATGAAAGTGGCGAAAGGAACCTTTTGCTCCTCTGAGCATCCTAAGACATCAAATATCTTAGTGATCTGCTTTATCCACGTCTCTGCCGTAAGTGGTTCTGGCTTTCCCAAAAACTCCGGTGGTCCTAACTCCTTGAATTGCTTAGCGGTGGCCATTCGTGAGTTGCCAGTGTTTCCACTCATTTTGAAATAAAGAGTCTCTCTCGCTTGGTTTTGCATGAATTCTAGAAAGTTCCTAAACATACCATCGTCATCATCTCGCTTAGTGGTGTTGTTCACGGGAGGAACATTGCCACGATGCTGTATCGCGTTCTCCTTGTTGGTGAGCAAATGTGTCTCCACGGTCTCATTTACTCCATCATTAACATTCTCAATGACATTCTCAAATCGCCATAAAACAATGGTTAATTTAACAAATTAACAAATCACATAATACCCCTATATTATGATCGATCAACAAATAAGCTTAGGTAGGACACACTAGCGAAGGATTTACTCGCCTCTCCCTCCTAGTTCTATTCCCCGATCTCCGCCAGAGATCAATCCCTAAGCTCTGATACCAACTTTGACGCCCCCAAAATAGGTATACATCACCCATTCTGAGTCGCCAAATACATGGTACGTAAAACAACTACAACTTCATTAATACAATTGTCGTGCAAAATACGACAACACATAAACTGTGAGTTTAAATACAAATATTGTCTTCTAGACAATATTTACACTCAAATAAGTCCTCATTACAATTATTGATACACTATTTTACAAAATAATGAGGACTACTAAAACAAAAGTCTTGAACCATTACTCCACACCCCGACTAGATCCCGCTATATTCTCGTCTCCTAAGAAGAAAAATAGAACAAAAAGGAAAAGGGTGAGCTCAACTAGCCCAGTAAAGAATATTATGACTAAGATAATGTACAACAAATTATCCTTAGTCTTCAACAGGGAAAAATCTGATAGAATACAATAGACAACAGGTTTTAGATCAATAACTACAGCGGAAACAACAATTCATTAGAAGAGTTAAGTAGAGAATGAAATCTACTATCATCTATGAATTTAAAAGTCCATCATCGATATTTTATCCCTGTAACATCAATCAATATACATCATAAATCAAATATTCATCTTTGCACTACAGGCCAAAGATATTCACTAGTTGGTCATGTTCATCTAAACACTGCTCATCTTTGCACTACGCCAAAGATATTCATCATAAAATCACTCATCTTTTTGCACTACGGGCCAAAGATATTCAATTATATCATCATTTCGCATTTTATGAGGATGATGAAAAATATTTTAAAGAAAATGAATCCAAAGAAACAAAAGAATAAATATTAAGGATTCAGATTTCAATTTATTCCATGTCCAAAAATACCTCATAAATAATCATAGTGGAGTAAAATTCAAGAATGATCAAAACATGGATACAATCAAAGCTAGTATCCATAATAGATATTTTGGACGAAAAACAAAAAATTAATTTTTCTGTGAACATTGCCGTATTTGTGAATAGTGTCGTATACGTGAATAATAACTCTGACACCAAAAGATAGAAATTCCACAAGAAAATCATCATGCTTCATGAATAGTACTCATGAATAGTAACTCATGAATAGTAACCCCGACATGAAAAAGTTCCAAATTTGATAAAAAGTTCCAACCAATATTTCGGCATAATGATATTGAAGAAATAATATCACTTACGAAGAAAATAACATCCCTTACCTCGCAAAAATAGTACTTCTGACTGGAATACTGGATATAGTGCTGAAGGAACTTGCACCGTATAGCAACACTCAAAGTACCAAAATACTCACAAGAATACACTCGATAATATAGAGAGAGAAAGAGAGAGAAAACTTTAGTTTCTGGTGTGATTTTCAATTCTAACCTAAGCACCCTATTTATAGGAAATTGCTTAGAAAACCAAAGCAGAAAATTTAATATAATAATATTATATATAAACAAATTTCCTACGCCCACTTCTTGAATCTGAATTCAGAAACTACATCACATGCAAGACCCACAATTAATGACAAAACTGTTTTTCATATTAAAAATAATTAAAACTCCAAAAAAATAAAAATAATCAATTAATCCAGAACTTCAATAATTCATAATAAATAGCCCTTTTATCAGAAAATTTGAATCTCACAACCTTTTATAGGAAATTCAATTCTCTACAACTTTGCAGAAGAAAGTTTTTCCAAATTCCAAACAGAAATTGCCGAAATCCACATACGGACGATTTTACAAGCTATAATCATATTTCAATCAAGAAATGGGGTCCACCGACACACAAAACATGTGTTAATCATTTAATGCAACAAAAATACTCTTCCTCCTCATATACTCATATATCCCACATTCAAATATCACCATTAATATATTATTAAAATAATATATTCAAATGAATTATTTTATCAGAAAAAGATAAAATATTAATTTTCAACAATTGTCACATTTAAAAATTTTCTCCATCTATATCCACATAAAATCAATATTTTTCTCATCATATAAATTAATAATTAATTATTCACAAATAATATTATAGAATCACAATATTGACAATCAGGCAGTTCCCAGGAAAGAAGGGGCTTTCCAATAAGAATTTCCCCTTACGGGCGTGCAATTAGGTGACCAAACCTCTCATTAGACAGAACTTTCTAGACATTGCCAATAATGTTTTCTAATAATATTATTCAGATAATATGAATTATTGCTTCGATAATGGAAAATACTGTGCAGTGATAATTATTAAAACAACAATAATATAAAATATCAACGCAGCAATTATTGAATCAATAAAATAAAATAACGAATAATAATTATCAGAATAATTATTGAGTAGTGCCTTCTTTACGTAAGAATCAATAATTGGTGCAATACCGTGCTACTTCTTGTGTAACAATGCGACATCGTGTTTTTAACCACCGGGTATTCCAACAAAGATAATTCAGAATAACAAGCTACCAAGTTATTTATAAACAACTTATGCTTGTCGTTTTCTTCATCCAATCGCCTTCCATTATGGGACCACACAAGGTTGCGCCGTTGAACGAATATTCTCCGACAGCAAGAATATTCCACAACCAAACGAATATTCTCCGACAACAATGAGTAATTTATAACCACTTGCTTATTTGAAATATTTTCACATTTTACCCATAACTAACCACATTACATGAATCAACCCCTACTATTTCAAAATGATAAATAGAGGAAATTAAATTTTATTTATTAATAATTTGGGGTCTTACATATAACCTTTGAGTGTCGAATATGATCCTTCTTATCCAAGATGTTAACACGTATCTTCTCATATGTTAAATCTTCTGCTATCTCGTCCGGTTCTAAATTATTAATGTGGTTCGGGTCGTCCATATATTTACGTAACATCGATACGTTAAAAACGTTATGAACACACGATATACTTGGCGATAAAACGAGTCTATAAGCCACAGTTCTTACTCGATCGAGGATTTTAAATGGGCCACTTAAATCAAGGGTTGAGATTTCCTCTCTTCGTCGATTCTTGCTTCTAGAATAACGCCATATTGAACCTTCTTCTTCACATTCATCAGCTCTGAGTATGTAGCTTGAGTGGCTTTAACTTTATCAATTAAAGTCGATTCTAATCGTATATTTGTTATCTTCACGTGGGTTCGTATATTCGCACTTGTAACCGCATACGATCTTCTACTCAACGCGTCAGCTACCACGTTCGTACTTCCACGATGATATTGAATGGTACGATCATAATCTTCAACAGCTTGAGTCAACGTCTTTGGCGCAAGCTACGTTCATTTTAGTTGAAGAAATATTTGAGGGTTTTAGAAATGAGTTTTGTACTGGGGTCAATACAAAATTCGATTTCACGCTCTAGGGTAGACTAAGAAGTCTTTAAGAATACGTCAAGAAATTTATTAACAATAGAAATATTATTCAAAATTGTGACTCTCATCCAAGACTTGGATATCACGTCACATTGATACCTATCAACTTGTCATCGTCATTCACAACATCGCAAAGTCTGGCTTCGGTGCATTCCACACAAGAAAGTCAACAACGAAAGGACCGGGGATCTTTACTTATGGCTTGATATGAGAATGATTGACTTTAGTGATTTGGTTGCTTGAATTCGCATAACAGGTTGGTTAGGAATATAAAAGCTAACAACCTTACGAAAAACAAGATGGGTAGTTAACCAATCGATTCCTAAAATCGCATCAAAGGCAAGTATTTTCAAAGAGACAAGATCGACTGGTAACGTGAAAGTGTCGATTTGAATCAACAAGATTTATAAACATTGGAGGTAACGAAGGTTTCTACTATCGAAGTATCAACCAATAAGTCAAAGTCTAATTTCTCCAAAGTCAAATTTAAACGTTGAGCACAAGCAAGAGAGATAAAAGAATGGGTAGAACCGGTATCTAATAAGGTATAGACTTCGCAAGAATTTATAATTAACTAACCCGTGCTAACTTCATTCGGGTCACTCGCTTTTTTTTTGAGAAGTCACAAAAAACGCTCTTCCTGAAACCACCGACTTTGTTTTGTCCGTATCCACCTTTGGTACCACCGTCCTAGCTGGACTTGACTTCACTATACGACAAAATTGAGTTAAATGACCTTCTCTTCTTGAAATTTCCACTTCTATTATCTTGGCCATGATAATGTGACGGATATTCCCCGACAAAAAGAATATTCTATAATGTGACGCCCCCAAAATAGGTATATAACACCCATTCTGAGTCGCCAAATACATGGTACAGAAACAACTACAACTTTATTAATACAATTGTCATGCAAAATACGACAACACATAAACTGTGAGTTTAAATACAAATATTGTCATCTAGACAATATCCACACTCAAATAAGTCCTCATTACAATTATTAATACACTATTTTACAGAATAGTGAGGACTACTAGAACCACTTCTAGAACCATCATTCCACACCCCGACTAGTACTCGCTACATTCTCGCCTCCTGAGAAGAAAAATGGAACAACAAGAAAAAGGGTGAGCTCAACTAGCCCAGTAAAGAACATTATGACTAAGATAATATAAAACAAATTATCGTTGGTCCTCAACAAGGAAAAATCTAATAGAATACAATAGACAACAAGTTTTAAATCAATATTCGTAGCGGAAATAATAATTCATTAGAAGAGTTAAGTAGAGAATGAAACCTACTATCTTCTATATATGAATTTAAAAGTTCATCATCTATCTTTTATCCATGTAACATCAATCAATATATATCTGGAATCAAATATTCATCTTTGCACTACAGGCCAAAGATATTCATCAGTTGGTCATGTTCATCTAAACACATGTTTATCTTTGCACTACGGGCCAAAGATATTCATCAGAAATCATTCATCTTTGCACTACAAGCCAAAGATATTCGGTTATATCATCATTTAGGACTGAGGATGATGAAAAATATTTTAAAGAGAACGAATCCAGTGAAACAAAAGAACAAATATTAAGGATTCGTACTTTAAACAATCCAAGTTCAGAAATACTTCATAAATAACCAGAGTGGATTAAAATTCAAGAATGAAGACCAAAACATAAATTCAATCAAAGATAGGAACTATAACAGACAATCTTGGACACAGAAAAAAAATTTAATTTTTCTCGTGAATAGTGTCGTATTCGTGAATAGTCTCAGATATCGTGAATAGTGTCGATATATGAATAAGAATCTCACACTAAAAGATAGAAATTTCACAAAAAAATCATCATGCTTCATGAATAGTAACTCATAAATAGTAACTCATGAATAGTAATCCAGACATGAAAAAGTTCTAAATTTGATAAAAAGTTCCCACTAATATTTCGGCATAATGATATTGAAGAAATAATATCACTTACGAAGAAAATAACATCCTTACCTCGAAAAAGTAGTAGTATTTCCGATCGAATATCGGATATAGTCTTTGAAAAGAACTTGCAGACCAGATAACAATACTCAAAGTACTAGAATACTCACAAAATACGCCGATATTATAGAGAGAGAAAGAGAGAGAAATCTTTAGTTTCTGGCGTGATTTTCAATTCTAACCTAAGCACCCTATTTATAGGAAAATGCTTAGAACATCAAAGTAGAAATTTTAATAAATTAATAATATATAAATTAAATTTTCTACGCCAACCTTTGAATCAACCAATTCAGCATGTTTGACAACCCACCAACACTAACAAAAAATGTTTTTCTAATTATAAATATTTAAAACTTCCAAAAATTAATAATTAATTAATCCGGAACTTCAATAATTCATAATAAATAACCCTTTTGTTAGAAAAATTCGAACCTTATGTCTTTTTATAGGAAATTCCATTATCTACAACTTTACAGAAGAAAGGTTTTCCAAATTCCAAACAGAAATTGACCGAAATCCATAAACGGGCGATTTTATAGGCTATAATTAAATTTCAGTCAAGAAATGGGCCCACAGACATGTTTAACATGTTTTAAACAACTTTTTCAACAAAAATAATCTTCCTCCTCATATACTCATATATCCCACATTCATTGTAAAAATATCATCATTATTATATTATAATAATATAATAAAATATTATTTTATCGAGAAAAGATAAAATATCAATTTTCAACAATTGTCACTTTAAAAATTTTCTCCATTTATATCCATATAAAATGAATATTTTCCTCATCATATAAATCAATAATTTAATTATTCACAAATAATATTACGAAATCACAATCATCGACAAACTTATAGGTTCCCAAGAAAGAGGGCTTTCCAATAAGGATTTTTCCTTCTTCAAGGCCGCAATTAGGTGACCAAACCTCTCATTAGACAGAACTTTCTAGACATTGCCAATGATGTTATCTAATAATATTATTCAGATAATATGAATTATTGCTTCGATAATGGAAAATACTGTGTAGTGACAATTATTGAAACAATAGTAATATAAAATATAAACGTAGCAATTATTGAATCAATAAAATAAAATATTGAACAGTAATTACTGTAACAATTATTGAGTAGTGCCTTCACGTAAAGAAATAATAATTGGTGCAATACTGTGCTACTCTTGTACAACAATGCGTACATCGTGTTTTAACCACCGGGTATTCCAATAGTATTAATTCAGTAATAATTACGCCTGTTATTTATAAACAACTTATACTTGTCGCTTTTCTTCATCCAATCGCTTTCAGTTATGGGGGGCCCACAAGGGTCACTAAGGCCGTGCATGAATATTTCCCGACAGTAAGAATATTCCACGACCAAACTAATATTCTCCGATAAAAATGAATATTTTATAACCACTTGCTTATTTGAACTATTTACGCATTTTATCCATAACTAACCACATTAATCAAATCAACCCTTACTATTTCAAAATAATAAATAGAGGTAATTTAATTTCATTTATAATAAGTTGGGGTCTTACATATAACAACTTGCGTACTTTGCAAAATTTATAAATACTATCCACAACTATAACATTATATCAAATCCACACCATAATATTAAAAAAAATATTTCGAGAAAATTAAATCTTTATTCATAAAATCTGGGGTCTCACAACCGGTACGATTATTATCCTGTTGTTACTTGTTATCTTTTGGTTGGGCTGACTCATTATCGCGCTCCAATAACTGAGCCCTATTCACTACATCTGAATACAAACACAATTTGCGAGAAATCAGGTATTGACGTATTTCGGGTCTCAAACCTCGTAGAAACATTCGCGTCATTCTCTTCTCATTATCAACCAAATGGGATGCGAACCGGGACAACTCGGCAAACTTAGCTTCGTACTGTGACACGGTCATATTATTTTGCTCCAGCTTGATAAATTCTACCTCCTTCATGTGAAGAATACTTTCAGGAAAGTACTTGTCGTTGAATAATTCTTGGAACTTCTCCCAAGACATCTTTAGTGCGGCAGGCTGGGTACGTTTTACTGATTCCCACCAGTAATCTGCCTCTCCTCGCAACATGAAGGTGGCAAAGGGAACCTTTTGCTCCTCGGAGCATCCCAAGACATCAAATATCTTGGTGATCTACTTTATCCACGTCTCCACCTTAAGTGGTTTTGGCTCTCCCAAAAACTCCGGTGGTCCCAACTCCTTGAACTGCTTAGCGGTGACCATTCGAGAGTTTCTAGTGTTTCCACCTTAATTTTGAACATGAGTCTCTTTCGCCTGATGTTGCATGAATTACATAAAGCCTCTGAACATCCCATCGTTCATCATCTGATCGGTGTTGTTGTTTACCTGAGGATTATTGTCTTCCTGTTGCACATTATCTTGGGTATTGATCGTTGGTGACTCAACGGTCTCATGTGCTTCATTGCTGATCTCAACATTTTCAGATGCCATTTTCAAAAACGGTCACAAAACAAGGGTTAATTAACATGTCACATATTATCCCTATACCCTGACCGACCAAATAAATACCCAATAAACTTAGGTAGGTCATACCAGTAAAGGAATTTCCCATCTCTCCCCTCCTAGTTCTAGTCTCACATCTCAGCTAAGGATCATATCCCTAAGCTTTGATACCAACTGTGACGCCCCCAAAATAGGTATACATCACCCATTCTGAGTCGCCAAATACATGGTACATAAATTAAATACAACTTCTTTTATACAATACAACAACATCGTAGCTTAGAGTTTTTACACGAATATTATCTCATAGACAATATTCAAACTCAAATGAAGTCCTCATTACATTTATTATCACACTATTTCATAAAATAGTGAGGACTACTATAGCCACCATCTCGGACCGTCACTTTGTTCCCCGACTAGTCCCAGCTACGTTTTCATTTCCTGAAGAGAACAATGAAAGAAAAAGGGTGAGCTCAACTAGCCCAGTAAGAAATATTATGACTAAGATAATGCAGAATAAATTATCGTTAGTCTTCAATAGTGTTAAACTGATAAAATACAATAATCATCAAGTTTAACTGCAGTGGAATAAGCAATCCATTAGATGAGTCAAGTAGAGCATGATATCTACTATCTTCCATGATTTAAAAAGTTTTTCATCAACTTTATCGCTGAGACTCAGCTTATTAAATAAACCACATCATCGAATCATCCCTGCACTGCCGGCCAAGGATATTCATGTAATCATCAATGGTCATGATCATACCAACAACTGTTCATCAATGCACTACAGGCCAATGAGGACTTTTATCACATCATTTGTAACATTACTGTTATGATTATACCGAATAATCCCTGGTCATAATCATACCAATCAATAGTACATGTATGCACGTAAGCCACATATGACTTTTATCACAATATAAGCATGAGGATGATGACAATGATATAAGAATTCAATTCAAAGAAAGCAAATGATAGATTTTTAAAGATTTATAATTTAATTTATCCAGAATTCAATAATGCCCAAATTTTCAACATGGTACTGCTTTGTGGAGTAAAATTTAAGAATAATATTGTATCAAAAATGATTTAGACAGCAAAGAAATCAATTTTTGTCATGAAAAATTCCCCGGGTGAATAGTATCCGAGTGAATAGTACCCCGTGAATAGTACTTCGGGAATAGTACTCCGTGATTAGTACTTTATGAATAGTACTCGTGAATAGTACTTTATAAATAGTACCCGTGAATAGTACTTTATGAATAGTACCCCGTGAATAGTACTTTATGAAAAGTACCGTAAAAAATGAATACTACTTATGGACAATACTCCGATATGAAAAGTTTAAAATTTAACAAGAATGTGCAGAAAATATCCTTGTGAAACGATACTAGATGAAGCACAAATTTCAAGGATATTGTACTAATTTCACGGAATATAGAAGCAATACTTTAACAAAATGAGGGTATAAGCAGGAATATGAGACGAAATAATATTAGTCACATACTACAGAGTATGGAAGAAAATATTATTCCTTATGAATACTGAAAAAATAATAATATTCATTACCTCAGAAGAAGACTGGATACTGGAATAGTGAGGTAGTAGACTTCTCTTCTACTTTATCTCTAAAGCTCATCTCTCTATAGCTTCTCTTTCTATAAATGCTCTTGTGAGTCTTACTGAATTGGTGAGAATGAAAGAAGAATGAGCTTCTATTTATAGGAAAACATAGTTTTGATAATTGCACGTTTTGGAGCTCGAAATATTACAGTATAATACCTTCATATTTTCCTTCATTTTTAATTTAGTCCTGCAAGTATTATCAAACTTGCACCACCTCCTCTAATAGTACATCATGTGAATCAATAGTACAATCTTGTGAATCAATAGTTCTATACATGTGAAAAAAATAATTACAGTATAATACCTTCATCTATACCTCCATTTTTAATTTAGTCATGCAAGTTTTATCAATCTTGCACCACCTCCCCTAATAGTACATGCATGTGAATCAATAGTTCACACATGTGAACAAACATTTATAAGCATATGAATTAATAGCAATTAATTGCTTATTTATCCGATTAATTATCCGATTTGTCAATATACCCTCCAAACATCAATTATTATAGGAATAGATGTTGATTTCCACTAACACTAATAATCCCAACACAATGGAAATATAAATTTCATCTTTAATCAACACGAACTTATTCATCATTAATATTATAACTCACAATATTTAACAACCAGACCATTCCCAGGAAAGAGGGGGCTTTTCGATAAGGATTTCTCCCTATTGGCGCCCAATTAGGTGACCAAACCTATCCTTGATAGAACTTTCTAGACATTGTTAATATTACAAATAATAATATGAATAACCTTGTCGTCTTAATTATTGATTTAATAATAATAAATATTATGCAGATGATATTGTGACAATAATTGAATCAATAATATGAGAGATATTATACAACAATTACTGTAGCAATAATTGAGTATAACTGAGTGACTTCTTACGTAAGCATCAATAATCAATACCGTGTGCTACTATGCAACCATGCGTATTACTGGTCTTTTACCACAGGGTAGTTCAACAGTTTAACGGTAAAACTTTCACCATTATTTTTATAAAAAGATAATTTTGTCATTTTCTAAATACGACAATACTTCCGTTGTGGGGTTCACCAATGATTGTGTCGTCGTACAAATATTTCCTGTTAAAACGAATATTACCCACAACTATAAATATTTCCCACAACTATAACATTATATCAAATCCACACCATATTATTCAAAAATATATTTTGAGAAAAATTAATCTTTATTCATAAAAGTTGGGGTCTTACAACCTCCACTTCTTATGAAATTTCTTCCTCGAAATTAGGGTGCGTACCTGGTATGTTGAAGAGGTGAGGATGCCTTGACTTCATTTCTGATTCTAACTCCTAGGTCATTTCCTCAACATCGTGGTTTCTCCACAAAACTTTGACTTGAGGTATAACCTTGGAGCGTAGAATATGATCATTCTTATCCAACATTTTAATAAGTATCTCCTCATACGTTAAATCTTCTGCTATCTCGTCTAGTTCTAATTCAATAATGTGGTTCGGGTCGTCCACATATTTATGAAACATAGATATGTGAAAAACGTTATAAACACGAGACATACTTGGCGGTAAAGCGAGTCTATAGGCCACAGTTCCTACTCAATCGAGGATTTCAAATGGCCCAATTAAATCGAGGGTTGAGATTTACTCTCTTCGTCGATTCTTGCTTCTAGAATAACGCCCTCTTGAACCTTCTTCTTCACATTTATCATCTTCGGGTTTGTAGCTTGAGCGGTTTTAACTTTATCGATTAACGTCGATTCTACTCATATTATTTGATATCATCACGTGGGTCCCTAGAGTTTTTAACTCTATCTTTATCATTTGTAAGTCATATGAAATGGGTCTTTGTGTTAACAACGTTACAATCGTAAATGCATGATCTTCTACTCAATGCGTCAACTACCACACTCGCTTTTTCCACGATAATATTAAATGGTATGGTCGTAATCTTCAACAGCTCGAGTCAACGTCTTTGGCGCATTATATGTTCATTTTGGTTGAAGAAATATTTAAGGGTTTAGAAATGGGTTTTTTACTAGGGTCAATACAAAATTTGATTTCACGCTCTGGGGTAGGCCAGGAAGTCTTCAGAGAATACGTCAGGAAATTTATTATAGAAATATCATTCAAATTTGATGTATTTTTGTTTAAATTAGTGACATGGGCTAAGAAAGCTTGACATCCATTTTTCAATAAACGAATAGCTTTATGGCTTGATATGACAGTGATTTACTTTAGTGGTTTGGTTGCTTTAATTCGAATAATAGGTTGGTTAGGAATATGAAAGCTAATAACCTTACAAAAACAATCAATTTTAGCATGATGAGTAGTTAACCAATCAATACCTAAAATCACATCAAATGAAAGTATTTTCAAAGAGATAAGATCGAAAGGTAACATGCGGTTACCGATTTGAATCAAACAAGACTTATAAACAATGGATGTTGTTAGATCCTAGTTGGCACAATAGTTATCTAGAAGGGGGGTTGAATAGATATTTAAAAAACCTTTTCGTTTTAAACTTTTTCGTTGATGATGATTAAAACTTAGCGAAATTAATATTTGTTTTAATCTCCTTTACGAAGTAATGAAGTTATGATAGTGAGGCAGTTATAGCAGTTATGGCAGATATAGCAGTTATCTTATGAAAGTAAAAGACACAGTTGTTTTAAGTGGTTCAGAGCACTTAAAGCTCTTAGTCCACTCTTCTACTCCTCGAGTAGGAAATCCACTAAGGATGTCTTTTACAACTTCTGAATCACACAGATTCCTTCTAGACCAGCTGTCTAGGAATGCAGGATCTCCAATTGGCATTCTTAGGCTTGTAGTGGTCACATTGTGAGAACTAGTGGCTGGCCCTTGAATCCTTAATGGCTGAGCCATTAAGACTTCCTGATGATCAGATCGTTGAGTCTGTTAGTGGAATTGTCTTGCAGGAGGGCTTCTTGACGCTTGAGCGTGAAATTGTCCTTTACCCCTTTCTTGGCTTCCTTGACCTCATCTTCCTTTGCCCTGGCCTCCTTGAACTCCTTTCCCTTTATTCTCCCCCTTTATGTCAGTATCAAGGGTTTGAATGTCTGCAGAAAGTCAATTTACTCCTTGGACAAGCTCGTTGAGTTAGCTTTGTGTTTGAGCAATGTCCTCTTGACTTTCTTTGATCAGGACTTCAGATCTAGCTTCTTTGTTTCAGAGGGCAGTTAGAACAATGTCAGTCCGTTGTTCCTAATTTACATAAGCTTTATGGAATTCTTTGACTGTAGCTTTCAGGTTGATAATGTTCTCCAGCATAAGATTATTTTGTGTTTCTTGAGATTTTTGCATTTCAAGAACAACCTCTCTTTGTTTGGTGGCTATCCGGAAGTGAATCTCATCTTTGTCCTTCATGCTTTGAAGAATTTCTTGGATAATTTCCCTCAGCTTCTTTGTAAGCTCAGCGTTCATAGTGCCAGGGAGATTATTTACAGCAGTGATCATTTGATTCAGCCGAAGATAAATGAGGTTTGAGTGAGTTTCCAGGCTTTCTTCTATGTTCTTGACCATGTTCTTGGATGCTTCCTTCAAGTCATCTTTTGTGGGCAGATTTGGGAGTGTATCACTGGGTTGAGGATTATTGAATGAAGGGAATGTTTTCTAGGAATGATCTTACAGGGAGTAAAGGGCAAGATCAAGATTAAAATATTCATCTGAGGAGGAAGATGGAATATCTGATGGAGGGGCCTGGGTCAGGATGTTTGTGTTTGGTGACTCTACGATTTGAGGTGAAGACTCTGCAATGGGGCTAGAGTCCGTGATCGTAGAGTTAATAGTTTGAGGGAGAAATATGAAGTTGACTGCATTTGGTTCCTCAGTTATAGAATTTTGGGATTCTGCAACTGGAAATTGATTTAGTGGATGAAGTATCACTTCCAACCATCGTGGGAATTCATAAAAATGGCTAAATGAGGATGATGGCAAGTGATTAACTCTGAAGAGGGTTGGGATAGACAGTACCTCAGGTTTATCCTTTGAGGAAGAGTTGTTGGTAAGTAACTTGTTGGCAAATATGAATCTTCCTGGGAATCCATTGGCTAGTACTGAGATGGCTGGATACTCTTTGAAGCTCCAGAACATGTGATCCCAAGAGTTTAGGATTTGGGCTTGATGATATGGCATCATGGGTAGGTAAGAGAACATCTGATTGTAGAGATAGCTTCTATACCCATCTTTTCCCACACCAGTGATCTCAATATCATCATCATCTTCTTCCTCTTCTCTGTTCTCGTTGGAGGATTCCATTATCTCAATGGTCTCTTGATGTTCTTGTACTGATTCTTCTTCATTTCTGGCAGGGACCTCTTCTTTTTCCATGGAGATATCCTGAGGCTCCCCCTCAACTTGATCATCTTCTTGTAAGCTCAAAAACTCCCCCTCAACTGGAGCATCTTCTAGAGCTTTAGGCGTCTCCCCCTCAGCTGGTGTATTCTCTATCATGAGAACTTCAGGGATCTCCCCCTCAGCTGGAGCATTGTCCTCTTGACTTGCTCTGGACAGTTCTTCTTTGGCAACTACACTCTTTGCTTCCTTCTTGAGCACTTTTTCATTCTCAAGGATGTATTTCTTGACCAACTTTCTCTTTAATTTTCTAGGCTGAGCCACAGCCTCAGGACTTTCTTGAACCTCAGTTTTGTCCTGTTGGTCGTACCATATGCTTGATCACCCACCACTTCCTTGCTTCGATATGTTTGGTCCGGTCTCTACGATCAAGAGAGACTCTACTATTGAGGAGATGTAAGGCCTTTTGGGTTTGTGGTCGATTTTATTTTTCCAAAGAAATTTGAGATATGGTGGCTCTATCTTCTTCAGCCTCAGCCTGCTGTTACTTCTTTCTCAGGATCCTTAGAGTCTCAATGTCAGAGGACTCTGTTTTTTTATCAGTTGTGGATCCCTGGGGTTCTTCTTCCATCCTAGCCTTAAGCTTCCTCTTGCCCTTGCTTTTTCTGATAAGAATAGAGGGTTCTCCTTTGTTTGCTTCTTCTTCGATTTCCTTGACAACATCTATATTTCTTGGAAGGCCTGAGTCCTTCTGATCACCAGTTCTTCCACTGGACTCGGTCATCATGCGAACATACTAAGCTGGGTTCCTCTTCCAATTTTCAAACAAATTCTGGGTCATACGTCTGTTTGGGTTGATAGCTTCTCCTTCTTCATCCCCAATTTTGTCACTCAAGGCAGACTGTAAAATGATACTTATGAATAGCCCATAGAGCATCTTTTGAGGGCTTTTTGACTTCTTTAAGTTGATGATCCACTTACCAATCCACTCGAGCAATAGGGCTCCATAGTTGAGTTGTATTCCATAACACATGGCAGTCATGAGCTTAAGTTGTACTTCATTCACAGAGTCATGACCTGAGCTCTTGCAGCATATACATTTCCCAACTATATCGGCTAGAAATTCATACCTCTGTGGGAACTCCTTCTTCTTGTACCCTTTCACAGAGGGGAGTTTCTTATGATGCATTCTTTTGAGTCCCTCTTGGAAACCCATGCTATCTATGAACGAATGCCCTTCATTTTTGAGACCTAGGGTCGGCCTTCAGTCTGATTTCCACTTCCCTTACTCTCGTAGTGATGGTGTCGTTTTCAAACACACCATTCCTATAGAATTCTTTCACTAACATGGGATAGATCAATGTGTCTGTGCTCAAGGCTTCTTTGAGACCCGCCTTCTTCAGTAAGGCCAAAGTCTTATGGAATTTGGGTTCAGCTGTTTTGAACTCGTCAAAACATAGTCTGTAGTCGGAGATTACACTGGAAGTCGCCATTGATTTTCTTGCTGGAAATGAGATTTGACTGAGCTTTCTTCAGATTTAGGGTTTCTTCTTTGGGAGAGGATGAGAGAGATTATCTTTTGAACTTCTGATTTTCAAAAATACGATTTCAAAGAGTACATGTAACTTCCCTCTCTCCATTTTGCTTAGTGGGATAGGTGTCGACTTTTTCTTGGCTATACGATTTTGACTGATAAGGATTGTACTGATTTTCCCTTGACTCCTGCAGAGCTGATGTGTCCTTAGGGAGGACTACGATCGTTGAGGTAGTCTTGTGATCGTTGAATCTACTTTGCATTTGTCGAGTTTGAGCTACGATCGTTGAGTCTGTTCAGCATTTTTCGTGTCTGAGCTACGATCGTTGAGTTTGTCTAGCATTCGTCGTGTTTGAGCTACGATCATTGTGTCTATTCAGCAACCGTCGTGTTTGATCTATAATCGTCGAGTCTGACCGGATCCTTGTGATGAGTTTTTGACATAACATTCTTTTAAGGTAACTCAGGAAGGGCCAACCTCTTGGATTGAGTCAAGAGTTAGGTTTGTTCCTGAGGCGCTTATTAGAGGGATTGCTTTATTTTGAAGCTTATCATCACATGATGCATTCTTGCTTAGTTGATGGGGCTTTTGTCATCATTGAGTCTGCACTACGATGGTTGAGTCTTTGCTATGATCATTGGGGTAGTTTTGTCTCTTCAGCTCTATGATCGTGGACTTCCCTTGATCATGTCTATGATTTTGAGTTTAGCCTTTGTATCTGTTATGGTCAGCACAATCTAGAGCATATATTTTATGGTTGTAGATTTAGCATGCCTAGCTCACTTATTAACTTATTAAATCTGGATTCATCTAGAGGTTTTGTAAAAACATCAGCAAGTTGATTTTCTGTAGGGATATATTGTAAAGATATAGTTCCATTTTACACATGATCCCTAATGAAGTGATACCTTATTTCTATATACTTAGTCCTAGAATGCATAACAGGATTATGAGTTATTGTTATGGCACTTTTGTTATCACAGTGAATGGGAATGGATTTGAAATCAAACCCATAATCGCCTAATGATTTTTCATCCATAGGATTTGAGCACAAAGAAATGCCAACAAAGAATGTATTCAACCGCAATTGAAGTAGACACCTTTGAGTTTTGCTTTTTGCTAAACCAGACACAAGTCTGCTTCCTAGCAATCGACAAAAAGCCATCGGGTACTCTTTCTATCTATTTTGCGACTGTAAAATCAAGATCTCGTATGTATCCTGTTAGTTCAAATGAGGATTCCTTGGGGTACCAAAGCCCCAGGTAAGGTGTACCCTTGAGATACCTGAAAATCCTCTTTACAGCAAATAAGTGAGATTCTTTAGGGTTAGCTTGAAATCTAGCACATATGCATGTTGCAAACATTATGTCTAGTCTATTGGAAGTTAGATATAAAAGAGAGCCTATCATACCTCTGTATTGAGTTATATCAATACTTTTACCTTTTTCATCTTTGTCAAGTTTGGTTGCAGGAGCAATTGGGGTTTTCATGGGAGAGGCTGATTTCATGCCATACTTCTTGAGTAGGTCTTTGATGTACTTGGCTTGGTTTATGAAGATTCCTTCATCAGTCTGCTTTACTTGTAGTCCAAGGAAGAAATTCAGCTCACCCATCATGCTCATTTCAAACTTGCTCTGCATTAGCTTGGAGAATCTCTTGCATAACTTTTCTTCAGTAGAACCAAAAATAATATAATCAACATATATTTGAACTAATAAGACTTTGTCTTTATGCTTTCGGAGAAATAATGTGGTATTTACTCTACCTCTAGTGAACCTATTTTCAATCAAGAAGTTAGTTAGTGTTTCATACCATGCTCTAGGTGCTTGTTTAAGAACATATAAGGCTTTGTCTAATCTATAAACATAATTGGAAAAAGATGGATTTATGAAACCTAGAGGTTGTTCTACATAGACTTCTTCTTGGAGTTCTCCATTTAGGAATGCACTTTTGACATCCATCTGAAAGACTTTGAACTTCATGTGAGAAGCAAAGGCAAGAAAGATTCTGATGGTTTCTAGTCTGGCAACAGGAGAAAATGTCTCATCGTTGTCAATGCCTTCTTCTTGAGAGTAGCCCTTTGCCACTAATCTTGCCTTGTTCCTGGTTATAACTCCATCTTCATCAATTTTGTTTCTGAAGACCCACTTGGTTCCAATGACAGGATGACTCTTTGGTCTTGGTACCAATCTCCATACTTTGCTTCGTTCAAATTGGTTGAGTTCTTCCTGCATGGCTTCTATCCAACTGGAGTCTTCCATAGCATCCTCTATTTTCTTTGGTTCCATTTGTGACAGAAAGCTTAGATAAAAGCATTCATTTTGAGTGGCAACTCTTGTTTTGACTCTAGCACTCGGATCTCCATTGATTAGATCTTGAGTGTGATCTCTTGCCCATCTATTTTCGGTTGGGACATCTGTCCTGATGCCTTCTTTTCTTAAGTCTTCAAGATCTATTTCTTCTTCTTGGTGTGGAGGTTCGTTGTCTTGCATAGACCTCTCTACGATCTCATTTTCTTGCTCAACGATTTCACTATCTGGCACTACGATCGTAGTGTTGAGCTCAACGACTTCATTCGTAGTGTCTGCATTATCGATCGTAATGTCTTAAAGCACTATATTGGCTAAGTCTGTTTCATCAAAGATGATGTGAATCGAGACTTCAACACTCAGTGTCTTCTTGTTGAACACTCTGTAGGCCTTACTGTCTATGGCATATCCAAGAAAGATTCCTTCGTCTGACTTGGGCTGAAATTTTGTCAGGTACTGCTTTCCATTGTTGAGAATGTAGCATGCATAGCCTTAAACATGAAAGTAGCTGACACTTGGCTTTCTTCCTTTCCATCGCTCGCATGTATGTAGCATGCAAAGTTTGATACTCTTTCGCTTGAGTATATTCACCACACATGAAATTGCTTTGCTAGTAGAGTTCTTCCGACCTCTATCAAGTTTCTGTTCTTTCTTTCAGCTACTCCATTTTGTTGAGGAGTTTGTGGAACTGAGAAGTTATGACCGATGCCATTGTCTGTGCAGAACTAGTCCATTTCTGAGAAGTTGAATTCTCTTCCATGATCACTCCTTATGGCCTTGATTTTCTCTCCTTTCTCGTTCATCACCAGTCTGAACATCTTGATTAATTGGGAGCTCGTTTCATCTTTTGAAGTTAGGAAGAATACCCATGTGAATCTGGTGTAGTCGTCGACTATAACTAGAGAGTATCTTTTTCCTCCAAGACTAGTTGTTGGAATTGGCCCAAATAGATCCATATGGAGCAACTGCAGGGGCTTGTCGATAAAGTTGGCAGTTTTGCTCTTAAATGAGCTTCTGGTTTACTTTCCAAGCTGACAGGCATTGCATGGCATTTCCTTTACGAAGTTAAACTTAGGTAGGCTAGCAACGAGATCTTTTGATGCTAGTTTGGACATGCTTTTGAAGTTTAAATGGGACAACCGTCTATGCCATAGCCAGCTCATTTCTTCAGATGCTTTTGCCAGAAAATATATTGTCTCGTCTGAGCTTAGTTGACCAAGATTCACTGTGTAGATTTTTTCTTTCTCTTGTCCCGGTTAGCTTTATAGCAGATGTCTTCAAATCTCTGACTTGACATTGGTTGTTGAGGAATGTTACTTGATGACCCTTGTCGCAGAGTTGGTGATGCTTAGAAGGTTGTGTTGAGACCTTCCACATATGCTACTTTGCTGAAAGATACTGCACCATTACCAGCAGAGTCGTATCCTCTTGTCTTGCCCGAGCCGTTGTCTCCAAAGATGACTGAGGGACCCTCCTTTTCTATGTAGTCAGATAGAAGGGCTTTGTTCCCTGTCATGTGCCTTGAGCATCCACTGTCCAGATACCATGTTCTGATCGTGGAGCACTTTTCCTGTCAAAACATTGAACCTTCATTTTGGTACCTGTGAGACCCCAGATTTTATGAATAAATATTTAATTTACTTGAAATAATTTTTTGAATATTATGGTGTGGATTTGATATAATATTATAGTTGTGGGTAGTATTTATAAATTTTGCAAAGTATGCAAGGTGTCATATTATATTCGATTGGTCGGGGAATATTTGTTTTATCAGGGAATATTCGTGCAACGGCACAATCATTGGTGGACCCCGTAACAGAATTATTGTCGGAATGAGAAAATGACAAAAATATTTTATTAAAAATAACGGTGGAAGTTTTACCGTTAATAATGTTGAACTACTCGGTAGTAAAAGTACAATAATACGCAATGCGGTTAAGCATAGTAACAATCGTGTATTGATTGTTGATGCTTATGTGATAAGTCACTCGGTTTTATTTTATTGGTATTATTAATGTAATAAAATGAATACTTTTATAAAGTTATTCTATAAATAGAATATATTATATTCGATATGCATAGTGTCTCATAGTGTTTTTGCATAGTAAAATCTTTTTATATAAAAAGTAATACTTTTATAAAGTTATCTGCTTTATTAGACAAATAATTAGAATATATTATATTTTATTATGCATAGTGTTTGCATAGTAAAATCTTTTATAAAGTTATTCATTTTATTAGATTATAAATAGAATATATTATATTTTATTTAAAAGATTTTACTTTAAATATGGACTGCCGATTAAAGTAAATCAATCTGGACCGCTTCATGAGTTAGTTACTATGCGTACCATTTTTCTATAAATAGAAGCTCATTCCTTCATTATTTTCTTACGAATATCATCTATCTATCTACCCAAATAATAAATGCAAACCATGCAATAGAAAACATAGAATATAAAATCTTCCCTTTATAGGTTACAACATCCTAATAATAATAATACAATCCTGTGTTAAACTAACCTTAAACATCCGTATGAAATATAAACAATAAGTCTTAAACAACATCATTAACTCAAGTCTTAAACATAAATACATCATCATATAAAATAACAAGTCTTCATCACTTGCTAACTTTGCCCTTGCCTTTACTAGTGGAAGGTTCATCGCTTCTTTTCGTTCTTAATCGCAATGTTATTAGTAAGCAAGAGTTAGCACTATTGCCCACAAGTATAACAATGAAATAATAGTATAATAACATGCGAGTGAATCAAAGACATCTGAATAAAAGCTCAACTTTTGAATCAAGAATGAATAACAAGAATCAAAAGAATTCTGAGGGTCATAAGACCTTGAACTATGTCCTAGGTTATCAAGGGTTATACTTAAAACCTTTAACAGTCATAAGACTATGGACCTTTCTTCTCGTACTTAGGGGGATGAGCCCTTAGCACCATACTGTGAACAATATCGTTACGCTAACACATAAGTAAATCCATTTATAGGGTTGTTCATCTCAGTTTGACATTCAAGTCCGCACCAAAGGAAGTTTGGTTTGGATAATTCAATAAGTGTTTTGAAATTTAGAACGTTCATCAACTAAGGACTAGTTGAATCAATAAAGTTCACTAGTCTAATAAGGTTCAACAATAATGATATTCAATTTGAATAATAATCTCAAGAAGTATACAATAGGACAATTATTGTATAACTGAATCATGCTTTGAAAAGATAATCAATCTTTAATATAACATTTGAACTTGAATAATAGTAATGATAATTTACTCGAGGTAAATAATAAACATGAACAATAATGACAAGTAGGGTTAGAAACTTGCCTCGTATGTAGATTACACTTTAACTAAGCACGCTTCTTTTGAATTTAATCCTACATACCATTCATATTCACAATACCAGCTTAATTATAACTTAACTAATCATCAATGATCATTCTTTTTGTCTAAACTTCTTGTTATGACTATACTTAGTCAAATTATCACATTTATCGTCCCATAATATCACTTCATGAATAATAATTTAATTATGTATTCAATAATTCAATTCACATGTAATTATGTTATTTACATGTTAAACATCTATTTTATCATCTCATTATACTTCTAACATGTTTACATGTTCATTACATTAAGTTACTTTCACATTGCTAGACTTAATCATTTTAAAAATCTCATTTCTAAAACTTTTTGAGAGAGTGAAGTACATGCACGCCATCATTACACTTGGTCTTCATGTCATGCAAGATGCAATGGTGTCATGCATGAAGTCAATGGCATCATGGCATGGCAATATGAAATATGATGAGTAGTGTGATGCAAATAGCATGAAGAATATGCATGTGCGTCATGGCATGCATACAATACGTAAAATGGAAGTCAAGAAAAATCGTAGAAAAATGCCAATTTCTACCAATTTCTTAATTTCTACTCAAATTTAGACATACCCACATGTTATAATTCATGTATAATCATAACCCAACATTTATATAATGACTTTAACCAATTTAAACACTTAATTATAGAATTTAAGCATGCAATTTCACCGACTTTTGATGTTCTTGAAGGTTTTGAAAATAAAACATGAAAATTGTCACTACGGATTCGTTATAACACCGAATCCGCTTCATTTAAACTTTGGTCTCTTCGTATCAACATGCATAATAACATACGAGTGTAAAATTTAGGATAATATACGATCAACACATGAAATATCACGATAAGGCCATATGGCCAAAACCCAAACTCAGAATTTATGAAAAATATATACTATATGTGTTTTCATGAAACCGATGATATGGTTTACATAATATATATAATCAAATACAATTTGATAACATTTAACACATATATAAACTTATAATCATATCATTTCCCAAATACGTAGATTTACGTAAAAAACTTGAAAGCCATTTTTCTATAAAACTCAATGACGAAAAAAATGTAATTTTGTTTGGAGAAATTACCTGTAGTATAGATTTAGAAGAGATGATCAAAGGGTGATCCTTTCACAAGTATTTGTTTGATTACACACTCACAATTTTCTTCACAATACTTTAATTATCTCCGATAAACTCTCTCCGAGTATTCTTTAGACTTAGTAAAATAATAAGAGAAAAGAAGACGTCAGAATAAATAAATCACAGATTGTGGTTAGCTTACCCATCATGGGTTAATCGCCTCAACCTCTACTAGTGCCATGTTTGGCTAGCCTTAAAAGGCTTATTCTCATTTAATTTAATAACTCTTTTATCATATAGTTTAAATCATGTCACACCCTTTTACAAATAATTCAAATTATCTTATTTAATTTAATTAAATAACATATAATAATTTCTCATAAATTCACATAGTCATATATTTAATTTTCTCATTAATTAATTATATCAAATTGTTAAATCTCTAATTAATAATTAAATTAAAATACCAATAGGCTTATTAAATATTTCTTTTAATACAATAAGCTCACATAATCACATACTTCGATAATAAAATTTCTACATTAATTTAATAAATGTAACACATATAATTAAATTAATCTACCACAATTGCATCAATTAATTATTTAATCTAATAATTAAATCATCAAAAATATTTATTTACTTCAATAAATATTAAAATTAAATTACAAAAATCTCGCTCATTACATCTTTCCCCTTAAAAGGATTCTCGTCCCTGTAATCACGACTCAATAATTTCGACTGCAAACCATTACATTCTCCCCCCCTCTACAAAGATTCTGTCCCTTAATCGCTATACATAAATTAAGTAAATAAATGAGGGTAATTTCTTCATCATATTCTCTTCGAGTTCCCACGTAGCTTCTTCAAATATTGGGTTCCTCCAAATTACCTTAATGTAAGGTATAACTTTATTTCGAGAACTTGTTCTTTTCTATTTAATTTGATTTGGACAGAATTTCTTCGTAAGATAAGTCTTTTCAAAATGTAGGGTTCATATTCAATTACATGCTTGTAATCGGCTTTGTAGGGTCGTAATACGTAAACATGGAAGACGTTGTGGACATTCTCGAGTGATGGAGGTAAGGCTACCTCATACGCTGACTTCACCGATTCTTCTCAAGACTTCAAAGGGTCCAATGAATCTTGGGCTCAATTTTCCTTTTTTCCTAACTCGATCTTCCCTTCCAAGGAGAGACCTTCAAGAAAACATAACTACCGATTCAAACTCGATATTTTTACGATGTGGATCAACATATTTCTTCCGTCGATCTTGAGTCGCTACCAATGTGTTTCTGATCACTTTGACTATTTCGCCATCTCATTGTACTAATTCGCCCTAGCAATTGCCTTTCACCAACTTCATCCCAAAGAAAGTTTTAGTTCTCGCACTTTCTCGCCAGATAACGCTTCATAAGGTGGCATGCCAATACTAGCGTGGTAACTGTTGTTGTAGCCGAACTCTACTAATGGTAGGTGATCATCCCAATTTCCTTTAAAGTCCATCACATGTGCTCTTAGCATATCTTCTAATGTTTGAATTGTTCGCTCGCTCTCATCTCATCTCTGCTTGAGGGTGATAAGATGTACTCATTCGCAATTGCGTACTCCATGCATTCCTCAAGACGCTTCCAGAAATTTGATGTGAAGCGGATCCCTATCTCAAAACAATTGATACCGAAACTCCGTGCTCAAAACAATCTCTTTACACGATAGCCTCGCCAAACCGATCTAAGTTGAATCTTATTTTGATCTCCAAGGAAGTGTTCGGATTTCGTCACCCAATAACGATAACCCATACTACGTCAGAGCCTTTCTCGAGTCGCTTCAAGGCCAACCACGAAGTCCATTGTAATATGTTCCCATTTCCATTCTCGGGATTTCTAATGGTTGTAGCAATCCACTTGGTCTCTCGATGTTCTACTTTTCACTTTCTCGACAGTCGACACTTGGCAACACATTCTCGCAACATCACGCTTTTAAATTCAAATACCGTAAATGTTGTCAAAGATCTTGGTACATTTTGGTACTACCAGTGGTGAATCGAATATCGTGAACTATGAGCCTCGCCAAAATATCTTCCTTAATCTCTTGTAATCAAGTGCACCCAAATTCTACTCTCAAATCTCAAAGATTCCTTCCTTATCCATCTTAAATCTCTTGCCTCGCCCCTTCAGATATCTTCTTTGTCACCTTTTTACATTCTTCATCCCAAAGTCGAGCCTCCTTTACTTTATCTAAGAGAGTTGTACCAGATTGCATCCAAATAGCTTCTCATCAATTTCCATAGGATACTTCACTTCCAAACTCAGCTTTCTCCATTTCAAATTAGCTCCTCCCCGAAGCAAATAACATCATCAATTTCTCACGACCTTTTCTACTTAAGGCGCTTCAAGAACCACATTTGCTTTACCCGATGGTGGTATAAAATCTCACAACAGTAATCCTTAATTAATTCCAACCATCTTCTTTGACGATATTCAAATCCTTCTCAGCGAAAAATATATTTCGCACTTTTGTGGTCCGTAGATATATTTCACACTTCTCCCCGTAGAGATAGTGCCTCCAAATTTTCAAAGCAAAAACAACTGCAGTTTAACTCCAAGTCGTGGGGTGATATCCTTTCTCGTAATCCTTCAATTATCGTGATGCATACGCAATGACTTTGCTGCTTTTTGCATCAAGACACACGTACCAAGTCCTTTATGCGACGCATCACTATAAACAACAAAATTTCAGTATCATCCTAAGAGATAACACAGGTCAGACTCAACCTCTTCTTCAATTCTTGAAAACTTTCCTCACACTTATCCGTCCAAACAAATTTCACACCTTTTCGAAAGTTAAATTCATAATGAGTTGCGATCTTGGAAAAGTCTTGAATGAATCTTCTATAATATCCCCGCTAATCCAAGAAAACTTCAGACTTTCGATGGCGTTCTCACCGATCCCAAATTGAATCACTATTTCGACTTTGGATGGATCTACCGAAATTCTGCTTTTATCGATCACGCGACCAAGAAATTGTACTCGCTCAATCCAAAATTCAGATTTTGAAAACTCGCATACAACTTTTCCTTTCTCAATACTTCCAATGTTAATCTCAAATGCTCTTCATGTTCTTCTTTGGTTTTCAATATACCAAAATATCATCTATAAATACCACTACTTAATTTGTCCAAAAATGGCTTGAACACACCATTCATTAGTCCCATAAATGCATAGGAGCATTCGTAGACCAAACGACATTACTAAAAATTCAGAGTGACCATATCGCTGCTCTCAATGCCGCCTCTTCGTACATCCTCTAGCCTCACCTTCAACTTGATGATAACCACTCTCAAGTCTATCTTGAAAAGTATCTCGCTCCCTTCAATTGATCAAATAGATCATCGATCCTTGATAATGGATATCTATTTTAATCGTGACCTTGTTCAGCCTTCTCGAAATCAATGCAGAGTCGATCGATCCGTCCTTCTTTTTCACAACAACACCGCACGCCCCCTACTACGATACGCTTCTATTGAATGTACTTCTTGTCCAACAATTTTTGTAATTGTACCATTAATTCTTTCATCTCTACCGGTGCCATTCTAGATGGTGCCTTCGATATTGGAGCAGCTCCGCGCCAAATCGATCACGAAAATCTACTTCTCTATCCGTGGAAGTCCCGCAAATCGTCTGAAATACATCGACGAAGTCCCTCACAATCCAGATTCTTCTACCTTCGATTCTCTTTTCGACTGTCGACTATGTAAGCTAAGTATCCTACACAAATTTTTTCTCTTAATAACTTCGCCTCGCATCATCGCCGACAACTCGCTTGTTCAGGCGATTTGCTACCATAAAATACAACCTTTAATGGAGTCATAAGGTTAATACGCTTCTTTTGGCAATCAATTACAAATCTCGAATTGAATAACCACCCATTCCCAATATAACGCCAAATTCCCCAAGTCGAATAGGGATAAGATCTACGCTCATGATATTACCCTTAATATCCACTCTACGCTTCTTATGTACGCATTTAACAGGATTATTTCTCTATTCGCAATTTCTATGTTCATGGGTAATCCAATTCATCCTTAGGCAAATCTAAATTCTTAGCAAAGTCATCGGATATAAAGGAACAAGTAGCACCCTAATCAAATAAAACATAAGCATTAATTTTATTGATCGGAATGATACCCCACACCACATCACGGATCGAATCGCATCTTCGCACCATCATGTTGAAAGTCCCAAGGCTTATTTATCGGTTTGTTGTCATATTGGTCCGGTGATGGTTAAGGCATTTCCACCGTTGTTTCCCCTTGCTTCCTCCCCGATCCCGACCTCCCGATCCCTTCTTAGGATAGTCTCTTGCCAGATGGTCCTTCAACCACAAGTGAAACAAGCACCCTTCTTCGGTTTGATAAGCTTAGGTGCTATGTGGCCTTCCCGACCACAATTGTAGCACACTCTTTTTCCTTTCATACAAACTCCCAGATGGGCTTTCCCGCAGTCCTGCATGCATGCTTCAATTCTTTTCTTCTGACTACCTTGCTGATTCCCCGATGATGAGTTGTCATTCCATCTTTTCTTCTGATTAAAATTTCCACCTCCTGTGCCACTTCCACTAACCTTGTTATTTTCTTCACCTTCACTCTTCTTCTTCTTCTGATCTTGATTGTATTTGGTCACCGTGATCGCTTCCACCTTCAAATGAGGATGGCCTTTTCCAATACTCCAAAGAAATGTGTTTATCTCAAACATTGATACTTTGTCAGACACCCAAGGCTTTTAGTCCTTGTCAAACTTTCTCGCTTTTCCTCTCATCCGTGTGAACTTGATATGGGGCTAACCTCGCTAACTCGTTGAATTTAGCCACATAATCAGTACGCCATATTTCCTCGCTTCAATTCTAGAAATTGAACCTCCATCCGTTCTCATGAACTAGTTGGGAAATACATCTCAAAAACATTTCTTTAAATCTCTCCCAAGTAATTACACCTTCACCTCCTCGCACTTTGTTTGCTTGCCACCAATAGCTAGCCTCGCATTTCAAAGATAAACGCTGTAAAAGCTATCTTCCGGTCTTCTAACCCTAGCAACGCCGAAAAACTTCTCCATTTCCATAACCCACGCTTTGAGCCTCGATCGGGTTCATGGAACCTTTAAATTCGCGGTCCCACCCTTTGAAATCTTTAAACGTAGTATTCGGTGGAGCTTGAGGTTGATTATTCATGGCTCCAAATAAGAAGTTCACCAACCGCTTGACGGGATTAGCATCAAGCATTATTGTTATTATTGTAAACTCTTCCCTAGCCTATTGACGTTGTTGTCTTCTCTCATGGCATATTTCTATTAAAAATATACGCTTATTAGAACTTTATTTATTTCTCTAAATAGTTAAGGCATTTCTTAACAATTTAACATACTCATTTAACACATCATCTCAAACAACTTGATATATTTTCATTCAAATCAAAAGTTTTAACATCAAACTATAAATATCACCGCTATTTACATCAACTATCCTCGAATAAAGAATCCACATGATTTAAAACATTTAAAATATTCCTTCGCTCATAAACACGCTCGAATTTACATCTAAAAACTAATTAATTCTTTCACATAATTAAACAAATCATATCACCGCTTATTAAGGTACCGATTAGCCTTTGCTACGCCCTCTTCTAAGATGCGATACATCGTCTCTGCGATCCATCATGTACAATGGTAGTCCTTCGAACTCGATTGGGTACCTCAAAACTCGATCTTGGGTCTCATTCATCGCCTTGTTAAGTGTAGAATATGTCTCCCCAATCTTCGCCTTTCTTTGCACGACCATCATCTTCTCGCACGATTATCACGACGTGATTCTCTTACCCAAATCCTTCCTCTCGCTATTTTCAGTCTTTCTGAGGTTTCCTTCAGCCCTTCTTCAACTTTTCTATCTCTCCTCGGCCTTATCTTCTTGGCTTTGACCTTCTCATGGACCAAATCCCATTCTACATTTCCCAATGTGAGTGAAGAGTCGAATCTCCTCTCCTTCTCCTTCTAGAGTAATATGTCAATAACCGCTTCGCCAAACAATCTCGACCTCATCTCGTAGAATCTCCAATGCTACGGTCAGATAACGGTCATACATCTCAAAGATCAACGGTACCGTGGTAACTCCTCTTCTTCCTCTTCCTCTCCTCCTCAACAAATTCCTCCTCAGATCCTCCTCAGATCAATCTCGTGTTCATGCTCCCGACCAACAACTCGTGATCAATGGAGATGATTCCTCTCGCACTAACTTGCTCCCTAACGACATGAATGTCTCGTCTCCTCCTCTCGTCGCATTTCCTACACTCTCTCCTCAAGAGGTACTATAGGTACACGGGGTTCTTCCTCCCCACTTTTGACTAGCTTCTCCAACATTCACATCCCGACAACAAAATTTTAAGTTTTAGTTACTAAGTCGTATATCTAACGAGATATTAATTTAACATATAAACACATAAAGTCTTTTTTATTATCTTCAATGAATTACAAAAATTCATTTCTTAGAACTCGATAAGAGTTTTCCATCACTATGTTCTTTCTATAAGGCTACTACCTAAGGTTGTTCCCCACCCAAGGTTCATAACCTACATGCTTTGATACTAACTTGTGACACCCCCAAATCCGGGTACTTCAATTCCACTTGATTTGGTGTTCATCAGATAAATATCATCTATCTATCTACCCATAATAAATGCAAACCATGCAATAGATAGAAATAAAATCTTCCCTTTATAGGTTACAACATCCAATAATAATAATACAAAATCCTGTGTTAAACTAACCTTAAACATCCGTGTAAGGAAATATAAACAATAAGTCTTAAACAACATCATTAACTCAAGTCTTAAACAAAATACATCATCAAATAAAATAACAAGTCTTCATCACTTGCTAACTTTGCCTTGCTTTTACTAGTGGAAGGTTCATCTGCTTTTTCGTTTTAATCGCAATGTTATTATTAAGCAAGAGTGAGCACTATTGCCCACAAGTATAACAATGAAATAATAGTATAATAACATGCGAGTGTGAATCAAAGACATCTCAATAAAAGCTCAACTTTTGAATCAAGAATGAATAACAAGAATCAAAAGAATTCGAGGGTCATAAGACCTTGAACTATGTCCTAGGTTATCAAGGGTTATACTTGAAACCTTTAATAGTCATAAGACTATGGACCTTTCTTCTCGTATTTTAGGGGATCAAATTTTTAGTACCATATCGCGCACACAATATCTTAACGCTAACGATAAGTAAATCCCTTTATAGGTTGTTCATCTCATTGACATTCAAGTCCGCACTAAAGGAAGTTTGGTTTGATAATTCAATAAGGGTTCTAAAATTTAGAACGTTCATCAACTAAGGACTAGTTGAATCAATAAAGTTCACTAGTCTAATAAGGTTCAACAATAATGATATTCAATTTGAATAATAATCTCAAGAAGTATACAATAGACAATTATTGTATAACCTCAATCATGCTTTGAAAAGATAATCAATCTTTAATATAACATTTGAACTTGAATAATAGTAATGATAATTTACTCGAGGTAAATAATAAACTTGAACAATAATGACAAGTAGGTTAGAAACTTGCCTCGCATGTAGATTACACTTTAACTAAGCACGCTCTTTGAATTTAATCCTACATACCATTCACATTCACAATACCAGCTTAATTATAACTTAACTAATCATCAATGATCATTCTTTTGTCTAAACTTTGGTTATGACTATACTTAGTCAAATTATCACATTTATCACATAAATAACACTTCATGAATAATAATTTAATTATGTATTCAATAATTCAATCTACATGCAATTATGTTATTTACATGTTAAACATCTATTTTACATCTCATTATACTTCTAACATGTTTACATGTTCATTACATTAAGTTACTAACACATCATAGACTTAATCATTTTAAAAAAATTCATTTCTCGAACTTTTCTAGAGTGGGCGTATGCTTACCACCATTACACTATTATCTTCACGTTACTTGCATGGCATATATGGCTTCGATCATGTCATCATGGCATTGGCATATGTACATGGCAACATAAAAGAATAGACAGTAATATGCAAGGCATACATTGCATCAGACATAGAAATGGTAGTTCAAGAAAAATCGCAGAACATGCCAATTTCTACCAATTTCTTAATTTCTACTCGAATTTAGACATACCCACATGTTATAATTCATGTATAATCATAACCCAACATTTATATAACGACTTTAATCAATTTAAACACTTAATTACAGAATTTAAGCATGCAATTTCACTGACTTTGATGTTCTTGAAGATTTTGAAAATAAAACATGAAAATTGTCATTACGGATTCGTTATAACCCCGAATCCATTCATTTAAACTTTGGTCTCTTCGTTTCAACATGCATAATAACATACGAGTGTAAAATTTAGGGATAATATACGATCAACACATGAAATATCACGTATAAGGCCATATGGCCAAAACCCAAACTCGTAATTTATGAAAAATATATACGATATGTGTTTTCATGAAACCGATGATATGGTTTATATAATATATATAATCAAATACAATTTGATAACATTTAACACATATATAAACTTATAATCATATCATTTCCCAAATACGTAGATTTACGTAAAACTTGAAAGCCATTTTTCTATAAAAACTCAAACGACGTAAAAATGTAATTTTGTTTGAGAAATTACCCGTAGTATAGATTTAGAAGAGATGATCAAGGTGATCCTTTCACAAGTATTTGTATTGATTACACACTCACAATTTTCTTCACAATACTTTAATTATCTCTCGATAAACTCTCTCTCGAGTATTCTCTAGACTTAGTAAAATAATAAGAGAAAAGAAGACGTCAGAATAAATAAATCATGCGATTGTGGTCAAGCTACCCATCACGGGTTAACTGCCCTCAACCTCTACTAGTGCCATGTTTGGCTAGCCTTAAAAGGCTTATTCTCATTTAATTTAATAACTCTTTATCATATAGTTTAAATCATGTCACACCCATTTACATAAAATAATTCAATTATCTTATTTAATTTAATTAAATAACATATAATAATTTCTCATAAATTCACATAGTCATATAATTAATTTTCTCATTAATTAATTATATCAAATTATTAAATCTCTAATTAATTAAAATACAATTAATTAAATATACAATATAAGCTTATTAAATATTTCTTTTAATTTAATAAGCTCACATAATCAAATTAATCATACTTCGATAATAAATTATTTCATCATTAATTTAATAAAAATGTAACACATATAATTAAATTAATCTACCACAATTGCATCAATTAATTATTTAATCTAATAATTAAATCATCATCAAAATATTTATTTAATTCAATAAATATTAAAATTTTACAAAATTATCTCGTCTCAGTGTGATAATAATTGTAATGAGGACTCCTTTTGAGTTTGTATACTCTCAGTAGATAATATTTGTATTCAAACTCACAGCTTTATGTTTTGTCGTGATTGTATACCTACATAAATTGTATTATTAAGTTGTATTTGAATTGCGTACCATGTATCCTCAAGCACTCAAAATGGGTGATGTATACTTAATTTTGGGGGTCATAGTTGATATCAAAGCTTAGGGATATGATCCCTACCGAGATGTGAGACAAGAACTAGGAGGGAGAGACGGGAATTCTTCACTAGTATGACCTACCTAAGTTTATTTGGTATTTAATTGGTCATTGTATATAGGATAATATGTGATATATTAATTAACCCTTATTTTGTGGCGAAAGTAATAACCCGAGATTTTCTATATAAAATAAATAAGAAATTTTATGATAAATTTTTTTTTTTTATTTAATGACGAGACTAAGTGTCAAGTAAAGTGAACGATAAATGCTAATACATTTATTACTTGAAAAATTAGAAATAATTTTGGAATTATTAATTACCACAAATTATATGGTAATAAATTTCGTAAGTTTAAATGTTTTTATTAATTATTTTCCATGAAAACATGATTGGAAATAATATATGAAGTGATAATTAGATTTATATAATAAATATTTTATTATATGAATTGTTCGTAATATTTAAGTTAATTATTTTAACTTGATTATTGATGTCAGGTACGAAGAATAAGTCGTATATGAGATCCAAACCCTCGGATTGGGATTGTGATCAAGAGATGAGAATAATAATATTATATTATTTATATAATGATTTTACAAAGACTATAATTATGTACCGGTATGTGTGCAGACAGATAATATCGAGCAATGATACCAATTAGGTCATAACATATTACCGTGTCAGTGAAACCCTAATTATTAAACTCGCTTATGAGGTATTTCGAGTAGTGACTCGTATATGGAGTTACCGTGAATAAGAATATCTGTAATTGTAAGAAACCCTAATTATCATTGTACATCGATAATTAGGACAAACCCTAATTATTATAACCCTAACCTATTGAAATTAGAAACCGTGAACGAATCGTGTTAGTAACATACACACGTATAATTAAAGAACTACTAATGGTCAATTAGAAACCCTAATTGATGACGTTGAGAAACCCTAATTTTAATTAATGTGTTTAATTTCGATGTTATTATATAGTGTTTTAATTTACCAAAGGATAGAAGTTAATTGGTAAATTATAAGAATTAAATCTAGTGATTAAATATTACATTTAATTGCCTTTGTACAAGATTGCCCATACACTCTTAAACAAAGCCCAACCATCACCCATAACAAATCGTAAGCAAGAATCAAGAATTTTTGGCAAAAAGGGTATAAGAACACTAAACCTAGAAATCCTTTGATTCGATGTTATTTGATGCAATTGATTATTTAAAGTTGTGTAATAGAATGTTAATTGATTATATGAGTTGATAAATCAAAGACCCATAACATCAAAGTGCACGAAATTTGAAGATTTAAGCAAGTTGGAAAAATCAATTTCATTATTTTTTCACCAAATGTCGAGGCCATAACTCTTTTGCTCGATCATGAGTTTTGTTCTTCAAAAGTTGTTATGTGTATTCGATATGTGGTCTTTAATCTGCAAAAAGAATCAAGTCCATATCATGTATAGATTAGAAGTTATAGATGGTCAAACATGGTTGATCGATCATGATAAACCGCTTTTTGGGCGCCTTTAATGGGGCATTCTTCTCGCCCACTTTTTGTGCTTTAAAAGGTCTGGGCTTTTGATATGTTGTAGTGCATTGAGTTAGGAAGCCATAGGTTTTGGAATGACCTCATTCTGAATTCCTGATGAGGGAATTACTTGATTGGAAGGAAATGTGTCAAATTTCTCAAAACCGAAAGTCAGCAATGGATGTGCTATTCGGGACACTGTTTCGATCAGTTAATGTTTCCAAAACCTTCTGGACTTTTGTTATGTTATAGTACACCTCAATAAGCTTTCCATAGACTCCAAAACGGACTAAACCGATATCGGAGGAGAGAGTTATGACATTTCAAAGTAGTAGTGTCAAAACTTCCCAACAAGTGCGGTGCAGTCCATTTGAACGGAATTTCTGGGCTGATGTGTTCGGAATTTGAAATGGTCAAAGAATAAAAGTTGTAGCCCCAGAAGTTAGCTTCATGTGGGCTCAAGAATCGCTTCAAAATGTTTTAAAATGAAAGAGTTATGACTGTTTTAGCGAAAGAGGGTAAAGCTGAAACGAGATTGAAAACGTATGAACGCCCACTTTTGACGACCGTTTGGGCTACCTAATGAACCCGAATTGGGTAATTCGTATTTTTAAAAAATAGTCTTACATACCATGTATAACATATCCAAAAATCAGATTAATCGAGTTATGAGCAATGCGTTAGAAAATCGCAAAGTGAGCTATTGAAAATTAGTATAAACCAAGTCCCACATCGACTAAATTGAAAACTTCACCATTTTCTAAACCTATAAATAGAAGGGCTTTGCCTTTTGTTTCATTCACCAACAATAAGGCCTCCAATTTTTGAGAAAGGCTTTGTTGTGGGAGAACTTTTATAAAGATCTCCTTAGTTAAATTTTGGCGTGAAGTGCGATTCAAATTGTGGAATTGTGATTTCCTATGTTTCTTATTTAATTTTGTAATGCTATTATTTTTAATTGTTAGTTAAAGTTTGAATTTTTGAAGTTTAGTTAGTGTTGTTAATAAACTAGTTAGTTTACTATGTTTATTTTGGCTTGGAATTGATTATGTAAATGAGTTATTTGTGATGACTTTTAATATTTTGTGATGAATTTCATTAATTAATAATTATTAATGATATTAAAGTTATTTAATGATTATATTAAATAATTTAGTTTAAAAAATGATTTTAATACTATAAAAATCATTTTAAATGAAAATAAGGTATTTAAAATATTTGAAGTTATAAAATATAACTTTTAATATTTAAATGATAATTTCATTAATAATTAAATATTAATGATATTTAGTTTATTTAATGATTAATATTAAATAAATAGTTTAAAAATGGTTTTACTTATTTAAAAACCATTTAAAGAGGATATTAAGGATTTAAAAATATTTTAAGTTATAATTAATGACTTTTAATATTTGATAAATAGTACATTAATATTTAAATATTAATGGTAATTATTTGGGTAATATAAATGTTTTAAAATAGTTTGAGTTACTATAAATAACTTTTATATTTTAGTAATGATTTCATTAATAGTTTAGTATTAATTAAACTATTAATGATAATGGAATTGTTTAATGTTTAAATCATTTAATTATGATTCCGATATTTGAAAGTTATAAATTTACCAAACTAGTTTAATTTTGAGAACCCATTATGAAGTTCTCAATTTGAAGAAGAACACCTATAGTAATAAAGCTTATATCACTTATAGGCCCTTTAGTGACAGATTTGAATTATTTTAAAATTTTCAATTTCGAAATTTCAAAAATTATTAAAATTAAGATGTCTCGATATTTACAGATGTTGAGGTATAAAATAAGAGTCTTAGACTCAAGATTTACCCGATAAAGTCATTTGCAGACGCCGACAAATGTCGAATTTATAATTGAAAGAAAAGGCTATCAGAAGAGCATGGATGAGATATTTGAAAAATGTATAAAAATATTTCAAGTATAGAATAGAACTAAAAGTATGATCACCGTGATTATGTGATTAGACTATGTCAATCGTAATAGATGATTATGTGTTAAGATATATTGTTCTAATCGAACTAATGATCCGATTATCGATAGGTTGTGATAAAGAGATAAAACCTAAGTTGAGATTTGTAATCGCCGAATCAAAAAGTATCCTACCTTTGCATTTCCTTTATGCAATGGACATGAGTAAGAAGTTTCGTAATTATTCTATTCCCCGTATGATTATGTACTTTTGATTATCAACATGCTAGCTTCGTATATATATTCTGTTTCGTTGATTTCTAAATGGTTATACAAGTGTCCCCACTTGGATAACCATGGCATTTATTCACATGTTGATATACCTCTATCAATTACCCGTATACATATATGTTGAATTACATATTATTGTTGAGCAAGATTAAAACCTTCTGGGTTTGGAACTGTGCATGTATGAACATCCCTATATGGAAGATTTTTGTTTCAAGGCGGATAGAGTGAGCGATGAATTTCGCTCAAGTTATGTAGTATTGATCAATACAGGTACAACTGGCCGATCACCCTCCGTGTCTGTAAGCTAGAGCGCTTTATGGATGGATTTCGCCAAACCTTTTCAAAAATGAAAAGAATGTTCATAGTATGATTCTTAAACCCTATTCATGGGTAGAGCTGAGCCAAATTTAAATAATTTGGAAGAGATTTGTTATGTGAATTTTTATCAAGATGATTACTTCACAACTTTCGATTCGCTTGTAGAAGTGTTATGTAAAGAGAATACTTATATTCTTTCAAATTTTATATATATAATTGCTATAACGCCCCAAAATTAGGTATACATCACCCATCTTGAGTCGCCATATACATGGTAATCACCAACCAAGTAATTCAAATACAACTTAATAATATAAACCCATCCGGTGGAGTACAATACGACAAAAAATACATAAACCGTGAGTTTGAATACAAAATATTGTCTACTAGAGAGTATACAAACTCAAAAGGAGTCCTCATTACAATTATTATCACACTATTTCACGTATTAGTGAGGACTACTAATGCACCATCTAGACCATCACTCTGCTCCCCCGACTAGTCCCAAATTTACGCTCTCATTTCCTCAAGAGAATAAAGAAAGAAAGGGTGAGCTCAACTAGCCCAAAGAAGAAATATTATGACTAAGATAATGCATAATAAATTATCATTAGTCTTCAACAAAGGTTAAACCGATACAATATAATAACTATCAAGTTTAACTCATAATGAACAAGCAATCCATTAAAAGAGTCAAGTAGAGAATAAAATCTACTATCTTCTATGATTTAAAAGGTTTTTCATCACTTTTATCACCGAGACTCAACTTTTAATAAATAATCCACATCATCAAATCATCCCCGCACTACTACTGCCAAGGATATTCTTTAGTATCACGACCACGAATTATCCATGCACTACGCACTAAAGATAATCATGTTTTCATCAACTATCCCGATCATGCCATAAAACAATTCATCTTTTGCACTACTACCAAAGAGAATCCATAGCCATAATCATACCAAAAACTCGCCCATCAATGCACTACGCCAACGAGGACTTTTTCCACATCATTTGTAACATTACTACCCATGATTATACCGAATAATCCTCGGTCATAATCATACCAAGTCCATCTATGCACTACAGCCACATTATGACTTTCAAAAAATATAAACATGAGGATGATGACAATGATATAAGAATTCAATAAAACAAGTTCAAGAATTAATTTATTCAGAACTAATAACGCCCAAATTGTCAACATGATACTTTTTGTAGAGTAAAATTCAAGAATGCTCGTAAGAATATTTCCATGAAAAGATATCGATGAAGCGCAAATATCAAGGATATTCCACTAATTTCATGGAGTATAGAAGTCAAAACTTTAACCAACCGAGTATAATAAAGAATGGAATAACAAAAGAAATCACCACGCATGCGCAGATTGCATGACAAAGTTATTCCAACAAAATAATAATTAATCTAACCAGTCAAAGCAAAAATTAAACCGATGTGATGTTCCAACATGTAATAATAAAGAATGGAATAACAATGTAAATCACCATGCATGCAAAGATTTCATGATGATAAAGTTATTCCAACAAAATAATAATAATAATGAAACCAGTCCAAGTAAAACGCATGCATGTGATATTCCAATGTAATAATAAAGAAGATTTTAACCAGTCCCACGCATAAAATGCATGCATGTGTATATTCCAATGTAATAATAAAGAATGGAATAATGTAAGAATTTCACCAAGTATAGGTATCCTGCACAGATACAAAAGTTATTCCAATGTAATAATAAAGAATGGAATAATGTAAGTTCTCTTCATGAATAAGAAAGAAAGAATACCCCTTACGAGTACAACAAATAATATTCCCTACCTTAGAAAGAAGAGTACTAGATATATAAGTAGTGAAGTAAGGTAATACACTTTTTTCTTCTTTCTCTATAGTTTCTCTCTCTAGAGTTTCAAAGAAATTCGTAAGAAATAATGAAGGAATGAGCTTCTATTTATATAAAAATGGACCGTGATAAGAATTAACTCATGAACGGTCCAGATTGATTTACTTTAATCTGACTATCCATATTTAAAGCAAAATCTTTTAAATAAAATATAATATATTCTATTTATAATCTAATAAAACAAATAACTTTATAAAAGATTTTACTATGCAAACACTATGCAGCACTATGCAAAACTACTATGCATAATAAAATATAATATATTCTAATTATTGTCTAATAAAACTGTATAACTTTATAAAAGTATTCTGTTTTATATAAAAAGATTTTACTATGCAAAACACTATGTATAATAATTTATAAAAGTATTCTATTATATACTATGCATAATATAATATAATATATTCTATTTATAGAATAACTTTATAAAAATATTCTGCTTTTATAAAAAGATTTTCTTCGCTTTTATTACATTAATAATACCAATAAAACAAAAACCGAGTGACTTATCACGTAAGCATCAATAATCAATACCGCAAAGCTACTACGCAACCACGCCAGACATCGCATTTTTTTACTACCGAAAGTAGTTCAACAAAGATTAATCTGTAAAAACTTCCGCCGTTATTTTCATAAAATATTTTTGTCATTTTCTCAAATCGATAATAATTCCGCTAGGGGGTCCACCAATGATTGTGTCATCAGCATTTAATATTCCCCGATAAAAAGAATATTCCCCACCAATCGAATATAATATAACAACTTGCATACTTTTGCAAAATTTATAAATACTACCCACAACTATAACATTATATCAAATCCACACCATAATATTAAAAAAAATATTTCTAGAAAATTAAATCTTTATTCATAAAATCTGGGTCTCTCACAATCTCCCTCCTTATGAAATTTTGACCTCAAAATTTACGTGACGCATTCGGTATGCTAAGAGGTGAGGATACTTTGACTTCACTTCAAATTCTAACTCTTGAGGTATAACCTTTGAGTGTCGAATATGATCCTTCTTATCCAAGATTTTAACACGATCTCCTCATACGCTAAATCTTCCGCTATCTCGTCCGGCTTCTAAATTAATAATGTGGTTCGGTCGTCCACATATTTACGTAACATCGACACGTTAAAAAATGTTATGAACACGCCGATATACTTGGCGCAAAACGAGTCTATAAGCCACGCCCCTACTCGATCGAGGATTTTAAATGGGCCAATTAAATCGAGGGTTGAGATTTCCTCTCTTCGTCGATTCTCGCTTCTAGAATAACGCCTCTCAACCTTCTTCTTCACATTCATCACCTCCGTGTAGTAGTTTGAAAGCGGCTTTAAACTTTATCGATTAAAGTCGATTCTACTCAGATATTCGTTATCTTCACTGGGTTCCTGTAGTCTTTAACTCTATCTTCATCATTTGTAAGTCGTACGAAATGGGCCTTTGTTTAACAACATCGCACTCAAACGCATACGATCTTCTACTCAACGCGCCACCACTACCACGCTTTTTTCCCACGATGGTATTGAATGGTACGATCGTAATCTTCAACAAATGAGCCAACGCTCTTCGCGCATGTTACGCTCATTTTAGTTGAAGAAATATTTAAGGGTTTTAGAAATGGGTTTTAGATCGGGGTCAATACAAAATTCGATTTCACGCCTAGGGGTAGGCTAAGAAGTCTTCAAGAATACGCCAGAAATTTATTAACAATAGAAATATCATTCAAAATCGTGACTCTCATCCAAGACTTGATAAGACGTCACATTGATACCTATCAACTTGCCATCGTTATTCACAACGCCGCCACGTAAAAGTCCGCTTCTGCATTTCCACACAAGAAAGTCAACAATGAAAGGATCGGGCTCTTTACTTATGGCTTGATATGACAATGATTGACTTTAGTGGTTTGGTTACTTGAATTCGCATAACAAAGTTGTTAGAGTATGAAAGCTAACAACCTTACAAAAAGCATGATGAGTAGTTAACCAATCGATTCCTAAAATCACATCAAAGGCAAGTATTTTCAAAGAGATAAGATCGACAGTAACGGAAAGTGTTGATTGAACAAGATTTATAAATAGTGGAGGTAACGAAGGTTTCTCCCAACCTCCCAACAGATATATCAAAGTCTAACTTCTCCTGAGTTAACTTCAAACATCGAACACAACTAGGTGAAATAAAAGAGTAAGTAGAACCCAGATTCAACACTCATATAGACTTCGCAAGAGTTTATGACTAACATACCCGTGATAATTTTATTCAGTTCCTCGTCACGAAAAAAAAAATGCTCTCTTAAACTACCGGCTTTGGCTTGTCCGGGACATCCTTTGGCATCACTATCCCAAATTGAATTGACTTCACCATACGACAAAAAAATCGAGCTAGGTGACCTTCTCTTCCGCAATTAAAACACGCTTTTGATTGTCACAGACAGCTTGGACGGATGTGTCCTCCCCGTCCGCATTTGAAACATATACGACCGGTGGTCGCTCTTCTTCTTTGAAACGGTAAATGCCGCCGCGCTTTCATGCCATTGTTGAACCTTCTCTCTTGAAATGTCCATTCTTATTGTTTTGACCATGATTACCACCGGTGGTTACCATTTCGCATGTTGATTCCTCCATGCTTATTGTCACCGCTTTGATGATCAAGTATCACCGGTATATATCATTTTGTCACCGCTTCTTTTTTGGTTTGGTTGACTCATTATCGCGCCCAATAATCGAGCCCTATTAACAACATCCTAATACAAACACAGCTTTAGAGATAAGATATCGACGATCTCGTGTTTCAAACCTCTTAAAAACATTCGCGCCATTCTCTCCTCATTATCAACCAAATGGGACGCAAATCGACAACTCGCAAACTTGGCTTCAGATCGCGACACCTGGCCATGTTGTTTTGCTCCAACTTGATAAATTCCACCTCCTTCATGTGACGAATGCTTTCGAAAGTACTTGTCATTGAATGCAACTTTGAACTTCTCCCAAGACATCTTGAAAAGGCCAGTCGGGTACGCTTTTACGATTCCCACCAAGATCTCGCCTCTTCACGCAACATAAAGGTGGCAAAGGAACCTTTTGCTCTCTGAGCATCCCAAGACATCAAATATCTTGGTGATCTCTTTAACCACGCTCTCGCCTTAAGTGGTTCTCGCTTTCCCAAAACTCCGTGGTCCCAGCCTTGAATTGCTTAGCGCGACCAACCGTGGTTTGCCATTGTTTCTCCCCTCGCATTATGAATGGAGCCGCCTTCCGATGATGTTGCATGAATTCTAAAAAGCTCTTAAAACGTATCGTCGCTCATCAATCGATCGTTGTTGTTGTTTACAGGAGGATTATCGCCATCCTATTGCACATTGTCCTCGATTATTGATCTGTGGAGACTCAACAGCCTCCCGTGTCTCCATTGCTTATCTCAACATTTTCGATGCCATTTTCAAATACCGCCACAAAACAAGGGTTAATTAACATATCACATATTATCTCTATACTCGACCGACCAATTAAATACCAAATAAACTTAGGTAGGTCATACTAGCGAAGGAATTCCCCCTTCTCCCTCCTAGTTCTATTCTCACATCTTAGCCAGGATCATATCCCTAAGCTTTGATACCAACCGTGACGCCCCAAAATTAGGTATACATCACCCATCTTGAGTCGCCAGATACATGGTACGTAATTCAAATACAACTTAATAATACAATCGTCGCGTAAATACGACAAAACATAAACCGTGAGTTTGAATACAAATATTGTCTACTAGAGAGTATACAAACTCAAAAGGAGTCCTCATTACAATTATTATCACACTATTTCACGTAATAGTGAGGACTACTAATGCACCATCTAGACCATCACTCTATTCCCCGACTAGTCCCAAATTACGCTTCTCATTTCCTCAGAGAACAAAGAAAGAAAGGGTGAGCTCAACTAGCCCAAAGAAAGAAATATTATGACTAAGATAATGCGTAAATAATTTATCATTAGCCTTCAACAAAGTTAAACCGATAAAATATAATAAACATCAAGTTTAATCATAATGAACAAAGCAATCCATTAAAAGAGTCAAGTAGAGAATAAAATCTACTATCTTCTATGATTTAAAAGGTTTTTCATCACTTTTATCACTGGACTCACCTTAATAAATAATCCACATCATCAAATCATCCCCTCGACTACATGCCAAGGATATTCTTTAAGATCACACGACCACGAATTATCCATGCACTACGGCCAAAGATAATCATGTTTTCATCAATTGTCCCGATCATGCCATAAAACAATTCATCTTTGCACTACGGCCAAAGAGAATCCATAGCCATAATCATACCAAAAATCGCCCATCAATGCACTACGGGCCAATGAGGACTTTTTCCACATCATTTGTAACATTATTACTACCATGATTATACCGAATAATCCTCGGTCATAATCATACCAAGTCCATCTATGCACTACAAAGCCACGTATGACTTTCAAAAATAATATAAACATGAGGATGATGACAATGATATAAGAATTCAATAAAACAAGTTCAAGAATTAATTTATCTAGAACCAATAACGCCCAAATTGTCAACATGATACTACTTTGTAGAGTAAAATTCAAGAATGCTCGTAAGAATATTTCCATGAAAAGATATCGATGAAGCGCAAATATCAAGGATATTCCACTAATTTCATGGAGTATAAAGTCAAAACTTTAACCAACCGAGTATAAATAAGAATGGAATAACAAAAGAAATCACCATGCATGCGGTATTGCATAGATGTGTTATTCCAATGTAATAATAATAACGGAACCAAAGTCAGTGCAAAATTAGAATATGTTCCGAAAGTGATGTTCCAATGTAATAAATAAAGAATGGAATAATAACAAATCACCATCACATGCATGCAGATTGTCAGATGTATTTGTGTTATATCAATGTAATAATAATAAAGATTTTAATCAGTGTCCCAAGTGAAAACGCATGCATGTGATATTCCAATAGAATATATAAAAAATTTTAACCAGTCCCATATAAAATGCATGCATGTGATATTCCAATGTAATAATAAAGAATGGAATAATGTAAGAATTTCACCAAGTATAGGTATCCACGATACAAAAGTTATTCCAATGTAATAATAAAGAATGGAATAATGTAAGTTCTCTTCATGAATAAGAAAAGAAATAATACCCTTTACGAGTACAACAAATAATATTCCCTACCTTAAAGAAAGAAGAGTACCGGATATAGAAATAGTGAAGTAGCAGTAACATTTTTTCTTCTTTCTCTATAGTTTCTCTCTCTGTAGTTTCAAAGAATTGTAAGAAAATAATGAAGGAATGAGCTTTTATTTATAGAAAAATGGACTACATAAGAATTAACTCATGAACGGGCCCTAGATTGATTTACTTTTAATCGACTATCCATATTTAAAGCAAAATCTTTTAAATAAAATATAATATATTCTATTTATAATCTAATAAAACGAATAACTTTATAAAAGATTTTACTATGCAAACACTATACAGTACACTATGCAAATACTATGCATAATAAAATATAATATATTCTAATTATTGTCTAATAAAATGTATAACTTTATAAAAGTATTCTGTTTTATATAAAAAGATTTTACTATACAAAACACTATACGTATACTATGCAACACTATGCATAATAAATATAATATATTCTATTTATAGAATAACTTTATAAAAGTATTCTATTTTATATAAAAGATTTTCTGCTTTATTACATTAATAATACCAATAAAACAAAACCGAAAGTGACTTATCACGTAACATCAATAATCATACGTAGCTACTATCAATAATCATACTACTAATGAGTAGTTCAACAAAGATGCAACTTTCGCCGTTATTTTCATAAAATTTTTGTCGCAATCGACATCAGATTTTTAAAAGCCACACGACGCTATATATTGTGAAAAGAGAAGTCCGATCCAAGAAAGCTAAAATAGATGATATGTATTTCTCTTTTTCGATAAAAATGGGAGAACCCAACATCGAAGTTTTGAATTACCCTATACATTGTTAACCCCAATTTTGGATCAAAATGATTTCATTGTGACGCTTTTAGACCATTTATTAAAATCTTAAATGTTCGTGTATATGGTTAATGATGTGTTCGTAATGTGGTTATGGTCAAAGGTTGACCAGATAAATTATATCTCGTCAAAACCCAAGAATATATTAAGAATGACAATGTTCGATTAGAAAACCCTAACGTCTGATAAGAAACCCTAGAAACTGGTTCTGGAAACCCTAGTTTCAGTTTCCGGGAATCCGAAACCCTAATGCGGTGCATGAAACCCTAAATCGGGAACTTAATGGCATACGTGTAAATAATTAAAAGATTAATTAGGGTTAATCTTAACAAATTGATTACAAAACCCTAATTCCAATTTTGAAACCCTAATGTCAGATCTGAAAACCCTAATTTCAGATTCTGATAAATTGAAGCCCTAATCTGGGAAATTAATGGAGAATTATAATGCTCTACTGCTATTATTATAATATTAATTAGGGTAACGCTTAATTAATTAGCAAACCCTAATTTCAAATTATCGAACTTAAACTTTTCCGTCAGAAACCCTAATGATGGATTTGAAACCCTAATTTATAATTAGGAAAAATGAAAGTGTTAATTGAATATTTTAATGTTTATTAGGATATATTAATTCTAATTTAATGTTAAGTAATTAGAAAACCCTAATCTAATTACGAATATTTAATTTCTATATTAGAAAATTATTTTCTATTTTAAAAACCCTAAATTGTGGGTTGAAAACCCTAATGACCATTTTGACCCTACTTGCGTAATTAGCAATTTTAATTAGGATAAAATAGTCCTAATTAGCAAATAATGATTCATGATTAGAAAATTATGATATAATTAGGAAGCCCTAATTATAATTAGAAATCAAAATTTTCTATTTTTAAAATTTAATTAGAAAATTTTTGGAAATCCAAGTTGCTTAATATTTAAGGGATAAAACCTAAACCCTAAATTTGTCTAAACCCTAAATCTTAGATTGCACAAAACCTAAACCCTAAGGGTTTCATAAAGTTCAAATTCTAGAAAAACTTGCAAATGACCTAAATGCCCTTTACGGGATTTTTATATGTTAATTTGCAAAAATGGCTATCACTTTATTAGGTCACCAACTCTTTTGACTTTGCAATATAAAATCTCAGCAAATCAGCCCAACTCAACCGAAATTGAAGCAACATGCATGAATCAAAGCATTATATATAAGATTTAGAGAGAGAAAGTTCATAAAACTTAGCCATTTTGCATTTTGCTCTCACCAACTCTCTTTCTTTCACAAACCCACGAAAATCAGTAGTGGATCAGTCCTAGAAAGCTGTACTCAAGATCATCCATAAATGTATTGGAGAGCCAAGATTAAAATCAAAGCATAAAGAGGTATATGAACCCTAAAATTCGAAATCTCATGATTTGTTGTTAAAAGTTGTAATTGATTGTTCAAAGATATGTAATAAGGTGTCAATTGATGATCTGGGTTGATAAATCCATGATCCATAACATTAAAGAGCTCAAATCTTACATTTTTGAAAATCTCGAAAATTTTTAAAGTCGAGGTCCGACAACGAATGTCGAGCCTCTAGATATTTTTCTCGTTAAATGTTTGTTATGTTTTTAAGTTATATATGTGTTCTATGTCATGTCGATCGTGCTCTCAAATAAGAAACGTGATCGGATCATGAATGGATCGAGAGATATGACCGGCCAAAGACCGTTGACCGTTCACGAGAAATGAATTATGGGTAACCTGCAATTTTCCTGTGAGGTCTAACAAGATGTTCAAAGCTCTTGATCTTGTTGGTTTTTGTTGTTTTGGCCATTGTGTTGGTTAGATATTGTATACAGGTATAAGGACTACATACTCAAACCATTAGATCACCTAGATCCGTATCATAATGATTAGAATATGAGGTCAAACCTCACCGATTGCGATCGCTTTGATAAAGATTCGGAAAACCCGTAATCTTCAAGAACCAACACCGACATATATAGTTCGATCGATTAAAATCTCATTTCTTGTTGTTGTTAGTCGATCTGTTAATGGGATGTTGTACCTTTACATCATTACTACGATCACGAACCTTAATATCACACCTACCAAGCTCGAGAATGCAAACTATAATGACCTAAACCTATCACTTTTATTTCGTTTTTCATTTTCCGAAAACCCGTAAAATGAAGAACATCGTTGTTAGGTAATTTGGAGACTTAGATCTCTCTTGATATGATATTGTTTGGCCATATAACAAGTTGGTAACTATAGTACTACATTAAGACTTCAATTCTAACCAAATTAGAGCCCCAAACGTAATGATCATGAATCTAGAATCCATTAAACCTACCCACTTCATTCCAACGACGATGAAATTTCTCGGGTCAACACCAAGAACACCTATATATGACGGCTTGCACGCTTATAGGCCCTTTAGCGACAGCTTTATTATAATTATTTCCTAAAAATTAATTAAAATTAGAAAAAATGGTTTTAATTATTAAAATACATATTAAATATGAAAAATTATTTTAAAGTCTCTAAAATAGTTTTTAACTATTTTAAAAATATTTAATATTTTTGGAATATAAATGGTATTTATTTATTTAATTATAATATTAAATAAATGATTTAAAATAGTTTTAATGCATGAAAAATCATGAAAAATAATATTATGGTATAAGAAAAATTTTAGTTTATTTTTGATGACTTTTAATATTTTGTGATAAATTTTATTAATAATTTATTATTAATGGTAATTAGTTTATTTAATAAATATATTAAATAAATTAAGGAAAAATAGAATTAATGTTTTAAAAATCATATAAAAATGATTTAAGTGTTATAAGAATATTTTAAGTTATAAAATATAACTTTTGATATTTTGGCATGAAAATATTAATATTTTAATATTAATATTAATTATTGGATAATGGATTTAAGTGTTTAAAAATCAAATAATTATGATTTTAAGGTGTTAAAATATTTTGAAATATTATAATGACATTATAATATTATGTAAGGATTTTCATTAATATTTTATATTAAATGAATATTATTGATTAAGGAATTATGTGGTATTTAATTCATATAAATACGATATTAATGATTGAAAATCATGATAAATGGTAATAATTATTCAAAATTATTACGAGCCTAGGAAAAATGTTTTGATCGATAAGAAAATTATCTCGTGATAATTGTTAAGTGTTTAAGCGAGTTTAAATGAACTTAAACTCGAGTATTGTCCGACTAGATCGCTCTGGATGATAGAATTGTAATCGTCTTTTAAGTCGATCGAAATAGTTTGACCTGATGCTAAGTCTTATGTGCTGTATAGACTTATAGGGTTATGTGTTATGTGTTTAGGTTATTCTGTGTATTTAGATATAACAATATTATACTGTGATGATATTATTCTAATATTGAAGATCTATATTATTAATATTAGGTCTTCGTAAAGCGTTAGAAATTATGCGTACAGCGGTAATCAAATCTGCCTGTGCAAGTTTGTTCTTACTTAACTCTAATAAGAGTGTTTTATTCAAGCTTATGGTTAAATCATTGTTTGATTGCCATGAAAATTGTACTCTGCACATCTTGCATGTATAAAGTCGGTATGAAAGGTCGATCACCTTCATTACCGGTTTGTCCGTAAATGTTTGTTCATGTTTAAAACTTGTTCACCAAAAGTTTGTTCTCGCTAGTTCTCAATTATATTGATGAATTATAGCCAACTTTTATTATTCATACTCTTCAATCATGATATATCCTTATATTGTTGTATTTAAACTTGCTGGGCAACTTTCATGCTCACCCTTGCTATATCATGATAAACATTGCAGATAAGGCAAATGCGTTCGGATACATGAAAAGGTTAATGCCAAGTACAACTTGGAATAAATGTGCGGCTATTTTGTAATAGTATAGTTGAACAATATGTTATCTGTTAGATAGCTTATGAATCGTGTATAAGATTCAAAGATGAATCTCGGTAAGTTGTTAAGATACAGAGTTCCCTAACTCTGGTAATAGTGGTGAACAGAAGTGGTGAACAAAAGTTCAGTGATAGGAGATCGTAAAACAAAACGATCATAGTCATAGAATTGAATCGTAATATATACGATGAGATCACCCCGTGATCTGTTAAGGTTATGACAGCTAGAAAGAATCAATCTGATGATTGAAAAGTTTAAAGCATGATTGCTGTGTGAATGGTACAGATTCAGAAATGAATTATGAATACGGATTAAATGAAATTCGTATTGTGAATGGTGGTTAAGATTAGGTGGGGATTTCAATGAGGACTCATGTCTAATATTGAGTTGTATGATTCCTTGTATGGTAGGGAATTTGTACTTGGTTTTAGAATCACTTAGCTTCCCAGGTCGATGTAGTGGTTAGGTTGATCAATTCTTTGTATGGGCGGAATTGGCCGCTTAGCTTCCTATATTGATTAGTGGTAGAGTTTGTTTTGATAACCACTTAGTTTCTGGCATTGATAGTCATTGAAATGTTTGTGTCGCGCTATTTGCTATATGCAGGTTAAGAGGGTGATTCTTTTCTCATGTGTATAACAAATAGATAGGTTATAGGTAGAGAATATAGGTTAAGTACGAGTTCTTAGAACTCATACTTATGTGACATTCTTGACTTATAGTTATATGAAATGTTTGTGAACCCCTCAGCGAATGGACGCCAAAGGTCTGACTAGGGTAAGTTCGTAAACTCATATAATTGTGGCCATGTTATGAACTCATAAGTGTGGTTTTATGAACTGGGTATAGTTGTGTGAATGGAGTGTTAAGGATAATAGGAATAGATAGAATGTTTAAGCAAATGATCATTAGTGGAGATTTAGGTTTTCCTAAACCCCTAGCTTTGCTAAACTTCAATTTTTGACATCAAGCTAAATACGCACTATGTGCCTTTAAAAAAAAATTTGTTTTATTTATCACTTATGTACCATGTGACTGAGTGCGATGATAAAAAAAATGATGGAGTTATCAATGCAGAATTACTTGGTGTTGAATGTGATCTAAGGATCGTCAGCCCACTACAGTATGATGTAGTATAACAAAGTCACCAAATGACGAAATCCTCAACGGACTGTTAAATACAGTGCGGCATCATGACGTCATTCTCAAAATGTTTTTATTGAAAGAAATTTTCCAAACCAAATTGTTTTGCTGCGGAATCAAGTAAGACTGAGCAGAATAACCTTTTATATAAAGGGAATATTTTAATTTGAGTATCTTTGATAGATACCCGAGAAATTTGAGTATCTTTGATAGATACCCGAGAAATTTGAGTATCTTTGATAGATACCCGAGAAAATAAGTTCATGATCTTATATGACCCCACAGCAAAATTTTAAACCTTTTACTCTTGTGAGTGGTGAATTGGGTAGTATGTGATATGTGTGAATGGTGTAAGCTATTTGGTATACTGTGTAAGGTGTAAGGTGAATTTCGGGGACGAAATTCTAAGAAGGAGGGGTGAATGTGACAACCCGAGAATTTAGACCATTTATTAAAATCTTAAATGATTGATTTAAGGTCAAATATTAGACCTAGATAGAAAATAAGTGTATGCGTTTGATGTTATTGGGATTGAATTTTGAGAATTTCAAAAATTCGGTGAAGGATATAGGTGAATTATTCAGGATTAAGTATTTATGTGATTAAGTTCTGTGTATATGGTTAATGATGTGTTCAGAATGTGGTTGAGGGTCAAGGGTTGACCAGATAAATTATATCTGTGTCAAACCCTAATAATATATTAAGAACGACAATGTTCGATTAGAAAACCATAACGTCTGATAAGAAACCCTAGAAACTGGTTCTGGAAACCCTAGTTTCAGTTTTCGGGAATCCGAAACCCTAATGCGGTGCATGAAACCCTAAATCGGGAACTTAATGGCATACGTGTAAATAATTAAAAGATTAATTAGGGTTAATCTTAACAAATTGATTACAAAACCCTAATTCCAAATTTGAAACCCTAATGTCAGATCTGAAAACCCTAATTTCAGATTCTGATAAATTGAAGCCCTAATCTGGGAAATTAATGGAGAATTATAATGTTCTACTGCTATTATTATAATATTAATTAGGGTAACGCTTAATTAATTAGCAAACCCTAATTTCAAATTATCGAACTTAAACTTTTCCGCCGTAAACCCTAATGATGGATTTGAAACCCTAATTTATAATTAGGAAAATGAAAGTGTTAATTGAATATTTTAATGTTTATTAGGATATATTAATTCTAATTTAATGTTAAGTAATTAGAAAACCTAATCTAATTACGAATATTTAATTTCTATATTAGAAAATTATTTTCTATTTTAAAACCCTAAATTGTGGGGTTGAAAACCCTAAATGACCATTTTCAACCCTTACTGCAGTAATTAGCAATTTTAATTAGGATAAAATAGTCCTAATTAGCAAATAATGATTCATGATTAGAAAATTATGATATAATTAGGAAGCCCTAATTATAATTAGAAATCAAAATTTTCTATTTTTAAAATTTAATTAGAAAATTTTGGAAATCCAAGTTGCTTAATATTTAAGGGATAAAACCTAAACCCTAAATTTGTCTAAACCCTAAATCTTAGATTGCACAAAACCTAAACCCTAAGGGTTTCATAAAGTTCAAATTCTAGAAAAACTTGCAAATGACCTAAATGCCCTTTACGGGATTTTTATATGTTAATTTGCAAAAATGGCTATCACTTTATTAGGTCACCAACTCTTTTGACTTTGCAATATAAAATCTCAGCAAATCAGCCCAACTCAACCGAAATTGAAGCAACATGCATGAATCAAAGCATTATATATAAGATTTAGAGAGAGAAAGTTCATAAAACTTAGCCATTTTGCATTTTGCTCTCACCAACTCTCTTTCTTTCACAAACCCACGAAAATCAGTAGTGGATCAGTCCTAGAAACAGCTCCAAGATCATCCATAAACAGATTGGAGAGCCAAGATTAAAATCAAAGCATAAAGAGGTATATGAACCCTAAAATTCGAAATCTCATGATTTGTTGTTAAAAGTTGTAATTGATTGTTCAAAGATATGTAATAAGGTGTCAATTGATGATCTGGGTTGATAAATCCATGATCCATAACATTAAAGAGCTCAAATCTTACATTTTTGAAAATCTGGAAAAATTTTAAAGTTGAGGTCTGACAACGAATGTCAGAGCCTCTAGATATTTTTCTGTTAAATGTTTGTTATGTTTTAAGTTATATATGTGTTCTATGTCATGTCGACTGTGCTCTGAAATAAGAAACGTGATCAGATCATGAATGGACTGAGAGATATGACCGGTCAAAGACCGTTGACCGTTCACGAGAAATGAATTATGGGTAACCCAGAATTTTCCCAGGAGGTCTAACAAGATGTTCAAAGCTCTTGATCTTGTTGGTTTTTGTTGTTTTGGCCATTGTGTTGGTTAGATATTGTAGACAGGTATAAGGACTACATACTCAAACCATTAGATCACCTAGATCCGTATCATAATGATTAGAATATGAGGTCAAACCTCAGTTGACCGACTGCTCGGATAAATATTCTGGAAAAACCCAGAATCTTCAAAAACCAACACCTGACATATAGTTTGACTGGATTAAAATCTCATTTCTTGTTGTTGTTAGTCAGATCTGTTAATGGGATGTTGTACCCTTACATCATTACTACGATCACGAACCTTAATATCACACCTACCAAGCTCAGAATGCAAACTATAATGACCTAAACCTATCACCCTTATCTGTTCTTCATTTTCTGGAAAACCCAGAAAATGAAGAACATCGTTGTTAGGTAATTTGGAGACTTAGATCTCTCGGATATGATATTGTTTGGCCATATAACAAGTTGGTAACTATAGTACTACATTAGTACTTCAGTTCTAACCAAATTAGGAGCCCCGAAACGTAATGATCATGAATCTAGAATCGGTCAAACCTACCCACTCGGTTATCGACGATGAATTTCTCAAGCGGTCACCAAGAACACCTATAATGATTTTGCCTCGCCATATAGGCCCCTTTAATGCGACAGCTTTATTATAATTATTTCCTAAAATTAATTAAAATTAGAAAAAAATGGTTTTTAATTATTAAAAATACATATTAAATTATGAAAAATTATTTTAAAGTCTGAAAAATAGTTTTTAACTATTTTGAAAATATTTAATATTTTTGGAATATAAATGGTATTTATTTATTTAATTATAATATTAAATAAATGATTTAAAATAGTTTTAATTCATGAAAATCATGAAAAAATAATATTATGGTATAAGAAAAATTTTAGTTTATTTTTGATGACTTTTAATATTTTGTGATAAATTTTATTAATAATTTATTATTAATGGTAATTAGTTTATTTAATAAATATATTAAATAAATTAAGGAAAAATAGAATTAATGTTTTAAAAATCATATAAAATGATTTAAGTGTTATAAGAATATTTTAAGTTATAAAATATAACTTTTGATATTTTGGCATGAAAATATTAATATTTTAATATTAATATTAATTATTGGATAATGGATTTAAGTGTTTAAAATCAAATAATTATGATTTTAAGGTGTTAAAATATTTTGAAATATTATAATGACATTATAATATTATGTAAGGATTTTTATTAATATTTTATATTAAATGAATATTATTGATTAAGGAATTATGTGGTATTTAATTCATATAAATACGATATTAATGATTGAAAAATCATGATAAATGGTAATAATTATTCGAAAATTATTACGAGCCTAGGAAAAATGTTTTGACTGATAAGAAAATTATCTGTGATAATTGTTAAGTGTTTAGGCAGAGTTTAAATGAACTTAAACTCGAGTATTGTCCGACTAGATCGTCGGGATGATAGAATTGTGTCAGTTTTAAGTCAGACTGAAATAGTTTGACCTGATGCTAAGTCTTATGTGCTGTATAGACTTATAGGGTTATGTGTTATGTGTTTAGGTTATTCTGTGTATTTAGATATAACAATATTATACTGTGATGATATTATTCTAATATTGAAGATCTATATTATTAATATTAGGTCTTCGGGTAAAGCGTTATAAATTGCGTTGCGGTAATCAACGGTTCAGGCAAGTTTGTTCTTACTTAACTCTAATAAGAGTGTTTTATTCAAGCTTATGGTTAAATCATTGCCGATTGCCATGAAAATTGTACTCTGTACATCTTGCATGTATAAGTCAGGTATGAAAGGCTGATCACCTTCATTACCGGTTTGTCCAGAAATGTTTGTTCATGTTTAAAACTTGTTCAGTCAAAAGTTTGTTCCTGCTAGTTCTCAATTATATTGATGAATTATAGCCAGCTTATTATTCATACTCTTCAATCATGATATATCCTTATATTGTTGTATTTAAACTTGTTGGGAAACTTTCATGCTCACCCTTGCTATATCATGATAAACATTGCAGATAAGGCAAATGCATTCGGATACAGGAAAAGGTTAATGCCAAGTACAACTTGGAATAAATGTGTGGCTATTTTGTAATAGTATAGTTGAACAATATGTTATCTGTTAGATAGCTTATGAATCGTGTATAAGTAAAGGTTACTCGACCTTGGGGAATAGTGTGTAATGTAATGTATAAACAATTTATGTTTATATCTTCCGCAAACAGTAATAGAAATAGCGTACCGGATCCGAGGTGATTTGGGACCTGGATTCGGGGACGCTACAGAGCACGAGTATGACGAAGCAGTTGAGGGTGGAATATGCCCTATAGTGAAAGTCAATTCCAGTGGTAATGACGACACCAAAGACTGTCCCAAACAAGTCAAATTCGGTAGTTTAAGGGAGAGCGTTTTTCGTGACGAGGAATCGAACGAAGTTATCACGGGTTAGTTAATTATAAATTCTTGCGAAGTCTATACCTTATTCGATACCGGTTCTACCTATTCTTTTATCTCTGTTGCTTGCGCTCAACGTTTAAATTTAACTCCGAAGAAGTTAGACTTTGACTTATTGGTTGAAACTTCGTTAGTAGAAACCTTCGTTACCTCCACTATTTATAAATCTTGTTCAAATCAACACTTTCACGTTACCTGTCGATCTTATCTCTTTGAAAATACTTGCCTTTGATGTGATTTTTGGAAACGATTGGTTAACTGCTCATCATGCTTTTCGTAAGGTTGTTAGCTTTCATATTCCTAACCAACCTGTTATGCGAATTCAAGCAACCAAACCACTAAAGTCAATCATTGTCATATCAAGCCATAAGTAAAGAGCCCCGATCCTTTCGTTGTTGACTTTCTTGTGTGGAATGCACCGAAGCCAGACTTTCTGTAGGTAACGTCGTGAATGACAATGGCAAGTTAATAAGTATCAATGTGACGTGTTATCCAAGTCTTGGACGAGAGTCACAGTTTTGAGTGATATTTCTGTTGTTAATAAATTTCCTGACGTATTCTTGAAGACTTCTTAGCCTACCCCTAGAGAGTGAAATTGAATTTTGTATTGACCCCAGTACAAAACCCATTTCTAAAACCGTTAAATATTTCTTCAACAAAAGAGAACGTAACATGAACCAAAGATGTTGGCTCGAGCTATTGAAGATTACGATCGTACCATTCAATAACATCGTGGGAAAGCGAACGTGGTAGCTGACGCGTTGAGTAGAAGATCGTATGCATTTACAAGTGCGATGTTGTTAACATAAAGGCCCATTTCGTACGACTTACAAATAATGAAGATAGAGTTAAAGACTCTAGGAACCCAAGTGAAGATAACGAATATACGAGTAGAATCGACTTTAATCGATAAAGTTAAAGCCGCTCAAGCTACATACTCAGAGCTGATGAATGTGAAGAAGAAGGTTCAAGAGGGCGTTATTCTAGAAGCAAGAATCGACGAAGAGAGGAAATCTCAACCCTCGATTTAATTGGCCCATTTGAAATCCCCGATGAAGTAGGAACTGTGGCCTATAGACTCATTTTACCACCAAGTATTTTGCGTGTTCATAACGTTTTTAACGTATCAATGTTACATAAATATGTGGTCGACCCGAACCACATTATTAATTTAGAACCGGACGAGATAGCAGAAGATTTAACGTATGAGGATAACGTGTTAACATCTTGGATAAGAAGGATCATATTCGACGCTCAAAGGTTATACCTCAAGAATTAAAATCTGAAATGAAGTCAAGGTATCTTCACCTCTTCGACATTTCAGGTATGTACGTAAATTTCGAGGGCGAAATTCCATAAGGAGGGGAGATTGTGAGACCCCAGATTTTATGAATAAATATTTAATTTTCTCGAAATAATTTTTTGAATATTATGGTGTGGATTTGATATAATGTTATAGTTGTGGGTAGTATTTATAAATTTTGCAAAGTATGCAAGTTGTCAGATTATATTCGATTGGTCAGGGAATATTCGTGCAACGACACAATCATTGGTGGATCCCGCAACGGACTTATTGTCGGAATGAGAAAACGACAAAAATATTTTATTAAAAATAACGGTGGAAGTTTTACCGTTAATAATGTTGAACTACTTTCAGAGTAAAAATGCACAAAGAATATGTGTGGTTGCATAGTAGCACACGGTATTGATTATTGATGCTTATGTGATAAGTCACTCAGTTTTATTTTATTGGTATTATTAATGTAATAAAATAGAATACTTTTATAAAGTTATTCTATAAATAGAATAAATTATATTCTATTATGCATAGTGTTGCATAGTGTCCGCATAGTAAAATCTTTTTATATAAAAAATGTAATACTTTTATAAAGTTATCTGCTTTTATTAGACAATAATTAGAATATATTATATTTTATTATGCATAGTGTTTGCATAGTAAAATCTTTTATAAAGTTATTCGTTTTATTAGATTATAAATAGAATATATTTTATTTTATTTAAAAGATTTTGCTTTAAATATGGACCGTCCGATTAAAATAAATCAATCTGGACCGCTTCATGAGTTAGTTACTATGCGATCCATTTTTCTCAGAAATAGAAGCTCATTCCTTCATTATTTTCTTACGAATTCACTGAAACTCTAGAGAGATAAACTATAGAGAGAAAGACGAAAGTATTCTGCTACTTCATTACTTATATATCCAGTACTCTTCTTCTTAAGGTAGGGGATATTATTTGTTGTACTCGTAAGGGGTATTCTTTCTTTCTTATTCATGAAGAGAACTTCTGTTATTCCATTCTTTATTATTTTGTTGGAATAACAAGTATACGCGGAATACCCTATACTTGGTGAAATTCTTCTGTCATTCCATTCTTTATTATTCTGTTGGAATATCCTGTCTGTGCGTTTTACGCCGGACCTGGTTCCGTCTATATTATTATTCTGTTGGAATATCCTGTCTGTGCGTTTTACGTCGGACCTGGTTCCGTCTTTATTGATATTCTGTTGGAATAACCTGTCTATGCGAAGTACCGCATGCATGGTGAATTCTGTTGTTATTCAATTCTTTATTATTCTGTTGGAACATCATGTCGGTGCGAATTTCGCTTGACCTGGTTCCGTTACTTATTATTCTGTTGGAATAATCGATCTATGCAAAGTACCGCATGCATGGTGATTTCTTTTGTTATTCCATTCGTTATTATACTCAGTTGGTTAAAGTTTTGACTTCAATACTCCATGAAATTAGTGGAATATCCTTGATATTTGCGCTTCATCCAGTATCTTTTCATGGAAATATTCTTTTGAGCATTCTTGAATTTTACTCTACAAAGCAGTATCATGTTGACAATTTGGACGTTATTAGTTCCTGGATAAATTAATTCTTGAACTTGTTTTATTGAATTCTTATATCATTGTCATCATCCTCGTGCTTATATTTTGTTGAAAGTCATCTGTGGCCTGTAGTTCATAGATGGACTTGGTATGATTATGACCAGGGATTATTCGGTATAATCATGACCGTAATATTACAAATGATGTGGAAAAAGTCCTCATTGGCCCGTAGTGCATTGATGGACAGTTTTTGGTATGATTATGGCTATGGATTCTCTTTGGCCGTAGTGCAAAGATGAATTATTTTATGACATGATTAGGACCGTTGATGAAAACATGATTATCTTTGGCCCGTAGTGCATGGATAATTCATGGTCGTGATACTAAAGAATATCCTTGGCCTATAGTGCAGGGATGATTTGATGATGTGGATTATTTATTAAGCTGAGTCTCAGTGATAAAAGTGATGAAAAACCTTTTAAATCATAGAAGATAGTAGATTTTATTCTCTACTTGACTCTTCTAATGGATTGCTTGTTCTGCTGCAGTTAAACTTGATGTTTGTTATATTATATCAGTTTAACATTGTTGAAGGCTAATGATAATTTATTCTGCATTATCTTAGTCATAATATTTCTTACTGGGGTAGTTGAGCTCACCCTTTCTTTCATTGTTCTCTTCAGGAAATGAGAACGTAGCTGGGACTAGTCGGGAAACAGAGTGTTGGTCCTAGATGGTGCATTAGTAGTCCTCACTATTCTGTGAAATAGTGTGATAATAATTGTAATGAGGACTCCTTTTGAGTTTGTATACTCTCTAGTAGACAATATTTGTATTCAAACTCACAGTTTATGTTTTGTCGTATTGTACACGACAGTTGTATTATTAAGTTATATTTGAATTCTGTACCATGTATCTGGAGACTCAATATGGGTGATGTATACCTAATTTTGGGGGCGTCACAGTACCCATATTTGCATGGGTCCTTCTTTGTTAGTGCCTTTGCGGACCCAAATCTGTCTAATCTTGGGTCTCACATGCATGGAATTATAATAACACTTAGCAGTCTTGTGACCATATTTATTGCATATAAAACATCTAGTATGATGCATGTTTGTGTGTGTATGATGATTTATCCTCCATTTGGACTTGTGTAGTTCTTTAGTTGTCCTTATGTTAAACTGATTCTCATTCTTCCACGTGTCTTTGGATTTCATAAATAGTGATAAGTGTGCGTTACCTCTACTGTACCTTCCCAGTTGATTCGTAGAGTTGGACTTGCTCGACTCTACGATTCTTCGAGGTTGGTGAGTAGAGGTTATGTTACTCTTCTCTTTTATGAAGCCCAGGCCAATATGAGATCCTTTACTCCTTTGAGTGTGAATGGAAATAGTAGAACAGGGTTGAACTGGTTCTTCCTTCTGTGAGGATTTCACAAAGGCAATGCTTCTACTAAAACTTGAGGCATTACTAGTGTTAGTTTCCTTTGTCTTTTCCACACATGGCTCTGAGATGGATTCCCCAAAGCCTAAGCCTGTTCTGTCGAATGTACTTCTCTGACTAGAGAGCAGGGTGTCTGGATGATGAGGATTTGTTCCATGTAGAGATAGTCTTTTCTAATTCCTTAATTTTAGAGGTTAGATTAGACTCTCTTTGTGCATTGAGTTTATTTATCTATTTTAAGATCTCATTCTCAGCCTCAAGCTTGGAGAGAAGGTTAGTACTTAGAAGGGCTGTTTCAAGCTCTTCTTGAACTTTCTTCTTCTCCTCTTGAAGAAGTGAATGATCCTTGGACAAAACTCTGAACCACTTCATGTATTGATGTAGATCAGTGGTTATGCCATGCAATGCAGTTCTTAAATAATTTATGTCTACATCAGGTGAGTTGAAGTCAAATACCTCATCAAGACTTACATCATGTATGTTGAAATTTTGTTTTTCCTTTGCATGTTTGGCCATTAGGCACAGATTACCCATTTGTGGTTCTTCATCATCTCCGGAGTCAGGATTGGAGTCATTGTCTGAGTCACTCCACGATCCTCCAGCTACCAGGCCTTTGTCTCTCTTCTGAGGCCTTTTGTTGCCTTTGTATTCCTTCGTTGCATGTGATTTCTTCTTTAGTTATTCTCTGAGAGGTTTGTTGCAGTTGGCAATGAAGTGGCCAGGCTTCTTGCAGTTGTAGCATAGATCATTTATTTACTCCTGGCTATTGTAATTGTTAACCTTCTTTAGCTTGCTGGTTTTGCCTTGACGCATGAACCTTCTTAGTCTTTTTACCAGCATAGCAAGGTCTTCATCATCGTCCTCATCATAATCAGAGTCAATCTCAGTGTTGACCTTTGATACACCTTCAGTTGCCTTGAGAGCAACACCCTTATCCTTCCTTCTTCCTTCCGATAGGGTTTCATTGCGTTGAGTCGACTCCAGTTAGTATGTCGAGATTGCCATATAGCCGCTTGAACCGCCATCTCGTGAAGATTCTTTGACTCTCTTATAGCGTGGGTTTTGGCATCCCACACGCTTTCGGTAGGGGCTCTCATGAACTTTATGATCGATCTTTGTTAGGATAGATCTTCCCATATTCTCGTAGAGAGTTGAAGCGTAATGTTGAATCTCTCATAGGTGGCAATTACGCTTTCTCCTTGAACATGAGCAAACATCTCATACTGTTGTGTTAGGAGTGATTGTCTGTTTTCTCTAACTTCTTCAGTTCCTTCGTGCATGATTAGCAGTGCTTCCCAAACCTCCTTAGCAGTTTTGTTGTTGACAACGTTTTCGAACAGATCGTCTTCTAAGGATTGAAACATGATGTTCTTGGCCTTTTTGTCAAGTTGGACAGCTCTCTTCTCGTTGTCTGTCCACTCTTCTTTAACTTTAATTTGTATTCGCTTGGTTAAATCGATTGGTTGGTGCAAGCTTTGTTGGAACATAGGGCCCATTCTGAATGGTCTCAAATAGATCTTCATCTATTGAGTCTATGTATGCTTGCATCCCCGACTTTCCAGGTTGCAAATTTATCCTTGTTGCACATTGGTGGCTTCACGCTCCTCCAAATCTAGATTCGCTTGGTAATGCGTGTGCCATTGGATCTACTAAAGCTTGTACGCTGTTTAATAGAACCTTCTCTGATACCAATTGTTAGTTCTTAGTTGGCACAATAGTTATCTAGAAGGGGGGGGTTGAATAGATATTTAAAAAACCTTTTCGTTTTAAACTTGTTCATTGATGATGATTAAAACTTAGCGGAATTAATGTTTGTTTTAATCTCCTTTACGAAGTAGTGGAGTTATGATAGTGAGGCAGTTATAGCAGTTATGGCAGATATAGCAGTTATCTTATGAAAGTAAAAGACACAGTTGTTTTAAGTGGTTCAGAGTACTTAAAGCTCCTAGTCCACTCTTCTACTCCTCGAGTAGGAAATCCACTAAGGATGTCTTTTACAACTTCTGAATCACACAGATTCCTTCTAGACCAGCAGTCTAGGAACTTCTTAGTTCACTCTTGAACTCTTCAAGTCCAGCAGACTTGGCTCTCTTACAGTTCACTTAGAACTCTCCAAGTCCAGCAGACTTGGTACTCTTCTTTAGTTGATTGATAGATATTGAGTTCTTGATGGTTGCTACTCAGTTGCTTTGTAAGCACTTGTTCAAAAGAACTGAGTAGCTGAGCAAGCTTTTCTATTTCTCAGATCGTAGAATTGAGCTTTGAGAGTTGTTCACGTTGTTTGTTCAATGCTTTCTTACATTTCTCTCATCTGCTTGATTTACATATATGTGATCTTGAAAACTATCCGTTGAATCCATCCGTTGAAGCATTAAATGAGTTTAACTTTTCTGTTCTTTGATAGAGACATTTCTGCACATCTTCTGAACTGCATTCTGGCCCACTGACACTGCAGACTGCTTTCTCACCTAATACCTGAAAAGATGTTTTCCCCCTTACCAATGGTACTTTCCTTAGCTTCTTCAATACGCTTCTTTGTTGCATACTAAGGATATTTCTTTTGACTTTGGGACTGGTGAGTACTGCAGCGTTTAGAATCCATTCCTCTTATGTTGGAATCTGTCTCCACACAAATCATGAGGCTCGACGTTTTCTAATACAAGACAGATGATACTCTACGATGTAGATCGTGGTACTCTACGATTCAGATCGTGGTGCTTTGCCGCCTTGGTGCTTGGTCTGATGTTATCAGCCGAGAGCACTACGATTTCTCTTAAACCTTTGCACACTACGATCTTTGCTTGCTTGAGTTGTAAACTCTACGTTTCCGAGAGCACTCTACCATCTCTGAGTTGGCTCGGCAAATGTTGGGACCACTCTACGATTTCCGAAGAGGCCCTTCAAGGCAGGCACACTACGATCCTTGAAGCTCTACGTTTCTGCCTTGACTTCTACAATGTTGATCAGATTTATACACTACGAATTCTTCGAATCCTATCTATTACATCTTAAGATCAACCTAACAGCTTTGATCTTTCTATCTATACATTCATTTTTAGAATGATACACATTAAGAGCTTAGATCAACCTAACAAATTTGATCTATCACTAAGTCCTTGTACATATATTCCTTGAATGACTTTACAACAATCATGAGCATATACATTTAAAACATCAAATCATAATTTGCATTCTCCCAACATATGTAATGAAGGTTTCTCCCAACAGAGTTTCAACAGATAAGTCAAAGTCAAATTTTTCTGGAGTCAAATTTAAGCTTTGAGCGCAAGTAGGAGAAATAAAAGAATGGGTAGAATCGGTATCTAATAAGGTATAAACTTCGCAAGAATTTATAATTAACTAACCCGTGCTAACTTCGTTCGGGTTACTTGCTTTTTGAGAAGTCACGAAAAATGCTCTTCTTGAAACCACCGACTTTGTTTTGTCTGTATCCGCCTTTGGTGCCACCGTCCCAGCTGGATTTGATTTCGCTATAGGACAAAATCGAGCTACGTGACCGTCGTTTCCATAACTAAAACATACCTTGGAAGGCTGTGAACAGTTTGGACTTATGTGTCCCTCCTCTCCGCATCTGTAGCATCTAACTGGCGGTCGTTCTCTTCCCCTAGAATTTGTTGTTGGTGCTGGTGTTGCTGCCGACGTCTTCCCATCATAGTTAAATCTTCTCTTCTTCAATTTTTCACTTAAATCATTTCTTCTATTATCTTAGCCATGATTACCACCAATGTGGTTACCATTTCTGGCATGATAATTTCCTCCACGATGGTTATCATTATTCCGATGACCATTGCCACCGGTACGATTATTATCGTGTTGCTACTCGTTATCTTTTGGTTGGGCTGGCTCATTATCGCGCTCCAATAACTGAACCCTATTCACAACATCTGAATACAAACATAATTTGTGAGAAATGAGGTATTGACGTATTTCAGGTCTCAAAACCTTGCAGAAACATTCATGTCATTCTCTCTTCATTATCAACCAAATGGGATGCGAACCGGGACAACTCGGCAAACTTAGCTTCGTACTGTGACACGGTCATATTATTTTGCTTCAGCTTGATAAACTCTACCTCATTCATGTGAAGAATACTTTCAGGAAAGTACTTGTCATTGAACAATTCTTGGAACTTCTCCCAAGATATCTTCAGTGCAGCAGGCTGAGTACGTTTTACTGATTCCCACTAGTAATCTGCCTCTCCTCGCAACATGAAGGTGGCAAAGGGAACCTTTTGCTCCTCGAAGCATCCCAAGACATCAAATATCTTGGTGATCTACTTTATCCACGTCTCCGCATTAAGTGGTTTTGACTTTCCCAAAAACTCCTGGTGGTCCCACTCCTTGAATCGCTTAGCGGTGACCATCCGAGAGTTGCCGGTTTCCCTCGCATTTTGAACGGAGTCTCTCTCACTTTGATGTTGCATGAATTACATAAAGCCTCTGAACATCCCATCGTTCATCATCTGATCGGTGTTGTTGTTTACCTGAGGATTATTGTCTTCCTGTTGCACATTATCTTGGGTATTGATCGTTGGTGACTCAACGGTCTCATGTGCTTCATTGCTGATCTCAACATTTTTAGATGCCATTTTCAAAAACTGTCACAAAACAAGGGTTAATTGACGTGTCACATATTATCCCTATACTCTGACCAACCAAATAAATACCAAATAAACTTAGGTGGGTAATACCAGCGAAGGAATTTCTTATCTCTCCCCTCCTAGTTCTAGTCTCACATCTCAGCCAGGGATCATATCCTTAAGCTTTGATACCAACTGTGATGCCCCCAAAATAGGTATACATCACCCATTCTGAGTCGCCAAATACATGGTACATAAATCAAATACAACTTCTTTTATACAATACAACAACATCGTAGCTTTGAATTTTTACACAAATATTGTCCCATAGACAGTATTCAAACTCAAATGAAGTCCTCATTACATTTATTATCACACTATTTCATAAAATAGTGAGGACTACTATAGCCACGATCTCGGACTGTCACTCTGTTCCCCGACTAGTCCCGGCTACGTTTTCATTTCCTGAAGAGAACAATGAAAGCAAAAGGGTGAGCTCAACTAGCCCAGTAAGAAATATTATGACTAAGATAATGCAGAATAAATTATCGTTAGCCTTCAACAGTGTTAAACTGATAAAATACAATAATCATCAAGCTTAACTGCAGCGGAACAAGCAATTCATTAGAAGAGTCAAGTAGAGCATGATATCTACAATCTTCCATGATTTAAAAAGTTTTTCATCAACTGTATCGCTGAGATTCAGCTTATTAAATAAACCACATCATTGAATCATCCCTGCACTACCGACCAAGGATATTCATGTAATCATCAATGGTCATGATCATACCAACAACTGTCCATCAATGCACTACTGGCTAATGAGGACTTTTATCACATCATTTGTAACATTACGGTAATGATTATACCAAATAATCCCTGGTCATAATTGTGATAACCCAAGATTTCGAATAATCAAAATTTTACGAATAATTTTTGTTTTAATTAATATTAATATTGATTATCATTTTCGTGACAAGTATCTGTGATACGTGTATCGAGAAGGTCAATTTGTATATTGACTAATAAAATTAGAGTTAAGTTGTGCTTAACAGCTTTAGAAATCCTAACCCTAACTTTTGAAAAGGGATTCGATATAATATATAATTAAAATAATTATTTTTATAAGTACGTGTTTGTACTGTATAGAGATTTTGATCAATGATTGATCGGATAAGGTTTAAAATTTATAAACCCTAATAAGAGATTAGAAACCCTAATCTCAGGATTAGAAATCCTAATGCGCAATTAGAAACCCTAATCGAAAGCCGGGAAACCCTAATTTTAAATTCGGGAATCCTAAACCCTAATTAGGAAACCCTAATCCTAATTGGCAAGCCTAATGTGTTTATTAAACTTTAATATGATTAGAAAACCCTAATTATATTTTAGTTATCTTAATTTCTATTTTACAAACCCTAATTATAATTTAGAAATTTTATTTTTTTAATTAAAACCCTAATTAGAAATTTTTAGCAACTAAAAACCTAAGGGTTAAACCCTAAGGGTGTGACAAATTCCATGTATGCCATTAAATTTATTTTGCAAGTGACCAAAATACCCTTTTTACATTTTAAATGAGCTAACTTGTAAAATTTGACAATACCTTTAGTGGTTCACCAACTAATTTGACTTGCATGACTAAAAATCTCAGCCAATATCTGATATATCATGACACCTTGCAAGCTATACATACATTACGTCATATTATATAAGAGAAGAGAGAGAGAAAGTGTACTAAATTTTGGTCATTTGCACTCAAGCTCTCAACATACATTTCTCTCTCCAAAACCTTCGAATTTCTCCAACATTTCAGTCACAAAATAAACACTAGAAACATCAAGGTCAGCTAAGGAGATCATAGATCAAGATTGGAACAAGAGAGGTATAAACCCTAGTTCACCTTTTGATCTTAAATGCTAAGAAAGATTTTGTGTTTATGTGTTTAGAGATCTTTGCTAGAGGATGTTTTATGTTGATCTATGATTATCAAACATATATCCATAGCATCAAACTGCCTTAAAATGATGATTTTTCAAAATTGTTCTTGAGCTCGAAAAGTGGTCTGATAACGTAATGTCAGTGGCCACAGATCATTGCTCGTTTATGATTTTTGTTGTTTGAGCTTTTGGATAGGTAGTCTGTTATGTTGTCTTTAATTCTGAAGTGGTAGTACAGCCATCAGATGTCTAGATTTGTAGTTATTCATGGTCAAAACCTATTGACCGAGCATGACCACGAACTTTCTAGGTAACCTAGAAAGCCTTTTACAGCGTCTGACAACTTTTTGTGAGGTCTAGATCTATCAGGTTATAAGTGTTATGATGATGTTATTGTATACTGGTTATAGCCTATTGTATGTACTCTAGATCCATGGTTTTACTTTCCAGAAACAGATAATAGATCGAGTGTATTTAATGGTCAAAGTAGGCCAGACGAACACGAATCACGTTTCTGGAATTTCCAGAAACCGTGTGAGTTAGTTCTCTGACAAGGTTTGACCGAGCTGAATCTTTAACCTGTGATGTATTCGGACTTCTTTGTTGTTGTATTTATGTTCTATTACATGGGTACTGTATATTTGAACCATAAGAAACATGAATAATGACCAGAACACTAAGATTATTGAGCTTGAAAGTAGTACCTCGAGACTGTCTGGGTTTCTAGGTAACCCAGAAAACCCAGATGATGTCTGACATCTACTTTGAGGCTCTGGATCTTGCAGAATTGTTGTTGTATGATCGAGATAATGCTTGAATGTTGTAGTACTACATGTAGACTACATGATCGATGCACAAGGTAGCCAAGAACATGATCAGACTGTGAATCAGAGCTGGTCAAACCATGAGCCTTAAACACTGACTTTCAGTGTTCTTGAGCACCAAGAACACCAACAGCGACGCTTTGTGTCGCTAAAGGTCTTTAGTGACGGTTTTATTATTTTCTAATTTTTGATTATTCGAAGACCTTACCGCCTTTCTAGATTTAGTAAACTACTCTCTTTTCTAATTGCTGGTTTTGGAGTGAAAATTCGGAAATTATTTAAAAATAGAAATAAATTATAAAAATTACTAAAAATGGTTTTAAAAATAATTTTAAATTCTTTAAAATAATTTACGACTATTTGGAACATTTTTCATTAATAATTATATTTATTTGAATAAAATGATATTTAATTTATTTAATTAGTGTGTTAAATAAATTAGAGAAAAATGATTTAATATTATGAAAAATTATTTTAAATAATAATAATGTATTTAAAAATATTTTGAGTTATGAAATGTAACTTTTAATATTTTTAGAGAATTTTCATTAATAAATTAATATTAATGATATTAGATTTATTTAATTATTAAATTAAATAAATAAGTTAAAATGATTTTATTGATTTAAAAATCATTTTAAATAAGAATAAAGTGTTAGAAAATATTTACAATTATAAAATATAATTTTCAATATTTTTGCAAAATTCTCATTAATAAATTAATATTAATGATATTAGATTATCTATTTATTATATTAAATAAATGAATTAAAAATGATTTTATTAATTTAAAAATCATTTAAAAATGAGAAAAATGTTTAAAAATATTTTTAAGTTATAATTAATGACTTTTAATATTTTGATAATAATTTCATTAATATTTAAATATTAATGGTGATGGTTTAAAAATGATTTTAATTTATTTAAAAATTATTTAAGTAGAATATTGATGATTTAAAAATATTTTAAGTTATTAACAATAACTTTAATATTTTGATAAATATAACATTAATATTTTTATATTATTAAATATTAATGATGATAAGATTAATTGATAATTAAATCATTTAAAAATGATTTAAGTGTTTAAAAAATTATTATAAATTATAATAATTATTTAAATATTATTAAAAGCTTCCGAAAAATATTATTAATGATAATTGACTTATCTAAATTAATATTGAAGCTTAGAAACAAAATTAAATTGACAATCAATGTGTTAATTGTCGGATAAGGTGACCAGAACATCGAGAATGGACCGAAGTCCAACCAGACTGAACTAGTTAGACTTGTTAAGTGTTTATATAGGTTATAAACACTAATGTGGCTATGTGGTAATGTGCCTAGGAGAAGTTTGACTGTGAATTACAGTGTTACGTGTTATGAAATATTGTGCTAATTGTGAGACCGATATTAGTGGTTATAGGTCTTTCAAACGCAGATAAGTTTATTGTGTAGCTGTAATCAGCGGAGAAGGCAAGTTTCCTAACTCAACCTTGAGTTAATATTGTTCAATTATTATAGTGGTTAATTATTATTAATTATACCATGTCCAAGAATGTATTGTTGATTATTCGCAGTTAGTGCATGTTTAATAATTCAAAATGAATTACTGATTCAGAAAATATATATTTATAGAATTACTATTGTTAGATATTCATATCTGTAGAAGCTAATATTGATAGTACAGATAATTCCTGTTTATTGTCAAATTATATTGAGAAATGTCTTAGCTAATTATTCTGGCTAGACGAACATTTGTTAGAACTTGATAGGTTCGAGAAGAGAAGATAAGTGATTAGATATTGAAATCATTGCATTTCGTTGTTAAATCAAATTCTGATTCAAAGACTGAGAAGAACAACCTTTTATATAAAGGGAACATTTTAGGTCGTATATTCGGCCATTGCGCACTGTTAAGTATTATGCATAATATAGGGTACAAGGAGTTGGCCGGCTCTAAGTACTTGCAGAGTGGTATGATTTAATCTTTATGGTTATTTGATACACCTGCGTATGTATCAAAGTAAATCTTTGATAGATACCCGAGAAGAGAAGTTCTAGATTTGTGTGATCATTCAGCATAAATCTGGAAAACATTCCACTTTGTTATTGCGTAGAATTGATTCTTATTTATTCAATAGAATATCGTAGAAACTTTGAAAGCATTGTACTCTTTCTTTATCATATTATTGTGTTGCCTAGAATACGAGAAGACTTGTTATTGATTAACAATTTGTTCAGCTATTTCAAAGTTCCCCGAACTTTGGTGTCATTCTATCAAAATAGATAGTCTATTATTCTGATACTTATACATTCATTATATATCTTAACTTGCGGGGTAAATTTGTTGCTCACCCTTGCTAAATAAAATATTTCAGCTAGGAACGAAGAGGCCAGCGGGTCAAAGAAGAACAAAGGCAAAGGCAAAATGCTGGATTAGTTTTTATAAACATTATGAATATGTTGTATTTGTAAACCCTTTTTGTATATCTAAAGGGTATGTTTGTAATGTTAAGGTTAGCGGACCTGGGACTAATGTATTAACAATCTTTGTTAATGACTTATGTATTACTATTTCTATATGAATGAGTAGTTAGATGTTATTATACTGTGGATCGTGAGCACCAAACTTGGGGGTCAGGTAACCCGAATTTGGGGTTTTCATTTCCTAAATAGAACAATGAAAGCAAAAGGGTGAGCTCAACTAGCCCAGTAAGAAATATTTTGATTAAGATAATGCAGAATAAATTATCGTTAGCCTTCAACAGTGTTAAACTGATAAAATACAATAATCGTCAAGTTTAACTGCAGTAGAATAAGCAATTCATTAGAAGAGTCAAGTAGAGCATGATATCTACTATCTTCCATGATTTAAAAAGTTTTTCATCAACTTTATCGCTGAGACTCAGCTTATTAAATAAACCACATCATCGAATCATCCCTGCACTACCGGCCAAGGATATTCATGTAATCATCAATGGTCATGATCATACCAACAACTGTCCATCAATGCACTACGGGCCAATGAGGAATTTTATCACATCATTTATAACATTACGGTTATGATTATACCAAATAATCTCTGGTCATAATCATATTTATCAATAGTACATCTATGCACGTAAGCCACAAATGACTTTTATCACAAAATAAGCATGATGATGATGACAATGATATAAGAATTCAATTAAAAGAAACAAAGGATAAATTTTTATAGATTTATAATTTAATTTATCCAGAATTTAATAATGTTCAAATTGCCAACATGATACTACTTTGTGGAGTAAAATTCAAGAATGATATTGTATTAAAAATGATTTGGACCGAAAAGAAATCAATTTTTGTCATAAATAATTCCCCGGGTGAATAGTACCCGAGTGAATAGTACCCCATGAATAGTACTTTGGGAATAGTACCCCGTGAATAGTACTTTGTGAATAGTACTCATGAATAGTACTTTGTGAATAGTACTCATGAATAGTACTTTGTGAATAGTACCCCATGAATAGTACCGTAAAAATGAATACTACTCATGGACAATACTCTAGAATGAAAAGCTTAAAATTTAACAAGAATATGCAGAAAATATCCTTGTGAAACGATACTAGATGAAGCGCAAATTTCAAGGATATTCTACTAATTTCACGGAATATAGAAGCAATACTTTAACAAAATGAGGGTATAATCAAGAATACGAGACGAAATAATATTACTCACATACTACAGAGTATGGAATAAAATATTATTCCTTATGAATACTGAAAAAATAATAATATCCCTTACCTCAGAAGAAGACTAGATACTGAAATAGTGAGGTAGATGACTTCTCTTCTACTTTCTCTCTAAAGCTTCTCTCTCTATAGCTTATCTCTCTATAATTGCTCTTATGAGTCTTAGTGAATTGGTGAGAATGAAAGAAGAATAAGTTTCTATTTATTAGAAAACATAGTTTCGATAATTGCACGTTTGGAGCTCGAAATATTACAATATAATACCTTCATCTTTTCCTTCATTTTTAATTTAGTCTTGCAAGTATTATCAAACTTGCACCACCTCCCCTAATAGTACATCATGTGAATCAATAGTACAATCATGTGAATCAATAGTTCTATACATGTGAAAAAAATAATTACAGTATAGTACCTTCATCTATACCTCTATTTTTAATTTAGTCATGCAAGTATTATCAATCTTGCACCACCTCCCCTAATAGTACATGCATGTAAATCAATAGTACACACATTTGAACAAACAATTATAAGTATGTGAATTAATAGCAATTAATTGCTCATTTATTCGATTAATTACCCGATTAGTCAATATACCCTCCAAACATCAATTATTATCGGAATAGATGTTGATTTCCACTAACACTAATAATCCCAACACAATGGAAATATAAATTTCATCTTTAATCAACACGAACTTATTCATCATTAATATTATAACTCACAATATTTAACAACTAGATCATTCCCGTGAAAGAGGGGCTTTAGATAAGATAATGATTTCTCCCTATCATGCCAAATTATTAGTGACCAAACCTCTCCTTAATGTAACTTTCTAAACATTGTCAATATTGCAAATAATAATATGAATAACTTTGTCATCTCAATTATTGATTTAATAATAATAAATATTATGCGAGATGATCTTGTGACAATAATTGAATCAATAATATGAGAGATATTATGCAACAATTATCGTAGCAATAATTGAGTTTAAGCGAGTGACTTCTCACGTAAGCATCAATAATTAATACCGTAGTGTGCTACTATGCAACCAAGCCAGATTCTCGTTCTTTTACCACGAGGGTAGTTCAACAGGTTTAATGATAAGTAAAACTTTCGCCGTTATTTTTATAAAAGATAATTACATCATTTTCTAAATACGACAATACTTCTGTTGTGGGGTCCACCAATGATTGTGCCATCGTACGAATATTCCCTGTTAAAACGAATATTCCCCAACCAATCAAATATTATATAACCACTTGCTTACTTTGCAAAATTTGTAAATATTACCCACAACTATAACATTATATCAAATCCACACCATAATATTCAAAAATATATTTCGAGAAAAATTAATCTTTATTCATAAAAATTGGGGTCTTACAAACTCTCCTTCTTATGAAATTTCATCCTCAAAATTCGGGTGCGTACCTGGTATGTCGAAGAGGTGAGGATACCTTGACTTCATTTCAGATTCTAACTCCCAGGTCATTTCCTCAACATCGTGGTTTCTCCACAAAACTTTGACTTGAGGTATAACCTTGGAGCGTAGAATATGATCCTTCTTATCCAACATTTTAACAAGTATCTCCTCATACGTTAAATCTTCTGCTATCTCGTCTAGTTCGAATTCAATAATGTGGTTCAGATCGTCCACATATTTATGTAACATAGATATGTGAAAAATGTTATGAACACGAGACATACTTGGTGGTAAAGCGAGTCTATAAGCCACAGTTCCTACTCGATCGAGGATTTTGAATGGCCCAATTAAATCGAGGGTTGAGATTTACTCTCTTCGTCGATTCTTGCTTCTAGAATAACGCCCTCTTGAACCTTCTTCTTCACATTTATCAGCTCCGGGGGTGTAGCTTAAGCGGTTTTAACTTTATCGATTAACGTCGGTTCTACTCGTATTATTTGACATCATCACGTGGGTCCCTAGAGTCTTTAACTCTATCTTTATCATTTGTAAGTCATATAAAATGGGTCTTTGTGTTAACAACGTTACAATCGTAAACGTATACGATCTTCTACTCAATGTGTAAAACCCCAACTTTTTGAATAAAGATGAATTTTCTATAAATATTATTTTTAAATATTATGGAGTGAAATTGATATAATGTTATAGTTGTGGGTAATATTTATAAATTTTTCAAAGTATGCAAGTTGTTATATAATATTTGATTGGTCGGGGAATATTCGTTTCAACAGGGAATATTCATACAACGGCACAATCATTGGTGGACCCCACACGGAATTATTGTCGGATTAAGAAAACGACAAAAATACTTTATAAAAATAACGACGGAAGTTTTACTGTTAACTCGTTGAAACACCGGTAAGTTAAAAATACAATAATACGCGTGGTTGCATAGTAGCACACTCAGTATTATTTATTGATGCTTACATGATAAGTCACTCACTTGTTGGTATTATTAATGTAATAATACGAAAAATCTTTTATATAAAACATAATACTTTTATAAAGTTATTTTATAAATAGAATATATTATATTCTATTATGCATAGTATTGCATAAAGTTCTGCATAGTATTTTTGCATAGTAAAATCTTTTTATATAAAATAGAATACTTTTATAAAGTTATCTGCTTTTATTAGACAATAATTAGAATATATTATATTTAATTATGCATAGTGTTTGCATAAAGGCTCGTGATATAGTGTTTCATATAGTAAAATCTTTTATAAAGTTATTCGTTTTATTAGATTATAAATAGAGTATATTATATTTTATTTAAAAGATTTTGCTTTAAATATGGACCGTCAGATTAAATTAAATCAATCTGACCGCTTCATGAGTTAGTTACTATGCAATCCATTTTTCTATAAATAAAGCTCATTCCATCATTATTTTCTTACGAATTCAATTGAAACTCTAGAGATAAACTATAGAGAGAAAAAAAAAGTATTCTGCTACTTCACTACTTCACTACTTATATATCCAGTACTCTTCTTCTTAAGGTAGGGAGTATTATTTCTTTCTTATCTATGAAGAGAACTTCTGTTATTCCATTCTTATTATTCTGTTGGAATTACCTGTATACGCGGGCTACCCTATACTTGGTGACATTCTTCTATTATTCCGCCTTTATTATTCTCGTTGGAATATCCTCATCTGCATGCATTTTACGTACGGACCGGTTCCGTCTCGTATTATTATTATCATTGGAATATCCGTCTGCATGCGCTTATCACGGGACCGATTTCGTCCTTATTAGTATTCTGTTGGAATAACCTGTCTATACAAAGTACCGCATGCATGGTGATTTCTGTTGTTATTCCATTCTTTATTATTCTGTTGGAACATCTTGTCGGTGCGATTTTGCCTGACCTGGTTCTGTTATTTAGTATTCTGTTGGAATAACATGTCTATGCGAAGTACCGCATGCATGGTGATTTCTTTTGTTATTCCATTCTTTATTATACTCAGTTGGTTAAAGTTTTGACTTCTATACTTCATGAAATTAGTGGAATATCCTTGATAATTGCGCTTCATCTAGTATCTTTTCATAGAAATATTCTTCTGAGCATTCTTGAATTTTACTCTACAAAGCAGTATCATGTTGACAATTTGGACGTTATTGGTTCTTGGACAAATTAATTCTTGAACTTGTTTTATTGAATTCTTATATCATTGTCATCATCCTCATATTTATATTTTTGAAAGTCATCTGTTGCTGTCGTAGTGCATAGATGGACTTGGTATGATTATGACCACGGATTATTCTTGTAATCATGACCGTAATGTTATAAATGATGTGGTAAATGTCCTCATCAGTGGCCCGTAGTGCATTGATGGACAGTTGTTGGCATGATCATGACCATTAATAAATACACAAATATTCTTGGCCCGTAGTGCATGGATAATTGTGGTCGTGATACTAAAGAATATCCTTAGTCATAGTGCAGGGGTGATTCGATGATGTGAAATATGTATTAAGCTGAGTCTCAGCGATAACAGTGATGAAAAACCTTTTAAATCATAAAAGATAGTAGATTTTATTTTCTACTTGACTCTTTTAATGGATTGCTTGTTCACCGCAGCTTAAACTTGATGTCTATTATATTTTATCGCTTTAACATTGTTGGAGACTAATGATAATTTATTTTGCATTATCTTAGTCATAATATTTCTTACTGGGCTAGTTGAGCTCACCCTTCCTTTCACTGTTCTCTTCAAGAAATAAGAATATAGCTAGGATGAGTCGGGGAACGGAGTGATGGTCCAGAGGATAGAATTAGTAGTCCTCACTATTCTATGAAATAGTGTGATAATATTTGTAATGAGGACTCCTTTTGAGTTTGTATAATCTCTAGTAGACAATATTTGTATTCAAACTCACAGTTTATGTTTTGTCATATTGTATACGACAGTTGCATTAGTAAGTTGTATTTGAATTCTGTACCATGTATCTGCCGACCCAAGATGGGTGATGTATACCTAATTTTTGGGGCATCACAGTTGGTATCAAAGCTTAGGGATATGATCCCTGGCTAAGATGTGAGACTAGAAATAGGAGGGGAGAGATGGGGAATTCCTTCGCTAGTATGACCTACCTAAGTTTATTTGGTATTTAATTGGTCGGTCAAAGTATATGGATAATATGTTATATGTTAATGAACCTTTGTTTTGTGGCAGTATCTAAAAATGACATCCGAGAATGTTGAAAATAGCAATGGAGCACAAGAGACCGTTGAGTCTCCACATATCAATAATCAGGAGAATGTGCATCAAGAAGGCGACAATCCTCATGCAAACAACAACACTGACCAAATGATGAATGATGGACTGTTCAGAGGCTTTATGTAATTCATGAAACATCAGGCGAGAGCGGCTCCTGTCCAAAATGTAGGTGGAAACACTAAAAACTCTCGGACGGTCACTGCTAAACAGTTCAAGGAGCTGGAATCACCGGAGTTTAAGGGAGAGCCAAAACCACTTATGGCGGAAGCATGGATAAAGCAGATCACCAAGATATTTGATGTCTTGGGATGCTCCGAGAGCAAAAGGTTCCCTTTCACCGACTTTATGTTATGCAGAGAGAGGCAGACATCGGTGGGAATCGGTAAATGTACTCAACTCGCCAGATCAAGATGTCTTGGGAGAAGTTCCAAGAGTTGTTCAACGACAAATACTTTCCCGAAAGTATTCGTCACATGAAGGAGGTGGAGTTTATCAAGTTGGAACAAAATAATATGACCGTGTCGCAATACGAGGCTAAATTTGCGAGTTATCCCGGTTTTACGCCCCACTTGGTGGATAATGAAGAGAGAATGGCGCGAATGTTTTTAAGAGGTTTGAAGTTTAGGAGATACGTCAACATCTTATTTCTCATAAACTGTGTTTGTATTCAAATGTTGTAAATAGGGCTCAGTTGGTGGAGCGCGATAACGAGTCAACGCAACCAAAAGAGAGCAACCGACAAAATGATAATACCAGGAGAGCAATCATCGAAGCGGTGACAACAAACGTGGAGGGAATCAACAAAGCCGTAAATGGTAACCACTTCCGGTGGTAATCGTACCAAAACAATAAGAATGGACATTTTAAGAAGAGGAGATTCAATAATGATGGAAAGACGTCAACACCAGTACCCGTTGTTAAGGAAGGATAAAGACCACCTATCATATGCTTCAAATGCAGAGGGGAGGGACACATCAGTCCAAATTGCGCGATGCCGTCCAAAGAATGTTATAATTGTGGAAGAGAAGGTCACTTAGCCCGATTTTGTCGTTCACCGAAGACAAATTCAGCTAGGATGGAGGCACCAAAGGCCGTCCCAGAAAAGTCAAAGCCGGTAGTGCAAGGGAGAGCGTTTGTTGTGACCTCCCAGAAAGCAAGGAACCCGAATGAGGTCATCACGGGTAAGCTTATCATAAACTCTAGCGAAGTCTATACTTTATTTGATACCGGATCTACCCATTCTTTTATTTCTCCTACTAGCGCTCAACGATTAAATTTGACTCCGGAGAAATTAGACTTTGACTTATCTGTGGAAACTCCATTGGGAGAAACCTTCATTATATCCACGGTTTATAAGTCTTGTTTGGTTCAAGTTGGTACCCATACATTACTTGTCGATCTTATTGCATTAAAAATACTTGCATTTGATGTAATTCTAGGGATTGATTGGTTAAATACTCATTATACAAAAATTGATTGTTTTCGTAAGGTTGTTAGCTTTCATATTCCTAATCGACCTATTATGCGAATTCAAGCAACCAAACCATTAAAATCAATCACTGTCATCTCAAGCCATAAAGCTATTCGTTTATTGAAAAACGGATGTCAAGCTTTCTTAGCTCATGTCACAGATCTAAACAAAAATACATCAGTTTTGAATAATATTTCTATTATTAATGAATTTCCTGATGTATTCCCTGAAGAACTTCCTGGCCTACCCCCAGAGCATGAAATTGAATTTTGTATCGATCTTGAACCCGGTACAAAACCCATTTCTAAAGCCCCATATCGAATGGCTCCTATTGAACTTCAGGAGTTAAAGACCCAACTGCAGGAATTGTTAGACATTGGCTTTATTTGTCCTAGTACTTCTCCTTGGGGTGCTCCTGTTCTATTCGTGAAGAAGAAAGATGGGAGTATGCGACTTTGTATTGATTATCGGGAGTTGAATCATGTCACCATCAAAAATAGGTATCCATTGCCACGTATTGATGACCTGTTTGACCAGTTGCAAGGAGCCAAATTCTTTTCAAAGATTGATCTTCGTTCCGGATATCACCAATTGAAGATTAGAACCGATGACATTCCAAAGACGGCTTTTAGAACTCGGTACGGGCATTATGAATTCCTAGTCATGTCCTTTGGATTGACTAATGCTCCTGCTGCCTTCATGGATATGATGAACCGAGTATTCAAGGAATATTTGGATCACTTTGTGGTCGTCTTTATTGATGACATCCTTATTTATTCCAAAAGCCGTGAAGATCATGAGCAATACTTGAGGCATACTCCAAAAGCTTCGTGAATATAAGCTTTATGCCAAGTTGAAGAAATGAGAGTTCTGGCTTGAGGAAGTAGCATTCCTTGGGCACGTGATATTAAGTCATGGAATATCCGCTGACCCAAAGAAAGATTGAAGTTATTCAAAGTCGAGCAACCTAAATCGCTGATCAAGTACGTAGCTTTCTCGGCTTAGCCGGTTATTATCGGAGATTCGTAGAAGGGTTTTCTCGAATCGCTACTCCACTAACTCAAATTTACTCAAAAGATACAAAGTTCTATTGGAGCGAGGAATGTGAGAAGAGTTTTCAAGAACTCAAGAGGAGACTCATTTCAAAGACTGCTCGACAATACCATCCGGTTCGGAGGGATTTGTCATCTACAAAGATGCTTCGGCAAAGGGTTAGATGTGTTCTCATGCAACATGGGAAAGTCATAGCCTATGCCTCATGACAACTCAAAGAATATGAGAGGAATTATCCTACTCATGACCTAGAGTTAGCGAAATGTGGTCTTCGACTTAAAATTTGGAGGCATTACTTGTATGGAGAGAAAGTGGAGATCTTTACGATCATAAAAGCCTCAAATATTTCTTCACTCAAAAGAAACTCAACATGTGACAATGACGCTTGGCTTGAACTGCTTGAAAGATTATGATCATACCATCCAATACCATCCTCGAAAAGTGAACGTGGTAGTGACGCGACCGAGTAGAAGATCATATGCAGTATGAAGTGCAATATTGTCAACGCAAAGGCCCATTTTGTATGACTTGCAAAGGATGGAGTTAGAGATAAAGACTCCAAGGACCCACATGATGATGGCAAACATACGAGTAGAACCGACTTTAATTGATAAAGTTAAAGTTGCTCAAACTACGCACTCAGAGTACCGCGCGTATGAGGAAAGAAAGTGCAAGAAGGTGCTATCACAAAGCAAGAATAGATGAAGAAGGAATACTTTGAGTCAACTCCAGACTTTATGTTCCTAACAACCCTGATTTAAAGTATAAAATCATGATGGAGGCGCATAACACACCGTTTACAATCCATCCTGGAAGTACCAAAATGTATCATGATATTCGTCATACATTTTGGTGGAGCAATATGAAGATAGAGATAGCGCTGTTTATCTCAAGTTGTCTAACGTGTCAACGAGTCAAGGCGGAGCATCAAGTACCAAAAGGTCCATTGCAACCACTTGAAATTTCAGAATGGAAGTGGGAGCACATTACCATGGATTTTGTTACTGGTCTTCCCAAGGTTTCTCAAGGCATAGATGCGATTTGGGTCATTGTTGATAGATTGACCAAGTCTGCTCACTTCTTACCAATATGAGAAACTTATACACTTGAACGTCTTGCTCGTATGTACATAAATGAGATTTTAAGACTGCATGGTATGCCAGTATCCATAGTTTTTGATCGAGACCCAAGATTCACTTCATGATTTTGGGTTAGTTTGCAGAAAGCTATGGGCACAGATTTACGATTTAGCTCGGCATATCATCCTCAAATGGACAGACAGTCGGAGAGGACTATTCAAACTCTTGAAGATCTATTAAGACTCTGTGTTCTTGATTTCAAAGGAATTTGGGACAAGTTCTTACCATTGGTGGAGTTTTCCTACAACAACAGTTATCAAGCAAGTATTGGCATGGCTCCATTCGAAGCGTTGTATGGAAGAAAATGTCGTTCTCCAGTATGCTGGGATGAGGTGCGTGAAGCAACGTTGTTGGGACCGGAGTTGGTACGTATGACTACGGAAAAGATTCAAACGATCCGACAACGATATAAAAACCTCACAAGATCGACAAAAGAGTTATGGCCGATCTTCATCGAAAGGACGGAATTCGATATAGGAGATCATGTGTTGTTATGTGTTGCTCCATGGAAAGGAGTTACGAGATTTAGAAAGAGAGGAAAGCTCAATCCTCGATTCATCGGCCCATTTTTAATCCTTGATCGAGTAGGAACTGTGGCCTATAGACTCGCTTTACCGCCAAGTATGTCTCGTGTTCATAACGTTTTTCACATATCCATGTTACGTAAATATGTGGAAGACCCGAACCACATTATTGAGTTAGAACCGGACGAAATAGCGGAAGATTTGACGTATGAAGAGGTTCCTGTTCAAATCTTGGATAAGAAGGAACATATTCTATGCTCCAAGGTTATACCTCAAGTCAAAGTTTTGTGGAGAATCTACGATGTTGAGAAAATGACTTGGGAGTTAGAATCTGAAATAAAATCAAGGTATCCTTACCTCTTCAATATACCAGGTACGTACCCTAATTTCGAGGGCGAAATTTCATAAGAAGGGGAGATTGTAAAACCCCAACTTTTTGAATAAAGATGAATTTTCTATAAATATTATTTTTAAATATTATGGAGTGAAATTGATATAATGTTATAGTTGTGGGTAATATTTATAAATTTTGCAAAGTACGCAAGTTGTTATATAATATTCGATTGGTCGGGGAATATTCGCTTTTAACAGGAATATTCGCATAACCAAGACAATCATTGGTGGACCCTAATAATGTAATTATTGTTTGATTGAGAAAACGACAAAAATACTTTATGAAAATAACTATGGAAGTTTTACCGTTAATCGCTGAAACACCCTTGTTAAAAAGTACAATAATATGCATGGTTGCATAAGAGCACACTCAGATTATTTATTGATGCTTACATGATAAGTTACTCAAACTTTGTTGGTATTATTATAAATGTAATAATACGTAAAATCTTTTTATATAAAAATGTAATACTTTTATAAAGTTATTCTATAAATAGAATATATTATATTCTATTATGCATAGTATTGCATATAAAGTATCTCTGCATAGTGTTTTGCATAGTAAAATCTTTTTATATAAAAAATGTAATACTTTTATAAAGTTATCTGCTTTTATTAGACAATAATTAGAATATATTATATTTTATTATGCATGGTGTTTGCATAAAGGCTCGCATAGTGTTTGCATAGTAAAATCTTTTATAAAGTTATTCGTTTTATTAGATTATAAATAGAATATATTATATTTTATTTAAAAGATTTTACTTTAAATATGGACCATTAGATTAAAGTAAATCAATCTGGACCGTTCATGAGTTAGTTACTATGCAGTCTATTTTTCTATAAATAGAAGCTCATTCCTTTATTATTTTGTTACGAATTCACAGAAACTCTAGAGAGATAAACTATAGAGAGAAAGAAGAAAGTATAATACTACTTCACTACTTCACTACTTATATATCCAGTACTCTTCTTCTTAAGGTAGGGAGTATTATTTCTTTCTTATCTATGAAGAGAACTTCTGTTATTCCATTCTTATTATTCTATTGGAATAACCTGTATACGCGGGCTACCCTATACTTGGTGACATTCTTCTATTATTCCGTCTTTACTATTCTATTGGAATATCTTATCTCATGCGCTTTTACGCATTACTGATTCCGCTCTTTATTATTCTTGGAATATATCCTGCTCAGACGCTTTCACGCCGGACCGGTTCCGCCTCAGATTATTATTCTATTGAATATCCTCATCTGCATGCGCTTTTACGCCGGGACCGATTTCGCCCTTATTAGTATTCTCGTTGGAATAACTCGTCCATGCAAGTACCGTATGCATGGTGATTTCTTTTGTTATTCCATTCTTTATTATTCTCATTGGAACATCCCGCTTGGTGAGAATTTCACCGACCGTTCCGTTATTTAGTATTTTGTTGAATAACTCCGCCTATGCGAAGTACCGCATGCATGGTGATTTCTTTTGTTATTCCATTCTTTATTATACTCAGTTGGTTAAAGTTTTGACTTCTATACTCCATGAAATTAGTGGAATATCCTTGATAATTGCGCTTCATCCAGTATCTTTTCATGGAAATATTCTTCTAAGCATTCTTGAATTTTACTCTACAAAGCAGTATCATGTTGACAATTTGGACGTTATTGGTTCTTGGACAAATTAATTCTTGAACTTGTTTTATTGAATTCTTATATCATTGTCATCATCCTCATATTTATATTTTTTGAAAATCATCTGTGGCCTGTAGTGCATAGATGGACTTGGTATGATTATGACCAGGGATTATTCGGTGTAATCATGACCGTAATGTTATAAATGATGTGGTAAATGTCCTCATTGGCCCGTAGTGCATTGATGGACAGTTGTTGGCATGATCATGACCATTAATAAATACACAAATATTCTTGGCCCGTAGTGCATGGATAATTGTGGTCGTGATACTAAAGAATATCCTTAGTCATAGTGCGGGGGTGATTCGATGATGTGAAATATGTATTGTCGAGTCTCAAATATATAAAGATGATGAAAAACCTTTTAAATCATAAAAGATAGTAGATTTTATTTTCTACTTGACTCTTTTAATGGATTGCTTGTTCACACTGCAGCTTAAACTTGATGTCTATTATATTTTATCGCTTTAACATTGTTGGAGACTAATGATAATTTATTTTGCATTATCTTAGTCATAATATTTCTTCTTTGGGCTAGTTGAGCTCACCCTTCCTTTCACCGCTTCTCTTGAAATGAGAATATAGCTGAGACGAGTCGGGGAACGGAGTGATGGTCCAGAGGATAGCACTAGTAGTCCTCACTATTCTGTGAAATAGTGTGATAATATTTGTAATGAGGACTCCTTTTGAGTTTGTATAATCTCTAGTAGACAATATTTGTATTCAAACTCACAGTTTATGTTTTGTCGTATTGTACACGACAGTTGTATTAGTAAGTTGTATTTGAATTCTGTACCACGTATCTGGCGACCCAAGATGGGTGATATATACCTAATTTTGGGGGCGTCACACAATGCGTCAGCTACCACGCTCGCTTTTTCCACGATAATATTGAATGGTATGGTCGTAATCTTCAACAGCTCGAGCCAACGTCTTTAGCGCATTATACGTTCATTTTGGTTGAAGAAATATTTAAGGGTTTTAGAAATGGGTTTTTTACTAGGGTCAATACAAAATTTGATTTCACGCTCTGGGGTAGGCCAGGAAGTCTTCAGAGAATACGTCGGGAAATTTATTAACAATAGAAATATCATTCAAATCTGACGTATTTTTGTTTAAATCAGTGACATGGGCTAAGAAAGCTTGACATCTGTTTTTCAATAAACGAATAGCTTTATGGCTTGATATGACAGTGATTGAATTTAGTGGTTTGGTTGCTTGAATTCGAAGAATAGGTTGGTTAGTAATATGAAAGCTAATAACCTTACGAAAACAATCGATTTTAGCATGATGAGTAATTAACCAATCAATACCTAAAATCACATCAAATGCAAGTATTTTCAAAGAGATAAGATCGACAGGTAATGTGCGGTTACCGATTTGAATCAAACAAGACTTATAAACAGTGGATGTAATGAAGGTTTCTCCCAACAGAGTTTCAACAGATAAGTCAAAGTCTAATTTTTCTGGAGTCAAATTTAAACGTTGAGCGCAAGTAGGAGAAATAAAAGAACGGGCAGAATCGGTATCTAATAAGGTATAAACTTCGCAAGAATTTATAATTAACTAACCCGTGCTAACTTCATTCGGGTTACTTTCTTTTTGAGAATTCACAAAAAATGCTCTTCTTGAAACCACCGACTTTGTTTTGTCCGTATCCGCCTTTGGTGTCACCGTCCCAGCTGGATTTGATTTTGCTATAGGTCAAAATTGAGCTATGTGACAGTCTTTTCCACAACTAAAACATACCTTGGAAGGCTGTGAATAGTTTGGACTTATGTGTCCCTCCTCTCCGCATCTGTAGCATTTAACTGGCGGTCGTTCTCCTCCCCTATAATTTGTTGTTGGTGCTGGTGTTGCTGCCAACGTCTTCCCATCATCGTTAAATCTTCTCTTCTTGAATTTTTCACTTGAATCATTTCTTCTATTATCTTGGCCATGATTACCACCAAAGTTGTTACCATTTATGGCATGATAATTTCCTCCATGATGGTTATCATTGTTTCGATGACCGTTACCACCGGTATGATTATTATCGTGTTGTTACTCGTTATCTTTTGGTTGGGCTGGTTCATTATCGCGCTCCAATAACTGAGCCCTATTCACTACATCTGAATACAAACACAATTTATGAGAAATGAGGTATTGACGTATTTCGGGTCTCAAACCTCGAAGAAACATTCGCATCATTCTCTCCTCATTATAACCAAATGGGATGCGAACCGGGACAACTCGGCAAACTTAGCTTCGTATTATGACACGGTCATATTGTTTTGCTCCAACTTGATAAACTCTACCTCCTTCATGTGACGAATACTTTCGGGAAAGTACTTGCCGTTGAACAATTCTTGGAACTTCTCCCAAGACATCTTCAAGGCGGCCAGTCGAGTATGTTTTATCGATTCCCACCAAAGAATCGCCTCTCCTCGCAATATGAAGGTGGCAAAGGTAACCTTTTGCTCCTCGGAGCATCCCAAGACATCAAATATCTTGGTGATCTACTTTATCCGCCTCTCCGCCTTAAGTGGTTTTGGCTCTCCCAAAAACTTCGGTGGTCGCAACTCCTTGAACTGATTAGCGGTGAGCATCCGAGAGTTGCTAGTATTTCCACCTGCATTTTGAACAGGAGTCTCTCTCGCCTGATGTTGCATAATTTACATAAAGCCTCTGAACATCCCATCGTTCATCATTTGATCGGTGTTGTTGTTTACCTGAGGATTATTATCTTCCTGTTGCACATTATCTTGGGTATTGATCGTTGGTGACTCAACGGTCTCATGTGCTTCATTGTTGATCTCAACATTTCAGATGCCATTTTCAAAAATTGTCACAAAATAAGGGTTAATTGACATGTCACATATTATTCCTATACTCTGACCGACCAAATAAATACCAAATAAACTTAGGTAGGTCATACCAGCGAAGGAATTTCCCATCTCTCCCCTCCTAGTTCTAGTCTCACATCTCAGTCAGGGATCATATCCCTAAGCTTTGATACCAACTGTGACGCCCCCAAAATTGGTATACATCACCCATTCTGAGTCGCTAAATACATGGTACATAAATCAAATACAACTTCTTTTATACAATACAACAACATCGTAGCTTAGAGTTTTTACATGAATATTGTCTCATAGACAGTATTCAAACTCAAATGAAGTCCTCATTACATTTATTATCACACTATTTCATAAAATAGTGAGGACTACTATAGCCACCATCTCGGACCATCACTCTGTTCCCCAACTAGTCCCGGCTACGTTTTTCATTTCCTGAAGAGAACAATGAAAGCAAAAGGGTGAGCTCAACTAGCCCAGTAAGAAATATTATGACTAAGATAATGCAGAATAAATTATCGTTAGCCTTCAACAGTGTTAAATTGATAAAATACAATAATCATCAAGTTTAACTACATCGGAACAAATAATCCATTAGAAGAATCAAGAAGAGCAAGATATCTACTATCTTCCATGATTTAAAAAGTTTTTCATCAACTTTATCGCTGAGACTCAGCTAATTAAATAAACCACATCATCGAATCATCCCTGCACTACCGGCCAAGGATATTCATGTAATCATCAATGGTAATGATCATACCAACAACTGTCCATCAATGCACTACGGGCCAATGAGGACTTTTATCACATCATTTGTACCATTACGGTTATGATTATACCGAATAATCCCTGGTCATAATCATACTTATCAATAGTACATCTATACACGTAAGCCACAGATGACTTTTATCACAAAATAAGCATGAGAATGATGACAATGATATAAGAATTCAATTAAAAGAAACAGAGGATAAATTTTTAAAGATTTATAATTTAATTTATCCAGAATTCAATAAAGTTCAAATTGTCAACATGATACTTCTTTGTGGAGTAAAATTCAAGAATGATATTGTATCAAAAATAATTTGGATTGAAAAGAAATCAATTTTTGTCATGAATAATTCCCCGGGTGAATAGTACCCGAGTGAATAGTATCCCGTGAATAGTATATCGTGAATAGTACCCCGTAAATAGTACTTGTAAATAGTACTTTGTGAATAGTACTCGTGAATAGTACTTTGTGAATAGTACCGTAAAAAATGAGTACTACTCATGGACAATACTCCGGCAAGAAAAGCTTAAAATTTAACAAGAATGTGCAGAAAATATCATTAAAAATTAGAAACTGAATCAAGTTGAAAGCTAGAATAATATTTTTAGGTGCTTATCAAATCAACTAATCAATTCTTAATAAAATAAAAATATATTATTTATATATACTACATATTATATAATATACACATAAATATTTATATTATATTTTATATATGTTAATATATACATATATATATATATATATATATATTGTTTATATATAATATATATTAATAAATAATTACATGTTAATATGTATTTATAAATAATTAAATATATAATATAAGAGTATAATAAAGAATACGAGATGAAATAATATTACTCACATACTACAGAGTATGGAAGACAATATTATTCCTTATGAATACTAAAAAAAAAAAAATATCCCTTACCTCAGAAGTAGACTAGATACTGAAATAGTGAGGTAGCAGACTTCTCTTCTACTTTCTCTCTAAAGCTTCTCTCTCTATAGCTTATCTCTCTATAATTGCTCTTGTGAGTCTTAGTGAATTGGTGAGAATGAAAGAAGAATGAGTTTCAATTTATAAGAAAACATAGTTTCGATAATTGCACGTTTTGGAGCGCGCCCGCGCTCAAGTAGCAGATGACATATTTTATCTCCAGGGAATGGCGCGGCCGTGCAGGAAATACACTACAAATTCGCGTGCCTGCACTGTTGGTTTTCTACTGCAGTGTCCTCTAGTAAAACGGCCATAACGTTTGATCAGTGAAGAGTTATGTGGCCTGCCACCTATCAAATCGAAGCTCTCGACGAGCTCTACAACTTTCATTATTTGATAAGTGAGAAATAATGGATAGATGAAGGCTAAAATTTGGTTGGAAGTGAAACCTATGCAAATGGCCACCCAAAATAGTGACGTTTAACGTCCGTTGGTACAAAGGTCATAACTCTTGCATCTGAACTCCGATTGGAATGATTCAAGATGTTCCGGAAAGCTAAGAAGATGCTATACAATATATTCAAAGTTCCAAGCCAAGAACATGAAATGAACACGAAAGCCCTGATGATGTTCGGATTGCTTTTCCTTGCGTTTTCATATCAATAATCGCTCACATCGTTCCCAAGCATATGATCTACAAAATGAACATGAAATGCATGAAAGGTAACTAAGAAACATGAGTTAGCAACTAATTCAAGACCGGATAAGTAGGTATAAAACCTACTTATCAAGTCTCGGCGATAAAATTGATAATAAACTTTTTAAATCATAGAAGATAGTAGATAGCATGCTCTACTTGACTCTTCTAATGGATTGCTTGTTCTACTGCAGTTAAATTTGTTGTTATTATATTTTATCAGTTTAACACTGTTGAAGGCTAACGATAATTTATTTTGCATTATCTTAGTCATAATATTTCTTACTGGGCTAGTTGAGCTCACCCTTTGTTTTCATTGTTCTCTTTAGGAAATGAGAATATAGCTGGGACTAGTCGGGGAACGGAGTGACGGTCCAGATGTTTGCATTAGTAGTCCTCACTATTCACCGTTGTTTCCCCTATTCCCTCCTAATCATGCCCCTCCGATCCCTTCTTAGGACAGTCCCTTTCTAGATGTTCCTTTGAGCCGCAAGTAAAGCAAGTGCCCTTCTTTGGGTTAGGACAGTTAGGTGTTATGTGGACTTCTTGACCACAATTATAGCACACTCGTTTTCCCTTCATACAAACCCCCAGGTGAGCTTTTCCGCAAGTCGGGCATGCTTCGATTCTCTTCTTTTGACCTCCTTGGTGATTTCCAGTTGATGAGTTGTCAGTCCACCTCCTCTTCTGATTGTTACTTCCTCTCGTGTTACTGCCACTGGCCTTATTAATTCCCTCATTTTCACTCTTCTTCTTCTTCTTCTTCTTCTTCTTCTTCTTCTTCTTCTTCTGATCCTGATTATACTTAGTCACCGCATCGCTTCCACCTTCAGTGAGGATGACCTTCTCCAATACTCCAGAAAAAGTTTTCAACTAAAACATTGACACTTTACTATATAACCAGGGCTTCAGTCCCTGTTCAAACCTTATTGATTTTCTCTCATTCGTGTGCACTTGATATGTGGCGAACCTAGCCAACTCATTGAATCTTGCCGCATAGTCTGGTACGGACATATTTCCTTGCTTCAATTCTAGAAATTGTTCCTCCATTTGGTTCTGCGAGCTTGTGGGGAAGTACATCTCAAAGAACCTCTCCTTAAACCTCTCCCAAGTTACCACACCTTCTCCTCCACGGACCTTATTTGCTTGCCACCAATAACTAGCTTCTTATTTTAGCATGAATGTTGCGTAGGCAATTTTCTGGTCCTCTCTGACTCTGGCGACGTCGAAAACTTTTTCCATCTCTATAACCCAAGTTTGAGCTTCTATCGGGTTCATGGAGCCTTTAAACTCTGACAGTCCTATCGTTTTCAAGTCCTTGAACGTTGTATTCGGTTGAGCTTGAGGTTGATTATTAATCGCTCCAGCTAATAAGTTTACGAATTCTTTGAATCAGGTTTAGCATTAAGCGTCGTTGTTGTTATAAATCGACTCTTCTTCTTAAAATTTAGTTAACGGTTTGGTCTTCTTCTCGGTGGTATATTTCTGTTAAAATATATGTTTATTAGATCTTTATTCAATTATCTAAATATTTAAGGTTTAACTTAAACATTTTAACATAATCACTTAACACATTTTCTTAAATAACTATGATATATTATTTAATCAAAAGTTTTAACAAACTACGATATCATCACTGCTATTTACATCAACTATCCCGAGATAAAGAATCTACAAGATTTAAAACATAAAAATATTCCTCTATTTATAAACACATTAGAATTACATTTATAATTACCAAATAGGTTTTCACATAATTAAACTATTCATATCACTGTCTGCTAAGGCGTTGAATAGCTTTTCTACGCTCTTCTTCCATAATGCAAGACATCGTCCTGCGATCTAGCATGTACGATGGTAGTCCTTCGAACTGAATTGGGTATCTCAGAACTCGATCATGGGCCTCATAAATCTCATTTTGAAGCGTAGAGTACATCTCCTCAAGCTTAGCCTTCTTCGCCCGAAAGTTCTCTTCTGCAAGATCTGCACATCGTGATTCCCTTACCCATGCCTCCTCTGTAATGGTCAGCCTTGTTGAGTTCTCTTTCAGTTCATTCTTCAACTGTTTTATTTCCTCTGACTTCTACTCGGTTTGACCCTTCTCGTGAATTAAATCCCACTTTACGTTTCCTAGACATGTGTGAAGAGTCACAACCTCCCTATCCCTCTACTTGATGGTAAGCTGTTGAATAATCCTCCGCTCCTTTAGCTTCTGAACAGTATCTCGTAAGTCTATGTTATGGTCATGTAGCTTGTCGTACATCTCAGCACTGATAGAGTTCGGTGGGAACTCATTTTCCTCCTCTTCTTCCTCAGGATCCTCCTCTGGATCAGACTCAGGCTCATGCTCCTAACCAACAACAGTGATCAACGGAGATGGCTCTCTCTGTACCAACTGCTCCCAGACGACATAAATGTCTCGGGGCTCCTCCTCTGTAGGTACTCGGGGTTCCTCCTCCCCAGCTTGACTAGCTCCTCCAACATAAGACATCTTGACAACACAGTTTTAAGTTTTAGTTACTAATCGATACTCGCGAGCACATAAGTTTATCACATAAACACATAAAGTCTTTTATTATCTTCAATGAATTTAAGAATTCATTTTCTAGAACTCGATAAGAGTCTACCACCACTATGTTCGCAATCTCCTATAAGGCTACTACCTAAGGTTGTTCCCCCACCTAAGGTTCATAACCTATAGCTTTGATACCAACATGTGACATCCCCAAATCCGGGTACTTCAATTCCCACGGGATTTGGTTTTCACTGTACAAACATCATATCACTACTAGAAAATTGACCTATAGCGACGGTCGCAGACCGTCACTATAGGCCTAAAGATCGTCGCTATAGGATTTAGCGACCGTCGCCATAGAAGCCATCGGTAAACACTATAACGACGGTCTTTAGGACTATAGTGACGGTCGACGATCGTTGCTATAGACTTTTTAGATTTCAAAAAAGAATTAATTAATAATGCACATTTATTCAACAAACACAAGTACACTATAAAGTAAAACATAAAAAATATTATATACATCATTTAAAATTATTCACATTACAAATCAAGACTTAACAATTGCTTAATCAAATTTGGAGCAAATTTATTGTCACATATTTGGCCTCATGGAGACTCCACTTTGGCATTACGTTTTCTTACCCGAGATTACAAGAGAAGTTAGTTAGAATATTATGTCCAAAAAATGAGAAAAAGAAGGCTGAAAGATGGATACTCACTCCTCCACATTTTCTTCAAGTCTATGATCTACAGGCAGTTCGGAGACAGCAGTCAAAAAAAATATTCCCTTTTTGAGGATCTCACTTCAATGCAAGCACCTCCTTCCCTTTATTTCTACTCATGCACAGGGCTCGTCCTAAAACTATAAAAGAAAAAAAATCCAAAAGAGAAACGTAAGCTTTAAAAAGAAAGTCTCACTAGAGTAGTGGGTAAAATAATATTTAAACTTTTTGGTTTAAAGAAATATGCATTAGAATGTTGATGAGCTTATTACCTTACTGAATTGTTGTTTTTGCTTCTTTTTGTAATTTCGTTAGTTTGAATTTTCAATGGCAGCTAGTAAAATGAGAATCCTGTCCAAAGGCCCCAAGCATACTACAAGTTACTTCCAACAGCTTATCTACCATACACAATACAATTTAATTTATTAGTGAGATACCTTCTAAAGTCGAATGAAATAAATTAATACTTTCATCTCAAACAACCATACAAGCACTCCCAGTATATTAAATCTATATGTTCAATTATCAATATACTACTCAAAGTGGCTACATAATAGCCTATTTTTTCTCTTTTAATAGAAAACATAGCATAGATTATTGCACCTACTAAAATAAATAATCATATTTCATATTTAGGAATAAAGAGAAAATCAGAAAGCACTATCATGTTTCTGCACGAAATAATAGTGTATCAAGTGTTAAGTGTTATTTAAGTTGGGATGAAACTAAGAAGTTTTTGGAAGAAAAACATAAGACGATCAAGAAATCTAATTTCATGTTCATCTATGGCATTTAATGAAATAAGTCTAACAAAAATGAAAAATTAGTGTTGTTATTACGAGAAATCACGTCAAATAACAAAAGATGCAACAGTCAAATTCATAACAAATAATGGAGCTCAACATTAGTAGAATAAGGATAGATAGACAATGGCAAGGGCATATGCTTAAACAATTTACCTTCTCACTCACGCTAAAACTAACCAATTGTTCAAAGCTAAAGTTCAGCCACGCGCGCAATGAAAGTCAACTTATGATCTCTTGCTTAATAAACCAAACCAGTCGCAAACAAAAAGAACAATACTAAAAGACTTGACTGTAATAAGCTACCTAACACATATAAACCATAATTTTCCATAACATGAAACAAAGTTCATGATGTGGCAAAACTAGATTCATTCATTCTATGCAAAATAAAATTAATAGCCAGCCGGTATGTTCATTAGATATAAATTATCATAAAACCAAAAGGCATGACTGGTTTGCAATATGCACAACATAAATTGATTCCACTTGACCCACCACCACCGCCAATATCAACCAACATCACAATCCAGCTACAACTTATGTCTTATAGCTAGCATAACCGACACATAATTTACCAGGAATTTTTTTCCCACTGCCTTGGCTTTAGAATTTTGTTTTAGCTCGCAAGTTTTTGAAAATGGCAACAACATTGGAAGCTGTGTTTGCTTCTGAAAAAACGTAAGCAAAGGCATTTTGGCAGCCAAAAAAACACTTAAGCAGCAAAAATGTGAAATCTCAAAAGGACATATATAACTAATGCGAAATGAAACCCGAACTATTCCTTACAAAATAAAATTGGTTTATATGCAGTTTTCGAGTTGCTGTAATCCTTGTGTTGACGAAAATGCACTTTTCCCTAAGATTCTCTTTTCATTTCAGTATAAGAATATCTAAAATACAAATAAGCATAAGCTTGATGAGAAGATTCTAGAATAGTGGATGTGAATTAAGAAGGCAACTAACTAACTACATATCAGTGGAATATTACATTTATAAACCATAAAAACAAGGTTGGCCTAGGCTAGCAGATAGTGGCTTGCCTTGGTTAGTGCTTTCAAATCAGGACGCCCGCAGCCTGTTTGGTGTTGTCATCAGGTGCACCTCCTTTATGTAGAAATTTCTACATTAGTATAGAATATGGAAAAGCAAAGGAGTACCAATATGATACGCCACAAAAATAAAATTTTTGAATGCCCATAAACAATTCCACAACTTTAGATATGTTCTTGAGTTCATCCTCCTCTTTAATAAGAAATGTGCTAGCAAACAAGTGATTTGTAAGATGGAAAAAAAGAATAAGAAAAATAATTGACTAATTCTGTTTTCGTAAGTAAATTTATTGAGCAGTATCCGAGGGGCGGAACCAAATTACAAGCCCAAATACCAGCTACACAACTTAAACAAAGATAAGGTAAATACAAAGCCCAAAAAGTGAAACAGATGTACCCCAAAGAAAAACTATACCAGATTCTATACCTCCAAGGGGATAACTCCCTAGCATTGTACCCTCTAATACAACACTCAAGACTGCCGAGAAAAGGGGGGACAAGATGCTAACCTTAGGCTTTGGACTTTTCTCTTTCTTTTTATCAACTTCTGTTTTTCCACACCTCTTCTACTTTTCATATACACACGCACAAGGAAGGTATATCAGAAAATCATAATACTTTCGGTTGAAAATTTAGTAAACTCAACCTCCTGTGCAGGCCCGCGGGAATGAGAGCAGGGAATGATCCTCTTCGTCTTTACTTCTCCACGCACCGGCGGATGATAGCAGCAATCGGCGAAATTGTTCGATCTCGGTCCTCTTGCTCCGACTCCGCCAACCGCCTCACCATCCCAAATCCTATGCCTTGATTAAGCTTCAATAGCTCAAAATTTCTGTTCAATTTTGCACTAAAACCCTAAGTACTATCAAGCACTGCTTAAATGCATACGAGAGAGAAAGAGTGAAGATACTGAAATGATTTGGGGGAAAGTGGGAGGGTTTTATCTTTAAAAAACCTCTATACCGACGGTTCCGTTCTGACCGTCGCTATAGATACCCTATAGTGACGGTTCCATGTCGACCGTCGCTATATGTCGAATTTCTAGTAGTGTTCGCTAGTATGACCTACCTAAGTTTATTTAGTATTTAATTGGTCGGTCAGAGTATAGGGATAATATGTGACATGTCAATTAACCCTTGTTTTTGTGGAAGTGTTTGAAAAGGGCATCTAAAAATGTTGAGATCAACAATGAAGCACATAAGACCGTTGAGTCACCAACGATCAATACCCAGGATAATGTGCAACATGAAGACAATAATCCTTAGATAAACAACAACACCGATCAAATGATGAACGATGAGATGTTCAGAGGCTTTATGCAATTCATGAAACATCATGCGAGAATGTCTCATGTTCAAAATGTAGGTGGAAACACTGGAAACTCACAGATGGTCACCGCTAAGCAATTCAAGGAGCTGGGACCATCAGAGTTTTGGGAAAAGCCAGAACCACTTAAGACGGAGACATGGATAAAGCAGATCACCAAGATATTCGAAGTCTTGAGATGCTCTGAGGAGCAAAAGGTTTCCTTTTCCACCTTCATGTTGAGAGGAGAGGCAGATTACTGGTGGGAATCAGTAAAGTGTACTCAGCCTGCCACACTCAAAATGTCTTGGGAGAAGTTCCAAGAGCTATTCAACGACAAGTACTTTTCCGAAAGTATTCGTCACATGAAAGAGGCGAGTTCATCAAGCTAGAGCAAAATAATATGACCGTGACACAAAGATCTGAAGTTTACTAAGTTTACTAAGTTGTCGGTTTACACTTGGTTGATAATGAGGAGAGAATGACGCGGATGTTTCTAAGAGGTTTGAAACCCGAGATACGTCAATACCTAATTTCTCACAAACTGTGTTTGTATTCAGATGTTGTAAATAGGGCTCAGTTATTGGAGCGCGATAATGAGTCAACCCAACCAAGAGAGAGCAGCCGGAAAGTCGATAATACAAGTGGTAGCAGTCATCGAAGTGGTGACAACAAACGTGGAGGGAATCAACATGCCAGAAATGGTGACCACTTTGGCGGTAATCATGGCCAAGATAATAAAAGTGGAAATTTCAAGAAGAGGAAATTCAATAATGATGAAAAGACATTAGCATCAGCACCTGTTGTTAAGGAAAGAGAATGACCGCTGGTTGTATGTTACAAATGCAGAGGGGAGGGACACATCAGTCCAAACTGTACGCAGCAAACCAAAGCATGTTACAATTGTGGAAGAGAAGGTCACCTAGCCCGATTTTGTCATGCACCAAAGTCAAGTCCAGCTGGGATGGAGGCATCAAAGGCCGTCCCAGACAAGACAAAACCGGTAGTTCGAGGGAGAGCGTTTGTCGTAACCTCCCAAAAAGCGAGGAATCTGAACGAGGTGATCACGGGTAAGCTAATCATAAACTCTTGCGAAGCTTATACCTTATTTGATACAGGTTCTACCCATTATTTTATTTCTCCGACTTGCGCTCAACATTTAAATTTGACTCCGGAGAATTTAGACTTTGACTTATCGGTTGAAACTCCGTTAGGAGAAACCTTTATTACATCCACTGTTTATTAGTCTTGTTTGATTCAAATCGGTAACCACACATTACCTGTCGATCTTATTTCCTTAAAAATACTTGCGTTTGATATGATTTTAGGGATTGATTGGTTAACTACTCATCATGCAAAAATTGATTATTTTCGTAAGGTTGTTAGCTTTCATATTCCTAACCAACCTATTATGAGAATTCAAGCGACCAAACCACTAAAGTCAATCACTGTCATATCAAGCCATAAAGCTATTCGTTTATTAAAAAATGGAAGTCAAGCTTTCTTAGCCCATGTCACAGATTTAAACAAAAATATGTCAGATTTGAATGATATTTCCATTGTTAATAAATTTCCTGACATATTCCCTGAAGAACTTCCTGGCCTACCCCCAGAGGGTGAAATTTTATTTTTGTATCGACCTGGAACCCGGTACAAAACCTATTTTCAAAGCTCCATATCGAATGGCTCTTGTTGAACTTCAGGAGTTAAAGACCCAACTACAGGAATTGTTAGACATCGGTTTCATTCATCCTAGTACGTCTCCTTGGGGTGCTCTTGTTCTATTTGTAAAGAAGAAAGATGAGAGTATGCGACTTTGTATTGATTATCGAGAGTTGAATCATGTCACCATCAAAAATAAGTACTCGGTGCCTCGTATTGATGCCCTCTTTGACCAGTTGCAAGGCACCAAATTCTTTTCAAAGATCGATCTTCATTCCGGATATCATCAGTTAAAGATTAAAACTGATGACATTCCAAAGACTGCTTTCAAAACTCGGTACGGGCATAATGAATTTCTAGTCATATCTTTTGGATTGACTAATGCTCCTGCTGCCTTCATGGATATGATGAACCGAGTATTCAAGGAATATTTATATCATTTTTTGGTTGTGATGACATTCTCATTTACTCCAAAAGTCGTGAAGATCATATGCAAGTACGAGTGCGATATTGTCAACGCAAAGGCCCATTTTGTATGACTTGCAAAGGATAGAGATAGAGATAAAGACTCCAGGGACCCACGTGATGATGACAAATATACGAGTAGAACCGACTTTAATCGATAAAGTTAAAGCTGCTCAAGCTACGAACCAGAAGTTGATGCGTATGAAGAAGAAAGTGCAAGAAGGTGCTATTTCAGAAACAAGAATCTATGAAGAAAGAATACTACGAGTCAACTCCAGACTTTGTGTTCTAAACGACCCTAATTTAAAGTATAAGATCATGATGGAGGTGCACAACACACCGTTTGCAATCCATCTTGGGAGTACCAAAATGAATCGTGATCTTTGACATACATTTTGGTGGAGCAATATGAAGAGAGAGGTAGCAGAGTTTATCTCAAGGTGTCTAACTTGTCAACGAGTCAAGGCAGAGCATCAAGTGCTAAGAGGTCCATTGCAACCACTTGAAATTACAGAATGGAAGTGGGAGCACATTACCATGGATTTCGTTACTGGTCTTCCCAAGGTTTCTCAAGGCATTGATGCGATTTGGGTCATTGGTAATAAATTGACCAAGTCTGCTCATTTCTTACCTATACGAGAAACTTATTCACTTGAACGTATTTCTCGTATGTACATAAATGAGATTATAAGACTGCATGGCATGCCAGTATCCATAGTTTCTAATCGAAACCCAAGATTCACTTCACGATTTTGGGTTAGTTTACAAAAAGCTATGGGCACAGATTTACGATTTAGTTCGGCATATCATCCTCAAACAGACGGGCAGTCAGAGAGGACTATTCAAATTCTTAAAGATTTATTAAGACTCTGTGTCCTTGACTTCAAGGAAAGTTAGGATAAGTTCTTGCCATTAGTGGAATTCTCCTACAATAACAGTTATTAAGCAAGTATTGGCATGGCTCCATTTGAGGCGTTGTATGGATGCAAGTGTCGTTCTCCAGTATGTTGAGACGAGGTGGGTGAAGCAACGTTGTTAGGATCGGAGTTGGTACGTATGACTACAGAAAAGATTCAAATGATCTGACAACCTATAAAAACCTCACAAGATCGACAAAAGAGTTATGTTGATCTTCATCGCAGGGATGTGGAATTCAATGTTGGAGAACATGTGTTGTTACGTGTTGCTCCATGGAAAGGAGTTACAAGATTTGGAAAGAGAGGAAAGCTCAATCCTTAAGACCATTCGAAATCCTCAATCAAGTAGGAATTGTGGCTTATAGACTAGCCTTACCGCCAAGTATGTCTCGTGTTCATAATTTTTTTCACATATCTATGTTACGTAAATATGTGGAAGACCTGAACCATATTATTGAATTAGAACCGGACGAGATAGCGGAAGATTTAATGTATGAAGAGGTACCTGTTAAAATCTTGGATAAGAAGGAGCATATTCTACGCTCCAAGATTATATCTCAAGTCAAAGTTTTGTAGAGAAACCACGATATTGAGGAAATGACCTAGGAGTTAGAATCTAAAATAAAATCAAAGTATCCTCACCTCTTCGACATACCAAGTATGTACCCTAATTTCGAGAACGAAATTTCATAAAAAGAGGAGGTTGTAAGACCCCAACTTTTATAAATAAAGATTAATTTTTCTCGAAATATATTTTTGAATATTATGGTGTGGTTTTGATATAATGTTATAGTTGTGGGTAATATTTATAAATTTTGCAAAGTATGCAAGTTGTTATAAAATATTCGATTGGTCAGACAATATTTGTTTTAAACAGAAAATATTCGTACGACGGCATAATCATTGGTGGACCCCACAACGAAATTATTATCGGTGTTAGAAAATGACAGAAATATCTTTTTATAAAAATAACGGTGAAAGTTTTACCGTTAATTGTTGAACTACCCAAAGGTAAAAAATGCGATGTCTGGCGTTATGGTTGTATAGTAGCACACGGTATTGATTATTGATGCTTACGTGAGAAGTCACTCAGTTATACTCAATTATTGCTACAGTAATTGATGCATAATATCTCTCATATTTTTTATTCAATTATTGTCACAGTATCATCTGCATAATATTTTATATTATTAAATCAATAATTGAGACAACAAAGTTATTCATATTATTATTTTCAATATTGACGATGTCTAGAAAGTTCTGTCGAGGAGATGTTTGGTCACCTAATTGCGCGCCAATAAGGAAAAATTCTTATCGAAAAGCCCCCTCTTTCTTGGGAATGATCTGGTTGTGAAATATTGTGAGTTATAATATTAATGATGAATAATTGTTGAAGTATTAAGAATGTGTTTATTGAAGATAAGTGAATTACAAAAGTTAGAGGGGAATAATGCAAACTTGGAAAACTTTAGGGGTACTAAAGTGTAATAAGTTAAATCAATCTGGACAATAGGTGGTGGTTTTAATAGTAAATTAATCTGGACCGTCGATGGTGGTTTTAATAGTAAATAAATCTGGACCGTCGGTGGTGGTTTTAATAATAAATGAATCTGGACCGTCGGTGGTGGTTTTAAAAGTAAATCAATCTGGACCGTCCGTTCTAATAGTAAATTAATCTGGACCGTTCGTGAATTAGTTACTATTTAGTCATTTCTTCTATAAATAAAAGCTTAATTCTTCTTTCATTCTCACCAATTCACTAAGACTCATAAGAGAAACTATAGAGAGAGAAACTATAGAGAGCAAGAAGAAGAGTATTATGCTACTTCACTATTGTAGTATCCAGTCCTCTACAAAGGTAAGGAGTAATATTTCTTTCGTATTCATAATGAATACTATTTTTTTTATTCATCCTTTAATATGTCGAATAACTTTGTCTACTACGGGATTACGTGCATCGTATTTACGGTGAAAATCCATTCTTGATTTAGTATGTTATTTCTTTTCATATTCTTAAATCTAAACTTACTATGGTAAGTATTGCTTCTATAATCCTTGAAATTAGTGGAATATCCTTGAGTTTTACGCTTTATCTAGTATCGTTTCATTAAAATATTGATCTGAACTTTCTTATTAAATATCAATATTTTCACTGGGGTACTATTCACAGGTTACTATTCACCCAGTTACTATTCATTAAAATATTATTCACTCGGGTATTCAGGGCACTTTTCATGCAGGGGTACTATGCACGAGTTACTATTCATGGGCTACTATTCACTCGATTACTATTCACTCAAATATTATTCACTCGGGTATTCGGAGAACTTTTCATGCCGGGGGTACCATTCACGGGATACTATTCCTGAAGTACTATTCACAGGGTACTATTCACGGGGTACTATTCACCAAAAAATTTATTTCTTTTCTGTCCAAATTATTTTTGATACATGAATATTATTCTTGAATTTTACTCCACAAAGTAGTATCATGTTGACAATTTGAACATTATTGAATTCTGGAAAAATTAAATTATAAATCTTTAAAATTTATCATGTGTTTTATTTTAATTGAATTCTTATATCATTGTCATCATTCTCATGCTTATATTGTGATGAAAGTCATCTTTGGCTTACGTGCATAGATGGACTGTTGATTGGTATGATTATGACCAGGGATCATTCGGTATAATCATGACCCGTAATGATACAAATGATGTAGTAAAAATCCTCATTGGCCTGTAGTGCATTAATGGACAGTTGTTGGTATGATTATGACCAGGGATTATTCGGTATAATAATTACCATTGATGATTACATGAATATCCTTGGCCCGTAGTGCAGGGATGATTCGATAATGTGGTTTATTTATTAAGCCGAGTCTCAATGATAAAGTTGATGAAAACCTTTTTAAATCATATAAGATAGTAGATAAAATGCTCTACTTGACTCTTCTAATGGATTGCTTGTTCCGCTACAGTTAAACTTGTTGTCTAGTATATTCTATCAGTTTAACATTGTTAAAGGCTAACGATAACTTATTATGCATTATCTTAGTCATAATATTTCTTACTGGGCTAGTTGAGCTCACCCTTTTGCTTTCATTATTCTCTTCAGGAAATGAGAACATAGCCGGGACTAGTCGGGGAACGGAGTGATGGTCCGAGATGGCTGTTTTAGTAATCCTCACTATTTAGTGTGATAATAAATGTGATGAGGATTGAATTTGAGTTTGGATATTGTCTATGAGACAATATTCATGTAAATACTCTCAGCTCTTGTTGTATAATTAAGTTTGTATTTGTATTGAGTACCATGTATTTGGCGACCCAAGATGGGTGATGTATACCTATTTTGGGGGCGTCACAAATTTATTCTAAGTCCTTGTACATATGTTCCTATTATCTATCAAAGGACTTTACAGCTTTTTTTAATGCAAGCATACTTGCATATTCATTCATATATATCATAATCAAATCATATATAAATAGGAATATCATTTACATGCTTATTCTTGATAGAGAGTACTTATATTAAATTAATTCTCAAACTTTTTCGAAATTAAAATAATAATAATTGAATAATATTAATAAGACTCCTCTTATTAATTTATATTTAATATTTCTAAATTAATAAATAATAAATATTAAACTATTTAATTTTTTCTATCACTATAGATTAAATTAAATACACTTAACATATTATTACGATTATGTCATTAACTTCTTAAATAATTATTCTTTGTTTTATGGTGTGACCCTTTAGGTTCTCCGTATTAAACCGGTTGTGAATAAATCAATTAGAACAATTCTAATCTTATTTAAATAAATAAATTAAACTAATAATCAATTTAAATAAATAATACTTATTCTACAATAAGGATAAGTCTCCTTAGCGATCAACGACTTTCTGGATAATATAGATTTCAACAGTAATCATAAAAGAACCTTTGAGTAAATAGTTACCGTACAATTCAATCATTCCACCATACAATGTTCTAATTAAATATAAGACATGAAATTACTGTCAAGCCTTATTTTATTTAATTATATGTATTTTGATTCTCAAATGCACAACTCCGAATAAATACAAATTAGAAACTCCTTTCTAATTTTATTCCACCTTGTCCAAGGATTCCTGAGTTGTCATTTATCAAATCACATAGGACATTTCTCTTCTTTTACTAGAAGTGGTAGATTCTTTATTGATCATACATTACCTCCACATATAACTTATTACACCCAAGCATACCCTTTGATATACCCTAAGAGTCTTAAGGGACATGTCAAAGTATAACTTATTATATACAAGATACAATGATAATCTCAAGTTTAAGGATCACTTGTACTACTATCACTACATGAATTTCTATTAACAAACAAGTAAAATTTAATTATGTATTCCTTAGCGAGCCACGTTTAGTGAACTTATTCTTCAATAAGCACCTACATACTTGCTTTAGTGTCTCCACACAAATGATCATTAGATCAATAATCCTCATCCAATGAGCAAGAAATATACCAATCTATCTGAATTCACTAATCCCCTTTTTAGTAATCCAATGATTTGGAACTGTTTTAGTTTTAAGCTATCTAAGAATTTAGATCTCATTACCATGATCATCATCATGATTATAAAAGTATTGCTTAAAACTATGGGTTTAACATATATTATTAAAACAACACCATGTAGATAATTAAATGCTTGTAATAAATGAATACTTTTATTAATAAATAAATAAGATTGTCACAAAGTATATGTTTTATCATCATACATGATTGGCTTGTATGCATACTACTTTCAATATATATACATAAGATATATGATATATAGAGAAGTTTACATATAAGAAATATATATTGCACAAGGATTTCTCTCTTCTCCAATTTTTCTACAAACAAATGACTACTACAAAGTAGTGTTCTATTGGAATTTTCTGTGAATTGCTATCACGAATAATTCATCAAGGCTTGGCATATATCCTGAAAGTATATCGTCTTTAACCCTTAGCAAACCAATCGTGGTGGGGGCGATAAAGACCTTAAGGACACGGATCACCCGTGTGACGCCCAAAAAATAGGTCTACACAACTCATTCTAAGTCGCCAAATACATGGTACATAAAATAAATACAACTTCATTATTACAATTGTCGTGCAAAATACGACAACACATATGATGTGAGCTTAATTACAAATATTGTCTTCTAGACAGTATTCAAACTCAAATAAGTCCTCATTACAATTATTGATACACTATTTTACAAAATAATGAGGACCGCTAAAACAATTGACTTAGAACATCACTCCACGCCCTGACTAGTTTCTGCTATATTCTCGCCTCCTGAGAAGAAAAATGAAACAAAAAGGAAAATGGTGAGCTCAACTAGCCCAATAAAAAATATTATGACTAAGATAATATACAACAAATTATCGTTAGCCTTCAATAAATCAGATAAAATATAATGGACAACAAGTTTTAGATCAATATTCGTAGCGGAAATAGCAATTCATTAGAAGAGTTAAGTAGAGAATGAAATCTACTATCTTCTATGATTTAAAAGTCCATCATCAATATTTTATCCCTGTAACATCAATCAATACACATCTTGAATCAAATATTCATCTTTGTACTATGGGCCAAAGATATTCATTTGTCTCATCAGTTGGTCATGTTCATCTCAACACATGTTCATCTTTGCACTACGGGCCAAAGATATTCATCAGATAATCATTTATCTTTGCACTACAGGCCAACGATATTCAGTTATCTCATCATTTAGGACAGAGGATGATGAAAAATATCTTAAAGAAACGAATTCAGTGGGATGAAAGGACAAAGATTAGGGATTCGTACTTTAGATAATCCAAGTTCAAAAATAATTCGTAATAAACCATAGTGGAGTAAAATTCGAGAATGAAGATCAAAACATAGATACAATCAAAGATAGTAACCATAATAAATATCTTGGACATCTAACTGGAATATTGGATATAATGTTGAAGGAAACTTGTACTGAATAGCAACTCTCAAAGTATCTAAATACTCACAAAATACGCTCGATATTATAGAGAGAGAAAACTTCTGATTCTGGTGTGATTTTCAATTCTAACTAAGCACCCAATTTATAGGAAAATGCTAGAACGCCAAAGAAGACTAAATTTAATAAAATAATATTTTCAAACATTTCTACGCACACCTCCTTGACCAAATTATCAGCACACCACAAGCGGGGCCCACCAAATTCAGTATTTTTCCACAACAACCAAAAGTGAGGCCCACACATGTTTTTCATAAAAACATTTATTTCTGAAAATTCAATAATTCGTAATAAATAGCCATTTTATCAGAAAAAAATATGAACCTTATGTCCATTCCATAGAAAATTTAATTCTCTACAACTTTGTAGAAGAAAGTTTTTCCAAATTCCAATCAAAAAATGACCGAAATTCACAAACGGATGATTTTTATTACCTCAATTCCGACAAAATACTGATAAAGCACCTCAACATTAATTCCTTCATTTATATCCACATAAAAATAAATATTTCTTTATCATATAAATCAATAATTAATTATTCACAAATAATATTACAGAATCACAATAATGACAACTTAGGTGCCCAAAATAGGTATACATCACCTATTCTCGAGTCGCCAAATACATGGTACATGTAATACAAATACAACTTAATTATACAACCGTCGTAAAGTACGGGTACAAAACATAAGTCGTGAGTTTTAATACAAATATTGTCGCCTCAGACAATATACAAACTCAAATTCAATATTATTACATTTATTTTCCACTATTTCACCAATATAGTGAGGACTACTAATGCTATCATCCGTCCGCTACCCGCTCCCCGACTAGTCCTCGCCACGCTCTCATTTCCTTTCAAGAGAACAATAAAAGTAAAAGGGTGAGCTCAACTAGCCCAAGAGAGGAAATATTATGACTAAGATAATGCGTAATATATTATCGTTAGCCTTCAACAAAGTTAAACCGATACAATATAACAACCATCAAGTTTAATCATAATGAACAAGCAATCCATTAAAAGAGTCAAGTAGAGAATAAAATCTACTATCTTTTATGATTTAGAAGGTTTTTCATCACTTTTATCACTGACTCAAATTAATAAATAATCCACATCATCGAATCACCCCGCACTACTACCAAGGATATTCTTTAGTAGTATCACGACCACAATTATCCATGCACTACGGGCCAAGAATATTTGTGTATTCATTAATGGTCATGATCATGCCAACAATCGCCCATCAATGCACTACGGGCCAATGAGGACTTTTTCCACATCATTTGTAATATTACTACCATGATTACAATCAATAATCCTCGGTCATAATCATACCAAGTCCATCTATGCACTATAGGCCATGTATGACTTTCAACAAAATATAAACATGAGGATGATGACAATGATATAAGAATTCAATAAAAAAAGTTCAAGAATTAATTTATCCAGAACTAATAACGCCCAAATTGTCAACATGATACTCGCTTGTAGAGTAAAATTCAAGAATGCTCGTAAGAATATTTCCATGAAAAGATATCGATGAAGCGCAAATATCAAGGATATTCCACTAATTTCATGGAGTATAGAAGTCAAAACTTTAACCAACTCGAGTATAATAAGGAATGGAATAACAAAAGAAATCACCAAGTGCATGCGATAGACCGCATACAGCAGTTATTCCAATGTATAATAAATAATCGGAATCAGTCCAAATAAAAAACGCATGCATGTGATATTCCAACAAAATAATAAAGATTTTAATCAGTCCCATGAAAACGCATGCATGATATATTCCAACAGTAATAATAAAGATTTTAATCAGTCCCGCAGAAACGCATGCATGTGATGTTTCCAACATAATGATAAATAATGGAACCAGTCCCACAGAAACGCATGCATGTGATGTTCCAATGTAATGATAAAGAATGGAATAATGTAAAGAATTTCACCAAGTATAGGGTAGCTCACAGATATAAAGTTATTCCAATGTAATAATAAAGAATGGAATAATGTAAGTTCTCTTCATGGATAAGAAAGAAATAATACTCCCAAATACCTTAGAAAAACCGGATAATCGGAATAAAGGAGGTAGCAGACTTCTCTTCTTCTTTCTATAATTTCTCTCTATAATAATCGCTTAAAAGCTTTTGTGAATTGGTGAGAAATGAAGGAAGAATGAGCTTCTATTTATAGGAAAATATAGTTTCGATAATTGCACGCTTTGGGGCTCAAAAATTACAAAGACAATACCTCCAACTTTTCTTTCATTTTTAATTTAGTCCCGCAAGTATTATCAAACTTTCACCACCTCCCCTAATAGTAAATAATGTGAATCAATAGTTCAATCATGTGAATCAATAGTATAATCATGTGAAAAATACAAATTACAAAGATAGTACTCTCCATCTATACCTCCATTTTTAACTTAGTCATGCAAGTATTATCAATCTTGCACCAACTCCCCTAATAGTAAATAATGTGATTCAATAGTACACACATGTGAACAAATAGTTATATAAGCATGTGAATTAGTAGCAATTAATTGCTCATTTATCCGATAAATTACCCGATTTATCAATATAACCCCTGACATCAATTATCATCTAATAGATGTCGATTTCCACTAACACTAATAATCCCAACACAATGGAACTATCAATATCATTTTAATCAACACAACTTATTCATCATTAATATTATAACTCACAATATTTAACAACCAGTGTCGCTCCTGTGAAAGAGGGGCTTTCCGATAAGGATTTCTCCTTATCGGGCGCCGCAATTAGTGTGACCAAACCTCTCCTCGATGTAACTTCTAGACATATCATCAATATTGCAAATAATAATATGAATAACTTTGTCGCCTCAATTATTGATTTAATAATATAAAATATTATGCAAATGATATCGTGACAATAATTGAATCAATAATATGAGAGATATGATGCAAAGAATTATCAGAGTAATAATTGAGTATAACCGAGTGACTTCTCACATAAGCATCAATAATCAATACCGTGCGCTACTATGCAACCACGCCAGATAATCGTATTTTTTTAACACCGGTGTTTCAACAGCTTAATCTGTAAAACTTCCGCCGTTATTTTCATAAAGTATTTTTGTCGCTTTCAAATCCGACAATAATTCCGCTGGGGGTCCACCAATGATTGTGTCGTTGTATTTAATATTCCCTCGCTAAAACGAATATTCCCCACCAATCGAATATTATATAACAACTCTTATGACTTTGCAAAACTTGTAAATAATACCCACAACTATAACATTATATCAAATCCACACCATAATATTCAAAAATATATTTCGAGAAAATTTAATCTTTATTTAAAAGTTGGGGTCTTACAACCTCCCTTCTTATGAAATTTCATCCTCAAAATTAGGGTGCGCACTGTATGTCAAGAGGTGAGGATACCTTGATTTCATTTCGATTCTAATTCCCAAGTCATTTCTCAACATCGTGGTTTCTCCACAAAACTTTGACTTGAGGTATAACCTCGAGCGTAGAATATGATCCTTTTTGTCCAAGATTTTAATAGTAAACTCTTCATACGCTAAATCTTCCTCTATCTCGTCTCGTTCTAATTCAATAATGTGGTTCGGTCTTTCACATATTTACGTAACATAGATATGTGAAAAACGTTATGAACACGAGACATACTTATGCGGTAAAAGCGAGTCTATACGCCTACGCTTCCTACTCGATCGAGGATTAAAATGGGCCAATGAATCGAGGGTTGAGCTTTCCTCTCTTTCCAAATCTCAGAACTCCCTTCCATGGAGCAACACGTAACAACACACATGATCTCCAATATCGAATTCCACGCCCTTTCGATGAAGATCAAAGATAACTCTTTTGTCGATCTTGTGAGGTTTTTATACGCTGTTTGATCGCTTGAATCTTTTCCATAGTCATACGCACTAAACTCCGGCCCAACAACGCTGCTTCACCCACCTCATCCCAAAGATACCGAGAATCTACACTTTCTTCCATATAACGCCTCAAATGGAGCCATGCCAATACTTGCTTGATAACTCGTTGTTGTAGGAAAACTCCACCAATGGTAAGAACTTGTCCCAACTTCCTTGAAGTCAAGGACACAGTAGTCTTAATAGATCTTCAAGAGTTTGAATGGTCCTCTCCGATCGCCTCATCCGTCTCGAGGATGATATGCCGAGCTAAATCGTAAACTGCGCTCCATAGCTTTTTGTAAACTAACCCAAAATCTTGAAGTGAATCTTGGTCTCGATCGTAAACTATGGATACCGCATACCATGCGCCCTTACAATCTCGCTTATGTACATACGAGCAAGACGCTCAAGTGTATAAGTTTCTCGATAGATAGAAAAATGAGCAGACTTTTGGTCAATCTATCAACAATGACCCAAATCGCATCTATGCCTTGAGAGAAACCTTGGGAAGACCAAAGAATCTAAATCCATAGTAATATGTTCCCACTTCCATTCTGAATTTCAAGTGGTTGCAATGGACCTTTTGGTACTTGATGCTCCGCCTTTGACTCGCTGACAAGTTAAACACCTCGAGATAAACTCGCTATCTCTCTCTTCATATTGCTCCACCAAAATGTATGTCAAGATCACGATACATTTTGGTACTCCCAAGATGGATTGCAAACGGTGTGTTGTTGTGCGCCTCCATCATGATTTTATACTTTAAATCGTGGTCATTAGAACACAAAGTCCGAGTTGACTCAAGTATTCCTTCCTCATCGATTCTTGCTTCCTAAGATAAGCACCTTCTTGCACTTTCTTCTTCATACGCATTAGCTCCAGTGTCCAGAGCTTGAGCAAATTTTAACTTTATCGATTAAAGCCTGCTCTACTCAGTCGTATGTTTGCCATCATCATGTGGGTCCCCGAGTCTTTATCTCTAACTCCATCCTTTGCAAGTCATACAAAATGGGCCTTTATGCTGACAATATTGCACTCAGATTCGCAGATATGATCTTCTACTCAAAGGCGCCACCTACCACGCTCGCTTTTCCAGATGGTATTGATGGTATGATCATAATCTTTCAATAGTTCAAGCCAACGTCGTTGTCGCATGTTGAGTTCCTTTTGGGTGAAGAAATATTTGAGGCTTTTATGATCCGTGTAGATCTCCACCTTCTCTCCATATGTAATGCCTCCAAATCTTAAGCGTTAAAACGATAAATGCCAACTCTAGATCATGAGTAGGGTAATTCCTCTCATATTCTTTTGAGTTGTCGTGAGGCATAGGCTATGACTTTCCCATGTTGCATGAGAACACATCCTAACCTTTTGCTCAAAGCATCACCAGAGATGACAAATCCTCCGAGCCGATGGTATTGTCGTAATAAAATAAATGAGTCTCCTCTCGAGTTCTTGAAAACTCTTCTCACATTCCTCGCCCCAACCGAACTTTGTATCTTTTCGAGTCACCGAAGTTAATGGAGTAGCGATTCGAGAAAATCCTTCCACGAATCTCCGATAATAACCAAATTAATCCGAGAAAGCTACGATTTCTATCATCGATTTAGGTTGTTCTCAAACTTTGAATAGCTTCAATCTTTGTCGGGTCAATGATATTCCATGACTTGATATCACGTGCCCAAGGAATGCAACTTCCTCAAGCCGTAACTCGCATTTCTTCAACTCGCATATAGCTTGTTTTCACGGCTTTTTGGAGTATCACCTCAAGTGTTGCTCATGATCTTCACGGCTTTTGAATATATGAGGATGTCATCAATAAAGACGACCACAAAATGATCCAAATATTCCTCAATACTCTGGCTCATCATATCCATGAAGGCAAAGAGGAGCATTAGTCAATCCAAAAGACATGACTAAGAATTCATAATGCCCGCATCGAAGTTCTCAAGGCGCCTTTTGAATATCCTCGCTTTTAACCTTCAAATTGATGATATCCGTAATCTAAGATCGATCTTTGAAAAAATTGTGCTCCTTGTAATCGATCAAACAGTCATCAATACGCGGGCAATGGGTACCTATTTTTGATGGTGACATGATTCAACTCCCGATAATCAATACAAAGTCGCATACTCCCATCTTTCTTTTTCACGAATGTAACAGAGCACCCCAAGGAGACGATTAGGACGAATGAAACCAATGTCTAACAATTCTCGAATTGGGTCTTTAACTCCTCGAAGTTCAATAGAGCCATTCGATATGGGGCTTTGGAAATGGGTTTTGTACCGGGTTCAAGGTCGATACAAAATTCAACTTCACGCCTGGGGTAGGCCAGAAGTTCTTCAGTGAATACGTCAGAAATTTATTAACAATAGAAATATCCTTCAAATCGATTTATTTTTGTTTAAATCTGCGATATGAGCTAAGAAAGCTTGACATCCGCTTTTCAATAAACGAATAGCTTTATGGCTTGAGATGACCGTGATTGATTTTAATGGTTTGGTCGCTTGAATTCGCATAATAGGTTTATTAGGAATATGAAAGCTAACAACCTTACGAAAAATAATCAATTTTAGCATGATGAGTAGTTAACCAATCAATCCCTTGTAATCACGCCAAATGCAAGTATTTTTAAGGAGATAAGATCGACAGTAACGTAAGGTTACCGATTTGAATCAAACAAGACTTATAAACAAAGGATGTAATGAAGGTTTCTCCTAATGGAGTTTCAACAGATAAGTCAAAGTCTAATTTCTCCTGAGTCAAATTTAAACGCTGAGCGCAAGTAGAGAGAAATAAAAGAATGGGTAGAACCCAGATCAAATAAGGTATAGACTTCACTAGAGTTTATGATAAGCTTACCCGTGATAACCTCGCTCGTTCCTTGCTTTCCGGGAGGTCACAACAAACGCTCTCCCTCAGACTACCGGCTTTGACTTTTCCGGGACTACTTTTGGTGCCTCCATCCTAGTCAACTTGTCTTCTGGTGAACGACAAAATCGAGCTAAGTGACCTTCCTTCCACAATTATAACATGCTTTGACTTGACATCATCGCGCAGCTTTGACCGATGTGTCCCTCCCTCCGCATTTGAAGCATATGATAGGTGGTCGCTTCTCCTTCCTTAACAACGGGTAAAAGTTCAGTGCCGACGCCTTTCCATCATTGTTGAATCTCCTTTTCTTGAAATGTCCATTTTATTGTCTTAGCTATGATTACCACCAAGTGGTTACCATTTCGCATGTTGATTCCTCCACGCTTGTTGTCACCGCTTCGATGATCATCGTTACCACTTGTATTTTCATTCTCATGCCGACCGCTTTCTCTTCATACGTTGACTCGCTATCGCGCCCAATAATCGAGCCCTATTTACAACATCCGATACAAACACGCTTTATGAGAAATAAGATATCGACGATATCTCCTGCTTTCAAACCTCTTAAAAACATTCGCGGCCATTCGCTCCTCATTATCGACCAAATGGGATGCAAACCGATAACTCCGCAAATTTAGCCTCAGATCATGACACCTGGCCATATTGTTTTGCTCCAACTTGATAAACTCCACCTCTTTCATGTGACGAATACTTTCGGAAAGTACTTGTCGTTGAATAGCTCTTGAACTTCTCCCAAGACATCTTGAGAAAAGGCCAGTCAGGTACGCTTTTACGATTCCCACCAAGAATCTTCCTCTTCACGCAACATGAAGGTGGCGAAGGAACCTTTTGCTCCTCTGAGCATCCCAAGACATCAAATATCTTGGTGATCTCGCTTTATCCATGCTTCACCTTTTAAGTGGTTTTGGCTCTCCAATAAACTCCTGTGGTCCCAGCCTTGAACTATTTAGCAGAATCGTCCGAGAGTTTCCAAAGTGTTTCCACCTACATTTTGACATGAGAGCCGCTCTCTACCGATGTTGCATGAATTGCATAAAGCCTCCGAACATTCCATCGCTCATCATTTGGTCAAGTTGTTGTTGTTTGCATGAGGATTGTCACCTTCCCGATGCACATTATTCTCGATTGTTGATCCGTGGAGACTCAACTGGCCTCTTGTGCTCCATTGCTATTCTCAATATTCTCGGATGCCATTTTCAAATACTTCCACAAAACAAGGGTTAATTGACATGCAACATATTATCCATATACTCTGACCAACCAATTAAATACCAAATAAACTTAGGTAGGTCATACTAGCGAAGGAATTCCCCGTCTCTCCCCTCCTAGTTCTAGTCTCACATCTTAGCCAGTGATCATATCCCTAAGCTTTGATACCAACTGTGACGCCCCCAAAATAGGTATACATCACCTATTCTCGAGTCACAAATACATGGTATGTAATACAAATACAACTTAATTATACAACCGCGTGTAAAAAATTACAAAAATAAGTCGTGAGTTTTAATACAAATATTGTCGCCTGCACAATATACAAACTCAAATTCAATATTATTACATTTATTTTCCACTATTTCACCGAATAATGAGGACTACTAATGCTATCATCCGTCCGTCCGCTACCCGCTCCCCGACTAGTCCCCTCGCCACGCTCTCATTTCCTCAAGAGAACAATAAAAGTAAAAGGGTGAGCTCAACTAGCCCAAGAGGAAATATTATGACTAAGATAATGCGTAATATATTATCGTTAGCCTTCAACAATGTTAAACCGATACAATATAACAACCATCAAGTTTAACTCATAGGAAACAAGCAATCCATTAAAAGAGTCAAGAGAGAATAAAATCTACTATCTTTTATGATTTAGAAGGTTTTTCATCACTTTTATCACCGGGACTCACTTTTAATAAATAATCCACATCATCGAATCACCCCCGCACTACTACTGCCAAGGATATTCTTTAGTATCACGACCACAATTATCCATGCACTACGCCAAGAATATTTATGTATTCATTAATGGTCATGATCATGCCAACAACTCGTCCATCAATGCACTACGGCCAATGAGGACTTTTTCCACATCATTTGTAACATTACTACCATGATTACAATCAATAATCCTCGGTCATAATCATACCAAGTCCATCTATGCACTATAGGCCATGTATGACTTTCAACAAAATATAAACATGAGGATGATGACAATGATATAAGAATTCAATAAAACAAGTTCAAGAATTAATTTATCCAGAACTAATAACGCCCAAATTGTCAACATGATACCGCTTTGTAGAGTAAAATTCAAGAATGCTCGTAAGAATATTTCCATGAAAAGATATCGATGAAGCGCAAATATCAAGGATATTCCACTAATTTCATGGAGTATAGAAGTCAAAACTTTAACCAACCGAGTATAATAAGGAATGGAATAACAAAAGAAATCACCAGCATGCGATAAATCAAGACAGCAGGTGTTATTCCAATGTAATAATAAATAATCGGAATCAGTCCCACAGAAACGCATGCATGTGATATTCCAACAAAATAATAAAGATTTTAATCAGTCCCACAGAAACGCATGCATGTGATATTCCAATGTAATAATAAAGATTTTAACCAGTCCCACAGAAACGCATGCATGTGATGTTCCAATAGAATGATAAATAATGGAACCAGTGTCCTGCAAACGTAACGCATGTAGGGATGTTCCATGTTCCAACGTAATAATAATGGATCCGTGTCCCAGATAACGCACGTATGATGTTCCAATGTAATGATAAAGAATGGAATAATGTAAGAATTTCACCAAGTATAGGTAGCTCACATATACAAGTTATTCCAATGTAATAATAAAGAATGGAATAATGTAAGTTCTCTTCATGGATAAGAAAGAAATAATACTCCCTACCTTAGAAAAACGGATACCGAATAATGAGGAGGTAGCAGACTTCTCTCTTCTTTCTATAATTTCTCTCTATAATAATCGCCTAAAGCTTTTGTATGAATTGGTGAGAAATGAAGGAAGAATGAGCTTCTATTTATAGGAAAATATAGTTTCGATAATTGCACGCTTTGGGGCTCAAAAAATTACAAAGACAATACCTCCAACTTTTTTCATTTTTAATTTAGTCCCGCAAGTATTATCAAACTTGCACCACCTCCCCCTAATAGTAAATAATGTGAATCAATAGTTCAATCATGTGAATCAATAGTATAATCATGTGAAAATACGAATTACAAAGATAGTACTCTCCATCTATACCTCCATTTTTAACTTAGTCATGCAAGTATTATCAATCTTGCACCAACTCCCCTAATAGTAAATAATGTGATTCAATAGTACACACATGTGAACAAATAGTTATATAAGCATGTGAATTAGTAGCAATTAATTGCTCATTTATCCGATAAATTACCCGATTTATCAATATAACCCCTAGACATCAATTATCATCTAATAGATGTCGATTTCCACTAACACTAATAATCCCAACACAATGGAACTATCAAAATTCATTTTTAATCAACACAACTTATTCATCATTAATATTATAACTCACAATATTTAACAACCAAAGTCGCTCCTGTGAAAGAGGGGCTTTCGATAAGGATTTCTCCTTATCAAGCAAGCAATTAGGTGACCAAACCTCTCCTCGATGTAACTTCTAGACATCATCAATATTGCAAATAATAATATGAATAACTTTGTCGCCTCAATTATTGATTTAATAATATAAAATATTATGCAAATGATAATCAGTGACAATAATTGAATCAATAATATGAGAGATATGATGCAAAGAATTATCGTGAGTAATAATTGAGTATAATTGAGTGACTTCTCACATAAGAATAAATAATCAATACCGTGTGCTACTATACGCAACAACGCCAGATAATCGTATTTTTAACACCGGTGTTTCAACAGCTTAATCAGTAAAACTTCCGCCGTTATTTTCATAAAGTATTTTTGTCGCTTTCAATCCGACAATAATTCCGCTGTGGGGGTCCACCAATGATTGTGCCGTTGCATTTAATATTCTCTCGTTAAAACGAATATTCCCCACCAATCGAATATTATATAACAACTTGCATTTTTTTAAAAACTTATAAATAATACCCACAACTATAACATTATATCAAATCCACACCATAATATTCAAAAATATATTTCGAGAAAATTTAATCTTTATTTAAAACATGTTGGAGGTAATTGTGTGCCTCCATCATGATTCTATACTTCAAGTCAGAATCGTTAGGAACATAAAGTCTGGAGTTGACTCGAAGTATTCATTCTTCATCGATTCTTACTTCTGGAATAGCACCTTCTTGCACTTTCTTCTTCATACCCATAAGCTCGAGGTCCGTAGCTTGAGCAGCTTTAACTTTATCGATTAAAGTCGGTTTTACTCGTATGTTTGATATCATCACGTGGGTACTTGGAGCCTTTAACTCTATCTCCATCGTTTGTAAGTCGTATAAAATGGGCATTTGCATTAACAATATCGCACTCATACCCGCATATGATCTTCTACTTTATGCGTTAGCTACTACGTTCGCTTTTCCAGGATGATATTGAATGGTATGGTCGTAATCTTTCAATAGCTCGAGCCAACGTCATTGCCGTATGTTGAGTTCTTTTTGGGTGAAGAAATATTTGAGGCTTTTATGATCCGTATAAATCTCCACTTTCTCCCCCATACAGGTAGTGTCTCCAGATCTTCAACGCAAAAATGACTGCTACCAACTCCAGATCATGGGTAGGATAATTCCTCTCATATTCTTTGAGTTATCGCGAGGCATATGCTATTACTTTCCCATGTTGCATGAGAACACATCCTAACCTTTTGCCTAAAGCATCGTTGTAGATAACAAATCCATCCAAACCAGAAGGTATTGCCAAAATAGGTGCCGAAATGAGTCTCCTCTTGATCTCTTGGAAACTCTTCTCACATTCCTCGCTCCATACGAATTTTGAATCTTTTCGAGTCAGCTGAGTTAATGGAGTAGAAATTCGAGAAAATCCTTCCACGAATCTCCGATAATAACCAGCTAAGCCTAGAAAGCTACGTACTTCGGTTACCGACTTCGGTTGCTCCCAACTTTCTATTGCTTCAATCTTCATCAGGTCAACAGATACTCCATGTTTTAACACCACGTGCCCAAGGGATGCTACTTCCTCAAGCCAAAACTCGCATTTCTTCAGCTTGGCATATATCTTGTTATCACGGAGCCTTTGAAGTACCAGCTTCAAATGGCGCTCATGATCTTCACGAATTTTGGAATAGATGAGGATGTCATCAATAAAGACAACAATGAACTAATCCAAATATTCCTTGAATACTCGGTTCATCATATCCATGAAAGCAGCTGGAGCATTAGTCAATCTAAAAGACATGACTAAGAATTCATAATGCATGTACCGAGTTCTGAAGGCAGTCTTTGGAATATCCTCAGTTTTAATCTTCAGCTGATGATATCCAGAACGAAGATCAATCTTTGAGAAGAATTGTGCTCCTTGCAACTGGTAGAACATGTCATCAATACAAGGTAGAGGATACCTATTCTTGATGGTGACATGGTTCAATTCCCGATAGTCAATACAAAGTTGCATACTCTTGTCTTTCTTCTTTACGAATAAAATAGGAGCACCCCAAGGAGATGTACTAGGACGAATGAAACCGATGTCTAACAACTCCTATAGTTGGACCTTTAACTCCTGAAGTTCAATAGGAGACATTCGATATGGGGTTTTAGAAATGGGTTTTGTACCAGGTTCAAGGTCAATAAAGAATTCAACTTCACGTTCTGGGGGTAGACTGAGAAGTTCTTCAGGAAATACGTCAGGAAATTCACTAACAACATAAATATTATTCAAATCTGACGTATTTTTGTTCAATTCCATGACATGGGCTAAGAAAGCTTAACATCTATTTTTCAATAAACGAATGGCTTTATGGCTTGATATAACAGTGATTGAATTTAGTGGTTTGGTTGCTTGAATTCGCATAACAGGTTGGTTAAGAATATGAAAACTAACAACCTTATGAAAATAATCAATTTTAGCATGATGAGTGGTCAACCAATCATTCCCTAAAATCACATCAAATGCAAGTATTTTCAAAGAAATAAGATCGACAGGTAATGTGAGGGTCCCAACTTGAATCAAGTAAGATTTATAAACCGTGGATGTAACGAAAGTTTCTCCTAACGAAGTTTCAACAGATAAGTCAAAGTCTAATTTCTCAGGGGTCAAGTTCAAACGTTGAGCACACTCAAGAGAAATAAAAGAATGGGTAGAACCGGTATCTAGTAAAGTATAAACTTCACAAGAGTTTATGTTTAGCTTACCCGTGATCACCTCATTTGAATTCCTCGCGTTTTGGGCAGTCATGACAAACGCTCTTCCAGGAACCACTAACTTTGACTTGTCCAAGACAGCCTTTGGAGTCACCATTCCCGTTGGACTTGGTTTTTCTATAGTACAATCCTTAGCTATATGACCTTCCTTTTCACAGTTATAACACACCTTGGATTGTTGTAAGCAGTTTGGGCTGATGTGTCCTTTTTTCCCGCATTTATAACATACGACCGGTGGTCGTTCTCCTCCCCTAGGAACAGTTGGTGCTGGTGTCTTCATGTTGTCATTATTGTACCTTCTCTTTTTGAAATCTCCCCCTGACTCGCTTCTTCTACTATCATGGACACGATTACCACCAAAGTGGTTATTGCTTTTGTCCAGATATTTTCCTCCCCGCTGGTTGTCATTGCTCTGATGACTACTGCCACCGGTATAACCCTGGTTGTGGTCCATCGGTTGAATATACTCATTATCTCGCTCTAATAATTGAGTCATGTTCACAACATCTGAATATATAGAAAATTTGTGAGAGATAAGGTATTGACGAATTTCTGGTTTCAAACCTCTTAGAAACATTTGTGTCATACGTTCCTCATTCTCTACCAAATGAGGTGCAAACCTGGATAACTCCGCGAACTTAGCCTCGTACTAGGACACAGTCATGTTATTCTGTTCCAGTCTAATAAACACTACCTCCTTCATATGACGAATACTTTTAGGAAAGTACTTGTCATTGAATAGTTTCTGAAACATTTCCCAAGACATGTTGAGTGCGGCAAGCTGGGTACGCTTCACAGATTCCCACCAGTAATATGCCTCACCACAAAACATAAAGGTGGCGAATGGAACCTTCTGTTCATCCGTGCATCCCAAGACATTAAATATCTTGGTAATTTGCTTAACCCACGTTTTCGCCTTGATCGGATCCGGCTTTCAAAAAAATTCTGGTGGTCCCAACTATTTGAACTGCTTGACTATGACAAGCCGCGTGTTACCATTGTTTCCACCTATATTTTTTACATGCGTCTCCCTTGTCTGATTTTGCATGAACTACAAAAAGCTTCTAAACATCACATCATTCATCGTTTGATCGGTGGTGTTGTTTGCAGGAGGAACATTGCCGCCTTGTTGCACCTTCACCTGGTTGGTGATTAAAGGTGCCTCCACGATCTCATTCACTCAATTGTTAACATTTTTAGCTGTCATTCTTAAATACTGCCATAAAACAAGGTTTAATTAAAGAAATTAACATACCACATATTATCCCTATATTTTGACCAACCAATTAAATACCAAATAAGCTTAGGTAGGAACCACTAGCGAAGGATTTACTCGTCTCTCCCCTCCTAGTTCTATTCTCTGATCTCCGCTAGAGACCATATCCCTAAGCTCTGATAACAACTGTGACACCCCCAAAATAGGTCCGCACAACCCATTTTGAGTCGCCAAATATATGGTATAGAAAACAAATACAACTTCATTATTACAATTATCATGCAAAATTTGACAACACATATGTTGTGAGTTTAAATACAAATATTATCTTCTAGACAGTATTCAAACTCAATAAGTCCTCATTACAATTATTGATACACTATTTTACAAAATAGAGAGGACCGCTAAAACAACTGACTTAGAATATCACTCCACACCCCGACTAGTTCCCGCTATATTCTCGTCTCCTGAGAAGAAAAATGGTGAGCTCAACTAGCCCAGTAAAGAATATTATGACTAAGATAATGTACAACAAATTATCGTTAGCCTTCAATAAATCAGATAAAATATAATGGACAACAAGTTTTAGATCAATATTCGCAGCGGAAATAACAATTCATTAGATGAGTTAAGTAGAGAATGAAATCTACTATCTTCTATGCTTTAAAAGTCCATCATCAATATTTTATCCCTGTAACATCAATCAATACACATCTTGAATCAAATATTCATCTTTGCACTACGGGCCAAAGATATTCATCAGATAATCATTCATCTTTGCACTACAGGCCAACGATATTCAGTTATCTCATCATTTAGGACTGAGGATGATAAAAAAATATTTTATAGAAACGAATCCAGTGAGATAAAAGGACAAAGATTAAGGATTCGTACTTTAGATAATCCAAGTTCAAAAATACTCTGTAATAAACCATAGTGGAGTAAAATTCAAGAATGAAGATCAAAACATGGATACAATCAAAGATAGTAACCATAATAGACATATTGGACAAAGAAGAGAAAATTTTATTTTTCTATGAATAGTGCCTTTTTGTGAATAGTGCTGTATATGTGAATAGTAATCTCGACACAAAAGGTAACAATTTCACAATAAAAATCATACTTCGTGAATAGTACCGTATTCGTGAATAGTGTCGTATACGTAAATAGTAACCTCGACATAAAAAGGTAAAAATTTCATAATAAAATTCATACCAATATTTTAGTATAATGATATTGAAAGAAATAACATCATTTACGAAGAAAATAACATCCCTTACTTCAAAAGAACAATACTTCTGACTGGAATATTGGATATAATGTTGAAGAAAACTTGTACTGAATAGCAGCTCTCAAAGTATCTAAATACTCATAAAATACGCTCGATATTATAGAGAGAGAAAACTTTTGATTCTGGTGTGATTTTTAATTCTAACTAAGCACCTTATTTATACGAAAATTCTAAAATGCCAAAGCAGACTAAATTTAATAAAATAATATTTTCAAAAATTTCTACGCACACCTCTTTGACCAAATTATCAGCACACCACAAGTGGGGCCCACCAAATTTAGCATTTTTCCATAACAACCAAAAGTGGGGCCCACACATTTTTTTTCATAAAAACATTTATTTCTGAAACTTCAATAATTTGTAATAAATAGCCCTTTTATCAGAAAAATATGAACCTTATGTCCATTCCATAGAAAATTTAATTCTCTACAACTCTGTAGAAGAAAGTTTTTCCAAATTCCAAACAGAAAATGACCGAAATCCACATACGGATGATTTTTAATACCTCAATTCCGACAAAATACTGATAAAGCACCTCAACATTAATTCCTTCATTTATATCCACATAAAAATAAATATTTCCTTATCATATAAATCAATAATTAATTATTCACAAATAATATTACAGAATCACAATAATGACAACCAAGTCGTTCCCAAGAAAGAGTGGGCTTTCCGATAAGGATTTCTCCTTACTGGCGCGCAATTAGGTGACCAAACCCCTTTTCTAGATAGAACTTCCCTAGACATTGCCAATAATGCTATCTAATAATATTATTCAAATAATATGAATTATTGATCTGATAATGGAAATATCAAAAAGGATAATTATTGAAACAACAATAATATAAAATATCAACGTACAATTATTGAATCAATAAAATAAAATATTAAACAATAATTGTGACGCCCCCAAAACAGGTATACATCACCCATTCTGAGTCTCCTGATACACGGTACATAAATCAAATACAAATTTTCTTTTATTCAATACGACAAAAGTGTAGCTGAGAGTTTTTACACGAATATTGTCTTCTAGACAGTATTCAAACTCAAATGGAGTCCTCATTACATTTATTATCACACTATTTCATAGAATAGTGAGGACTACTATAACAACCATCTGGACCGTCACTCCATTCCCTGACTAGTCTCGGCTATATTCTCATTTTCTGAAGAGAACAGTGAAAGAAAAGGGTGAGCTCAACTTGTAAGACCACAACTTTCATAAATAAAGAATAATTTTTCTCGAAATATATTTTAGAATATTATGGTGTGGTTTTGATATAATGTTATAGTTGTGGGGAATATTTATAAATTTTGCAAAGTGTGCAAGTTGTTATAAAATATTCGATTGGTCGGGGAATATTCGTTTTAAATAGAAAATATTCGTACGACGACACAATCATTGGTGGACCCCCACTACAAAATTATTGTCGGAGTTAGAAAACGGCAGAAATAACTTTTTATAAAATTAACGGCAAAAGTTTTACCGTTAACTGTTGAACTACCCGGTGGTAAAAGTACAGTAATACGCGTGGTTACATAGTAGTACACGGTATTGATTATTGATGCTTACGTGAGAAGTCACTCACTAATACTCAATAATTGCTACAGTAATTGATGCATAATATCTCTCATATTTTTTATTCAATTATTGTCACAGTATCATCTGCATAATATTTTATATTATTAAATCAATAATTGAGACAACAAAGTTATTCATATTATTATTTGCAATATTGATGATGTCTAGAAAGTTCTGTTGAGGAGAGGTTTGGTCACCTAATTACGCGCCAATAAGGAGAAATCCTTATCGGAAAGTCCCTCTTTCCTGGGAATGATCTGATTGTTAAATATTGTGAATTATAATATTAATGATGCATAATTGTTGAAGTATTAAGAATGTGTTTATTGAAGATAAGTGAATTACAAAAGTTAGAGGGGAATAATGCAAACTTGGAAAACTTTAGGGGTACTGAAGTGTAATAAGTTAAATCAATCTGGACCATTGGTGGAAGTTTTAATAGTAAATCAATCAGGACCATCGGTGGTGGTTTTAAAAGTAAATCAATCTGTACCGTCGGTGGTGGTTTTAAAAGTAAATCAATTTGGACCGTTCGTGAATTAGTTACTATTTAGTCATTTCTCTTATAAATAGAAGCTTAATTCTTCTTTCATTCTCACCAATTCACTAAGACTCATAAGAGAAACTATAGATAGCAAGAAGAAGAGTATTCAGCTACTTCACTATTGTAGTATCCAGTCTTCTACTAAGGTAAGGGGTATTATTTCTTTCGTATTCATAAGGAATACTATTTTTCGTATTCATCCTTTAATATGTCAAAATAACCTGTCTACGCGGATTACGTACTGTATGACAGGTGAAAATCCATTTGAAGTTGCGTATGTTATTTCTTTTCTTATTCTTAAATTTAAACTTACTATGGTAAGTATTACTTCTATAATCCTTAAAATTAGTGGAATATTCTTAAGTTTTGCGCTTCATCCAATATCGTTTCATTGGAATATTGATCTGAACTTATTAAATATCAATATTTTCACCAGGATACTATTCACGGGTTACTATTCACCCAGTTACTATTCACTAAAATATTGTTCACTCGGGTATTCGGGGCATTTTTCATGTCGGGGTACTATTCACGAGTTACTATTCATGGGTTACTATTCACCCGATTACTATTCACTCAAATATTATTTACTCATGTATTCAGGGCACTTTTCATGCCGAGGTACTATTCCCAAAGTACTATTCATAGTGTACTATTCACTAAAAAAATTATTTTTTTTCTGTCCAAATTATTTTTGATACATGGATATTATTCTTGAATTTTACTTCGCAAAGCAGTATCATGTTGACAATTTGGACATTATTGAATTCTGGATAAATTAAATTATAACTCTTTAAAGTTTATCATATGTTTTATTTTAATTGAATTCTTATATCATTGTCATCATTCTCATGCTTATATTATGATAAAAGTCATATGTGGCTTACGTGCATAGATGTACTATTGATTGGTATGATTATGACCAGGGATTATTCAGTATAATCATGATCGTAATGTTACAAATGATGTGGTAAAAATCTTCATTGGCCTGTAGTGCATTGATGGACAGTTGTTGGTATGATTATGACTAGGGATTATTCAGTATAATAATGACCATTGATGAATACATGAATATCCTTGGCTCGTAGTGTAGGGATGATTCGATGATGTGGTTTATTTATTAAGCTGAGTCTCAGCGATAAAGTTGATAAAAACCTTTTTAAATCATAGAAGATAGTAGATATTATGCTTTACTTGACTCTTCTAATGGATTGCTTGTTTCGCTGTAGTTAAACTTGTTGTCTATTATATTCTATTAGTTTAACATTGTTGAAGTCTAACGATAACTTATTATACATTATCTTAGTCATAATATTTCTTACTGGGCTAGTTGAGCTCACCCTTTTGCTTTAATTATTCTCTTCAGGAAATGAGAACATAGCCGGGACTAGTCGGGGAACAGATTGATGGTCCGAGATGGTTGTTTTAGTATTCCTAATTATTTAGTGTGATAATAAATATAATGATGATTGAATTTGAGTTTGGATATTGTCTATGAGACAATATTCGTGTAAAAACTCTCAGCTCTTGTTGTATAATTAAGTTTGTATTTGTATTCAGTACCATGTATTTGGCGACCCAAGATGGGTGATGTATACCTATTTTGGGGCGTGCATATTAGTATCAATGCTTAGGGATATGATCCCCGGTGAGATATGAGACAAGAACTAGGAGGGGAGACACGGGGAATTCCTTCGCTAGTATGACCTACCTAAGTTTATTTGGTATTTAATTGGTCGGTCAGAGTATAGGGATAATATGTGACATGTTAATTAACCCTTGTTTTGTGGCAGTGTTTGAAAATGGCATCTAAAAATGTTGAGATTAACAATGAAGCACATGAGACCGTTGAGTCACTAACGATCAATACCAAGGATAATGTGCAACAGGAAGACAATAATCCTCAGGTAAACAACAACACCGATCAAATGATGAACGATGGGATGTTCAGAGGCTTTATGCAATTCATGCAATATCAAGCGAGAGCGGCTCCTGTTCAAAATGCATGTGGAAACACTGGCAACTCACAGATAGTCACCGCTAAGCAATTCAAAGAGCTGGGACCATCGGAGTTTTGGGGGAATCCAGAACCACTTAAGGCGGAGACGTGAATAAAGCAGATCACCAAGATATTCGAAGTATTGGGATGCTCTGAGGAACAAAAGGTTCCTTTTGCCACCTTCATGTTGATAGGAGAGACAGATTACTGGTGGGAATCAGTAAAGCGTTCTCAGCTTGCCGCACTCAAAATGTCTTGGGAGAATTTCCAAGAGCTGTTCAACGACAAGTACTTTTCCGAAAGTATTCGTCACATGAAAGAGGCGGAGTTCATCAAGCTAGAGCAAAATAATATGACCGTGACACAGTACGAAGCTAAGTTTACTAAGTTGTCCCGGTTTGCGCCCCACTTGGTTGATAATGAGGAGAGAATGACGCGGATGTTTCTAAGAGGTTTGAAACCCGAGATACGTCAATACCTAATTTCTCACAAACTGTGTTTGTATTCAGATGTTGTAAATAGGGCTCAGTTATTGGAGCGCGATAATGAGTCAACCCAACCAAGAGAGAGCAGCCGGAAAGTCGATAATACAAGTGGTAGTAGTCATCGAAGTGGTGACAACAAACGTGGAGGGAATCAACATGCCAGAAATGGTGACCACTTCGGCGGTAATCATGGCCAAGATAATAGAAGTGGAAATTTTAAGAAGAGGAAATTCAATAATGATGAAAAGACATCAGCACCAACACCTGTTGTTAAGGAAAGAGAACGACCGCCGGTCGTATGTTACAAATGCAGAGGGGAGGGACACATCAGTCCAAACTGTATGCAGCAGTCCAAAGCATGCTACAATTGTGGAAGAGAAGGTCATCTAGCCCAATTTTTTTGTGCACCAAAGTCAAGTCCAGCTGGGATAGAGGCATCAAAGGTCATCCCAAACAAGATAAAACCGGTAGCTCAAGGGAGAGTGTTTGTCGTAATCTCCCAAAAAGCGAGGAATCCGAACAAGGTGATCACGGGTAAGCTAATCATAAACTCTTACGAAGCTTATACCTTATTTGGGATGCTCTGAGGAACAAAAGGTTCCCTTTGCCACCTTCATGTTGATAGGAGAGGCAGATTACTGGTGGGAATCAGTAAAGCGTTCTCAGCTTGCCGCACTCAAAATGTCTTGGGAGAATTTCCAAGAGCTGTTCAACGACAAGTACTTTCCCAAAAGTATTCGTCACATGAAGGAGGTGGAGTTTATCAAGTTGGAGCAAAACAATATGCCCGTGTCACAGTACGAAGCTAAGTTTGTTGAGTTGCCCCAGTTTGTGCCCCACTTTTTTGATAATGAGAAGAGAATGACGTGGATGTTTCTAAGAGGTTTGAAACCTGAGATACGTCAATACCTAATTTCTCACAAACTGTGTTTGTATTCAGATGTTGTAAATAGGGCTCAGTTATTGGAGCGCGATAATGAGTCAACCCAACCAAGAGAGAGCAGTCGGCAAGTGATAATACCAGTGGTAGCAGTCATAGAAGTGGTGACAACAAACGTGGAGGGAATCAACATGCCAGAAATGGTAACCACTCTGGTGGTAATCATGGCCAAGATAATAGAAGTGGAAATTTCAAGAAGACGAAATTCAATAATGATGAAAAGACGTCAGCACCAACACCTGTTGTTAAGGAAAGAGAACGACCGCCGGTCGTATGTTACAAATGCAGAGGGGAGGGACACATCAGTCCAAACTGTATGCAGCAGTCCAAAGCATGTTACAATTGTGGAACAGAAGGTCATATAGACCAATTTTTTCGTGCACCAAAGTCAAGTCCAGTTGGGATAGAGGCATCAAAGGTCATCCCAAACAAGATAAAACCGGTAGCTCAAGGGAGAGCGTTTGTCGTAATCTCCCAAAAAGCGAGGAATCCGAACAAGGTGATCACGGGTAAGCTAATCATAAACTCTTACGAAGCTTATACCTTATTTGATACTGGTTCTACCCATTCTTTTATTTCTCCTACTTGCGCTCAACGTTTAAATTTGACTCGAGAGAAATTAGACTTTGACTTATCGGTTGAAACTCCGTTAGGAGAAACCTTTATTACATCCACTGTTTATAAGTTTTGTTTGATTCAAATCGGTAACCGCACGTTACCAGTCGATCTTATTTCCTTAAAAATACTTGCGTTTGATGTGATTTTAGGGATTGATTGGTTAACTACTCATCATGCAAAAATTGATTATTTTCGTAAGGTTGTTAGCTTTCATATTCCTAACCAACCTATTATGAGAATTAAAGCGACCAAATCACTAAAGTCAATCACTGTCATATCAAGCCATAAAGCTATTCGTTTATTCAAAAATGGATGTCAAGTTTTCTTAGCCTATGTCACAGATTTAAACAAAAATACGTCAGATTTGAATGATATTTCCATTGTTAATAAATTTCTTGACGTATTCCCTGAAGAACTTCTTGGCCTACCCCCAGAGGGTGAAATTGAATTTTGTATCGACCTTGAACCCGGTACAAAACCTATTTCCAAATCCCCATATCGAATGGCTCCTGTTGAACTTCAGGAGTTAAAGACCCAACTACATGAATTGTTAGACATCAGTTTCATTCGTCCTGGTACGTCTCCTTGGGGTGCTCCTATTCTATTTGTAAAGAAGAAAGATGGGAGTATGCGACTTTGTATTGATTATCGGGAGTTGAATCATGTCACCATCAAAAATAGGTACCCGTTGCCTCGCATTGATGACCTATTTGACCAGTTGCAAGGCGCTAAATTCTTTTCAAAGATCGATCTTCGTTCGGATATCATTAGTTAAAGATTAAAACTGATGACATTCCAAAGACTACTTTCAGAACTCGGTACGGGCATTATGAATTCCTAGTCATGTCTTTTGGATTGACTAATGCTCCTGTTGCCTTCATGGATATGATGAACCGAGTATTCAAAGAATATTTAGATCATTTTGTGGTTGTCTTTATTGATGACATTCTCATTTACTCCAAAAGTCGTGAAGATCATATGCGGGTACGAGTGCGATATTGTCAACGTAAAGGCCCATTTTATATGACTTGCAAAGGATGGAGATAGAGATAAAGACTCCAAGGACCCACGTGATGATGGCAAATATACGAGTAGAACTTACTTTAATCAATAAAGTTAAAGTTGCTTAAGCAATGGACCTGAAGCTGATGTGTATGAAGAAGAAAGTGCAAGAAGGTGCTATTTCGGAAGCAAAAATTGATGAAGAAGAAATACTATGAGTCAACTCCATACTTTGTGTTCCAAACGACCCTGATTTAAAGTATAAGATCATGATGGAGGTGCACAACACACCGTTTGCAATCCATCCTGGGAGTACCAAATTGTATCGTGACCTTCGACATACATTTTGGTGGAGTAATGTTAAGAGAGAAGTAGCAGAGTTTATCTCAAGGTGTCTAACTTGTCAACGAGTCAAGGCAGAGCATCAAGTGCCAAAAGGTCTATTGCAACCACTTGAAATTCCAGAATGGATGTGGGAGCACATTACCATGGATTTCGTTACTGGTCTTCCCAAGGTTTCTCAAGGCATAAATGCAATTTGGGTCATTATTGAAAGATTGACCAAGTCTGCCCATTTCTTACCTATACGAGAAACTTATTCACTTGAACGTCTTGCTCGTATGTACATAAATGAGATTGTAAGACTGCATGGCATGCTAGTATCCATAGTTTCTGATCGAGACCCAAGATTCACTTAACGATTTTTGATTAGTTTGCAAAAAGCTATGGGGACAGATTTACGATTTAGTTCGGCATATCATCCTCAAACAGACGGGCAGTCGGAGAGGACTATTCAAATCCTTGAGGATTTATGTCCTTGACTTCAAAGGAAGTTGAGACAAGTTCTTGCAATTAGTGGAATTTTCCTACAACAACAGTTATCAAGCAAGTATTGGCATGGCTCCATTTGAGGCATTGTATGGACGCAAGTGTTGTTCTCTAGTATGTTGGGACGAGGTGGGTGAAGCAACGTTGTTAGGAACGGAGTTGGTACATATGACTACAAAAAAGATTCAAATGATCCGACAACGTATAAAAATCTCGCAAGATCGACAAAAGAGTTATGTTGATCTTCATCGGAGGGATGTGGAATTCAATGTTGGAGAACATGTGTTGTTACGTGTTGCTCCATGGAAAGGAGTTACAAGATTTGGAAAGAGAGGAAAGCTCAATCCTCGATTCATTGGGCCATTCAAAATCCTCGATTGAGTAGGAACTGTGGCTTATAGACTCGCCTTACCGCCAAGTATGTCTCGTGTTCATAATATTTTTCACATATCTATGTTACGTAAATATGTGGAAGACCCGAACCATATTATTGAATTAGAACCGGACGAGATAACAGAAGATTTAACGTATGAAGAGGTACTTGTTAAAATCTTAGATAAGAAGAAACATATTCTACGCTCCAAGGTTACACCTCAAGTCAAAGTTTTATGGAGAAACCACGATGTTGAGAAAATGACCTGGGAGTTAGAATCTAAAATGAAATCAAAGTATCCTCACATCTTTGACATACCAGATATGTACTCTAATTTCGAGGATGAAATTTCATAAGAAGGGGAGGTTGTAAGACCCCAACTTTCATAAATAAAGATTATTTTTTCTCGAAATATATTTTTGAATATTATGGTGTGGTTTTGATATAATGTTATACTTATGGGTAATATATATAAATTTTGCAAAGTATTCAAGTTGTTATAAAATATTCGATTGGTCGGGGAATATTCATTTTAAACAAAAAATATTCGTACGACGGCACAATCATTGGTGGACCCCACAATGAAATTATTTTTGGAGTTAGAAAACGAAGAAATATATTTTTATAAAAATAACGACAAAAGTTTTACCGTTAACTGTTGAACTACCCTGTGATAAAAGTACTGTAATACGCGTGATTGCATAGTAGCACACTATATTGATTATTGATGCTTACGTGAAAAGTCACTCAGTTATACTCAATTATTGCTACCGTAATTGATGCATAATATCTCTCATATTTTTTATTCAATTATTGTCACAGTATCATCTGCATAATATTTTATATATTATTAAATCAATAATTGAGACAACAAAGTTATTCATATTATTATTTGCAATATTGACGATGTCTAGAAAGTTCTGTCGAGGAGAGGTTTGGTCACCTAATTGCGCGCCAATAAGGAGAAATCCTTATCGGAAAGCCCCCTCTTTCCTGGGAATGATCTGGTTGTTAAATATTGTGAGTTATAATATTAATGATGAAAGTCATGCTTATATTGTGATGAAAGTCATCTTTGGCTTACGTGCATAGATGGACTATTGATTGGTATGATTATGACCAAGGATCATTCGGTATAATCATGACCCATGATGTTACAAATGATGTGGTAAATATCATCATTGGCCTGTAGTGCATTGATGGACAGTTGTTGGTATGATTATGACCAGAAATTATTGGTATAATCATGACCATTGATGAATACATGAATATCCTTGGCCCGTAGTGCAGGGATGATTCGATGATGTGGTTTATTTATTAAGCTGAGTCTCAATGATAAAGTTGATGAAAACCTTTTTAAATCATAGAAGATAGTAGATATCATGCTCTACTTGATTCTTCTAATGGATTGCTTATTCCGCTGCAGTTAAACTTGTTGTCTATTATATTCTATCAGTTTAACATTGTTGAAGGCTAACAATAACTTATTATACATTATCTTAGTCATAATATTTCTTATTGGGCTAGTTGAGCTCACCCTTTTGGTTTCATTATTCTCTTCAGGAAATGGGAACATATGCGGGACTAGTCAGGGAACGGAGTGATGGTCCGAGATGGTTTTTTTAGTAATCCTCACTATTTAGTGTGATAATAAATGTAATGAGGATTGAATTTGAGTTTGGATATTGTCTATGAGACAATATTCGTGTAAAAACTCTCACCTCTTGTTGTATAATTAAGTTTGTATTTGTATTCAGTACCATGTATTTGGCGACCCAAGATGGGTGATGTATACCTATTTTGGGGGTGTCACACAACTAGCCTAGTAAGAAATATTATGATTAAGATAATGCAGAATAAATTATCATTAGCCTTCAACAGTGTTAAACTGATAAAATATAATAAACATCAAGTTTAACTACAGCGGAACAAGCAATCCATTAGAAGAGTCAAGTAGAGTATGATATCTATTATCTTTTATGATTTAAAAAGTTTATCATTAATTTTATCGTTGAGGCTCAGCTTAATAAATAATTCACATCATCGAATCATCCTTGCACTACGGCTAAAGATATTCATTAGTATCACGACCACGAATTATCCATGCACTACGGCCCAAGGATATTCGTGTTTTCACAAATGGTCATGATTATACCGAATAATCTCTAGTCATAATCATACCAACAACTGTCCATCAATGCACTATGGGCCAATGAGGACTTTTACCACATCATTTGTAACATTACGGGTCATGATTATACCGAATGATCTCTGGTCATAATCATACCAATCAACAGTTCATCTTTGCACCCTAGGCCGAAGTTGACTTTTATCACAATATAAGTCTGAGGATGATGACAATGATATAAGCATTAATCAAATGAAATCAAAGATAAATATTAAAGACTTTAAATTTATCCAGAGTTTAAAAATATCTAAATTATCAATATGATACTGCTTTGTGGAGTAAAATTCAAAAATAATATTCATGTATCAAAAATAATTTTTGACAAAAAAGAAATCTTTTTTTGTCATGTATATTAACCCGGGTGAATAGTATCCCATGAATAGTACTTCAGGAATAGTACCTCGGCATGAAAAGTGCCCGAATACTCGAGTGAATAATATTTGAGTGAATAGTAATTGGGTGAATAGTAACCTATAAATAGTAACTCGTGAATAGTTCCCCGGTATGAAAAGATCAATAATTATCAAGAAAATACTGGATGAAGCGCAAATATCAAGGATATTCTACTAATTTCACGGAGTATAAAAGCAATACTTCAACAAAATGAGTGTAGAATTAGGGATACGAAACGAAATAATATTACTTACATATTACAGAGTATGGAAGAAAATATTATTTCATATGAATATTGAACAAAAATAATATCCCTTACGAATAAGAAATAAATAGCATCCATTACCTTAGAAGAAGACTGGATACTGGAATAGTGAAGTAGCAGAATACTCTTCTTCTTTCTCTCTATAGCTTCTCTATCTATAATTGCTCTTGTGAGTCTTAATGAATTGGTGAGAATGAAAGAAGAATGAGCTTCTATTTATAGGAAAATATAGTTTCAATAATTGCACGTTTTGAGGCTCAAATTCTTACAGTATAGTACCTTCATCTTTACCTCTATTTTTAATTTAGTCCTACAAGTATTATCAAACTTGCACCACCTCCCCTAATAGTACATGCATGTGAATCAATAGTACATTCATATGAATCAATAGTTCCATACATGTGAAAAAATTACCTACAGTATAGTACCTTCATCTATACCTCCATTTTTAATTTAGTCATGCAAGTATTATCAATCTTGCACCACCTCCCCTAATAGTATATGCATGTGAATCAATAGTACATACATGTGAACAAATAGTTATAAGCATGTGAACTAATAGCAATTAATTACTCATTTATCTGATTAATTACTCGATTGGTCAATATAACCTCCAGAAATCAATTATTATCGAAATAAATGTCAATTTGCACTAACACTAATAATCCCAACACAATGAAAATATCAATTTCATCTTTAATCAACACGAACTTATTCATCACTAATATTATAACTCCCAATATTTAACAACCAGATCATTCTCAGGAAAGAGGGGACTTTTCGACAAAGATTTTTCCCTATCGGCACGCAATTAGGTGACCAAACCTCTACTCAACAAGACTTTCTAGACATCGTCAATATTGCAAATAATAATATGAATAACTTTGTCGTCTCAATTATTGATTTAATAATATAAAATATTATGCAGATGATACTGTGACTGTAAGACCCCAACTTTTTATAAATAAAATCGAATTTCCTCTAATTATTATTGTGAATAATAAAGGTGTTAATTTGATATAATACTTTGGTTATTGGTGAAATATGCAATTTTTGCAAAAGAAGTAAGTGGTTATAAAATATTCATTGTTGTCGGGGAATATTCGTTTGGTCGTGGAATATTCATTCTATCGGGGAATATTCGTACGACGGCGTAGCCATTTGTGGGCCCCATAACGAAAAACTGTCGTATGAAGAAAACGACAAGTTGAGTTTTTATAAATAACGGCGTAATGGTTACCGTTAACACTGTTGGAATACCCGGTGGTTAAAATACAATGTCTGGCGTGGTTTGCACAAAGCACCAATGATTGCACAATATTTTCAAATTATTGATTCTTACGTAAGAAGGCACTACTCAATAATTGTTACAGTAATTACTGTTCAATATTTTATTTTATTGATTCAATAATTGCTATGTTTATATTTTATATTGTTGTTATTTCAATAATTGTCACTGCACAGTATTTCCCATTATCAGATTAATAAATTATATTATTTGAATAATATTATTAGATAGCATTATTGACAATGTCTAAAGAAGTTTTGTCTAGGAAAGGGGTTTGGTCACCTAATTGCGCGCCAATAAGGAGAAATACTTATCGGAAAGCCCCCTCTTTCCTGGGAACGACTTGGTTGTCATAATTGTGATTCTGTAATATTATTTATGAATAATTAATTATTGATTTATATGATAAGGAAATATTTATTTTATATGGATATAAATGAAGGAAATATTTTTTTATGTGAATATAATTGAAGGAATTAATGTTGAGGTGTTTTATCAGTATTTTGTCAGAATAGAGGTATTACAAATCATCCGTATGTGGATTTCGGACATTTTCTATTTGGAATTTGGAAAAACTTTCTTCTGCAAAGTTGTTGAGAATTCAATTTCCTATGGAATGGACATAAAATTCGTATTTTTCTGATAAAATGGGCTATTTGTTATGAATTATCTGCAAAGTTATGTGCTAAGTTTTTTTTTCAGAAATGGCATGTTGGCTTAGTCAACAAAGGATGCGTAGAAGAAGAAGAAAAAATATTATTATTTTATTATTTAGTCTCCTTTGGCGTTCTAGCAATTTTCTATAAATAGGGTGCTTTGTTAGAATTGAAAATCACACCAGAAATAAGTTTTCTTTCTCTCTATATTATCGAGCGTATTTTGTTAGTATTTAGATACTTTGAGAGTTGCTATTTACTGCAAGTTTCCTTTAGCCTTATACCTGATATTTCAGCCGGAAGTACTATTCTTTTGAGGTAAAGGATGTTATTTTCTTCATAATGATGTTATTCTTTCAATATCATTATACCGAAATATTGGTATGGATTTTATTGTTGAATTTCTATTTTTTTCATGTCGGGGTTACTATTCATGTATACGACACTATTCACGTATACGGCACTATTCACGAATACGGCACTATGCATAAAAAAATAAATTTTTTCTTTCTTTGTCCAAGTTGTCTATTGTGGTTACTATATTTGTGACGCCCCTAAAATTAGGTATACATCACCCATCTTGGGTCGCCAGATATATGGTACAGAATTCAAATATAACTTACTAATACAACTGTTGTGTACAATACGACAAAACATAAACTGTGAGTTTGAATACAAATATTGTCTACTAAAGATTATACAAACTCAAAAGGAGTCCTCATTATAATTATTATCACACTATTTCACAGAATAGTGAGGACTACTAATGCTATCCTCCGGACCATCACTCCGCTTCTTCTCTCGACTCGTCCCGCTATATTCTCATTTCACAAGAAAAAAGTGAAAAGAAAGGGTGAGCTCAACTAGCCCAAGAAGAAATATTATGACTAAGATAATGCGAATAAATTATCATTAGTCTCCAACAATGTTAAACCGATAAAATATAATAGACATCAAGTTTAACTACAATGAACAAGCAATCCATTAAAAGAGTCAAGTAGAAAATAAAATCTACTATCTTTTATGATTAAAAGGGTTTTTCATCACCATTATCATTGAGACTCCTACTTAATAAATAATCCACATCATCGAATCACCCCCTTTCACGACCAAGGATATTCTTTAGTATCACGACCACAATTATCCATGCACTACGCGCCAAGAATATTTGTGTATTCATTAATGGTCATGATCATGCCAACAACCGTCCATCAATGCACTACGTCAATGAGGACTTTTACCACATCATTTGTAACATTACGCTCTCATGATTACAATCAATAATCCTCAGTCATAATCATACCAAGTCCATCTATGCACTACAGAGCCACGATGACTTTCAACATAATATAAACATGAGGATGATGACAATGGTATAAGAATTCAATAAAATAAGTTCAAGAATTAATTTGTCCAAGAACTACTAATGTCCAAATTGTCAACATGATCTTGCTTTGTAGAGTAAAATTCAAGAATGATCGTAAGAATATTTCCATGAAAAGATCTATGGATGAAGCGCAAATATCAAGGATATTCTACTAATTTCATGGAGTATAAAGTCAAAACTTTAACCAACCGAGTATAATAAAGAATGAAATAACAAAAGAAATCACCATGCATGCGGTATTAGACATGATAAAAGTTATTCCAATGTAATACTAAATAACGAGAACTGTGTCAAAGTAAAATTACATCTAAAAGATGTTCCAATAGAATAATAAAGAATGTAATAACAATGAAATCACCATGCATGCGGTACTTCACATAGACGAAAGTTATTCCAATGGAATACTAATAAGATTTTAATCAGTCCCACAGAAAAGCATGCATGATGATATATTCAAACAAAATAATAATAAAGATGTAACCAGTCCCAAGATAAAAAGCATGTATAGATAGATATTCCAATGTAATAATAAAGATTTTAATCGGTCCCAAAGAAAATGCATGTAGCAGGATATTCCAATAGAATAGTAAAGAGACGGAATAATAGAAGAATGTCACCAAGTATAGGGTGAGCCATCACCAGTATACAGGTTATTCAATGTAATAATAAGCAATGGAATAACATCAGTTCTTTCATGAATAAGAAAGAATAACACCCCTTACTGTAAAAGAACTGAATATAAGAGTAGTTAAGTAGCAGAAATCTTTTCTATAGTTTCTCTATAATTTTTCTCTCTGGAGTTTCAGTGAATTTGTAAGAAATAATGAAGGAATGAGCTTCTATTTATAGAAGAATGGATTGCATAGTAACTAATTCCTGAACGATCCAGATTGATTCACTTTTAATCGGACGGTCCATAAAACTTTTAAATATAATATAATATAATATAATATAATATATATATATATATATAATAATAAAACTTTCTCCACCAAAATCCACTATCAAATATATATATATAATAATAAAACTTTCTTCCACCAACATCCACTATCAAATATATATATATATATATATATATATATATAATAATAATGTTTATACTCCCTCCACGTGAATATCAAATCCCCACCCAATTTTTAGATTTCATACATCACATGTGGGCCCCATATGTGGTCCCCACATGTGGGCTCCATATGTGGTCCCCACATGTGGGCTCCACCTTTATAAAAATTTTCTACCGAATATTTTGAAAAATGGGTAAATAGGAATCCATAAAATAAGCAAACTTTATAAAAATCACCTTAATAATTTTAACAACATTTATCATCTTTATTATAATTCACAATATTAATCGACTGTGTCATTCCTGTGAAAGAGGGGGCTTTCAATAAGGATTTTTTCCTATTATGCCGCAATTAGGTGACCAAACCTCTCCTCGATGAACTTCTAGACATCGTTAATATTGCAAATAATAATATTAATAACTTTGTCGTCTCAATTATTGATTTTAACAATATATAAAATATCGATAATAATTGAATCAAATAACGTGAGATACTATGCAACAATTACTATAGCAATAATTGAACAAGACCGAATGACTTCTCACGTAAAGATCAATAATCAATACATTGTGCTACTATGCAACCACGCCAGACATCGTACTTTTACTACCGAGTAGTTCAACAAAGATCAACCAGTAAAACTTATTGCTATTTTTTTATAAAAATACTTTGTTGTTTTCTCAATCCGACAATAATTACGCTTGTGGGGTCCACCAATGATTATTGTGCCAGTTTATGCGAATATTCCCCGCTAAAACGAATATTCCCTTTACTAATCGAATATAATATAACAACTTGCATACTTTTACGTAATTTATAAATACTACCCACAACTATAACATTATATTAAATTTATTCCATAATATTCAAAAATGATAAATATAGAAAAATTCATCTTTATTCAAAAAGTTGGGGTCTTACAATATTTGATTGTATCCATGTTTTGATCTTTATTCTTGAATTTTGCTCCACAATTTATTATTATAAGGTATTTTTGAACTTGGATAAACTAAAATACGAATCCCTAATATTTGATCTTTTATCTCACTTGATTCATTTTCTTTAAGATATTTTTCATCATCCTCAGTCCTAAATGATGATATTACTGAATATCATTGGCCTGTAGTGCAAAGATGAATGATTAACTGATGAATATCTTTGGCCCGTAGTGCAAAGTTGAACAGGTGTTGAGATAAACATGATCAATGGTGATACAAATGAATATCTTTGGCCTGTAGTGCAAAGATGAATATTTGATTCAAGATGTATATTGATTGATGTTACAGGGATAAAATATTGATGATGGACTTTTAAATCTTAGAAGATAGTAGAACTCATTCTCTATTTGACTCTTCTAATGGATTGTTGATTCCGCTGCAGTTGTTGATCTAAAATGTGTTGTCTATTATATTCTATTATATTTTTCCCTATTGAAGACTAATGATAATTTGTTGTATATTATCTTAGTCATAATATTATTTATTGGGCTAGTTGAGCTCACCCTTTCCCTTTTTTTTCCATTTTTCTTCTCAGGAATTGAGAACATAGCAAGAACTAGTCGGGGTATAGAGTGATGATTCAAGATAGTTGTTTTAGTAGTCCTCACTATTATGTAAAATAGTGTGATAATAATTGTAATGAGGACTGTGACGCCCCCAAAATAGGTATACATCACCCATCTTGAGTCGCCAAATACATGGTACAAAATTTAAATACAACTTAATTATACAACAGTCGTGTAAAATATGACAAAACATAATCTAAGAGTTTTAATAAGAATATTATCGTCTAGACAATATCCACACTCAATGGAGTCCTCATTACATTTATTGTCACTATTTTATAGAATAGTGAGGACTACTAAAGCAACCATCTGGACCGTCAATCCGTTCCCCGACTCGTCCCAGCTATATTCTCATTTCCTTAAGAGAACAGTGAAAGAAAGGGTGAGCTCAACTAGCCCAATAAGAAATATTATGACTTAGATAATGCAGAATAATTTATCGTTAGCCTTCAACAATGTTAAACTGATAAAATATAACAAACATCAAGTTTAACTGCAGCGGAACAAGCAATCCATTAGAAGATTCAAGTAGAGAATAAAATCTACTATCTTCTATGATTTAAAAGGTTTTTCACCATGTATGCGATAGTCCACATAGACAGGTTATTCCAACAGAATAATAAAGAATGGAATAACAGAAGAATTCACCATCCATGCGATAGACCGCACAGACAGGTTATTCCAACAGAATAATAAAGAATGGAATAACAAAATAATTCACTAGGCATGTGATAGACCGCATGCATGAGTTATTCCAATGAATAATAAAGAATGGAATAACAAAAGAATTCACCAGGCATGCGATAGACCGCATGCATTTTGTTATTCCAACATAATAATAAAGAATGAAATAACAAAAGAATTCACTGTGCATGCGATAGATAGCACATGCAAAAGTTATTCCAAAAGAATAATAAAGAATGGAATAATGCATTTAATTCACTAGGCATGCGATAGACCCTTTTATACAAAAGTTATTCCAATAGAATAATAAAGAATGAAATAACAACCCTTACGAGTATTGAAAGAAAATAACTCTCTTCATGAATACGAAAGAAATAATACCCCTTACCTTAGAAGAAACTAGATACTGGAATAGTGAGGTAGTAAACTTCTCTTCTTCTTTATCTCTATAATAATTTCTCTTGTGAGACTTAGTGAATTGGTGAGAATAAAAGAAGAATGAGCTTCTATTTATAGGAAAATATAGTTTCGATAATTGCATGTTTTGGGGCTCGAAAAATTACAGTATAATACCTTCCTCTTTTTCTTCATTTTTAATTTAGTCCTACAAGTATTATTAAACTTGCACCACCTCCCCTAATAGTAAATAATGTGAATTAATAGTTCATTCATGTGACTTAATAGTATAATTATGTGAAAAAACTAATTACAGTATAGTACCTTCATCTATACCTTCATTTTTAATTTAGTCATACAAATATTATCAATCTTGCACCACCTCCCCTAATAGTACATGAATGTGAATCAATAGTATACACATGGGAACAAATAGTTATAAGCATGTGAAATAATAGCAATTAATTGCTCATTTATCCGATTAATTACCCGATTGGTCAATATAACCTCCAGACATCAATTATTATCGAAATAAATGTCGATTTCCACTAACACAAATAATCCCCACACAATGGAACTATCAATTTCATCTTTAATCAACATGAACTTATTCATTATTAATATTATAACTCACAATATTTAACAATCAGGTCGTTCTTAGGAAAGAGGGGGCATTCCGATAAGGATTTCTCCTTATTGGCACGAAATTAGGTGACCAAACCTCTCCTTTACAGAACTTCTAGACATTGTCAATATTGAAAATAATAATATAAATAACTTTGTCATCTCAATTATTGATTTAATAATAATAAATATTATGCATATGATACTGTGACAATAATTGAATCAATAATATGAGAGATATGATGCAGCAATTACTATAGCAATAATTGAGTATAACTGAGTGACTTCTCACATAAGCATCAATAATTAATATCGTGTGCTACTATGTAACCACGCCAGACATCGTACTTTTTACCACCCTTTAGTTCAACAGTTTAACGGTAAAACCTTTCACGTTATTTTTTATAAAAAGATAATTTCATCATTTTCTAACTATGACAATACTTCCGTTGTAAGGTACACCAATGATTGTGTCGTCGTCATTTAATATTCCCCACCAATTGAATATTATATAACCACTTGCTTACTTTGCAAAATTTGTAAATAATACCCACAACTATAACATTATATCAAATCCACACCATAATATTCAAAAATATATTTCGAGAAAAAATAATCTTTATTCATAAAAGTTGGGGTCTTACAAGGACTCCTTGTGAGTTTGAATATTGTCTATTAGACAATATTTGTATTTAAACTCACAGTATATATGTTGTCGTATTTTGCATGACAATTGTATTAATGAAGCTATATTTTGTTTTTTTACCATGTATTTGGCGACTCAGAATGGGTGATGTATACATATTTTGGGGGCGTCACAGTTGATATCAGAGCTTAGGGATATGGTCTCTGGCGGAGATCTGGGAATAAAACTAGGGGGGAGAGACGAGTAATCCTTCGCTAGTGTGTCATACCTAAGCTTATTTGGTTGGTCAGTCGGAGCATATGATTAATATGTGATTTACTAATTTGTTAATTAACCCTTGTTTTGTGGAAATATTTGAGGATGGCAGCCGAAAATATTAACAATGGAGTGAATGAGACCGTGGAGACACCTTTAATCACCACACAGGGGAACGTGCAATAGGAAGACAATATTCTTCCTATAAACAACACTACCGAACAAATGACGAATGATGGGATGTTTAGAAGCTTTTTGCAGTTCATGCAAAATCAGACGAGGGAGACTCGTGTACAAAATACGGGTGGAAATAATAGCAATGCGCGGCTTGTCACTGCCAAGCAGTTCAAAGAGTTGGGACCCCCGGAATTTTTGGGAAAGTCGGACCCGATTAAGGCAGAAACGTGGGTCAAGCAAATTACTAAGATATTCGATGTCTTAGGATGCACGGAGGAACAGAAGGTTCCATTCACCACCTTTATGTTCCGCGATGAGGCAGATTACTGGTGGGAGTCTGTGAAGCGTACCTAGCTAGCCGCACTCAACATGTCTTGGGAAACATTTTAGAAACTGTTCAATGACAAGTACTTTCCTGAAAGTATTCGTCATATGAAGGAGGTAGAGTTTATCAGACTGGAACAAAACAACATGACTGTGTTTCAGTATGAGGCTAAGTTCGCAGAGTTATCCAGGTTTTCACCTCATTTGGTAGAGAATGAGGAATGAATGACGCGGATGTTTCTGAGAGGTCTAAAACCCGAGATTCTGAAATATCTTATCTCTCATAAATTTTCTTTATATTCAGATGTTGTAAACAGGGCTCAATTATTAGAGCGAGATAATGAGTATGTTCAACTGAGGGACCACAACCAGGGTCATACCGGCGGAAGTAGTCATCGGAGCAATGACAACCAGCGAGGAGGAAAACATTCGGACAAAAGCAGTAACCACTCTGGTGGTAATCGTGGCCATGATGGTAGAGAAAGCAAGTCAGGGGGAGATTTCAAAAAGAGAAGGTACAACAATGATAACGTGAAGACATTAGAACAAACATCAGATGTTTCTAGGGGAGGAGAATGAGCACCGGTCATTTATTATAAATGCGGGAAAGAGGGACATATCAGCCCAAACTGCCCACAACAATCCAAGGTGTGTTATAACTGTGGAAACGAAGGTCATATAGCTAGAGATTGTCTTGTTGCGAAACCAAGTTCAACGGGGATGGTGACTCCAAAGGTTGTCCCGGACAAGTCAAAGTCGGTGGTTCCTGGAAGGGCTTTTGTCGTGACTGCTCAAAACGCGAGGAACCCGAACGAGGTGATCACGGGTAAGCTAATCATAAACTCTTGTGAAATTTATACCTTATTAGATACCGGTTCTACCCATTCTTTTATCTCTCCTGCCTGTGTTCAATATTTGAACTTGACACCGGAGAAATTAGACCTTGACATATCTGTTGAGACTTCGTTAGGAGAAACTTTCATTACATCTACTGCTATAAATCTTGCTTGATTCAAGTTGGAACCATCACATTACCTGTCGATCTTATTTCGTTGAAAATTCTTGCATTTGATGTGATTTTAGGGATTGATTGGTTAACCACGCATCATGCTAAAATTGATTGTTTTCGTAAGGTTGTTAGTTTTCATATTCCTAACCAACCTATTATGCGAATTCAAGCAACCAAACCACTAAAGTCAATCATTATCATATCAAGCTATAAAGTTATTCGTTTATTGAAAAATGGATGTCAAACTTTCTTATCCCATGTTACAAACTTGAACAAAAACACGTCAGATTTGAATAATATTTCTATTGTTAGTGAATTTCCTGACGTATTTCCTGAAGAACTTCCCGGTCTACCCCCAGAACGTGAAGTTGAATTCTTTATTGACCTTGAACCTGGTACAAAGCCCATTTCTAAGACCTCATATCGAATGGCTCCTATTGAACTTCAGGAGTTAAAGGTCCAACTTCAGGAGTTGTTGGACATCGGTTTAATTCGTCCTAGTACATCTCCTTGTGGTGCTCCTGTGTTATTCGTAAAGAAGAAAGACGGGAGTATGCGACTTTATATTAACTACCGGGAATTGAACCATATCACCATCAAGAATAGGTATCTGTTACCTCGCATTGATGACTTGTTTGACCAGTTGCAAGGAGCACAATTCTTTTCAAAGATCGATCTTCGTTCTGGATATCATCAGCTGAAGATTAAAACTGAGGATATTCTGAAGACTGACTTCAGAACTCGGTACGGACATTATGAATTCTTAGTCATATCTTTTGGATTGACTAATGCTTTTGCTTCTTTCATGGATATGATGAACCGTATGTTTAAAGAATATTTGGATCAGTTCGTTGTTGTCTTTATTGATGACATCCTCATCTATTCCAAAAGCCGTGAAGATCATGAGCACCATTTGAAGCTGGTGCTTCAAAGGCTTCGTGATAACAAGCTATATGCCAAGTTGAAGAAATACGAGTTCTGGCTTAAGGAAGTAGCATTCCTTGGGCACGTGGTGTCAAAACATGGAGTATCTGTCGACCCAATTTAAAAATTAAAGCAATACAAAGTTGGGAGCAACCAAGCCTTGGTGGATCGAGGTAAGAGCTTTTCAGGCTTAGCTGGTTATTATCGGAGATTCATGGAAGGATTTTCTAGAATCGCTACTCCGTTAACTCAGTTGACTCAGAAAGATAAAAAATTCGTATAGAGTGAGGGATGTGAGAAGAGTTTCCAAGAGCTCCAGAGGAGACTCATTTCGGCACCTATTCTGACAATACCATCTGGTTCGGATGGATTTGTTATCTACAGCAATGCTTCAGGCAAAGGGTAAGGATGTGTTCTCATGCAACATGGGAAAGTCATAGCCTATGCCTCGCGATAACTCAAAGAATATGAGAGGAATTATCCTACTCATGATCTGGAGTTGGCAGCAGTCGTTTTCGCATTGAAGATTTGGAGACACTACCTGTATGGGGAGAAAGTGGAGATTTATACGGATCATAAAAGCCTCAAATATTTCTTCACCCAAAAGGAACTCAACATGCGGCAACGATGTTGGCTCGAGTTGTTGAAATATTACGACCATACCATCCAATATCGACTTGGAAAAGCGAACGTAGTAGCTGACGCATTGAGTAGAAGATCATATGTGGGTACGAGTGTGATATTATCAATGCAAATGCCCATTTTGTACGACTTACAAAGGATGGAGATAGAGTTAAAGGCTCCAAGTATCCACGTGATGATATTAAACATACGAGTAGAACCGACTTTAATCGATAAAGTTAAAGCTGCCCAAGCTACGGACCTAGAGCTGATGGGTATGAAGAAGAAAGTGTAAGAAGGTGCTATTCCAGACATAAGAATCGATGAAGAAGGAATACTTCGAGTCAACTCCAGACTTTGTGTTCCTAACGATTCTGACTTGAAGCATAGAATCGTGATGGAGGCACACAACACACCATTTGCAATCCATCCTGGGAGTACCAAAATGTATCATGATCTTCGACATACATTTTGGTGGATCAATATGAAGAGAGAGATCGCAGAGTTTATCTCGAGGTGTTTAACTTGTCAACGTGTAAAGGCAGAGCATCAAGTGCCAAAGGGTCCATTGCAACCACTTGAGATTCCAAAATGGAAGTGGGAACACATTACCATGGATTTTGTTATGGGTCTTCCCAAAGTTTCTCAAGGCATAGATGCGATTTGGGTCATTGTTGATAGATTAACCAAGTCTGCTCATTTCTTGCCTATACGGGAGACTTATTCCCTTGAACGTCTTGCTCGTATGTACGTAAATGAGATTTTGAGATTATATGGCATGCCAGTATCCATAGTTTCGGATCGTGACCCAAGATTCACTTCACAATTTTGGGTTAGCTTGCAGAAAGCTATAGACACAGATTTACGATTCAGTTCGGCAATAAGAGAGGACTATTCAAACTCTTGAAGATCTATTAAGACTATGTGCCCTAGATTTCAAAGGGAGTTGGGATAAGTACCTACCATTGGTAGAATTCTCTTACAACAAAAGTTATCAAGCAAGTATAGGTGTGGCTCCATTTGAAGCATTGTATGGACGAAAGTTTCACTCTCCAGTATGCTGGGATGAGGTGGGAGAAGCAACATTGTTGGGATCAGAATTGGTACGCATAACAATAGAAAAGATACAAATGATTCAACAACGTATACAAACGACATAGGATCGACAAAAGAGTTATGCGGATCTTCATCGAAAGGACGTGGAATTTAATATTGGGGATCATGTATTGTTATGTATTGCTCCATAGAAGGGAGTTACAAGATTTGGGAAGAGATTTGTTGGTCCATTTGAGATTCTTGACCGAATAGGAAATGTGGCCTATAGACTCGCATTACCTCCAAGCATGTCTCGTGTTCATAATGTTTTTCATATATCTATGCTTCAGAAATATGTGAAAGACCCAACCACATTATTGAGTTAGAACCGGATGAGATAAGCTTTTGAGATTTAACGTACGAGGAGTTACCTATTAAGATCTTGGATAGGAAAGAGCATGTCCTACGCACCAAGGTTATACCACAAGTTAAGGTTTTATGGAGGAACCATGCTATTGAAGAAATGACCAGGGATTTGGAATCAGAAATGAAAACGAGGTATCCTCACCTTTTCGAAACACCATGTACGTACGTCAATTTCGAGGACAAAATTTCATATGAAGGGAAGGTTGTAAGACCCCAACTTTTTATAAATAAAATCGAATTTCCTCTAATTATTATTGTGAATAATAAAGGTGTTAATTTGATATAATACTTTGGTTATGGGTGAAATGTGCAATTTTTGCAAAAGAAGTAAGTGGTTATAAAATATTCATTGTTTTCGGGGAATATTCATTTGGTCGTGGAATATTCTTTCTGTTGGGGAATATTCGTACGACGGCGAAGCCATTTGTGGGCCCCATAATGGAAAACGATCGGATGAAGAAAACGACAAGTTGAGTTTTTATAAATAACGGCGTAATGGTTACCGTTAACACTGTTGGAATACTCGGTGGTTAAAATACGATGAATACGCGTGGTTGCATAAAGAATAATACCAGATCGGTATTTACGCAGATTTTTTGAATTATTGATTCTTACGTAAGAAGGCACTACTCAATAATTGTTACGTAATTATTGTTCAATATTTTATTTTATTGATTCAATAATTGCTACGTTGATATTTTATATTATTGTTGTTTCAATAATTGTCAACGCATGATATTTCCCATTATCGGATCAATAAATTATATTATTCGAATAATATTATTAGATAGCATTATTGGAAATGTCTAAGAATGTTCTGTCTAGAAAAGGGGTTTGGTCACCTAATTGCGCGCCAATAAGGAGAAATCCTTATCGAAAAGCCCCCTCTTTCCTGGGAACGACCTGGTTGTCATAATTGTGATTCTGTAATATTATTTATAAATAATTAATTATTGATTTATATGATAAGGAAATATTTAATATATGTGGATATAAATGAAGGAAATATTTATTTTTATGTGGATATAATTGAAAGAATTAATGTTGAGGTGTTTTATCAATATTTTGTCGGAATTGAAGTATTAAAATTGTGACGTCCCTAAAATTAGGTATACATCACCCATTCTGAGTCGCCAGATACATGGTACAAAATTTAAATACAACTTCATTTATATTAATCATTGAGTCGTCATATAGAATACGACCACACGCCTAACTATGAGTTTTAATACAAATGTATGTAACTCTCATGGTACCTCGACCACAACCTTACAATGATACTTTACATAAAAGTATAGTTAAAACTGTTTTAGAAATTAAAATCTTTGGGAAGTGCTCAAGGAAACCTTCGTACATGGGAGGCCATGCCTAGGTTATGATAGATATCATATGTCCATAGAATTATCCTTGGTTGACCTAAAAAGTCCCTCAAAGAAAAACAAGAAGATTATTATCATCTTCTTTCCAATGGTGAGTCTTCTCTTGACATATAAATATCTCCGTTGTCTCCAAGTAAAAATTATGTTTCAAATAAACTCCAAGATCATACTTGGTAGTGCTCGTAGATATATTCAAAGAAGTGGATGCAAGACAACCTCTTCCTTATGATAACACGAGGTCAGAGTATCATTAGACATCTTGTATGATAAAGGAAAAACACCTTCTAAAGTCAGGTTCACCTCACCCTATTTGATTCACCAAATATAACTACTAAATGATGTATAGAATACAATACACTTTTCTATACTATTTAGGAGAACTCTCTCATGCTAGAGACCACCATTCTATTCCCTGTTATCCCCAGCTCGAATTCTCATGAACACTCTTACTAAGAACACTTTTATTACCTGAAAGGAATTGTGAAGCAGAAAGGGTGAATACAACTAGCCTAGTAAATAATATCATTACTAAAGATAATTAAATTATCAATAGCTTTCATCAATAATAAATCAGAGATTTAGAACATATGGTAGATAATAAAACTTTTCAACCATAGTTGCAGCGGAACGAGCAATCCATTAGAAGAGTCAAATAGACCATAAAGTCTATTATCTTCTCTATGTTAAAAGTCCACCAATAATGTTTTATCCCTGTAACATCAATCAACAATTCTCATCCACGATCATGTGAATAACTCATAATCACAATTGTGATTCTAAATTCCTCTTCGCACCCATGACGAAGATAATTTTCATCACCTGAAACATAAAAAATCATGGTTATACCAAATCACAATTCCTGCTCGTAATCATTAAATCATCTTTGCACTACGACCAAAGATATTCATTATTATCACATCCATGAATTAATATTTCATTGTTAAGACTCAGCTCAATAATTAATCCACATCATCGAATCATCCATGCACTACAGGCCAAGGATATTCTTTAGTATCACGACCACGAATTATTCATGCACTACGGCTAAAGATAATCGTGTTTTCATCAATGGTCCTGATCATTCCATAAAATAATTCATCTTTGCACTACGACCAAAGAGAATCCATAGCCATAATCATACCAAAAACTGTCCATCAATGTACTACGGGCCAATGAGGACTTTTTCCACATCATTTGTAACATTACGGTTATGATTATACCGAATAATCCCTGGTCATAATCATACTAAGTCCATCTATGCACTACAGGCCACAGATAACTTTCAACATAATATAAGCATGAGGATGATGACAATTTTATAAGCATTAGTTAAACTAAATCAAGGATAAATATTAAAGACTTTAAATTTATCCAAACATTATCAATCACTTAATAAAATCATAATCTAATATTGTTAATATTATAACAATATTTTAATCACTTCTTAAACTTATAAACAATTTAATTTAATTGTTTACACTTTTCCAAATAATGCATTTAATCATTCAAAATGTCATACTCATAAGATTTCATCACCAATAATCAAATTACTCAACAAAAATCTGCATATACCTTATATAGGATTTTCAAGCCATAAAATCTTATTTACCAATATTTCAACTTCACATAACATATTTAATTCATATGTTCGTAACTAAATCATTTTCATGAAAAATACCAAATGAGTCCCAAAAATTATTCTTTTTTGGGATTAAGCATAATATAGTCCCATATTAAACATATATTTTTCTCGGAATTTTTAAAATTCATTTACTATTTTTCAAAAATCTATTTCTAATTAATTCCTTAAGAAATTAGCTACCTCAAGGTTAACTCCAGAAATTCCCAAATCTTGGCAGGATCTTACTCCTGTTAATGTGAGCTCCCGGTTTAAATTTCATGGTCATCGGAGTTATAGAACTCCGGTTATAGCGTTTTTCATTTTAAAACCTAAATATTGAAATAGTCATAACTTGCTCATTTTAAGTCGGAATGAGCTCATATTTGGACAGTATGTACTTTACACCATATATTTTCATGTCCCAAAAAGGTTGGAATTTTTCTCACAATTTAAGTTGCCGAAAATTCCCTTTTAAATTTTGTGGCAGTAGTTTTTTGGCACTTTTCTATTTTTGACTCATTTACTAAAATCAGTCCACACGAAAATCTACAACACCTTTTCTAGTGATTCCACTTGGATAAGTTAGAAAACTTATAGATCTAACTCTAGAACTTGTCCACACTCAAAAATTCAAAATATAATAGGAGATATGGTCAAATGAATTTCATACTCCATTTCTACCAAAATCTGATTTTCAACCCTTTGTGTTTTCTAAGAACTTTCATGTTTTTACATAATAACCAACATAACTCATCATGACAATGACATAATAATTCAATAAAACAAGTTCAAGAATACGTTTTAAAGATTTATAAGTTAATTTATCATGAACTCAATAATGTCCAAATTGTCAACATGATACTACTTTGTGGAGTAAAATTCAAGAATGCTCAGAAAATATTTTCATGAAAAGATAAAGGATGAAGCGCAAATATCAAGGATATTCCACTAATTTCATGGAGTATATAAGTCAAAGTTGTAACCAACTGAGTGTAATAAAGAATGGAATAACAAAAGAAATCACCAGGCATGCGATAGATCGCATACAATGCAGTTTATTCAAACAGTAATAATAAATAATCTAACCAGTGTCCCATGAAAACACACGATGTGATATTCCAACAGAATAATAAAGGATGGAACTGTGTCCCACAGAAACGCATTATATATGATATTCCAACATAATAATAAAGAATGAAATAATGTAAGAATTTCACCAAGTATAGGGTAGCTCATGGACACAAAGTTATTCCAATGAATAATAAATAATGGAATAATGTAGTTCTCTTCATGAATACAAAAGAAATAATACCCTTTACCGTGAAAAGAAACCTAATATAAAAGTAGGAAAGTAGCAGAATACTTTTCTATTCTTTCTCTATAATTTCTCTCTCTAGAGGTTCAGTGAATTCATAAGAAATAATGAAGGAATGAGCTTCTATTTATAGAAGAATGGACCGCATAAGAACTAATTCATGAACTATCCAGATTGATTTACTTTTAAACGGACGGTCCATATTAGTTTACTATTAAAACTTAAAGTAACTATCCATACCGATTTACTATTAAAACTTTAAACCAAATGATCTATATTGATTTACTATTATAACTATCCACCAAATATTCCATATTGATTTACTATTATATCTTCAATCAACTATTCAAAAATTAGAACATCTCCTCATGGACTAATATTGTACCCAAAAAAAAATTGACCCGAAAAGAAATATATTTTACGGTGAATAGTACTCGTGAATAGTAACTCGTGAATAAGTAACTCGTGAATAAGAACTCGTGAATAAGAATTTATGAATAAGAATCTCGTGAATAGTAACTCGTGAATAAGAACTCATGAATAGTAACTTCGCGTGAATAGTACTCGACACGAAAAAGTGTCCCGAATACCCGATTGAACAATACCGAGTGACTTCTCACATAAGCATCAATAATCAATACCGTACTACTACTATGCAACCACGATATTATCAGTACTTTTAACACCGGTGTTTCAACAGCTTAACGGTAGAAACTTCCGCCGTTATTTTCATAAAGTATTTTTGTCATTTTCTCAATCCGACATAATAATTCCGCCAGGGTCCACTAAATGATTGTACTATCGTACGGATATTCCTCGACAAAAAGAATATTCCCCGACAAATCGAATATTTTATATCAACTTGCTTACTTTGAAAAAAAAAATCACATATTACCCTTAACTTTAAACTTTTATCAATTTAACTATTTACCAAAATAAACAAATTGAATACTTTTATTTCATAAAATTCGGGGTCTCACAAAAATCATCCGTATGTGGATTTCAGACATTTTCTGTTTGGAATTTGGAAAAACTTTCTTCTGCAAAGTTGAAAAAATCATTCGTATGTGGATTCGTATTTTTCTGATAAAAAGGCTATTTATTATGAATTACTAAAGTTGCAGAAATAAATATTTTTATTAAAATTATGGGTGGGACCCACTTTTGTTTTTTTTGAAAACATGTGCTGAGTTTAGTTTTTCAGAAATGGCATGCTGGCTTATTCAACAAAGGATGCGTAGAAGAAGAAAAAAATATATTAATATTTTATTATTTAGTCTCCTTTGGCGTTCTAGCAATTTTCTATAAATAGGGTGCTTAGTTAGAATTGAAAATCACACCAGAAACAAGTTTTCTTTCTCTCTTTATTATCGAGCGTATTTTGTGAGTATTTAGATATTTTGAGAGTTCTTTATTTATTCAAAGAAGTTTCCTTCACCTTATACCCGATATTTCAAATTAAGAAGAGTACTATTCTTTTGAGGTAATGGATGTTATTTTCTTCATAATGATGTTATTCTTTCAATATCATTATACCAAAATATTGGTATGAATTTTATTATGGAATTTCTATTTTTTTCATGTCGGGGTTACTATTCACGTATACGACACTATTCACGTATACGGCACTATTCACGAATATGGCACTATGCACAAAAAAATAAATTTTTTCTTTCTTTGTCCAAGTTGTCTATTGTGATTACTATCTTTGATTGTATTTATGTTTTGATCTTCATTCTTTAATTTTTCTCCACAATTGATTATTATAAGGTATTTTTTAACTTGGATAAACTAAAGTACAAATCCATAATCTTTGATCTTTTATCTCACTGGATTCGTTTTCTTTAAGATATTTTTCATCATCCTAAGTCCTAAATGATGATATTACTTAATATATTTGGCCTATAGTGCAAAGATGAATGATTAACTGATGAATATCTTTGGCCCGTAGTGCAAAGATGAACAGGTGTTGAGATGAACATGACCAACTGGTGATACAAATGAATATCTTTGGCATGTAGTGCAAAGATGAATATTTGATTCAAGATGTATATTGATTGATATTACAGGGATAAAATATTGATGATGGACTTTTAAATCTTAGAAGATAGTAGAACTCATTCTCTACTTGACTCTTCTAATCGTTTGATGTTTCCGCTGCAGTTGTTGATCTAAAACTTGTTGTCTATTATATTCTATCAGATTTTTCCCTGTTAAAGACAAATGATAATTTGTTGTATATTATTTTAGTCATAATATTCTTTACTGGGCTAGTTGAGCTCACCCTTTTCCTTTTTGTTCCATTTTTCTTCTCAGGAGGTGAGAACATAACAGGAACTAGCCGGGGTATGGAGTTATGATTCAAGATAGTTGTTTTAGCAATCCTCACTATTATGTAAAATAGTGTGATAATAATTGTAATAAGGACTCCTTTTGAGTTTGAATACTGTCTATTAGAAAATATTTGTATTTCAACTTACAGTATATGTGTTGTTGTATTTTGCACGACAATTGTATTAATGAAGTTATATTTGTTTTTGTACCATGTATTTGGCAACTCGGAATGGGTGATGTATACCTATTTTGGGGGCGTCACAGTGAAAATAATTGAATCAATAATATGAGAGATACTATGCAGCAATTACTGTAGCAATAATTGAGTATAACTGAGTGACTTCTCACGTAAACATCAATAATCAATATCGTGTTCTACTATGCAACCACGCGTATTACTGTTCTTTTACCACAGGGTATTTAAATAGTTTAACAATAAAACTTTCGCCGTTATTTTATAAAAAGATATTTCTGTCGTTTTCTAACTACGACAATACTTTCGTTGTGGGGTCCACCAATGATTGTGTCATCGTACGAATATTCCCTGTTAAAACGAATATTCCCCGTCCACTCGAATATTTTAAAACCACTTGCTTACTTTGCAAAATTTGTAAATACTACCCACAACTATAATATTATATCAAATCCACACCTTAATACTCAAAAAAAAATATTTTGAGAAAATTAAATCTTTATTCATAAAATTTGGGGTCTTATAGTAATTACTGTAACAATTATTGAGTAATATCTTCTTACATAAGAATCAATAAACCAAAAAATACTGTGCAATACCGTGTGCTACTTTGCAACCACGCCAGATATCAGATTTTAACCACCGGGTATTCCAACAAAGTTAATTCTGTGAATAACTACAATCGCTATTTTTAGAAAACTCATTCTCATTATTTTTTCATCCAACAGCTTTTCACATGGGGCCCACAAATGGCGTACGCTTATCGCATTTAATATTTCCCGACAAAGAAGAATATTTCACGACCAAACGAATATTCCCCGACAACAATGAATATTTTATAACCACTTGCTTATTTTGTAAAATTTGCACATTTCACCCATAACCAAAGCATTATATCAAATTAACACCTTATTATTCAAAATAATAATTAGAGAAAATTCAATTTTATTTATAAAAAGTTAGGGTCTTACAACCCGTGTTATGTCTTCTACAACGATTTTGTCTCTACGAAGCTACGGTTCTAAAACCTAGTATATCCCGGATCCGGTTAGCTTGAAGTGAACTTCATGTTAAGTTCACTTCATGCCCAATACAATGTTAACACACAGACGGCTTTTGTATATCCCATGGAGTTAATACATTAATTTTTCAAAAAAAATTTCTTATAAATTCAACCCTACGGATATAAAGAACATACAAGAATACGTGAACGTATGAATTTTCATATAGTTTGATGATATATATCAACAATTTTATTTCTAAAACGTTCAATAAATTTAAGTCGTTTTAAAATATACTTATTTTATAATGTTATAAAAATGATGTTACATAAATTAAATGGCTGAAAGGAACTTTTATCCCTTCAAGTTGCCACGCATTTTCAAAGTCGTCCCTAAAGTTTATTTTTTATCAGTTAGGTCCTTAAAGTGGCATTTTGTTGGCGTTTCCATTCCTTCAGCCCAATTTGACCTCAATCCGAACCATTTTGACACAACCAGACCTAGTTTGACCCAACCCAAAATTTTAATATTTTAAAATATATAAATATTTTAAAATAATAATTATATTTAACATTTAAAATATATATGTATATTTAATATTTTAAAATAAATTATAATTTTTAAAATAATAATTATTTTAATATTTTAAAATAAAATAGTTATTTTTAAAATAGTTATTTTTAATATTTAAAATAAAATACTAGTTTTTATAAAAAAAAAATTTATATTTAATATTCTAAAATAAAATATTTTTTAAAATAATTATTATTGTTAATATTTTAAAAGAAAATATTATTTTAAAATAATAATAATATTTAATATTTAAAATAAAATATTTTTAAAATAATTTGAAAATAATAATAATATTTAATATTTTAAAATAATATTTATTTTTAAATTTAAAATAAAATAATATTTTTCAAAAGTTATAAAGATAATTATTATTATAAGAAAAAAACATTAGAAACTTTTATTATTTTAAAAATGAGTAAAGTTTTATAAAATATAGATAAAAAAAAAATTACATAAGAAAATAAAAATTATTTTTAAAAAATAAAGTAGATTTTTTCATTTTTTTTATGTAAAATTTATTTTTAGAAAAAAAGTTAATATCTTTACCATTTTTATATGAATTTTAATATTAGAATTTTATAAATAAAAAACTAAAAATAGAAATTAAAATACAAAAAATCGTAAAAGATAAATAAAAAACTGATTCAATATTTTTAAATAAATAAAATAATAATTTTTAAAAATAAAACTAAATATTATTTTCAAGAAAAAAATTTAGAATTTTTTAGGAATAATTAAGAATTTTAGGATTCAATCTTAATTATTTCTAAAAAAATTTCTAAAAATTAAGATTTAATCTATATTTTATGAAACTTTACTCATTTTTAAAAAAAATAAAAGTTTCTAACATTATTACCTTAGAATAATCATTATCTTTATAACTTTTTAAAAATAAATTTTATTTTAAATATCAAAAATAAATATTATTTTAAAATATTAAATATAATTATTATTTTGAAATTATTTGAAAAAGTATATTATTTTAAAATAAAAAATATAACTATTATTTTAAAATAATATTTTATTTTAAAATATTTTAAATAATAATTATTTAAATATATATATTTTTAAATATTAAATATAATTATTATTTAATTTTTTTAAAAAACTAATATTTTATTTTTAAATATTAGAAATAACTATTTTAAAATAATTATTTTATTTTAAAATATTAAAATAATTATTATTTAAAAATAATAATTTATTTTAAAATATTAAATATATATTTTTAAATGTTAAATATAATTATTAATTTAAACTTATTTTTAAAATAATATTATATTGTAAAATATTAAAATTTTGGGGTTCAAACTGGGTCGGGATTGGTTAAAATTGGTCAAAATGAGCCAGGTTGAGGTTAAATTGGGCTGAAGGAACGGAAACGCCAACAAAATGCCACTTTAAGGACCTAACTGATGAAAATTAAACTTTATTGACGAATTTCAAAGTGGGTGACAACTTAGAGGAACAGAAGTGTCATTCAACACGAATTAAGTTAAATGAAAATTTATAATATTTTTTATTTTTGCATGCTTTTTCTATCTATATAATTAAATTTTATTAAAAGATAATGATGAAATCATTTTATAAAACTAATATATATAATTTATGGGTCCTCTTAACATGTGCCCTAAGGGCACATGCTAATCATGGAAATTAAGTGATGGGCACTGAATTAAAAGGATGAGGCTCACTAAAATATAATTTTTAAATGTATATGGTGTAACACCCCGAATTTTATGAAATAAAAGTATTTAATTTTTCTATTTAGTAAATAGTTAAATTGATAAAAGTTTAAAGTTATGGGTGAAATGTGCAAATTTTGCAAAATAAGCAAGTGGTTATAAAATATTCATTGTTGTCGGGGAATATTCGTTTGGTCGAGGAATATTCTTGTTGTTTACTTAATATTCGTTCGTATTTACATAGCAGCCATTTGTGGGCCCATAATGTAATAACTCGCTGAATGAAGAAAACGACAAATATGAGTTTTATAAATAACTTACATAGTTGTTGCTGCTTAACACTGCTGAATACCCTTGGTTAAAATACGATGAATACGCTGTAGATGCACGAAGTAATATTACCAGTATTGCATGCATTTTTAAAATATTGATTCTTACGTAAGAAGGCACTACTCAATAATTGTTACAGTAATTACTGTTCAATATTTTATATTATTGTTTTTCAATAATTGTCATTGCACAGTATTTCCCATTATCAAATCGATAATTCATATTATTTGAATAATATTATTAGAGAGCATTATTGGCAATGTCTAAGGAAGTTCTGTCTAGGAAATGGGTTTGGTCACCTAATTGCGTGCCAATAAGGAGAAATTCTTATCGAAAAGTCCCCTATTTCCTGGGAACGACCTGATTGTCATAATTGTAATTCTGTAATATTATTTGTGAATAATTAATTGTTGATTTATATGATAAGAAAATATTTATTTTATGTGGATATAAATGATGGATAGAAAAATATTTATTTTGTGTGGATATAAATGAAGGAATTAATGTTGAGATGTTTTATCAATATTTTATCGGAATGGAGGAATTCTTAGAAAATTGTCAATTGTTGAAAATTGATATTTTATCTTACATTATAAATGTATAATGTGGTTATATAACAATATAATAATGGTGATATTTTCACACTAAATTCACGGTGCATAAATCAAATGAGAGAAATCTAGAAATCAAAAGAAGAACCAAATATGGGATTTTCAGAAAAATTAGTTTATTACTTGATTTTGTAAAATCCATAACTCTTTGTGTATAATGAGTTATGAGATGAGCCATATATCAAAAAAAAGCCCTGGAAGTAAGCTAAGCGTAGAAATTTGAGTCACCCAAATATTCTTTGTGGATTTTTCGTGGTGACTATTTGAGTGAAACTTGTACGAGGGACTTATAGTCCGAAAATCAAATCAGTGTTCTTAAAGCTCTATTGCGTGAGTTATAATTCTAATCCGACCGTTAGATCGTTGTAATTTTTGGACATGTTATACTTATATAAGTTGAGTATATGTCCCCAAATTTTGAACCGTTAAAGATTAACGTATGATTTGTTATGAATTTTAAAATATGCTGAAAATCGTCTGTATGTGGATTTCGGTCATTTTTCGTTTGGAATTTGAAAAAACTTTCTTCTACAGAGTTGTAGAGAATTCGATAAAAGGGATATTTATTATGAATTATTAAAGTTTCAGAAATTAAATATTTTTATTAAAATTATGGATGGGACCCACTTTTGTTTTTTGAAAACATGTGGGCTGCAAAAATTTTCCAACATGACTTGTTTAGCTTTTCAACATAGGAGGTGCGTAGAAGATAAGAAAAAAAATATTATTTTATTAATTTAGTCTCCTTTGGCGTTCTAGTATTTTCCTATAAATAGGGTGCTTAGTTAGAATTAAAAATCACATTAGAAACAAGTTTTCTCTCTCTTTATATTATTGAGCGTATTTTGTGTGTATTTAGATACTTTGAGAGTTGCTATTTAGTGCAAGTTTCCTTAAGCGTTATATCCGATATTCCAAATGTAAGTTGTTTTTTTCGAGGTAAGGATAATAAGAACATTATTTTCTTCATAATGATGTTATTCTTTCAATATCATTATACCGAAATATCGGTGGATTTTATCAGGAATTTCAACCTTTTTCATGTCGGGGTTACTATTCATGTATATGGCACTATTCACGTATACGACACTATTCATGTATATGGCACTATTAACGTATATGACATTATTTATGTATACGGTACTATGTACAAATACAAGTTACTATTCATGAGTTACTATTCATGAGTACTATTTACAACACAATTGGTTTCTTTTGCTGACCAAATTATCGTTGATTTATAAATCTTACTCTTGAAATTAAATGCAGTTGTTGATTATGTTGTTTTTATTTTCATATATAACATTTTTATAATCATGGTGATGAAATTTCTCTTTAACTTGAGTGTAAAGATGGGTAGATTATTGGTATGATCGTGACTATGAGTTCTATTTGGCCAGTAGTGCAAAGTTGAATTGTTGACTGGTATGATCATGACCATTGAATTTATAATTGAATATCTTTAGCTTAAGTGCAAAGGTGAATTGATCAACATGGTTATAATTATTGTTTATATAAATTATGAAATGATTATATATTTCTTTTAGGTATTAATATCTTTGGCCTGTAGTGCAAAGATGATTTGTTATTGAATATCTTTGGCCTGTAGTGCAACGATGATCTGTTGTTAAATATCTTTGGCCTGTAGTGCAAAGATGATCTGTTGTTGAATATCTTTGGCCAGTAGTGAAAAGATGAACTGTTGACGAATATCTTTGGCCCGTAGTGAAAAGATGAATTTATTAGTATGATTATGAACAGGAACTGTGATTTGGTATAACCATGATCTTTGATGTTTCAGGTAAAGACAGGTGATGAAAATTATCTTCGTTCTGGATGAGAATAGGAATTTAGAACCACAATTATGATTATGATTTATTCACATGATTGTGGATCGGAACTGTTGATTGATGTTACAAGGATAAAACATTGTTGGTGGTCTTTTAACATAGAGAAGATAGTAGACTTTATGGTCTATTTGACTCTTCTAATGGATTTCTCGTTCCGTTGCAACTATGGTTGAAAGGTTTTATCATCTACCATATGTTCTAAATTTCTGATTCATTACTGACGAAGGCTATTGATAATTTAATTATCTTTAGTCCTGATATTCTTTACTGGGCTAGTTGTGTTCACCCTTTTACTTCACAATTCCTTTCAGGTAATAAGATTGTAGTTGGGTCGAGCGGGGGTAACAGGGGAATAGAACGGTGGTCTCTAGTTGTGGAAGTTCTCCCTAAACAGTATGAAAATAATTTTATTGAGAACTTTAGAATACTGTGTTGTATTTTATACATCATTTAGTAGTTATATTTGGTGAATCAAATAGGGTGAGGCGAACCCAACGTTGGAAGGGTGTTTTGCCACTATCATACAAGATGTCTAATGACATGTAACTTCGTATTATCATAAGACAGGGTTGAGCACATCCACTTGCTGAGTATATCTACGAGCACTACTTATATAATCTTGGAGTTTGGTTGAAATATAATTCTCAATTGGAGACAATGGAGATAATTATATGTCAAGAGAAGACTCACCATTGGAAAGAATATGATAGCAATCTTCTCATTTTCTTTGGGGTCTATTGGGTCAATCAAGGATAATTCTCCAGTCATATGATATTTATTATAACTTATATGCATGGCCTCCCATGTACGAAGGTTTCTTTGAACATTTTCCAAAGATTTTAATTTCTAAAACAGTTATTGACTGTACCTTTATGTAAGATGTCATCGTGACGTGCTATCTAAGGTTGGGATGAGAGTCACAGTTGATATATAATTGTATCAAAACTCACAACATATGTGTTGTCATATTTTTTGCACGATAATTATAATAATGAAGTTTTTATTTGGAAATTGCATTGAGTGTAGTTCGTGGCGACTCAGAATAGGTTGTGTGGATTGGATCTATTTTGGGGGCGTTATATTTGGTATCAGAGCTTAGGGATATGATCGCTGACAAAGATCTCAGTCTAGAACTAGGAGGGGAGAGGCGAGTAATATACTTCGCTAGTGTGTGACTTACCTAAGCTAAAATTTCTTACTTCATAAATGGGTTAAATACACTTTTCCCCATTCTACTAGGGGTCGGTTTACAAATGCATCATCGAACTAATTTTTTTTACATTCGACTCACTGAGCTACAATTTTTTTACAAACCGTTACGAATTCTGTTAAATTGTTTGACTTTGGACGGAAAAATTAAATGTGATGCCACGTGAGAGAAAGAAAACTTACATGTCACACATTTTTCTTTCTAGCATGCCCGGTTGGAAACTCTTATAAATTTAATGCTAAACTAATTAAAATCAAATAAATAAAATAATCCATTCAAAATAAAAGTACAATAAAAATAAAAATTTTAAAATTTATTTTAATCATTATTATTTGTTTGGTATGATAAAACTTTGATATTATAACATACAATTTTTTTTCAAGATGGTACAATTTTAAATAAATTATATAAATTACACATAAATACGTAATTTTCTTTTTAATTTAAATAACTCATTAAATTTATTAATTTTATTAAACTCTCTTCAGATAAAACTAAAATTAGTAATATAACATAAAAATGTCTCTATATGTAATATTACTAATTTTGTCATAATATTCGAACATTAATAATGAAAAATTATTAATATTTTGTTTGACAAATTTTATTTTATTGTATTCAGATATATTATATATTATTAAAATAAGATATTTGAGTAATGTCTTTAAAATTATTCATCAACAAACCCTTCAAACATCAATTATTATTATTATTATTATCATCTCTCTTTTTCTTAAAAATCCTAAATGTCATCAACAAACCCAACAGAGTTCCTCATCTCCAAGTTCAGTAACACAGTTCCGAAGAGAAGAGCACAAAGAAGAACTCCTTCATCAGCACCAAAATGAAATTGTTGATGCAAACAACCACTCCACGGCGGCGGCGCTTGCTGATTTCCCTTCCCTCTCCGTCGCCGCCTCCACAAATTAGTTGCAGAAAAAGAAACACATTTAATTTGAATTTGTGGAATTTGACTAAAGATGGAGGAGAAGAGTAGTGGTAGTTTTTAATATAAATAAACACATTTAATTTGAATTTGTGGTGAAGAAGATGTTGAATTAGATTTGGATTTCGACTACTTCCAACTACGGATCTGGGTTGTTGGAGTTTTAGAACTTAGATTTGTCTATTCCTTTTGTTGTTGATAATGTTGTTCTTGGATTTTCTTCTTTGAAATCTGAGTTTGTAGAGTCTGATGAAGATTGGGAAGAGTTGATTTTGGTGGAGGATAGTTTAGGGACGAAGGATTTATGGGGTTTTAGTGAAATGGGTGTTTTGGTTAATGGGTTTGTTGATAGTTGTTGTATGGGGTGTGGAGGAGAGGTGTTGGGGTGGGAGGGAGAGGTGGAGAAGAGGTGTTTGAGGAGAGAGAAAGAGGAAGGGAGATTGGAGAAGATGGAGGAGGAAGATCGACGGTAATGGAGCTTCACTGTTATAAAAAAGAAAAAAAATAATTAAAAAATATGAATTCATTAATTTATATAAATACATTTGTAAAAATTATTCATTAAAAGAGATTAATTTATTAAATAATATGAATTTAGTAATTTATATGAATTAATTAATTTAATTTAATTATTTATTATGTATATTCATTTGATTTATATTTTGTTTAAGTATTTGTTATAGAATTGAGTATAATTTAATTATTATTAGTTATCCAACTCAGCTTTTCTTCCTTCTATAGTTATAAACATAGATTCTGTTAGGTTTGTAATATTCATGAACGCAATCAAATTGAATAAAATAAGCGGAAACGTGGAAAATCAGAGTTTTAAAATTTATAAACCATATACCCGGATCATGAAATTCTAATTTTAAAATTAAAATAAATTTTTTATTTTAATTATAAAATAATTAAGAATAATATATATATAATATATTATACTAACCGTGAAGCGCGTCATTCCGTTAATAAAGAAATCCTACTGCAAACATATTATGGACCTGTGATGATCTAAAGTAACTATGATATATATATATATATATATATATATATATATATATATATATTGTATAACTTTTAAACTTCAGAGCTTGCTGGCAACAATAATCAATATATATATATATATATATATATATATATATATATATATATATATATATATTATCATATATAATATATCAAAGTAAAACCATCCTTTTGCTGTACCCAGAATATGTCAAACATATACCCTTGCCAGCGAATCACAAGCAATAAAAAAAATATCAGTCCACCGTTTTCAACAGGTTTTTAGATTATTTTTTTTAATAAATTTTATACAACAAAATTATACCCAATTAAATTGTTCTAAACATATATCAATATACATATCAAATTAAAACAATTAATAATTGTGATAAAGGTTTGGCTCGATACCAATCAAGTTAGGTTTTGTAATATTCATGAACGCAATCAAATCGCATAAAATAAAGCTTTAAACGTGGAAAATCGTAGTTTTAAAATTTACAAATCATATAATCTTGATCATCCTTTACGCACAATTATTAATTAAACGAAAAGACAGAGAATGTTAATCGCACTTCTGAAGATTCGAAACTTCCTCGCATGCAAGTTTACATCCAATCCTTTTCGCGTTTAACTTGAATCTACCGGGTTTGGTTCCTTCCTTTGATCAACGTTAGCCACCCAAGTGTTTGACCTCTAGAGGTGATCCACCAAAGAAGAAGAAAGATTCGTATCTTGATATCTGATATAAGACTCCTTATAAAGATATCAGGTAACCCTATTTAATTAAATAAGGTATTATTTATTTAATTAAACTCTTTTAATTAAATGGGCTCCCTTATCTTTTGTGCTATCTCATCTTTTGGATCGATCTCCACTTTGGATTCTTCATCACTCCAAGTAATAAATGCTTTGTTCTTCTTGTTGTCTTTGTAGTTTGTCTTCCCTTTATTCTTTAATTGAAAATAGTCTTTCTTGAAGTGACCAGGACGTCCACATTCGAAGCACGTCTCTTCAATTTGTTTTCCTTTGACTTTGTTTGAATTGAAAGTGTTTCTCCTCTTATTTTTTCTTTGTAGTAACCCCTTGAGTTTCCTTAACATCATAACTATTTCTTCATCGGAGTTATCATCAAGTTCCTCCTCATTATCTGTAGTAAGAGCTAAGACCTTTCTTCGAGGAGTTTCCTCCTCATCATCATATATCTTTAACTGATGTTCATATTCTTCTAATTCACCAAATAAAGTTAAAATATCCGTGGAAGAAATAGTAGCAGAATCTTGAAGAGTAATGATTTTAGAAGCAAACCTATTGGGCATAGGCCGAAGCAACTTACATTTGATCTCACTTTGAGGATTAGTTTTGTCCAACAATTTCAAGGAGTTTATAAGGACTAGAAATCTTGCTTGAGCTAGCTTGATGGTTTCATCTTTTTTGAGCTTGAACATTTCATAATCGTGCATAAGCATGCTTAGCTTGACCTCTCATACTTTTGAATTACCTTCATGATTTACCACTAAAGTATCCCACATCTCTTTCGCAGTGTTGCACGAAGAGAGTTTATCTATCTCGGATTGTACCGTGCCGCTAAGAAGTGTGTTCATTGCCTTTGAATCATATGAGACCATGTAGATTTCGGTTGAATCCATTTTTAGCAGAATCTTTGGTGTCCCATCATCTCTTCGTGGAATAACTGGTCCGTTCTCCACAACCCACCATTCCTAAGGATCTCTTTTAAGATAGATCCTCATTTGGAATTTCCAGAAGTTGTAAAGTTCTGTTCCAAATAGCAAAGGAGGTCTATTGGTTGATTGTCCTTCTTGATTGTTGTTCATGAACTGTGTCATGTCAGAATCTTTCCCTACAAGTCACCTTTAAGACCAAGATAAGTAGAGCCAAGCTCTGATACCAAATGAAATTTAACTAGGCACACATGTATGGGGGGTTGAATAAGTGTGAGAGCAATCTATAACCAATTTTTAAACTTTAGACCAAGCTATTAAATTCAAGCTACTATATTAATTAATTCAGTTTGCTGAATTAATATAGTCTACTGAATTGAATAAATATCCTACTGAATTTATAACTTTAATAAAATACTTGGTGTTAAAGAATTATCTTAATATAATGCAAATATTCAAATTTTAATTATTAAAATAATTAAATAGCTTACGTGAGTAATGCAAGTAGTAAAATCAACGCCAAGATTTTTTACGTGGTTCAAATTTATTACCTCTATAATAATAGCCTAGTCCACGTCCAATACCAACTAAGTATTGGAGACTCGCTTTATTTATTTATTTATAAATAAACACCGATTACAAAATGATTCTTACAATAAATTAATAACAATTAATTTCTCTTGAAAGCACTTTCGCTTCCTCATGGCACCTATGCACTCTTCAAGCACCTTTGCTTCCTTGAACCTGTTTGTAAACATTTTCTCTAATCCACTAGGATTAACACCTTTAGACTACATTTAGTCTAAAACAGAAAATTCAATACAAATATAGAGGTCTATGATCAATGTAAGAATAATCAATTTAACAATTAAAGGCTCAACTATATGCAATGATCAATTAGCACAAAAAGACAAACAATTAAATCTTACCAAATACCAACTCAAATAATATCAAAAATTTAATTGCTTAGCTGCTCAACGGTTTGCACCAATAGAATAAAGTTGCTCGATATATATCAGTAATTAGTGCAATAATAAATTCGTGAGTTATATTTTCCATACATGAAAATACTATTTTTATAGCCCACAATATTTTACCGTTAATTATGGATATGTTCTAATTTTCAAAACAAACGAATGATAATATCTTTAATGTAATCTCACAACGATAAAGAAGGTGAATATTTATTCAATTCAAACATTTGTTAGTTATATAGTTTGGATAAACTTAAAAGACCCCTTCAAATGCAATCCATTAACAACTTTGACTTTATCTCTCTACACATAACAAGTGGCGTGTAACAATGATATTGATGTATAATCATCACTTTTCTTTTCCAACACTCAAAGTCTTATAGTTCCAATATATCCATAATTACCACTCCTTGAAAACCGCACATGCACATTTCATACCATATAATGCTACCGTCCTTTTAGCTTTGTATAATAAATATCCACGTGTGGCTAAAATGAGAATATGATCCAAAGATATCAAGTGAGCATTTATAAAGGCATACACACACACACACACACACACACACACACACACACACACACACACACACACACACACATATATATATATATATATATATATATATATATATATAAAGTAATGTAACATTTTATAAAGTATTAAGTTATCTTATACTTGATGACATATATTAATCTAATCTCAAATTTCTTTTTAGAAAACTTTTTTCCATTTAAAATATTAAATCACTTTTCATTTTAAACATAACACAATGCAGATGATATGTCCTAGAGCCTTTAAATAAAAAATTAATTATTATGCAATTGACCTTACACTTGTTTCCTAGTAAAGAAAAATTTCTTCATCCACTTGAGAAATACCTGAAAAATCATAAAACAATTTAGTATATGAACAATTCATCATCAAAACTTAAAGATGGAATATGACTAAGTCAACATCCACACTCTTTACAAACTTAAAAATTTTAATGGATGTCCATGATTTATCTGTTTCATATGTTTCATTTAGTAACATCACTTGCAACACCTGTTTTATACACATCACTTGCAACTTCTTTTGTTTTATTTTTTATTTTTTTACACATATATACATAATTTTATAAAAAAATTGAGCTCCCTCAAATTTGGGGCCCTAAGTCAGAATACTCGCCTAAGGCCGACTCTGATCATCAAAATTCCTTTATTATGTCATTACTTCTAAATTAAATACTTAATAATTACAAATATATAATAAAAATATATTACTAAATTTTTATAAATAAGACTTTTTTTGTAAAATGAATAAATTACTATATGTATATATTTATTGTTGTTATTTACTTATGCATGAAGGAAGTTTTTTTTTTGAGAATTGTTAAATTCATAATATTTTTATTATTTTTTATAATAAAAGTTGTTGTCATAGAGATATATAACAATAATAAAATCGTTACTATAGAATCTATAACAACATTTTTATTATAAAAATAATATTTTTTGTTATGAATTTAATAATTTCTTTTCTATAATAGGTGTGTAGTATTCCTAGTCTTCCTACTAGTTTCCAAGAAAGAGTGAGAAAATAAAGTACGCAACCGCTCTTTTCTCTCATATAGTGACCCTAACAGAGTGACAGTGACAAGACTGATAGTCATGACTTAACCTGAAAGAAAAGAAGGAAAAAAAATGTATTATCTTCGTTTTAATTTACATGATTATTATTAATTTTTAAAAAATTTTAATTTTAAATTTAAAATTAAAATGATTTATCAAAATTATTAAAAAATAAATTTTAAAATGACTATTATTTTTTAGATCATTTACAATATTTATTATTATATTAATTAAAGTTAAGTAACTAATGGCAACATTGAATTTGAAAATATTTTAAGTTGATTTTTAAAAAATTAATAATTATTTCCTCTGTCCCAAATTAATTGTTCAGTTTTGACTTTTTTAAGTCAAATTAACTGTTTTTAGAATTAATAATTAAGCATATATAAATATATTTCTAAAATTATAAAATTGGGATTAGTAATAAATTGTATATACTTTTTTTTGATTATAATCTCTTCACCTATATTTTATCAAAAATAAGTAAAGATTACTTTTAAAATGGTCAATTTAATTTTTAAAAATTAAAATTGAATAATTAATTTGAGAGATGGATGGAGTATCTTATATTTTAAAACGAAAGAAATATTGTTTAAAATTTAAAAAAAAGGAGTTAATACCCATTATCAACTTTATTACACTATATATATATATATTAAATATTAATAAAGGTGATGGAATAATAATATAGCCCACTACATTCCAATCACTTAAAGTTGACTAGTATTTTTCACTTTCGGGAATCACTTAAAGTTGACTAGTATTTTTCACTTTCGGGGGAGCTGTGGGATCAGGACAAGGATCATGACCAGGACCAGGGGTCTAAACTTAGCCTCCAAGAAAAGAATTTTGGTTTTGAAATAAAATATAAAAAAAAAATGAAAAGAAAAAGGTAATGGCTATTGAGAGCTTTTCGAATTTTCTTTGGCGCATCAATGGTGTTATTGATATACCTATTTCACACAATTAATAAAAAAATAATATATATATCTCGATAAATATTTGACAAAATTAAATTATAATTAATATAAAAATATATGTGATAAAATAAAATAAATTAAAGTGAAGTCGTTCTTAATTTTTATATATCTCATTTATGCACACACGTCACAATAATAATTTGACTGAAAATTTTAATAATGTATAACAAGACTCATTAATATATTTTAATATTTTTCAAATAAAAAGTTGACATGTGTACGATGGAACATTAAGATAAAATCAAAAACAGTCTAGAAGATACCAAAAATCACTTAAAATAAATCAAAACTACTCATCCGCTGTTCGGGAGTGTTTTACCGACTTCCATGTGGGCCGAAGGTCTGACGCGAGAAGGAGTTTATGAGCCCAATGAGCCGAAACCCTCGATGATGTTGGATAGTTTCGGGTTCGGGTATCCGAGTCCTTTGGGCCGGAACCCTATTCTGGTGTATGAAGGTCAGGTTCAGGCCTTCGAGTCCTTTGGGCCGAAGCTCAGGTTGAGGTTCTGTTTTGGTATTGGTGTTCGAGGTCGGGCCTTCGAGCTCCTTGGGCCAAAGCCCAGACCAACGTATGCAAGCTTGGTGGGATTGGACATGTACAGTGGGGCAGCCCATATGAAGAGTCTGGAGTTATAAGGGGTCTATACGGTTAAGGACTCTAGTCATAATCACGTTTGAATAAAGTAACTCCAAATGTAGTATTGGAATTGGATTCTACTTACACCTTTTAAGGAGATTGTGTTGGACCAAAATATAGGTAACTACCATATTTAGGAGTCCTAATCCGACTCGGAGAGGATTCTGTGGAAGTGAGAATGACTATAAATACAAGGCTCATTTACTACAATTAATGTGATAATACATCTTTGAGCACTAAACACTTAAGCCTCCATTGTTAAACCTTGTGAACAACTCAGACTTATTCTCACACCTAACTATCCTCTACGGCATGGCCAAAGCTTCAAGGTGATCGCTTATCGTCTTGAGATTCGAGAGTGGATTTGGTGATCGGACGCCACCGGCCAAACTTAAGCGTTAACATCATGCTAGAAGGAGGGCTTTTAGTGCTTTTTGCAATCACAATGATCTTTTTCGGTGGGAGGCTATGGCGAAAGAAGGTAAAACTACTTCTGTCAAGGAAAAAACAAAGACTCACCAGACCACCCAGGTGAGGGGGTCGGTGAAAGATAAACTGGGTTCCAAGATTCAGGAGGGTCAAGAGGAGTCGACCCCTTCTCTCTGGCATAAACTCTTCCATGACAGCCAACACACACCCAATCAGGTTAGTCATGCCGATGAAAACCACTCTCGGGCATACGAAGGGAAAGGAAGAGAGCGAGGTGAAGGCAGCCGAGATCAGCGAGAATTTATTCTGCAGAAGAAGATGGAGCAGAATAAAGATGCCATGATGGCACTACGGCTACAATAGGAGGAACTCGAAGCGCAGATGGCCAAAATGGCTGGAGAACAGGAAGCCTCCTCGAAGAGGCGTAAACATCTTAGCCGATCTCAGTCACCTCGACGGGACGAGGCTAGAAAGGTAAGGAGCTGACCCAGGAGTCGCTCCCGAGAAGGCAGAAATCGAAGGAGGAGTCGATCGGACGACAGAAAATCTGGGCACCAAAGGAGATCGGGGCAAAATAGGGGGATCACATTGCCCGAATATGAGAGGGACAAACATAGGTCGTCTCCCCGTAAAGAGGATACCGATCCCTTTGCTCGAAGGGTCGTAGAATTAGAAAAGTTGTTAGCGGCCAAGAGCCCGATGGGAACCTCTTTGAGTTGTCCAAGGTCACCCTTCTCACCAGAAATTAATCAAGTCACAGCCGATCCAAAGAAGAAAATGCCCCCAATGGATACGTATGACGGGCTAGGGGATCCTTACGATCATTCGAATGGATATGACCGTCTGATGTCTTACTATGGGCATTCGAATGCTGCCAAATGCCATATGTTCGCCACAACATTGAAAAAGAGTGCCCGAGAATGGATGGGAACTTTGGCAGCCAGATCGATCGGTTCATGGAGTGTCCTTCGGGAAAAGTTTCATGCTAAGTTTGGGAGTAACAGGAGACGGGGAAAAATAACTGCATCCCTCATGCAAGTGAGACAACGTTCGGATGAAAGCCTCGGACAGTACGTTATAAGGTTTTGGGAGGCCATGGGTTTGGTGGCAGAATTAAATTCCCCGCAAGCCTTGGGATTTTTCACAACGGGTCTAGACATTGGAAGGTCGAAGAAGCTGATGAAAGACTTGGTGATTTACCCTCATGTAGATCTGATCGAAGCTTTCCATCGGGCCGAAGGATTTATCGCAATAGAAGAGGCCGTGGGTAATTTTAAGCCACACTCCCAGTCTTATGAGAAGTCTAAGGATAGGGACAAACAAAGCTATCAGTGTTCAGACAATAACCAGTGGAGGGCAGACAATCCAGGAAAGAAAAACTACAATGGAGGTGTGACGCCCCCAAAATTAGGTATACATCATCCATCTTGGGTCGCCAGATACATGGTACAGAATTCAAATACAACTTACTAATACAACTGTCGTGTATAATACGACAAAACATAAACTGTGAGTTTGAATACAAATATTGTCTATTAGAGATTATACAAACTCAAAAGGAGTCCTCATTACAAATATTATCACACTATTTCACAGAATAGTGAGGACTACTAATGCTATCCTCTGGACCATCACTCCGTTCCCCGACTCATCCCAGCTATATTCTCATTTCCTGAAGAGAACAGTGAAAGGAAGGGTGATCTAAACTAGCCCAAGAAGAAATATTATGACTAAGATAATGCGTAATAAATTATCATTAGTCTCCAACAATGTTAAACTGATAAAATATAGTAGACATCAAGTTTAACTGTAGCGGAACAAGCAATCCATTAAAAGAGTCAAGTAGAAAATAAAATCTACTATCTTTTATGATTTAAAAGGTTTTTCATCACTGTTATCGTTGAGACTCAGCTTAATAAATATTCCACATCATCGAATCACCCTTGCACTACGGCCAATGATATTCTTTAGTATCACGACCATAATTATCCATGCACTACGGGCCAAGAATATTTGTGTATTCATTAATGGTCATGATCATGCCAACAACTGTCCATCAATGCACTACGGGCCAATGAGGACTTTTACCACATCATTTGTAACATTACGGTCATGATTACACCGAATAATCCCTGGTCATAATCATACCAAGTCCATCTATGCACTACAGGCCACATATGACTTTCAAAAAATATAAATATGAGGATGATGACAATGATATAAGAATTCAATAAAACAAGTTCAAGAATTAATTTGTCCAAGAACCAATAATGTCCAAATTGTCAACATGATAGCTTTGTAGAATAAAATTCAAGAATGCTCAGAAGAATATTTCCATGAAAAGATACTGGATGAAGCGCAATTATCAAGGATATTCCACTAATCTCATAGAGTATAGAAGTCAAAACTTTAACCAACTGAGTATAATAAAGAATGGAATAACAAAAGAAATCACCACGCATGCAGATTGCCGATGATGTTATTCCAATGAATACTAAATAATCGGAACCAGTCAAAGGAATTACTTGCAAGCGGGTGATGTTCCAACGTAATAATAAAGAATGGAATAACATCGAAATCACCATGCATGCGGTATTTCGCATGATAAAAGTTATTCCAATGTAATACTAATAAGGATTTTAATCAGTCCCATAGAAAACGCATGATATGGGATATTCCAAATGTAATAATAATACAGATTTTAACCAGTCCAAAATAGAAACGCATGCATGTGATATATTCCAATGTAATAATAAAGATTTTAATCAGTCCCACAGAAACTGATGTATACGATATTCCAAATGTAATAGTAAAGACTTTTAATAATAGAAGAATGTCACCAAGTATAGGGTAGCTCACAGATATGAAAGTTATTCCAATGTAATAATAAGAATGGAATATTAGAAGTTCTCTTCATAGATAAGAAAGAAATAATACTCCCTACCTTAAGAAGAGGAGTACTGGATATATAAGTAGTGAAGTAGTGAAGTAGCAGAATACTTTCTTCTTTCTCTCTATAGTTTATCTCTCTAGAGTTTCAATGAATTCAGTAAGAAAATAATGAAGGAATGAGCTTCTATTTATAAAAAATGGATCCGCATAGTAACTAACTCATGAACGGTCCGTATTGATTTACTTTAATCGACGGTCCATATTTAAAGCAAAATCTTTTAAATAAAATATAATATATTCTATTTATAATCTAATAAAACGAATAACTTTATAAAAGATTTTACTATGCAAACACTATGCAGCAATTATGCAAACACTATGCATAATAAAATATAATATATTCTAATTATTGTCTAATAAAACAAATAACTTTATAAATGTATTCTGCTTTTATATAAAAGATTTTACTATACAAAACATTATGCGTATAATTATGCAATACTATGCATAATAGAATATAATATATTCTATTTATGAATAACTTTATAAAAGTATTCATTTTATATAAAAGATTTTCTCATTATTACATTAATAATACCAAGAAAGTCGAGTGACTTATCATGTAAGCATCAATAAATAATACTGTAGTGCTTACTATGCAACCACGCCAGACATCGCATTTTTAACACCGGGTGTTTCAATAGTTAACGAAAACTTCCACCGTTATTTTCATAAAATATTTTTGTCGTTTTCTCAATCCGACAATAATTCCGTTGTGGGGTCCACCAATGATTGTGCCGTTGTACGAATATTCCCTGTTAAAACGAATATTCCCCGACCAATCGAATATTATATAACAACTTGAGTACTTTGCAAAATTTATAAATATTACCCACAACTATAACATTATATCAATTTCACTCCGTAATATTTAAAAATAATATTTATAGAAAATTCATCTTTATTCAAAAAGTTGGGGATTTACAATCTCCCCTTCTTATGAAATTTCGCCCTCGAAATTAGGGTACGTACCTGGTATATTGAAGAGGTAAGGATACCTTGATTTCATTTCAGATTCTAACTCCCAAGTTATTTCCTCAACATCGTGGTTTCTCCACAAAACTTTGACTTGAGGTATAACCTTGGAGCGTAGAATATGTTCCTTCTTATCCAAGATTTGAACATGAACCTCTTTATACGTTAAATCCTCCGCTATTTCGTCCGGTTCTAACTCAATAATGTGGTTCGGGTCTTCCACATATTTACGTAACATGGATATGTGAAAACGTTATGAACACGAGACATACTTGGCAGTAAAAGCGAGTCTATAGGCTACGCCCCTACTTGATCAAGGATTAAAATGGGCCGATGAATCGAGGATTGAGCTTTCCTCTCTTTCCAAATCTTGTAACTCCTTTCCATGGAGCAACACGTAACAACACATGATCTCCTATATTGAATTCCACGTCCTTTCAATGAAGATCAACATAACTCTTTTATTGATCTTGTGAGGTTTTTATACGTTGTTTGGGATCGTTTAAATCTTTTCCGTAGTCATACGCATTCAACTCCGTCCCAACAACGTTGCTTCACCCACCTCATCCCAGCATACTAGAGAACGACATTTTCTTCCATACAACGCTTCGAATGGAGCCATGCCAATACTTGCTTGATAACTGTTGTTGTAGGAAAACTCCACCAATGGTAAGAACTTGTCCCAAAATTAGGTATACATCACCCATCTTAGGTCGCCAGATACATGGTACAGAATTTAAATACAACTTACTAATACAACTGTCGTGTACAATATGACAAAACATAAACTGTGAGTTTGAATACAAATATTGTCTACTAGAGATTATACAAACTAAAAAGGAGTCCTCATTACAAATATTATCACACTATTTCACATAATAGTGAGGACTACTAATGCTATCCTCTAGACCATCACTCCGCTCCTCGACTGGTCCCAAAATATATTCTCATTTCAAGAGAGAATAAAGAAAGGAAGGGTGAGCTCAACTAGCCCAAGAAGAAATATTACGACTAAGATAATGCGTAATAAATTATCATTAGTCTCCAAGAATGTTAAACTGATAAAATATAATAGACATCAAGTTTAACTGCAGCGGAACAAGCAATCCATTAAAAGAGTCAAGTAGAAAATAAAATCTACTATCTTTTATGATTTAAAAGGTTTTTCATCACTGTTATCGCTGAGACTCAACTTAATAAATATTCCACATCATCGAATCACCCCTACACTACGGCCAAGGATATTCTTTAGTATCACGACCACAATTATCCATGCACTACGGGCCAAGAATATTTGTGTATTCATTAATGGTCATGATCATGCCAACAACTATCCATCAATGTACTACGGGCCAATGAGGACCTTTACCACATCATTTGTAACATTACGGTCATGATTACATCGAATAATCCCTGGTCATAATCATACCAAGTCCATCTATGCACTACATGCCATAGATGACTTTCAAAAAATATAAATATGAGGATGATGACAATGATATAAGAATTCAATAAAACAAGTTCAAGAATTAATTTGTCCAAGAACCAATAACGTCCAAATTGTCAACATGATACTGCTTTGTAGAGTAAAATTAAAGAATGCTCAGAAGAATATTTTCATGAAAAGATACTAGATGAAGCGCAATTATCAAGGATATTCCACTAATTTCATGGAGTATAGAAGTTTAACTTTAACCAATCGAGTATAATAAAGAATGGAATAACAAAAGAAATCACCATGCATTCTATTGCAGATGACGTGTTATTCCAATGAGATACTAAATAATCGGAACTGTGTCAAAGTAAATTGCACCGACAGTGATGTTCCAATGTAATAATAAAGAATGGAATAACAATGAAATCACCATGCATGCGGATTGGCATGTATGATTATTCCAATGTAATACTAATAAGATTTTAATTAGTCCCACAGAAAAACGCATGCATGTGATATTCCAATGTAATAATAATACAGACGGAATTGTGTCCCACAGTAAAAACGCATGCATGTGATATTCCAACGTAATAATAAAGATTTTAATCAAGTCCCACAGAAACTAGCAGACAGATGTGATATTCAACGTAATAAGAAAAGACTTAATAATAGATGAATGTCACCAAGTATAGGGTAGCCCGCGTATACAGGTTATTCCAACAGAATAATAAGAATGGAATAACAGAAATTCTCTTCATAGATAAGAAAGAAATAATACTCCCTACCTTAAGAAGAAGAGTACTGGATATATAAGTAGTGAAGTAGTGAAGTAGCAGAATACTTTCTTCTTTCTCTCTATAGTTTATCTCTCTAGAGTTTCAAAGAATTCGTAGAAAATAATGAAGGAATGAACTTCTATTTATAGAAAAATGGATCAAGATAGTAACTAACTCATGAACGGTCCGCATTGATTTACTTTAATCTGACGGTCCATATTTAAAGCAAAATCTTTTAAATAAAATATAATATATTCTATTTATAATCTAATAAAACGAATAACTTTATAAAAGATTTTACTATGCAAACACTATGCAGGCACTATGCAAACACTATGCATAATAAAATATAATATATTCTAATTATTGTCTAATAAAACAAATAACTTTATAAAAGTATTCTGTTTTATATAAAAAGATTTTACTATGCAAAACACTATGCAATACTATGCATAATAGAATATAATATATTCTATTTATAGAATAACTTTATAAAAGTATTCTGTTTTATATAAAAAGATTTTCTATATTATTACATTAATAATACTAACAAAGCTGATTGACTTATCATGTAAGCATCAATAAATAATACCGTGTGCTACTATGTAACCACGCCAGACATTCAGATTTTTTAACGGTGTTTCAATGCTTAACAAATAAAACTTCCGCCGTTATTTTCATAAAGTATTTTGTCATTTTCTTAATCCGGCAATAATTACATTGTGGGGTCCACCAATGATTGTGCCATTGCATTTAATATTCCTCGTTAAAATGAATATTCCCCAACCAATCGAATATTATATAACAACTTGCGTACTTTGCAAAATTTATAAATATTACCCACAACTATAACATTATATCAACTTCACTCCATAATATTTAAAAATAATATTTATAGAAAATTCATCTTTATTCAAAAAGTTGGGGTTTTACAGGAGGAGGATCTGGAAGTAACCGACCTCCCCTTCCGAGCCGAAATGTCAGTAAAGTATACACCCCTCTCATAATGGATTGGGCTAAGATATTGGAAGAGATAAAAAATAAATCCTTCTATGAACCTTGCTCGAAACCAACGAAACCCGAGAAGAGGGGTCGAGACAAGTTTTGTGATTACCACCATAGTTCCGGACATACCACAGAGGCATGCAATGACTTGATGGACATGATAGAGAAGAATGTTCAAAACGGCCAGCTGGTTCAGTATGTAGCCGGTCGGGATAATGAGGTGGCACCAAGAGAGGAAAGCAGAGCACCAGATTGGGATATCCAGCCTCTGCAGAACCCGCCAGCCTGAGGCGTAATTGATGTGATCTCAGGTGGTTCTATAGGATGTGTAATCGGGAGGAAGAAAAGCGGACATCTCGATGCAGTGTTGTCAGTTATGGGGTCTACAACAAGAAAGGATCGACCCTATCCGGGAACATCCATCTCTTTCTCTGACGAGGATTATCTCACGGATCTCATAGAACCACATGACGGGGCGTTGGTGATAACCGCTCAGGTCGGGACTGTAGACATGAAATGGATGATGATAGAAAATGGATCCTCAGTCGATATATTATACACTCATGCCTATCAGAGGCTGGACCTTGAGGGGAAGAAGATGGAATTTGGTGGAGAAGGACCTTTGTACGGGTTCAGCGGAGACTCGGTATATATGTCTGGTACCATTGAGCTGCCAGTCAAGTTCGGCACAACACCCAATCAGGTTGAGATAGTGGTCATATTTTTGGTGGTCCAGGTGGATTTGGCATACAACGCGATTCTCGGATGACCGACCCTGGCAGCCCTGCAAGCAGTGACTTCCATACCCCATTTCAAAATCAAATTTTCGACACCGAACGGGATCGGGGAAGTAAAAGGTGATCTAGACATTGCCCAAAGGTGCTATCGAAACAGTTTAATTTCTTCTGGGGTCGGGGTCAGTAAGCAAAAATAGACAATGGCTATTGAAATGGAGCCATTCACTGAGAGTAGTACATAACCGCTTTCTCTGCCTGCCGAGGAAACAGAGGATGTAGAATTAGTACCAGGAAATACTGCGAGACCCCATATTTTATGAATAAATATTAAATTTTCTCAAAATAATTTTTTAAATATTATGGTGTGGATTTGATATAATGTTATAGTTGTGGGTTATATTTATAAATTTTGCAAAGTACGCAAGTTGTTATTTAATATTCAATTGGTCGAGGAATATTCTTTTTGTCGGGGATATCCGTACGATGGTACAATCATTGGTGGACCTCAAGAACTAATTATTGTTTCGGATTGAGAAAACGACAAAAATACTTTTTATGAAAATAATGGCTAAGTTTTACCGTTAATCTGCTGAAACACCCTGTTAAAAGTACAAGAATACGCGTGGTCGCATAAGAGCAATATACACAAGATTGATTATTGATGCTTACGCAAGAAGTCACTCGCTTATACTCAATTATTGCTACAAGAATTGCGTGATCATATCTCTCATATTATTGATTCAATTATTGTCACAAGATCATCTACATAATATTTATTATTATTAAATCAATAATTGAGATGACAACGTTATTCATATTATTATTTGCAATATTGACAATGTCTAGTAAGTTCTCACAAGGAGAGGTTTGGTCACCTAATCAAGCCCCCATAAGGAGAAATCCTTATCTGAAAGCGCCTTCTTTCCTGGGAACGAATTTATTGTTAAATATTGTGAGTTATAATATTAATGATGAATAAGTTGTGTTGATTAAAGATGAAATTGATTGTTCCATTGTATTGGGATTATTAGTGTTAGTGGAAATTGACATTTATTTCGATGATAATTGATGTCCGGAGGTTATATTGTTCACTCCTAGTATTCTGTGGCACTTTTTGTGTCTGAGTACTATTCATGAGTTACTATTCACGGGTACTATTGATTCACATTCTTATACTATTAGGGGTGGTGGTGCAAGATTGATAATACTTGCATGACTAAGTTAAAAATGGAGGTATAGATGGAGGTACTATACTATAATTGTTTTTATCACATGATTAGAACTATTGAGTCATATGATTTACTATTGATTCACATTATTTACTATTAGGAGAGTTGGTGCAAGTTTGATAATACTTGCAGGACTAAATTAAAAATGAAAAAAGAGGAAGGTATTATATCAGAATATTTCGAGCCCCAAAACGTGCAATTATCGAAACTATATTTTCTTATAAATAGAAGCTCATTCTTCCTTCATTTCTCACCAATTCACAAAAGCTTTAGAGCAATTATTATAGAGAGAAATTATAGAGAGAAAGAAGAAGAGAAGTCTGCTACCTCACTATTCCAGTATCCAGTTTTTTTTAAGGTAGGAAATATTATTTGTTGTACTCATAAGGAGCATTCTTTCTTTCTTATTCATGAAGAGAACTTCTGTTATTCCATTCTTTATTATTCTATTGGAATAACCTGTATACGCGGGATACCCTATACTTGGTGAAATTCTTCTGTTATTTCACTCTTTATTATTTTGTTGGAATATCCTGTCTGTGCATTTTACGCCGGACCTGGTTTCGTCTTTATTATTATTCTCGTTGAATATCCTCGTCTCATGCTTTTTACTTGGGACCGGTTTCATCTTTATTATTATCCTATTGAATATCTTGTCGTATGCGTTTACTTGACTTGGTTCCGCCTTTTATTGATATTCTCGCTGGAATAACTCGCTCATGCCAAGCAATCGCATGCATGGTGATTTCGTTATTATTCCGCTTCTTTAATATTCTGCTGGAACATCTTATCTGCGTGCTTTTACGCATGACCGGTTCTCGTTAATTATTATTCATTGGAATAACCTTTGTCTATGCGCAAGTACCGCATGCATGGTGATTTCTTTTGTTATTCCATTCTTTATTATACTCAAATTGGTTAAAACTTTGACTTCCATACTCCATGAAATTAGTGGAATATCCTTGATATTTAAGCTTCATCCAAAGATCTTTTCATGGAAATATTCTTCCGAGCATTCTTGAATTTTACTCTACAAAGCAAAGATCATGTTGACAATTTGGACGTTATTAGTTCCTGGATAAATTAATTCTTGAACTTGTTTTATTGAATTCCTATATCATTGTCAGCATCCTCATGTTTATATTATGTTAAAAGTCATCTGTGGCCTGTAGTGCATAGATGGACTTGGTATGATTATGACCATGGATTATTCGGTATAATCATGACCATAATATTACAAATGATGTGGAAAAAGTCCTCATTGGCCCGTAATGCATTGATGGACAGTTTTTGGTATGATTATGGCTATGGATTCTCTTCGGCCAAGGGTGCAAAGATGAATTGTTTTATGGCATAATCAGGATCGTTGATGAAAACACAATATTCTTGGCTGTAGTGTAGGGGTGATTCGATGATGTGGATTATTTATTAAGCTGAGTCTCAGTGATAAAAGTGATGAAAAACCTTTTAAATCATAAAAGATAGTAGATTTTATTCTCTACTTGACTCTTTTAATGGATTGCTTGTTCCGCTGCAGTTAAACTTGATGTTTGTTATATTGTATCAGTTTAACACTATTTAAGGCTATTGATAATTTATTCTACATTATCTTAGTCATAATATTTCTTACTGGGCTAGTTGAGCTCACCCTTTCTTTCACTGTTCTCTTCAGGAAATGAGAACGTAGCAGGGACTAGTCGGGGAACAAAGTGATGGTCCTAGATGGTGCATTAGTAGTCCTCACTATTCTATGAAATAGTGTGATAATAATAGTAAAGAGGACTTCTTTTGAGTTTGTATACTCTCTAGTAAACAATATTTGTAATCAAACTCACATCTCATGTTGTATATTTAAGATTGTATTTGTATTCTGTACCATGTATTTGGCGACTCAGAATAGGTGATGTATTCCTATTTTGGGGGTGTCACAGTTGGTATCAAAGCTTAGGGATATGGTTCCTGGATGAGATATGAGATAAGAACTAGGAGGGGAGAGATGGGGAATTCCTTCGCTAGTATGACCTACCTAAGTTTATTTGGTATTTAATTGGTCGGTCAGAGTATAGAGATAATATGTGATATGTTAATTAACCCTTTTTTTGTGGCAGTGTTTGAAATTGACATCCGAGAATATTGAGAATAGCAATGGAGCACAGGAGACCGTTGAGTCTCCACAGATCAATAATCAGGACAATGTGCAACAGGATGGCGATAATCCTCCTGTAAATAACCACACTGACCAAATGATTTAACGACCAGACGCTTTAGGAGCTTTTTAAAATTCATGCAACCACCAGACGAGAGAGACTCCTGTTCATAATACAGGAGGAAACAATGGCAAACCATGGTTGGTCACCGCTAAGCAGTTCAAGGAGCTGGGACCACCAGAGTTTTTGGGAAAGCCAGAACCACTTAAGGATAGTTAAAGCAGATCACCAAGATATTTGATGTCTTGGGATGCTCAGAGGAGCAAAAGGTTCTCTTTGTTACCTTTATTTTGCGTGAAGAGGCAGATTACTGGTGGGAATCTATAAAACGCACCCAGACTGACGCACTCAAGATGTCTTGGGAGAAGTTCCAAGAGCTGTTCAACGACAAGTACTTTCCCGAAAGTATTCGTCACATGAAGGAGGTGGAGTTCATCAAGCTGGAGCAAAACAATATGACCGTGTCGTAGTACGAGGCTAAGTTTGCCGAGTTGTCTCAGTTTGCATCCCATTTGGTCGATAATGAGGAGCGAATGACGCGAATGTTTTTAAGAGGTTTGAAACCCAATATACGCCAATACCTAATTTCTCACAAACTTTGTTTATATTCAGATGTTGTGAATATGGTTCAGTTATTGGAACGCGATAATGAGTCAGCACAGCCAAAAGGCAACGACCAACAACACGATAATAATCGTACTGGTGGCAACGGTCATCGGAACAATGATAACCATCGTGGGGAAAATTATCATGCCAAGAATGATATCCACTTCGGTGGTAATCATGGCCAAAATAATAGAAGTGGAAATTTCAAGAAGAGAAGGTTCAATAATGATGGAAAGACAGCAGCACCAGCACCCATTTCAAAGGAAGAAGAACGATCATCGGTCGTATGTTTCAAATGTGGATAGGAGGGACACATCCGTCCAAACTGTACGCAGCAATCCAAAGTGTGTTTTAATTGCGAAAGAGTAGGTCACCTAGCTCGATTTTGTCGTATGGTGAAGTCAATTTCAAATTTGATAGTGATGCCAAGGATGTCCTGCATAAGCCAAAGCTCAGTAGTTTAAGAGAGCATTTTTTTTCGTGACGAGGAACCTTAATAAAATTATCACGGGTATGTTAGTCATAAACTCATGCGGAAGTCTATACCATGTTAGATACCGCTCTACTCACTCTTTATTTTCACCTAGTTGTGTTCAATGTTTGAATTTAACTCCGGAGAAGTTAGTCTTTGATTTATCTGTTGAAACTCAGTTGGAGGAAACCTTTATTACCTCCACTATTTATAAATCTTGTTCAAATCAACACTTTCACGTTACCTGTCGATCGTATCTCTTTGAAAATACTTGCCTTTGATGTGATTTTAGGAATTGATTGGTTAACTACTCATCATGCTTTTCGTAAGGTTGTTAGCTTTCATATTCCTAACCAACCTGTTATGCGAATTCAATCAACCAAATCACTAAAGTCAATCATGGTCATATCAAGCCATAAGTAAAGAGCCCCTGTCCTTTCATTATTGACTTCCTTGTGTGGAATGCATCGGGCGCACTTTCAGAGGCGACGATGTGAATGACGATGACAAGTTGATAGGTATCAATGTGACGTGTTACCCAAGTCTTGGATGAGAGTCACAGTTTTGAATGATATTTCTATTGTTAATAAATTTCATTACGTATTCTTGAAGACTTCTTAGCCTACCCCTAGAGCGTGAAATCGAATTTTGTATTGACCCCAAAGATAAAAACCCATTTCTAAAACCCTCAAATATTTCTTTTAACTAAAATGAACGTAATACGCGCCAAAGACGTTGGCTCGAAATATTGAAGATTATTATGATCGTACCATTCAATACCATCGTGGAAAGCGAACGTGGTAGCTGACGCGTTGAGTAGAAGATCGTATGCCTTTACGAGTGCGATGTTGTTAACACAAAGACCCATTTCGTACGACTTATAAATGATGAAGATATAGTTAAAGACTTTAGGAACCCACGTGAAGATAAAGAATATACGAGTAGAATTAATCGACTTTAATCGATAAAGTTAAAGCCGCTCAAGCTATACACCTAGAACTGATGAATGTGAAGAATTAAGAAGGTTCAAAAGGGGCGTTATTCTAGAAGAAAGAATCGATGAAGAGAGGAAATCTCAACCCTCGATTTAATTGACCCATTTGAAATCCTCGATCGAGTAGAACCGGCTTATAGACTCGCTTTTACCGCCAAGTATGTCGCGTGTTTCATAACGCTTTTTTTCACGTATCGACGTTACGTAAATATGTGGACGACCCAACCACATTATTAATTTAGAACCCGACGAGATAACTACTGATTTAACGTTTGAGGAGATACGTGTTAAAATCTTGGATAAGAAGAATCGTATTCAACACTCAAAGGTTATACCTCAAGAGTTAGAATTTGAAATGAAGTCGAGGTATCCTCACCTGTTCAGCATACCAAGTACGTACGTAAATTTCGAGGGCAAAATTCCATAAGGAGGGGAGATTGTGAGACCCCAGATTTTATGAATAAATATTTAATTTTCTCAAAATAATTTTTTAAATATTATGGTGTGGATTTGATATAATGTTATAGTTGTGGGTTATATTTATAAATTTTGCAAAGTACGCAAGTTGTTATATAATATTCGATTGGTCGGGGAATATTCTTTTTATCGGGGAATATCCGTACGACAAGACAATCATCATTGTGGGACCTCATGAATGTAATTATTGTCGGATTGAGAAAAACGACAAAAATACTTTTTATAAAATAACGGCGTAAGTTTTATCATTAATTGTTGAAACACCCTGTTAAAAGTATAAAGAATACGCGTGGTTGCATAGTAGCACACGATATTGATTATTGATGCTTACGCAAGAAGTCACTCGCTTATACTCAATTATTGCTACAAAGAATTCTTTGATCATATCTCTCATATTATTGATTCAATTATTGTCATAAGATCATCCGTGATAATATTTATTATTATTAAATCAATAATTGAGACGATAAAGTTATTCATATTATTATTTGCAATATTGACAATGTCTAGAAGTTCTCGCAATGAGATGTTTGTCACCTAATCAAGCGCTACCAATAAGGACAAATCTTATCGAAAAAGCCCCTCTTCCGGAACGACCTGCTTGTTAAATATTGTGAGTTATAATATTAATGATGAATAAGTTGTGTTTATTAAAGATGAAATTGATTGTTTCATTGTATCGGGATTATTAGTGTTAGTGGAAATTGACATTTATTTCAATGATAATTGATGTCTGGAGGTTATATTGGTCACTCGGGTATTCAGAGCACTTTTAGTGTCGGAGTACTATTCACGAGTTACTATTCACGGGATACTATTGATTCACATTCTTATACTATTAGGGGTGGTGGTGCAAGATTGATAATACTTGCATGACTAAGTTAAAAATGGAGGTATAGATGGAGGTACTATACTGTAATTGTTTTTATCACATGATTAGAACTATTGAGTCACATGATTTACTATTGATTCACATTATTTACTATTAGGGGAGTTGGTGCAAGTTTGATAATACTTGCAGGACTAAATTAAAAATGAAGAAAAAGAGGAAGGTATTATACTGTAATATTTCGAGCCCCAAAATGTGCAATTATCGAAACTATATTTTCCTATAAATAGAAGCTCATTCTTCCTTCATTTCTCACCAATTCACAAAAGCTTTAGAGAAATTATTATAGAGAGAAATTATAGAGAGAAAGAAGAAGAGAAGTCTGCTACCTCACTATTCCAAAGATCCAGTTTTTTTTTAAGGTAGAAATATTATTTGTTGTACTCATAAGGGGGCATTCTTTCTTTCTTATTCATGAAGAGAACTTCATTATTCCATTCTTTATTATTCTCGTTGAATAACTCAGATAATGCTGGATACCCTATACTTGGTGAAATTCTTCCGTTATTTCATTCTTTATTATTCTCTGCTTGAATATCCTCAGTATGTGCATTTTCCGGCGGACCGGTTCTCGCTCTTTATTATTATTCTATTGAATATCCTCGTTCTGTGGCGCTTTTACGCCGGACCGGTTTCCGCTCTTTATTATTATTTTGTTGGAATATCCTGTTTGTGCGTTTTACGCCGGACCTGGTTTCGTCTTTATTGGTATTCTGTTGGAATAACTTGTCCATGCGAAGTACTGCATGCATAGTGATTTCTGTTATTATTTCGTTCTTTATTATTCTGTTGGAACATCCTATCTGTGCTTTACGCATGACCTGGTTCCGTTAATTATTATTCTGTTGGAATAACCTCTCTATGCGAAGTACCGCATGCATGGTGATTTCTTTTGTTATTCCATTCTTTATTATACACAGTTGGTTAAAACTTTGACTTCTATACTCCATGAAATTAGTGGAATATCCTTGATATTTGTGCTTCATCCAGCATCTTTTCATGGAAATATTCTTCTGAGCATTCTTGAATTTTACTCTACAAAGCAGTATCTTGTTGACAATTTGGACGTTATTAGTTCCTGGATAAATTAATTCTTGAACTTGTTTTATTGAATACCTATATCATTGTCAGCATCCTCATATTTATATTATGTTGAAAGTTATTTGTGTCCTGTAGTGCATAGATGGACTTGGTATGATTATGACCAGGGATTATTCGGTATAATCATGACCGTAATGTTACAAATGATGTGGGAAAAGTCCTCATTGGCCCGTAAAGCATTGATGGATAGTTTTTGGTATGATTATGGCTATGGATTCTCTTCGGCCAAGGGTGCAAAGATGAATTATTTTATGGCATAATCAGGATCGTTGATGAAAACACAATATTCTTGGCCCGTAGTGCATGGATAATTGTGGTCGTGATACTAAAGAATATCCTTGGCCGTAGTGCAGGGGTGATTCGATGATGTGGATTATTTATTAAGCTGAGTCCCAGTGTTAAAAGTGATGAAAAACCTTTTAAATCATAAAAGATAGTAGATTTTATTCTCTACTTGACTCTTTTAATGGATTCTTGTTTCGCTGCAGTTAAACTTGATGTTTATTATATTGTATCAGTTTAACACTATTTAAGACTAATGATAATTTATTATGCATTGTCTTAGTCATAATAATTCTTACTGGGCTAGTTGAGCTCACCCTTTCTTTCACTGTTCTCTTCACGAAATAAGAACATAGCGGGGACTAGTTGGGGAACAGAGTGATGGTCCTAGATGGTGCATTAGTAGTCCTCACTATTCTGTGAAATAGTGTGATAATAATAGTAAAGAGGACTCCTTTTGAGTTTGTATACTCTCTAGTAAATAATATTTGTATTCAAACTCACAGCTCATGTTGTATATTTAAGATTGTATTTGTATTCTATAGCATGTATTTGGCGACTCAGAATAGGTGATGTATTCCTATTTTGTGGGCGTCACAGTTGGTATGAAAGCTTATGGATATGGTCCCTGGCTGAGATATGAGATAAGAACTAGGAGGGGAGAGACGAGGAATTCCTTCGCTAGTATGACCTACCTAAGTTTATTTGGTATTTAATTGGTCGGTCAGAGTATAGGGATAATATGTGATATGTTAATTAACCCTTGTTTTGTGGCAGTGTTTGAAAATGACATCCAAGAATATTGAGAATAACAATGGAGCACAGGAGACCGTTGAGTCTCCACAGATCAATAATTAGGACAATGTACAAAAGGATGGCGATAATCCTCCTATAAATAACCACACTGACCTAATGACGAACGACGGTACGTTTAGGAGCTTTTTAGAATTCATGTAACACCATACGAGAGAGACTCCTGTTCATAATACAGGAGGAAACAATGGCAACCCACGGTTGGTCACCGCTAAGCAGTTCAAGGAGCTGGGACCACCGGAATTTTTGGGAAAGCCAGAACCACTTAAGGATGGTTAAAGTAGATCACCAAGATATTTGATGTCTTGGGATGCTCAGAGGAGCAAAAGGTTCCTTTGCCACCTTTATGTTCGCGTGAAGAGGCGACATCGTGGTGGAATCAGAAAATGCACCCAGACCGACGACGACTCAAGATGTCTTGGGAGAAGTTCCAAGAGTCGTTTCAACGACAAGTACTTTCCCGAAAAGTATTCGGCTCACATGAAGGAGGTGGAGTTCATCAAGTTGGAGCAAAACAATATGACCGTGTCGCAAAGATGAGGCTAAGTTTGCCGAAGTTATCTCGGTTTGCATCCCATTTGATCGATAATGAGGAGCGAATGACGGAATGTTTTAAGAGGTTTGAAACCCAATATACGCCAATACCTCATTTCTCACAAACTTTGTTTATATTCGGATGTTGTGAATAGGGCTCGCTTATTGAACGCGATAATGAGTCAAAGACACCAAAAAGGCAACGACCAACAACACGATAATAATATTATGCATGGCAATCTGGCCATCTAACAATGATAACCATCGTGGGGGAAATTATCATGCCAAGAATGATAACCACTTCGGTGGTAATCATGGTCAAAATAATGGAAGTGGAAATTTCAAGAAGAGAAGGTTATGCCAAGATTGCCAAGAATGATAACCACTCACAGCTCATGTTGTATATTTAAGATTGTATTTGTATTTTGTACCATGTATTTGGCGACTCAAAATAGGTGATGTATTCCTGTTTTGGGGGCGTCACAAATACAGAAAAAATAATCAAGATTGGGTCAGGGTTGACAGAACTATTACGAACAGGTTTGATAGATCTGCTTCGAATATACGCCGATATCTTCGCGTGGGAGCCGAGTGATATGCCTGGGGTAAGCGAGTCAGTGGCCCGACATAGATTACATGTAGACCCGAATAAAAAACTAGTTATACAAAAATGAAGAGTTTTCACCCTAGAGAGACAGAAGATCATCGATGAGGAGATTGCCAAACTCTTGGAGGCAGAATTCATCTTCGAAATCGACTACCCGGAGTGGTTGGCTAATGTAGTATTTGTCCATAAGCAAAATGAGAAGTGGAGGTTATGCATCGACTATACAGACTTGAACATGGCGTGTCCGAAAGACTTCTATCCTTTGCCTAACATAGATCAGTTGATTGATGCGACTTCGGGATATGGCATGCATAGCTTCATGGACGCCTTCTCAGGGTACCATCAGATTTCAATGAGTAAGGAAGATATACCGAAGACCAGTTTCATCACGCATCGGGTAATCTATGCTTATCAGAAGATGACCTTCGGGCTATTGAATGCCGGGGAGACGTGTGAGACCCCGAATTTTATGAAATAAAAGTATTCAATTTTTCTGTTTTGATAAATAGTTAAAAGTTTAAAGTTAAGGGTAATATGTGAATTTTTTTTTGCAAAATAAGCAAGTTGATATAAAATATTCTTATTGTCGGGGAATATTCGATTAGTCGGGGAATATTCTTTTGTCGGGGAATATTCGTACGACGGTACAATCACTAGTGAACCCCACAATAGAATTATTGTCGGATTGAGAAAACGACAAAAATATTTTATTAAAAATAACGGCGGAAGTTTTACCATTAATACGTTGAACTACTCCTAGTAGTAAAAGTACGAATAATCTGGCTGGATTGCATAGTAGCACACGATATTGATTATTGATGCTTATGTGATAAGTCACTCGCTTTTGTTTTATTGGTATTATTAATGTAATAAAATGTAAAAGCTTTTTATATAAAAATGAATACTTTTATAAAGTTATTCGCTTTTATTAGGCTAATAGTAAAATCTTTTATATAAAATGTAATACTTTTATAAAGTTATCTATTTTATTGTAGACAATAATTAGAATATATTATATTTTATTATGCATAGTATTTGCATAAGGCTCGTATAGTGTTTGCATAGTAAAATCTTTTATAAAGTTATTCGTTTTATTAGATTATAAATAGAATATATTATATTTTATTTAAAAGATTTTGCTTTAAATATGGACCGTCAGATTAAAGTAAATCAATCCGGACCGCTCATGAGTTAGTTACTATATGGTCCATTTTTCTATAAATAGAAGCTCATTCATTCATTATTTCTTACGAATTCACTGAAACTCTAGAGAAAGAAACTATAGAGAGAGTTCTTCTTCTATAATCTTGAGCGTATTTCTTTAGAGTTTAAGAAAGCTTTGAGTGTAGTGTAAGTTTTCTTCGAGTGTATCACCGCCCTAACAGTCGGAATACTCTTCTTTCAAAGGTAGGGGACTTAATTCTCGTACTCGTAAAGGATATTATTATTATTATAGTAAGGGGTATTATTTCTTTTGTATTCATGAAGAGAATTCTGTTATTCTATTTTTTTATTATTTTGTTGGAATAACCTGTATACGTGGGCTACCCTATATTTGGTGAAATTCTTCTGTTATTCCATTCTTTATTATTCATCGTGGAATATCTTGTCATGCATGCGTTTACGCCGGACCGGGTTCCGCTTTTTTACTATTCTCATTGAATATCCTCGTCTCATGCGCTTTTACTACCGGACTCGGTTTCGCCTTTTTACTATTCTCATTGAATATCCCGTCTGCATGCGTTTACGCCGGACACTACGATTATTTATTATTCTCGCTTGGGAATAACTCATCTGTATGCGGTCTCTATCTCATGCATGGTGAATCCTTTTGTTATTCCATTCTTTATTATTCTGTTGGAATAACCTGTCTATGTGGATTACCACATGCATGGTGAACGATCCTTTGTATTTCATTCCTTGTTAAATTGTAGAAATGATCTGTTTACGTGGATTATGATGAAAGTCATAATAAAAGCATTGGACTAATGAAAATCATGGGTATATGTGATATTAGTAAGTGTTATGATGAGTTATGTTGGTTATTATGTGAAAACATGAAAGTTTTTTAGAAACCACAAAGGGTTGAAAAATCAGATTTTGGTGAAAATAGAATATGAAATTCAATTGACCATATCTCCTATTATATTTCGAATTTTTGAGTGTGCTCAAGTTCTAGAGTTAGGTCTATGAGTTTTGTAACTTATCCAAGTGGAATCACTAGAAAAGGTGTTGTAGATTTTCGTATGGACTGATTTTAGCAAAGTACGAAAAACTGCAAATTATAAAAAAGGCTGCTGCCACGATTTTAAAAGGGCTGTTTTGGCCAATTAATTTGTGAGAAAAATTTTGACCTTTTGGGATAGGAAAGTATATGGTATAAAGTACCTCCTGTCCAAAAATGAGCTCATTCTGACTTAAAATGAGCAAGTTATGACCATTTTAATATTTAGGTTTTTCTGATGAAAAATTCTATAACCGGAGTTCTATAACTCATGACCATGAAATTTAAAGCTGAAGCTCACGTTAACATGTGTAAGATCCCCTTAAGATTTACAAATTTCGGAGTTAATCGTGAGGTAGCTAATTTCTTAAGGAATTAATTAGAAATTGATTTTAAAAAATAGTAAATGGATTTTAAAAATGTCAAGAAAAAATATATGTTCAATATGGGATTATATTATGCTAAATTCCGAAAAAGAATAATTTTTGGGACCGATTTGGTATTTTTCATGAAAATAGTTTAGCTACTTAACATATGAGTTAAATATGTTATGTGGAGTTGAAGAATTGGTAAATAGGATTTTATGGCTTGAAATCCTATATAAGGTATATCTGATTTTTGATGAGTAATTTGATTATTGGTGATGAAATCTTATGAGTATGACATTTTGAATGATTAAAAGCATTATTTGAAAAGTGTAAACAATTAAATGTAATTGTTTATAAGTTTAAGAAGTGATTAAAATATTGTTATAGTATTAATGATTTAGATTATGATTTTATTAAGTGATTGATAATGTCCGGATAAATTTAAAGTCTTTAATATTTATCTTTGATTTAGTTCGATTAATGCTTATAATATTGTCATCATCCTCATATTTATATTATGTTGAAAGTCATCTGTGGCATGTAGTGTATAGATGGACTTGGTATGATTATGACTGAGGATTATTCTAGATAATCATGACCGTAATTTTGCAAATAATGTGGAAAAAGTCCTCATTAGCCCGTAGTGCATTGATGGACAATTTTTGGTATGATTATGGCTATGGATTCTCTTCGGCCAAGGGTGCAAAGATGAATTGTTTTATAGCATGATCAGGACCGTTGATAAAAACACAATTATCTTTGGCCCGTAGTGCATGGATAATTTGAGGTTGTGATGCTAATAAAAAAGGGGCAAAGGTGCAAAAAAGCCCCTGATGTTCACACGGATGTCCCACTTCCACCTTAAACTAATTTTTTTTCTAAAAGTACCCCTAACGTTTCAAAAGCAGGTCACCCGTGCCCCTGTCGTTAACAGAAGACAAACGGGGTTACAATGTGATGACGTGGCAGGCTGAAAGGTTCAAAAATATTCCTGATGTTTATACGGATGTCCCACTTTCACCTAAACTAATTAAAATATTATCATATAAAACATATTCTAAATAAAATAATATATATATCATTTAATCAAAACAAAAATTATAAATTGATGACGTTATTTAAAACTAAAAGATATAAAAATATTAACGTTATTTAATACTAATTAATATTTTATATCAATTAGTATTTTAACATTATTTTATATCAATTAGTATTTTATATCAATTAGTATTTTAACGTTATTTTATATCAATTAGTATTTTTAAAATTGAGTATTATGATTATTTTAAAATTCAAAACTAAATAATATTTTTAAAATTCAAAACCTGAGTATTATGATTATTTTATTAATTTTAATATTAATTTTTCAAATCATATCAATTTAGAAATATTTTAGTATTATCAATTTTTAAAAATCATATCAATTTTAATATTTTTAATATTTTAGTAATTTAAAAATATTATTTAGTATTATGATTTTAGTAATTTAAAATTTTTATATCAATTAGTATTTAGTATTATGATTTTAGTATTTTAATGATGTAATTTAAATTTTTGTTGTTTTGATTAATTAACAAAATATTTTGAATTTTAGTATTTTTTAATTTGATTTTTTTAGTATTTAATATTTTTTAATTAGTATTTTAGTATTTTTTTAATTAGTATTTGATGTAAATATGTTATGTTTTGAATTTTAGTATTTTGATTAAATGATGTAACTATGTTATACAACTTATTTTATTTAATTAGTTATTTTGATTAGTTACCAAAATAATTTGAATATTATTATTTTGATTAAATGATATAAATATGTTATGTTTTTTTTATTTATTTTGAATTTTAGTATTTTTTGTTTTGATTAAATGATATATATTATTTTATTTAGAATATGTTTTATATGAAGTTTAGTGGAAGTGGGACATCTGTATAAACATCAAGGACATTTTTGAACCTTTAAGCCTGCCACGTCATCACATTTTAACCCCGTTTGTCTTCTGTTAACGGTAGGGGCACGGGTGACCTGTCTTTGAAACGTTAAGCGTACTTTTGGAAAAAAATTAGTTTAGGGTGGAAGTGGGACATCCGTGTAAACATTAGGGGTATTTTTGGACCTTTTCCCAATAAAAAAGTCCTCATTGGCCCGTAGTGCATTGATGGACAATTTTTGGTATGATTATGGCTATGGATTCTCTTTGGCCGTAGTGAAAAGATGAATAGTTTTATAGCATGATCAGGACCGTTGATGAAAACACGATTATCTTTGGTCGTAGTGCATGAATAATTCATGGTCGTGATACTAAAGAATATCCTTGACATTTAGTGCATGGATGATTCGATGATGTGGATTAATTATTGAGTTGAGTCTCAGCAATGAAATATTAATTCATGGATGTGATAATAATGAATATCTTTGGCCGTAGTGCAAAGATGATTTAATGATTACAAGCAAGAATTGTGATTTGGTATAACCATGATTTTTTACGTTTCAGGTGATGAAAATTATCTTCGTCCTGGGTTCGAAGAGGAATTTAGAATCACAATTGTGATTATGAAAGTTATTCACATGATCGTGGGATTTGAATTGTTGATTGATGTTACACGATAAAACATTATTGGTGGACTTTTAACATAGAAGATAATAGACCTTATGGTCTATTTGACTCTTCTAATGGATTACTCGTTCACCGCAACTATGGTTGAAAAGTTTTATTATCTCATCATATGTTCTAAATCTACGATTTATTATTGATGAAAGCTATTGATAATTTAATTATCTTTAGTCATGATATTCTTTATCGGGCTAGTTATGCTCACCCTTCCGCTTCACAAATTCCTTTCGTGTAATAAGAGTGTAGTATTTGGGTCGAGCGGGGTATTAAGAGGATTAGAACGGTGGTCTCTAGTCATGGAGGTTCTCCCTAAATAAAGATAGAAAAGTGTGTTGTATTCTATACATCATTTAGTAGTTATATTTGGTGAATCAAATAGGGTGAGGCGAACCCAACTTTGGAAGGGTGTTTTGCCACTTTCATACAAGATGTCTAATGACATACAACCTCGTGTTCTCATAAGACATGGTTGTGCACATCCACTTCTTTGAATATATCTACGAGCACTACACCGTATGATCTTGGAGTTTATTTAAAACATAATTTTCACTTGGGGACAACGGAGATATTTATATGTCAAGAGAAGACTCACCATTGGAAAGAAGATGATAGTAATCTTCTTGTTTTTCTTTGGGGACTTTTGGGTCAACCAAGGATAATTTCTGTGGACATATGATATCTATCATAACCTGATGCATGGCCTCCCATGTACGAAGGTTTCCTTGAGCACTTCCCAAAGATTTTAATTTCTAAAATAGCTTTTAACTATACTTTTATGTAAAGTATCATTGTAAGGTTGTGGTCGAGGTACCATGAGAGTTACATACATTTGTATTAAAACTCATAGATTAGCTCGTGGTCGTATTCTATACGACATCTCAACAAATTGTATAAATGAAGTTGTATTTAAATTTTTGTACCATGTATCAAGCACTCGTAATGGTGATGTATACCTAATTTTGGGGGCGCCATGGGTTGGTATCGAGCTTAGGGATATGGTCGTTGGCGGTGATAAGAGTCTAGAACTAGGAGGGGAGAGACGAGTTATATAAACTTCGCTAGTATGTGACTTACCTAAGCTGAAATTGTTTACTTGATAAGTTGACAAATTATGATATGTCAATTAACCTTTGTTTTGAAGGTATATTCTAGAATGATATCTGAAATGCAGGAGATGAGAAATGGGAAAATCATGGTAGCGAGGAAATTACCGGGAAAGTACAATCTGAAAAGGAATCAAGATATTCTCATCTCTTCGAATATCAGGTATGTACGTAAATTTTGAGGGCGAAAGTTCATAAGGAGGGTGATTGTGAGACCCCGAATTTTATGAAATAAAAGTATTCAATTTTTCTGTTTTGGTAAATAGTTAAATTGATAAAAATTTAAAGTTAAGGGTAATATGTGAATTTTTATTTTGTAAAGTAAGCAAGTTGATATAAAATATTCTTTTTGTCGGGAAATATTCGATTAATCGGGGAATATTCTTTTTATCGAGAAATATTTGTACGACGGTACAATCATTGGTGGACCCCACAACAGAATTATTGTCGGATTGAGAAAATGACAAAAATATTTTATTGAAAATAACGGCGGAAGTTTTACCATTAATCTTTGTTGAACTACTTCGGTAGTAAAAGTACAATGAATACGCGTGGTTGCATAGTAGCACACACATTATTGATTATTGATGCTTATGTGATAAGTCACTCGGTTTTGTTTTATTGATATTATTAATGTAATAAAAATGTAAAAACTTTTTATATAAAAATGTAATACTTTTATAAAGTTATTCGCTTTTATTAGGCTAATAGTAAAATCTTTTATATAAAATGTAATACTTTTATAAAGTTATCTGCTTTATTAGACAATAATTAGAATATATTATATTTTATTATGCATAGTGTTTGCATAGTGCCTGCATAGTGTTTGCATAGTAAAATCTTTTATAAAGTTATTCGTTTTATTAGATTATAAATAGAATATATTATATTTTATTTAAAAGATTTTACTTTAAATATGGATCGTCAGATTAAAGTAAATCAATCTGGACCGTTCATGAGTTAGTTACTATGCAGTCCATTTTTCTATAAATAGAAGCTCATTCATTCATTATTTCTTACGAATTCACTGAAACTCTAGAGAGAGAAACTATAGAGAGAGTTCTTCTTCTATAATCTTGAGCGTATTTCTTTAGAGTTTAAGAAAGCTTTGAGCGTAGTGCAAGTTTTCTTCGAGTGTATCACCGCCCTAACAGTCGGAATACTCTTCTTTCAAAGGTAGGGGATATAATTGTCGTACTCGTAAATGATATTATTATTATTATTATAGTAAGGGATATTATTTCTTTTGTATTCATGAAGAGAACTTCGTTATTCCATTTTTTATTATTCTGTTGGAATAACCTGTATACGCGGGCTACCCTATACTTGGTGAAATTCTTCTGTTATTCCATTCTTTATTATTTTGTTGGAATATCCTCACTCACATGCGTTTTACGTGGGACCGGTTCCGCTTTTTTACTATTCTCACGAATATCCTCGTCTCATGCATGCGTTTTACCGACCGGTTCCGTCTTTACTATTCTCACTTTGGAATATCCTCATGTGCATGCGTTTTACGCCGCACCGGTTCCGTATTTATAATTCTATTGGGAATAACCTGTCTGTGCTATCTCTATCGCATGGATGGTGAATCCTTCTGTTATTCCATTCTTCATTATTCTGTTGGAATAACCTGTCTATGTGGATTACCACATGCATGGTGAACGATCCTTTGTATTTCATTCCTTATTAAATTGTAGAAATGATCTGTTTTCGTGGATTATGATGAAAGTCATAATAAAAGCATTGGACTAATGAAAATAATGGGTATATGTGGTATTAGTAAGTGTTATGATGAGTTATGTTGGTTATTATTTGAAAACATGAAAGTTTTTTAGAAATCACAAAGGGTTGAAAAATCAGATTTTGGTAAAAATAGAACATGAAATTCAATTGACCATATCTCCTATTATATTTCGAATTTTTGAGTGTGGTCAAGTTCTAGAGTTGTAACTTATCCAAGTGGAATCACTAGAAAAGGTGTTGTAGATTTTCGTGTGGACTGATTTTAGCAAAGTACGAAAAACTCGCAAATTATGAAAAAAGTCATTGCCTTTTCACGATTTTAAAAGGGCTTTTTTTTGGCCACTTAATTTATGAGAAAAATTCTGGCCTTTTGGGACATGAAAGTATATGGTATAAAGTACCTCCTGTCCAAAAATGAGCTCATTCCGACTTAAAATGAGCAAGTTATGACCATTTCAATATTTAGGTTTTTTTCGACGAAAAACGCTATAACCGGAGTTCTATAACTCCGATGACCATGAAATTTAAATCTGAAGCTCACGTTAACATGTGTAAGATCCTACCAAGATTTGGGAATTTCTGGAGTTAACCGTGAGGTAGCTAATTTCTTAAGGAATTAATTAGAAATTGATTTTTGAAAAATAGTAAATGAATTTTAAAAATGTCAAGAAAAATATATGTTCAATATGAGACTATATTATGCTAAATCCCAGAAAAGAATAATTTTTGGGACTGATTTGGTATTTTTCATGAGAATAGTTTAGCTACGAACATATAAGTTAAATATGTTATGTGGAGTTGAAGAATTGGTAAATAGGATTTTATGGCTTGGAAATCCTATATAAGGTATATGCAGATTTTTGATGAATAATTTGATTATTGGTGATGAAATCTTATGAGTATGACATTTTGAATGATTAAATGCATTATTTGAAAAAGTGTAAACAATTAAATGTAATTGTTTATAAGTTTAAGAAGTGATTAAAATATTGTTATAGTATTAACAAAGATTAGATTATGATTTTATTAAGTGATTGATAATGTCCGGATAAATTTAAAGTCTTTAATATTTATCCTTGATTTAGTTTGATTAATGCTTATAATATTGTCATCATCCTCATATTTATATTATGTTGAAAGTCATCATGGCATATATAATGCATATAGATGGACTTGGTATGATTATGACCGTGGATTATTCTAAGATAATCATGGACCGTAATGTTGCAAATGATGTGGAAAAAGTCCTCATTGGCCCGTGAGTGCATTGATGGACAATTTTGGTATGATTATGGCTATGGATTCTCTTCTACCAAGGGTGCAAAGATGAATTGTTTTATAGCATGATCAGATCCTTGATAAAAAACACGATTATCTTTGGCCCGTAGTGCATGGATAATTTGTGGTTGTGATACTAATGAAAAAGTCCTCATTGGCCCGTAGTGCATTGATGGACAGTTTTTGGTATGATTATGGCTATGGATTCTCTTTGGCCGTAGTGCAAAGATGAATTGTTTTATGGCATGATCAGGACCGTTGATGAAAACACGATTATCTTTGGCCGTAGTGCATGGATAATTCGTGGTCGTGATACTAAAGAATATCCTTGGCCTGTAGTGCATGGATGATTCGATGATGTGGATTAATTATTGAGCTGAGTCTCAGCAATGAAATATTAATTCATGGATGTGATAATAATGAATATCTTTGGCCGTAGTGCAAAGATGATTTAATGATTACAAGCAGGAATTGTGATTTGGTATAACCATGATTTTTGATGTTTCAGGTGATGAAAATTATCTTCGTCCTGGGTGCGAAGAGGAATTTAGAATCACAATTGTGATTATGAGTTATTCACATGATCGTGGACGGGAATTGTTGATTGATGTTACACGGATAAAACATTATTGGTGGACTTTTAACATAGAAGATATATAGACCTTATGGTCTATTTGACTCTTCTAATGGATTGCTTGCGTTCGCCACAACTATGGTTGAAAAGTTTTATTATCTGTCATATGTTCTAAATCTCTGATTTATTATTGATGAAAGCTATTGATAATTTAATTATCTTTAGTCATGATATTCTTTACTGGGCTAGTTGTGCTCACCCTTCTGCTTCACAATTCCTTTCAGGTAATAAGAGTGTAAATGGAGTTTAGGGTCGGGGGGGGATTAAGAGGATTAGAACGGTGGTCTCTAGTCATGGAGGTTCTCCTAAAACAAAGATAGAAAAGTGTGTTGTATTCTATACATCATTTAGTAGTTATATTTGGTGAATCAAATAGGGTGAGGCGAACCCAACTTTGGAAGGGTGTTTTGCCACTATCATACAAGATGTCTAATGACATACAACCTCGTGTTCTCATAAGACATGGTTGTGCACATCCACTTGCTGAATATATCTACGAGCACTACCTGTATGATCTTGGAGTTTATTTGAAACATAATTTTCACTTGGAGACAACGGAGATATTTATATGTCAAGAGAAGACTCACCATTGGAAAGAAGATGATAGTAATCTTCTTATTTTTCTTTGGGGACTTTTGGGTCAACCAAGGATAATTCTGTGGACATATGATATCTATCATAACCTAGACGCATGGCCTCCCATGTACGAAGGTTTCCTTGAGCACTTCCCAAAGATTTTAATTTCTAAAATAGTTTTTAACTATACTTTTATGTAAAGTATCATTGTAAGGTTGTGGTCGAGGTACCATGAGAGTTACATACATTTGTATTAAAACTCATAGTTAACTGTGGTCGTATTCTATACGACAGCTCAACAGTTGTATAAATGAAGTTGTATTTGAATTTTGTACCATGTATCCAAGCACTCGTAAATGGGTGATGTATACCCAATTTTGGGGCGTCACAGTTGGTATCGTAGCTTAGGATATGGTCATTTGGCGGAGATAAGAGTCTAGAACTAGGAGGGGAGAGACGAGTTATATACTTCGCTAGTGTGTGACTTACCTAAGCTGAAATTGTTTATTTGATAAGTTGACAAATTATGATATGTCAATTAACCTTTGTTTTGAAGGTATATTCTAGAATGATATCTGAAATACAGGAGATGAGAAATGGGAAAATCATGGCAGCGAGGAAATTACCGTGAAAGTACAATCTGAAAAGGAAGCAAGGTATTCTCATCTCTTCGAATATCAGGTACGTACGTAAATTTTGAGGGCAAAATTTCATAAGGAGGGGTGATTGTGAGACCCCGAATTTTATGAAATAAAAGTATTCAATTTTTCTATTTTGGTAAATAGTTAAATTGATAAAAGTTAAAAGTTAAGGGTAATATGTGAATTTTTTTTTTTTTTTTTTGTAAGCAAGTTGATATAAAATATTCTTTTTGTCGGGAAATATTCGATTAATCGGGGAATATTCTTTTTGTCGGGGAATATTCGTACGACGGTACAATCATTGGTGGACCCCACAACGGAATTATTGTCGGATTGAGAAAACGACAAAAATATTTTATTAAAAATAACGACGGAAGTTTTACCATTAATACTGTTGAACTACTCGGTAGTAAAAGTACAGTAATACGCGTGGTTGCATAGTAGCACACGGTATTGATTATTGATGCTTATGTGATAAGTCACTCAGTTTTGTTTTATTGGTATTATTAATGTAATAAAACAAAAAACTTTTTATATAAAACAGAATACTTTTATAAAGTTATTCGCTTTATTAGGCTAATAGTAAAATCTTTTTATATAAAAATGTAATACTTTTATAAAGTTATCTGCTTTATTAGACAATAATTAGAATATATTATATTTTTATTATGCATAGTGTTTACATAAAGCTCAAGATAGTGTTTGCATAGTAAAATCTTTTATAAAGTTATTCATTTTATTAGATTATAAATAGAATATATTATATTTTATTTAAAAGATTTTGCTTTAAATATGGACCGTCCGATTAAAAGTAAATCAATCTGGACCGTTCATGAGTTAGTTACTATGCAGTCCATTTTTCTATAAATAGAAGCTCATTCATTCATTATTTCTTACGAATTCACTGAAACTCTAGAGAGAGAAACTATAGAGAGAGTTCTTCTTCTATAATCTTGAGCGTATTTCTTTAGAGTTTAAGAAAGCTTTGAGCGTAGTGCAAGTTTTCTTTGAGTGTATCACCGCCCTAACATTCGAAATACTCTTCTTTCAAAGGTAGGGGATATAATTGTCGTACTCGTAAATGATATTATTATTATTATTATAGTAAGGGGTATTATTTCTTTTGTATTCATGAAGAGAATTATCATTATTCCATTTTTTATTATTCTCGTTGGAATAACTCATTATATCATTGCTACCCTATACTTGGTGAAATTCTTCATTTATTCCATTCTTTATTATTCATGCTGGAATATCTTCCATTTTTTATCATCATATTTTTACGCCCTGGTTCCGCCTTTTTATTATTCTCACTGAATATCCTCGTCTACGCATTTTACGCCGACCGGTTCCGCTTTTTTACTATTCTACCGAATATCATGTCTGCGTTTTTTACGCCGGACCGGTTCCGTATTTATTATTCTCGTTGGGAATAACTTCCATTTATTATTCTGCGGTCTCTATCGCATGCATGGTGAATCCTTTTGTTATTCCATTCTTTATTATTCTGTTGAATAACCTGTCTATGTGGATTACCACATGCACGGTGAACGATCCTTTGTATTTCATTCCTTGTTAAATTGTGGAAATGATCTGTTTACGTGGATTATGATGAAAGTCATAATAAAAGCATTGGACTAATGAAAATCATGGGTATATGTGGTATTAGTAAGTGTTATGATGAGTTATGTTGGTTATTATGTGAAAACATAAAAGTTTCTTAGAAATCACAAAGGGTTGAAAATCAGATTTTGGTGAAAATGGAATATGAAATTCAATTGACCATATCTCCTATTATATTTTGAATTTTTGAGTGTGGTCAGGTTCTAGAGTTAGGTCTATGAGTTTTGTAACTTATCCAAGTGGAATCACTAGAAAAGGTGTTGTAGATTTTCGTGGGACCGATTTTAGCAAAGTAATACTAAAAACTCGCAAATTATGAAAAAAAATGCTCCACGATTTTAAAAGGGTTATTTTTTACCACTTAATTTATGAGAAAAATTTTGGCCTTTTGGGATGAAAGTATATGGTATAAAGTACCTCCTGTCCAAAAATGAGCTCATTCCGACTTAAAATGAGCAAGTTATGACCATTTCAATATTTAGGTTTTTCCGATGAAAAATGCTATAACCGAGTTCTATAACTCAGATGACCATGAAATTTAAACCGAAGCTCACGTTAACATGTGTAAGATCCACGCCAAGATTTGGGAATTTCTGAGTTAACCGTGAGGTAGCTAATTTCTTAAGGAATTAATTAGAAATTGATTTTTGAAAAATAGTAAATGAATTTTAAAATGTCAAGAAAAATATATGTTCAATATGAGACTATATTATGCTAAATCCCGAAAAGAATAATTTTGGGACCGATTTGGTATTTTTCATGAAAATAGTTTAGCTACTGAACATATGAGTTAAATATGTTATGTGGAGTTGAAGAATTGGTAAATAGGATTTTATGGCTTGGAAATCCTATATAAGGTATATGCATTTTTTGATGAGTAATTTGATTATTGGTGATGAAATCTTATGAGTATGACATTTTTTGAATGATTAAATGTATTATTTGAAAAAGTAAAAACAATTAAATGTAATTGTTTATAAGTTTAAGAAGTGATTAAAATATTGTTATAGTATTAATGTGATTAGATTATGATTTTATTAAGTGATTGATAATGTCTGGATAAATTTAAAGTCTTTAATATTTATCCTTGATTTAGTTTGATTAATGCTTATAATATTGTCATCATCCTCATATTTATAGTATGTTGAAAGTCATCTGTGGCCTGTAGTGCATAGATGGACTTGGTATGATTATGACCAGGGATTATTCTATGATAATCATGACCGTAATGTTGCAAATGATGTGGAAAAAGTCCTCATTGGCCCGTAGTGCATTGATGGACAATTTTGGTATGATTATGGCTATTGATTCTCTTCGGCCAAGGGTGCAAAGATGAATTATTTTATAGCATGATCATGACCGTTGATAAAAATACGATTATCTTTGGCCCGTAGTGCATGGATAATTTGTGGTTGTGATACTAATGAAAAAGTCCTCATTGGCCCGTAGTGCATTGATGGACAGTTTTTGGTATGATTATGGCTATGGATTCTCTTTGGCCGTAGTGCAAAGATGAATTGTTTTATGGCATGATCAGGACCGTTGATGAAAACACGATTATCTTTGGCCGTAGTGCATGGATAATTCGTGGTCGTGATACTAAAGAATATCCTTGGCTTGTAGTGCATGGATTATTCGATGATGTGGATTAATTATTGAGTTGAGTCTCAGCAATGAAATATTAATTCATGGATGTGATAATAATGAATATCTTTGGCCGTAGTGCAAAGATGATTTAATGATTACAAGCAGGAATTGTGATTTGGTATAACCATGATTTTTTTGATGTTTGGTGATGAAAATTATCTTCGCCCCGGTTCAAGAGGAATTTAGAATCACAATTGTGATTATGAGTTATTCACATGATCGTGGGACGGAATTGTTGATTGATGTTACACGATAAAAACATTATTGGTGGACTTTTAACATAGAGAAGATAATAGACCTTATGGTCTATTTGACTCTTCTAATGGATTGCTCGTTCCCCGCAACTATGGTTGAAAAGTTTTATTATCTTGTCATATGTTCTAAATCTCCGATTTATTATTGATGAAAGCTATTGATAATTTAATTATCTTTAGTCATGATATTCTTTATTAGGGCTAGTTGTGCTCACCCTTCGCTTCACAATTCCTTTCGTAATAAGAGTGTAGTAAGAGGTCGTCGAGCGAAATGGGGATATTAAGAGGATTAGAACGGTGGTCTCTAGTCATGGAGGTTCTCCTCTAAACAAGATAGAAAAAGTGTGTTGTATTCTATATATCATTTAGTAGTTATATTTGGTGAATCAAATAGGTGAGGCTAACCCAACTTTGGAAGGGTGTTTTGCCACTATCATACAAGATGTGTCTAATGACATACAACCTCGTGTTCTCATAAGACATGGTTGTGCACATCCACTTGCTGAATATATCTACTAGCACTACCTGTATGATCTTGGAGTTTATTTGAAAAATAATTTTCACTTGGAGACAACGGAGATATTTATATGTCAAGAGAAGACTCACAATTGGAAAGAAGATGATAGTAATCTTCTTGTTTTTCTTTGGGGACTTTTGGGTCAACCAAGGATAATTCTATGGACATATGATATCTATCATAACCTGGATGCATGGCCTCCCATGTACGAAGGTTTCCTTGAGCACTTCCCAAAGATTTTAATTTCTAAAATGCAGAACTTTTTTATGTAACTATACTTTTATACCATGAAAGTATCATTGTAAGGTTGTGGTCGAGGTACCATGAGAGTTACATACATTTGTATTAAAACTCATAGTTAATCGTGGTCGAACTATTCTATACGACTTACCCTCAACAATTATATAAATGAAGTTGTATTTTTTTTGAAATTTTGTACCATGTATCCGGAAAAATCATGACTTACCGAATGGGTGATGTATACCTAATTTTGGGGACGAAATAAAAGTATTCAGTTAAATTGATAAAAGTTTAAAGTTAAGGGTAATATGTGAATTTTTTTTGCAAAGTAAGCAAGTTGATATAAAATATTCTTTTTGTCTGGGAATATTCGATTAGTCGGGGAATATTCTTTTTGTTTGGGAATATTCGTGACGACGGTTGTACAATCATTAGTGGACCCCATAATAGAATTATTGCCGGATTGAGAAAACGATAAAAAATATTTTATTAAAAATGACTTTTGTGGAAGTTTTACCATTAATACCGCTTGAACTACTCGGTAGTAAAAGTAATGCGAATACGGCGATGGTTGCATAAGTAGTACACCGACATTGATTATTGATGCTTATGTGATAAGTCACTCGATTTTTGTTTTATTGGTATTATTAATGTAATAAAACAAAAAAACTTTTTATATAAAAAATGTAATACTTTTATAAAGTTATTCGCTTTTATTAGGCTAATAGTAAAATCTTTTTATATAAAACAAAGATACTTTTATAAAGTTATCTATTTTATTAGACAATAATTAGAATATATTATATTTTATTATGCATAGTATTTGCATAGTGCTCGCATAGTGTTTGCATAGTAAAATCTTTTATAAAGTTATTCATTTTATTAGATTATAAATAGAATATATTATATTTTATTTAAAAGATTTTACTTTAAATATGGACCGTCAGATTAAAGTAAATCAAACCATTCATGAGTTAGTTACTATGCGACCATTTTTCTATAAATGAGCTCATTCATTCATTATTTCTTACTTAATTCAATTTGAAACTCTAGAGAGAGAAACTATAGAGAGAGTTTTTCTTCATAATCTTGGCGCGATTTCTTTAGAGTTTAAAAAGCTTTGAGTGTAGTGTAAGTTTTCTTCAGTGTATCACCACTTCTAATTAATACTCTTCTTTCAAAGGTAGGGGATATAATTATCGTACTCGTAAAGGATATTATTATTTTTATTATAGTAAGGGATATTATTTCTTTTGTATTCATGAAGAGAATTTACATTATTCTATTTTTATTATTCTAATAACTCAGATACGCTGCTACCCTATACTTGGTGAAATTCTTCCGTTATTCCATTCTTTATTATTCTATAATCTCCTGTTTGCGTTTTCTTTACTTGGTTCCGTCTTTACTATGACCGTAACGTAAGTTCCCATGTACGAAGGTACCATGTATCTGGCGACTCAGAATGGGTGATGTATACCTAATTTTGGGGGCGTCACAAGACGTATTAGCGAATGATGAACTTCATATTCACGATGTAGTTAGGGAGAAGCATAGAAGTCTACGTGAATGACATGATCGTCAAAAGCATGTTAGTCCGCGACCATCTTGAGGATCTGGAAAACTGCTTTGAAACAATCAGAAGGCGTAAGTTGAGGTTGAACCCGACCAAGTGCACGTTCGGATTGGGCTCGGGAAAGTTCTTAGGATATTTGGTCGTCAAGCAAATGCGGAAAATTTATTATATGAAATCCCAATGTTTAAGGATTATACAGTCGAATCGCGGCTTCTTCGTGAGGTTTGTCTCGAAATATATTCCTATTTCGATACCTTGAAAGGGCCTAAAATGAGAAGAGCTTTCAATGGACTTCGGAATATGAAGATGCGTTCCAAGGGATCAAAAAATACCTATCATCGGTGCCATTGTGACACCCCCAAATCTGGGTACTTAAATTCCACATGATTTGGTGTTCACTATACAAACATCATATGTCTATCTACCCATAATAAATGAAAGCATAAATAGATAGAAATAAATCCTCTCCTTAAGGAGTTACATCATCCTAAAAATACATAAATCCTAGGTCATACTAACCTTAAATCTTAATCATAAAACATAAACAATTAATCATCTTACACAACATTAACATAAGTCTAAAACATAAATACATCATCACATAAAACAACAAGTCTTCATCACTTGTTAATCTTGCCCTTGCCTTTTGCTAGTAGAAGGCTCTGCTTTGACCTTTCGCTTTTAATCGCAATGTTATTATTACGCAAGAGTGAGCATGATTGCCCACAAGTATAAAAATGAAATAACAATATATAATAACATGCGAAAGTGAATCAAAGACTTCGAATAAAACTCAACTTTTGAATCAAGAATGAATAACAAGAATCAAAAGATTTCGAGGGTCATAAGACCTTGAACTATGTCCTAGGTTATCAAGGGTTATACTTGAAACCTTTAATACCATAAGACTATGGACTCTTCTACTGCATTTAGGGGATCAAATTTCTTAGTACCATATCAGGCATAATATCTTAACGCTAACGCATAAGTAATCCCTATACAGGTGGTTGTTCATCTCATTTGACATTAGAGTCCGCACTAAAGGAAGTTTGGTTTGGATAAATCAATAAGGGTTCTCAAATTTAGAACGTTCATCAACTATGGACTAATCGAATCAATAAGGGTTCACTAGTCTAACAAGGTTCAACAATAAATGATATTTAAATTGAATAACAATCTCAAGAGGTATACAATAGAACAAGTATTGTATAATGTAATCATACTTTGAAAAGATAAATAATCTTTAATATAACAAATTGAACTTGATTAATAATAATGAGAATTTACTCGATGTAAATTATAAACTTGAATAATGATAACAAGTAGGTTAGAAACTTGCCTCGTATGTAGATTACACGTTAATTATACTTGTTCCTCGATTTAATCCTACATACCATTCATGTTCACAATACTACCAATTATAACGTAACTAGTCATCACAAGTTCATTCTTTTCGTCTAACTTGATTATGACTATACTTAGTCAAATTACCACACTTATTGTCACATAATAATTACACTTCACTCACTTAACAATAAGTTAACTATGCGTTTAATAATTCAATCCACACGTAATCGTGTTATTATTGACATGTTAATAACTTATTTTAACATCTCATTATACTTCTAAACATATTTTTATGTTCATTAGATTAGGTTACTATCACATTCTTAAACTTGAACAATTTAAAATTTCATTTCTCGATATTCTCAGAAGAGTGGCATATGGCGCCACCATTTTATGCTTGTTCTTGTTATCATGCCATACATACATGCTGCTTTTTTTGCCATGCAAGGACCTTAAGGCATGGAGTAGGCAATATGCAGCCAATGAATGAATAAGAATCAGCCTCGCAATTCATGAAAAATTGCGTAATATGGCCAAAACCTCCAATTAATTTATTCTTACACGAAATTAGACATACCCAAACACCGTAATACACATATACTACTACTTAACCTTTCTAAAGATGATTTTAACATGTTATAACACATAATTTGCGTAATCAAAACATATAATTTACTATTCTTGATATTTTTGAAAGTTTTGAACACAAAACATGAAAATCAACACTACGTTCATTATAACACCAAATCTGCTCATTTGAAGTTTGTTTTCTTCTTTTAACATGCATAATTATATACAAGTGTAAATTTATGATACAACTTATGATTATCGTGTTAAATTTGGTATGTAAGGCCATATGGCCATATTTTTTCATACTCTATAACTTTGAAGAAACTAATATACGATATATATTTTTATGAAACTGATGTTATGGAAATATACAATATATATAGTAAAACATATGTTATGATAACATATTATCACATATATACACACATAATCACTACCTTTTTCAATTACAGAGACTTTAACAATTAACTTAAAAGCCATTTTCATAAAACTTAAATGACGAAATAAAAAATTTAAGTTTAAGGGAATTACCCTTAATTGCTTCCTTAGTATTACATTAGGGTGATAATCCTTTTCCATCACTCTCAATCAATTCTCAATTTCTCTCAACAATTTCTAAATTTCTCTCGTGATTTGCTTTGACAAACTTAGAAAATAAAAAAAGAAGAAAGATATAAAATTATAGAATCGACGAGATAGGTGTGGTCGTCATAACCCAATCATGGGTTAATCGCTACTAACTCCCAATAAGGCTTCGCTTTGCTAACCTTAAAAAAAATCAAATCCATTTAATTTAATTAATCTTTTATACTATAGTTTAATAATGTCACACCCATTTACACAAAATAAATCAAATATCTTATTTAATTTAATTTAAATAAAATATAATAATTTCTCATTAATTCACATAGTCACATAATTAATTTTCTCATTTATTAATTATGTCAAATTATTAATTTTCTCTAATTAATTATTAAATTAATTAAAATAATATTATGCTTATTAAATATTCTTTTAATTCAATAAGCTCACATAATTACATACTTTGAATAATAAAATTTCTCCACATTAATTTAATAAATATAACATATATAATTAAATTAATCTACCACAATTTCATCAATTAATTATTTAATCTAATAATTAAATCATCAAAAAATATTTATTTAATTCAATAAATATTAAAATTAAATTACAAAATCTCGCTTTTCACATCTTTCCCCTTAAAAGGATTCTGTCCCTAAATCACGACTCAATCAATTCAATTCATTACATTCTCCCCCCTTACAAAAAGATTTTGTCCCCCGTATCGCTTACACATAATTTAAGTAAATAAATGAGGATAATTCTTCATCATATTCTCTTCGAGTTCCCACGCTGCTTTCTTCAAAGATTGTGGTTCCTCCAAATTACCTTAATGTAAGGTATTACTTTATTTCTAGAACTTGTTCTTTCCTGGCCAACAATCAACAATAGAATTTCTTCATAGATAAGTCTTTCTCAAAATGGATGGGTTCATATTCAATCACGTGCTTGTAATCGGCTTGTAGGGTCGTAAAACCGAAAACATGGAAGACGCTAGGACATTCTCGAGTGCCGGAGGTAAGGCTACCTCATACGCAACTTCTCCGATTCTTCGCAGATTTCAAAGGGTCCAATGAATCTTGGGCTTAATTTCCTTTTCTTTCCTAACTCGATCTTTCCTTCCAAGGAGAGACCTTCAAGAACACATAACTACCCGATTCAAACTCAACATTTTTACTGGTGTGGATCATCAGATTTCTTCCGCTTATCTCTTGAGTCGCTACCACCTTGTTCGGATCACTTTAACTATCTCTCCATGTCTCATTGTACTAATTTCGGGCCTAGTAATTGTCTTTCGCCAACTTCATCCCAAAGATAGCTGAGTTCTACACTTTTTCCAGATAACGCTTCATAAGGCGCAGCATGCCAATACTAGCGTGGTAATCGTTGTTGTAGCCGAACTCACGAAGTGGTAGGTGATCATCCCAATTTCCTTTAAAGTCCATTACACAAGCTCTTAACATATCTTCTAATGTCCTAAATCGTTCTTTCACTCGCCCATCTATTTGAGGGTGATATGTCGCACTCATTCGCAATTGCGCACCCATGCATTCTCAGAGACGCTTCCGTAAGTTCGATGTAAAGCGCGATCCCTATCGAAAACAATTGACACCGAAACTCCGTGCCTCAAAACAATCTCTTTCACATATAACCTCGCTAACCGATCTAAGTTGAATCTGATTTTGATCTAAAGGAAATGTGCGGATTTCATCAATCATCAACGATAACCCATATCACACATAGCCTTTCCGAGTTGTTTTCAAGGCCAACCACGAAGTCCATCGTAATATGTTCCCATTTCCATTCTGGGATCTCCAACGGTTGTAGCAACCCACTCGGCCTTCGATGTTCTCGCTTTTTCACTTTCTCGACAAGTCGACACTTTGGCAACACACTCGCAACATCTCGCTTTCAGATTTGGCCACCGTAAATGTTGTCAAAAGATCTTGGTACATCTTGGTACTACCAGTGGAATCAAATATCGTGAACTATGAGCCTCGCTCAAAATGTCTTCTTCTTAATCTCTCATATCAAGCAGACCCAAAATTCGCTTCTCAAATCTCAAAGATTCCTTCCTTATCCATCTTGAATCTCTTGCTTGCCCTTCTTGATATCTTCTTTTTCACCTTTTTACATTCTTCATCCCCAAGTTGAGCCTCCTTAACTTTATCTAAGAGAGTTGTTGTACTGCATTGCATTTGGAAATAACTTCTCATCAATTTCCATAGATACTTCACTTCCAACCTCTAACTTCTCCATGGCTGAAATTAGCTCCTCCCGAGCTGGTCAACATCATCAATTTCTCCCAACCTTTCTACTTAAGGCGCTTAAACCACATTTGCCTTACCCGATGGTATAAAATCTCACAATCATAGTCCTTAATTAACTCCAACCACCTTCTTTGGCGATATTCAAGTCCTTCGTAAAAATATATTTTAAACTTTGTGGTCTCAGATATATTTCACACTTCTCCCATAGAGATAGTGCCTCCATTTTTCAACAAAAAAACCACCGCAGCTTAACTCCAAGTCGTGGGTCTGATACCCCTTCTCATAATCCTTCAATTGTCGTGACGACGATACGCAATGACTCGCTCATATTTTGCATAAGCACACAACCAAGTCCTTTATGCGACGCATCACTATAAACAACAAAATTTCATGATCATCCTAAGAGATAACATAGTGTCAGACTCAACCTCTTCTTCAATTCTTGAAAGCTTTCTCACACTTCTCCGTCCAAACAAATTTCACAAATTTTTCGAGTCAAATTCATTAATCTGAGTTATGATCTTGGAAAAGTCTTGAATGAATCTTCCAGAATATCCCCGCCAATCCAAGAAAACTTCAGATTTCGACGGCTGCTTTCTCGGCCGATCCCAGCTTTATCACGGCTTTGACTTTGATGGATCTACCAAAATTCCATCTTTATCAATCACATGTCCAAGAAATTGTACCCGCCAATCCAAAATTCAGATTTCAAAACTCGCATACAACTTCTCCCTTCTCAACGCCTCTAACGTTAATTTCAAATGCTCTTCATGTTCTTCCTTGGTTTTTGAATATACCAAAATATCATCTATAAATACCACTACAAATTTGTCCAAAACGGGGCTTGAACACTCCATTCATTAAGCCCATAAATGTCAGAGAGCATTCGTTAGACCAAATGACATTACCAAAAATTCAGAGTGACTATATCGCGTTCTCAACGTCGTCTTCTGGACGTCCTCCGGTCTCACCTTCAATTGATGATAACCACTCCTCAAGTCTATCTTTGAAAAGTATTTCGCTCCCTTCAATTGATCAAACAGTCATCGATCCTCTGAATGGATATCTATTCTTAATCGTGACCTTATTCAGCTTCTCTATAATCGATGCAGAGTCGCATCGTCCCGCCCTTCTTCTTCAAAATAACACCGGCGCCCCCCACTGATACGCTTATTGAATGTACTTCTTGTCCAAGAATTTTTGTAGTTGTTGTACCATCAATTCTTTCATCTCCACCGTGCCATTTCTAAGACGGTGCCTTCGATATTGAGAGCCGCTCTCGCGCCAAATCGATCACGAATTCAACCTCTCTATCCGGCGAAAGTCCCGGCAAATCATCCGAAATACGCCCGCAAAGTCCTCACTACCGTATATCTCCTCTACTTTCGGATTTTCTTTACGATCGTCGACTATGTAAGCTAAATATCCTACACAACCTTGTCTTAACAACTTCCTCGCCTCAGATCATCGCGCGACAACTCGCTTGTCTAGGCGATTTGCTACCATAAAAACACAACCTTTGACGGAGAGTCATAAGGTTAATACGCTTTTCTTCCGACAATCAATTACAACCTCATAATTGAATAACCAACCATTCCCAAGATAACGCCAAATTCCCCAAGTCGAATAGGATAAGATCTACGCTCATGATATTACCCTTAATATCCACTCTACAATTCTTATGTACGCATTTCATATGGATTATTTCTCTATTCGCAATTTCTATGTTCATGGGGTATTCTAACTCATCCTTAGGCAATTCTAAGTTCTTAGCAAAGTCATCTGATATAAATGAACAAGTAGCACCCAAATCAAATAATACATAAGCATTAACTTTATTGATCGAAATGATACCGACACCACATCACGAGACTCGCACCGCATCCTCAGCACCATCATGTTGAATGTCCCGCAAGGGCTTGGCTGGTTGGTTGCGGTTGGTCCTGTGATAGTCGAGCACTTCCACCATTGCTTTCTCTATATCCTCCCCGATCCTCGCCTCCGCATCCCTTCTTAGGATGTCTCTCTTGCCAGATGATCCTTTGAGCCACAAGTGAAGCAGCACCTTCTTTGGTTAGATAAGCTAGGGTGCTATGTGGCCTTCCCCGACCACAATTGTAGCACACTCTTTACCCTTCATACACACTCCCAAATGAGCTTTCCCACAGTCTCAGCACGCTTCGATCCTCTTTTTCCCGACCTCCTTGTTGATTTCCAAATTGACGAGTTGTCGACCACCTTCTTTCTCGATTATTATTACCACCTCCCGTGTTACTTCCACTAGCCTTTGTTAATTCCTTCATTTTCACTCTTCTTCTTCTTCTTCTTCTTCGATCCTCGATTATATTTGGTTACCGTGATCGCTTCCACCTTCAAATGAGTAGTATGGCTTTCTCCAAAGACTCAAATGAATGTCTTCAACTCAAACAACGACACTTTTTACTATACAACCAAGGGCTTTAATCCTTGTTCAAACCTTCTTTTTTTTCTCTCTCATCTGTGTGCACTTGATATGTGGCAAACCTAGCCAACTCATTGAATCTTTCCGCATAGTCCGGTACGACATATTCCCCTGCTTCAACTCCGTAAAATCGAACTCCATTTGGTTCTCATGAAATGGTTGGGAAATACATCTCAAAAACATCTCTTCGAACCTCTCCAAGTAATCACACCTTCTCCTCCACGGACCTTTGTTTGCTTTTGCACCCAATAACCGGCTTCAATTTCAAAGATGAAACGCTTGCAAAAAAGCGGTTTTCGATCCTCTCTCGACTCTTACGACATCAAAACCTTTTTCCATCTCCATAACCCAAGTTTGAGCCTCGATCGTGTTCATGGAGCCTTTAAACTCTAGGCGGTCCCACCGCCTTTGAAATCTTTAACGTCAGATTCTATGGAGCTTGAGGTTGATTATTCATCGCTCCAAATAATAAGTTCACCAATTGTTGAATCAAGGTTAGTATTGGCGTTGTTGTTGTTATTCGTTCGATTCTTCTTCGAGCTTGTCGATTTCGCTTTTGTCTTCTTCTTCTACGCATATTTCTCGTTAAAATATATGCTTATTAGATCTTTTTATTAAATTCTCTAAATAGTTAAGGCTTAACTCAACAATTTAACATAATCACTTAACACATTATCTCAAACAACTTGATATATTTATTCAAATCAAAAGTTTTAACATCAAACGATAAAGATCACCGCTATTTACATCAACTATCCCGAGATAAAGAATCTACAGGATTTAAAACATTAAAATATTCCTTTGTTTATAAACACATCGAATTTACATCTAACACCGTATAAGTTTTTCACATAATTAAACAAATCATATCATCGCTCTGTTATATACCGAATAGCCTTTGCTACGCTCCTCTTCTTCCATGATGCGACATCGTCCCGCGATCTAGCATATATGATGGTAGTCCTTCGAACTCGATTGGGTACCTCATAACTCGATCCTCGCCTCATCCATTGCATTTTGAAGTGTAGAGTACGCCTCCCCAAGCTTAGCCTTCTTCGCACGACAATCCTCTTCTCAAAGATCAAGACGACGACGATTCTCTTACCCAAATTCCCTCCTCGCTATGGTCACCCTTTTCGAGCTCTCTTTCAATTCCTTTCTTCAACTTCTATTTCTTCTGACTTCTCTGGGCTTGAATTCTTCTCGTGAACCAAATCCCACTCCACGCTTTCCTAGACGCGTGTGAAGAGTCACAACCTCCCTATCCTTCGCTCGATGGTAATCATCAATAATCGCCCCGCCAATCGATCCTCGAATAAAGGTCACGAACTCTCACGTTACTTTATATAACTCATCGTCAGACATCTCAAAGATCAATGGAGTTCTGGGGGAACTCCTCTTCTTCCTCTTCCTCCTCAAGATCCTCCTCTCGATCGGCCTCAGCTCATGCTCCCCGACCAACAACAAAGGATCAACGGAGATGGCTCTCTCTCAGACTAACCGCTCCCCGACGACATGAATGTCTCTCTTGCTCCTCCTCCTGTAGGTACTCGGGTTCCTCCTCCCCACTTTCGACTAGCTCCTCCAACATCCGACATCCCGACAACACAATTTTAAGTTTTAGTTACTAAGTCGCATTTAGTGAGCACATAATTTAACACATAAACACATAAAGTCTTTTATTATCTTCAATGAATTAAGAAATTCATTTCTTAGAACTCGATAAGAGTTTTCCATCACTATGTTCTTCCTATAAGGCTACTACCTAAGGTTGTTCCCCACCTAAGGTTCATAACCTACATACTTTGATACTAACCTCGTGACACCCCCAAATCCGGGTACTTCAATTCCCACATGATTTGGTGTTCACTATACAAACATCATATATCTATCTACCCATAATAAATGAAAGCATATAATAGATAGAAATAAATCCTCTCCTTAAGGAGTTACATCATCCTAAAAAATTACATAAATCCTGTGTCATACTAACCTTAAATCTTAATCATGAAAACATAAACAATTAATCATCTTACACATCATTAACATAAGTCTAAAATATAAATACATCATCACATAAAACAACAAGTCTTCATCACTTGTTAATCTTGCCCTTGCCTTTGCTAGTAGAAGGCTCGCTTGACCTTTCGCTCTTAATCGCAATGTTATTATTACGCAAGAGTGAGCATGATTGCCCACAAGTATAAAAATGAAATAACAATATATAATAACATGCGAAAGTGAATCAAAGACTTCGAATAAAACTCAACTTTTGAATCAAGAATGAATAACAAGAATCAAAAAGATTTTTCGAGGGTCATAAGACCTTGAACTATGTCCTAGGTTATCAAGGGTTATACTTGAAACCTTTAATAAATCATAAGACTATGGACTCTTCTACTCATACTTAGGGGATCAACCCTTTCAGTACCATATCAGCACAATATCTTAACGCTAACGCATAAGTAATCCCTATACAGTGGTTGTTCATCTCAATTTGACATTAGAGTCCGCACCAAAGGAAGTTTGGTTTGATAAATCAATAAGGGTTCTCAAATTTAGAACGTTCATCAACTATGGACTAGTCGAATCAATAAGGGTTCACTAGTCTAACAAGGTTCAACAATAAATGATATTTAAATCAATAACAATCTCAAGAGGTATACAATAGAACAAGTATTGTATAACAAAATCATACTTTGAAAAGATAAATAATCTTTAATATAACAAATTGAACTTGATTAATAATAATGAGAATTTACTCGATGTAAATTATAAACTTGAATAATGATAACAAGTAGGGTTAGAAAACTTGCCTCGTATGTAGATTACACGTTAATTATACACGTTCCTCGATTTAATCCTACATACCATTTTCATTCACAATACCACCAATTATAACGTAACTAGTCATCACAAGTTCATTCTTTTCGTCTAAACTTTGATTATGACTATACTTAGTCAAATTACCACACTTATTGTCACATAATATTACACTTCACATGAACAATAAGTTAACTATGCATTAATAATTCAATCCACACGTAAATGCGTTATTGACATGTTAAGAATCTATTTTAACATCTCATTATACGCCTAACATATTTTTTATGTTCATTAGATTAGGTTACTATCACATTCCTAAACTTGAACAATAAGAAATTTTCATTTCTCGACATTCAGAGAGAGTGGTAGCCACCACCATTTTGCTTTATTCATGGCCATGCATGCATAGGCATGCATGCCTGCCATCAAGGCATGGGGACAAAAGTGATGGAGTCATGCATGCACTGCAATGAAAAAAAATACGCTTCCTGCAATTCATGAAAAATTGCGTAACATGGCCAAAACCTCCAATTAATTTATTCTTACACAAAAATTTAGACATACCCAAACACCGTAATATACATATATACTACTACTCAACCCTTCTAGCATGATTTTAACAAGTTATAACACATAATTTGCAAATCAAAACATATAATTTATCGTTTTTTGATGTTTTTGAAAGTTTTGAATACAAAACATGAAAATCAACACTACGGTTCATTATAACACCAAATCTGCTCATTTGAAGTTTGTTTTCTTCTTTTTTAACATGCATAATTATATACAAGTGTAAATTTATGATACAACATATGATTAACGATAAAATTTGGTATGTAAGGCCATATGGCCATATTTTCATACTCATATTTTTGAAGAAACTATATACGATATATTTTTATGAAACCGATGTTATGGAAATATACAATATATAAAAAACATGTTATAATAACATATTATCATATATAACACATAATCACTACCCTTTTCAATTACAGAGACTTTAACAATTAACTTAAAAACCATTTTCATAAAAACTTAAACAACGAAATTGAAAACTGGTTTAAAGGAATTACCCTTAATCGCTTAGAGTGTAGATTAGAGAAGGTGATAGCCTTTCTCATTTCTTCAATCACCCACTCTCAAATCTCCTCAAAATTCTAAATTCTCTCTCGATTTTTTTTTTTTACTTAGAAAAAAAAAAAGAAAAAAGAAGAAGATATGAATTATATAAATCGACGTTAGTTGTGGTCAAGTAACCCATCATGGGTTAACTCGCTTCAAACTCCCAATAAGGCTTCGTTTGGCTAGCCTTAAAAGAATCTCAAATCCATTTAATTTAATTCATCCTTTATAATATAGTTTAATAATGTCACACCCATTTACACAATAAATCAAATATCTTATTTAATTTAATTAAAATAAAATATAATAATTTCTCATTAATTCACATAGTCACATAATTAATTTTCTCATTTATTAATTATGTTAATTATTAATAATTAAATTCTCATTAATTAATTAAAATAATATTATTAATGCTTTATTAAATATTATTTAATTTAATTTAATTCAATAAGCTCACATAATTATACATATACATTTTAAATAATAAAATTTCTCCACATTAATTTAATAAATATAACATATAATTAAATTAATCTACCACAATTTCATTCATTAATTATTTAATCTAATAATTAAATCATCAAAAAATATTTATTTAATTCAATAAATATTAAAATTAAATTACAAAATCTCGTTGGACGTCGGCCGACGCAGGGTCATAATTGACAAGTCCCGAAGGGTTCAAAGTCCAATAGGCCATCCGGTTCCAGTTCAAAGCCACCAATAATGAAGCAGAGTACGAGGCCATTCTAGCCGGACTACGGTTGGCCCGAAGCCTGGAGGTACAGAAATTAGTCATCTATAGTGATTCCCAGTTGGTCGTCAAACAAATATCAGGGGAATATGGGGCTTGGGAGGCAAGAATGATGAGATACTTAGCCGAGGTAAAGGATAAGCTGGAATACTTCACTTCGTTCAGCTGTCAGGGGGTTGATCGGTCTAACAATACAGTGGCAGACGCTTTGGCTCGATTGGAAACCACCAAAACAAGTTCATTCAGTGGGTTAGTATATTTAGAAGTGTTGGAACAACCAAGTGTTCCGAAGGTCGAGGTACTATCTATGGATCAACTCAACTACTGGCTTACACCATACACCTCTTACCTGGCCGATGGGGTTCTACCTTCGGATCACATCCTAGCGAGAAAGATCAAGCACCGGAGCTCAAACTTCATTCTTTGACGGAGATCTATATCGAAGAGATTTTAGTTCTCCACTGCTCAAGTTCTTGACACCGTCAGAAGCAAACTACACACTTTGGGAAGTGCACAAAGGTATTTGTGGAGATCACATGGGAGCGAAGTCACTGGCACACAAGATTTTGAGGCAGTGATATTACTAGCCAACCATTTATCAGGAAGCAAAGGACTTCGTCAAAAAATTTCCCAAGTGTCAACTGAACAGTGCCATTCCACATCAACCTCCCGAGGAGTTGTATTCGGTCTTATCCCCAATTCTGTTTGCTATATGGGGAATTGACATCTTGGGGCCTTTTCCGAAGGCCAATGGGCAAGTAAGTTTCGTGATCGTAGCCATCGACTACATGACCAAATGGGTCAAAGCCAAACCTCTACAAAAGATCACCGAACATGAATGCCTAAAATTCTTCAAAGAAGGGGTTGTCTATCGATTCGGTATCCCGATAGCATTGGTCTCGGATAACGACAGACAGTTTGTGGGATCGAAGTTCGAAAGTTTTCTAAAAGAATTAGGAATTCAACATAGAAAGACTTCAGTAGCGCACCCTCAGTCAAATGGGCAGGTAGAAGTCACCAACCGAACCTTACTTAACGGGATCAAAAAGAGGTTAGATGAGTTGAAGGGTCGCTGGCCAGAAGAGTTACTTAGTGTTTTATGGGCCTATCGAACTACACCATAAACAACGACGGGAGACTCACCGTTCAGATTATCCTTCGAGACCGATGCACTCATACCTATTAAGATTGGATCCCCTACACTCCGGGTCAGTCAGTATAAAGACCTGTACAACGATGACGGCCTACGCCTCAACTTAGACCTCTTGGAAGAAGTTTGGGAGTTAGCTCTGGTGAGATTAACTATTTATCAGAAGCGCACTGCCCGACACTACAACCAAAAAGTCAAACAAAGATGGTTCGAAGCTGGAGATTTGGTGCTTCGGGAGTCTGAGGCATTGACCCCCCAGAACACAGGCAAGTTAATGCCTAATTAGGAGAGACCTTAAGAAGTACTATAGGTGCCGAAGCCTAGAACTTACCGGCTTCGAGGGATGGATGGCTCGGAGGTAAAGAATACATGGCATGCTGGGCGACTCAGAAGACATTACCAGTAAAAGCTATGCTATTCTTTCCTTTACTTATGTAATCTTTATAATTTATCAATGAAATAAACGAGAATTCCTCTTCAGAAAAAATTTATACTTCATTTAAATTCGTAAAGCTTTTGCAACACCGATCAGACAAGCTTCGGGCATAAATCGACCAAAAAGTTAGAAATGACCTAACTGATCGGTAAAAGTTATGAGTATAACTAACAGGAGAAAGTACAAATCCGATTAGATAAGCTTCAAGCATAAACTGTCCAGAAAGTCAGAAATGACCCAACTGATCGGTAAAAGTCACGAGCATAACTGACGGGGGAAAGTACAAATCCGATTAGATAAGCTTCGGGCATAAACCGACCAGAAAGTCAGAAATAACCCAACTGATCGATAAAAGTCACGAGCATAACTCATCAAAAAACAAAATTTCTTGTATTTCATTCATATCCAAAAGTTTTACAACTCCGATCAGACAAGCTTTGGATATAAACCGATCAGAAAGTTGGAAACAACGTAGCTAATCGGTAAAATATCACAAGCATAACTAATTGGGCAAATTACAAACAAAAGGAAGATTACAAAAATTACAAGTCCTAAAACAAGCTATTCTTGTGAACCGTCATCCTCGGCTTCAGATTCTTCATCAGAAGAGTCAAGGATAGCGAAGATCCTCGCCTTCAGCAAAGAATCGGGCCTCGCTAAGCATGAGCCTTCTCCGATATAAGCTTCAAAACCCTTAGAAAACTGGGTCATGATCTTATCGGTAAGGGCAGGCGATTCTTCGTACTCCTTGATGGCTAGCTGTTTGGCGATGACACATTCTTCCCTCAAGGTGTTGTTCTCCAAAATCAACGCCCTCAACTGACTATGTATTCCGGTGAACTTGTCCTCAACGGTATAAAGGGCCACCTTCAGATCCTTGTTCTCCTCTGCCAGAAGTTCCTTGTCATGGAAAAGCTCCTTGGCATGACCATCGAGGACTGAAGAAAAGAATATTGTTCTTCTAGCTCGGTCGCCCGACGATCAGCCTTAGTCAACTTATTCCGAGTGTCGGCATGAAGATCCTTCTCTTTCTTCAGGTCCAAATCCCGACCTTGCAACTTATCTTCGAGAAGCGCCACATCCGACCTCAATTGAGCCTCTTTCTTCGTAGTACGGGCTAGAGGTGGAATGGCTCGAGCAAGGATGGCGTTGGCCTACACCAAAACAACACACCAGTCATTAAAAGTACAACCTAAGCATAAAAGAAGAAGCTTAATGCTTTCGAGATTACCTGACATTGAGCCCTGATGTAGGCTACCAGATACTCTTCGGAGGAGTGTCCCTTGAAATGTTCGTCATCACTGGGCAGTTTAAAATGCTCGAACAGATTGAAGGGGAACACTTCTGATGGACTCTTTGGCCAACAGGTAGTTTGTGTCCCTTATGAAGAACTTGCTTTGGAGGTGGGAGTCTAGAAGGAATTGAGTCGACCGCCACAACAGCTAGTTCAGGGACTTCAACCAGACGAGGTTTCTTAGGTCTAGGTTCGAGCGGTAGGTCTTCAGTATCCTCCGAATCCTCAATCACCGCAGCTGGTGTATGGGGAGGAGGTGTCAGTTTTGGCTGGGCTGAAGAAGCAGCCTTGTAGGGGGCTTTGGTGGATGGCCTCTTCGTTTTCTTCAGCAAGGCCATCTTCTCAACCCGATTCATGTTCAGAGCGCTCTTGTTGGCAGGCTCGGCGGTGTTGTCTGGGGGGGGGGGGGGGCTGGACCCAAAGCAGAACCGGTGGAGAGTTCCATAATCGGGATGGTTTCCTTCGCATCGGCTGTCTCTTCCGTTATGGGAAGATGGATCGGCTCGACTGTGATGGGAAGAGGAGCTAAAGACTCAGCGGACCCTTCGGGTTTGAAGATTGTCACTGCACAAAAGGAAACAAGTCAGAAGAATGGTTATGGAAATAGAACGAAAGACGATGGGTGCATGGAAAGGTTCAGGATAAAATACTTACATCCGTGTTTGTACAGCCAGGCTTCGTTAGATAAAGCTTTTAGACTCCATTCGGTCTTGATCAACTTTTTGTAGAATTCCTTAAATGCGCCAGCTCGATCCTTGGGGAATTTGGACACTTTGGCGATGGGATCTTCGGGATGGGCCCAGTTGGGGAGGAGTTTGAGGTCAGTCCCCTTTATAAAGATCCATTGTGGATGCCACCCTTTGTTTCTCAAAGGAGTTTTGATTAGGACGACTCGGTTGGGTTGTTTATTTAATTGCCGAAGGCCAGGTTCCTTCGACCTACCGATGGTGAATAAGGCGAAGAAAAAGTCAAGGCCAGGAGTAATACCTAGCTCTTGGCACAAAGCGATAAAGGAGATTAGGTGGATATATGAGTTCGGCACAAGTTATGCGAACCCGACCCCCACAAAGCAGAGAAAAGAAGATATAAACTCATGAAGTGGGAACCAAACCCCATATTTCAGAACGTATAGGGGAATGACAACCCACTCACCTTCGGGTCTCCAGAACATTCTCTCCTCCGGTCGGGGTACCCAAAGCTTGTATTCCTTCGGTATGTTGAACAGAGTACGGATGTCTAATATTTGAGACGGAAGGACAGTCGATTGGGTGCTGATGTGCGAGAAGCAGGTCTTAGAGGAGTAAACACTTCGGATTTTAGCTTTGACGTTGTCAGTAGAGACATCCGAAGGTGCTATTGGAAGATCGACTGGAATCGAGTCGCCAATATTCACTAAGGATGGAACCGGTTCAGTGAGAGGAGGGATGCTGAAATCAGCCATTGGAGAAGGATGATGAACACAAGAGAGATTTGAAGAAGTAAAAACAAGATGGACAACTGGTAGGGTAGAAGAAAGAACTCGCCGGAAATTGCCTTTGCCAGAAAATTCGAGGGCAGAATTTGAAATGAGGAACGCTGGAAAAAGTGATAAGGATGGCCAGTTTGGGCGTTTTATAGTAAGACGACACGGATCCTAAGGGCGGCTATTTATGGCAGGTGGGACCCAGTCCTAGGAAGTTGTGTAGCATTTCGAGAAACGAGGAGAAACCGCTTAGGTTCCCCAGGAAACTCATCACTTTTTGGCCTGACTTTTCAAGTCCACGTCTTTTCAAGTCTCTAATTATAAATAAATTATAACAAGAGACTGGGGGTAATGTTCAGGAGTGTTTTATCAACTTCCATGTGGGTCGAAGGTCTAACACGAGAAGGAGTTTATGAGCCCAATGGGCCAAAACCCTCGAAGATGTTGGATAGTTTCGGGTTCGGGTATCCGAGTCCTTTGGGTCGGAACCCTATTCTTGTGTATGAAGGACAGGTTCGGGCCTTCGAGTCCTTTGGGCTGAAGCTCAGGTTAAGGTTCTATTTTGGTATTGGTGTTCGAGGTCGGTCCTTCGATCTCCTTAGGCCGAAGCCCAGACCAACGTATGCAAGCTTGGTGGGATTGGGCCTGTACAATGAGGCATCCTATATGCAGGGTCTGGAGATATAAGGGGTCTATACGGTTAAGGACTCTAATCCTAATCACGTTTGAATAAAGTAACTCCAAAGGTAGTATTGGAATTGGATTATACTTACACCTTTTAAGGAGATTGTGTTGGACCCAAATATAGGTAACTACCATATTTAGGAGTCCTAATCCGACTCGGAGAGGGATTCTAGGGAAGTGAGAATGGCTATAAATACAAGGCTTGACTACAATTAACAGGTAATACATCTTTGAGCACTAAACACTTAAGCCTCAATTATTAAACCTTTTGAACGGCCTATACTTATTCTCACACCGGAGCTATCCCCCGGCGACACAAGCCGTCAAGCTTTGCGTGTGATCTATTATTGTGCAGGATTCAGAGCGTGGATTTGGTGATTGGACGCGCCGACGAAACTTGGCGTTAACATCCGCTATAAAACAAAGTAACTATCAGATTATTAATTTTCTTAACCGGTTCCTTTCTTTTTTCCCTCCTTCATTAAACTAATTTACTATATTATTCTATTTTCATGCCTTATTTTCATAAGAAGCAAGTTGATGTAAAGATAAATTCAACCATGTTTTTTATTTCTTTTAAAAATTGGTTAGATAACATAAACTGATAATTATTTTTGTTGTTATATTTTCATATCAAAAGGTAAAATTATAAATTATTTATATAGATAATGTATATATGGAATTATAATAATGTAAAATTAATATGAATTTGAAATGATATTTAAGATCTTAAAATAGGCAAAAAGGCATTTTATGTTGCTTGTAATATTTTTTAAAATTATTTTATTGAGTACTACGGTATAAAAATTAATAATAAACTACAATATTTAAAATTAGAGAAATAATATTTGCACTTCAAAAATTACCACATGAGCTTTAACACATTTTGCTCTATTTACAACTAATATAAATGCTTATTAAGTTTTGACATTTTTAAATTCTGGGCTAGTTACACTTCAAATTCATAATTTGCACCAAAGTAATTGGACTTACAATTTACCACATAAATTACCTAATTACATATAATGTCGACACCAGAAAAAAATTCTTCTTAGGTGCGTTTCTACCCTTTTTACGATTTCTATTTCGATGTTTTATTTAAAGGGTGATTTTTAGGAAATAATTGACATAAATACCGACAAATTTTGAAAGATTAGTTTTATTGATGGGCCAATTAGACAAAGTCGTCAGCTGGTATAAATTTAAATGGATGTACCAACTCATCTAGATTTTTGAGTTTTCGCAATATGACCCAATATGTGACTTCGTAAAATTGACCTCGAAATCGAGATTCATAGAGTTCGGGGGCTTGCTTAAGCGAGGAGAATGTGTTAGGCACCCCCCGTCTTCTGTGAAAATACAGTTACAACATCTTGTTTTCCTAAGAGAGTGTGTGTGTGTGTGTGTGTGATTTGAGAAAACCTTAGGTGTTTGCAAGTTGAAATCGTGTTTGAGTGCGTTGATTTTAAAAGACGTTCTGAGCTTCTTTTAGCCTATGGACGAAGGATTTGATTTGAAAAAAATATTTCAGAGCGGCATTTTGGAAAACTCAGTGTTAAAACCCTATAGATCGAGGTCATTTGTTACTTTCGAATTTTTATCGTTAAAGTCGTCTACCCAAAACGAATTGATTTTACAAGATCTGTTATTTTATTTCAAAATGGTTTTGTCAAAAATATACAAAATAAATCATCGAAAAGGGTCGGGGCACCCTTGGGCATGAAAGTCATCTCAATAGATCCGAGCACCCAAAATCATAATTTTCACTATCACAGGACCTTAAATCCCATCTCCCGGGACGAGTCCCTCGAAGTTGTTTTAAGGCCTAAAAATTACAGGTATAACGATTGAGATCTTTTATTATTACAATCAAATTATGTCCATCGTGAGAATCTAGCCAAGATCCGAATCGTGGATTCCGACTCCAATGTTCCTAGGCTCACATTAATATATTCAGATTTAAACAAAAGATGTAAGACCCCAACTTTTTATAAATAAAATCGAATTTCCTCTAATTATTATTGTGAATAATAAGGTGTTAATTTGATATAATGCTTTGGTTATGGGTGAAATGTGCAAATTTTGCAAAATAAGCAAGTGGTTATAAAATATTCATTGTTGTCGGGGAATATTCGTTTGGTCGTGGAATATTCTTGCTTTGACGGGAATATTCGTATGCGACGGCAATGATCATTTTCAGGGCCCCATAACAAAAAAACTATCGGATGAAGAAAATGACAAGTTTGAGTTTTTATAAATAACGGTTTAATTGTTACCGAATTAACACTTTGTTGGAATACCCTAAGTTGGTTAAAATACGATGTACGCGTGGTTGCACAAGAGAGACACTCGGTATTGCAGCTTTTGTTGAATTATTGATTCTTACGTAAGAAGGCACTACTCAATAATTGTTACAGTAATTACTGTTCAATATTTTATTTTATTGATTCAATAATTACTTCGTTGATATTTTATATTATTATTGTTTCAATAATTGTCACTGCATAGTATCTCCAATATCAGATCAATAATTCATATTATTTGAATAATTTTATTAGATAACATTATTGGCAATGTCTAAGGAATTTCTGTATTAGAAAGGGGGTTGGTCACCTAATTCCGCGCCAATAAGGAGAAATCCTTATCGGAAAGCCCCCTCTTTCCTGGGGACGACCTGGTTGTCATAATTGTGATTCTCTAATATTATTTGTGAATAATTAATTATTGATTTATATGATAAGGAAATATTTATTTTATGTGGATATAAATGATGGATATATTTATTGTGGTTATAAATGATTGAATTAATGTTGAGGTATTTTATCAGTATTTTGTCAAAATGAAGGTACTGGAAATTGTTTGTATGTGGATTTCGGGTATTTTCTGTTTGGAATTTGGAAAAGCTTTCTTCTACAAAATTGTAGAGAATTCGATTTTCCTATGGAATGGACATAAAATTCGTATTTTCTAATAAAAGGGCTATTTATTATTAATTATTGAAGTTTTGGAAATAAATGTTTTTATTTAAAATATGGGTGGGCCCCACTTTTGGTTGGTGAGAAATAAAATGTGCTGGAATTTATTTTCAAAAGTGGTGGGCGTGAATAGGAGCAGGTAAAGCCATCAGGTAGCATGTTAGTCTGCTATGGCGTTCTAAGCATTTTCCTATAAATATGGTGCTTAGTTAGAATTGAAAATCACACCAGAAACAAGTTTTATATCTTTCTCTCTCTATATTATCGGGCGTATTTTATGAGTATTTAGATACTTTGTGAGTTGCTATTCATCAGTGTAAGTTTCCTTCAGCCTTATACCTGATATTTCAGTCGGAAGTACTATTTTTTTGAGGTAAGGGATGTTATTTTCTTCATAATGATGTTATTCTTTCAATATCATTATACTAAAATATTGGTATGGATTTTGTTGTGGAATTTCTACCTTTTTGTGTCGGGATTACTATTCACGTATACGACACTATTCACGAATACGACACTATTCACCGAAAAATGAAATTTTCTCCTTTTTGCCCAAGATGTTTATTATGGTTACTATATTTGATTGTATCCATGTTTTGATCTTTATTTTTGAATTCTGCTTCACAATTGGTTATTATGGAGTATTATTGAACTTGGATAAACAGTAATACGAATCCCTAATATTTGTCCTTTTATCTCACTGGATTCGTTTTCTTTAAGATATTTTTCATCATCCTCAGTCATAAATGATGATATTACTGAATATATTTGGCTTGTAGTGCAAAGATGAATGATTACCTAATGAATATCTTTGGCCCGTAGTGCAAAGATGAACAGGTGTTGAGATGAACATGACCAACTGGTGATACAAATGAATATCTTTGGCCTGTAGTGCAAAGATGAATAATTTATTCAAGATGTATATTGATTGATGTTACAGGGATAAAATATTGATGATGGACTTTTAAATCTTAGAAGATAGTAGAATTCATTCTCTACTTGACTCTTCTAATGGATTGTTGTTTCCGCTACAGTTGTTGATCTAAAATATGTTGTCTATTATATTCTATCAGATTTTTCTCTATTGAAGAGTAATGATAATTTGTTGTATATTATCTTAGTCATAATATTCTTTACTGGGCTAGTTGAGCTCACCCTTTTCCTTTTTGTTCCATTTTTCTTCTCAGGAGGTGAGAACATAGTAGGAACTAGCCGAGGTATGGAGTGATGGTTCAGGATAGTTGTTTTAGTAGTCCTCACTATTTTGTAAAGCAGTGTATCAATAATTGTAATGAAGACTCCTTTTGAATTTGTATACTGTGTATTAGACAATATTTGTATTCAAACTCACAGTATATGTGTTGTCGTATTTTGCACGACAATTGTATTACTTAGGTTGTATTTGTTTTTGTACCATGTATTTGGCGACTCAGAATAGGTGATGTATATCTATTTTGGGGCCACAACAGTATTAGAGCTTAGGATAAGATCCTGGCCGAGATGTGAGACAAGAACTAGGAGGGGAGAGACGGAAATTCCTTCGCTAGTATGACCTCGACTAAGTTTATTTGTATTTATTTGGCTCACGAGTAGAGGGATAATATGTGACATGTCAATTAACCCTTGTTTTGTGGCAGTATTTGAGAATGGCAGCTGGAAATATTAACAATGGAGTGAATCAGACCGTTGAGACTTCTTTAATCACCACCCAGGGGAACGTGCAACAGGAAGGCAATAGTCCTCCTGTAAACAACACTACCGAACAAATGATGAATGGTGGGATGTTTAGAAGCTTTTTGCAGTTCATGCAAAATCAGACGAGAGAGACTCGTGTACAAAATACGGGTCAAAATGATAGCAATGCGCGACTTGTCACAGCCAAGCAGTTCAAAGAGTTGGGACCACCAGAATTTATTAGAAAGTCAGATCCGATAAAGGCGGAAACGTGGGTGAAATAAATTACCAAGATATTCGATGTCTTGGGATGCACGGAGGAACAGAAGGTTCCATTCGCCACCTTTATGTTCCGCGGTAAGGCATACTATAGGTGGGAGTCTGTGAAACGTACCCAGCCTGCCGCACTCAACATGTCTTGGGAAACATTTCTGAAACTGTTTAACGACAAGTACTTTCCTGAAAGTATTCGTTACATGAAGGAGGTAGATTCATCAAGCTGGAGCAAAACAATATGAACGTGTCGCAGTACGAAGCTAAGTTTGCCGAGTTGTCCCAATTTGCATCCCATTTGGTTGATAATGAGAAGAGAATGACGCGAATGTTTCTGCGAGGTTTGAAACCCGAAATACATCAATACCTTATTTCTCACAAACTTTGTTTATATTCAGATGTTGTGAATAGGGCAAAGTTATTGGAGCGCGATAATGAGTCAGCTCAACCGAAGAATAACGACCAACAACTCGATGATAATCGTACCGGTGGCAACGGTCATTAGAACAATGATAACCATCGTGGAAGAAATTATCATGCCATAAATGGTAAGAACTTTGGCGGTAATCATGGCCAAGATAATAGAAAAAATAATTCAAGTGGAAATTTCAAGAAGAGAAGATTTAACAATGACGGGAAGACGTCGGCAGCAGCACTAGCAACAAATTCTAGGGGAGGAGAACGACCACCAGTTAGATGCTACAGATACGGAGAGGAGGGAGTTATAAGTCCAAACTTTTCACAACCTTCCAAGGTATGTTTTAGTTGTGGAAAAGATGGTCACATAGCTCGATTTTGTCCTGTAGCGAAATCAAGTCTAGCTGGGACGGTGGCACCAAAGGCGAATACAGACAAAACAAAGTCGGCGGTTTCTGGAAGAGCGTTTTTCGTGACTGCCCAAAACGCGAGGAACCCGAACAAAGATATCACGGGTTAGTTAATTATAAATTTTTGTGAAGTCTACACCTTATTAGATACCGGTTCTACCCATTCTTTTATTTTTCCTGCTTGTGCTCAACATTTGAACTTGATTCCGGAGAAATTAGACCTTGACTTATCTGTTGAGACTTTGTTAGGAGAAACTTTCATTACATCTACTATTTATAAATCTTGCTTGATTCAAGTTGGTACCATCACATTACTTGTCGATCTTATTTCGTTGAAAATACTAGCATTTGATGTGATTTTAAGGATTGATTGGTTAACCACTCATCATGCCAAAATTGATTATTTTTGTAAGGTTGTTAGTTTTCATATTCCTAACTAACCTGTTGTACGAATTCAAGCTACCAAACCATTAAAGTCAATTACTGTCATATCAAGCCATAAAGCCATTCGTTTATTAAAAAATGGATGTTAAGCTTTCTTAGCCCATTTCACGGACTTGAACAAAAACACGTCAGATTTGAATAATATTTCTGTTGTTAGTGAATTTCCTGACGTATTTCCTGAAGAACTTCTTGGTCTACCCCCATAGTGTGATATTGAATTTTGTATCGAATTTGAATCCGGTACAAAACCCATTTTCAAATATCCATATCAAATGGCTCCTATTGAACTTTAGGAGTTAAAAACCCAACTATAAAAGTTGGTACCCGGGCCTCTATCTGGTGACTTCCTTTGTGGGATTCACTGAAGCCAGACTGTGTCGAACGAGATTTTTGTAATTTAATTCTTAATATTTATTTAATTAAATAAATATTTTTGATGATTTAATTATTAGATAAAATAATTAATTGATGCAATTGTGATAGATTAATTTAATGATATGTATTATATTTATTAAAATAATGTAGAGAATTTTATTATTCAAAGTTTGTAATTATGTGAATTTATTAAATTAAAAGAAATATTTAATAAACCTAATGTTATTTTAATTAATGTAATAATTAATTAGAGATTTAATAATTTGATATAATTAATTAATAAGAAAATTAATTATGTGACTATGTGAATTAATGAGAATTTATTATATTTTGTTTTATTTAAATTAAATAAATTAATTGAGTTATTTTATAAAGGGTGTGACATTATTTAAACTATATGATAAAAGAGTTTATTAAATTAATTGTGTATAAGCCTTTTTAAGGCTAGCCAAACATGGTACTAGTGGAGGTTGAGGACAGTTAACCCATGATGGGTAACTGACCTCCACAACGCGTCAGTTTAATTGATATACGATGTCTTCTTTATTTCCTATTTTCTAAGTCTAAGAACAAAACAAATGCAGAGATAAATTATCAGAGAGAAATTATGATATTGAGAAGGAGATTAAGAGTGAGTGATTGAAGAAAAGCATCTAAACCTACAAATCTACACTTTATACTCTACACTTTATACTCTGGGTAAATTCTCCAAACCAAATTCTGTTTTACGTTGTTTGAGTTTCATAAATATGGCTTTCAAAGTTTTGTAAAGGCTCTGTAATTGGGAAAGGGTATGATTATGAGTTTGTATATGTGTTAAATGTTACCATATCGTATTTGATTATATATATATATATATATATATATATATATATATATATATGTAAACCATATCTTCAGTATCATAAAACATGTCGTATATGTTGCTCAAAACTTACAGAGTATGGAATATAGCCATATGGCCTTATACGTGATTTTAATATGTCAAACATAAATGTTTTTTAAAATTTCCCACTCTTATTTGATTATGCATGTTGATACGAAGAGACCAAACCTTAAATGAACGGATTCGGTGTTATAATGAATCCGTAGTATTAATTTTCATGATTTATGTTCAAAACCTTCAAGAACATTAAGAACAGTGAAAATTACATATTTTAATTATGTAATTATGTGTTTTAATGGGTTAAAATCATTATATAAATGTTGGGTAGTGATTATGTATGAATTATATCATGTGGGTATGTCTAAATTCGTGTAGAAAATAAGAAATTGGTAGAAATTGGCATGTACTTCAATTTTTTTTTGCATTACTTAATTCTCAAGAATCGGTACGTTAGTACAAGTCAATACCGTCGCTCATTTAATTCCCATTTTCCACGCCACTACCAAGACCATCAAATGCAAGACCAAGAGATGATAACAATTAGAAATAAGCAGCCGCCACTCTCCAGAATGTTCAGAAATGAATTATTTTTAAATGTTCAAGTCTAGCAATGTGATAGCAACTTAATTTAAAGAACACAGAGATATGTTAGAAATATAATGAGATGTTAAAATAGAAGCTTCACATGTAAATAACAAAATTGCATGTGGATTGAATTATTGAATACATAATTAGCTTGTCATTCGTGAAGTGTAAAGTATGTGACAATATAGTAAATTGACTAAGTATTGTCATAATCAAGTTAGACAAAAAGAATGAACGTTTGATGATTAGTTATGTTATAATTAACTATAGTTGTGAATGGAAATGATATGTAGGATTAAATTCAAGGAACGTGTTTAATTAACGTGTAATCTACGCACGAGGCAAGTTTCCTAACCCTACTTATTATCATTGTTCAAGTTTATTATTTACCTCGAGTAAATTCTCATTACTAGTATTCAAGTTTGAATTATTATATTAAAGATTGATTATCTTTTCAAAGTATGATTCTGTTATACAATATTTGTTCAATTGTATACTTCTTGAGATTATTATTCAATTTGAATATCATTATTGTTGAACCTTGTTAGACTAGTGAACCTTATTGATTCAACTAGTCCATAGTTGATGAACGTTCTAAATTTCAGAATCCTTATTAAATTATACAAACCAAACTTCCTTTGGTGTGGACTCTGATGTCAAACTGAGATGAACAACCCTGTATAGGGACTACTTATGCGTTAGCGTTAAGATATTGTGCACAGTGTGGTACTAAGGGCTTTGATCCCCTATGTATTTGAGAAGAAGAGTCCATAGTCTTATGATCAAGTAAAGGTTTCAAGTATAACCCTTGATAACCTAGGACATAGTTCAAGGTCTTATGACCCTCAGAAATCTTTTGATTCTTGTTATTCATTCTTGATTCAAAAGTTGAGCTTTTAATTCAGAAGTCTTTGATTCACTGGCATGTTATTATACATTGTTATTTCATTATTTTACTTGTGGGCAATAGTGCTCACTCTTGCGTAATAATAACATTTCAGTTAAGAACGAAAGGTCCGACGAGCCTTCTACTAGCAAAGGCAAGGGCAAGATTAACAAGCGATGAAGACTTGTTGTTTTATATAATGATGTATTTCTGTTTAAGACTTAAGTTAATGATGTTGTTTAAGACTTATTTGTTTATGTTTCCGCATAGATGTTTAAGGTTAGTATGACCTGGGATTATGTTTATTATTCAGATGTTGTAACCCTATAAGGGAAAGATTTATTTCTATCTATTGCATGGTTTGCATTTATTATGGGTAGATAGATAGATGATATTTGTATAGTGAACACCAAATCCCATGGAATCGAAGTACCTGGATTTGGGGGTGTTACATAGACTCTCCGTAGGGGATGTCATATTCGTGCGATGGTAAACTGATAGGCGCAATTGTGACGTGCTATCCAAGATTGGGATATGAGGCACAGTTGAGAGCAACTAAGTCAGTAATCAAAATATCTAGATTTCTAGGCTTAGCTAGTTACTATCGGAGATTCGTGGAAGGATTTTCTCGAATCGCTACTCCATTAACTAAGTTGACCCGAAAAGATACAAAATTTGAATGGAGCGAAGAATGTGAGAAGAGCTTCCAAGACTCAAGAGGAGACTCACTTCGGCCTTTTCCAGTACTCCGGCAAATGTGTTTATCTGAAACATTGAAACTTTACTGTAAACCCAAGGCTTTAGACCTTGCTCGAATCTTCTGGCCTTTCTCACGTGGATACTTATACTTGATGCAGGCAAACCCCCTTGAACTCATCAAATTTAGCCAGTGGTCGAGTGCGCTCATGTTTCCTCGCTTGCGATAGAAATTGAACCTCCATCTGGTTCTGTGAACTGGTCGAGAAATACATTTCGAAGAACATTTCTTTAAATCTCTCCCACGTAATTACACCTTCACCTCCTCGCACTTTGTTTGCTTGCCACCAGTAGCTAGCCTCAGACTTCAGCATGAACGTTGCAAAAGCGTTCTTCTGGTCTTCTCTAACCCTAGCAACGTCGAAAACCTTCTCCATCTCCATAACCTATGTATGAGCCTCGATCGGGTTCCTGGAACCTTTAAACTCTGGCGGTCCCACAGCCTTGAAATCTTTAAACGTTGTACTTGGTGGAGTTTGCGGTTGGTTATTTATGGCTCCAGTCAGTAAGTTAACTAACTGTTGAACTGGATTAACGTTGGCATTATTGTTATTATTGGTAAACTCTTCCTGAGCCGATTGACGTTGCTGTCTTCTCCTTGGCGGCATATTTCTATTAAATAAACGCTTATTAGAACTTTATTTATTTCTCTTAAATAGTTAAGGCATTACTCAACAATTTAACATATCACTTAACACATTATCTCAAACAACTTGATATATATATTCATTCAAACTAAAAGTTTTAACATTAAACCATAGCATAACTGCTATTTACATCAACTATCCTGGAATAAAGAATTCATAGGATTTAAAATATTAACATATTCCTTCATTCATAACCACATCGGAATTTACATATTAAAACTAACTAAGTCTTTCACATAATTAAACGGATTCTATTCCTGTCTATCAAGGTGCTGAATAGCCTTGCCACGCTCCTCATTCATGATACGAGACATCGTCCTTCGATCCAGCATATACGATGGAAGTCCTTCGAACTGAATGGGGTACCTCAAAACTCGATCTTGGGCCTCATCCATTGCATGATTAAGTGTAGAGTATGTCTCTTCAAGCTTTTCCTTCTTTATACGACTATCATCTTCGCACCCCAAATCCGCAACTTCAATTCCACGGGGATTTGGTGTTCATTTGATAAATATCATCTAACTATCTACCCATAATAAATGCAAACCATGCAATAGATAGAAGTAAAATCTTCCCCTATGGGGTTACAACATCCTAATAATAAACATCATCCTCGAGTTGAACTAACCTTAAACATCCGTATGAAATATGAATAATAAGTCTTAAACAACATCATTAACTCAAGTCTAATATAAATACATCATCAAATAAAATAACAAGTCTTCATCATTTGCTAACTTTTCCCTTGCCCTTACTAGTGGAAGGTTCATCATTTCTTTCGTTCTTAACTGCAATGTTATTATTAAGCAAGAGTGAGCACTATTGCCCACAAGTATAATAATGAAATAACAGTATAATAACATGCGAGTAAATCATAGACATCTGAATAAAATCTCAACTTTTGAATAAAGAATGAATAATAAGAATCAAAAGAATTCTGAGGGTCATAAGACCTTGAACTATGTCCTAGGTTACCAAGGGTTATACTTGAAACCTTTAATAGTCATAAGACTATGGACCTTTCTTCTCGTACTTAGGGGGATCAACCCTTAGTACCATACTGTGCACAATATCTTGACGCTAATGCATAAGTAAATCCCTTTACAGGGTTGTTCATCTCAGTTTGACATTCGAGTCCGCACAAAAGGAAGTTTGGTTTGGATAATTCAATAAGGGTTCTGAAATTTAGAACGTTCATCAACTAAGGACTAGTTGAATCAATAAAGTTCACTAGTCTAATAAGGTTTAACAATAATGATATTCAATTTGAATAATAATCTCAAGAAGTATACAATAGGACAATTATTGTATAACTAAATCATGCTTTGAAAGATAGTCAATCTTTAATATAGCATTTGAACTTGAAGAATATTAATGTTAATTCACTCGAGGTAAATAATAAACTTGAACAAAAATGACAAGTAGGGTTAGGAAACTTGCCTCGTACGTAGATTACACTTTTACTAAACACGTTATTTGAATTTAATCCTACATACCATTCACATTCACAATACCAATTAATTATAACTTAACTAATCATCATAAACTCTTTCTCTTTGTCTACTTTAATTATTGACTATACTTAGTCAATTTATCACATTTACTGTCACATAATATCACTTCATGAATAATAATTTAATTATGTAGTCAATAATTCAATCCAATTTAATTATGTTATTTACATGCTAAGTATCTATTTTAACATCACATTATACTTCTAACATGTTTACATGTTCATTACATTAGTTCACTAAAACATTGTTAGACTTAAACATTTTAAAAATCTCATTCTTGAACTTTTTGGAGAGTGGTATGCATTTAACCGATATATACATGATCTTCACATGCTTGACGATGGCTACCGAGGTCGGACACTTACGTCATGCGGCTCGAGTCATGGCAATCAATGCACATGGCGTACATTGTAGACATGAGAAATGGTTGTTCGCGAAAAAATCGCAGAACATGCCAATTTCTCCCAATTTCTTATTTTCTACTCGAAATTAGACATACCCACATGTTATAATTCATGTATAAACACAACCCAACATTTATATACTGACATTAACAATTTTAAACACTAAATAACAGATTTAAAGCATGCAATTTCACTGACATTGATGTTCATGAAGGTTTAGAAAATAAAACATAAAAATTGACACTACGGATTCGTTATAACACCGAATCCGTTTTTTTAAACTTTGGTCTCTTCGTATCAACATTCATAACAACATACAAGTGTAAAATTTAGGGATAATATACAATCAATACATAAAATATCACGTATAAGGCCATAAGACCAAAACCCATACTCTGTAATTTTGCAAAAATTATATACGACATGTTTTCATCAGATTGATGTTATGGTTAACAAAATATATATGATTAAATACGATTTGATAACATCTTAACCCATATATTCACACAAGCCTTACAAATTCCCATCATAAAGACTTTACAGTACTAGAAAACCATTTGTATAAAAACTTAAATACGTAAAAGTAGAAATTGGGTTTGGGAGAAATTACCCAGAGTATAATCTAGAGGAGATGATTCATAGATGCTCCTTTCTCAACACTTGTTAATTACACACTCAAATTTTCTCTCAGACTTCTCAATTTTTCTCTTTGAATATTTCTAGAGTTAAGCAATAATGAAGAAAGGAAAACAAAGAAGACGTCGATATAAGAACTGACGCGTTGTGGTCAGTTATCCAATCATGGGTAACTGATCCCAACTCCCAATAAGGCCTTATTTGGCTAGAAAGAAAAGGTTTTCAAATTATTTAATTTAATAAAACTTTATCATAAAGTTTAAATCATGTCACACCCACTTGCACAATAATTCATATATCTTATTTAATATAAATAAAATATAATAAATTCTCATAAATTCACATAGTCATATTTTTAATAATTAAATTAATTAAATAACATCATGCTTAATTACATAATTCATTTAATTCAACAAGCTCACATAATTACATACTTGAATAATAATTATTCTCCACATTAATTTAATAAATGTAACACATATAATTAAATTAATCTACCACAATTGCATCAAATAATTATTTAATCCAATAATTAAATCATCGTAAAATATTAATTTAATTCAATAAATATTAAAATTAAATTACAAAATTCTCGTTCGTCACATCTTTCCCCCCTTAAAAGGATTCTGTCCCCAGAATCACGACTCAATAAATTTGACCCGTTACATTCTCCCCCCCTTACAAAGATTTTGTCCCCAGAATCGCTTACAAATAATTAAGTAAATAATTGAGGTTAATTCTTCATCATATTCTCTTCGAGTTCCCACGTAGCTTCTTCAGCGTTGTGGTTCCTCCAAATTACCTTAACAGAAGGTATGACTTTATTTCTGAGAACTTGTTCTTTTTTTGGTAAACAATTTGGAGAGGAATTTCTTCGTAAGATAAGTCTTTCTCAAAATGTACGGGTTCAGTATTCAATTACATGCTTGTAATCGGCTTTATATAGGTCGTAACACGTAAACATGGAAGACGTTGTGGACATTCTCGAGTCTTTGGAGGTAAGGCTACCTCGTGACGAACTTCTCCGATTCTTCTCAGTACTTCAAAGGGTCTAATGAATCTTGGGCTCAATTTTCCTTTCTTTCTGAACCTGATCTTCCCCTTCCAGGGAGAGACCTTCAAGAAAACATAACTACCTGATTCAAATTCGATATTTTTACGATGTGGATCAGCGTATTTCTTATGTCGATCTTGAGCTGCTACTATTCGTTCTCGGATCACTTTGACTATTTCTGCCGTCTGCTGTACCAATTATGGCTCTAGCAATTGTCTTTCACCAACTTCATCCCAGTAAAGAGGAGTTCTGCACTTTCTGCCGTATAACGCTTCGTAAGGTGGCTTGCCAATACTAGCGTGGTAACTGTTGTTGTAGCCAAACTCTACTAACGGTAGGTGATTATCCCAATTTCCTTTAAAGTCCATCACACAGGCTCTTAGCATATCCTCTAATGTTTGAATCGCTTACTCTCGCTCATTCGTCTGTCTGCTTGAGGGTGGTAAGTCAGACTCATTCGCAATTGCGTACCCATGCATTCCTGAAGACGCTTCTAGAAATTCGATGTGAAGTGCGGATCTCTATCAGAAACAATTGACACCGAAACTCCGTGTCTCGAAACAATCTCTTTTATGTATAGCCTTGCCAACTGATCCAAGTTGAATCTGATTTTGATAGGAAGGAAGTGTGCGAATTTCGTCAGTCGGTCAACGATAACCCATACTGCGTCGTAGCCTTTCTGAGTTGTCAAAAGGCCAACCACGAAGTCCATTGTAATATGTTCCCATTTCCATTCTGGGATCTCTAACGGTTGTAGCAATCCACTCGGTCTCTGATGTTCTGCTTTTACTTTCTACGACGAATCGGACACTTGCAACACATTCTCGCAACATCGCGTTTCAAATTGGGCCACTGAAAATGTTGTCGAAGATCTTGATTCATCTTTGTAGTACCAGGGTGAATCGAATATCTCGAACTATGAGCCTCACTCAGAATTTCTTCCTTAATTTCTTGTACTGGCGGAACCCAGATTCTATTCTCAAATCTCAGTATTCCTTCCTTATCCATCTTAAATCTTGGTTCGTTTCCTTTAGATATCTTATTTATCACCTTTTTATATTCTTCATTTTGAAGCTGAGCCTCCTTAACCTTATCCAGTAGGGTGGTACCAGATTGCATCTGAAATAGCTTCTCATCAATTTCTATAGGATACTTCACCTCTAACTCCAGTTTCTCCATTTCTGAAATTAGCTCCTCCTGAGCAGTCAACATCATCAATTTCTCACGATCCTTTCTACTTAAGGCATCGGCAACCACATTTACTTTCCTCGGATGGTATAAAATCTCACAGTCGTAATCCTTAATTAATTCCAACCATCTTCTTTGACGATATTCAAATCCTTCCGTAAAAAATATTTCTGCACTCTTGTGGTCCGTATATATTTCACACTTCTCCCAGATAGATAGTGCCTCCAAATTTTTAGAGCAAAAACAACTGCAGCTAACTCCAAATCATGGGTCGGGTAACCCTTCTCATAATCCTTCAACTGCCATGATGCATATGCAATAACTTTGCCGTTTTTCATAAGCACACAGCCAAGTCCTTTATGCGACGCATCGCTAAAAATAACAAAATTTCCTGTATCCTCTAGAAGGGATAACACAGGTGTCGTACTCAATCTCTTCTTCAAATCTTGAAAGCTCTCCTCACACTTCTCCGTCCAAACAAATTTCACAGCTTTTCGAGTTAAATTCGTTAACGGAGTTGCAATCTTGGAAAAGTCTTGTATGAACCTTCTATAATATCCCGCCAATCCAAGAAAACTTCTTACATCCGAAGGCATTCTCGGCTGATCCCAGTTAATCACGGCTTCGACTTTTGATTGATCTACCGAAATTCCATTTTTATCGATCACGTGACCAAGAAATTATACTCGCTCGATCCAGAATTCTCATTTCGAAAATTTAGCGTACAACTTCTCCCTTCTCAATACTTCCAACGTTAACTTCAAATGTTCTTCGTGTTCTTCTTTGGTTTTGGAATATACCAAAATGTCATCTATAAATACCACTACTTAACTTGTCCAAAACGGTTTGAATACACCATTCATTAGTCCCATAAATGCCGCAGGAGCATTCGTAAGACCAAACCAAACGACATTACTAAAAATTCGTAGTGACCATATCGCATTCTCGAACGCCATCTTTCTACATCCTCCTGGTCTCACCTTCAATTGATGATAACCGCTTCAAGTCTATCTTAGAAAAGTATCTTGCTCCCTTCAGTTGATCAAATAGGTCGTCGATCCTCGGTAATGGATATCTATTTTTAATCGTGACCTTATTAAGTTCTCTGTAGTCAATGCAGAGCCGCATCGATCCGTCCTTATTTTTCACAAACAACACCGGCGCTCTCCACGGCGATACACTTGGTTGAATGTACTTCTTGTCCAACAATTCTTGTAGTTGTACCATTAATTCTTTCATCTCTACCGGTGCCATTCGGTATGGTGCCTTTGATATTGTAGCAGTTTCGGGCGCCAAATCGATCACAAAATCTATTTCTCTATCTGGTGGAAGTCCTGGTAAATCGTTTGGAAATACGTCAATGAAATCCCTCACAATCGGTATCTCTTCTACCTTTGGATTCTCTTTTTGACTGTCGACTATTTAAGCTAAGTATCCTACATAGCCTTGTCTTAATAAATTCCTGGCCTGCATCATCGTCAGATAACTCGCTTGTCTAGGCGACTTGCTACCATAAAACACAACCTTTGACGGAGTCATAAGGTTAATATGCTTCTTTTGGCAATCAATTACTGACTCGTAATTGAATAACCATCCATTCCCAATATAACGTCGAATTCCCCAAGTCGAATAGGGATAAGATCTACTTTCATGATATTACCCTTAATATCCACTCTACAGTTCTTAAACACGTATTTAACATGAATTATCTCTCTATTCGCAATTTCTATATTCATGGGATATTCCAACTCATCCATAAGCAAATCTAAACTATTAGCAAAGTCTTCGGATATAAAGGAACAAGTAGCGCCCGAATCAAATAAAACACAAGCATTAATTTCATTGATCGGAATGATACCTGACACCACATCACGAGACTGGATTGCATCCTGCACCGTCATATTGAAAGTTCTGGCGGTTGGTTGGTTTGTTGCAGGTGGTCCGGTGATGGTTAAGGTATTTCCATTTATTATTTCCACTAAGCTACCTCGCATCGCTTCTCCTCCCGATCCCTTCTTGGGCGCTCTTGCTAAATGATCTTTCGAACCCCGTTGAAAACAAGCACCCTTCTTTGGGTTTGGACAGTTAGGTGCTATGTGGCCTTCCTGACCACAATTGTAGCACACTCTTTTTCCTTTCATACAAACTCCCAGATGGGCTTTCCCGTAAGTCGGGCATGCTTCGATGATTTTCTTCTGATTACCTTGTTGATTTCCCGATGATGAGCTGTCGTTCCACCTTTTCTTCTGATTAAAATTTCCACCTCCTGTGCCACTTCCACTGGCCTTGTTATTAATTTCACCTTCACTCTTCTTCTTCTTCTTCTTTTGATCTTGATTGTACTTGGTCACCGCATCGCTCCCACCTTCAGCGAGGATGGCCTTTTCCAGTGCTCCGGCAAATGTGTTTATCTGAAACATTGAAACTTTACTGTAAACCTAAGGCTTTAGACCTTGCTCGAATCTTCTGGCCTTTCTCTCGTCAGTGTGTACTTAGTACGGGGCAAACCCTGCCAACTCATCAAATTAGCCGCGTAGTCAGGTACGCTCATGTTTCCCTGCTTCAGTTATAGAAATTGAACCTCCATCTGGTTCTGTGAACTGGTCGGGAAATACATTTCGAAGAACATTTCTTTAAATCTCTCCCACGTAATTACACCTTTACCTCCTCGCACTTTGTTTGCTTGCCACCAGTAGCTAGCCTAAGACTTCAGCATGAACGTTGCAAAAGCATTCTTCTGGTCTTCTCTAACCCTAGCAACATCGAAAACCTTCTCCATCTCCATAACCCATGTTTGAGCCAAGATCGGGTTCCTGGAACCTTTAAACTCTGGCGGTCCCACCGCCTTGAAATCATTAAACGTTGTGCTTGGTGGAGCTTGCGGTTGGTTATTTATGGCTCCAGTCAGTAAGTTAACTAACTGTTGAACTGGATTAACGCTGGCATTATTGTTATTATTGGTAGACTCTTCCTGAGCCGGTTGACGCTGTTGTCTTCTCCTTGGCGGCATATTTCTATTAAATAAACGCTTATTAGAACTTTATTTATTTCTCTTAAATAGTTAAGGCATTACTCAACAATTTAACATATCACTTAACACATTATCTCAAACAACTTGATATATATATTCATTCAAACTAAAAGTTTTAACATTAAACCATAGCATAACTGCTATTTACATCAACTATCCTGGAATAAAGAATTCATAGGATTTAAAATATTAACATATTCCTTCGTTCATAACCACATCGGAATTTACATATTAAAACTAACTAAGTCTTTCACATAATTAAACGGATTCTATTCCTATCTATCAAGGTGCTGAATAGCCTTGCCACGCTCCTCATTCATGATACGAGACATCGTCCTTCGATCCAGCATATACGATGGAAGTCCTTCGAACTGAATGGGGTACCTCAAAACTCGATCTTGGGCCTCATCCATTGCATGATTAAGTGTAGAGTATGTCTCTTCAAGCTTTTCCTTCTTTGTACGACTATCATCTTCTGCACCCCCAAATCCGGGTACTTCAATTCCACGGGATTTGGTGTTCACTGTACAAATATCATCTAACTATCCACCCATAATAAATGCAAACCATGCAATAGATAGAAATAAAATCTTCCCCCTATGGGGTTACAACATCCGAATAATAAACATCATCCCAGGTTGAACTAACCTTAAACATCTGTGCGGAAATATAAATAATAAGTCTTAAACAACATCATTAACTCAAGTCTAATATAAATACATCATCAAATAAAATAACAAGTCTTCATCATTTGCTAACTTTTCCCTTGCCCTTACTAGTGGAAGGTTCATCATTTCTTTCGTTCTTAACTGCAATGTTATTATTAAGCAAGAGTGAGCACTATTGCCCACAAGTATAATAATGAAATAACAGTATAATAACATGCGAGTAAATCATAGACATCTGAATAAAAGCTCAACTTTTGAATCAAGAATGAATAATAAGAATCAAAAGAATTCTGAGGGTCATAAGACCTTGAACTATGTCCTAGGTTACCAAGGGTTATACTTGAAACCTTTAATAGTCATAAGACTATGGACCTTTCTTCTCGCATTTTGGGGGGATCACTTTTCAAGTACCATATTGTGCACAATATCTTAACGCTAATGCATAAGTAAATCCCTTTACAGGGTTGTTCATCTCAGTTTGACATTCGAGTCCGCACCAAAGGAAGTTTGGTTTGGATAATTCAATAAGGGTTCTGAAATTTAGAATGTTCATCAACTAAGGACTAGTTGAATCAATAAAGTTCACTAGTCTAACAAGGTTTAACAATAATGATATTCAATTTGAATAATAATCTCAAGAAGTATACAATAGGACAATTATTGTATAACTGAATCATGCTTTGAAAGATAGTCAATCTTTAATATAGCATTTGAACTTGAATAATAGTAATGTTAATTCACTCGAGGTAAATAATAAACTTGAACAAAAATGACAAGTAGGGTTAGAAAACTTGCCTCGTGCGTAGATTACACTTTTACTAAACACGTTCTTTTAATTTAATCCTACATACCATTCATATTCACAATACCAGTTAATTATAACTTAACTAATCATCATAAACTCTTTCTCTGTGTCTACTTTAATTATTGACTATACTTAGTCAATTTATCACATTTACTATCACATAATATCACTTCATGAATAATAATTTAATTATGTAGTCAATAATTCAATCCACATGTAATTATGTTATTTACATGCTAAGTATCTATTTTAACATCACATTATACTTCTAACATGTTTACATGTTCATTACATTAGTTCACTAAAACATTGTTAGACTTAAACATTTTAAAAATCTCATTCTTGAACTTTTCTAGAGTGGTATTTACTTGGCTACCACCGATTGATATACATGATCTTACACAAGGATTGACACTTAATGCACATATGGCCAGTGATATCATGGCTACCTGCTATATGCCATCTAGTCATGTGAGTTGCTATGCTGAAAATATCTCTGGTAGCCGTATTGCTGCATTTGACGTATTAGACATTTAAATGGTTGTTCGCGAAAAATCGCAGAACATGCCAATTTCTCCTAATTTCTTATTTTCTACTCGAAATTAGACATACCCACATGTTATAATTCATGTATAAACACAACCCAACATTTATATACTGACATTAACAATTTTAAACACTAAATAATAGATTTAAAGCATGCAATTTCACTGACATTGATGTTCATGAAGGTTTAGAAAATAAAACATGAAAATTGACACTACGGATTCGTTATAACACCGAATCCGTTTATTTAAACTTTGGTCTCTTCGTATCAACATGCGTAACAACATACAAGTGTAAAATTTAGGGATAATATACTATCAATACATAAAATATCACGTATAGAAGCCATTAGGCCAAAACCCATACTCTGTAATTTTGCAGAAATTATATACGACATGTTTTCATCAGATTGATGTCATGGTTAACAAAATATTTATGATTAAATACGATTTGATAACATCTTAACCCATATATTCACATAAGCCTTACAAATTCCCATCATAAAGACTTTACAGTACTAGAAAACCATTTGTATAAAAACTTAAATACGTAAAAGTAGAAATTGGGTTTGGGAGAAATTACCCAGAGTATAATCTAGAGGAGATGATACACAAATGATCCTTTCTCAATACTTGTTAATTACACACTCAAATTTTCTCTCAGACTTCTCAATTTTTCTCTCTGAATATTTCTAGACTTAAGCAATAATGATGAAAGGAAAACAAAGAAGACGTCGATATAAGAACTAACGCGTTGTGGTCAGTTATCCAATTATGGGTAACTGATCCCAACTCCCAATAAGGCCTTGTTTGGCTAGAAAGAAAAGGTTTTCAAATCATTTAATTTAATAAATCTTTATCATATAGTTTAAATCATGTCACACCCACTTGCACAATAATTCATATATCTTATTTAATATAAATAAAATATAATCACTTCTCATAAATTCACAGTCATATTTTTAATAATTAAATTAATTAAATAACATCATGCTTAATTACATAATTCATTTAATTCAACAAGCTCACATAATTACATACTTGAATAATAATTATTCTCCACATTAATTTAATAAAATGTAACACATATAATTAAATTAATCTACCACAATTGCATCAAATAATTATTTAATCCAATAATTAAATCATCGTAAAATATTAATTTAATTCAATAAATATTAAAATTAAATTACAAAATTCTCGTTCGTCACAAAAACTGTGGCCTATAGACTCGCTTGACTGCCAAGTATGTCTCGTGTTCATAACGTGTTTCACATATTCATGCAGCGTAAATATGTGAAAGACCCGAACCATATTAATTATTGCGTTAGAACCAGACGAGATAGCCGAAGATTTAACGTACGAGGAGGTACCTGTTAAGATCTTGGATAGAAAAGAGCATGTCCTACGCACCAAGGTTATACCACAAGTTAAGGTTTTGTGGAGAAACCATGCTATTAAAGAAATGACCTGGGAGTTGGAATCAGAAATGAAAGCGAGATATCTATGTAAGACTCCAACTTTTTTATAAATAAAATCAAATTTTCTCTATTTATTATTTTGAATAATAAAGTGTTAATTTGATATAATACTTTGGTTATGGGTGAAATGTGCAAATTTTACAAAATAAGCAAGTGGTTATAAAATATTCTTTATGTCGGGGAATATTCGTATGACGGCACAACCATTTATGGGCCCCATAACAGAAAACGGTCGGATGAAGAAAATGACAAGTTAAGTTTTTATAAATAACGGCGTAATGGCTATCGTTAACACTATTGGAATACCCGGTGGTTAAAATACGATGTCTGCATGGTTGCACAAAGATGGCGCTGCAGATTGCATTATTATTTTTGAATTATTGATTCTTACGTAAGAAGGCACTACTCAATAATTGTTACAGTAATTACTGTTCAATATTATATTTTATTGATTCAATAATTACTACGTTGATATTTTATATTATTGTTATTTCAATAATTGTCACTGCAAGATATCTCCATTATCAGATCAATAATTCATATTATTGGAATAATATTGTTAGATAGCATTATTGGCAATGTCTAAGGAATTTCTGTCTAGGAAAGGGGTTTGGTCACCTAATTGCGCGCCAATAAGGAGAAATCCTTATCGGAAAGCCCCTCTTCTTCGGAAACGACGATTGTCATAATTGTGATTCTGTAATATTATTTATGAATAATTAATTATTGATTTATATGATAAGGAAATATTTATTTTATGTAGATATAAATGATGGATATATTTATTGTGGTTATAAATGATGGAATTAATGTTGAGGTATTTTATCATTATTTTGTCAGAATGAAGATATTAAAAATCCTCCGTATGTGGATTTCGGGCATTTTTTGTTTGGAATTTGAAAAAACTTTCTTCTACAAAGTTGTAGAAAATTTAATTTCCAATGGAATAGACATGATATTCGAATTTTTCTGATAAAAGGGCTATTTATTATGAATTATTGAAGTTTTAGAAATAAATGTTTTTATTAAAAATATGGTGGGCCCCACTTTTGGTTGGTGAGAAATAAAATGTGCTAGAATTTATTTTCAAAAGTGATGGGCTTGAATAATAATGAGTAAAGCCATCAGTAGCGAGTTAGTTCGCAATGGCGTTTCTAAGCATTTTCCTATAAATAGGGTGCTTAGTTAGAATTGAAAATCACACCAGAAACAAGTTTTATCACTTTCTCTCTCTATATTATCGGGCATATTTTGTGAGTATTTAGATACTTTATGAGTTGCTATTCAGTGCAAGTTTCCTTCAGCCTTATACTGATATTCCGATCAGAAGTACTATTATTTTGAGGTAAGGGACGTTATTTTCTTCGTAAATGATATTATTTTCTTCAATATCATTATGCCGAAATATTGATATGAATTTTATTGTGGAATTTCTACCTTTTTGTGTCGGGATTACTATTCACGTATACGGCACTATTCACCAAAAAAATGAAATTTTCTCATTTTTATCCAAAATGTCTATTATGGTTACTATCTTTGATTGTATCCATGTTTTGATCTTTATTTTTGAATTCTGCTTCACAATTGGTTATTATGGAGTATTATTGAACTTGGATAAACTGTAATACGAATCCCTAATATTTGTCCTTTTGTCTCATTGGATTCGTTTTCTTTAAGATATTTTTCATCATCCTCAGTCCTAAATGATGATATTACTGAATATCTTTGGCCTGTAGTGCAAAGATGAATGATTACCTAATGAATATCTTTGGCCCGTAGTGCAAAGATGAATAGGTGTTGAGATGAACATGACCAACTGGTGATACACATGAATATCTTTCGCCTGTAGTGCAAAATGAATATTTGTTACAAGATGTATATTGATTGATGTTACAGGGGTAAAATATTAATTATGGACTTTTAAATCTTAGAAGATAGTAGAATTCATTCTCTACTAGACTCTTCTAATGGATTGTTGTTTCCACTGCAGTTGTTGATCTAAAACTTGTTGTCTATTATATTCTATCAGATTTTTCCCTGTTGAAGACTAATGATAATTTGTTGTATATTATCTTAGTCATAATATTCTTTATTGGGCTAGTTGAGCTCACCCTTTTCCTTTTTGTTCTATTTTCTTCTCGTGGAGGTGAGAACATAAGAGAACTAGTCGGGGTATGGAGTGATGGTTCGTGATAGTTGTTTTAGTAGTCCTCACTATTTTGTAAAATAGTGTATCAATAATGGTAATGAGGACTCCTTTTGAGTTTGTATACTATATATTAGACAATATTTGTATTCAAACTCACAGTATATGTGTTGTCGTATTTTGCACGATAATTGTATTATTGAGGTTGTATTTGTTTTTATACCATGTATTTGGCGACTCAGAATGGGTGATGTATACCTATTTTGGGGCGCCACAACAGTATCAAAGCTTAGGGATATGATCCCTGGCTGAGATGTGAGACAAGAACTAGGAGGGGAGAGACGTGGAATTCCTTCGCTAGTATGACCTGACTAAGTTTATTTGGTATTTATTTGGTCGGTCAGAGTAGAGGGATAATATGTGACATGTCAATTAACCCTTGTTTTGTGGCAGTATTTGAGAATGGCAGCTGGAAATATTCCTCTTGTAAACAACACTACCGAACAAATGATGAATGATGGGATGTTTAGAAGCTTTTTGCAGTTCATGCAAAATCAGACGAGGGAGTCTCGTGCACAAAATACGGGTGGAAATGATAGCAATGCACGGCTTGTCACAGCCAAGCAGTTTAAGGAGTTGGGACCACCAGAATTTGCGGGAAAGCCGGATCATTTTAAGGCGGAAACGTGGGTCAAGTAAATTACCAAGATATTCGATGTCTTGGGATGCATGGAGGAACAGAAGGTTCCATTCGCTACCTTTATGTTCTGTGGTGACGCAGACTACTGGTGGGAGTCTATGAAGCGTACCTAGTCTGCCGCTGTGATAACCCGTGATTTCAAATATTCAAAATTTTATGAATAATTGTTTTTTTATTTATATTAATATTGATTATCAATTTTGTGATAAGTATCTGTGATACGAGTCTTGAGAATTAGTCAAATTGTGTATTGACTGAGAAAAATACAGTGGAGTTGCATTGTGCTTAACAGCTTTAGAAACCCTAACCCTAATTGCTGGATAGGGATTCGATAAAAAAATATAATTAAAATAATTATATTAATGAGTACGCGTTTGTATTGTTTAGAATTTTTGATCAATGATTGATCGGATAAGGTTTAAAATTAATAAACCCTAATAAGGGATTAAAACCCTAATCTCAGGTTTAGAAACCCTAACATACAGTTAGTAACCCTAAACGAATGTCGAGAAACCCTAATTTAAAATCTGGGAATCCTAAAACCGTAATTAGGAAACCCTAATCCTAATAAGTAAGCTTAATGTGTTTATTAAACTTAAATATGATTAGAAAATCCTAACTATATTTTAGTTATCTTAATTTCTATTTTACAAACCCTAATTGTAATTTAGAAATTTTATTTTTCTAATTAAAACCCTAATTTCATATTCGAGATTTCTAAACCCTAATTAGGAAACCTTAATCATAATTGGAAGGCCTAATATATTTACTAAATGTTGATATGATTAGGAAAACCTAATTTAATTAGGAAACCCTAATTTTAGTTTCAAAATTTTATTTTTCTAAATTAAAACCCTAATTTAGAAAATCATAGAAAGTTAGTGATTTAAAACCTAAGGGTTAGAACCTTAGGGTTAAACCCTAAGGGTTAAACCCGAAGAGTTTGTGAAAATTGTCAAGAATGCCATTAAAATTAATATACAAATGACCAAAATGCCCTTTTTCATTTTCTTTAATTGGAAACTTGTATAATTGCTAGCAACTTTAGTTGGTAACCTAATACATTGACTTGGTGACACAAAACTCCAGCCATATTAGCCGAAAATCATAGATCCAAGCAACATATAATCATATATATATAATTAGAGAGAAAGAAAGTCCATTTACTTGCTCAATTTCTCTCTTGCTCTCACCAACTCCTTCTCCCATTCAAAGCTCCAAAAATTATAAGTATATCAGTCCTAGAATCAGCCCTAGATCAACCAATATCATATTAGAGAGCCAAGATCAAGATTTGAACAAGAAAAGGTATAAACCCTAAGTTTCATTTTGATCTTGTATGCTTAGATAATTTTTACGTTTAAGTGTTTAGAATCTTGCTAATGGATGTTTTATGAAGATCTATGATGATCTATCATGAATCCATAGCATCAAAATGGGTAAAAACTATGTTTTTCAAAATCTGTCCAAGAACAAAATTTGTGGTCTGACAAGCTAATGTCAGGAGCCACAGATTCTTGTTCGTTTGTTGTTTTTGATTTTTTAAAGTTGTAATTGGTAGTCTGGTATGTTGTCTTTAATCAGCAAGTGGTAGTATAGCCATTAGATGTCTGTATTGGAAGTTATTAATGGTCAAAACCCGTTGACTGGGTGAAATCTGGGCAACCCAGAAACAGTTTACCAGAGTCTGACAAGCTTTTCAAATGACTAGATCTGTCAGCGTTTACAAGTTTTGTTGTTATTGTTGAACTACATGTGTAGCCTGTTATCTTGACTATAGATTCATGTATTTATATCATGTACTTGATCAACAGATCGAATGTAGCAAGCAGTCAAAGTAGCCTACTCGACATGAATGTCTGTTTTTTGGAATTTCCAGAAAACGTATGAACCGAGTTTTTGTCAGAGATTGACCGAGTCATAACTTTTGATTATGTTATTGTTAAAATGTTCTGCTGATGTATATACGTTCCTTGACATATGTAATAGATCTATGAACCAAGAAACCACCAATAGAATAATCAGAACTAAGCTAAAAATGAACCACAAAATGGTGCCTCGCGACTGTCTGGGTTTCTGGGTTACTCTGACAAAGACTTTGGATGGTTAGATCTTTTTGTAGTAATGTGTTATGACCTAGGTGATAATTTATTGGTGTAGTGTTACATAAACGCTACACGATCGAGGTTCAATATTTCCCAGAACATGTATGGATTTAAAGTTACACACGGTCAAACCATGACCCTTGTTAACTATCTGACAGTGTTCTTGAAGCTCAAGCGTGATGCCCCCAAAATTGGCATACATCACCTATTCTGAGTCGCCAAATACATGGTACACAATACAAATACAACTAAAAATATACAACATGAGCTGTGAGTTTTAATACAAATATTGTCATCTAGATAATATACAAACTCAATGGAGTCCTCATTACATTTATTATCACACTATTTCACAGAATAGTGAGGACTACTAATGCACCATCTAGGACCATCACTCTGTTCCTCGACTAGTCCCTGCTACATTCTCATTTCCTGAAGAGAACAATGAAAGTAAAAGGGTGAGCTCAACTAGCCCAGTAAGAAATATCATGACTAAGATAATGCAGAATAATTTATCGTTAGCCTTCAACGGTGTCAAACTGATAAAATATAATAAACATCAAGTTTAACTGCAGCGGAACAAGCAATCCATTAGAAGAGTCAAGTAGAGAATAAAATCTACTATCTTCTACGATTTAAAAGGTTTTTCATCACTTTTATCGCTGAGACTCAGCTTAATAAATAATCCACATCATCAAATCATCCCTGCACTACAGGCCAAGGATATTCTTTAGTATCACGACCACAAATTATCCATGCATTACAGGCCAAAGATAATCATGTTTTCATCAACGGTCCTGATCATGCCATAAAATAATTCATCTTTGCACCCTTGGCCGAAGAGAATCCATAGCCATAATCATACCAAAAACTGTCCATCAATGCTCTACGGGCCAATGAGGATTTTTTTTCACATCATCTGTAACATTACGGTCATGATTATACCGAATAATCCATGGTCATAATCATACCAAGTCCATCTATGCAGTATAGGCCACAGATGACTTTCAACATAATATAAACATGAGGATGATGACAATGACATAATAATTCAATAAAACAAGTTCAAGAATTAATTTATCTAGGAACCAATAACTTCCAAATTGTCAACATGATACTACTTTGTGGAGTAAAATTCAAGAATGCTAAGAAGAATATTTCCATGAAAAGATACGGGATGAAGCGCAAATATCAAGGATATTCCATTAATTTCATGGAGTATAGAAGTCAAAACTTTAACTAACTGAGTATAATAAAGAATGGAATAACAAAAGAAATCACCAGGCATGTGATGATAGGCACTTACAGAGATAAGTTATTCTAATGAATAATAAATAACGGAACCGAATCATACGTAAACGCACATACAGATGATATTCCAATAGAATAATAAATAATGGAACCAGGTCATGCGTAAAGCACACACAGGATATTCCAATGTAATGATAAATAATGGAACCAATTCGGACGTAATATGCACCGAAGTGAGGATATTCCAAATGTAATAATAAAGACCGGAATAACGTAAGAATTTCACCATGTATGCGATTAGACAAAATAAGTTATTCCAACATAATGATAAAGAATGGAATAATGTAAGAATTTCACCAAGTATAGGGTATCCACAGTATACATGTTATTCAACGTAATAATAAAAATGGAATAATGAAGTTTTCTTCACGAATAAGAAAGAAAGAATACCCTTTACGAGTACAACAAATAATATCCCTTACGATTACACAAATAATATCCCCTACCTTTGAAAAGAAGAGTATTACATTTGTAGGCGAGGATATACTAAGCGAAAAACTTGTACTACGCTCAAAATTTTCTTAAACTCTAAAGAAATACACTCAAGATTATAGAAGAAGAAATCTCTATAGTTTCTCTCTAGAGTTTTAGTGAATTCGTAAGAAATAATGAAGGAATGAGCTTATTTATAGAAGAATGGACAACATAAGAACTAATTCATGAAACGGTCCAGATTGATTTACTTTTAATCGGACGGTCCATATTTAAAGCAAAAATCTTTTAAATAAAATATAATATATTCTATATATAATCTAATAAAATGAATAACTTTATAAAAGTATTCTATTTTATATATAAAGATTTTACTATGCAAAAATACTATGCAGTATTTATGCATAATAAAATATAATATATTTTATTTATAGTCTAATAAAACAAATAACTTTATAAAAGTATTATGTTTTATATAAAAAGATTTTCTATTTTATTACATTAATAATACTAATAAAATAAAATTGAGTGACTTATCACGTAAGCATCAATAATCAATACCGTGTGCTACTATGCAACCACGCGTATTACTGTACCTTTACTACCGAGTATTTCAACAGTATTAATGGTAAAACTTCCGCCGTTATTTTCATAAAATATTTTTGTCGTTTTCTCAATCCGAATAATAATTCCGTTAGGGTCCACTGAATGATTGTATAAATCGTGCGGATATTCCCAAACAAAAAGAATATTCCCAAACCAATCGAATATTATACAACAACTTGCATACTTTTCAAATTTATAAATACTACCCACAGCTATAACATTATCTCAAATCCACACCATAATATTAAAAAAAAATATTTCGAGAAAATTAAATCTTTATTCATAAAATCTGGGGTTTCACAATCTCCCCTCCTTATGAAATTTCGCCCTCGAAATTTACGTACGTACCTGGTATGCCAAACAGGTGAGGATACCTTGACTTCACTTCAAATTCTAACTCTTGACGTATAACCTTTGAGCGTCGAATATGATCCTTCTTATCCAAGATGTTAACATGTATCTCCTCATACGTTAAATCTTCTACTATCTCGTCCGGTTCTAAATTAATAATGTGGTTCGGGTCGTCCACATATTTACGTAACATCGATACGTAAAAAAAACGTTCTGAACACGCAACATACTTGGCGGTAAAACGAGTCTATAGGCCAATTAAATCGAGGATTGAGATTTCCTCTCTTCGTCGATTCTTGCTTCTAGAATAACGCCTCTTGAACCTTCTTCTTCACATTCATCATTTCCTCGAGTATGTAGCTTGAATGGCTTTTAATCATGTCGATTAAAGTCAATTCTAATCGTATATTCGTTATCTTCACGTGAGTTCGTATATTCGCACTTGTAACCGCATATGATCTTCTACTCAACGCATCAGGTACCACGTTCGTACTTCCACAATGATATTGCATGGTACGATCATAATCTTCAACAGCTCGAGCCAACGTCTTTGGCGCATGTTACGTTCGTTTTAAGTAAAGAAATATTTGAGGGTTTTAGAAATGGGTTTTGTACTGGGGTCAATACAAAGTTTGATTTCACGCTCTAGGGGTAGGCTAAGAAGTCTTCAAGAATACGTCAGGAAATTTATTAACAATAGAAATATTATTCAAAACTGTGACCCTCATCCAAGACATAGATAGTACGTCACATTGATACCTATCAACTTTCCATCGTCATTCACGACATCGCCTACAGAAAGTCTGGCTTCGGTGCATTCCACACAAGAAAGTCAACAACGAAAGGACCGAGGCTCTTTACTTATGTCTTGATATGACAATGATTAAATTTAGTGGTTTGGTTGCTTGAATTCGCATAACAGGTTGGTTAGGAATATGAAAGCTAACAACCTTACGAAAAGCATTATGAGTAGTTAACCAATTGATTCCTAAAATCGCATCAAAGGCAAGTATTTTCAAAGAGACAAGATCGACACGTAACGTGAAAGTGTTGATTTGAACAAGATTTATAAATAGTGGAGGTAACGAAGGTTTCTCCCAACTGAGTTTAAACAGATATATCAAAGTCTAACTTCTCCGGAGTTAACTTCAAACATTGAACACAACTAGGTGAAATAAAAGAGTATATGGAACCGGTATCTAACACGGTATAGACTTCACAAAAGTTTATAACTAACATACCCGTGATAATTATATTCAGGTTCCTTGTCACGGAAAAAAATGCTCTCTCTTAAACTACCGGCTTTAGCTTGTCTGGACATCCTTTGGCATCACTATCCCAGCTGGACTTGACTTCACCATACGACAAAATCTAGCTAGGTGACCTTCTCTTCCGTAATTAAAACATGTTTTGGATTGCTGCGTACAGTTTGGACGGATGTGTCCCTCCTGTCCGCATTTAAAATATACGACCAGTGGTCGTTCTTCATCCTTTGAAACGGGTGCTGGTGCCGACGTCTTCACGTCATTGTTGAACCTTCTCTTCTTGAAATGTCCATTCTTATTGTTTTGACCATGATTACCACCAAAGTGGTTACCATTTTGGGCATGTTGATTCCCTCCATGCTTATTGTCACCACTTTGATGATTGTTATCACTGGTATTATCATTTTGTCGGCTGCTCTCTTTTGGTTGCATTGACTTGTTATCACGCTCCACTAACTGAGCCCTATTTACAACATCTGAATACAAACACAGTTTATAAGAAATAAGATATTGACGTATCTCCGGATTCAAACCCCTTAAAAATATCTGCGTCATTCTCTCTTCATTATCAACTAAGTGGGACGCAAATCGGGACAGTTCGGCAAACTTGGCTTCGTACTGCGACACGGTCATGTTGTTTTGCTCCAACTTGATAAATTCCACCTCCTTCATGTGACGAATGCTTTCGGGAAAGTACTTGTCATTGAATGACTCTTGGAACTTCTCCCAAGACATCTTGAGTGTGTCAGTCAGATGCGTTTACTGATTCCCACCAAAGATCTCGCCTCTTTCACGCAACATAAAGGTGGCAAAAGGAACCTTTTGCTCTCTCGAGCATCCCAAGACATCAAATATCTTGGTGATCCGCTTTAACCATGTCTCTGCCTTCAATGGTTACGGCTTTCCCAAAACTACGGTGGTCCCAACTCCTTGAATTGCTTAGCGGTGACCAACCGTAGGTTGCCATTGTTTCCTCATGCATTATGAATGAGAGCCATTACTTTGATGTTGCATGAATTCTAAAAAGCTCCTAAACGTACCGTCGTTCGTTAATTGATCAGTGTTGTTTACAGGAGGATTATCGTCATCCTGTTGCACATTGTCCTGATTATTGAACTGTGGAGAATCAACGGTCTCCTGTGCTCCATTGCTATTCTCAATATTCTCGGATTTCATTTTCAGATACTTCCACAAAACAAAGGTTAATTGACATGTAACATATTATCCCTATATTCTGACCGACCAATTAAATACCAAATAAACTTAGGTAGGTCATACTAGCAAAGGAATTCCCCGTCTCTCCCCTCCTAGTTCTAGTCTCACATCTTAGCCAGGGATCATATCCCTAAGCTTTGATACCAAATGTGACGCCCCCAAAATAGGTATACATCACCTATTCTGAGTTGCCAAATACATGGTACAAAATACAAATACAACTTAAAATATATAACATGAGCTGTGAGTTTTAATAAAAATATTGTCATCTAGACAATATACAAACTCAATGGAGTCCTCATTACATTTATTATCACACTATTTCACAGAATAGTGAGGACTACTAATGCACCATCTAGGACCATCACTCTGTTCCTCGACTAGTCCCTGCTATGTTCTCATTTCCTGAAGAGAACAATGAAAGCAAAAGGGTGAGCTCAACTAGCCCAGTAAGAAATATTATGACTAAGATAATGCAGAATAATTTATCGCTAGCCTTCAACGGTGTCAAACTGATAAAATATAATAAACATCAAGTTTAGCTACAGCGGAACAAGCAATCCATTAGAAGAGTCAAGTAGAGAATAAAATCTACTAACTTCTATGATTTAAAAGGTTTTTCATCACTTTTTTCGCTGAGACTCAGCTTAATAAATAATCCACATCATCAAATCATCCCTGCACTACAGGCCAAGGATATTCTTTAGTATCACGACCACTAATTATCCATGCACTACGGGCCAAAGATAATCATGTTTTCATCAACGGTCATGATCATGCCATAAAATAATTCATCTTTGCACCCTTGGCCGAAGAGAATCCATAGCCATAATCATACCAAAAATTGTCCATCAATGCTCTACGGGCCAATGAGGATTTTTTTCACATCATCTGTAACATTACGGTCATGATTATACCGAATAATCCATGGTCATAATCATACCAAGTCCATCTATGCACTACAGGCCACAGATGACTTTCAACATAATATAAACATGAGGATGATGACAATGACATAATAATTCAATAAAACAAGTTCAAGAATTAATTTATCCAGAAACCAATAACGTCCAAATTGTCAACATGATACTGCTTTATGGAGTAAAATTCAAGAATGTTCGAAGAATATTTCCATGAAAAGATCTTCGATGAAGCGCAAATATCAAGGATATTCCAACGAATGATAAATAATGGAACTGTGTCAAAGCGTAATACGCACCAAGCGGGATATTCCAATGAGAATAATAAAGAATGGAATAATGAAAGAATTTCACCATGTATGCGGTACTTAGCATAAACAAGTTATTCAACATTATGATAAAGAATGGAATAATGTAGAATTTCACCAAGTATAGGGTATCCATGCAGTATCAGTTATTCCAAATGAATAATAAAAATGGAATAATGTAAGTTCTCTTCACGAATAAGAAAGAAAGAATACCCCTTACGAGTACAACAAATAATATCCCTTACGAGTACAACAAATAATATTCCCTACCTTTGAAAGAAGAGTATTCTGACTGGTAGGGCGAGGATATACTCGACGAAAACTTGTACTACGCTCAAAGTTTTCTTAAACTCTAAAGAAATACGCTCAAGATTTTAGAAAAACAAATCTCTCTATAGTTTCTCTCTCTAGAGTTTCAGTGAATTTGTAAGAAATAATGAAGGAATGAGCTTCTATTTATAGAAGAATGGACTGCATAGTAACTAATTCATGAACGGTCCAGGTTGATTTACTTTTAATCGGACGGTCCATATTTAAAGCAAAATCTTTTAAATAAAATATAATATATTCTATTTATAATCTAATAAAATGAATAACTTTATAAAAGTATTATGTTTTATATATAAAGATTTTACCATGCAAAATACTATGCAGGCACTATGCAACATTATGCAAGCACTATGCAACACTTTGCATAATAAAATATAATATATTCTATTTATTGTCTAATAAAATAAATAACTTTATAAAAGTATTCTGTTTTATATAAAAAGATTTTCAATTTTATTACATTAATAATACTAATAAAACAAAATTGAGTGACTTTGTGACAACCGCAAAATAGGTCCATTCCATCCAACCCATTCTAAGTCGCCAAATACATGGTACAGAAAACAACTACCACTTTATTACAACAATTGTCGTGCAAAATACAACAACACATATACTGTGAGTTTGGATACAAATATATATACCAACTGTGACTCTGGACACCAACTTGTGTAGCACGTCACAATGACACCTTACATAAATGTATAGTCAAAAACTGTTTTAGAAATTAGAATCTTTGGGAAGTGGTCAAGGAAACCTTCGTACATGGGAGGCCATGCTTCTAGGTTATGATAGATATCATATGGCCACAGAATTATCCTTGGTTGACCAAATAGACCCCAAAGAAAAACGAGGAGATTACTATCATATTCTTCCCAATGCTGAGTCTTCTCTTGACTTATCATTATCTCCACTGTCTCAAATTGAGAATTATACTTCAAACAAACACCAAGATTATATAGGTAGTGCTCGTAAATATACTCAGCAAGTGGATGAGCACAACCCTGTCTTATGATGACACGAGGTTGTATGTCATTAGACATCTTGTATGATAGTGGCAAAACACCCTTCCAACGTTGGGTTCGCCTCTCCTATATGATTCGCCAAATATAACTACTAAAAAGATGTATACAAAACACTTGTCTATCTTGTTTAGGAGAACTCCACAACTAGAGACCACCGCTCTATTCCCTTGTTACCCCACTTCGACCACTCTAGCTACACTTTTATTACACAGAAGGAATTGTGAAAGCAAAAGGGTGAGCACAACTAGCTCAGTAAAGAATATCATGACAAAAGATAATTAAATTATCAATAGCCTTCATCAATAACAAATCAGAGATTTAGAACATATGGTAGATGATAAAAATTTCAACCATAGTTGCAGCGGAACGAGCAATCCATTAGAAGAGTCAAATAGACAATATGGGTCCATTATCTTCTCCATGTTAAAAGTCCACCAACAATGTTTTATCCATGTAACATCAATCAACAGCCCTTTCCACAATTATATGAATATCTCATAATCATAATTGTGATTCTAAATTCTCTTCGTACCCATGATTTAATATAATTTTCATCACACATGTCTTTACCCGAAACATCAAAGATCATGGTTATACCAAATCACAGTTCCTGTTCATAATCATACTAATAAATTCATCTTTGCACTACGGGCCAAAGATATTCATTAACAGGTCATCTTTGCACTACGGGCCAAAGATATTCATTAACAGTTCATCTTTGCACTACTGGCCAAAGATATTCATTAATAATTCATCTTTGCACTACAGGCCAAAGATATTCCTCAACAGCTCATATTTGCACTACAAGCTAAATATATTAATATCTCAAAGAAATATATAATCATTTCAGAATTTATATAAACAATAATTATAACCATGTTGATCAATTCACCTTTGCACTTAAGCTAAAGATATTCAATTATAAATTCAATGGTCATGATCATACCAAATGAAATTCAACTTTTCACTATTGGCAAAAGAACCCTAGTCATGATCATACCAATAATCTACTCATCTTTACACTCCAAATTGAAAGAGAATTTCAACATCAGGGTTATAAAAATATTATATATGATAATAAAATCAATATAATCAATATATAGTTTTAATCTCCAGAGTAATATTCATAAATAAACTATAATTTGGTTAGAAAAGGAAACCAATTTTGTAGTGAATAGTACCCGTGAATAGTAATTCATGAATAATAACTCATGAATAAGTAACTCATGAATAGTAACCCCGACACAAAAAAGGTAAAAATTCCACAATAAAATCCATACCAATATTTCTAGGTATAATGATATTGAAATAATATTTCTTAAACTTATAAACAATTTATTTTAATTGTTTACACTTTACTAAATAATGCATTTAATCATTCTAAAATGACAAACTCATAGATATCATCACCAATAATAAAAACCCTCATCAAAAATCTGCATATACCTCATATAGGATTCTCAAGCCATAAAATCCTATTTTCCAATTTTTTTCCTTCACATAACATATTTAATTCATTAATTCATAACTAGTCTATTTTCATAAAAAATACCAAATCAGTCCGAAAAATATTTTTTTTCTAAGATTTAGCAGAATATAGTCCCATATTGAACATATATTTTTCTCAGAATTTTTAAAATTCATTTACTATTTTTTATATGGCCAAAACTGCCGAATATTTAGATATTTATCACAAATTGTACTTTTATCTAAAAATTCCGAAATTTACAGAGTACACTGATATTATATATATGTACACCCAATAAAAATTTCATCAAATTTGGAGTTAACCACAAGGAGTTATAAGCAGTTACTTTTAAAATAGTCTTTTCTCATAAAATTCATAACTCTTAATCTATATATCCAAAAATCACCATTTTTGGACACAATCAATAAAACTCATCAAAATATCATTTCAAATTTTTCCAGAATTTTTTTGAAGGTCGGAAGAAGTACGAACTGAAAAACATAACAACCCTTAAAATCCCTTACTATCCCTTACCTTAAAAGAGCAGTACTTCTGACTGGAATATCGGATGAAAAACCGAAGAAAACTTCTACTAAATAGCAACTCTCAAAGTATCTAAATACTCTAAAAAATATGCTTGATAATATAGAGAGAAAGAAAAATTGTTTCTGGTGTGATTTTCAATTCTAACTTAGCCCTCTATTTATAGGAAAATTTTAGCAGACTTGACCTGCAACCTGATGACTTTACCTGATACTATTTCCACCCACCACATTTGAAATAAAATTCAGTACATTTCTTCACCAACCACAAGTGGGGCCCACTCAATTCTAGAATTTTCCACCAAAATGCTAAATTTATATTTCAACAATTTCTTCGAACCATTCACCTCTTAAAATTCATAACAAATCATACGTTCATTTTTTAACGGTTTAAAATTTGTGGACATATACTCAACTTATATATGTATAACATATCCAAAAATTACAACGATCAACGGTCGGATTAAAAATTATAACTCACTTAATATATCTCAAAAAACACCGGGTTTAATTTTTAATACCTTCATTCCGGCAAAAATAATGATAAAATACCTCAACATTAATTCCTTCATTTATAATCACATAAATAAATCCATCATTTATATCCACATCAAATAAATATTTTCTTATCATATAAATCAATAATTAATTATTCTCAAATAATATTACAGAATCACAATAATGACAACCAGGCAGTTCCCAGGAAAGAGGGGGCTTTCCGATAAGGATTTCTCCTTCATGGCGCCAAGAATTAGGTGACCAAACCTCTCCTTGACAGAAATTTCTAGACATTGCCAATAATGCTATCTAATAATATTATTCGAATAATATGAATTATTGATCTGATAATGGAAAATACTGTGCAGTGACAATTATTGAAACAACAATAATATAAAATATCAACGCAACAATTATTGAATCAATAAAATAAAATATTGAACAAAGAATTATTTGTAACAATTATTGAGTAGTGCCTTCTTACGTAAGAATCAATAATTCAAAAATACTGTGTATTACCGTGTGCTACTATGCAACAACGCGTATTACTTTATTTTACCAACGGGGTATTCCAACAAAGTTAATCTAGAAGCGATTACGCTCGTTATTTATAAAAACTTAATTTTGTCGCTTTCTTCATCCGATAACGATTATTTTGTTATAGGGCCCACAAATGGTCGCTAGCCATTAAATTTAATATTCCCCGACAACAATGAATATTTTATAACCACTTGTGTATTTTGAAAAAAATTTCATATATCACCCTTAACTTTAACTTTTATCAATTTAATCATTTATTGATTGTAATTATAAGAAAAATTGAATACTTTTATTTCATAAAATTCGGGGTCTTACAATCTCCCCTCCTTATGAAATTTCGTCCCCGAAATTTACGTATCTGGTATTTCGAAAAGTTGAGAATACCTTGCTTCCATTTCAGTTCTATCTCCCCAGTCATCATGATTTCTCCATTGCTTATCTCCCGTGATAACTTCATTTGGGTTCCTCATTTGTTGGGAAGTCATGACAACTGCCATCCCTCGAACTACCCGGCTTTGACTTGTCTGGGGCAGCATTTGGCGTCATCACTATCGTTGGAATATATTTTTCTATAGGACATATTCCTCCCTCAACCGCCTCGTCAGACTCTCGTTTCATGATCTCGAATCATCAATCTTCGATCCATATCGAATTCAGGTTGACCGCTATGTACAGGGTAATTCAAAACTCGATGTTGGGTTCTCCCAATTGCTTTCCAAAAAGAGAAATTCATGTCATCTATTTTAGCCTTCTTAGATCGGACATCTCTTTCCACAATATCCACGTGTCGTGTGGCTTTTACCCATGCATCACTCATTCTTACTGCTTCGCTTTTTTCTTCTTTCATTTTCAGATTCCATCTTTATCATCTTATACTCGCCAAAGAATGCTTCGTCAAGCATCACATATCGGGTAACACAAGCTTGAATTGTTGCATCCTTTTATTCCACGCATCACTGGCTGTTCTTCACCGCTCTTCTAACTCATGAATACGATTTTGAAATTCTACATTTTGATCATATAATACCTCTAATAAACTCTCCTCAGGTACCTCTTCTTCCTCTTCTTCCTCACTCTCAGCTGTTACCTCTGTGACTATCTCGGGTGCAACTATCAATTCTTCACTCACCACATGGATATCTCTAATTCCTTCTTCGTCTGACATCACATTATCATGGTTAGTGATTAGAGGTATCCCCACGGTCTCATTCACTCCATTGTTAACATTCTCAGCAGCCATTCTCAAATACTGCCATAAAACAAGGGTTAATTAAACAAATTAACATATCACATAATATCCCGATATTATGACTGACCAACAAATAAGCTTAGGTAGGACACACTAGCGAAGGATTTACTCATCTCTCCCCTCGTAGTTATATTCCCTGATCTCCGCCAGAGATCATATCTTTAAGCTCTGATACCAAATGTGACAACCCCAAAATAGGTCCATTCCATCCAACCCATTCTGAGTCGCCAAATACATGGTACAGAAAACAACTACCACTTTATTACAACAATTGTCGTGCAACATACAACAACATATATACTGTGTGTTTGGATACAAATATATATACCAACTGTGACTCTGGACACCAACTTGTGTAGCACGTCACAATGACTCCTTACATAAATGTATAGTCAAAAACTATTTTAGAAATTAGAATCTTTGGGAAGTGGTCAAGGAAACCTTCGTACATGGGAGGCCATGCTTCTAGGTTATGATAGATATCATATGGCCACAGAATTATCCTTGGTTGACCAAATAGACCCCAAAGAAAAACGAGAAGATTACTATCATATTCTTCCCAATGTTGAGTCTTCTCTTGACTTATCATTATCTCCACTGTCTCAAATTGAGAATTATACTTCAAAACAAACACCAAGATTATATAGGTAGTGCTCAGAAATATACTCGCTAAGTGGATGAGCACAACCTCATCTTATGATGACACAAGGTTGTATGTCATTAGACATCTTGTATGATAGTGGCAAAACACCCTTCCAACGTTGGGTTCGCCTCTCCTATATGATTCACCAAATATAACTACTAAAAGATGTATACAACACACTTGTTTATATTTGCTTAGGGAGAACTCCACAACTAGAGACCACCGCTTCTATTCCTCTTGTTACCCTCGCCGACCTAGCTACACTTTTATTACACCGAAGGAATTGTGAAGCAAAAGGGTGAGCACAACTAGCTCAAGAAAGAATATCATGACAAAAGATAATTAAATTATCAATAGCCTTCATCAATAACAAATCGTAGATTTAGAACATATGGTAGATGATAAAAATTTCAACCATAGTTGCAATGAACGAGCAATCCATTAGAAGAGTCAAATAGACAATACGATCATTATCTTCTCCATGTTAAAAGTCCACCAACAATGTTTTATCCATGTAACATCAATCAACAGTTCCTTTCCACAATTATATGAATATCTCATAATCATAATTGTGATTCTAAATTCCTCTTCGTATCCATGACGAATATAATTTTCATCACATGTCTTTACCTGAAACATCAAAGATCATGGTTATACCAAATCACAGTTCCTGTTCATAATCATACTAATAAATTCATCTTTGCACTACGGGCCAAAGATATTCATCAACAGGTCATCTTTGCACTACGGGCCAAAGATATTCATTAACAGTTCATCTTTGCACTACTGGCCAAAGATATTCATTAATAATTCATCTTTGCACTACAGGCCAAAGATATTCCTCAACAGTTCATATTTGCACTACAAGCTAAATATATTAATATCTCAAAGAAATATATAATCATTTCAGAATTTATATAAACAATAATTATAACCATGTTGATCAATTCACCTTTGCACTTAAGCTAAAGATATTCAATTATAAATTCAATGGTTATGATCATACCAGTCAGAATTCAACTTTTCACTATTGGCCAAAGAGAACCCTAATCATGATCATACCAATAATCTACTCATCTTTACACTCCAGTGAAAGAGAATTTCAACATCAAGGTTATAAAAATATTATATATGATAATAAAATCAATATAATCAATATATAGTTTTAATCTCCAGAGTAATATTCATAAATAAACTATAATTTGGTTAGAAAAGGAAACCAATTTTGTAGTGAATAGTACCCGTGAATAGTAACTCATGAATAATAACTCATGAATAGTAACTCATGAATAGTAACCCTGACACAAAAAGGTAGAAATTCCACAATAAAATCCATACCAATATTTCGGTATAATGATATTGAAATAATATTTCTTAAACTTATAAACAATTTATTTTAATTGTTTACACTTTACTAAATAATGCATTTAATCATTCTAAAATGCCAAACTCATAGATTTCATCACCAATAATCAAAACCCTCATCAAAAATCTGCATATACCTCATATAGGATTCTCAAGCCATAAAATCCTATTTTTCAATTTTTTTCCTTCACATAACATATTTAATTCATTAATTCATAACTAGTCCATTTTCATAAAAAATACCAAATCAGTCCCAAAAATATTTCTTTTCTAAGATTTAGCGTAATATAGTCTATTTAGATAATCACAAATTGATTTTATATAAAATTCAAATTCACAGAATCAATATTCATTTCAAGTTTAAATTGTTAGTTATTTTCATGTTTTTCTCATAAAATTTAACACTTAATCTATACATTCACCATTTTGATATTTTTCAAATTTTTCCAAATTTTTTGAAGGTGGGAAGAAGTACGAACTAGGGTGGTCATGGATGCAAAATAGCAACTCTCAAAGTATCTAAATACTCTCAAAAATATGTGAGAGAAAGAAAACTTTTTCCGGTGGAGCAAAAGTGGAAAAAGTTGAGCTTGAAAAGTGGATTTGAAGACAATCAATATTCATTTCAAGTTTTAATTTATAGTTATTTTCATGTTTTGTGTTTCGTTTTACTCGTTTTGTGATATTTTATGTGTAGGGTGGTCATGGATGCACCGGCGGATTTTTGGAGCAAAAGTGGAAAAAAGTCCCGCTTCCCCGCAGATAGTAGCCCCTGCTTGGGTTTCGACTTCACGCTTGGGGTCCGCTTCTGTATTGTTGGGTTTCGACTTCTGTTGGGGCTGCATTGTTGGACTCTAATAAAAAAAAGAAGGACTCTACCAAAGAGAGAGAGCTTGCTTTTACGTAGAAAAACAACGATCATACAACACAAAGGAAGAATTCAAGAGCGATTTCAAGGATCAAGAGCTAACGCTGGAGGAGTAATTTTGGAGATTATCACGACGGTTGCAAATCGAGGCTACGTGAAGGGGTTTTCCATAATTCCTCTTTTCTTTCATCTATTTGTAATTGGGATGATGTTTTCAACAAATTATTCAGCTTTTTAATTCATTCATTATGAACTAATTTATTTATTAGACTTGTGATGGATCTTTGGGCGAATGATGATTCTATAACTTTGATTTTCAATTCAATAAGATATTTTCATTATCTATGTTAATTTGTGTGTGAATTTATGAATTGCCCGATCAATGCTTCTTTGTGGATTTGAAAGGAATCGAGAGAGAGATTCAATCTGACCTAGTTAATATAAAGATGTGTCATGAATTTTGTCGATAGCAGATTTGTGATTATTGTTAAGGTAGAGATACGCTTGACATCGCATGTAATCATATAGAGAGCTTAAACTTCAACCTTTTTATTGTAGTTCACATAGATATAAAGTGAGTCGGTTAATTTAGGTGTTTAACGGATTTCTATCTTAATTGTGGATTGATGTTAATATGGTATTAGTGCATCGAGAGGTGGCTCTTACTACGCTCGTGTTCTTGATTAATAAACCGGAATATTGAATTGAGTTGGAATAAAGGTTTGAAAATCGAAGTGAAGCTGTGGTGAAATCATAAGTCTAATTCTCCAATTATTGTTTGAAATTCCCGATTTCGTTATTGGTGTCTGTTTTGTGATAGTTAATTTCTTTATTAATTTAGTTTTTTTTATATAATTTAAAACCATTGAATTGATTAGTTTAATAAAATTAGGGTTAATACAAAATTGATACTTGTGAAGTTAAGATTCTTGATATTTTGTCCTCGTGGGAACGATACTTTATTCACTACTATATTACTTGTCGACCACGCACTTGTGTGTTTTTAAGCCGTATTGATTTTCACCAACAAGTTTTTGCGCCGCTGTTTGGGGACAATTTAGCCGAGATTTTAATATTTGTTTTTACAATATCGCTTTAATTAGTCCAGCTTTTTACTTAAACATTTTTATTTTTGTTTTCTATTTCGTGTTTTCGATATCGGTTTATGCAAACACGATCTAAACATCCAGACTTGCTTCCTTTTGAGGGACGACATCGATGTATTTATTTCAAAAGTCGAGTAAGTGGATTGAGGAAACGAGGAACTAATTCAAAAATTCGATATAAGGAAGAAACGATGGTCGCCAAGACCGTAAAGCGCTGAGGGATTTTGCCACACCTAGGGTGACTAATCTGCAATGAGCATTACTAGGCCTCGCAATAAGCAATAGTCAAACACTTTTGAAATAAAGCCCGGGACCATTCAGATGATGCGTAACTCATGTCATTGGGGAATGGCAAACGACGATCCGAATGAGCATTTGATCGCTTTTCGAGATGTGCGACACGCTCAAGTACAATGGGGTGTCGATGAGGCAAGAAGACTTCGCTTGTTCCCATTCACTTTACGGACAAGGCGAAGAGTTGGTTACATTCTTTATCGCCACGTTCGATCACTACGTGGGAGGATTTGGCTCAAAAATTTCTTGCCAAATTTTTCCCACCGGCACAAGATCATGAAAATGAGGAATGACATCACAATGTTTGAGCAAAGCAGAATGGAGAGTCACTATATGAGTCATGGAGAGATACAAGGAATTACTCGTAAAATGCCCACATCATGGATTGCCCAAGTGGTTACAAATGAACACCTTCTATAATCTGCCATACATGGAAATGTCGAACTAGCATTGATGCGGCATCAAGCAAGTATTCATGGCTAAGAGTTACGAGGAAGCCTACAATTTGATAGAAACAATGTCGGCAAATAACTACCAAAGGGCCCACAAAAGAAGAATGACACAAAGGCGGCGGATGATCTTGAATTAGATGGAGTAATGTTATATAAAGCAACTCTTTTCTCGACTATCCATGAAGTTTGATGCGATGAATGAGAGGGTGAATACGATAAATAGGGCTCAAGTTCAAAGAACAAGTTCAAGAAAGTTATGGTAGTATGTGAATTATGTGGGGGGATCATCCGGCTGCAGCAAGCAGTAATAAATCCAAAGATCCGCTCAGCTCATAGGAAACTACAACAGATTCTCCGCAAAATACCTACCAAAACACCTACAACTGTGGGAATAGAACCACCCAAACCTCTCATGGAGCAATAATCAAGAAACTCAAGCTCCACGACCATCATATCCCCCGGTTTTCATAGTCATCCACAACAGATTCAACAAAGCAGGACAGAACCAATGGGGAGGAATCATGGGCAAGGTACATGACTAGCAAACGATTTGGCTATGAAGAATCAAGCTATTGCTATCAAAAATATAGAGAATCGATAGGTCAAATTGCATTGGCATTAAAGAATAGACCACAAGGAACATTACCTAGCTGACACCGAAAGAAATCAAGGGTAATCATGAGCAATGTCAAGCAGCTTATGTTGAGAAGTGGAAAACACCTCTATGGGAATAAAGCGTAAAATTCAAAGAACACCAGAGGAAAAGTTGATGACAAAGAACGCAGTTGGAGGGTAACAAAATGAGGAAACAAAGTTAAACAATGAGCCGATTGTTTATCCCCCACCGCCGCTTCAAAGAGAGGGTCCAAAAATAGAAATCGATAAGGCTTCAGAAAGTTTTTAGATGTGTTCAAGAAACTCCAGATTAACATCCCATTCGCAGAGGCCCTAGAACAAATGCCGAAGTTATGCTAAGTTTATGAAGGAATTCTCACGAGGAAGAAGAAATGGGAAGACTTCAAATAAAGGGAACTAACAGAGGAGTGTAGTGCAAAGTTGTTACGTAAAAAGCTTCCACCAAAACTCAAAGACCCGGAGCTTTACTATCCCGCACGATCGGAAAGATGTCTTTTAACAAGTGCTTATGTGATTTGGGGGCAAGTATAAACCTCGATGCCATTATCAAGATATTCAGAATTGGGTTTGCCCGCCAAAGCCTACAAACATTTCATTGCAAATATGGATAGTCACCACATATCCGAGAGGCATCAGAGAGGACATTTTGGTAAAAGTGGATAAGTTCATATTCCCTCATGACTTTATCATACCGATTTCGATGAAGATAAGAACATCCCGATCATCCTAGGGAGACCTTTCTTGGTTACTTGATGGACACTCATAGACGCAAAAAGGAGAACCGACAATGAGGGTCCAAGATCAAGAAGTAAAATTCAATGTGTTCAAGGCTATGAAATATCCTACTGGACGAGGAAGAGTGTTATCGAATGGATTTAATTGAGCAAATTACCAAATAAGATATTAACAAGAGTTTGATCAATGATCCGTTAGAAACAACCTTATTGGGGATGAAGAAAAAGACGACCCGAATTTGTGGACTTATTACAGATGCTAGACTTTTTGCCACGAAGTTAGCCGATTCAGAAAGCACCGGCCTGAACCTCTCAGACACCGAGGAGACAAATAAGAAAAATTGAAACCATCATCGAGGAGCCACCGACGCTGAACTTAAGCCACTCCCTAAACATCTCGTGTATGCGATTTAGGCGATTTAAATTCTTTACTTGTAATTATTTCTCTGCGACTTAACGAATTGCAGAAAGAAAAGTTGTCGAGGGTGCTTAGGATCACAAATCAACGATTGATGGACGATCATGGATATATAAAAGGCATTAGCCCATCATTTTGCATGCACAAGATTCTCGATGGAGGATGATGCAAGTCCATCTGCGGAGCATCAACGCCGACTTAACCCAATCATGAAGGAAGTAGTCAAGAAGGAAATTTCAAATTATTGATGCCGGTCATATATCCAATTTCCGACAAGAAATGGGTAAGTCCGATTCATTGTGTGCCTAAGAAAGGGGGAATGACTGTAATTCGTAATGAGGACAACGAAGTTAATTCCAACAAGGATAAAGAATAAAGTTGGAGGTGTGCATCGATTATAGGAGATCAATAAGGCAACCTGAAAGGATCATTTCCGCCACCTTTTATCGATCAAATGTTAGACAAAGTTAGCGGACATGAGTTTTACCGCTTATTGATGGATATTCGGGATATAATCAGATTGCTATCGCTTCCCGAGGATCAAGAAAAGACAACATTCACTTGCCCTTTACGACACCTTTGCATTCGTGAGAATGTCATTCTGATCGCGGTAATGCACCGAAGAACTTTCCAAATGGCAGTATGATGGCTATTTTCTGATATGGTGGAGAAGAACGTCAAGTCTTCATGGACGCATTTCTGCCTATGGGGACAATTTTGACACTTGCTTAGAGAATCTGTCATGGTATTGCAAAAATGGTAAGGGATACAAACCTCATAATCGAATTGGGAAAAATGCCACTTCATGGTCAAGAGGGCATAATTTTGGGACATAAGGTGTCGGCTCAAGGATTGAGGTGGACAAGGCAAAGTTGGACACGATCGAGAAACTACCTCCACCGCCCGCTTAAGGGAATTAGAAGTTTTCAGCATGCCGGGTTCTACAGAGATTCATAAAAGACTTCTAAGATTGCAAAACCTCTATGCAATTTTTTTTAGAGAAGGATGCCACTTTCACTTTTACTCACGGAATGTAAGTCCGCTTGACCTATTGAAGAAGAAATTAACTACAAATTTCGTGATAGTCGCGATGACCTGACCGAAAATGCCATTCAACTTATGTGTGATGCGAAATGATTATGCTATTAAATGCTGCTTTTTGGGCCAAAGATTTAGACAAGGTGTTTCACACCATATACTATGCAAGCAAAACACTCACAGAGACTCAAATGAACTACACTACTACGGAAAAGGAATTGCTTGCAGTGGTATACGATTCGACAAATTCCGCATACTTGATCGGACTAAGGTAATAGTTTACACGGACCATTCGGCCGATTCTAAGACTTAATCGCTAAAAAGATGCTAAGCCACGCCTTATCCGATGGATTCTCCTACTTCAAGAGTTTGATTTAGAAATTAAAGATAGAAAGGGACTGAGAATCAAGTTGCCGATCATTTGTCAAGGCCGGAAAATCCGAGAGAAAAGGATGATGATAGATGCGATCAACGAGACATTCCCTTGATGAGCAATTATTTGGGGTGAATGCGCACTTCCGTGGTATGCAGACTTAGCGAATTATGTGGTAAGCAAGATGCTTCCACCGGATCTTACACGACAAATGTAAAAAGAAGTTTCGCAGATGATGTCAAGTGGTACATGTGGGATGAACCGTACTTATTCAAACAATGTGCCGATAAGATGATTCGACGATGTATCCCATACAAGAAGTCCACAACATATTACAAGAATGCCATTCATCTAAGATACGGTGGACATTACGGAGTGAGCGACCACGCAAAAGTTCTTCAATCCGGTTTTATTGGCCTACACGTGTTCAAAGACGCCCACCAATTTGTGAAAACGTGTGATAGATGCCAAAGGGTGGAAACATATCAAAACGGAATGAGATGCCCTTACAAACAATTTTTGAAGTGGAAATCTTTGATGTATGGGGCATCGATTTCATGGGACCATTCCCACCGCCTTTGAGCAATCAAGATATTCTACTCATGGTGGATTACGCCTCAAAATGGGTTGAAGTCGCAAAGATTACCATCTAATGATGCCAAGGTGGTCCTCAAGTTTCGCAGAAAAACATTTTCACGAGGTTTGGCACGCCAAGAGCAATAATCGCGATGAAGGCGCCACTTCGCAATAAGTCATTTACGCCTCTTCCGCTAAGTATGGGGTCAATCACAAGGTGGCTACAAACGTATCACCTCAAACTAATGGGCAAGCCGAGGTATCGAATGAGAAGTTAAAAGGATATCGAGAAAGTTGTAAATCCGAAGCCTGAAAGATTGGTCACTTCGATTGACGACGATTATGGGCATACCGAATCGCATACAAAACGCCAATCGGATGTCACCTTATCAACTCTCAGACGGAAAGGCATGTCACTTAATCAGGGAGCTACAGCACAAGGCTTACTGGGCCATACAGAAATTGAATTTTGATCAAGCCGCTGTAGGAGAAAAAGAGGCTACTCCAACTAAATGAGCTCGACGAATTCCGCCCAAGCCTACGAGAATGCCAAGCTATACAAAGAAAAAGTTAAAAGATGGCACGACCGTAAAAATTGTGCAACGAACATTCGAGCCGGGTCAAGGCCCTCCTATTCAATTCACTACCAAGGTTTGTTCCCCTGGAAAGCTTAAGTCGAGATGGTTTCGGGACCATTTACAATAAAACGAGTATTTCCTCATGGCGCCGCTTGAACTCTATAAATGAATCCATTAGAAACGCTCAAAGTCAATGGTCAACGATAAAGCATTACCGGGTGGCGAAGTCGAATCGACGCCGACAACATTACCTCGCCGATACACAGTAAAACAGGAGTGGTCAGTCGAACGACTTAAAATCAAGCGCTAATTGGGAGGCAACCCAATCGTTTTTTTTTTTTTTCATAGTTCATGTTTAATTTGTTAGATGTAGTTTATGAAGCAAAGAGTTAGGACTTGTCAATTATTAAGTTTTGCTAAAAATCTCTAAAAAGTACTAAAAATCTCATCAAACTCCAAGTCGCCATTAATCTAACATATTGCATGTTTTTGGTTTCAGAGAGGTCCAACATGACTCAGAGCAACAACGCCACGCAATGGAGGAAAATCGGAATTTTTGCATCTCAAAAATTTTTGACCAAAATTTTTATATAGGCATGCCACACGGGCGGGGTTTTTTCAAACCTTCACCGGGTGGTGGGTCCTCAAAATCAAGTGCATCGCCTATATAAGGCACGATCTCAACCATCTCTCCCACACACATACACACGCCTACTCCTTTTGCTTTACTCTCCCTCAATAAACCATATTGCTATCTCCTACCAAACCACTACTACCCACTACCCACATCACAAACTGCATCCCCACTCCCCACTCACACGACTTCAATCCCGTCCACCACTTCTTCTCCCCCACATCACTCTATATAAACCCTACCTCATACTTCCCATATTCAACACCATTACACTCGAATTCTTAAAGATATTGGGATACACACACTTGAGGGTAAGTGGCTATAGTGTCAAGGCTTCATCTCATCTCTACCACATACACCAATTTCCAAGTTCAAAATTCAAAAATTGTGTAACTTAACCCAACCGCACGCCAAGTGTTTGATAAAGTGTTTGAACCAAGTTTTCGGGTACGTTAGTGTTTACTAGCAAGAGTTCACTACTGAAACTCAATGGCATCTCAACCAACACCCAAACGCCAACGGGGGGCGAGTTCAAGCGCCGCTCCACCGCCAACTACCTATGACCGCCGCAAATTTGTGAGTGTCGCCACGCCACGATCAATCATTATGAGTACATGCAATCTAAGGCACTTACACCGGAACGTGGGTTGGCCCCCGAGGGGAACGACGGAGAAATGATGTCCCAAATTCACCAAAAGGGGTGGATCAAATTCACCGAACATCCGACACCCGCAGTGGTTAATATTGTCAAGGAATTCTATGCAAACGCCGAAGACAAAGCTCCTTTCAAAGCGCTTTGTGTGGGTCGAATGGTTCCGCTCAAAGGATTTATGCAATCAACGCTTACTATCAATATGCGGTGCCACGCCATTGTCAAGATGTCCAAATGAGGGATTTTGACCCTGATTATGAGGAGGTTATTAAAATTTGACAAAGCCGCACATCTTCTTGGACCAAAGGGAGGAAGGAGGAACAATGTTCAATAAAGCAAGGACTTAAGCCAGAGATGGAAAGATATGGTACGATTTTATAAAGTAAAATTGCTTCCGTCCCCAACACACTTTGACGCCACCAAAGAGAAGGCATTATCAATACGCCATCAGTGCAGACTTCATTATCGACGCCGCGGCTATCATCGGCCCATCCGCCAGCTTTACGCTGAAATTTTTTTAGGCTTTGCCACACCCTTCACTTATATATAAGCCAGCCGCAACGCCGGGTGCGTTATTCGATGATGAGCCAACTCAACCGCCGCTTTTGCTTGATTCACGAATGATCAAAGCGGTATTCAAAGGCAGGGGGTGGAGGAGAGTCACATCCACGGGTTTAGGTTTTATTTTTCCATCTAAGCCTAAGACGGTCGATGCCAAGATACCTTTGGGATGAGGATGACATAATGGGAGATCAAGGAACCGAGCAGTGTTCCGCAGACCGAGGCATTTTCTAGTACTCGCCTCGAGCTCCGTAATCAAATGAATGCGCATACTAGGGCAAAGACGCCGAAATGCGGCGATCATGGCGCGCCAAGATCATATGTTCGATGCCATGAACGCTGCCTTTTCACTTCATTCAACACAACACTTCGTAGTTTTAACCCACTGCCCAATTTCCAGATCAACAACCCTACCCATTACCGCGATTCCTCCTAAAGACTCATGCGAAGAAGAAGAGCACCAACCACCGCCTGCATTTAGACAATTCCAGGAAGTCCTCTAGATTTTTATTCTTATCCAATGAGGGCATCATCTTAGTTAAGTTTGGGGGATTTAAATTTTGTTTTAATATCTAGTTTTGCATTATACTATAGGATTTTGCTTTTTCAGCTTAAATATATATATATATATATATATATATATATATATATATATATATATATATATATAAATAGTTAAATTTTGTTTGCATATGTCCAATGGTGTCGTGATTCTACAAAAGTTATTCTCGCCAATGATGAGATTGTGAATAAGTTAACCAATATAGTATGGATTATTAGAACTGTGATATAATTATCATTATGAATCGATTCTTGACTTGTTTGAAACTCATTATAAAAGGGTAGCACTAATAACATCTTTGTCGACCCATACCACTTCAAATCGATACATAAAATGTTTCTAAAGGATAATGCTAGGTGAACCAGAAAATGACAAGGATAGGTAGTGAAGGCTTAAATTAGGCAAGAACCTAAGTTTGGGGGAATAAATGTGGGGTATATAAGCTTATCTAAAAAAATATATATAAAAAAAAATAAGAAAAATACATAGGGTATACATGGTGACTAGTCTTGTTTTGGGCCTCTCACATTTCGAGCAAGCACGCCCGAGGGGATTGTCTTTACACCTAGCGCCCTAAGGTCTTCTATGGTCCGGGAGTCGCTGGTCGAAAGCTCGCTAAGGGGTAACACCAGAAGCCTAATGGGATGAGACATCGCACAACTGCTTATGTATATTTAGAAAAAAAAGAGATAAGAATAAAACGGAAAAGTGCAAAAGCCCTCAGATAGAAAAAAAAAAAAAAAAAGAAGAAGAGAAAGTATAAGTATCCCGCATGTACCTTGAATTTGTTAAGTTTAATTTTAGTTGAATCGCGCTTATCTTTGAGATTTTTAAGTTCAGACCGATAATTCCTTCTAAGAAGTTGTTTATGTATCAAATTTGGGTCCGTGACGCTTATCTTAGATGTTGATCACACACGCACGCTATACCAAAGAATAGTTGTTCAAGAATCGAGAGAATTAATACGTAATTGTGGTTTGGGTTTGATAATTTGTACCGTAAAGTTGCTTGTTTTCTCCGAGGCCGATGGGATAAGTTAGTTTATGCGATGTTGTTGGATTTTTAGGCATTTAGATTATCGCATTTCATCATTTCATCAGATGTAGTTGTTTTGTGCTCGAGGACTAGTACGGTTAAGTTTGGGGATTTTGATAAGTGGATTTTATATACACCTAATCAATATTCATTTCAAGTTTAAATTGTAGTTATTTTCATGTTTTGTGTTCGCTTTTACTCGCTTTGTGATATTTTATGTAGGGTGGTCATGGATGCAATTGGTGAGGAAAGGCGATTTTTTGGAGCAAAAGTGGAAAAAGTCGAGCTTGAAAAATTTGAAGACAAGAGCTATGCCACGGGGCTGGGCTTGTTTATGCAGTATTTTCGCCAAGGGCGGGGTCCCGCTTCCTCGCAAATTGTCCCTGCTTTGGTTTCACTGCTGGGGCTCGATTGTTGGGCTCAAAGCGTTTGGACTCTAATAAAAAGAAGGACTCCTACCGTAAGAGAGGAGAGCTTGCTTTTACGAGAAAACAACGATCATACAACACAAAGGAAGGAAGAATTCAAGAGCGATTTCAAGGATCAAGAGCTTAACGCTGAGGAGTAATTTTGGAGATTATCACGACGGTTGCAAATCGAGGCTACGTGAAGGGTTTTCCATAATTCTCTTTTCTTTCATCTATTTGTAATTGGGATGATGTTTTCAACAAATTATTCAGCTTTTTAATTCATTCACATGAACTAATTTATTTATTAGACTTGTGATGGATCTTTCAAGAACGATGATTCTATAACTTTGATTTTCAATTCAATAAGATATTTTCATTTATCTATGTTAATTTGTGCGTGAATTTATGAATTGCCCGATCAACAGCTTCTTTGTGGATTTGAAAGGAATCGAGAGAGAGATTCAATCTGACCTAGTTAATATAAAGATGTGTCATGAATTTTGTCGATAGCAGATTTGTGATTATTGTTAAGGTAGAGATACGCTTTGACATCGCATGTAATCGTGATAGAGAGCTTAAACTTCAACCTTTTTTATTGCAGCTCACATAGAGATATAGTGAGTCAAGTTAATTTAGGTGTTTAACGGATTTCTATCTTAATTGTGGATTGATGTTAATATGGTATTAGTGCATCGAGAGGTGGCTCTTACTACGCTCGTGTTCTTGATTAATAAACCGGAATATTGAATTGAGTTGGAATAAAGGTTTGAAAATCGTAGTGAAGCTCAGTGGTGAAATCATAAGTCTAATTCTCCAATTATTGTTTGAAATTCCGATTTCGTTATCGGTGTCTGCTTTTGTGATAGTTAATTTCTTTATTAATTTAGTTTTTTTTTTATATAATTTAAAACCATTGAATTGATTAGTTTAATAAAATTAGGGTTAATACAAAATTGATACTTGTGAAGTTAAGATTCTTGATATTTTGTCCTCGTGGGAACGATACTTTATTCACTACTATATTACTTGTCGACCATGCATTTGGATATTCTCCTCCGGCAAAAAGAATATTCCCCACCAATCAATATTATACAACAATTTGTATACTTTTCAAAATTTATAAATACTACCCACAACTATAACATTATCTCAAATTCACACCATAAATATTAAAAAAAAAATATTTCGAGAAAATTAAATCTTTATTCATAAAATATGGGATTTCACATCAAGAACACCTAAGACGATAGATAAGTGTCGCTAAAGGCTTCAGCGACGGTTTCTAATTATTTTAATTTCTGATTTTCCAGAAATTATTTAAAATATAAAAAAATTATAAAAATTACTAAAAATGGTTTTTAAATTATTTTAAATTCTGAAAAATAACTTTTAATTATTTGGGACATTTTTCATTAATATTTATAATTATTTGAATATTAATGATATTTAATTTATTTAATTAGTATATTAAATAAATTAGAGAAAAAATGATTTCATATTATTAAAAATCATTTTAAATAAAAATAATGTATTTAAAAATATATTTTGAGTTATAAAATGTAACTTTTAATATTTTTGGAGAATTTTCATTAATAAATTAATATTAATGATATTATATTTATTTAATTATTAAATTAAATAAATAAGATAAAAATGATTTTATTAATTTAAAAATCATTTTAAATGAGAATAAAGTGTTAGAAAATATTTTGAATTATAAAATATAATTTTCAATATTTTTGAGAATTCTCATTAATAAATTAATATAAATGATATTAGATTTATTTAATTATTATATAAAATAAATGAATAAAAAATGTTTTTATTGATTTAAAAATCATTTAAAAATGAAAAAATGTTTTAAAAATATTTTAAATTTTAATTAATGACTTTTACTATTTTGATAATAATTTCATTAATATTTAAATATTAATGGTTATGGTTTAAAAATGTTTTAATTAATTTAAAAATCATTTAAGTAGAATATTAATGATTTAAAAATATTTGAAGTTATTAATAATAACTTTAATATTTTGACAAGTATCTTATTAATATTTTTATATTATTAAATATTAATAATGATAAGATTATTTGATAATTGAATCATTTAAAATGATTCCGATGTTTGAAAAATTATTATAAATTATAATAATTGTATATAAATTATTAAAAACTTCTGAAAAATATTATAAACGATATTTAACTTATCTAAAATAATATTGAAGCATATAGACCAAGTTTAATTGACAATCAATGTGTTAATTGTCGGATAGGGTGACCAGAACACCGAGATGAGACTAAAGTCCAACCAGACCGAACTAGTTAGACTTGTTAAGTGTTTATATAAGTTATAAACACTAATGTGGCTATATGGTAATGTGCCTAGGAGAAGTTCGACTGTAGAATACAGTGATACGTGTTGAGAATTATTGTGCTAATTGTGAGATCGATATTGTGATTATAGGTCTTTCAAACGCAGATAAGTATATTGTGTAGCTGTAATTAGCGGAGAAGGCAAGTTTCCTAACTCACCCTTGAGTTATATTCATTCAATTATTATAATGGTTAATTATTGTTAATTATGCCATGTCCAAGAATTTATTGTTGATTATTCGCAGTTAGTGCATGTTTAATAATTCAAATTGAATTACTGATTCAGAAAATATACATTTGTAGAATAACCGTTGTTGGATATTCATATCCGTAAGAAGCTAATATTGACAGTACAGATAATTCCTGTTTATTGTCGAATTATGTTGAGAAATGTCATAGCTAATTATTCTGGCTAGATGAACATTTGCTAGAACTTGATAGGTTCAAGAAGAGAAGAGAATTTAATTGTTATTGATAGATCAATGTCGGTTGTATCGGCTAGATCGAAAAAGAAAACTTGATAGGTTTGAGAAGAGAAGAGAAGAGAAGTGATTAGATATTGAAATCATTGCATTTCATTGTTAAATCAAATTCTGATTCAAAGACTGAGAAGAACAACCTTTTATATAAAGGAAACATTTTAGGTCGTATATTCGACCATTGCGCACTGTTAAGTATTATGCATAATATAGGGTATAAGGAGTTGGCCAGCTCTAAGTACTTGCAGAGGGGTATGATTTAATCTTTATGGTTATCTGATACACCTGCGTATGTATCAAAGTAAATCTTTGATAGATACCCGTGATCACTCAGCATAAATTTGGAAAACATTCCACTTTGTTATTGCGTAGAATTGATTCTTGATTATTCAATAGAATAGCGTAGAAACTTTGAAAGCGTTGTACTCTTTCATTATCAAATTATTGTGTTGCATAGATTGTGAGGAGACTTGTTAATTATTAAAGCTTTGTTCAACTATTTCAAAGTTCACCGAACTTTGGTTTCATTCTATCAAAATAGATAGTATGTTCTTATTGATTCGTATACATTTATTGTATGTCTTAACTTGCGGGGTAAACTTGTTGCTCACCCTTGCTAAATAAAATATTTCAGCTAGGAACGAAGAGGCTAGCGGGTCAAAGAAGAACAAAGGCAAAGGCAAAATGCTGGATTAGTTTTTATAAATATTATGAATATGTTGTATTTGTAAACCCTTTTTGTATATCTAAAGGGTATGTCTGTAATGTTAAGGTTAGAGAACCTGTGACTAATTTATTAACAATCTCTGTTAATGACTTATGTATTACTATTTCTATATGAATGGGTAGTTAGATGTTATTATATTGGGGATCGTGAGCACCAAACTCGGGGGTCAGGTTACCCGGATTTGGGGGTGTCATAGGTTGGTATCAAAGTTGTAGGTTATAAACCTTAAGTGGGGTGGGGGAAAACCCTAGGATTATAACCATACGCGAGATAGAGAAAACTCATTTAGAGTTCTAAGTGAGGAATTGCCGGAGTGCATCAATAGTGAGATAAGTGTACACATAGTGTGAGAAGTTTGTACTAATGAAGTACTAATCAAGTTATTTAAACTGATTTTAGGATGTCTAGAGAAGATGAAACGAGTGCAGAGATGCTAGCGGCTATTGCACCAATGCCAGTAGCCGAGGTGCCAGCGCAAAGCGAATCAGTTAAGAAGGTGGGAGAAGATGAACCTATGGTCGATCTGGGGAGCGATCATGACGATTATCCCGAGATGTATATGAGTGGAGATGAGGAGGCAGAGTCTGAGCAAGCTAAGATGGAGAAAGGGAATAAGACTAAAGTTGAAGAATAAGATCAACTATCTGTAAAAGTTCAAGAACTCCGGAGTAAGGTATTTCTCTTGGAGGAGTTATGGAAGACAGAACGAGCATTACACGAAATGATTGAAGAACGAAACGAGCTCAAGGCGCAGGTGGAAAGGATGAAGACTGAAGGTGGTGGATTGTCTGAAGGGACAATCAAGCAGCAGAAAGATAAGAATAAGCGAAAGAGGGACAACGGCAGCCCTAATTCTGAAAAGTCAAACCCAAAGAAGAAGCAAGCCTGTAGCAAGTGTGGAAAGACTCACGCATGAGAATGCATGATGTGGAAGAACGTATGCATCAACTGCAAGCAGGAAGAACATATTTCTCTACATTGTCCTAAGCCGAATTTGAGGAAGTGTTTCTCATGTGGAAGAACGGGTCACGAATTCAACAAGTGTCCCAACAAGAGGAAGACTGATGAAGGGAGTGGACGGTAGATAGCTTAAGTTTAAGCGTTAGTATCTTTTGGTAAAAGACTATGATATTAAGTGTTGTAATATCGAGAATGATGTTTACGCATATGTAAATATATATGTTTTATGAATGAAATCTTTATTTTCTATATGAATATAAGATTAAGATTAATTTGTGTGTTCTTAAAACTCATACTTATGGTAAGTTAATGACTCATAATTATATGAAATGTTTTGAACCCCTCAGCGAATGGACGCCAAAGGTCTAACTAGGATAAGTTCATACACTCATATAATTGTGGCAAGTTCCTGAACTCATAAGTGTGGTAAGTTTGATGAACTGGGAATAACTATGTGTAAATGGAGAATTGCAATTTTTTGTTTAAAGTTGTGTTGTTAATCCTGATATGATTTAAAAAGGGATAGTAATATGTGTTAAGTATTAAATGTGCTATGAACTATTTGAATAAATATTCGTTTATATATGAGAATTATGTGTTGAATTCTTATTTTGTTAAGAATTTGTGTAGAAAAAGAGAATTAATATAAGATTTTTATTTAAATCAGATCATGCCGCCTAGACGACAGAATCGAAACCAATGAGAAGAACAGTCAGTGAATAACGAAGGTGGTCAAGCTGGCCCAATGCAAAACTTTGCAAACATGATAGCCGAAGCTATGGAAAATAGGGCTCCAGCAAGAGGAAGAGCAAGAAATCAGCCAGCTGATAGATTGGCTAACTTTAAGGACTTTGAAGCGGTAGGACCGCCTGAATTCAAAGGAACCACAGATTCGATTGAAGCCCAAACTTGGGTAAAAGAGATGGAGAAAGCCTTCGTTATCGCCAGGGTAGCGGAAGAGCAAAAGACAACTTTTGCAACATATCTGATTAAGGGAGAAGCCAATTACTGGTGGGAGATGAATCAAGAGAGAGCTGGTACAGCTGTGGTGATGTGGACAAGATTCAAGGAATTGTTCTTTGAGAACTACTTTTCGCCGAGTATGTAATCCATGATGGAAGTCAAATTTCTAGAATTGAAGCAAAAAACATGTCGGTATCAGAATACGCTGCCAAATTCAACGACTTGGCTAGATTTGCACCTCATCAGGTGGATACAGAGGCGAAAAAAGAGAGAAGATTCGAGAACGGACTGAAGCCGGGGATATTCAACAAAGTAGCGGTATTGCAGATCAATACGTTCACGGCCTTGATGGAGAAGGCGTTAATTGCTGAAGGAGGGAGCGAAGCTGCATCTCGATTGCATCAGGAGAAGAAGAAGAAAACAAATGACGGTGGAAGCAGTGGGCATAGTAACGCAAATAAGAGGAAGTGGAGTGAGAATATGTGACAACCCGAGAATTTTGAATATTTTTAAAAATTTTATTAATTGATTTAAGGTTCAATATTAGAACCTAGACAGAAAATTAGTGTATGCGTTTAATATTTTTAAGAATGAATTTTGAGGATTTCAAAATTCTGTTAAGGATTTAAGTGAATTATTCAGGATTAAGGGAATAAGCGTTTATGTTTTGTGTATATGTGTGCATGATGTGGTTAATGGGCAAAGGTTGACCAAATAAACGATATCTGTAACAAACCCTAATTATATATTAAGAACATCAACGTTCTGTTAGAAAACCCTAGCGATTAACAAGAAACCCTAAAATCGGTTTTGAAACCCTAATATCGGTTCTGGGAATTTGAAACCCTAATCCGGGAACTTAAAACCCTAATCTGGGAACTTAAATGATAATTATAATTCTTAAGTGATATTAATTATAATGTTAATTAAGGTAAAGCTTAATTATTTATTAAACCCTAATTTCAAATTTATTAAACCCTAATTTATGGATTTGAAACCCTAATTTTTAATTAGATAAAAACCTAAGTTTTAATTTAATAATTGTAATGATAATTAGGAAATATTAATCCTAATTTTCAAGATAAGTAATTAGAAAACCCTAATCTAATTAGGAAATCTAATTTCGAAATTTGAAATATTATTTTTCTAATTAGAAACCCTAATTAGTGGTTTATAAACCCTAATGACCAATTACGACCCTAATTGCTAAATTAACGATTTTAATTAGGGAATGTTAATCCTAATTAGAAAGATTTAATTATGATTAAGAAATTTTAATATAATTAGAAAATCCTAATTATAATTTAGAAATATTAAATTTTTATTTTTAAAAACCTAAATTGTAAATTTTAGAAAATCAAATTGCAAGTTAAGGGTTAAAACCTAAACCCTAAGGGTTTGGCCAATGTCCAAATTGCCATTAAATTCAAAATGGAAATGACTAAAATACCCTTTAGTGCATTATTGGATTTTTGCCAAGTGGGAGAGTTGGTGAACAACCCTAGAAACTCATTGACTTTAAAATCACAGCAATCAGCCATAACTGCCAACCATTTCATTACATACTATAATACATATAGATTGGGAGAGAGAGCAAAATTATTTACTAACTTAAGTTTTGTACAACACTCAACCTATCTCTCTCAAGCTCCTCACTTTCGAAATTTATAGTTGTTCAGTCATAAAAACCAGCCCCACTAACACATTTAGCAAATCAGAAAGCTAGAATCAAAGTCAGAAATCAAAATCAAGCTTCAAAGTGGTATGAACCCTAATTCGCTAGATCTTGTTAGATGATGTAATTTATTGTTTTAAGTTGTGTATTAAGGTGTCACTTGATGATCTGGGTTACTATATAGCGAATCCATAACATCATAGTGCTCGAAATAGTCATTTTAAGAAATCTGAGAAATGATGGAAATATGGCCTGACAAGATAATATCAGGCCTTATAGATCAGTGTGTGTTAATGACTTATGGTGTTTAATGTTATAATTTTGTTCTTTGTAGTAAGGGCTTTGATCTAGGACTTGAATCAAGCCCAGATCATGAGTAGATATCAAGTTATTAAGGGTCAAAGCACGCCGACCAAAGATTGACCGGCATTTTTCTGGCAAACCAGATTGCCCAGTAACGCCTGATGCCGCTTTTTGTAGGCCTTGATCTTACTTGTGTTTTATGTTTTTGGTCGTGTTATTGGTCGGATGTTATAGACGGGTATATGAACTACTAATCCATGCTATTAGATCTCTTAGATCATAACCAGGGTGAAAGTTAATCAAGGTCCAACATGCGTTGACCACCAGCTTTAAAGAATTCTGGGAAATCCAGAACTCGCTCAAGAACAGTCTTTTTAGCCTACTTTGACCGGGTCAAATCATACTTTAATGTGGTTTTTATGCTGATATGATAATGTATTATGGTACCCTGACATCATTACTACATGTTTAAACCTTCAGAATACTTAACTAATGACCAGAACCCTAAGATATTTGAGCCACATAGTGAGGAGTATATTTAATTCCTTCAGGTTTACGGGTAACCCGTAAAACCCAAAGAGGCCTCTAACAGTAATTTTGCAAGCTTGGATCTTGCAATTAAGTGATGCTATGACTATGGAACTTGTTCAAGATTGTAGTGTTACACTCGTACTATAATAATAACACATTTTCAAGCCCAGGAACTTAATAATCAAAGATTAAATAGTGGTCAAACTACCTACCTCGGTGACTGACATGAAGCTCAAGAACAGCCTCAAGAACACCTATAGCGATTTTGTGCATCACGCTATAGGCCTTTTAGCTTAACAGCTTTTTATTATTATTATTTTCCGTAAATTAATTAAAATAGATAAAATGGTTTTTAATTATTAAAATACTAAATAAATTCTAAAAATTATTTTAAAATCTAAAAATAGTTTTTAATTCTTTAGAGTATATTTCATAAATATTTAATATTTTAGAATATAAATGGTATTTAATTTATTTAATTATAATATTAAATAAATGATTTAAAAATGATTTTTAATTCATGAAAAATAATATTATGGTATAAGAAAATATTTTAAGTTATTTTAAGTGACTTTTAATATTTTATGATGAATTTCATTAATTAATCAATATTAATGATAATTAGTTTATTTAATAAATATATTAAATAAATTATAGAAAAATAGAATAAATGATTTAAAAATTATATGGAAATGATTTAAGTGTTATAAAAATATTTTAAGTTATAAAATATAACTTTTGATATTTTGTCATGAAAATATTAATATTTTAATATTAATAGCAATTATCGGATAAAGAATTTAATTATTTAAAAATCATATAAATATGATTTTAAAGTATTAAAAAACTTTATGATATTATAAAAATATTATAAAATTATGACATATTTTTCATTAATGTTTGATATTAAATAAATATTAATGATATTAGAATTATGTGGTATTTAATTCATTTAAATATGATATTAATAAAGGAAAATCAAGATAAATGGTAATAATTATTTAAAAATTATTACGAGCGTACGAAAAATAATTCGACTATTATTAAAATTATCTGAGATAATTGTTAAGTGTTAGGCAGAGTTTAATTGAACTTAAACTCGAAATTTTGTTCGAGTAGACCGTCAGGATGTTAGAATTTTGTCAGATTCAACTCAGACTGCAAAAGTTTGACTTGATACTGATTCTTATATGAGTTGTAGACTGATAGAGTTATGTGTTATATGTTTAGGTTATTCTATGTCTATATATATAATAGTATTATATTGTGATGATATTATTCTAATATTGGAGATCTATATTACTAATATTAGGTCTTCGGATAAAGCGTTATAAATTGCGTTGCAGTAATCATGGTTCAGGCAAGTTTGTTTTTACTTAACTCTACTAAGAGTTGTTTTATTCGGATAAGCTTATGGTTAATCATTGTTGGTTGCCATGAATTGTACTCTGTACATATTGCATGTATAAGTCAGGTATGAAAAACTGATCACCTTCATTACCAGTTGGTTCAAATATATTTGTTCATGTATAATACTTGTTCAGTCATAAATTTGTTCCTGCTTGTTCATAATTATATTATAGTCAGCTTATTATTCAGACTCTTTCAATCATGATATATTGTTATATTATTGAACTTAAACTTGTTGGGCAACTTTCATGCTCACCCTTGCTATATCATGATAAAACATTGCAGATTAAATGAATTAATGCCGACATAAGGAAAGATTAAAGACAGCCCAAATTTTAGTTTACATGTGTAGTTAGAATTGTAATAGTAATGTATATAATGTTATTGTAAGGCAAGTAAGTTATGAAATGTGTATTAAGTTAAGGTTACTCGACCTCGGGGAAAAGTGTGTAACTTTAATGTATAAACAATTTATGTTTATATCTTTCGCAAAAATATTAATAGTGTATAAATGATCGAACCGGATCCGCGGTGATTCGGGACCTCGGATTCGGGGCCATCACAGTTGGTATCAAAGCTGTAGGTTATGAACCTTAGGTAGGAATACCTGAGACTAATAACCGCAGTGATTAGGATAAGATCTAACTCACATAGAGTTAGTTGGCTCAGAAGATTCAAAGACGAATCTCGACGAAGTTATAAAGATACGAGTTCCCTAACTCGATAATAAAGTTGAACAAAGAATGATGAATAGATCGAGTCTAAAAAGACCGAAAGTATAAAGGATAGGAGATCGTAAAACAAAACGATCAAGACATAGAAATGAATCGTAATATATACGATGAGATCACCCCGTGATCTGATAAGGTTATAGTATGGACGAGAATCAATCTGATGATTGAAAAGTTTACAGCAAGATTGCTATGTTAGTTGTACTATGAAATTGTACTATGAAAACTCATGAAAGAGTTATGGATTATGAATACGGATTAAATGAAATTCGTATTGAGAAAGGTGTTAGTGTTAGGTGGGGATTCAATTGAGGATTCATGTCGGCAGCTGAGTTGTATGATTCCTTGTGTGGGCGGGGAATTGTACTTGGTGTAACAACTACTTAGTTCTGACAATGATAATCATTGAAATGTTTGTGTCACGATATTTGATATATGCATGATTCCTTTCTCATGTGTATAACAGATAGATAGGTTATAGGTAGAGAATATAAGGTTAAGTACGAGTTTTTAAAACTCATACTTATGTGACATGCTTGATTCATAGTTATATGAAATATTTATGAACCCCTCAGTGAATGGACGCCAAAGGTCTGACTAGGACAAGTTCTTAAACTCATATGATTGTGGCAATTTATGGACTCATAACTGTGGTTTTACGAACTGGGTATAGTTGTGTATAAATGGAATATGGAGGATAATAGGAACAGATAGATTGTTAAGCCAATGATTATTAGTGGAGACATAAATTTTCCAAAACTCCTAGCTATGCTAGACTTCGGAATTTTGACATCAAGCTAAATACGCACTATGTGCCTTTAAAAAAAAATATGTAGACTCGTAATCATTTTTGAAACGTTTTAAAGTATAGTCTATGCTACTTATTTCAGCTAGACACAAATGATTTGAAATATCAAAATACATTTTATTTATCACTCAAGTACCATGTAACCTAGTGCAAAGATGATAAAAATTTGATGGAGTTGTAAATACAAGAATACTTAGTGTGAATTTGATCTAAAATCGTTGTTCCACTATTATATGATGTGTTATGACAAAGTCATACAATGACGACATCCTCAAATGGACTGTTAATATAGTACGGCATCATGACGTCATTCTTGAAAATATTTTCAAAAATTTTAATTTGCCAACGGGGTTTGGCTACACCTAAATAATTCGATTGAATTGAATTATGGATATGAGTCTATGCTATTCGATTCAGCTAGACTAAAGTTTATGAAAACTATAAGTGTTCATTGAAAGAAATTTCCCGAACCAAATTTCTTTGGTACGGAATCCTATGATAAGACTGAGGTGAACTATGTTGTTTGGATAAATAATCCAATCAAGTAGCGTAAATATTCGCTATACATAATTAATACGTTATGCATGACGTAAGAGTACGATAGGTTGATCACCTAAAGTACTAACAACGGTAGTTTACCTTCTTTGTGATTGTAAACATACCAAGTAATGTATTGTTTTTGGTATGATCAATACTGATTAAAACTATGTGTTCATGGTCTATATGACCCCTCAAAGACAATTTGAAAACTTTTACTCTTGTGAGTGGTGTATCAAGTAGCATGTGATAATGTGTGTGAATGGTGTAAGCAAGATGGTGTAAGGTGTAAGGTAAATTTAGGGACAAAATTTTTTAGAAGAAGGGGTGAATGTGACAACCCTGAATTTTGAATATTTTTAAAAATTTTATTAATTGATTTAAGGTTCAATATTAGAACCTAGACAGAAAATTAGTGTATGCATTTAATATTTTTAAGAATGAATTTTGAGGATTTCAAAATTCTGTGAAGCATTTAAGTGAATTATTCAGGATTAAGGGAATAAGCGTTTATGTTTTGTGTATATGTGTGCATGATGTGGTTAATGGGCAAGGGTTGACCAGATAAACGATATATGTAACAAACCCTAATTATATACTAAGAACGTCAACGTTCGGTTAGAAAACCCTAGCGATTAACAAGAAACCCTAAAACCGATTCTGAAACCCTAATGTCGGTTCTGGGAATCCGAAACCCTAATCCGGGAATTTAAAACCCTAATCTGGGAACTTAAAGGATAATTATAATTCTTAAGTGATATTAATTATAATTTTAATTAGGGTAAAGATTAATTATTTATTAAACCCTAATTTCAAATTTATTAAACCCTAATTTATGGATTTGAAACCCTAATTTTTAATTAGGAAAAAACCTAAGTTTTAATTTAATAATTGTAATGATAATTAGGAAATATTAATCCTAATTTTCAAGATAAGTAATTTCAAAATCCTAATCTAATTAGGAAATCTAATTTCGAAATTTGAAATATTAATTTTCTAATTAGAAACCCTAATTAGTGGTTTATAAACCCTAATGACCAATTACGACCCTAATTGCTAAATTAGCGATTTTAATTAGGGAATGTTAATCCTAATTAGAAAGATTTAATTATGATTAAGAAATTTTAAAATAATTAGAAAATCCTAATTATAATTTAGAAATATTAATTTTTTATTTTTAAAAACCTAAATTAGAAATTTTAGAAAATCAAATTGCAAGTTAAGGGGTAAAACCTAAACTCTAAAATTGGCTCAAACCCTAAACCCTAAGGGTTTGGCCAATGTCCAAATTGCCATTAAATTTAAAATAGAAATGACTAAAATACCCTTTAGTGCATTATTGGATTTTTGCCAAGTGGGAGAGTTGGTGAACAACCCTAGCAACTCATTGACTTTAAAATCACAGCAATCAGCCATAATTGCTAGCCATTTCATTACATAGTACAATACATATAGATTGGGAGAGAGAGAAAAATTATTTACTAACTTAAGTTTTGTACAACACTCAACCTATCTCTCTCAAGCTCCTCACTTTCGAAATTTATAGTTGTTCAGTCACAAAAACCAGCCCCACTAACACATTTAGCAAATCAGAAAGCTAGAATCAAAGTCAGAAATCAAGATCAAGTTTCAAAGTGGTATGAACCCTAATTCTCTAGATCTTGTTGGATGATGTAATTTATTGTTTTAAGTTATGTATTAGGGTGTCACTTGATGATCTGGGTTACTATATAGCGAATCCATAACATCAAAGTGCTCGAAATAGTCATTTTAAGAAATTTGGGAAATGATGGAAATATGGCCTGACAAGCTAATGTCAAGCCCTATAGATCAGTGTGTGTTAATGATTTATGGTGTTTAATGTTATAACTTTGTTCTTTGTAGTAAGGGCTTTGATCTGGGACTTGAATCAAGCCCATATCATGAGTATATATCAAGTTATTAAGGGTCAAAGTACATTGACCAGCATTGACTAGTTTTTTCTAGGCAACCCAAATTGCCCAGAACGCCTGACAGCGTTTTTGCAGGCCTTGATCTTGCTTGTGTTTTATGTTTTTGGTCGTGTTGTTGGTCGGATGTTATAGACGGGTATATGAACTACTAATCCATGTTATTAGATCACTTAGATCATAACCAGGGTGAAAGTTAATCAAGGTCCAACATGCGTTGACCACCAGCTTTAAAGAATTCTGGGAAATCCAGAACACGCTCAAGAATAGTCTTTCTAGCCTACTTTGACAGGATCAAATCGTACTTTAATGTGGTTTTTATGCTGATGTTGTAAGACCCCAACTTTTATGAATAAAAGATGAATTTTCTATAAATATCATTTTTGAATATTATGGAATGAATTTGATATAATGTAATAGTTGCGGGTAATATTTATAAATTTTGCAAAGTACGCAAGTTGTTATATAATATTCGATTGGTCGGGGAATATTCGTTTTAATAGGGAATATTCGTACAACGACACAATTATTGGTGGACCCCACAACGGATATTATTGTCGGATTTAGAAAACGACAAAAATACTTTATGAAATAACGGCGGAAGTTTTACCGTTAATCTGTTGAAACACCCGTGTTAAAAAGTACAATGAATACGCCAGAATTGCACAAAGAGTACACACGGTTTTGATTATTGATGCTTATGTGATAAGTCACCAGTTTTGTTTTATTGGTATTATTAATGTAATAAAACAGAAAAAGCTTTTTTATATAAAATGTAAATACTTTTATAAAGTTATTCGCTTTTATTAGTCTAATAGTAAAATCTTTTTATATAAAATGTAATACTTTTATAAAGTTATCTATTTTTTAGACAATAATTAGAATATATTATATTTTATTATTCATAATGTTTGCATAGTAAAATCTTTTATAAAGTTATTCGTTTTATTAGATTATAAATATAATATATTATATTTTATTTAAAAGATTTTGCTTTAAATATGGACCATCGATTAAAGTAAATCAATCTCGATCGTTCATGAGTTAGTTAGTTACTATGCACTATTTTTCTATAAATAAAGCTCATTCCTTCATTATTTCTTTTAATTCAATTTGAAACTCTAGAGAGAAATTATAGAGAAGCTATAGAAAAGTGTTCTCTCCTTCCTACTACTTTATATTCGCTTTCTTTTACTTGAAGGAATATTATTTATTGTACTGTAGTAGGGGTATTATTTCTTTTGTATTCATGAAGAGAACTTCTATTATTCCATTCTTTATTATTCTCACCGAATAACCAAGATACGCGACTACCCTATACTTGGTGACATTCTTCTAATATTCCGCCTTAATTATTATTCTCGTTGGAATATCCTGTTCAGGCATTTACGCCGGGACCGGTTCCGCTCATTATTATTATTCTCGCTGAATATCCTCGTTTGTACATTTTACAGGACCGGTTCCGTCATTATTATTATTCTGTTGAATATCTTGTCTGTAAGCGCCACGCCTGGGACCGGATTCTCGTCTTTATTATTACGTTGGAACATCCACAGGTGCAAATTTTGCTTCGACCTCGTTTTTAGATACTATTTATTAATCTGCTGAATAACTTGTCTATGCAAAGTACCGCATGCATGGTGATTTCTTTTGTTATTCCATTCGTTATTATACTCAGTTGGTTAAAGTTTTGATTTTTATACTCCATGAAATTAGTGGAATATCCTTGATATTTGCACTTCATCCAGTATCTTTTCATGGAAATATTCTTCTGAGCATTCTTGAATTTTACTCTACAAAGCAGTATCATGTTCACAATTTGGACGTTATTGGTTCATGGATAAATTAATTCTTGAACTTTTTTTTATTGAATTCTTATATCATTGTCATCATCCTCATGTCTATATTATATTGAAAGTCATCTGTGGCCTGTAGTGCATAGATGGACTTGGTATGATTATAACCAGGGATTATTCGGTATAATCATGACCTTAATTTTATAAATGATGTGGAAAAAGTCCTCATTGGCCCGTAGTGCATTGATGGATAGTTGTTGCCATGATCATGACCATTAATGAATACACAAATATTCTTGGCCCGTAGTGCATGCATAATTGTGGTCATGATACTAAAGAATATCCTTGGTCGTAGTGCAGGGGTGATTCGATGATGTGGATTATTTATTAAGTTGAGTCCTAGCGATAAAAGTCATGAAAAATGTTTTAAATCATAGAAGATAGTAGATTTTATTCTCTACTTGACTCTTCTAATGGATTGCTTGTTCCGCTGCAGTTAAACTTGATGTTTGTTATATTTTATCAGTTTAACACTGTTGAAGGCTAATGATAATTTATTCTGCATTATCTTAGTCATAATATTTCTTACTGGGCTAGTTGAGCTCACCCTTTCTTTCACTGTTCTCTTCAGGAAATGAGAATATAGCTGGGACGAGTCGGGGAACGGAGTGATGGACCAGATGATAGTATTAGTAGTCCTCACTATTCTTTTAAATAGTGTGACAATAAATGTAATGAGGACTTATTCTGAGAGTGGATATTATCTGGAAGACAATATTTGTATTAAAACTCACAGCTCTCTTGTTGTATATTAAAGATTGTATTTGTATTCTGTACCATGTATTTGGTGACTCAGAATAGGTGATGTATACCTATTTTGGGGGCGTCACAGTTGGTATCCAAGCTTAGGGATATGATCCCTGGCTAAGATGTGAAAATAGAACTAGGAGGGGAGAGACGGGGAATTCTTCGCTAGTATGACCTACCTAAGTTTTTCTTTGGTATTTAATTGGTCACGTAATATAGGGATAATATGTTACATGTCTCTATTAACCTTTTGTTTTGTGGCGATTCTAAAAATGACATCCGAGAATGTTGAGAATAGCAATGGAGCACAAAGCACATGTTAATTCACCACATATCAATAATCAGGATAATGTGTATCAGGAAGGCGACAATTCTCATGCAAACAACAACACTGACCAAATGATGAATGATGGAATGTTCAAAGGCCTTATGTAATTCATGCAACAGCAGGCGAGAGCGGCTCCTGTCCAAAATATAGGTGGAACCACTGGAAACTCTCGGACGGTCACCGCTAAATAGTTCAAGGAGCTGGGACCACCGAGTTTATTGGAGAGCCAAAACCACTTAAGGCGGAAGCATGGATAAAGCAGATCACCAAGATATTTGATGTCTTGGGATGCTCCGAGGAGCAAAAGGTTCCCTTTGCCGCCTTTATGTTGCGAGGAGAGGCAGATTACTGGTGGGAATCGGTAAAGCGTACTCAACCTGCCGCACTAAAAATGTCTTGGGAGAAGTTCCAAGAACTATTCAATGACAATTACTTTCCCGAGAGTATTTGTCACATGAAGGAGGTGGATTTCATCAAGTTGGAACAGAATAATATGACTGTGTCGTAGTACGAAGAAAAGTTTGCCGAGTTGTCCCGGTTTGCGTCCCACTTGGTGGATAATGAAGAGAGAATGACGTGAATGTTTTTAAGAGGTTTGAAGCCGGAGATACGTCAACATCTTATTTCTCATAAACCGTGTTTGTATTCAGATGTTGTAAATATGTCTCAGTTAGTGGAGCGCGATAACGAGTCAACGTTACCAAAAGAGAGAGCAATGCAAGAAAATGATAATACCAATGAGAACAAATATCAAGAGGTGACAACAAGTGTGGAGGAATCAACAGGCGAAATGGTAACCACTTGAAGTGGTAATCGTGGCCAAAATAATAAGAATGGACATTTCAAGAAGAGAGATTCAACAATGATGGAAAGACATCAAGACCAAAGACTGTTGTTAAGGAAGGAGAACGACCACCTATCATATGCTTCAAATGCGGAGGGGAGGGACACATCACCAAGTCGCTGATGTCATTCCAAAGTATGTTATAATTGTGGAAGAGAAGGTCACTTAGCTTGATTTTGTCGCTCACCAAAGACTAGTTCAAATTAGGATGGAGGCACCAAAGGTCGCTCCGAAAAAGTCAAAGCCAGAGTGTAAGGGAGAGCATTTGTTGTGACCTCCCGAAAGCAAGGAACCCGAATGAGGTCATCACGGTAAGCTTATCATAAACTCTAAATAAGTCTATACTTTCTTTGATACCGGTTCTACCCATTCTTTTATTTCTCCTACTTGCCAACGATTAAAATCGACTCAGAGAAATTAGACTTTGACTTATCTGTGGAAACTCCGCTGGGAGAAACCTTCATTACATCCACTCGCTTATAAGTCTTGTTTGGTTCAAATCGGTACCCTCACATTACCTGTCGATCTTATTTCATTGAAAATACTTGTATTTGACGTGATTCTAGGGATTGATTGGTTAACTACTCATCATGCAAAAATTGATTATTTTCGTAAGGTTGTTAGCTTTCATATTCCGAATTAACCTATTATGCGAATTCAAGCGACCAAACCATTAAAATCAATCACGGTCATCTCAAACCATAAAGCTATTCGTTTATTGAAAAACGGATGTCAAGCTTTCTTAGCCCACGTCACAGATCTAATCAAAAATACGTCAGTTTTGAATGATATTTCTATTGTTAATAAATTTCCTGACGTATTCCCTAAAGAACTTCCTGGCCTACCCCCAGAGCGTGAAATTGAATTTTGTATCGACCTTAAACCTGGTACAAAACCCATTTCAAAAGCCCCATATCGAATGGCACCTATTGAACTTCAGGAGTTAAAGACCCAACTGTAGGAATTGTTAGACATTGGATTTATTCGTCCTAGTACTTCTCCTTGGGGTGCTCTTGTTCTATTCGTGAAAAAGAAAGATGGGAGTATGCGACTTTGTATTGATTATCGGGAGTTGAATCATGTCACCATCAAAATAGGTACCCATTGCCATGTATTGATGACCTATTTGACCAAGTTGCAAGGAGCCAAATTCTTTTCAAAGATTGATCTTCGTTCCGGATATCACCAATTGAAGATTAGAACCGATGACATTCCAAAGACGGCTTTCAGAACTCGTTACGGGCATTATGAATTCCTAGTCATGTCCTTTGGATCGACTAATGCTCCTGCTGCCTTCATGGATATAATGAACCGAGTATTCAAGGAATATTTGGATTACTTTGTGGTCGTCTTTATTGATGACATCCTTATTTATTCCAAAACCTGTGAAGATCATGAGCAACACTTGAGGCTGACACTCCAAAAGCTTCGCGAATACAAGCTTTATGCCAAGTTAAAGAAATGTGAGTTCTGGCTTGAGGAAGTAGCATTCTTTGGGCACGTAGTATCAAGTCATGGAATATCGCTTAACCTTTTGCAAAGATTGAAGCAATTCAAAGTCGAGCAACCTAAATCGATGATCAAGTACATAGCTTTCTCGCTTAATGGTTATTATCGGAGATTCGTGGAAGGATTTTCTCGAATAACTACTCCATTAACTCAGCTGACTTGGAAAGATACAAAGTTCGGTTGGAGTGAAGAATGTGAGAAGAGTTTTCAAGAACTCAAGAGGAGACTCATTTCAGCACCTGTTCTGACAATACCATCTGGCTCGGAGGGATTTGTCGTCTACAATGATGCTTCGGGTAAAGGGTTGGGATGTGTTCTCATGCAACATGGGAAAGTCATAGCCTATGCCTCAAGACAACTCAAAGAATATGAGAGGAATTATCCTACTCGACCGACCTAGAGTTAGCAAACGTTGTCTTCGCCTTAAAATTTGGAGGCATTACTTGTATGGGGAGAAGGTGGAGATCTTTACGGATCATAAAAAGCCTCAAATATTTCTTCACTCAAAAGGAACTCAACATGCGACAACGACGTTGGCTTGAACTGCTGAAAGATTATGATCATACCATCCAATACCATCCTCGAAAAGCGAATGTAATGGTGGCGCATTGATAGAAGATAAGATAATATGCAAATACACGAGTGCGATATTGTCAACACAAAGGCCCATTTTGTGTGACTTGCAAAGGATGAAGATAGAGTTAAAGACTCCAAGGACCCATGTGATGATGACGAATATACGAGTAGAACCGACTTTAATTGATAAAGTTAAAGTTGCTCAAGCTACAGACCTGGAGCTGATGCATATGAGGAAGAAAGTGCAAGAAGGTGCTATGCCGGAAGCAAGAATCGATGAAGAAGGAATACTTCGAGTCAACTCCAGACTTTGTGTTCCTAACGACCCTGATTTAAAGTATAAAATCATGATGGAGGAGCATAACACACACCATTTGAAATCCATCATGGGAGTACCAAAATGTATCATGATATTCGTCATACATTTTGGTGGAGCAATATGAAGAGAGAGATAGCGTTGTTTATCTCAAGGTGTCTAACTTGTCAACGAGTTAAAGCGGAGCATCAAGTACCAAAAGGTCCATTGCAACCACTTGAAATTCCGTAATGCACATTACCGTGGATTTCAAGCACGGCCTTCCTAAGGTTTCTCAAGGTATAGATGCGATTTGGGTCATTGTTGATAGATTGACCAAGTCCGCTTCATTTCTTACCGATACGAGAAACTTATACACTTGAACGTCTTGCTCATGTGTACATAAATGAGATTGTAAGACCGCATGGTATGCTAGTATCCATAGTTTCGATCGAGACCCAAGATTCACTTCACAATTTTGGGTTAGTTTGCGTAAAAGCTATGGGCACAGATTCTGATTTAGCTTCGGCATATCATCCTCGGACGGACGACCAGACGATTTGAGAGGACTATTCAAACTCTTGAAGATCTATTAACACTCGTGTCCTTGATTTCAAGGGAAGTTGGGACAAGTTCTTACCATTGGTGGAGTTTTCCTACAACAACAGTTATCAAGCAAGTATTGGCATGGCTCCATTCGAAGCGTTGTATGGAAGAAAGTGCCGTTCTCTAGTATGCTGGGATGAGGTGGGAGAAGCAAAGTTGTTGGTACCGAAGTTGGTACGTATGACTACAGAAAAGATTCAAACGATCCGGCAACGTATAAAAACCTCACAAGATCGACAAAAGAGTTATGCTGATCTTCATCGAAAGGATGTGGAATTTGATATAGGAGATCATGTGTTATTACGTGTTGCTCCATGGAAAGGGGTTACAAGATTTGGAAAGAGAGGAAAGCTCAATCCTCGATTCATCGGCCCATTTTTAATCCTCGATCGAGTAGGAACTATGGCCTATAAACTCAATTTACCGCCAAGTATGTCTAGTGTTCATAACGTTTTTCACATATCCATGTTACGTAAATATGTGAAAGACCCGAACCACATTATTGAGTTAGAACCAGACGAAATAGCAAAAGATTTGACGTATGAAGAGGTTCCTGTTCAAATCTTGGATAAGAAGGAACATATTCTATGCTCCAAGGTTATACCTCAAGTCAAATTTTGTGGAGAAACCACGATGTTGAGGAAATAACTTGGGAGTTAGAATCTGAAATGAAATCAAGGTATCCTTACCTCTTCGACATACCAGGTACGTACTCTAATTTCGAGGGCGAAATTTCATAAGAATGGGAGATTGTAAGACCCCAACTTTTATTAATAAAAGATGAATTTTCTATAAATATCATTTTTGAATATTATGGAATGAATTTGATATAATGTTATAGTTGTGGGTAATATTTATAAATTTTGCAAAGTACGTAAGTTGTTATATAATATTCGATTAGTCTGGGAATATTCGTTTTAACAGGAAATATTCAGCATAACCAAGACAATTATTGGTGGACCCTACAACGAAATTATTGCTCGGATTGAGAAAATGACAAAAATACTTTATGAAATAATGGCGAAAAGTTTTACCATTAACTCGTTGAAACACCATGTTAAAAATACAATGAATACGCGTAGTTACCAAAGAATACTTACGGTTTTGATTATTGATGTTTATGTGATAAGTCACTCGCTTTTTGTTTTATTGGTATTATTAATGTAATAAAATGTAAAAGCCTTTTATATAAAACATAATACTTTTATAAAGTTATTCATTTTATTAGGCTAATAGTAAAATATTTTTATATAAAAATGTAATACTTTTATAAAGTTATCTGCTTTTTTTTAGATAAATAATTAGAATATATTATATTTTATTATGCATAGTGTTTACATAGTTCTGCGATAGTGTTTGCATAATAAAATCTTTTATAAAGTTATTCGTTTTATTAGATTATAAATAGAATATATTATATTTTATTTAAAAGATTTTGCTTTAAATATGAACCATCAGATTAAAGTAAATCAATCTCGACCGTTCATGAGTTAGTTACTATGCAGTCCATTTTTCTATAAATAGAAGCTCATTCCTTCATTATTTCTTATGAATTCACTGAAACTCTAAAGAGAGAAATTATAGAGAAGCTATAGAAAAGTGTTCTACTCCTTCCCTACTCTTATATTCAGTTTCTTTTACGGTAAGGGATATTATTTGTTGTACTCGTAAGGGGTATTATTTCTTTTGTATTCATGAAAAGAACTTCTGTTATTCCATTCTTTATTATTCTACTAGAATAACCAGTATACGCGGACTACCCTATACTTGGTGACATTCTTCTAATATTTCGCCTTTATTATTATTCTATTAGAATATCATAATTCATATGTTCTGGCCTTTACTTTTAACGGTTCCGCTTTATTATTATTATTCTGCTGGAATATCCTCGTTCAGACGCTTTCGCCAGGACCGGTTTCCGCTCTTTATTATTATTTTGTTGGAATATCATGTTCAGGCGCTTACGCCGGACCGGGTTCCGCCTTTAATATTCTCATTGAACATCCCGTCGCTCTGAATTTCACCGACCGTTCCGCCAGTTTATTAATCTGCTGAATAACTCATCTATCTGGGCACCGCATGCATGGTGATTTCTTTTGTTATTCCATTCGTTATTATACTCAAATTGGTTAAAGTTTTGACTTTTATACTCCATGAAATTAGTGGAATATCCTTAATATTTGCACTTCATCCAAAGATCTTTCATGGAAATATTCTTCCGAGCATTCTTGAATTTTACTCTACAAAGCAAAGATCATGTTGACAATTTGGAAGTTATTGGTTCATGGATAAATTAATTCTTGAACTTGTTTTATTGAATTCTTATATCATTGTCATCATCCTCATGTTTATATTATGTTGAAAGTCATTTGTGGCCTGTAGAAGGTATAGATGGACTTGGTATGATTATAACCGTGGATTATTCTTATAATCATGGCCCGTAGTAATGTTACAAATGATGTGGAAAAAGTCCTCATTGGCCCATAGTGCATTGATGGATAGTTGTTGGCATGATCATGACCATTAATGAATACACAAATATTCTTGGCCCGTAAGTGCATGGATAATTGTGGTCGTGATACTAAAGAATATCCTCGGTAGTAGTGTAGGGGTGATTCGATGATGTGGATTATTTATTGTCGAGTCCCAATGATAAAAGTCATGAAAATGTTTTAAATCATAGAAGATAGTAGAATTTATTCTCTACTTGACTCTTCTAATGGATTGCTTGTTCCATTACCGCAGCTTAAACTTGATGTTTGTTATATTTTATCGCTTTAACATCATTGAAGGCTAATGATAATTTATTCTCGCATTATCTTAGTCATAATATTTCATCTTGGGCTAGTTGAGCTCACCCTTTCTTTCTTTCGTTGTTCTCTTCAAGAAATGAGAATATAGCCGGGACGAGTCGTGAAATCCGAGTGATGGACCGATGATAGTATTAGTAGTCCTCACTATTCGTTAAATAGTGTGACAATAAATATAATGAGGACTTATTCGAGAGTGGATATTGTCTAGAAGACAATATTTGTATTAAAACTCACAGCTCTCTTGTTGTATATTAAAGATTGTATTTGTATTCTGTACCATGTATTTGACGACTCAGAATAGGTGATGTATACCTATTTTGGGGGTGTCACATATATGATAATGTATTATGGTACCCTGACATCATTACTACATGTTTAAATCTTCAAAATACTTAACTAATGACCAGAACCCTAAGATATTTGAGCCACATAGTGAGCACTCGAACTTGTCTGGGTTTATGGGTAACCCAGAAAACCCAGCAGGCCTCTGACAGTAATTTTGTGAGCTTGGATCTTGCAATTAAGTGATGTTATGACTATGGAACTTGTTCAAGATTGTAGTGTTACACTCATACTATAATAATAACCCATTTTCAAGCCCAGGAACTTAATAATCAAAGATTAAATAGTGGTCAAACTACCTACCTCGATGACTGACATGAAGCTCAAGAACAGCCTCAAGAACACCTATAGTGACGGGTCTATCGCTATAGGGCCCTTTAGCGACAGTTTTTGTGACAACCCCAAAATAGGTCCATTCCATCCAACCCATTATGAGTCGCCAAATACATGGTACAAAAAATAACTACCACTTTATTACAACAATTGTTGTGCAAAATACAACAACACATATACTGTGAGTTTGGATACAAATATATATACCAACTGTGATTCTGGACACCAACTTGTGTAGCACGTCACAATGATACCTTACATAAATGTATAGTCAAAAACTGTTTTAGAAATTAGAATCTTTGGGAAGTGCTCAAGGAAACCTTCGTACATGGGAGGCCATGCTTCTAGGTTATGATAGATATCATATGGCCACAGAATTATCCTTAGTTAACCCAATAGAACCCAAAGAAAAATGAGAAGATTACTATCATATTCTTCCCAATGGTGAGTCTTCTCTTGACTTATCATTATCTCCACTGTCTCAAATTGAGAATTATACTTCAAACAAACACCAAGATTATATAGGTAGTGCTCGTAAATATACTCAGCATGTGGATGAGCACAACCCTGTCTTATTATGACATGAGTATGTCATTAGACATCTTGTATGATAGTGGCAAAACACCCTTCCAACGTTGGGTTCGCCTCTCCCTATATGATTCACCAAATATAACTACTAAAAGATGTATACAACACACTTTTCTATACTTGTTTAGGAGAACTCCACAAACTAGAGACCACCGCTCTATTCCTTGTTACCCCCGCTCGAATTAAACTACACTTTTATTACAGAAAGGAATTGTGAAGCAAAAGGGTGAGCACAACTAGCTCAATAAAAGAATATCATGACTAAAGATAATTAAATTATCAATAGCCTCCACCAATAACAAATCGAGATTTAGAACATATGGTAGATGATAAAAATTTCAACCATAGTTGCAAAGTAAACGAGCAATCCATTAGAAGAGTCAAATAGACAATACAGTCTATTATCTTTTCCATGTTAAAAGTACACCAACAATGTTTTATCCATGTAACATCAATCAACAGTTCCTTTCCACAATTATATGAATATCTCATAATCATAATTGTGATTCTAAATTCTCTTCGCACCCGTGATCTAATATAATTTTCATCACATGTCTTTACGAAACATCAAAGATCATGGTTATACCAAATCACGCCTCACATTCATAATCATACTAATAAATTCATCTTTGCACTACGGGCCAAAGATATTCATCAACAGTCATCTTTGCACTACGGGCCAAAGATATTCATTAACAGCTCATCTTTGCACCATCTTGGCCAAAGATATTCATTAATAATTCATCTTTTACTCTACTTGTGCCAATGATATTCCTCAACAGTTCATATTTGCACTTCTACAAGCCAAATATATTAATATCTCAAAGAAATATATAATCATTTGAAATTTATATAAACAATAATTATAACCATGTTGATCAATTCACCTTTGCACTTAAGCTAAAGATATTCAATTATAAATTCCATGTTCATGATCATACCAATCACAATTCAACTTTTCACTACTGGCCAAAGAGAACCCTAGTCATGATCATACCAATAATTTACTCATCTTTACACTCCACTGAAAGAGAATTTCAACATCAGGGTTATAAAAATATTATATATGATAATAAAATCAATATAATCAATATATAGTTTTAATCTCCAGAGTAATATTCATAAATCAACTATAATTTGGTTAGAAAAAGAAACCAATTTTGTAGTGAATAGTACTCGTAAATAGTAACTCATGAATAGTAACTCATGAATAGTAACCCTGACACAAAAAGGTAGAAGTTCCACAATAAAATCCATACCAATATTTCGGTATAATGATATTGAAAGAATAACATTTCTTAAACTTATAAACAATTTATTTTAATTGTTACACTTTACTAAATAATGCATTTAATCATCATAAAATGCCAAACTTATAAGATTTCATCACCAATAACCAAAACCCTCGTCAAAAAGCTGCATATACCACATATATGATTCTCAAGCCATAAAAGCATATTTTCCAATTTTCTTCCTTCACATAACATATTTAACTCATTTATTCATAACAAGTTCATTTTCATGAAAAATACCAAATCAGTTCCAAAAATATTTCTTTTCTGGGATTTAGCAGAATATAGTCCCATATTGAACATATATTTTTCTTAGAATTTTTAAAATTCATTTACTATTTTTCATATGGTCAAAACCGCCGAATATTTAGACATTTATCATAAATTGTATTTTTATCCAAAAATTCTGAAATTCAAAGAGTACACTGATATTATATAGATGTACTCCCAATAAAAATTTCATCAATTTTGGAGTTAACCACAAGAAATTATAAGCGGTTACTTTTAAAATAGTCTTTTCTCATAAAATTCATAACTCTTAATCTATACATCCAAAAATCACCATTTTTGGACACAATCAATAAAACTCATCAACATATCATTTCAAATTTTTCCAGAATTTGTTTGAAGGTCGGAAGAAGTACGAACTGAAAAATATAACCACCCTTAAAATCCCTTACTATCCCTTACCTCAAAAGAGCAGTACTTCTGACTGGAATATCGGATGAAAAACCGAAGGAAACTTCTACTAAATAGTAACTCTCAAAGTATCTAAATACTCTCAAAAATATGCTTGATAATATAGAGAAAAAAAACTTGTTTACGGTGTGATTTTAATTCTAACTTAGCCCTCTATTTATAGGAAAATTTTAGCGAGACTTGACTCGCAACTTTGATGGCTTTACTCGCTACTATTCTCACCCACCACATTTGAAATAAAATTCAGCACATTTCTTCACCAACCACAAGTGGGGCCCACTCAATTCTAGAATTTTCCACCAAAATGCTAAATTCGGATACTTGATAATTTACGAACCATTCACCTCTTAAAATTCATAACAAATCATACGTTCATTTTTAACGGTTCAAAATTTGTGGACATATACTCAACTTATATATGTATAACATATCCAAAAATTACAACGATCCAGCGGTCGGATTAAAAATTATAACTCACATAATATATCTCAAAAACACTTTGGTTTAATTTTTAATATCTTCATTCCGACAAAAATACTGATAAAATACCTCAACATTAATTCCTTCATTTATAACCACATAAATAAATCCATCATTTATATCCACATCAAATAAATATTTCCTTATCATATAAATCAATAATTAATTATTCACAAATAATATTACAGAATCACAATTATGACAACCAGGCCGTTCCTAGGAAAGAGCCTTTCCAATAAGAATTTCTCCTTACTGGCGCGCAATTAGGTGACCAAACCTCTCCTTGACAGAACTTTCTAGACATTGCCAATAATGCTATCTAATAATATTATTCAAATAATATGAATTATTGATCTGATAATGAGAAATATTGTGCAGTGATAATTATTGAAACAACAATAATATAAAATATCAACGCAGCAATTATCGAATCAATAAAATAAAATATTGAACAGTAATTACTGTAACAATTATTGAGTAGTGCCTTCTTATGTAAGGATCAATAATTCAAAAATCTTTGTAAACGCGGTGTCTTCTCTTGTGCAAACACGCCGTATTCTTCAGATTTTAACCACCGGGTATTCCAACGATTATTAATTGATAACGATTACGTAGTTATTTATAAAAACTTAATTTTGTCGTTTTCTTCATCCGAATGATTATTACGTTATGGGCCCACAAATGGTTGCGCCGTAAATGCGAATATTCCCGAAGCGAAAAGAATATTCCATGACCAAACGAATATTCTTCGACAACAATGAATATTTTATAACCACTTGTGTATTTTGAAAAAAAAATTTATATATCACCCTTAACATTAACTTTTATCAATTTAACCATTTATTGAATAGTAATTATAAGAAAAATTGAATACTTTTATTTCATAAAATTAGTGGTCTTACGTTTTATTATAATTATTTTCCTAAATTAATTAAAATAGATAATAATGGTTTTTAAATATTAAAAATACTAAATAAATTACGAAAAATTATTTCAAATCAAAAATAGTTTTTAATTATTTAGAGTATATTTTATAAATATTTAATATTTTTGGAATATAAATGATATTTAATTTATTTAATTATAATATTAAATAAATGATTTAAAAATGATTTTTAATTCATAAAAATCATGAAAATAATATTATAGTATAAGAAAATATTTGAAGTTATTTTAAGTGACTTTTAATATTTTATGATGAATTTTATTAATTAATCAATATTAATTATAATTAGTTTATTTAATAAATATATTAAATAAATAATGGAAAAATAGAATAAATGATTTAAAAATCATATGAAAATGATTTAAGCGTTATAAAAATATTTTAAGTTATAAAATATAACTTTTGATATTTTGTCATGAAAATATTAATAGCAATTATCTGGATAAAGAATTTAATTGTTTAAAAATCATATAAATATGATTTTAAAGTATTAAAAAACTTTATGATATTATAAAATTATGACATGTTTTTCATTAATGTTTGATATTAAATAAATATTACGATATTAGAATTATGTGGTATTTAATTCATTTAAATATGATATTAATAAAGGAAAAATCAAGATAAGTGGTAATAATTATTTAAAAATTATTACGAGCGTACGAAAAATAATTCGACTATTATTAAAATTATCTGAGATAATTGTTAAGTGTTAGGCAGAGTTTAATTGAACTTAGACTCAAAATTTTGTCCATTGACTGCAACCGGCTTCGGATGTTAGAATTTTGCTTCAGGTTCAACTCGCAATCATAAAAGTTTGACTTGATACTGATTCTTATATGAGTTGTAAACTGATAGGGTTATGTGTTTAGGTTATTCTATGTCTATATATATAATAGTATTATATTATGATGATATTATTCTAATATTGGAGATCTATATTGCTAATATTAGGTCTTCGGATAAAGCGTTATAAATTGCGTTGCGATAATCAACGGTTCAGGCATGTTTGTTTTTACTTAACTCTAGTAAGAGTTATTTTATTCGGATAAGCTTATGGTTAATCATTGCTGGTTGCCATGAATTGTACTCTGTATATATTGCATGTATAAGTCAGGTATGAAAGACTGATCACCTTCATTACCAGTTGGTTCAGATATATTTGTTCATGTATAATACTTGTTCAGTCATAAATTTGTTCCTGCTAGTTCACAATTATATTATTGAATTATAGTCAGCTTATTATTCAGACTCTTTCAATCATGATATATTGTTATTGTCGACGTCGGGATTTTTAGATGTCCCTTTCCGTTACTTGTTCTTTGGTGTTCTCATTATAGGTGAGATTTGTTTGAAAAAACAAGTGAAAAAGGTTCGACATGTTTAATGTCGACGATAGACTGTTAAGAGTCGCCAGTTGGTTTTTTTAAATGGTTGTACCAACACAACCGAGAAAAGGTTTGCACATTGACCCAGTGATGTGACACTGCTAAACGGGTCGATGAAACCGAGATTCATTAGGGTGTGGGGACTTGGTTATGCGGAGGGAAGATGTTAGGCACCCCCCCGACATCCGTGTTACCACGGTGACCGCCTCTTTTCAAGAAACTATTATCCTGAATGTGTGTGTGTGGGTCAATGTGTCAAGTTATTTAGAAGTAGTAGTGCGAGGCCTCGTCACACCTATATACACAGGGTTTGAATTTATGTAAAATTCAATTTTAAGCAAGATATGGCAAAGATGTTTTATAAAAGAGGTTTTTCAAACCCCGATGCTCAATAGTAATTGAGACCTTTACACTCCCATTTTATTAAGTGTTCGACTTGATTGATTTTATTTATGATGCAGGCATGTTAAATAATGTACAAAATAATGCCGACTTCCTCATGGGTATGGAAACCATCTCGAGGAAATTCGCACAACCGCAAAAATAATTTACAAGTTACTTACAAATTGAAAATGTCCATCACGAACCAAATCTAGATCCAATGGGTCAATCTGTGATCACATGATTCCTAGGCATATGATACCGTAATTTGTATGAAAGCGAAGGCGTATATATATATATATATATATATATATATATATATATATATATACAGATGATCACCAACCACGAAGCACCTCCATGGGGATCGAAATGTAAATAAAGTCAGAATAGTTATCAACCGCCACGAGGAAACTCCAAAGGGACAAAACATAAATAAAGTCAGAATACGGCCAACCGCCACGAAATGAAACTCCAAAGGGACGAAATATAAATAAAGTCAGTAAAGCGATCAACCACCACAAAGTAAATTCCAAACGGACGACATATATATATATATATATATATATATATATATATATATATATATATATATATATATATATATATAGATAAAAGCAATAAACGCATCTGGATGTAAAATACAGGCTCATCGAATGTAGTTCGACAATATATATATATATATATATATATATATATATATATATATATATATATATATATATATATATCAAAGTGAATAAACGCATATAAGAATCCGTGCTCATATAATATAGTTCGATATATATATATATATATATATATATATATATATAAACGCACTGCATAAAGTCTAGGCTCATCGAACAAAGTTTGACACACGCTAATATATATATATATATATATATATATATATATATATATATATATATATATATATAAAAGTAAATAAACACCTGCATCAAGTTCAAGCTCTTCGAACAAAGTTCGATACATATAATTAATATATATAAATGTATATATATATATATATATATATATATTAAAGCAAATAAACGCCTGCATCAAGTTCAGGCTCAATCGAGGCATAACTCGATAATGTTAGTCAATATATATATATATATATATATATATATATATATATAAATCGAATGAAACCACGGATCAAAGTCCTCTGCAAAAGCAAGTAACACGACTCTCAACGCTGAAGAAGGGTGTGTGCAGAGAGATGAAGAGAAAGACTCTAAAGTGTGTGAGAAGGCTTACAAATGACCGCCAAAGAAGACTTCTATATCTTTAGAGTGGGTAAACACCGACTTTTGTAGGTACAAAAGGGCTATATATGAGCTCACATGTGTTTAAAAGGGAAAGTACATCGCATGGGTGAGGTGAGTGCAGGCAAATTGCTGTGGCTTCCTCGCTTTTTTTCTTCTCTTACAAAATGGGCAAATTTAAGCTCCTCTATTTATAGGCAATTTAGTCACAGGTGTACTAGAGGCAACCCGGTGGGCCCGGGTTTTCAGTCGGGTCGTCTCAAAAGCACGTGCACTCAAGCAATCGTAATGTCCACTCAAACTTTTAGAAGTGCAATCCAGGCATCCGCTTGAGGTATATAGACCTATTTCGACCGCCGTTGTCGAGAGTTTTATGATGACATGGGATCAGAGCTTGTACGGTCATTGAAGATGGGACGATGCCCTCCGGCCTTCAAGCTTCAACTTTCATCCGCTACTCCCCGCACAATAGTCACTCGGGATTGGTTAGTCTTGTGGGACATTGTTGCGAGAGAGATGTTGAGACGACGTGGCGTGGCATCGCGTTGGCTAGATGACGATGTTGCCCTCACCGGCAGTTATCGCCGGATTAAATGAAAGCAGAGACGCTTGCTCAAACTTTGCTAGATTGGATCGCCGTAATTTGTTGAAGGTCCTCATTGTCATCTTTGAGGTGTGCCTGCCTTCCCAATGTTATCACCGGTTGGTACAAGGTATCTCGCCAGAGCGCCGAGATTGAAGTCGGTTGCATTTGAAACAAGCATTTCTGGGGTTATCGCCGAAACTGCATTCCTTGGGGTTATCAGCAAGGGTGGTGGCTATTCCCATGGTTGGGACTGAGACTGGATACCTCAGGGTTATCTCCGAGATTAATCAGTCTTCTCCGGTGTATGTTTCGGTATTGATCTCGCATGCCTCGTGGTTACATCCGAGGTTGGAATTGTTACTCCAAGAGTGGGCTCCGGTTGATGCTTTAGCTTCCTAGTATCTCCATGGATTTGGATTATCTTTCGTGGTTCTCTCTTAAAAGACGAATTTGTCCTCCTACAATGTTAGTAACAATAGTATAGAAAATTTCGAGTGTCTACAGATGCCCCTCTTTATCATACTCATGCATGGAGATGCATGGGTAGGATAAAGAATCCTAGACACTTGAAACACAATAAGACAAACATGGTACTATGGGTAGCAAAATGATGCATGTGTACGGGGTTGTAGCCCAACATGCTAAGGATGATTGTCGGATCCTCGTTGCTTTCAACTGGGATTGGCAATGTCGACCAGATTCGATGTGTAATTAATCATAGATGTTGATGTTGGAGTTATCACCAAATCCCCGTGTCTTCGATTATGACTTGATCCTCAAGATGTACCTCTTATGTGTAAGAGATCCGTGGGGATAAAGCTTGATCTGCTTTGAGGATGTGTATAACATATTCCATCATCTATCCTCGTTGATAACGCTTGACCTTTCCCGGTTAGTATCGCCAGATATGTCAAGATTCTATTGATTTATCGCCAACAAAGAAATGCCGCCGTGGATGCTCGACCTTCGTTGACTTGTACTTCACCGATATGTGAATCAACTACTGAAAAATCCTGGGATATAATGTCAAGGTTTCTTGACCTTCACCGACGCGAATCAATCAACGACCGATATTCTCGTGGGTAGATTGTCAAGGTTACTTGACCTTCACTGACTTGTGAATCAACTAACAACATGCATTGTAATCCTCACCGGGATCCACTGGGAATAAGAGCAATCGAGCATGAAACCCTCGAATAGCTCTAGAGCTCGATAGGTTTAATCGCTATCGGTCAAATAACGCCAAGGTCGCTTGACCTTCATTGATATGTGTGTCAACGGCTTGAATCATTTCGTAAATCCCTTTCCGGGCTTCACGCTTGTAACCCCGCATCTGGGGACATATGTTATAACCATCGCTAATGTGTGTAGCAATGACCCATCATCGGATGGTTTCGAGGCTCGCTGGGTTTGCTTCCAACGCTTATCATGATGTCAAGGTCGCTGACCTTCAATGATTTGTGTGTCAATGGATGAGACTCACGCTGTAAATCTTCCGCTTGGGACTCATTTAGGTAATGACCCAGAGTCAAGTGATCGGACCAGATAAGGTATCACGGATGTGATTTGTGACAAATGAGATCATCGGCGGGGTATACCTCTTGTTCGGGTGACTACCAATGAGCAATGTACAAACTCAAAGTTTCATTTGAGAAGACCAGGATTGTATGTTGTTTTGCTCAATCGCGTGGCATTTTTATTCCCAATTTGACCTTTCTAGTCCGTAAGAACTTCTTTAAACTTGAATCGACCGAGTCAGAGGGGTGGGAGCTCTATTTAGAGAGCATATTAGGAGCACCACAGGAGATTCATATGCCGATCTTGCCTCCTCGCCAGCGCCATCGGGCATATCATACGCTTACCCATCACCGATATCCCATTGTTGGGGGTTGATGCTTTGTATTGTCGAGGGTCCATGTACTCGTGAGACGCCCAAGTGGTGGTGGTCTCTCGCACTATTGGAGCCCAAATTCCGCCCACACACAGCTTTATGGGGGATATGGTTCCAGTGATCCTTGATGATGACGGATCGATAGCTTGTGTCCGAGATCCCACTCATATGACCCAGATTGATAGTTTGACCCACAGCTTGGATCAGTACATATATTTATCCATTTGGGCGAGATCCAAAGCAGAGGCGAGTTCATTTGTTCCTTCCACTTCAAAGCGCCGCCCCTCGATGACCCATTCGGGCTTTTGCTTGCAGATCCTCTTCTTTATAGGCCCTCGACATCCCCGCTGATAGAGATCCAAAGGACTCAGAGGAGTTACATCGTGGACAGATTGATGATGTGGACATCGACACCTTGGTCTTCTTCTTCGATGTGTATTCTCGTTATATCTTTTGATAGGCCTCTCTCATAGATATTGGGTGGTCGTACCCCATTCTCGCTATATCTTTTGATAGGCCTCATGTTAGTTACTAGGGCATCTGTGTTCCCATTTCCCTTTATTTGTAGTCAGATTAGAGATGATGTATTAGATGATGATATACTTAGGAATGTATGCACGCTTTTTCCATTCCCTATATCATATTGCCATCTATTATCTACTATGCATGTATCATGTTATGCATATGTATGTATGTCCAGAGATATTCGGCATCGAACCCTCGGATGGTCTTATGACACACTACCAAGCATGACATGTCTTCTTCGATAGCTTAGTCAGATAGATCATACCCCACCATCATTGGTGGCATTGGGTATGCGATCGTGGTATGATAGCATGTCACCACCGCATGTGGTGATCAGAGATCATTTGCTACAAAGATACCATGACCTTATTGATGTTTCAGTTCCCGCAGGTTTGTAGACGGGATGCTTAGCATCGGCTACCTGATAGGCATGTATTCCGATTCGATACCCATGAGTTGACTCTACTGGAGGAGTATGCACGATTGACGATGCCGCTTTTAGACAGACTCTGCGCGCATCCGGCTTTGGGAGACATGAGTAGATCGCCCATGACTCTCACAGATTGCGCACAGTAGTAGTATAGATGAGTCGACATCTAGCCACGTGATATCCCAAATTTTTCTCATGATATATTTGGCCTCTGAGGATAGCTATTCACGATATTCCGGGATTTTACCGCACCGAGGATCATCAAGCGCCACATGTGGTTGATGTATCGTGCTATGCATACTGTCATATGTCTATATGCCACGATATATGGACGAGATAGACATTGGTGTCATCATGGCTGTGAGAGCTCTTAGAGAGGGTCGTACCATTGTACCTATGATTGTAGCAGAGACCTCATGCACAAGATCCTATTGTTGCACTTATCCTACTGAGTGTTCACCGGGAGTTCTACCATGTCAGACGTGTGGTTTATATCACACTTGAGACCGATTGGTACCCTTAGACTGCATGGGGGTATTGGTTCACCCATGATGTAGCCATGTCATACTCATTTCATCCATCGAGTGTATAGATGCTCTGCCTTGGTCCACATTTTTGGCGTATATCGAGATCCATTTAGTATATTGCCGTGTTCGGGCTTAGCTCACCATATAACCTTCATTACTCACGCCCGCATGGACTTCCTCCTCCGGGTCGGTTTGAGAGGGCGTGACTACTTATCACCCATCGGCCGTGATGTCGCAGCTTCACCAGGCCCAGATTTCCATCCTTTCGAGGGGGCGATAGGTCGCGCTCAACTTCTCGATATCTCTCAAAGAGAGGACCGATCCCGTGTATGCTTGTTGGGATCAACAGGAGATAGCTTTTTTTTCCGTCATTCATCCGAGTTGTTCTCAGAGAGTATTCCGCATGGATGGAGACATAGATTTTATCTACCGCAGTAGTGTCCATAAAGACCGATAGTGAGTCGATGATGTAGAGCCCATGGAGGACATCGATTCCTACATCGAGGAGGAGCCCGTCATTGGGTTGCCAAAGATTTCTTCCGATTCTCCCAAGACCAAGATCAGAGTGATTCAAAGACTCTAAGACAAGACTTAGAGCAGAGTCTTCATCTGATGACCTTTGAGAGAGATCAGGCTCGATCTATGATGTTGACTGCCCTTGATGGGAGAGACGCAACTCTATTAGAGAGAGACGAGGCATTAGCTCACAGAGATGCCGCTGTTGTTGAGCGGGATGAGGCCAGATCAGCCAGAGATGCAGTGATAGTCGAGCGGATAGTGCTATATCTGCCCGGGATGTAGCCGTCACAGATAGTACTGCAGTGAGGTCCCTTACCACTGGCATGATCGCAGAGATGAGCGCATATATTGATGATCATATGGTCACCATGCGCAGATGGTCAGCAGATCTGCTTGGTCGTGTGGATATTCTCAGACAGAGACCACAACCTTCACCTCCTTCTTCCGAGAGGGACGCCATGTTGGGCTTGTTAGCTCGCATATACCCTGACTTGTAGATGAGCTTGTATTTACCTCGCATAGACTAGCTTAGCCATTTTGTCATGTACAGCTTTACATTGTATATATCAAACAACATTATATATATGATAGGAAAATATATTTTGGATCACTTCCCTTTAGATATGCCTTGCTATTTGCTTGATATTTTGCCTCACGCTTGTGGGCTTGTGGTCTTGATGTATTCTCAATTCCTCCCGGGTGGATGGACATTGAGTTGTCTCTCGGATAGTTCGTAATGGATCATCGATCTTCGTGTATCCCTACCATCTTTGGTGTCTTGGGACCGGTTTCTAGATGGAAATGTGGAGAGGAGTGTGGCTTTCCTCTCTCGAGATCGACCGCACTCACGATGGTCGCCAAGATTTCTATTTAGAGAAGCCTAGTTAATTCCATCTCTTATGGATTGGTGTTGCTCTTCAAGGTATGACCGCAGCTTAGATGGTCGCCAATCTCCTATTTGGGAGGAGTTCGTAATTCCATCCCTTGGTCTCAAGCCAAATGAAATGTAGTGGATCAAGGATGATCCCAATACCAACCGACAATGGTTTGTGTTTTGGTAGGGGGTGAGACCGAACCATGAATGGTCGCCACGCTCTTCTATTGAAGAGGAGATCGTTCCATGAGTTCAACCTCGTGTAAGAGGTTCAACGTCAGATATGGCGTAAATGGTGTAGGAATGTTTTTGGTTGTTTTTGTTTTTGTAAGGGGGGTAGAAATGTTTTTGTTGTTTTTGTTTTATTGCGACCGGCCATATGAAATGGTTGCCTACGTATCTCTATTGAAGAGGAGATCAGTCGACGAGTTCACGCCTCGTATGCAGATGAAAAGCGTAATCCCATGTGCAGTGTCGAAAAGGGGAGGAGAAAGTTTAATCCTAGGTTGAGGATAAATCGCAGTAAAAGAAGTTTGATCCCATGTATGGGTAGCCAAACCGCAAGTGCGAGAGGTTCAATCCATGGTGGGATGACCTAAGTCGAGAACGCAGAGGAGAGCCAGTCATTGGCTTTGAAATGTATGTTTCCGAGGGGCAAAGTGTAGAAAAGTTGTAGGTGGTAAAGGGTTAAAGAACCGAATGACCGGTGACTCGATGATTCTCGCACTGTGGTGTTTGCTTGAATTATTTCGTATATAGTACCGCTTCACACGGCAGATCTCGAATTGATGAGTTGTGGAAATTCATCGCCATCCATTTCTTGTAATCTGAGAGCGCCTCCGCAATAATACTTCTTTGACAATAAACGGGCCTTCCCAGCTAGGGAGCGAATTTTCCTTAGATTGATCTTGGTTGTCAAGAATCTTCTTCAAAACCAAGTCATGTTGTTTAAACCGCCAGAGCGATTTTTTTGTTGTAGGATCCGCCATCCTTTGTTGATATAATCACTATGGAAGATAGTCGCTGTCGCTTTTTCGCCTATTAGAGACAATTGGTGATACCTGCCTTGTACCCATTGGTCTTCATCCACCGAGCGCCTATCAACACTCGAGGGATTCCATTTCAACTTCTATGGGGAGCACCGCCCATCCCATAGGTTAATGCGTAGGGGTTGCCCCAAAGGAAGTACGCATTGAGGTTCTATAGGCTAACAGTAAGAGGCAATAGGTCAAGCCAATCTTTGTGGTTGGCGAACATCTTTTGCATAATCTTCTTGATGTTTTTATTAGCCGCTTCAACAGCAGCATTCATCTTCGGACGATAGATGACAGAGTTGAGATGTTTGATGTGGAATTTACTGCATAGTTCCTCCATCATTTTGTTGTTGAGGTTCTTGGCATTGTCTGACACAATCACCTCTGGTTGTCCGTATCGACAAAACGACATTGTTTCTCGGCGAAAGCAATGATGACTTCTTTAGTAACCCCGGGAAGGAGGTCGCTTCTACCCACTTGGTGAAGTAGTCGATCATGGTGAAGATAAATCGGTGACCATTATCGCTTTAGGCTCAATGGGCCCGATAACGCCCATTCCCCACATTGAGAAGGGCCAAGGTGAACTCATATTGTGGAGTTCCCGTGAGGGGCGGTATAGCATTCCCATGAATCGCAATCGATAGCATCTCCCCGACGTGGTCATTGTAATCACTTTTGAGAGATAGCCAATAATGTCCCGCCCCCGAGGACTTTTTTTCGACAAGGAGGGAGCCACTCATGGGGGGGCCACAGACTCCACCATGGATTTCATCCATAAGCCTTTGGGCTTGATCTTTGTCTAAACATCCGAGGAGACCTAGTCCCGCATCTCTCTTTGTAGAGCGATCTCCACTCGTAGAATTTCATAGCAAGTCGATGGATCCGCCTTTTCTCGGCCGGCTCGCCCTCGGTGGGTGTAGATCCATCTCGTAGATATTCCTTGATATGTTGATACCAAGGATGTTGGATGGGAGGTAGCTCATCCGATACTTCTCCAATGTAATTCCCATAGTCGGGCCTTTGTGCAGGAAATTGTGACGCTTGGCAAATGTTCCTTATCCGATATGCTAATCAAGGAGGCCAAAGTTGCTAATGCGTCTCGCAAAGTCATTCCTATTACGAGGAATGTGTAGAAAGGAGATTTCTTTGAACTCCAAAGCCATCTTCAAAACTCGCCGATGGTAAGGCAAAGAAATGTAGTTCCTTGGTTTGATAGATTCCTAGTGGATTGTCCGATTACCAACTCAATCTCCAAAGACAAGCTTAACCACTGATGCCCATTGAACGGGCAAGTTTTAGCCCCATGAGATGTACTTTTCATACTCTCACCGTATTGTTGGTGCCGATAAACTATAATTTGATGACAACGGATACCGCTTCCCCATACGTATACTAGAACTTCTCCAAATTCCGTAACCTTCCATATTAATGTACCCATCAAAATACATCTTCCATGATTGGCGCAGATCGCATCGATGGTGTTGTTTGACCGCCATTACTCCTTCATCGGGAAATATGTTTCAAGGGTTTGAAATCCTCTCAAGGTGCGGCTACCGCTTGATCCGCAATTCCTTGACCTTTGATGGACTTTTGAGTCACATATACGATGTCAAATTGTTGTAGGATCAACCGCCATCCGGACAAATTTAAATTTAACATGGGTTTGTTGAACACGATTTGAGAGGATCCACGCGGGATATGAGATGGGTTGTGTGACCATGGAGGTAATGTTGTAACCTCATGGAAGCCCATGCTAAAGCACAACACGTCTTTTTTTCAATCGAGTGTACTTGTGTTCACCGCAATTGAACCTTTTGGCCGAGGTAATAGATAGCTCGCTCTTGGCCTCTATCGCCCTTCCGTCTCCAAAGATGCAAATTTCATGGCATTGTCACTTATGGACAGTACATGAACAGGGGAACATCATCCTCGGGTGGTACCAACACGGAGCTTTGACTAGTTGTTCTTTGATTGTAAGGAAGGCATTCTGACACTCATCATTCCATTTCATGGAGGAGTTCTTCCTTAATAGCTTGAAGATCGCTCACAAAGTTGTCCGTGAGTCGAGAGATAAACCCGCTAATGAAGTTGATTCTTCCCAAAAATCCCCGTATTTCTTCTCTCGTCTCGAGGAATGGGCATTTCGCGATGGCTTGATTTTGGCAGATCCAGCCAAATCCCTTTGTGGCTCGACTAGAAATCCTAGCAACTTGCCCGATTTAACGCCAAAGGCGCATTTAGTCGATTCAACTTCAAGTTGTACTTACGCAACCTCGCTGAACAATTTTCTAAGATGGTCTATATGGTCATCCTCCTTCCGGACTTGACAATGATGTCATCCACGAGATCTCAATCTCTTTATGCATTAAGTCATGGAAAAGAGCCATCATAGCTCGCCGATAGGTGGCTCGCATCGATGAGGCCGAATGACAACCGCCTATAGCAAAAGGTTCCCCAAGGCGCGTGATGAAAGCAGCTTTTCTCACGATCTTCCTCAAAGAACCATGATCCGATGGTACCCCGCAGCAATCAAAGAAAGGAGTACATGTCGTATTGCGCAAGATTGTCAATGAGAATGTGGATAAATGGCACGGAAAGCTATCTTTTAAGCAAGCTTTGTTCAAGTCCCGTAATCCACGCAAACTCGCACCTTCCCTCCGTGTTTAGGCATGGGCACGATGTTGATATCCACTCGTGATATGTAGACACCATGATGATGCCAAATTTTGAAATTGTTTCACAATTTCTTCTTTCACCTTTAAACTCCACTCAGTGTTTCAATCACCGAGCTTTTGCTTCGACCGGCTTAAATCCTCTTTAATGGGAAGGCGATGAAGGACAATGTCAAGGGACAAACCCACCATGTCTTCATGAGACCATGCAAACACATCCTAGAATTGGGTTAATAACGTAACCATGTCATTCCGCTGGTTTGGGGTAAGGTCCGAACCAACTGGATTAACTTAGGGCTTTCTAAGGTTCCGAGATCGAAAGAAGTGGTTTGATCAAGGTTGGGTTTGGGTTTGTCTTTGACCCATTCTTGAATTTCCTCGAGGCACCTCAATGTCATCCTCAGATATCCATCAAGGTCAATTCATCTCTACATCAAAGGTACAATCCTTGTGGAGAAGAGGCAATCAGACGCAAAGCACAGTACACATCTAAATTCAGTAGTCCTCAAACAAAATATGCTTTCACTTAGTATATATATGAAATGTGTTGATCATACATGTGTTAGCATATATCGCAAAATAAACTGCTAATACTGCATGTAAAAAGTAAGCGCTATTATATCTACAGGCGTAAAAGAGTTTCTGCCCGCTTTACCCTTGACGACCAATGCAAGGAATGTTGTTCCAATTGGCAAGGGCAAAGTCCGTGTGGACCGCAGCGATGGAGGGATTGTCATCATCCTCCCTATCCCGAATGATGGCCATTATGTCTGGGCAATCATCGTCTGGGGTATATCTGTTGGTATGTTCATCATGAACGATGATGCGTATGCCCGACATCATTCGGATGACGTCTTGCTTGATTCTTCGCTCTCTTCTTCCACCGCGGATTTGGAACAAAGACTTTTTTTCCTTTACCGCATCGCTTGGGAAATAACATAGCCATTACATTGGCCGCACCTTTACAGTGAGGTTGTGCGACTCGTAGTTTGAAGGCGAAGATGAACGCCGCATGGTTGAAGTCAAGGAATCTGCTGATGCTTATGAGGATTCCTCGTGACTAGAATCGCGTAATAGCCTAGCCCAAATTGCTCCAGCTTGCTTTGGTTAATCGAATTGGATATTTGATACCCCGCAATCTTTACCCAACCCTTGTCCCGCTTTTTACGACCTAATGACATCATTTCTTGAGTAAATTTACATTACCTCTGGTAAATCTTGGGTTCGTGTAATGGCGCTTCCAATAGCATGGTATTGGGTATTGCTTATTTCCAAAGCATGAAAACTCGACTCGGTTCCACATCCGTATTGGCATTGATGAATGACATGTCTCCGTCGCCGAGGAAACTCGTTCAAATCGACCGTGACTGTGCTATTGTTGATAATGTATTTCAAATCATTGAAGAAGAGGAGGGATCGGATCAAATATATGAATCCATGGTCGCCCCAAGAGCAAAGTTTGTATCCCGAATCTATCTTGAGCACATGGAAAAGATACGCAGAATGTATGAGGACCAATTTCATTGGCAAACAATTACTCTTCAATCAAATTCACGGGCTCCCATCAAAAGCTTTGATGATAGTATGGCTACTCCAATTTCTATTGAGATTGATATTCATCTTCACCAAGGTAGCGTATGGATGATATTCGTAGAGGAACCTCCATCTATTAAGACTCAAATACCATATATCCGGAGGATAAGACCGCAATGTGCAAATGGCTTTGTAATGACCGGTCCTTCAAAGCAGTATGTCATCATCAAGAAGGATATCACATTGTTGTTGAAAATGTGATCAACCATATGTTGAAATTTTTCCATATCAACCGATGCCAGTAGATAGGCTTCTTCTAAAACCTTCAACAAGACCTTCCTATGATTCTCGGAAGTTAGGACCAAGTCCAAAATTGATATTTGTTGTGGAGCTTCTTTTAAGCTTAAAACCACCGTGGCTTCATGATGACCCATAGTGCGGGAGGAATTTTTCAATCTTCTCCATGGGTATTTTCCCTTTGATTTGGTGGTGGGACTTCATCACCCGCTGGGGAAGATACAATGATTTTCCTTCGACATCGTGAGCAGCTTGTATGTGAGGTGGCTCCTTCACCTTCTCCATAATTCCACGGAATCGCGCGCAAGCTAACAATAGGATATTGTGCTCGCACACGCAAAGTTGATTGGCTTTGAGCCGCCACTTTCAAAGGATTGTTGCTCCCTTGAGTTGAATTATCGGCGCCAGAGTAATGTGTTAATCCCATCTGCTTTCAAAGGATATGACCGCTACCACACTTTTCCACTTAGTAGGGCTTCATTCTCACTTGCACGTAATACAAGATCGCCGTCTCGCTAAGCACAGACACCACCGCCGATTAGATTTTGGATAAGGGCGAGTGCCCAACATTCTTCCGTGATGTGACCGCAAGATCGGGAGTGATATTGACATACTCCATCGAAGTTGTACCACCTCGAACGGGGTTGATTGGAGGTAGAAGGAACCGATCCTTCCTTCATTGATTAACATATGAAGAATTTCCTCCATAGGTTGGCCCAGATAGGTGAATTCCTTTTGTTGGCTAAATCCCGACGGGCTTTAGCATTTGCTCTCTTTGTCACTTTGTCTTCCAAAGATTTCATTTTCCGAAAAGTGACGAGGGAATATTCATGACAAGAGGTAGGAGACTTGCATGCTCCTCGGGTCGATTAATCGACGCGTAACTTGATGCCGATAAGTCACCGCCCGCCAATTGCTTCAATTTGTTTGCATAGAGCTTTCATCTTCGCTCCATTGTGAACTGGAACTTGGCATAATCCCATTTGTCATCACCGCCTTTGAGGGTTTGGGATGATTCACAACCTGAAATTGGAACTCGTCCATTGCTCCAATTGATCATGTTAACCTCTTCTTCTTTGTGTCGAGGAAAGAGGGTTGTCTTGAACGTGAGGTCGATCTCGGTTTGGTGACCACGATCTCTCTCATTGTCTATCGTGTCCTCGGATCTTGTGTTTCAAGGCCCAATAATCCCGAGTATCATGTCCAGTGCCCTTTATGATAAACACATTTCCAGTATCATTGAAACCCCATCCCATTAGGGGACTAGCCGGTGGAAGAAGATGCGTAATTTTCTTCTCGTGTTTGTCGTAAGATTAAGAATGTTCTCGAGGGTATCCCCTAAGGGTGTAAACACTGAGGGCGCTTTGACTTCTCCACCTTTTGGTATTGGAGGGTTTACAGATCGTGGCTTGAAAGGGAGTGTAGTCTCCTTTGAATAGGCATATTCTCATTGCCTTTTTCCCCACAAGTAGTATCGTGGAAACATCTTCCTCTTTCTTTTTATGGACCCTCCAGGGTTGTTCCCATAATTTCAGATTGGATGTGATTAGCAGCAATACTTTGAGTGCAAAATTTAGGTCTTGAATCTTTCCGGACTTCAATCCCATCTCACCATCTCCATGTATGTCATAAAAGTCATGACCATCTCTAATCTTCATGGAAGGACTTTGTATGAAGGACTAATCTCTCGACCTTTGGAAGGACTAATCTGGGCAAAGACTCCACCTTTCGAGCATACTCTCCGAAGACTCATTAGATCGCTTTTTGATCTTGGTAATTTGATACCGATCAGGAGCCATCTGAGACTGAAAGCTATATTGAGTGAGGAAAACATGTTCTAGCTCTTCCCAGCTATGGATCTTAGAGTTGTCTAATCTTGTGTACCACGAACGGGCTTCTCCAGTTAGACTTTTTTGGAACAATTGCATTCTAAGCTTTTCGTCCTCTGCATAAGATCCAATTTCTCCAATAAACACCTTTAAATGTGTGTAAGGATCTCCTAACCCGTCATATTTTTCAAAGTCAGGAGTTTTAAATTTTTTTGAATAATGAACACCAGGAAAAATACATAGATCAGCCTATAAAACACTTTCGTGTGTTCCAATTCCTTTTATATCACGAAGGGTATCTTCCATTTGAAGGACTTTCTTTTTGATGTCACCAGTGTCTGGATCTCCAGTGGGATGGGCAGCGTCATGAGTTTTGTTGGTCGTATCCAACTGCAGTTCAGGTATTGTAATGACCTGGGTTCCTCCTTGTGTGGAGGATTCAGCATGTACAGTATTTTTCACCCCGTGTAGATCGGTGTAATTTTTTGAGTAGAAATATTAAATCAGTAATTTGTTTGCTTAATTTGTCAATTCTTTGCAGAGAAATCGATTAGGTTCACCGTGGGATGACGACAAGATTGACTATAGCCTGCTTGCCTTTTGGACTTTAACCGGGTAGAGGTCCGATTGGTTCTGCGAAAGACTTGCATAGTTTAGTCTTTTAGGGAATGTGTATAATAACATGCTATGTGATGTGTCCATTTTAGGAATTTTATCCTCGCAAAACGGATGTCACCGCTTGTTGTAGTATGTATGTGTATACATTTCTTTATATTTTCATTACATGGAGATAGATATGGAATGGAATTACAAGTAATAGTGTTTACAAGTAATTTAAAATGAGAGCATGAAGAGACTTTCTCCGCTTTTGGGTTCATCGAGGTCGACCTATCTTAGGTTACTCTCGCTGCTTTTTTGGCATGAAGGTTCCCAAATCATCGCAATCTACTTGACGGAAGTTAATCCTGGTCTTTCAACCGGAGCGAATTTGGGTGGTGCCTTCCCGAGCCTTGAGAATTAGTCTTCTCACGAGTCCAATAATCAAACACCGACGGGATAGCCTCCTGGTGGAGGGACCACACAACATACATTCACATACATCGCGTCTCACCGTATGAAAAATGATGACATGTGCGAAGCACTAACATCACAAATAGATATGGTGCGAAGAACTAATATAACAAGAAGTTATGGTGCGAAGCACTAATATCACAAGCAGTTATGGTGCGAAGCACTAAGTGCAATAAGAAAATGCATTCGTACACATTCATCAAATGTAAATGCAACATCCACATACAAGCAGATAACAATTTTGAAAAGATTGAAATAACAGCTTAAGTCCTCTTACTGGAGTCCCCAGTTGAGTCGCCACCTGTCGACGTCGGGATTTTTAGATGTCCCTTTCCGTTACTTGTTCTTTGGTGTTCTCATTTTAGGTGAGATTTGTTTGAAAAAACAAGTGAAAAAGGTCTGACATGTATAATGTCGACGATGGACTGTTAAGAGTCGCTAGTTGGTTTTTTAAATGGTTGTACCAACACAACCGAGAAAAGGTTTGCACATTGACCCAGTGATATGACACTGCTAAACGGGTCGGTGAAACCGAGATTCATTAGGGTCCGGGGACTTGGTTATACGGAAGGAAGGTGTTAGGCAACCCCCGACATCCGTGTTACCACGGTGACCGCCTCTTTTCAAGAAACTATTATCTGAATCTGTGTGTGGGTGGGTAAATGTGCTGTTATTTGGAAGTAGTACGAGGCCTCATTCGCACATATATACACAGGGTTTGAATTTATGTAAAAATTCAATTGTAAGCAAGATATGGCAGTGATGTTTTATAAAAGAGATTTTTCAAACCCTGATGCTCAATAGTATTTGAGACCTTTTACACTCCCATTTTATTAAGTGTTCGGCTTGATTGATTTTATTTAACAGATGCGAAGCATCCGTACGAAAATAATGTACAAAATAATGCCGACTTCCTCGTGGGTATGGAAACCATCTGAGGAAATTCAGACACCGCAAAATAATTTACAAGCTGCTTACAGCTGAAAATGTCCATCACGGGAACCGAATCTAGATCCAATGGACTGAATCTATGATCACATGATTCCTAGGCGCACATGATATCGCAATTTGTATGAAAGCGATGGCGAGATATATATATATATATATATATATATATATATATATATATATATTTAAATATATATATAGGCATGTGATCACCAACCACGAAGCACCTCCATGGGGATCAAAATGTAAATAAAGTCATAACGCTATCGAACCGCCACAGAGGAAACTCCAAAGGGACAAAACGTAAATAAAGTTGTAAATACGGCCAACCGCCACGAATGAAACTCCGGTGGGACGAAATGTAAATAAAGCTATAAAAAGCGATCAACCACCACGAAGTAAACTCCATGTGGGACGATATATATATATATATATATATATATATATATATATATATATATATATATATATATATATATATAAAGCAATAAACGCACTCCTGATGTAAAATCCAGGCTCGTCGAATAGAGTTCGACAACAGTTTATATATATAAATATATATATATATATATATATATAGCGAATAAACGCACTTGGATATAGAATCTGTGCTCATCGAATGAGTTCGACCACGCTTCATATATATAAAGGTATATATATATATTAAAGCAATAAACGCACTTGCATCAAGTCTAGGCTCATCGAACAAAAGTTTGACACACAATATATATATATATATATATATATATATATATATATATATATATATATATATATATTAAAGCAAATAAATGCTCCAGACCGAAGTCTAAGCTCATCGAACAAAGTTCGACACACAATTATATATATAAATGTATATATATATATATAATATATATATATATTTATATACAGACTGAAATGAAACCATGGACCGAAGTCCGGGCAAAAGCAAGCAACACGACTCTCAACGTGTAGAAGGGTGTGTGCAGAGATGAAGACAAAGACTCTAAAGTGTGTGAGAAGGCTTACAGCTGACTGCCAAAGAAGACTTCTATACCTTTAAAGTGGGTAAACACTGACTTTTGTAGGTACAAAAGGGCTATATATGAGCTCACATGTGTTTAAAAGGGGAAAGTACACTGCATGGGGTGAGTGTAGAGCAAATTGGACAGGGCTTCCTCGCCTTTTTCTCTTGCAAAATGGGCAGCCCAAGCCCTCTATTTATAGGAAATTTAGCCGCATATGTACCAGAGGCAACCCGGGTGGGCCCGTGTTTTTTGGGTCGGGTCGTCTCAAAGTACGTGCACTCAGGCACTGTAATGTCCACTCAAACTTTCAGAAGTGCAATCCGGGCATCCTTTTGAGGTATACAGGACCTATTTCGGACCACCGTTGTCGAGAGTTGCACGATGGCATGGGATTAGAGTTTGTACAAAGTCATTGAAGATGGGACGATGCCCTCCTGTCTTCAAGCTTCAACTTTTATCCGTTACCCCGCACAATAGTCACTCGGGATTGGTTAGTCTTATGGGACATCGTTGCGTAGAGATGTTGAGACGACGTGGCGTGGCATCGCGTTGGCTAGATGACGATGTTTCCCCTCACCGGTGTTATCGCCGGATTGGTCTGATAAAGCAGACGTTGCTCAGACTTCGCTGAGATTGGACTGCTGCAATTTGTTGAAAGTACTCATTGTCATCTTTGAGGTGTGCCTGTCTTCCCGATGTTATCGTCGAGTTGGTACAGTGTATCTCGTTGTGAGCGTCGAGATTGAAGATGGTTGCATTTCAAACAAACATTTCTGGGGTTATCACCGAAACTGCATTCCTTGGGGTTATCACCAAGGGTGGTGGTTATTCCCATGGTTGGGACTGAGACTGGATACCTCGGGGTTATCTTCGAGATTAATCAGTCTTCTCCGGTGTGTGTTCCGGTATTGGATCTGCATGCCTCGGGGTTACATCCGAGGTTGGAACTATTACTCCCAGAGTGGGCTCCGAGGTTGATGCTGAGCTTCCGGTAGTATCCGGTACGGATTGCCTTTCAGGGTTCTCTCTTAAAAGATGAATATGTCCTCCTGCAATGTTAGTAACAATAGTATAGAAAATTTTGAGTGTCTTAAGATGCCTCTCTTTATCATACTCATGCATGGCAATGCATGGGTAGGATAAAGAATCCTAGACACTTGAAACGCAACAAGACAAACATGGTACTATGGGTAGCAAAATGATGCAAATGTATGATGCATGTGTATGCGGGTTGTAGCCCAACATCTTTGGGGATGATTCTTTGGATCCCCGTTTCAATTGGGGATTGGCAATCTTGACCCGATTCGATGTGTAAGCGAATCATAGGATGTTGATGTTGGAGTTATCACCAAATCCATGTGTTTTTCGATTATGACTTGATCCTGAAGATGTACCTCTTATGTGTAAGAGATCTGTGGGGATAAAGCTGGATCTATTTGAGGATGTGTATAACATATTCCATCATATATCCTCTTTGATAACGTTGACCCCTCCTGGTTAGTATCGCCGGGATATGTCAATATTCTGTTGGATTTACTGCCAACAGCAAATGCTGTCAGGGATGCCTAACCTTCGTTGATGTGTACTTCACCGACAAGTGAATCAACGGCTGAAAAATCCCGTAGGATATAATGTCAAGGCTGCTTGACCTTCGCTGACGTGTGAATCAATGGCTGATACTCCGTGGGTAGATTGTCAAGGTTGCTTGACCTTCGCTGACTTGTGAATCAACGGCTGAACATGCGGTGTAATCCCCGCCGGGGTACCGCTGGGGAATAAGAGCAATTGAGCATGAAACCCTCGAATAGCTCTAGAGCTCTAATAGGTTTAATCCCTATTGGCTAAAATAACGTCAAGGTTGCTTGACCTTCATTGATATGTGTGTCAACGGCTTGAAGGTATTCTATAATCCCTTGTCAGGGCTTCACGTTGTAACCCCCATCGGGGACATATGTTGTAACCATTGATGATGTGTGTAGCAGTGACTGGTCATCGTATGTTTTCCGAGGCTCTGTTAGGTTTGATTCCAATGGTTATCATGATGTCAAGGCTGCTTGACCTTCACTGATTTGTGTGTTAACGGATGAGCACGCGTTGTAACCCCCGTCGGGGACTCATTTAGGGTAATGACCCGAGTTGGCGGCATCGGACCTGTATAAGGTATTGTCGGATGTGGTTTATGACAAATGAGATCATTGGCAGGGTATACCTCTTGTTCGGGTGACTACCAATGGGCGATGTATAGACTCAAAGTTTCATCTGAGAAGACCAGAATTGTATGCTATTTTGCTCAATCGCGTGGCATTTTTATTCCCAATTTGACCTTTCTAGTCCGCAAGAACTTCTTTACAACTCGAACTGGACCGAGATGGAGGGGTGAGAGCTCTATTTAGGAAGGTGTGCTATTAGGAGCACCACAAGGGAGATTCATATGCCGATCTTGCCTCCTGCAAGGCGTCATTGGCATGTATCACAGTCACCCGTCACTGATATCCCATTATTGGGGGTTGACGGTTTTGCATTATCAGAGGGTCCATGTACCTAGGAGACGTTCCTGCGGTGGTGGTCTCCTCGCACTATTGGAGCCCAGTCCCGCGCCACTCAATTTATGGGGGATATGGTTCCAGAATCCTTGATGATGACGGATTGGATAGCTTATGTCCGAGATCTGACTCATATGACCCAGATTGATAGCTTGACCTAGCAGTTGGATCAGGCACATATATTTATCTGGTATTTGGGCAGAGATCTAATAGAGGCGGAGTCATTCGTTCCTTCCAGCTCAGGCGCTGGCCCCTCAGATGACCCATTCGGTTTTGCCGGCGCAGATCCTCTTCTTTATAGGCCTAACATCCCTGTTGATAGAGATCCGAAGGACTCGGGGAGGAGTTACATCGTGGAGACAGATTGATGATGTGGACATCGACACCTTGGTCTTCTTCTGATGTGTATTCTCATTATATCTTTTGATAGGCCTCTGTTAGATATTGGGTGGTTGTACCCCATTCTCGCTATATCTTTTGATAAGCCTCTGTTAGTACTAGGGCATCTGTGCCCCATTTCCCTGTATTTGTAGCTGTACAGAGATGATGTATTAGATAATGATATACTTAGGAATGTATGCACAGTTTTTCCATTCCCTATATCATATTACCATCTATTATCTGTTATGCATGTATCATGTTATGCATATGTATGTATGTCCAGAGATATTTGGCATTGACCCCTGGATGGTCTTATGACACGGCCCGCACATATGTCTTCTTCGACAGTTAGCCGTAGAGATCATACCCCACCATCATTGGTGGCATTGGGTATGCGATCATGGTATGATAGCATGTCACCACCAGACAGGGTGACTGTAGATCATTTGCTGCAGCATACCAAGACAGAAGGAAATAAGCAAGGGAGGGAGCCATGTGCAACGTGTGGGAAGAACCATGCTGGAGTTTGCCTAAAAAGAAGGGAGTCTGTTACAACTGTGGGAAAGATGGGCACATGTCGCCCAATTGCCCCAATCCGAAGAAGATACAAGGTTGCTTCGCATGCGGATCAACTGATCATCTGGTTCGGAACTGTCCTAAGAGAAATACGAAAAAGGAAAGTGGCAACAAGGGACCCAGTAGCGGAACCTTGGCAATTTAAGGACCTGCATAGACATGAAGACCAACGGCTCGTACGTTCAACATGACAGGGAAAGATGCAGGGCAGGAGGTGGTAGCAGGTAACGATTTCATTTAGAAATTTAATTACGCGAATAATTTGAGTTAGATAATTCTGTGAACTGTTTTCTCTTATAGATTCAAGTCACAGGTTAGAATTTGAAACATAAATTAATATTGTGTTGATAAAAATGAATTGATAATACAACTTTAAAAGATTGTAGAGAATAAGAAAGCGGTGATTCCGAGGACGAAATCCTTTTAAGGAGGGGTGAATGTGATAACCCATAATTTCAAATATTCAAAATTTTACGAATAAATTTTTTTATTTTTTATATTAATATTGATTATCAATTTTGTGATAAGTATCTGTGATACGAGTCTCGAGAATTAGTCAAATTGTGTATTGATTGAGAAAAATAGAGTAGAGTTGTGCTTAACAGCTTTAGAAACCCTAACCCTAATTGCTGGATAGGGATTCGATAGAAAATATAATTAAAATAAGTATATTAATGAGTACGCGTTTGTATTGTTTAGAATTTTTGATCAATGATTGATCGGATAAGGTTTAAAATTATTAAACCCTAATAAGGGATTAGAAACCCTAATCTCAGGTTTAGAAACCCTAACATACAGTTAATAACTCTAAACAAATATCGGGAAACCCTAATTTAAAATCCGGGAATCCTAAAACCCTAATTAGGAAACCCTAATCCTAATTAGTAAGCTTAATGTGTTTATTAAACTTAAATATGATTAGAAAACCCTAATTATATTTTAATTATCTTAATTTCTATTTTACAAACCCTAATTGTAATTTAGAAATTTTATTTTTCTAATTAAAACCCTAATTTCATATTCAGGATTTCTAAACCCTAATTAGGCAACCTTAATCATAATTGGAAGGCCTAATATATTTACTAAATGTTGATATGATTAGGAAAACCTAATTTAATTACGAAAGCCTAATTTAAGTTTCAAAATTTTAATTTTCTAAATTAAAACCCTAATTTAGAAAATCATAAAAAGTTAGTAATTTAAAACCTAAGGGTTAGAACCTTAGGGTTAAACCCTAAGGGTTTGTGCAAATTGTCAAGAATGCCATTAAAATTAATATACAAATGACCAAAATGCCCTTTTTCATTTTCTTTAATTGGTAACTTGTATAATTGCTAGCAACTTTAGTTGGTAGCCTAATGCATTGACTTGGTGACACAAAACTCCAGCCATATCAGCCAAAAATCACAGATCCAAGCAACATATAATCATATATATAGAATTAGAGAGAGAGAAAATCCATTTACTTGCTCAATTTCTCTCTATCTCTCACCAACTCCTTCTCCCATCCAAAGCTCCGAAAATTATAAGCATATCAGTCCTAGAATCAACCCTAGATCAACCAATATCATATTGGAGAGCCAAGATCAAGATTTGAACAAGAAAAGGTATAAACCCTAAGTTTCATTTTGATCTTGTATGCTTAGATAATTTTTGCCTTAAAGTGTTTAGAATCTTGCTAATGGATGTTTTATGAAGATCTATGATGATCTATCATGAATCCATAGCATCAAAGTGGGTGAAAACTATGTTTTTAAAATCTGTCCAAGAACAAAATTTGTGGTCTGACAAGCTAATGTCAAGAGCCACAGATTCTTGTTCGTTTGTTGTTTTTGATGTTTTAAAGTTGTAATTGGTAGTCTGGTATGTTTTCTTTAATCTTCAAGTGGTAGTATAGCCATTAGATGTCTAGATTGGAAGTTATTAACGGTCAAAACCCGTTGACCGACGTTGACCGAGTGAAATCTGGGCAACCTAGAAACGGTTTACCAGAGTCTGACAAACTTTTCAAATAACTAGATCTGTCAGTGTTTACAAGTTTTGTTGTTATTGTTGAACTACATGTGTAGCCTGTTATCTTGACTATAGATTCATGGCTTTATATCATGTATTTGATCAACAGATCGAATGTAGCAAGCGGTCAAAGTAGCCTACTTAACATGAATGTCTGTTTTCTGGAATTTTCAGAAAACGTATGAACCGAAGTTTTATCGAGATCAATTGTAGTCATAACTTTTGATTCTGTTATTGTTAAAATGTTCTGCTAATGTATATATGTTCCTTGACATATGTAATAGATCTATTGTAAGACCCCAACTTTTTAAATAAAGATTAAATTTTCTCGAAATATATTTTTGAATATTATGGTGTGGATTTGATATAATGTTATAGTTGTGGGTATTATTTACAAGTTTTGCAAAGTACGCAAGTTGTTATATAATATTCGATTGGTCGGGGAATATTCGTTTTAACAGGAATATTCGTACAACGGCACAATCATTGGTGGACCCCACAACGGAATTATTGTCGGATTGAGAAAACGACAAAATATTTTTTATGAAAATAACGGAAGTTTTACTGTTAACTGTTGAAACACCCGGTGTTAAAAGTACAGTAATACGCGTGGTTGCATAGTAGCACACGGTATTGATTATTGATGCTTACGTGAGAAGTCACTCAGTTATACTCAATTATTACTACAGTAATTGCTGCATCATATCTCTCATATTATTGATTCAATTATTGTCACAGTATCATTTGCATAATATTTTATATTATTAAATCAATAATTGAGACGACAAAGTTATTTATATTATTATTTGCAATATTGACAATGTCTCAGAAGTTTTGTCAAGAGAGGTTTGGTCACCTAATTGCGCTACGCCAAATAAGGAGAAATCCTTATCGAAAAGCCCCTTTTTTCCTGGGAACGACCTGGTTGTTAAATATTGTGAGTTATAATATTAATGATGAATAAGTTGTGTTGATTAAAAATGAATTTTGATAGTTCCATTGTGTTGGGATTATTAGTGTTAGTGGAAATCGACATCTATTCCGATGATAATTGATGTCTAGTGGTTATATTGATAAATCGGGTAATTTATCGGATAAATGAGCAATTAATTGCTACTAATTCACATGCTTATATAACTATTTGTTCACATGTGTGTACTATTGAATCACATTATTTACTATTAGGGGAGTTGGTGCAAGATTGATAATACTTGCATGACTAAGTTAAAAATAGAGGTATAGATGGAGGTATTATACTGTAATTCGTATTTTTCACATGATTATACTATTGATTCACATGATTGAACTATTGATTCACATTATTTACTATTAGGGGAGGTGGTGCAAGTTTGATAATACTTGCAGGACTAAATTAAAAATGAAAAAAAAGTTGGAGGTATTGTATTGTAATTTTTCGAGCCCCAAAACGTGCAATTATCAAAACTATATTTTTCTATAAATAGAAGCTCATTCTTCCTTCATTTCTCACTAATTCACAAAAGTTTTAGAGCGATTATTATAGAGAGAAATTATAGAAAGAAGAAGAGAAGTCTGCTACCTCACTATTCCAGTATCCAGTTTTTCTAAGGTATGTAGTATTATTTCTTTCTTATCCATGAAAAGAGAACTTCTGTTATTCCATTCTTTATTATTCTGTTGGAATAACCTGTATACGCGAGCTACCCTATACTTGGTTTAATTCTTCTATTGTTCCATTCTTTATCATTCTGTTGGAACATCCTGTCTGTGCATTCTACGTCGGACCTGATTCCGTCTTTATTATTCTCATTGGAATATCACATGCATGCGCTTTTGTACGGGATCGATTTCGTCTTTATTATTCTGTTGGAATATCCTATCTATGCGTTTTACGCCGGACTTGATTCCGTCTTTATTATTTTGTTGGAATATCCTGTTTGTGCATTTTACGCCGGACCTGATTCCGTTATTTATTATTCTGTTGTAATAACATGCCTGTGCGGTCTATCGCATGCCTGGTGATTTCTTTTGTTATTCCATTCCTTATTATACTCAGTTGGTTAAAGTTTTGACTTCTATACTCCATGAAATTAGTGGAATATCCTTGATATTTGCGCGCTCATCCAAAGATCTTTTCATGGAAATATTCTTCCGAGCATTCTTAAATTTTACTCTACAAAGCGAAGATCATGTTGACAATTTAGACGTTATTAGTTCTCGGATAAAATAATTCTTGAACTTGTTTTATTGAATTCTTATATCATTGTCATCATCCTCATGTTTATATTTTGTTGAAAGTCATCTCGTGGCCTATAGTGCATAGATGGACTTGGTATGATTATGACCGTGGATTATTCTGTGTAATCATGACCGTAATGTTACAAATGATGTGGTAAAAGTCCTCATTGGCCTGTGAGTGCATTGATGGACAACTTGTTGGCATGATCATGACCATTAATGAATACACAAATATTCTTGGCCCGTAGTGCATGGATAATTGTGGTCGTGATACTAAAGAATATCATCGGGTCGTGAAGTGCGTGGGTGATTCGATGATGTGGATTATTTATTGTCGAGTCCCAATGATAAAAGTGATGAAAACCTTCTAAATCATAAAAGATAGTAGATTTTATTCTCTACTGACTCTTTTAATGGATTGCTTGTTCAACCGCAGCTTAAACTTGATGGTTGTTATATTGTATCGCTTTAACATCGTTGAAGGCTAACGATAATATATTCTGCATTATCTTAGTCATAATATTTCCTCTTCGGGCTAGTTGAGCTCACCCTTTTACTTTTATTGTTCTCTTCAGAAATGAGAACGTAGCGAGGACTAGTTTGGGAACCGAGTGATTAACGGTGATGATAGCATTAGTAGTCCTCGCTATTCAAAGAAATAGTGGAAAATAAATGTAATAATATTGAATTTGAGTTTGTATATTGTCTGGCACAAAATTTGTATTAAAACTCACACTTATGTTTTGTCGTGATTTTACTTTTACATACATTGTATAATTAAGTTGTATTTGTATTTTGCATACCATATATTTGACGACTCAGAATAGGTGATGTATACCTATTTTGGGGGCGTCACATATATGAACCAAGAAACCACCAATAGAGTGATCATAACTAAGCTAAAAATGAACCACAAAATGGTGCCTCGCGACTGTCTGGGTTTCTGGGTTACCCAGAAAACCCAGATTAAATCTGACAGAGACTTTAGATGGCTAGATCTTTTTGTTGTAATGTATTATGACCTAGGTGATAATTTATTGGTGTAGTGTTACATAAACACTACACGGTCGAGGTTCAATATTTCTCAGAACATGTATGGATTTAAAGTTACACACGGTCAAACCATGACCCTTGTTAATTGTCTAACAGTGTTCTTGAAACTCAAGAACACCTAAGACGACAGATAAGTGTCGCTAAAGGCTTTAGCGGCAATTTCTAATTATTTTAATTTCTGATTTTCCGGAAATTATTTAAAAATAGAAATAAATTATTTAAATTACTAAAAATGGTTTTAAAAATCATTTTAAGTTCTGAAAAATAACTTTTAATTATTTGGGACATTTTTTCATTAATATTTATAATTATTTGAATATTAATGATATTTAATTTATTTAATTAGTATATTAAATAAATTAGAGAAAATGATTTAATATTATGAAAAATCATTTTAAATAAAAATAATGTATTTAAAAATATTTTGAGTTATAAAATGTAACTTTTAATATTTTTGGAGAATTTTCATTAATAAATTAATATTAATGATATTAGATTTATTTAATTATTAAATTAAATAAATAAGATAAAAATGATTTTATTAATTTAAAAATTATTTTAAATGAGAATAAAGTGTTAGAAAATATTTTGAATTATAAAATATAATTTTCAATATTTTTGGAGAATTCTTATTAATAACTTAATATTAATGATATTAGATTTATTTAATTATTATATTAAATAAATGAATTAAAAATAGTTTTATTGATTTAAAAATGAGAAAATATTTTAAAAATATTTTAAGTTATAATTAATGACTTTTAATATTTTGATAATAATTTTATTAATATTTAAATATTAATTGTGATGGTTTAAAAATGATTTTAATTAATTTAAAAATCATTTAAGTAGAATATTAATTATTTAAAAATATTTTAAGTTATTAATAATAACTTTAATATTTTGACAAGTATGCTATTAATATTTTTATATTATTAAATATTAATAACGATAAGATTATTTGATAATTGAATCATTTAAAAATGATTCCGATGTTCGAAAAATTATTATAAATTATAATAATTGTTTATAAATTATTAAAAGCTTCCGAAAAATATTATAAACGATATTTAGCTTATCTAAAATAATATTAAAGCTTAGAGACCAAGTTTAATTGACAATCAATGTGTTAATTGTCGGATAGGGTGACCAGAACACCGAGACGAGACTAAAGTCCAACCAGACCGAACTAGTTAGACTTGTTAAGTGTTTATATAGGTTATAAACACTAATGTGGCTATGTGGTAATGTGCCTAGGAGAAGTTTGACTATAGAATACAGTGATACGTGTTGAGAATTATTGTGCTAATTGTGAGACCGATATTGTGATTGTAGGTCTTTCAAACGCAGATAAGTATATTGTGTAGCTGTAATCAGCGGAGAATGCAAGTTTCCTAACTCACCCTTGAGTTATATTCATTCAATTATTATAATGGTTAATTATTGTTAATTATACCATGTCCAAGAATTTATTGTTGATTATTCGTAGTTAGTGCATGTTTAATAATTCAAATTGAAATATTGATTCGGAAAATATACATTTGTAGAATAACTGTTGTTGGATATTCATATCTGTAAGAAGCTAATATTGATAGTACAAATAATTCCTGTTTATTGTTGAATTATGTTGAGAAATGTCTTAGCTAATTATTCTGGCTAGACGAACATTTGCTAGAACTTGATAGGTTCGAGAAGAGAAGAAAAGATAATTTAATTATTATTGATAGATTAATGCCAGTTGTATCGGCTAGATCAAAAAAGAAAACTTGATAGGTTTGAGAAGAGAAGAGAAGAGAAGTGATTAGATATTGAAATCATTGCATTTCGTTGTTAAATCAAATTCTGATTCAAAGACTGAGAAAAACAACCTTTTATATAAAGGGAACATTTTAGGTCGTATATTCGACCATTGCGCACTGTTAAGTATTATGCATAATATAGGGTACAAGGAGTTGGTCCGCTCTAAGTACTTATAGATGGGTATAATTTAATCTTTATGGTTATCTGATACACCTGCGTACGTATCAAAGTAAATCTTTGATAGATACCCGAGAAGAGAAGTTCTAGATATTGTGTGATCACTCAGCATAAATCTGGAAAACATTCCACTTTGTTATTGCGTAGAATTGATTCTTTATTATTCAATAGAATATCATAGAAACTTTGAAAGCGTTGTACTCTTTCATTATCAAATTATTGTGTTGCATAGATTATGAGAAGACTTGTTAATTATTAAAGCTTTGTTCAGCTATTTCAAAGTTCACCGAACTTTGGTTTCATTCTATCAAAATAGATAGTCTGTTTTTATTGATTCGTATAAATTTATTGTATGTCTTAACTTGTGGGGCAAACTTGTTGATCACCCTTGCTAAATAAAATATTTCAGCTAGGAACGAAGAGGCCAACGGGTCAAAGAAGAAAAAAGGCAAAGGCAAAATGCTGGATTAGTTTTTATAAATATTATGAATATGTTGTATTTGTAAACCCTTTTTGTATATCTAAAGGGTATGTCTGTAATGTTAAGGTTAGAGAACATGGGACTAATGTATTAACAATCTCTGTTAATGACTTATGTATTTCTATTTCTATATGAATGGGTAATTAGATGTTATTATATTGGGGATTGTGAGCACCAAACTCGGGGGTCAGGTAACCCGAATTTGGGGGTGTCACAGCCGCACTCAACATGTCTTGGAAAATGTTTCAGAAACTATTTAATGACAAGTACTTCCCTGAAAGTATTCGTCATATGAAGGAGGTAGAGTTTATCAAACTGGAACAAAATAACATGACGGTGTCCCAGTACGAGGCAAAGTTAGAGTTATCCAGGTTTGCACCTCATTTGGTAGAGAATGAGGAACGAATGACGCGGATGTTACTGAGAGGTCTAAAACCTGAGATTCGGCAATATCTTATCTCTCACAAATTTTATTTATATTTAGATGTTGTCAACAAGGCTCAATTATTAAAGCGAGATAATAAGTATGCTCAATCGAGGGGCCACAATCAGGGTCATACCGGTGACAGCAGTCATCGGAGCGATGATAACCAGCGGGGAGGAAAGAATACAGACAAAAGCGGTAACCACTCGGGTGGTAATCGTGGCCATGATAATAGGAGAGGTGAGTCAAGCGGAAATTTTAGAAAGATGAGATTCAATAATGACGGGAAGACATCAGCAGAAGCACCAGCACCAACAACAAATTCTAGGGGAGGAGAACGAACGTCAGTTAGATGCTACAGATGCGGAGAGGAGGGACACATAAGTCCAAATTGTTCACAACCTTCCAAGGTGTGTTTCAGTTGTGGAAAAGACGGTCATATAGCTCGGTTTTGTCCGGTAGCGAAGTCAAGTCCATCTGGGATGGCGACACCAAAGGAGACTATGGACAAAACAAAATTGGTGGTTCATGGGAGGGCGTTTGTCGTGACTGGCCAAAACGCGAGAAACCCGAACGAGGTGATCACGGGTAAGCTAATCATAAACTCTTGCGAAGTTTATACCTTATTAGTTACCGGTTCTACCCATTCTTTTATCTCTCTTGCTTGTGCCCAACGTTCGAACTTGACTCCGAAGAAATTAGACCTTGACCTATCTGTTGAGACTCTGTTAGGAGAAACTTTCATTACATATATTGTTTATATATCTTTCTTGATTCAAGCTGGAACCATAACATTACATGCCGATCTTATTTCGTTGAAAATACTTGCATTTGATGTGATCTTAGGGATTGATTGGTTAACCACTGATCATGTTAAAATTGATTATTTTTGTAAGTTTGTTAGTTTTCATATTCCTAACCAACCTGTTATGCGAATTCAAACAACCAAACCACTAAAGTCAATCACTGTCACATCAAGCCATAAAGCTATTCGTTTATTGAAAAATGAATGTCAAGCTTTCTTAGCCCATGTCACGGACTTGAACAAAAACACGTCAAATTTGAATAATATTTACATTGTTAGTGAATTTCCGACGATTTCTGAAGAACTTCCCGCCTACCCCTAGAACGTGAAGTTGAATTCTTTATTGACCTTGAACCTCGCATACAGAGCCCATTTCTAAAACCCCATATCGAATGGCTCCTATTGAACTTCGAAGTTAAAGGTCCAACTACGGAGTTGTTGGATATCGCCCATTCGCCCCTAGTGCATCTCCTTGGGGGTGTTCCTGTGTTATTCGTAAAGAAGAAAGACGGGAGTATGTGACTTTGTATTAACTACCGAGAATTGAACCATGTCACCATCAAGAATAGGTATCCGTTACCTCGCATTGATGACTTGTTCGACCAGTTGCAAGGAGCACAATTCTTTTCAAAGATCGATCTTCGTTCTGGATATCATCAGCTGAAGATTAAAACTTAGGATATTCCAAAAACTGCCTTCAGAACTCGGTACGGGAATTATAAATTCTTAGTCATATCTTTTGGATTGACTAATGCTCCTGCTGCTTTCATGGATATGATAAACCGTGTGTTCAAAGAATATTTGGATCAGTTCGCTATTTTCTTTATTGATGCCACCCTCATCTATTCCAAAAGTCGTGAAGATCATGAGCGTCATTTGAAGCTGGTACTGCAAAGGCTTCGTGAAAATAAGCTATATGTCAAGCTTAAGAAATACGAGTTCTGGCTTGAGGAAGTAGCATTCCTTGGGCACGTGGTGTCAAAACATGGAGTATCTGTTGACCCGGAGAAGAATGAAGCAATACAAAGTTGGGAGCAACCGAAGTCGGTGACCGAAGTACGTAGCTTTCTGGGCTTAGCTGGTTATTATCGGAGATTCGTGGAAGGATTTTCTCAAATTGCTACTCAGCTAACTCACCGACTCAGAAAAGATACAAAATTCAGTTGGAGCGAGGATTGTGAGAAGAGTTTTCAAGAACTCAAGAGAAGATTCATTTCGGCACCTGTTCTGACAATACCATCTGGTTCGGATGGATTTGTTATCTACAGAGATGCTTCAGGAAAAGGGTTAGGATGTGTTCTTATGCAACATGGGAAAGTCATAGCCTATGCCTCGCGACAACTCAAAGAATATGAGAGAAATTATCCTACTCATGATTTGGAGTTGGCAGCAGTCGTTTTCGCATTAAAGATCTGGAGACACTACCTATATGGGGAGAAAATGGAGATCTATACAGATCATAAAAGCCTCAAATATTTCTTCACCCAAAAGGAACTCAACATACGACAACGACGTTGGCTCGAGTTGTTGAAAGATTACGACCATACCATCCAATACCATCCTGGAAAAGCACATGTGGTAGCTAACGCATTGAGTAGAAGATCATATGCGGGTACGAGTACAATGTTGTTAACATAAAGGCCCATTTTATATGACTTACAAAGGATGGAGATAGAGGTAAAGGCTCCAAGTACCCACGTGATGATATCAATCATACGAGTAGAACCAACTTTAATCGATAAAGTTAAAGCTGCTCAAGCTACGGACATGGAGCTGATGCATATGAAGAAGAAAGTGCAAGAAGGTGCTATTCCAGAAGCAAAAATTGATGAAGAAGGAATACTTCGAGTCAATTCCAGACTTTGTGTTCCTAACGATTCTAACTTGAAGCATAGAATCATGATGAAGGCACACAACACACCGTTTGTAATCCATCCTGGGAGTACCAAAATGTATCATGATCTTCGATATACATTTTGGTGGAGCAATATGAAGAGAGAGATCGCAGAGTTTATCTCGAGGTGTTTAACTTGTCAACGTGTAAAGGGGGAGTATCAAGTGCCAAATGGTTCATTGCAACCACTTGAGATTCCGAAATGGAAGTGGGAACACATTACTATAGATTTTGTTACGGGTCTTCCCAAGGTTTCTCAAGGCATAGATGCGATTTGGGTTATTGTTGATATATTAACCAAGTCTGCTCATTTCTTACCTATACGGGAGACTTATTCCCTTGAACGTCTTGCTCGTATGTATGTGAATGAGATTGTGAGATTGCATGGCGTGCCAGTATCCATAGTTTCGGATCGTGACCCAAGATTCACTTCACAATTTTGGGTTAGCTTGCAGAAATCTATGGGCATGGATTTACGATTCAGTTCAGCATATCATCCTCAAATGGACGGACAATCAGAGAGGACTATTCAAACTCTTGAAGATCTATTAAGACTTCGTGTCCTATATTTCAAAAGGAGTTGGGATAAGTACCTACCATTGGTGGAATTCTCCTACAATAATAGTTATCAAGCAAGTATAGGCATGGCTCCATTTGAATCATTGTATGGACGAAAGTGTCGCTCTCCAGTATGTTGGGATGAGGTGGGAGAAACAACATTATTGGGACAAAAATTGGTACGTATAACTACAGAAAAGATCCAAATGATTCAACAACGTATACAAATTTCACATGATCAACATAAGAGTTATGCGGATCTTCATCGAAAGGACGTGGAATTTAATAGTGGGGATCATGTATTATTACGCATTGCTCCATGGAAGGGATTTACAAGATTTGGGAAGAGAGGAAAGTTCAATCCAAGATTTGTTGGTCCATTTGAGATTCTTGACCGAATAGGAAATGTGGCATATAGACTCGCATTACCTCCAACCATGTCTCGTGTTCATAATGTTTTTCACATATCTATGCTTTGTAAATATGTGAAAGACCCAACCACATTATTGAGTTAGAACCGCATTTAGATAGCCGAAGATTTAACGTACGAGGAGGTACCTCTTAAGATCTTGGATAGGAAAGAGCATGTCCTACGCACCAAGGATATACCACAAGTTAAGGTTTTGTGGAGGAACCATACTATTGAAGAAATGACCTGAGAGTTAGAATCAGAAATGAAAGCGAGGTATCCTTACCTTTTCGAAACACCAGGTACGTACGTCAATTTCGAGGACGAAATATCATAAGGATGGGAGGTTGTAAGGCCCCAACTTTTTTATAAATAAAATCAAATTTCCTCTATTTATTATTTTGAATAATAAAGTGTTAATTTGATATAATACTTTGGTTATAGGTGAAATGTGCAAATTTTGCAAAATAAGTAAGTGGTTATAAAATATTCTTTCTGTCGGGAAATATTCGTACGACGGCACAACCATTTATGGGCCCCATAACGGAAAACAGTCGGATGAAGAAAATGACAAGTTGAGTTTTTATAAATAACTGCGTAATGGTTATCGTTAACAATTGTTGAATACTTTTGGTTAAAATACAAATAATACACGTGGTTTGCACGATGAGCACACGATTATTACACAATATTTTTGAATTATTGATTCTTACGTAAGAAGGCACTACTCAATAATTGTTACAGTAATTACTGTTCAATATTTTATTTTATTGATTTAATAATTTCTACGTTGATATTTTATATTATTATTGTTTCAATAATTGTCATTGTACGGTATCTATAATTCATATTATTTGAATAATATTGTTAGATAGCATTATTGGCAATGTCTAAGGAAGTTCTGTCTAGGAAAGGGGTTTAGTCACCTAATTACGCGCCAATAAGGAGAAATCCTTATCGGAAAGCCCCTTCTTTCTTAGGAACGACCTGGTTGTTATAATTGTGATTCTGTAATATTATTTGTGAATAATTAATTATTAATTTATATGATAAGAAAATATTTATTTTATGTGGATATAAATGATGGATATATTTATTGTGGTTATAAATGATGAAATTAATGTTGAGATATTTTTTCAGTATTTTGTAGGAATGAGGGTATTAAAAATCGTCCGTATGTGGATTTCGGGCATTTTCTGTTTGGAATTTGGAAACACTTTCTTCTACAAAGTTGTAGAGAATTTAATTTCCTATGGAATAGACATGAGATTCAAATTTTTCTGATAAAAGGGCTATTTATTATAAATTATTGAAGTTTCGGAAATAAAAGTTTTTATTAAAAACATTGTGGGTCCCACTTTTGGTTGGTGAGAAATAAAATGTGCTGGAATTTATTTTCAAAAGTGGTGGGCTTGAATAGTAGGAGGTAAAATCATCAGGTAGTAGGTTAGTCTGCTTTGGCGTTCTAAGCATTTTCCTATAAATAGGGTGCTTAGTTAGAATTGAAAATCTCACCAGAAACAAGTTTTCTCTCTTTCTCTCTTTCTCTCTTTTCTCTCTTTCTCTCTTTCTCTCTTTCTCTCTTTCTCTCTCTATATTATCGAGCGTATTTTGTGAGTATTTAGATACTTTGTTAGTTGCTATTCAGTGCAAGTTTTCTTCAGCCTTATACCGATATTCTGATCAGAAGTACTTTATTTTGAGGTAAGGGATGTTATTTTCTTCGTAAATGATATTATTTTCTTCAATATCATTATGCCAAAATATTGATATGAATTTTATTATGGAATTTCTACCTTTTTGTGTCGGGGTTACTATTCACGTATACGATACTATTCACGAATATGGCACTATTCACGGAAAAATGAAATTTTCTCTTTTTTATCCAAGATTTATTATGGTTACTATCTTTGATTGTATCCATGTTTTAATCTTTATTTTTGAATTCTGCTTCACAATTGGTTATTATGGAGTATTATTGAACTTGGATAAACTGTAATACGAATCCCTAATATTTGTCCTTTTGTCTCACTGGATTCGTTTTTTTTAAGATATTTTTCATCATCCTCACTCCTAAATGATGATATTACTGAATATCTTTGGCTTGTAGTGCAAAGATGAATGATTACCTAATGAATATCTTTAGCCCGTAGTGCAAAGATGGACAGGTGTTGAGATGAACATGACCAACTGGTGATACAAATGAATATCTTTGGCCTGTAGTGCAAAGATGAATATTTGTTTTAAGATGTATATTGATTGATGTTACAGGGATAAAATATTGATGATGGATTTTTAAATCTTAGAAGATAGTAGAATTCATTCTCTACTTGACTCTTTTAATGGATTGTTGTTTCCGCTGTTGATCTAAAACTTGTTGTCTATTATATTCTATCAGATTTTTTTCAGTTGAAGACTAATGATAATTTGTTGTATATTATCTTAGTCATAATATTCTTTACTGGGCTAGTTGAGCTCACTCTTTTTCTTTTTGTTCCATTTTTCTTCTTAGGAGGTGAGAACATAGCAGGAACTAGACGGGGTATGGAGTGATGGTTCAGGATAGTTGTTTTAGTAGTCCTCACTATTTTGTAAAATAGTGTATCAATAATTATAATGAGGACTCATTTTGAGTTTGTATACTGTCTATTAGACAATATTTGTATACAAACTCATAGTATATGTGTTGTCATATTTTGTACGACAATTGTATTACTGAGGTTATATTTGTTTCTGTACCATGTATTTGGCGACTCTGAATAGGTGATGTATATTTATTTTGGGGGCGTCACAAAAGAGATCTAAAAGCGGTCTCCCGTAACCCTATCTCTTATATTGCAATATCGAAGGCAACATTCCGAGGGACTGTGCGTATTGACAAAATCCATTAAAATGAATTAGAATCTAGGATGTAAATTAGTGGATCCAAGATACCCTGAGATCTGTACAATGACACAACCGAGATTTAAAACATAAAACATAAAATATGTATCCCAAACTCGCTATCAGATGATTCAATGGTTAGAATCATGTTGTGAATGTTTTATACGAATCGAATACTTCGTATAGCCTACAAGTGCGAGGTCGAACACCAAGTACTTGACGAATGAAACATGTTTTTCTCATTCACTAATTCTAATTAATTCTTAATATTGCTTAGAACTTTTGAGAGAATTTTTTTATTAACTAAAAATACGTGAATAAAATAATCAATAATAAAATACTAGGGTGGCAAAGTCATATATTTGATATCATCTTCCTATTATTCATGCCCAATAAACTATATTGTTTAACGCACTAATTTGGTCTCTCGACTATGCTAAATGCGAAAAATAAAATCATCAAATCCAATTAATTTGTAAAATTAGATTGTTAATTCTTTCATACAAAACATATGTATAAAATCAAAACACTCGTCATTTCCATTGAAACACAGTTTATATCTGCTTTCAACAAATTATAAACTGAATCTAATAAATAATAATGAGAATCCAACTTTGTTTTTATCAATAAAAATAGGTATCCAATAGAAAAGATTATTTTTAACACGAAAAGCATTAAATTGGTAGAATAAATTGGCATGAATACGTGTACTAGAATTAATCAATTATTTCTGTCCTCAACTCTAGAAAATAATCTAGCCTAACATGCTTGAAATTAAAACACAAAATAGAATAAAATAATACATAATTTAATAAACAAAATACTTATTTCAATGTACCAATTTATTGAATAAAAAAATAAAATAAATTTTAAATTCCAATCTTTAAAAGTATTCTTCTCTAATTAATAAACAATGTTATCCTTATCATTCAAAAATAAAGAATAAGTTGAATAAAAGAATTGTGTTCACTAATTTCTAAATGAAAATAAATTACCCATAAAGTAAGTTTGTGTAATGCTCTCCAAAATTGAGTCCATAACCTATCAGGCAATGATTTGGACACTTAAAGCCACTGGTACTTTCCCTTACCCAGTAGCTCTAAATTAACCTTTTCGCCTGGATGGTTTTTCAAGGTCCCATCAAAATGGAGATGCCCCCTTTTTATTTTAAATAGGTAATACAGTAGCTAGGATAAAATCTTTTTTTCTTTATCCACCATAAAAGGGAAAAATTTGAAGAAGGGTGCTCTCCCAAAATACGAATCTGATCTCCCCCGCTCCTTTTCTCCTCCTCAGTTCTTGCGATTTCCCCATTACTCCTTTGGTTGTCGACGGGTAAGTAATTAATCACATAATTTTAAAAATATTCAATTCGCCTATTGTATTTTTTAAAATTGAAAATTCAGGTTATTTTGTTCAATTTTATTCACAGACGTTAAAAACTAAGCTGTGATTTCCTACATGGCTTTTTTAAAAAAATAACTGTGACGCCCTTAAAATATGTATACATCACCCATTCTGAGTCGCCAAATATATGGTATAGAATACAAATACAAACTTAATTATAAAACTGTCGTGTAACATAAGCTGAGAGTTTTAACACGAATATTGTCTTCTAGACTATCCAAACTCAAATGGAGTCCTTATTACAATTATTATCACACTATTTTATAAAATAGCGAGGACTACTACAGCCACCATCTCGGACCGTCACTTCATTCCCCGACTAGTCCCGACTACGTTCTCATTTCTTGAAGAGAACAATGAAAGCAAAAAGGTGAGCTCAACTAGACCAGTAAGAAATATTATGACTAAGATAATGAAAAATAAATTATCGTTAGCCTTCAACAGTGTTAAACTGATAAAATACAATAAACAACAAGTTTAACTGCAGCAGAACAAGCATTCCATTAGAAGAGTCAAGTAGAGCATGATATCTACTATCTTCTATGATTTAAAAAGTTTATCATCAATTTTATCACTGAGACTCGGCTCAATAAATAATCCACATCACTAAATTATCCATGCACTACAAGCCAATGATATTCGTTAGTATCACATCCACGAATTATCCATGCACTACGGGCCAATGATATTCGTTAGTATCACATCCACGAATTATCCATGCACTACGTGCCAAGGTTATTCGTGTTATCACAAATGGTCATGAACATGGCAACAACTGTTCATCAATGCACTACGGGCCAATGAGGACTTTTACTACATCATTTGTAACATTACATGTCATGATTATACCAAATAATCTATGGTCATAATCATACTAATTAACAATCCATCTATGCACTACGGGCCAAAGATAATTTTCATCACAATATAAGCATGAGGATAATAACAATGATATAATAATTCAATTAAATGAGAGCAAGGATAACTTTTAAATATTTATAATTTAATTTATCCAAAATAAAATAATTTCCAAATTGTCAACATGATACTGCTTTGTGGAGTAAAATTCAAGAATAATATTGTATCAAAAATGATTTGGACCGAAAAGAAATCAATTTTTGTCATGAATAGTACATCGGGTGAATAGTACTTCGGGAATAGTATCTGTTAGTTCCTAGTTGGCACAATAGTTATCTAGAAGGGGGGTTGAATAGATATTTAAAAATCTTTTCGTTTTAAACTTGTTCTTTGATAATGATTAAAACTTAGCGGAATAAATGTTTGTTTTAATCTTCTTGACCAAGCAATGGAGTTATGAGAGTGAGGCAGTTATGACAGTTATAACAGATATAACAGTTATGGTATGAGTGCAAAAGACATAATCGTTTTAAGTGGTTCAGAGCACTTAAAGCTCCTAGTCCATTCTTCTACTTCGACAAGTAGGTAATCTACTAAGGATGTCTCTTACAACTTCTGAATCACACAGATTCCTTCTAGACCAGCAGTCTAGGAGCTTCTTAGTTCACTCTTGAACTCTTCAAGTCCAGTAGACTTGGCTTTCTTACAGTTCACTATGAACTCTTTAAGTCCAGCAGACTTGGTGCTTTTCTTCAGTTGGTTGATAATGTTGAGTTCTTGATGGTTGCTACTCAGTTGCTGTGTAAGCACTTGTTCTAAAGAACTGAGTAGCTGAACAAGCTTTGCAATATCTCAGATCGTAGAGTTGAGCTTGAGAGAGATGTTCACGTTGTTTGTTCAATGCTTGCGTTGGTTCTCTCTCATATGTCTGATATGCATATATGTGATCTTGAAAACTATCCGTTGGATCCATCCGTTAAGACATTAAATGCATTTGACTTTTCTGATCTTTGATGGAGAAATTTCTGCACATCTTCTGAAACTGCATCCTGGCCACTGACACAGCAGATCGCTTTCTCACCTAACACCTGAAAAGGTGTTTTGCCCCCTTACCTATGGTACTTTCCTTAGCTTCTTCAATACGCTTCTTTGTTGCATACTAAGGATATTTCATATTACTTTGGGACTAATGAGTACTGCAACGTCTAGAATACATTCCTCATATATTGGGATCTGTCTTCACACATAACATGAGGCTCGACGTTTTCTGACATAAGACAGATGCTCTACGATTCAGATCATGATACTCTACGATTCAGATCGTAGTGACTTGTGTCCTTGGTGCTTGATCTGATGCTAGCATCAAAGAGCATTACAATTTCTCTTAAACCCTTGCACACTACGATCTTCACTTGCTCGTGTTATTACTCTACGTTTCCGAGAGCACACTACGATCGTTGACTTGTAAACTCCACGTTTCCTTCAGCACACTACGATCGTCGAAATGGCTCGGCAAACGTTGGGACCACTCTACGATTTTCGAAGAGTCCCTTCAAGGCAGGCACACTACGATCTTTGAAGCTCTACGTTTTTGCCTTGACTTCTGCAATGTTGATCAGATGATACACTATGATTTCTTCGAAGCCTATCTATTATATCTCAAGATCAACCTAACAGCTTTGATCTTTCTATCTATACATTCTATTACAAAATGATATACGTTAAGATCTTAGATCAACCTAACAAATTTGATCTATCACTAAGTCCTTGTACATATCTTACTTGGAAGGACTTTACAAATAATCATGAGCATAAACATTAAAACATCAAATCATAATATGCATTTTCCCAATAATCTCCCCCTATTTGATGTTGACATAACCAAGGAGATTTGTTGTCATGATTTATTAGTGTCTAGATGCATTTGCAGGAAATTTAAACATGACTAAGTATTTCAGTGAGCAGCTGAAATTTCTAGAAAATAAGCATGAATTTATTGATGTTCAAGAAATATTGCAGTTTTAGCTTTACATCAATAAGAATTTAATGTTTCAACTTATCTCTATTTTTTTGGCCTTTTTCTTGGTGGGTTGGCATACTCACCAGCCCTTCTTTTCCTGCTTGCTTTATCTCTTCTGGTCAACTCTTCCAACTCACTCGGACTTACTATCGGGTTGTGGTCATGCCTATTCATGAATGCTGGATCTCCAATTGGCATTCTTAGGCCTGTGGTGGTCATATTTGGTGAGCTGATAGTTGGCCCTTGATTTCTTAAAGGATGAGCCATCAAGACTTCCTGCTGATCAGATCGTTGAGTCTGATTGCTTGATCGTGCAGTCTGTCGGTGGAATTATCTTGTAGGAGGGCTTTGTGCAAATTATCCTCTTCCCTTTTCTTGGTTTCCTCTTCCTCTGCCATGATCTCCCTGTGCTCCTTGAACTCATTTCCCTTTATTCTCCCCTTTTATGTCAGCATCAAGGGTTCGAATGTCTGCAGAAAGTCGATTCACTCCTTGGACAAGCACGTTCAGTTGACTTTGTGTCTGAGCGATGTCCTCTCTACTTTCTTTGAGCTGTTTTTCAGATCTTGCTTCTTTGTTTCGGAGGACAGTGAGAACAATGTCATTCTGACGTTCCTGATTGACATATGATTTCTGGAATTCTTGGACTGAGGCTTTCAAGTTGATGAAGTTTTCAAGCATAAGTTTATTTTGAACTTCTTGATTTTTCTTACATTTCAAGAACAACCTCTCTTTGCTTGGTGGCTACTTAGAAGTGAATCTCATCTCTGTCCTTCATGCTCTTAAGAATTTCTTAGATAATTTCCCTGAACTTCTTCGTAAGCTCAGCATTCATAGTACCAGAAAAGTTATTTGCAGCTGTGATCATTTGATTCAGCCGGATATGGATGAGGCCTGAGTGAGATTCCAGGCTTTCTTCTATATTCTTGACCATGTCCTTAGTTGCTTCTTTTAAGTCATCCTTTGTGGGCAGATTTGGAAGAGTTTCACTGGCTTGAGGATTGTTGAATGGAGGAGATTCTTTCTGAGTCTGATCGTGGATGGAGTAGAGAGCGAGATAAAGACTAAAATAGTCATTTAATGAGGAGGATGGTATGTCTGATGGAGGGGCCCGAGGTTCAATGTTTGGACTATAGGGCTCTACGATATCTATTTGGGACTCTACGACTGGGCTAAAGTCATGGATCGTAGAGATGGTGGTTTGTGGAAGCAAAATAAGGTTAGCAGTATTTGGTTCTTTAGTTACAAAATTTTGGGATTCTGTAACTGGGAATTGATTTACTGGATTGAGAATCACTTCCGACCATCGAGGGAATTCATGGAATTGACTAAATGATGATGATGGCAAGTGATTAACTCTGAAGTGAGTAGGGATAGATAATACCTCAAGTTGATCCTTTGAGAAAGAGGTGTTGGTAATCAACTTCTTTGCAAAGTGGACTCTCCTTGGGAATCCATGAGCCAACACTGAGATGGATGGATATTTTTTGAAACTCCAGAACATGTGATCCCAAGAATTGTTGATTTGGGCTTGACGGTATGGCATCATGGGTAGGTATGAGAACATCTGATTGTATAGGTAGCTTGTATACCCATCTCTGCCTACACCAGTGATCTGAAGATCATCATCATCTTCTTCTTCTTCTCTTTCTTCGTTGGAGGACTCCATTATCTCAATGGGTTCTTGATGATCTTTTACCGGTTCCTGTTCATTTCTGGCAGGGACATCTTCTTCTGCCATGGGGATATCTTGAGGCTCCCCCTCAACTTGATCATCCTCTTGTAAGATCAAAAGCTCCCCCTCAAGTGGAGCATTTTCTTGAACTTCAGCCATCTCCCCCTCAGCTGGTGTATTCTCTATCATGAGAATTTCAGGGATCTCCCCTCACCAGAGCAATCGCCTTTCTTGACTTGCTCGGATAGTTCCTTCTTAGCAGCCATGCTCTTTGCTTCCTTCTTCAGCACCTTTTCATTTTCAAGAATGTACTTCTTGACCAGCTTTCTCCTTGCTTTGCTGGGTTTAACTACAACTTCAGGACTCTCTTGAATCTCAGATTTGTCATGTTCAACAACCACTATGCTTGAAGCAGCTTCCTCCTTGTCTGCCATGCTAGGTCTGGTCTCCACAAACAGTAGAGACTCTACGATTGAGGTGACTGATGGCTTTTTGGACTTTTGACCAGCTTTATTTTTCTTCAGGATCTGGGATATGGTAGCCTGATCCTCATTTGCTTCATTTTACTGCTGCTTTCTCCTTAGCATCCTCAGAGTCTCTATATCAGAGGACTCTACAGGTATATCAATTGTAGATCCTTGAGGCTCTTCTACCTGTCTAGCCCTTAGCTTCCTCTTACCCTTGCTTTTTCTAGTAAGGACAGAGTGTTCTTCTTCTTTGTTGATTTCTTCTTCTTCTTCTTCTTCCCGGACAACGGACATGTTTCCTGGAATGCCTGAGTTCTTCAGTTCCCCAGTTCTTCCAATGGATTCTCGCCATCATTCGTACATATTCAAAGTAGGTTCCTCTTCCGGTTTTCAAACAATCTTTGGGTCATTCTTCGATTTGGGTTGATGGCTTCTCCTCTTCATCCCCAATTTTGTCACCCAAAGGCAGATTGCAGAATGATACTCAAGAAACGCCCATATAACATCTTCTGAGGGCTTTTTGATTTCTTCGAGTTTACTATCCACTTACCTATCCATTCGAGCAATATAGCTCCATAGTTGAGTTGTATACCATAATACATGGCAGTCATGAGCTTAAGTTGAGCTTCATTCACCGAGTCATGTCCTGAGCTCTTGCAGCATATGCATTTCCCAATAATATCAGCTAAAAATTCGTACCTCTGGGGGAACTCCTTCTTCTTGTACCCTTTCACAGAGGGGGTTTTCTTGTGATGCATTTTTCTTAGTCCCTCTTAGAAATCTACGGAATCTAAGTGTGGATGCCCTTCATTCTTGAGACCTAGGGTAAGATTGAAGTCCTCTGCCTTCAGTCTGATTTCTACTTCCCTTACTTTTGTAGTGATGGTGTTGTTTTCAAACACACCATTCTTGTAGAACTCCTTCACTAACTTGGGATATATCAACGTGTCTTCGCCCAGAGCCTCTTGAGACTCGCCTTCTTCAAGAGCGCCTTGTGGTCTTGTGAAATTTTTGGTGGAGCTGCCTTGAACTCACAAAGCGCATTCTACAGAGCTTTGAGATAACATTAGATGACGCCATTGATTTTCTAACTGGAAGTGAGTTTCGACTGAGCTTTCCTCTGAGTTTAGGGCTTTTGCTTTGAGAGAGAGAGAGAGAAAGAGAATGAGAGAGAGATAATATTTTGAACTTCAGATTTCAAAAATATGATTTCAACTTGTACTTGTAACTTCCCTCTCTTCTTTTTCGCTTAGTGGGACAGGTGTCTACTTTTGCTTGGCTCTATGATTTTAACTATTCAGGAATATACTGATTTGCCCTTGGCTTCTTCAGAACTGAGGTGTCCTTAGGAAGACTACGATCGTTAAGGTAGTCTTATGTTCGTTGAGTCTGTCCTGTGATCGTCGAGTCTGTCCAGCATTCGTTGAGTCTGTCCTATGATTGTCGAGTTTGTCCAACATTCGTTGAGTCTGTCCTACGATCGTCGAGTCTGATCAATCATTCGTTGAGTCTGTCCTGCGATCGTCGAGTCTGTCCAACATTCGTTGAGTCTGTCCTACGATCGTCGAGTCTAATCAATCATTCTTTTAAGGCAGCTCAGGAAGGGCCAACCTCTTGGAGAGATTCAAGGGTTAGGTTTATTCCTGAGGCACCTCTTAGAGAGATTTCCTTGTTTATGAAGCTTGTCATCATAGTGGAAACTCAACGATGACACAAGTCCCATCGATAAAGCAAAAATGCACCCTGTGAACTTTCCTTGATCATGTCTACGATTTTGAGTTCAGCCTTTATATCTGTCATGGTTAGCACAATCTAGAGCATATATTTCATGGTTGTAGATTTAGCATGCCTAGCTCACTTATTAACTTATTAAATCTGGATTCATCTAGTGGTTTTGTAAAAACATCAGCAAGTTGATTTTTAGTAGGGATATATTGTAAAGATATAGTTCCATTTTGCACATGATCCCTAATGAAGTGATACCTTATTTCTATATGCTTAGTCCTAGAATGCATAACATGAGTATGAGTTATTGCTATGGCACTTGTGTTATCACAGTGTATGGGAATAGATTTGAAATCAAACCCATAGTCAGCTAGCTGATTTCTCATCCATAGGATCTCGAGCCTGTGAATGCCAAAGAAAGAATATATTCAACCTTCCGCAATGAGGTGAACAACGAGTCTTACTTTTTGTTGAACCAGGACACAAGTCTGTTTCCTAGCAGTTGACAAGTGCCACTGGTACTTTTTCTATCTATTTTGCATCTTGCAAAATCAGCATCTGTGTATCCTATTAGTTCAAATGAGGATTCCTTGGGATACCAAAGCCCCAAGTAAGGTGTACCCTTGAGACACCTGAAGATCCTCTTTACAGCAGATAAATGTGACTCTTTAGGGTTAGCCTAAAATCTAGCACATATGCATGGTGCAAACATTATGTCTGGTCTACTGGCAGTTAGGTATAAAAGAGAACCTATCATACCTCTGTATTGAGTGATATCAATACTTTTACCTTTCTCATCCTTGTCAAGCTTGGTTGCAGGAGCAATTGGTGTTTTCATGGGAGAGGCTGATTCCATGCCATACTTTTTCAGTAAGTCTTTGATGTACTTGGCTTGGTTTATGAAAATTCCTTCATCAGTCTGCTTTACTTGCAGTCTAAGGAAGAAATTCAGCTCACCCATCATGCTCATCTCAAACTTGCTCTGCATTAGCTTAGAGAATCTCTTGCATAACTTTTCGTCAGTAGAACAAAAAATAATATCATCAACATATATTTGAACTAGTAAGACTTTATCTTTATGCTTTCTAAGAAACAGTGTGGTATCTACTCTACCTCTAGTGAACCCATTTTCAATTAAGAAATTAGTCAGTGTTTCATACCATGCTCTAGGTGCTTGTTTAAGACCATATAAGGCTTTATCTAATCTATAGACATAATTGGAAAGGGATGGATTGATGAAACCTGGGGGTTGCTCTACATAGACTTCTTCTTGGAGTTCTCCATTTAGAAATGCACTCTTGACATCCATCTAAAAGACTTTGAACTTCATGTGGGCAGCAAAAGCAAGAAAGATTCGGATGGCTTCTAGTTTGGCAACAGGTGCAAATGTCTCATCGTAGTCGATACCTTCTTCTTGAGAATAGCCCTTTGCCACTAATCTTGCCTTGTTTCTGGTTATGACCCCATCTTCATCCATTTTGTTTCTGAAGACCCACTTAGTTCCTATCACAGGATGACTCTTTGGTCTTGGTACCAATCTCCATACTTTGCTTCGTTCAAATTGGTTGAGTTCTTCCTACATGGCTTCTATCCAACTGGAGTCTTCCAAAGCATCCTCTATCTTCTTTGGCTCTATTTGTGACAGGAAGCTTAGATAAAAGCATTCATTCTGAGTAGCAGCTCTTTTTTTGACTCTAGCACTTGGATCTCCAATGATTAGATCCTGAGTGTGATCTCTTGCGTATCTGTTACCGGTTGGGACATCTGTCCTGATGCCTTCCTATCTTAAGTCTTCAAGGTCTATCTCTTCTTCTTGGAGTGGAGGCTCGCTGTCTGGCATTGACCTCTCTATGATCATATTCTCATACTCTACGATTTCACTATTTGACACTACGATCGTAGTGTTGAGCTCGACGACTTCATTCGTAGTGTTTGCACTATCGGTCGTAGTGTCTTGAAGCACTGTTTTGTCTAAGTCAGTTTCATCAAAGATGATATGTATTGAGACTTCAACATTTAGTGTCTTCTTGTTGAACACTCTGTAAGCCTTGCTGTCTGTGGCATATCCAAGAAAGATCCCTTCGTCTGACTTGGGATGGAATTTTGTCAGATACTGCTTTCCATTGTTGAGAATGTAGCATGCACAGCCAAAGACATGGAAGTAGCTGACAATTGGCTTCCTTCCTTTCCACAGTTCGTAGGGCGTCTTCTTGATCGTAGAGTGAATTAATGATCTGTTCTGCGTGTAGCATACAATGTTGACAGCTTCTGCCCAGAAATATTCATGCAGATGTGATGCTTCAAGTAGAGTTCTTCCAGCCTCTATCAAAGTTATGTTCTTTCTTTCATCTACTCCATTTTGTTGAAGAGTTCATAGAGCTGAGAAGTTATGACAGATCCCATTGTCTGTGCAGAACTAGTCCATTTCTAAGAAGTCGAATTCTCTGTCGTGATCACTCCTTATGGCCTTGATTTTCTCTCCTTTCTCGTTCATCACCAGTCTGAACATATTGATTAATTTAGAGCTCATTTCATCCTTTGAAGTTGGGAAGAATACCCATGTGAATCTGTGTGTCGCTACGACTATAACTAGAGAGTATCTTTTTCCTCTAAGACTAGTTGTTGGAATTGGCCCAAATAGATCCATGTGAAGTAACTGCAGGGGCTTGTCGATAGAGTTGGCAGTTTTGCTTTTGAATGAGCTTCTGGTTTGCTTTCCAAGCTGACAGGCATTGCATGGCCTTTCTTTTACAAAGTTGAACTTTGGTAGGCCAGCTACGAGATCTTTTGATGCCAGTTTGGACATGCTCTTGAAGTTTAAGTGAGACAACCTTCTATGCCATAGCCAGCTCATTTCTTCAGATGCTTTTGCCAGAAAATATATTGTCTCATCTGAGCTTAGTTGACCAAGATCCACTGTGTAGACATTTCCTTCTCTTGTCCCGATTAGCTTTACAGCAGATGTCTTCAAGTCTCTGACTTGACATTGGTTGTTGAGGAATGTCACTTGATAACCTTTGTCGCAGAGTTGACTGATGCTTAGAAGGTTGTGTTGCAGACCTTCTACATATGCTACCTTGCTGAAAGATACTGCACCATTGCCAGCAAAGCCATATCCTCTTGTCTTGCCCAAGCCGTTGTCTCCAAAGATGACTGAGGGACCCTCTTTTTCTATGTAGTTAGATAATAGGGCTTTGTTCCCAGTCATGTGCCTTGAGCATCCACTGTCCAGATACCATGTAGTGATCGTGGAGCTCTTTTCCTGTCAAAATATTGAACCTTCATTTTGGTACCCATATTTGCATGGTCCTTCTTTGTTAGTGCCTTTGGGGACCCAAATCTGTTTAATCTTGGGTCTCACATGCATGGAATTATAATAACACTTGGCAGCCTTGTATGATGCATGCCAGTGTGTGCATGATGATTCATCCTCCATTTGGACTTGTGTGGTTCTTTAATTATCCTTCTGTTAAACTGATTCTCATTTTTCCACGTGTCCTTGGATTTCATAAATAGTGATGAGTGTGCCTTACCTTAACTATACCTTCCCGGTTGATTCGTAGAGTTGGACTTACTTGACTCTACGATTCTTTGAGGTTGGTGAGTAGAGGTTAGGTTACTCTTCTCTTTTATGAACCCTGCATCAAAGATGTGAGATCCTTTACTCCTATGAGTAAGAATGGAGACAAGAGGGACAAGGTTGAGCTTGTTCTTCCTTCCGTGAGGATTTCACAAAGGTAATGCTTCTACTGAAACTTGAGGCATTACTAGTGCTAGTTTCCTTTGTCTTTTCCACACAAGGCTCGAGATGGATTCCCCAAAGCCTAGGGCACTGCTCATCAAATGTGCTTTTCTCGACTAGAGAGCAAAAAATCCATGGATGATGAGGATTTGTTCCATGCAGAGATAGTCTTCTCTAGATCCTCAATTTTAGAGGTTAGATTAGACTCTCTTTGTGCATTGAGTGTGTTGGTCTGCTTTAAAGTCTCATTCTCAACCTCAAGCTTGGAAAGAAGATTAGTACTTAGAAGGGCTGTTTCAAGCTCTTCTTGATCTTTCTTCTTCTCCTCTTGAAGAAGTGAATTATCTTTAGACAAGACTCTGAACCGCTTCATATATTGATATAGATCAGTGGTTATGCCATGCAGTGCAGTTCTTAAGTCATTTATATCTACTTCAGGTGAGTTGAAATCAAATACCTTGTCGAGACTTACATCATGTATGTTGAGGTTTTTTTTGTCTTTTTCATGTTTGGCCATTAAGCACAGATTGGCCATTTGTGGTTCTTCTTCATCTCCGGAGTTAGCATTTGAGTCATTATCCTAATCACTCCATGATCCTCCAAACTACTGTGCCTTTGTCTCTCTTCTGAGGCCTTTTGTTTCCTTTGAATTCTTTCTTTGCATGATGTTTCTTCTTTAGTTCTTCTCTTAGAGGTTTGTTGCAGTTGGCAATGAAGTGGCCAGGCTTCTTGCAGTTGTAGCATAGATCATTTATTTGCTCCTGGTTGCTGTAGTTGCTGACCTTCTTTGGCTTGCTGGTTTTGCCTTGACGCATGAATCTTCTCAGTATTTTTACCAGCATAGCAAGGTCTTCATCATCGTCTTCATCATAGTCAGAGTCAATCTCAGTGTTGACCTTTGATGCACCTTCATTTGCCTTGAGAGAAACTCCCTTATCCTTCCTTCTTCCTTTTGATAAGGTTTCAGCACATTAGGTCAGCTCTAGTTCGTATGTCAGGAGATTGCCATATAGCTGTTGAACTGTCATCTCATTAAGATTCTTTGATTCTCTTATTGCAGTGGTCTTGGCATCCCACCTGCTTGGTAGGGCTCTCATGAACTTTATGGTCAGGTCTTTGTTAGGACAGACCTTTCCATATGCTCGTAGAGAGTTGATCAGAATGTTGAATCTTTCATAGGTGGCAGTTACGTTTTTTTCCTTAGACATGAGCAAACATTTCATACTGCTGTGTCAGAAGAGATTGTTTGTTCTCTCTAACTTCTTCAGTTCCTTCGTGCATGATCAGCAGTGCTTCCCAAACTTCCTTAGCTGTTTTGTTGTTGACAACGTTTTCAAACAGATCATCTTCTAAGGATTGGAACAGGATGTTCTTGGCCTTTTTGTCAAGTTGGACAGCTCTTTTCTCGTTGTCCGTCCATTCTTCTCTAACCTTGATTTGCATTCGGTTTGGATCGTCAGTGGTTGGAGCAAGCTTTGTTAGAATATAGGGCCCATTTTGAACGGTCTCAAATAGATCTTCATCTATTGAGTCCATGTACGCTTGCATCCTGACTTTCCAGTTAGCAAATTTATCCTTGTTGCACATTGGTGGCTTGATGCCTCCCCCGATTCTGGATTCGCTTGGTACGAGTGCCATTAGATCTGTCAGGAATAAGCATGTGAATGCTATTCCTATTTATATATGATTTGATTATGATATATATATATATATATGAATGAATAATATGCAAGTATGCTTGCATTAAGAAAAGCTGTAAAGTCCTGTGATAGATAATAGAAATATATGTACAAGGACTTAGAATGAATTGATCAAATATGTTAGGTTGATCTTACATAAAGCAAAACAGCTTTGTAAAGTCCTTAAAAAGAAATGATGTACAAGGACTATAAATATAGAAAGATCAAGCTTGTTAGGTTGATCTTATGATGTAATAGATAGGCTAGTCTGATCATCGAGCACTGCACCAGAAGTCGTAGTCTGCCAAGTGAGTCAAGGTTAACTCGGGAGCTATCGAGGAAGAATGGGAGTATGCAAGATAGTAGATCTCGGAGTTCATAGACTGCAAGGTGAAACAAAGAAGGATCGAGGTGTATCGAGAAGAGCTTCCTCGGGATCATAGTGTGCTGAGGAAGTCATGTTCAGAATCGTGAGAGACAACTTTCCTACAAGCCAATTTGGCCATCTATCGGGCCAAGATAGAACGTGAGACTACACTCGTCAGTCATAGAGTCTCATCGATGCCAAAGCTAAGTCAAGGATCGTAGATTACACTCTGAGTTCGTAGAGTCTATTGATTATATGTAAAGATCGTAGTCGAGCAAGATCAGATGAAGACAACAGGCACAAGGCAGAAATCGTAGAGTCTCAATAACTGATCTTCGGGATCGTAGTGTCTGCACAGCCGAAAATTTGAAGTGAATCGTAGAGTGCCGAACTATGACTCCAATAGAAGTGCTCACAATGCTAAGTCAGAATCGTAGAGCAGATACGGTTCTCAACGAATGAGCACTCCCAGAATATCCAAAGATACGAAGCCTCTAGTTGGCACTACAAAGATGCATTCCACAGTAAGGGAACCAGAGAGCACTCAACGAATGGCATGCAGGCTAACAGAAGATCTCAGTACAAACCCAATCAGCATTAAGATTGAGGTGTAAGGCCATTCGTGATGAAGTCTTCCACAAGGAGATCTAAAGAAGACTTCGTGTCGACTAAGGAAAGTCGACTTATGCGTAGCTATCAAGTGTCTTAGAAGACAACGATCTTGGAAACAACCAAGATCGTAGTGTTTTCCATACAAAGAAGGAACTGATGGAAGGTGAACCGAGATAATCGTCACTTCAAGAGCAAGGCTAAAGTGATTAAGTGCAGGTCGGTTCATTGATGATAAGTGAGCGGAAGATCACCAGAGAAAAGCAAGTCGGACGCGCCACAAATCAAGTGTCTTGATATTCAGAAGGGGACCAGAGTAAGGAATTAGGCCATCGATGATCGAGAACAAATCAAGCAAATGAAGTATTGAAGCACCGCATGTCTGGTGAAGAGGTGTTCTTCGGTGAAGATCCAAGCAACACTCTTCGGATCGTAGTGTTAACTCTACTAGTCAACGAAAGCAACACTCAACGAGACACTACGATCGTGTCCTTGAAGACGTGCATCGAATCGTAGAGTCCGAATAATCAAGACCAAGCATTGGCAAAGGTTCAATCAAGAGTAATATTCTTGACAAGTGCCTATTAAGAGCATCGATGAAATAGGACAACCTCTGATCGAGAAATCAGAAAGAGGTGATAAAGTCTTCGACCTACCCAAGACATTAAAATTATACATCTGACAGGGTAGGTGAAACAGTAGACTGCAACGTCAGAAAAAGTATGACAAGTCACATCAAGCAGTCTATATCAAGCAACTTGAGATCCGTAAAGATATTTGAATAGCCTTCAACGGCTACTTTCCAACGGAAGGATTGGGAAGAAGTATAAATGAGAAAGAGCTTCAAAGATCGAAGGTTGTTGGAGTTGTCGAGTTTGGAGAGAAGGTGGACTGATCTAAACCATGTGATAGTGAGTCCGAAGGCTCACTCTACGATCCACCAAGAACACTCAGAAGTCAGATAAAGAAAGAAGTAGAAGTGAGAGTTGTACTACATGAAGAGTGTTCTGAACTGCCAAGGAAAGGAGAGCATCATGCCATCTGGATGTCCATCATGGGAAGACTCTATGTACAATAGAGAAGAGCTTACGGTCGTCTTAGCAAGTCCATCATGAGAAGGCATCGAGTAGCAAGAAGGGAGATCACAAAAGCCATCTTGGTGTCAAGCATGAGAAAGGTTCTAAGTACCTTATAGAAGAGCTTACAGTCATCTTAGAAGCCTCTCATGTGCAGCCATCAAGTACCAACGAGAATGATCTTCAAGGCAGTTCATCAAGGGGTCATCCGGAGTAGTTGAGCAACCTAAGAAGTTGAGCATCATGCAACACTCAACTGCTCTTCAAGGATGATCAAGCCAAGCTGTTAAGGATAGAAGATGTTCAGAGCATGAAGACATCTTAGCAGCTCAGCGACGACTCCAACAACAACAAACAAACAACTCAACGAAGCCAGGGCCTGAGGGGTCCTTATCCGGAGGGACTAAACAAAGTAGGGCCAAAGGGTCCTTGTCCAAAGGGACTAAATTAAGTTCCAAGCCTGCTGGGCTTGAAGAGTTCCTAGGGAACTAGAGAAGTCCCAAGGCTGCTGGCCTTGAAGAGTTCTTAGTGATCTGAAGTCCCAAGGTCACCGCCTTGAAGGAATCATAGAGATTCAGGGTGCTGCCCTTCCTTAGTGGAAATCCTGCTAGTTGAAAGCAGAAGAGTGGATTAGGAGCTTGAGTCTCTGAACCACTTAAAACCCCTTGTGTCTTTTACATTATGTCATTTACATTATGTCTATAACTGCTATAACTGCTATGTATGTTCTAACTGCTTACAACTAAACTAACCCAACGAACAATGTATGTATGATTATGAATATATCAATGAAGGGGAATCTTTTACTTATTCCGCTGTGCATGAAAAGATTCTTATGTTTGTCATATACTCCAATATGAACAATACAACATAAACTAGAAAAGTATTTTAAATAAAAAGGATCTATTCAACTAGACCTAACAATATAGTTGGTTAACTGTCGGGTCAACCCATATTAACTGGAACCAAATGGGTTGGTTAACCATTTTTATTTATTCAGGTTGGTTAAAGTTTGGAACCATATTTATTCAGGTTGGTTATGGTTCCAACCCGGTTAACCATTTTTCGATCCATATTTTGTTCCAAATCAAAAGTTAGGCTCACAAAGATGATAATTGAATTTTAAATCTTAAAGATCACATAAACTCATTCTTAATTTACAATTTTGCATCATCATAATTTAGAATGTTCCCAGGGCACCCACCCCTACCCACCCCTACCCTACCCACCCACCCCCACCCCTACACCACACACCCCAACCACCTATCCCTACCCCACCCACCCCACCCCCTACCCCCCAACCCCTACCCCATCCCCTACTCCCACCCCACCCACACCCACCCCCCACCCCACCCCCACCCCCACCCACAAAAAAAATATATATTATGTGATTATGTATACACCCCCACACCCCATCCACCCACCCCTACCCCACCCACCCACCCACTCACTCTCACCCCCACCCCCCCACCCCACCCCTACCTCCATAAAAAAATATATTATATGATTATGTATACACTCCACCCCTACCCCACCCACCCCACCAATCCACTCTCACCCCCACCCACCCCTACCCCACCCCACCCCCCCACCCCACCCACCCCCACCCCCAACCCCTACCAAAAAATATATTATTTGATTATGTATACACCCCTTACCCCTACCTCACTCCACCCCACCCCCATCCCACCCCTCTACTCCACCCACCCCACCCCACCCCACCCCACCTCCACCCCACCCCCACCTCCACCAAAAAATAATATTATGTAATTATGTATACACTCCACCCACCCCTACCCCCCACACACCCCCACCCCACCACTCCCCAAAAAAATTAATATTAAGTGATTATGTATACACCTCCCACCCTCTACCCCTACCCCTACCCATACCCACCCCTTATATCCGTCTCTCTATCTATAGTATATATTAATTTTATTTTTAAAAAAATTTGTTTAAAAGTCAAAATATCTTAAAATGGTTCATATGGTTAATATGGTATTTAACCATAACCATATGGTTCCAACCCATATTATCCATATTAAAAATGGTTAATATGGTTTTAGTTCTTAAATGGTTGGTTAACCATATTTTGAAAACCAAAACCAACCCATAACCATATTTTGCCAGGTCTATATTCAACCCCCCCCCCCCCCCTTCTAGATCTATTGTGCTCTCTGGGAACTAACAATTGGTATCAAAGCAGGTTCTCATGCTATATTCAAAAGCTAATCACTTTGAGTCTGATCCCAGGAACTAACATTGTTCTAAACTTAGTTTAGTAGTAAGTAACTTGTTATATGCAGAAGAGCTCACACGTTGGAAATATTGTGTATAGGTAAAAATGTGTATACACCTGAAGTTGCTCAGATTGGTCCATAACCTCAATTGTTATATCAACAAGACCAATCCTAGCCTGCAGTCAATCTTGTTGTCTGAAGACCAGACGAGAGAAAGAGTGCAAGAGACATCAGTGACAAAGAGTAAAGCATTCATCACCGAAAGATGAAAAGGTCACGCAGTACTAAAAAATGCCGACGAGAGGAGAAAGAAGATCTTCTCAAACCAATGAGTGACCAACCATCAACTAGGTGCTATCTTTGTAAACTCAAAGATGTCAAAGATCTTAATGCTACGATTCTCTTGATATACATCTTCAAGACCACTACTCGTCGATTGATGAAAGGCCAATAAGAGCATTAAGTCACAAGGAGCAAAAGTAAAAGCCATGCACATCAATACCCAAACTCAAAGATATCTAAGGTAAATGACTATTAAGAAACTAACAAAAGAAAAAGGTACTTGCTCTCACCATCATTAATGTATACATCATATTTGCATCATCCTATGTAACTATAACAAAGATTCGTCAAAGAAGTCATAATCTACCTAAAAAGGTGAAGAGAGAAAGTAGTCATGAAGATGGAAAATCAAATGAATACAAACTTTCTCTTTAACCAAGTTTTAGGTCATAAGAGCATCTTGAAGAAAATCTAATAGATCATAAGAGTATTAATCTTTGCAAATGAATTTTATGTTAAGTAATCATTGTTGGTGTGCTAGTATGTTCTAAGTGTTTATGTTCTAAGTGTTTGACAACACAGAATCAATTCTTCTACAAGAGGATCTTGGCGATTTGAGAAATCGATCACATCCATGAATCAACTAGATATCATAAATCGTAGAGTTGATTCTCACCAGTGAAACACTTAAACATTGCGAACATAACCCAAAGAATGATGAAACCATCATAGATAAAGAGTGTGTTATTAATTGTCAAATCCTACACACACTCACCATCATGTATCTCAAAAAAGTATTATCTCTAGATAGTTGCATGCATGAATATATCTCATTGGTGATAAACATGATGATTATCCAGCTAAGAGAAATAGGGTTTTAAAAATCTACCTAGCAGGACCCATTCAACAATTGGGACCAAAAGTAGAAATATACTTAAACCTCAGTACTTGGTCATCCGACCACACTAAGGAATGTCAAGGTAAGACTTCATTCAATAGGACTCAACCAGTAGAAGGCTAAGGACTGTTCAGAGATAAGTCTGATAAGGTTCCTATATGTCTAAGCCTGTCCTTAAAGACCCTATGAGCTAACCGGAATGGAGCTCACATGGCTGCAAATCTGTATATGGGAGCATGACATGCAACAGAAGATAAAGAGGATTTTATGTGCCCATATCAAGAAGGACATGCTTTATGAAAAGGATCCTCAAGGGAAGCTCACAACAAAAGATAATTGAGCTTAAGACAAAAGAAGTTCTTTACGAAGCAGAACTTCTCAAAACAAAGGACTAACAAAGAAGACTATGTTCGTAGTGGTGATAAATGATCATAGAGTGATCAATCCTGAAAATACTCATCTCTACGATACAAGGAAAACTAAGCAACAATGATGATTCCAGTCAGAAGGAGAAATGCTGGGCAGCCATCAAATGATCATGAAGAAGGAATCACATCTATCTGAGAAGACAACATCAACAATGGGGGAGCAGTGATCTGTTAAGAAATAACAACACTATTAAACCTGGAAGAGATGTACCAGCTACAGAGTCTCAAAACTTTGTGGCTGATGAACCAAATGAAGATCTATAGTCAGTAGGAACGTCTCAAAATGTACTACTGATAACCCTTCAACCACCCAATCCATAATCGTGAAGTTCCTACGATCAAACACATGATCGTAGTGTAAGAGCAGAAGGACACCACGATTTCAGCAATGCAGATATCCAGAGCTGGTAGAAAGACCTCCCCATCAGAAAAGGTCTAATGAGATGTCATTGAAAACCATTGCCATAGTATTTCATCTGAAAGAGCCTCAGTGGACAAACCTAACCCTTAGCTAACTCTAAGAGGTTGGCCCTTCCCGAGCTACCTTATCCCGTATGAATAATTGATCTAATTCATCTCAAAAGAACCAAGTCACCAACGATCGTAGTTGAACTTGAAGAGGAAAAGGACTAAAACTCAATGATCGAATGCTATCTAAACGATCGTACGTGATCGTGAGAAGACAACTCAACGATCGTAGTTCCACCAAAGGGTATTCCAATTCACAAGGAGCATGAAGAATGAGACATCCGCTAAGTCATTCAAGTTAAGGAGATAAGTTTGAATTCATCGTTGATTGAGCTATGCCAAGATCAAAGTAAGGAGAAAAGACAAAGCCATCCACTACAAAGATTCTCGTAAATTGATCGTTGAGTCATTAAATGAAATCGTAGAGTCTATAGCTATCTTATCATGTTACTCTACTAATCAAAAGGTCAACTGTCAAAGCCACGCCAATTAAACGTCCACTCTTCTAATAACTAAAAAGTTATGGGGAGTTACAACCATTATCGGGCAACGTGGCAACCAATGGACAATCGACACATCACCGAGTATACAGAGTTAGAAGGAACCGCCATAAAGACAAGTTCAAATCCACAGACAGCTACTAAAAGATATCGAAAGTTTCTCCTCTCCATTTTCAAAACCCTAGAAATATTTTCAAGAGCAAAATTAGTTCACCCTCCGTAGCCTTACCAAATCTCAACCATCTCACATAATCTCTAAATCAAACACCCACGCCTTCGAACAATTCAAATGGAGAACTGCAAGTTATCACCGTGATTCACTTTTGGAACCAAATCGCTTGAGAAATCTTAGAAGAAGTTCAGGACATACTTAGACTCGTGAAGGAAGCTCAAATGACTATAAACTTTCTCTTCATCCAAGTTTTAGGTTGAAGATGATATCTCAAGAAGTCTGAAATGGGTCATAAGAGCAACACGCACTCAAATGAACATTATGTGAAGTAATCTTTGTTGATGGGTTAGTATGTATGTACAAGCCTATGTTCTAAGTGTTTGACAACACACAGAATGATCGGCCTTCTACAAGAGGATCTTGGCGACTTGTAGAAATCGATCACCCCAATGAATCAACTAGATATCATAAAATCGTAGAGTTGATTCACACTCAGAACACTTAAACATTGTGAACATAACTCAAAGAAATGATGAAACCATCATAGATAGAGAGTGTCATTAATTGTCAAATCCTACACACACTCACCATCATGTATCTCAAAAAAGTATTATCTCAAGATAGTTGCATGCGATGAATATGTCTCGCTGGTGATAATCATGATGATTATCCAGCTTAAGAGAAATAGGGTTTAGAAAACTAACCTAGCAGGACCCATTCAATAATGAGGACCAAAAGTAGAAATATACTTAAACCTCACAGTACTTGGTCGGTCCGACCACACTAAGGAATGTCAAGGTAAGACTTTATTCAAAAGGACTCAACCAAAGAGAAGGCTAAGGACCTGCTCAAAGATAAGTCCGATAAGGTTCCTATATGTCCAAGCTCGTCTCTAAAGACCCTCTCCGGGCCAACCGGAATGGAGCTCACATGGTCGCAAATCAGATATGGGAGCATGCCATGCAATGTAAGATAAAGAGGATTTTATGTGCCCATATCAAGAAGGACATGCTTTATGAAAAGGATCCTCAAGGAAGCTCACAATAAAAGATCATTGAGCTTAAGACAAAAGGAGTTCTTTACGGCGTAACTTCTCAAAACAAAGGATCACAAAAGAAGACTACGTTCAGAAGTCATAAATGATCATAGAGTGATCAATCCTCGAAAATACTCATCTCTACGATACATGGAAAACTAAGCAACAATGATGATTCCAATCGTAAGGAGGAATGTTGGACACCCTTCAAATGAACATGAAGAAGGAATCACATCTATCCGAGAAGACAAAGATCAACAATGGGGAGCAAAGTTGATCTTTAAGAAATAACAACACTATTAAACCTAAAGAGATGTACCAAATATATAGTCCCAAAACTTTGTGGCTAATGAACCAAATAAAGATCCATAGTCAAGTAGGAACGCCTCAAAATGTACTACCGATAACCCTTCAACCACCCAATCCATAATCGTGAAGTTCCTACGATCAACCACATGATCAGAGTGTAAGAGCGTAAGACACCACGATTTCAAAGAATGCAGATATCCAGAGTCGGTAGAAAGACCTCCCCATCGAAAAAGGTCTAATGAGATGTCATTGCAAACCATCGCCATAGTATTTCATCTCGAGAGCGCCTCGTGGACAAACCTCACCCTTTAGCTCTCTAAGAGGTTGGCCCTTCCCGAGCTACCTTATCCCGTATGAATAATTGATCTAATTCATCTCAAAAGAATCAAGTCGCTTAATGATCGTAGAGTTGAACTTGAAAAGGACTAAACAATCAATGATCGTAATGCTATCAAACCATCTAGGATCGTAGAAGACAACTCAACGATCGTAGTTCCACCAAAGGGTACTCTAGTTCACAAGGAGCATGAAGAATGAGACATCTCGCTAAGTCATTCAAGTTGAGGAGATAAGTTCAATTCATCAAGATCGAGCTATGCCGCATCAAAGAAAGGAGAAAAGACAAAGCCATCCACTACAAAGATCTCTCGTAAATTGATCGCTGAGTCATTAAATGAAATCGTAGAGTCTATAGCAATCTCATCATGTTACTCTCACGAATCAAAAGGTCAACGGCCAAAGCCACGCCAATTAAACGTCCACTCTTCAAATAACCGAAAAAGTTGTGGGGAGTTACAACATTATCGGGCAACGTGCAACCAATGGACAATTGACACATCACCGAAAGTATCCAGAGTTGAAGGAACTCGCCATAAAGACAAGTTCAAATCACAGACGCTACTACTAAAAGATATCGAAAGTTTTTCCCTCCCATTTTCAAAACCCTAAAAAGATTTTCAAGAGCAAAATTAGTTCACCCTCCCGAGCAAGTACCAAATCTCAAATACCATCTCTCAAGATAATCTCTAAATCAAACACCCACAGCCTTTGAACAATTCAAATGGAGAACTCGCAAGTTATCACCAAAGATTCAAATTGGAACCAAATCGCTTGAGAATTCCGAGAAGAAGTTTAGTGACATACTTAGACTCGTAAGGAAGCCGGGTTTTCGTAATGTCTCGAGGAGAGTACTTGTGTATACATCGACCGGGTTAAGGAGTTCTACTCAAACGCCTCCATAAACTCTAGAACTCTCTCTACCAAGGTTAAAGGTCGATTCTGAAACCGAATCTTCTTATCTTAATCAATGCCTAGGTTTCCTAGCCAAGGGTCAAGAACCTTGAAGATGTCAACATTGAGCAAGCGGAAGGAGTTAATGGGATACCAAAGAAACCCTAGCTTCAAAGACATGAAGAAGGGAGTTCCCTAAATAGTATGAGTTCCTAAATGAAATTGTAGGAAAGTGCATACCGTGGTAAAAACACCGCATACGATACTTGATTGATCAACAATCAAGATAATGTCGCCTATAGTTCAAGAAACAAATCGACTTTGGAGCCATTTTGTTTGATCATATCTCTAAGTGGGTAGAGATACGGTTGAAGAAACCACCGACCAAAGTATTTCATGGAAGGTTGTTGAGTATCATTCAAAGAAGAAATTAGGAGGAAAAATCAAGAAAGATGAGGGAGAAGCCTTGAATGTGCACAAGGTGATGTCTCCACAGCTTATTTGAGAACCGGAAGAAGAATCCCAAGGAAAAACAAAAGGTCGATAAATGGGAGCAGAGAGAGCCTCCGCAGAAGAAGAGAAAGATAGTAAAGACAGAGAGCTCAATCCAAAGGACTCAAGAAGAAATTAAAATCACACCACCAGAAGAAATCACAAGTGGTGAAGAAAGTCGTGATGCTAAGAAAGCCCAGTGCCCCACCAAGGAGAGTCTCCTCCTCGAACAAAGATAAGGAAGAAAAGGCCCAAAACCGCCGAGACCACAAAAAGAAGATGCAAGAAGTTGCTCAAGGTCCAACGGTCAAAAAAAGCTAAGGTGAATGACAAATCACCTTTTAGCTTCTCAAATCAATACATCTCACAAGAAAGGGAAGTAGAGTCAAGTAGAGAAGAGAAAGAAACTAAAAATGTGATCCAATTCCCATAGTCAAGCTTCAAAGAATGAAAATGAAGTCGATGATGAAAGAAAGTGTAATCCATCGATGAAGAAGAGTGCTCAAGCCCCATACCAATTCTCGTAGAAGCCACTCCGATGATGAAAAAGAAATTCAAAGATGATAGGACAAAGTTGTATCCTCAAATTCCAACTTGCCCTAACAAGCCCAGAGAATGGGTCAAAAATACTACTTCAAGAAGAAGATGAAAATGTCCCTCCAATCCGTAAAGCCCTCATGATGACTCAGAAGTAATGAGTCTAAGAAAGAAGAATCTTCCCCGCCAAAGGCTCGAATTCCAAAGAAGTTTATCTAATGAGCAAGAGGAGTCGAGACGAGAAGAAGAAGAAGAAGAAGAAGAGAGAGTCTGCCTTCTCCAATAGTTAAACCTCCACGAAGAAGGAAGAAGCTACAGTCAGAAGCCCGGCTTTTCCTCCAAGAGGAACAAGAGCTAATCAAATGCCATCATTAAATTAAGTGATGATGAATCAGATCCCCAAGAGAAGATGTCAAGAAGAAGCCAACAAAGGAAGAAGAAAAATCTAAGGAAAGTCTTGTAAAGAAAGTTCTCGATAATGAAATGCAAAGCAGAGGTCTTCCTCAAGATGATCAAGAAGATTCTCGATAATGAAATGCTAAAAGAAAGAAAGACTATCTCAGTGTCGATCTAAGTGGTTCTAGTCCGTAGAAGAAGAAAAAATGATTCCAACTCAAGATAAGGAATCAAAAGACTTCTCCACCATTCTCTCACCGCAAGATTTACTAAACAATTGTGAAGATTATCCAATGAACCATCCTCTCCCGATGGGTAAACCATGGAGGTGGTAAAGTTCCCAATGATGGGTAATAGTAATAGTTAAATGACCTCCTTTGACTTAGTCAAGAACAACAACATGGAAATGGACCGCATAACCATTCTCCAACCTCGGAATTTGTCGATGAGATGGTTCTTCCAATCAATGCCTCGGCTCAAGGCCCACATCAAGGAGATGGAAGTTACTTCACCGGTGTTACAAGACTTTTCCAAGCATGGAACTCGTAGCTCAAAACTTTCCAAGGGTGAAAACTTATGCTACCAAGATGATAAAAGACCAAATTTCACTTCAAGATCTATCGACAAGCTTAGAATCTTTATATCCCCTACGATCGTAGAGTGGATTCTCAAGGAAGAAGGAACATGACCAAGGAGCTAATCGTAGAGTCTCGTTAACTCTACTACCGATGATGTCAAGTCCAAAACCAAGAAGCCTCCTTATGATCAAGCACTACTATCAAACACTCCATCATCTCCACAAGCAATTGGTATTCCACGATTGTTCGGGCTATCCAAACATTTTAAAAATCATCCAAAGATGATGATCATAGAGTCCAATCCATCGCTTTCAACCTAAAGCTTCTAATCAAGAGGATCAAACCGCTTTGGGAGCAGAATTACGTAAAAGAGCTCGATGATTTAAGAAAAGATCTCTATGCTCACAAAGAATCACGTATGCATGAGGTGGAGATGATTCTTTCCAAGCACAAACTTCAAGCTATCTTGGGCCGATGTATCTCTCAAACTACAAGAAAGGGATAACATCTATCAAAAGGCCATCCAAGATCGTAAGGTAAAGCTCTACAAATTCGAGGCCAATGCAAAGCAGATCAAGCCCTCTCGATAAGATTGATGATATGAGGCGCACCCTTCTCAAGTCAACTTGAGCTCTGCCAAAAGAAGAACTAAAGTTTGAAGTTGCAACCTCCTCCCACTGATGGAGCAAACTTATGTCCAACATGGAACAAATTTCTCAAATGATTGATGACAAAAGGGGGAGAAAAGAGGCAAAGAAAGAAGAGGAGCAAAAGGCACCAGAAGAAGAGCAGAGGGTTAAGGGAGAAGAAGTCAAAGAAGAAGAAAGTAGCAGCAGATAAAGAATCATCATCTGAGGGGGAGCCCGAAGATGATGATACCAAAATCACAGGTCAAGGGGAGCCAAATCGTAAAGGTGATGAAGGTGAGCCAAACAAAGATAGAAGGTCATCATCTAAGGGGGGAGCAAGAGCAAGAAGCGAGAAAAAGATGAGTAGTGATCAACAAGAATCCTCGAAACATATAAGAGAGCCAAGGAGGTACAACTCTAACTCATTAGGGTATGTTCTAGATCTAGATGTAGAATGTCTTAATATAAAATTGCCATATTAATATAAATGACATTCATGATTAACTATTTAAAAATACAAATGCCACCGATATATAAGATTCATTCATAACATGCATATGCACTTATTGTTTTGTCATAATCAAATAGGGAGATTGTTAGAATAAACATGTGAATGATATTCCTATTTATATATGATTTGATTATGATATATATATATATATATATATATATATATATATGCAAGTATGCTTGCATTAAGAAAAGTCATAAAGTCCTTTGATATATAATAGAAATATATGTACAAGGACTTAGAATGAATTGATCAAATATGTTAGTTGATCTTACATAAGCAAAAACAATTTTTATAAAGTCCTTAAAAAGAAATGATGTACAAGGACTATAAATATAGAAAGATGTAGCTTGTTAGGTTGTTCTTATGATGTAATAGATAGGCTTTTCTCGATCATCGAGCACCGCACTGTAAGTCGTGAGTCTACCGGAGAGTTAAGGTTAACTCTGAGCTATCGAGGAAGAATGGGAGTATGCAAGATAGTGAGATCTCTTGAGTTCATAGACGCAAGGTGAAACAAAGAAGGATCGAGGTGTATCGAGAAGAGCTTCCTCGGGATCATAGTGTCTTTGAGAAGTCATGTTCGTAATCGTAGAGACACCGCCTATAAGCCGAACGGCCATCTATCGCCAAAGCCAAGACAGAAACGTAGACTACACTCGAGTCATGAGTCTAGCGATGCCAAAGCTAAAGACAAGGATCGTAGATTACACTTTGAGATCTTAGAGTCCATCGATTATATGCAAAGATCGTGTCGGGCAAGATCGAGATGAAGACAACAAGCACAAGGCGTAAATCGTAGAGTCTCAAGAATCGATCTTTGGGATCAGAGTGTCCGCGTTGCCAAAGTCAATCGTAGAGTGCGTAGAACTACGACTCTAATAGTAGTGCTCACAATGCTAAGTCGTAATCATAGAGCGATACTGGCTCTCAACGAATGAGCACTCCTGCAATATCCAAAGATACGAAGCCTCTCCGGTCAAGCACCGCAAAGATGTATTCCACAAGTAGTGGAACCGCAGAGCACTCAACGAATGACATGCGAGGCTAACGTAAGATATCAAGCACCAACCCAATCAAAGATTAAGATTGAGGTGAAAGGCCATTTGTGATGAAGTCTTCCACAAGAGATCCAAAGAAGACTTCAAATGACTAAGAAAAGTCACCTAATGCAGTTGTTATCAAGAGAATGCGAAGACAACGATCTTGGAAACAACCAAGATCGCTAGTGTTTGTCAAACAAAGAAAGAACCGATGGAAGGTGAACCGAGATACTAGTCACCAAGAGCAAGGCTAAAGTGATTAAGTGCGAGGTCGGGCCTTCATTGATGATAAGTGAGCGGAAGATCACCAGGGAGAAAGAAAGCTAGACGCCGCCACAAATCAAGTGTCTTGATATTCGTAAGGGACCAGAGTAAGGAATTAGGCCATCAAGATTCAAGAACAAATAAGCAAATAGAAGTATTGAAGCACTTCACAATACAAAGAAGAGGTGTTCTTCAATGAAGATCCAAGCAACACTCTTCAGATCGTAGTGTTAACTCTACTAGTCAACGAGCACTAATCAACGAGACACTACGATCGTCAGTCCTTAAAGACGACGTGCATCGTAATCGTAGAGTCCAAATAATCAAGATCAAGCATTGACAAAGGTTCAATCAAGAGTAATATTCGGACTAGTGCCTATTGAGAGCATCGATGCAATAGGACAACCTCTGATCGAGGAATCAGAAAGAGGTGATAAAGTCTTCGACCTGCCCAAGACATTAAAATTATACATCTGATAGGGTAGGTCAAACAGCAGGCTACAGCGTCAGAAAAAGTATGACAAGTAACATCAAGCAGTCTACATCAAGCAACTTGAGATCTCTGAAGATATTTGAATAGCCTTCAACGGCTACTTTCCAACGGAAGGATTGGGAAGAAGTATAAATTAGAAAGAGCTTCAAAGATCAAAGGTTGCTGGAGTTGTCGAGTTTGGAGAGAAGGTGGACTGATCTAAACCATGTGATAGTGAGTCCGAAGGCTCACTCTACGATCCACCAAGAACACTCAAAAGTCGATCAAGAAAAAGAAAGTTCTAAGTAGAAGTGAGAGTTCTACTACATGAAGAGTGTTCTGAACTGCCGAGAGAAAGGAGAGCATCATGCCATCTGGATGTCCATCATGGGAAGACTCTAAGTACAATAGAGAAGGGCTTACGATCGTCTTAGCAAGTCCATCATGAGAAGGCTTCGAGTAGCAAGAAGGGAGATCACAAAAGCCATCTTGGTGTCAAGCATGAGAAAGGTTCTAAGTACCTTATAGAAGAGCTTACAGTCATCTTAGAAGCCTCTCATGTGCATCCATCAAGTACCAAGGAGAATTATCTTCAAGGCAGTTCATCAAGGGGTTATCTGGAGTAGTTGAGCAACCTAAGAAGCTGAGCATCATGCAACACTCAATTGCTCTTCAAGGATAATCAAGTCAAGCTGCTAAGGATAGAAGATGTTCAGAGCATGAAGACATCTTAGCAGCTCAGCGCCGACTCCAACAACAACAAACAAATAACTCAACGAAGCCAGGGCCTGAGGGGTCCTTATCCGGAGGGACTAAATAAAGCAAGGCCAAAGGGTCCTTGTCCAAAAGGACTAAATGAAGTTCCAAAGTCCAAGTTGTTAAAGGGCTTGAAGAGTTCTTAGGCTTGAGACTAGAGGAGTCCCAAGGTCACGGCCTTGAAGAGTTCTTAGTGAATCAAGTCCCAAGGTCACCGGGCTCAAGGAATCGTAGAGATTCGTGGTGCCGCCCTTCCTTAGTGGAAATCCTGCTAGTTGAAAGTAGGAGTGGATTAGGAGCTTGAGTCTCTGAACCACTTAAAACCTCTTGTATCTTTTACATTATGTCATTTACATTATGTCTATAACTGCTATGTATGTTCTAATTGCTTACAACTAAACTAACCCAATGAACAATGTATGTATGATTATGAATATATCAATGAAGGGGAATCTTTTACTTATTCTGTTGTGCTTGAAAAGATTCTTATGTTTGTCATATACTCTAATATGAACAATACAACATAAACCAGAAAAGTATTTTAAATAAAAAGGATCTATTCAACCCCCCCCCCCCCCTTCTAGATCTATTGTGCCCTCTAGGAACTAACAAGATCTACTAAAGCTTGTAAGCTGTAAAATAGAACCTGGCTCTGATACCAATTGTTAGTTCCTAGTTGGCACAATAGTTATCTAGAAGGGGGGGTTGAATAGATATTTAAAAATCTTTTCGTTTAAAACTTGTTCTTTGATAATGATTAAAACTTAGCGGAATAAATGTTTGTTTTAATCTTCTTTACCAAGCAATGGAGTTATGAGAGTGAGGCAGTTATGGCAGTTATAACAGATATAACAGTTATGGTATGAGTGCAAAAGACACAGTCGTTTTAAGTGGTTCAGAGCACTTAAAGCTCCTAGTCCACTCTTCTACTTTGACAAGTAGGTAATCCACTAAGGATGTCTTTTACAACTTCTGAATCACACAGATTCCTTCTAGACCAAAGAGACTTGGCTTTCTTACGCCACTATTTAACTCTTCAAGTCCAAAGCAGACTTGGTGCTCTTCTTCAGTTGGTTGATAATGTTGAGTTCTTGATGGTTGCTACTCAGTTGCTATGTAAGCACTTGTTCTAAAGAACTGAGTAGCTGAGAAAGCTTTGCAATATCTCAGATCATAGAGTTAAGCTTAAGAGAGATGTTCACAGTATTTGTTCAATGCTTGCGTTGGTTCTCTCTCATCTGTCTGATCTGCATATATGTGATCTTGAAAACTATCCCTTGGATCCATCCGTTGAGACATTAAATGCATTTGACTTTTCTGATCTTTGATGGAGACATTTCTGCACATCTTCTGAAATTGCATTCTGGCCCACTGACACAGCAGACTGCTTTCTCACCTAACACTTGAAAAAGTGTTTTGCCCTCTTACCTATGGTACTTTCCTTAGCTTCTTCAATACGCTTCTTTGTTTCATACTAAGGATATTTCATATTACTTTGGGACTGATAAGTACTGCAACGTCTAGAATCCATTCCTCATATATTGGGTTCTGTCTTCACACATAACATGAGGCTCGATGTTTTCTGACATAAGACAGATGCTCTACGATTCAGATCATGATACTCTACGATTCAGATCGTAGTGACTTGTCGCCTTGGTGCTTGATCTGATGCTAGCATCAAAGAGCACTACGATTTCTCTTAAACCCTTGCACACTACGATCTTCACTTGCTCGTGTTGTTACTCTACGTTTCCGAGAGCACACTACGATCGTTGATGTGACAACCCCAAAATAGGTCCATTCCATCCAATCCATTCAGAGTCGCCAAATACATGGTACAGAAAACAACTACAACTTTATTACAACAATTATCGTGCAAAATACAATAACACATATACTGTGAGTTTGGATACAAATATATACCAAATGTGACACATGTCCCAACCGTGGACAACACCTCACAGTGACACCTTACATAAAGGTATAGTCAAAAACTGTTTTAGAAACTAAAATCTTTGGGAAGTGCTCAAGGAAACCTTCGTACATGAGAGGCTATGCTTCTAGGTTATGATAGATATCATATGGCCATAGAATTATCCTTGGTTGACCCAATAGACCCCAAAGAAAAATAAGAAGATTACTATCATATTCTTCCCAATTGTGAGTCTTCTCTTGATTTATCATTATCTCCACTGTCTCAAATTGAGAATTATACTTTAAGCAAACACCGAGATTATATAGGTAGTGCTCGTAAATATACTCAGCAAGTGGATGATCACAACCCTGTCTTATGATGACACGAGGTTGTATGTCATTAGACATCTTGTATGATAGTGGCAAAACACCCTTCTAACGTTGGGTTACCTCTCCCATATATGATTCACCAAATATAACTACTAAAAGATGTATACAACACACTTGTTTATCTTTGTTTTAGGAGAACTCCACAGACTAGAGACCACTGGATTACTATTCCTTTTACCCCCCATTCGACCCATTTACACTTTTATTACACGAAAGGAATTGTGAAGCAAAAGGGTGAGCACAACTAGCTCGATAAAGAATATCATGACTAAAGATAATTAAATTATCAATAGCCTTCATCAATAACAAATCGAGATTTAGAACATATGGTAGATGATAAAATTTCAACCATAGTTGCGGTGAACGAGCAATCCATTAGAAGAGTCAAATAGACAATACGATCTATTATCTTCTCCATGTTAAAAGTCCATCAACAATGTTTTATCCTGTAACATCAATCAACGGTTCTTTTCCACAATTATATGAATATCTTATAATCATAATTGTAATTCTAAATTCCTCTTACGTACCGGGGCGAATATAATTTTCATCACATGTCTTTACCTAAAACATCAAAGATCATGGTTATACCAAATCACGATTCATGTTCATAATCATACTAATAAATTCATCTTTTTACTTTCTACGGGCCAAAGATATTCATCCACTGATTCATCTTCGCACCATTGGCCAAAGATATTCAACAACGGTCATCTTTGCACTACGGGCCAAAGATATTCATTAATAATTCATCTTTGCACTTTATGGGCCAAAGATATTCCTCAACAATTCATATTTGCATTCTACGGGCCCAAATATATTAATATCTCAAAGAAATATATAATCATTTCAAAATTTATATAAACAATAATTATAACCATGTTGATCAATTCACCTTTGCACTTAAGCTAAAGATATTTAATTATAAATTCAATGGTCATGATCATACCGGTCACAATTCAACTTTTCACTTCTTGGCGAAGAGAACCTGAGTCATGATCATACCAATAATCTACCATCTTTATACTCAGTGAAAGAGAATTTCAACATCGGGTTATAAAAATGTTATATATGATAATAAAATCAATATAATCAATATATAGTTTTAATCTCGAGTAATATTCATAAATCAACTATAATTTGGTTAGAAAAAGAAACCAATTTTGTAGTGAATAGTACCCGTGAATAGTAACTCGTGAATAGTAACTCATGAATAGTAACCCTGACACAAAAAGGTAGAAATTCCACAATAAAATTCATACCAATATTTGGGTATAATGATATTGAAAGAATAACATTTCTTAAACTTATAAACAATTTATTTTAATTGTTTACACTTTACTAAATAATGCATTTAATCATCATAAAATGCCAAACTTATAAGATTTCATCACCAATAACCAAAACCCTCATCAAAAATCTGCATATACCACATATATGATTCTCAAGCCATAAAATCATATTTTCCAATTTTCTTCCTTCACATAACATATTTAACTCATTTATTCATAACTAGTCCATTTTCATGAAAAATATCAAATCAGTTCCAAAAATATTTCTTTTACGGGATTTAGCGAGAATATAGTCCCATATTGAACATATATTTTTCTCAGAATTTTTAAAATTCATTTACTATTTTTCATATGGCCAAAACCGCCGAATATTTAGACATTTATCATAAATTGTACTTTTATCCAAAAATTCCGAAATTCACAAAGTACACTGATATTATATAGATGTACTCCCAATAAAAATTTCATCAATTTTGGAGTTAACCACAAGGAATTATAAGCGGTTACTTTTAAAATAGTCTTTTCTCATAAAATTCATAACTCTTAATCTATACATCCAAAAATCACCATTTTTGGACACAATCAATAAAACTCATCAACATATCATTTCAAATATTTCTAGAATTTTACGAAGGTCGGAAAAGTACGAATGAAAAACATAATAACCACTTAAAATCCTTTACTATCCTTTACCTCAAAAGCGACACTTACATTTGGATATCGGATATGACGTTGAAGGAAACTTCCACTGAATATCAACTCATCAAGTATCTAAATACTCACAAAATACACTCAATAATCTAGAGAGAGAAAGAAAAAACTTATGTTTACGGTGTGATTTTCAATTCTAACTTAGCCCTCTATTTATAGGAAAATTTTAGCGACTTGACTTGCTGACTTTGATGGCTTTACCTGCTACTATTCCCACCCACCACATTTGAAATAAAATTCAGCACATTTCTTCACCAACCACAAGTGGGGCCCACTCAATTCTAAATTTTCCACCAAAATGCTAAATTCGGATACTTGACAATTTACGAACCATTCACCTCTTAAAATTCATAACAAATCATCGTTCATTTTTAACGGTTCAAAATTTGTGGACATATACTCAACTTATATATATATAACATATCAAAAAATTACAACGATCCAATGGTCGGATTAAAAATTATAACTCACATAATATATCTCAAAAACCTTTGGTTTAATTTTAATACCTTCATTCAAAACAAAATCTTGATAAAATACCTCAACATTAATTCCTTCATTTATAACCACATAAATAAATCCATCATTTATATCCACATCAAATAAATATTTCCTTATCATATAAATCAATAATTAATTATTCACAAATAATATTACGAATCACAATTATGATGACCAGGTAGTTCCTCGGAAAGAGGGGCTTTCCAATAAAATTTCTCCTTCTTTGGCGCAATTAGGTGACCAAACCTCTCCTTGTGAACTTTCTAGACATTGCCATAATAATGCAATCTAATAATATTATTCAAATAATATGAATTATTGATCTGATAATGAGAAATATTGTGCAGTGATAATTATTGAAACAACAATAATATAAAATATCAACGCAGCAATTATTGAATCAATAAAATATAGAACAGTAATTACTGTAACAATTATTGAGTAGTTCCTTCTTACGTAAGAATCATTAATTCAAAAATGTGTAATACCGTAATATCGTGTGCTACTGTGCAACAACGCGTATTACTTTATTTTACCAATAAGGTATTCCAGCGATTGTTAGCGATAACGATTACTGCCGTTATTTATAAAAACTTAATTTTGTCGTTTTCTTCATCCGAGCGGTTATTACATTATGGGGCCCAAAAATGGGCTTGTGGCCGTCAATGCGAATATTCCCGACGAAAAAGAATATTCCACGACCAAACGAATATTCTCAAATAACAATGATGAATATTTTATAACCACTTGTGTATTTTGAAAAAAATTTCATATCACCCTTAACTTTAACTTTTATCAATTTAACCATTTCTTGAATAGTAATTATAAGAAAAATTGAATACTTTTATTTCATAAAATTTGAGGGTCTTACAATCTCCCCTCTTATGAAATTTCGTCCCAAAATTCGTGCACAGTATTTCAAAAGTTGAGAATACCTTGCTTCCATTTCAGATTCTATCTCCCCGGTCATCATGATTTCTCCATCTCCCATGATAACTTCATTTGGGTTCCTCATTTGTTGGGAAGTCATGACAACCGCCATCCCTCGAACTACCCGGTTTTGACTTGTGCAGCATTTGGCGTTATCACTACCGTTGGAATATATTTTTCTATAGGACATATTCCTCCCTCAACTGCCTCGTCGTACTCCTGTTTCATGATCTGAATCATCAATCTTGATCCATATCGAATTCGAGGTTGACCGCTATGTCTGGGTAATTCAAAACTTCGATGTTGGGTTCTCCCATTGCTTTCAAAAAGAAATTCATGTCATCTATTTTAGCCTTCTTAGATCGGACATCTCTTTCCACAATATCCACGTGTCGTGTGGCTTTTACCAATGCATCACTCATTCTTACTCGTTCAATTTTTTCTTCTTTCAGCTCAGATTCCATCTTTATCATCTTATACTCTTAAAGAATGCTTACATTCAAGCATCACATATCGGGTAACCTGAGCTTGAATTGTTGCATCCTTTTGTTCCACGATCGCTTTGTTCTTGACTGCTCTTCTAACTCATGAATACGATTTTGAAATTCTACATTTTGATCATATAATACCTCTAATAAACTCTCCTCAGGTACCTCTTCTTCCTCTTCTTCCTCACTCTCAGTTGTTACCTCTGTGACTATCTCGGGTATAATTATCAATTCTTCACTCACCACATGGATATCTCTAATTCCTTCTTCGTCTCACATCACATTATCATGGTTAGTGATTAGAGGTATCCCCACGGTCTAATTCACTCCACTGTTAACATTCTCAGCAGCCATTCTCAAATACTGTCATAAAACAAGGGTTAATTAAACAAATTAACATATCACATAATATCCCAATATTATGACTGACCAACAAATAAGCTTAGGTAGGACACACTAGCGAAGGATTTACTCATCTCTCCCTCCTAGTTATATTCCCGATCTCCATGGAGAGATCATATCCTAAGCTACGATACCAAATGTGACAACCCCAAAATAGGTCCATTCCATCCAACCCATTTACGAGTCGCCAAATACATGAGTACGAAAAAACAACTACAACTTTATTACAACAATTGTCGTGCAAAATACAACAACACATATCTTGTGAGTTTGGATACAAATATATACCAAATGTGACACATGTCCCAATAGTGGATGACACCTCACGATGACACCTTACATAAAATGTATAGTCAAAAATTGTTTTAGAAACTAAAATCTTTGGGAAGTGCTCAAGAGAAACCTTACGTTACATGGGAGGCCATGCTTCTAGGTTATGATAGATATCATATGGCCCGCAAATTATCCTTGGTTGACCCATAGACCCCAAAGAAAAAGCGAGAAGATTACTATCATATTCTTCCCAATGGTGAGTCTTCTCTTGATTTATCATTATCTCCACTTGTCTCAAATTGAAATTATACTTCAAACAAACACCAAGATTATATAGGTAGTGCTTTCGTAAATATACTCGGGCAAGTGGATGAGCACAACCTGTCTCTTATGATGACACGAGGTTGTATGTCATTAGACATCTTGTATGATAGTGGCAAAACACCCTTCCAACGTTGGGTTAAGCCTCTCCCTATATGATTCACCAAATATAACTACTAAAAGATGTATACACACACACTTGTCTATCTTTGTTTAGGGAGAACTCCACAGACTAGAGACCATCGATTCTATTCCTTGTTACCCCAGCTCGACCCGACTACACTTTTATTACACGAAAGGAATTGTGAAGCAAAAGGGTGAAACACAACTAACTTCGATAAAGAATATCATGACTAAAGATAATTAAATTATCAATAGCCTTCATCAATAACAAATCGAGATTTAGAACATATGGTAGATGATAAAAATTTCAACCATAGTTGCGGTGAGCGAGCAATCCATTAGAAGAGTCAAATAGACAATACGATCTATTATCTTCTCCATGTTAAAAATCCACCAACAATGTTTTATCCACATAACATCAATCAGCGGTTCCTTTCCACAATTATATGAATATCTCATAATCATAATTGTGATTCTAAATTCCTCTTCGTACCGGGGCGAATATAATTTTCATCACATGTCTTTACGAAACATCAAAGATCATGGTTATACCAAATCACGATTCTGTTCATAATCATACTAATAAATTCATCTTTGCACTACGGGCCAAAGATATTCATCCACAGATTCATCTTGCACCTGCTTTGCGAAAGATATTCAATAACAAGTCATCTTTGCACTACTGGGCCAAAGATATTCATTAACAGTTCATCTTTTCTTTTGCCACTGGGCGAAAGATATTCCTCAACAATTCATATTTGCTATATTCATGGGCCAATATATTAATATCTCGAAAGAAATATATAATCATTTCAAAATTTATATAAACAATAATTATAACCATGTTGATCAATTCACCTTTGCACTTAAGCTAAAGATATTCAATTATAAATTCAATGGTCATGATCATACCGGTCACAATTCAACTTTTCACTCTTGGCGAAAGAGAACCCTAGTCATGATCATACCAATAATCTACCAATCTTTATACTCAGTGAAAGAAATTTCAACATCGAGGTTATAAAAATGTTATATATGATAATAAAATCAATATAATCAATATATAGTTTTAATCTCGAGTAATATTCATAAATCAACTATAATTTGGTTAGAAAAAGAAACCAATTTTGTAGTGAATAGTACCGTGAATAGTAACTTCGTGAATAGTAACTTTCGTGAATAGTGAATAGTAACCAAGTGACCTGAAAAAAGGTAGAAATTTCACAATAAAATCCATACCAATATTTTGGTATAATGATATTGAAGAATAACATTTCTTAAACTTATAAACAATTTATTTTAATTGTTTACACTTTACTAAATAATGCATTTAATCATCATAAAATGCCAAACTTATAAGATTTCATCACCAATAACCAAAACCCTCATCAAAAATCTGCATATACCACATATATGATTCTCAAGCCATAAAATCATATTTTCCAATTTTCTTCCTTCACATAACATATTTAACTCATTTATTCATAACTAGTCCATTTTCATGAAAAATACCAAATCGGTTCAAAAAATATTTCTTTTAAGGGATTTAGCGAATATAGTCCCATATTGAACATATATTTTTCTTAGAATTTTAAAATTCATTTACTATTTTTCATATGGCCAAAACCGCGAATATTTAGACATTTATCATAAATTGTACTTTTATCCAAAATTTCGAAATTCACAGTACACTGATATTATATAGATGTACTCCCAATAAAAATTTCATCAATTTTGGAGTTAACCACAAGGAATTATAAGCGGTTACTTTTAAAATAGTCTTTTCTCATAAAATTCATAACTCTTAATCTATACATCCAAAATCACCATTTTGGACACAATCAATAAAACTCATCAACATATCATTTCAAATTTTTCGAAATTTTACGAAGGTCGGAAGAAGTACGAAATGAAAAACATAATAACCATTAAAATCCACTTACTATCCCTTACCTCAAAAAGCGACTTACGACTGATATCGGATGAAAAACCGAAGAAAACTTCTACTGAATATCAACTCACCAAGTATCTAAATACTCACAAAATATACTCAATAATCTAGAGAAAAAAAAAAACTTATTTTACGGTGTGATTTTCAATTCTAACTTAGCCTCTATTTATAGGAAAATTTTAGCGAGACTTGACACCACTGCACTTTGATGGCTTTACTTTTACTATTCCCACCCACCACATTTGAAATAAAATTCAGCACATTTCTTCACCAACCACAAGTGGGGCCCACTCAATTCTAAATTTTCACACCAAAATGCTAAATTCGGATACTTGACAATTTACGAACCATTCACCTCTTAAAATTCATAACAAATCATCGTTCATTTTTAACGGTTCAAAATTTGTGGACATATACTCAACTTATATATGTATAACATATCCAAAAATTACAACGATCAGCGGTCGGATTAAAAATTATAACTCACATGATATATCTCAAAACCTTTGGTTTAATTTTTAATACCTTCATTCAAACAAAAAATGATAAAATACCTCAACATTAATTCCTTCATTTATAACCACATAAATAAATCCATCATTTATATCCACATCAAATAAATATTTCCTTATCATATAAATCAATAATTAATTATTCACAAATAATATTACGAATCACAATTATGACAACGACGGTAGTTTCCGGGAAAGAGGGGCTTTCGATAAAAATTTCTCCTTCTTGGCGCACTCAATTAGGTGACCAAACCTCTCCTTGACGAACTTTCTAGACATTGCCAATAATGCTATCTAATAATATTATTCAAATAATATGAATTATTGATCGATAATGAGAAATATTGTGCGGTGATAATTATTGAAACAACAATAATATAAAATATCAACGCAGACAATTATTGAATCAATAAAATAAAATATTGAGCAATAATTCTTTGTAACAATTATTGAGTAGTGCCTTCTTACGTAAGAATCAATAATTCAAAAATATTGTGTAATCTGGTATAACTGCTTTGTGCAACAACCAGCGTATTACTTTATTTTACCAATAGGGTATTCCAACGATTATTAGCAGATAACGATTACTGTGTTATTTATAAAAACTTAATTTTGTCATTTTCTTCATCAAAGCGATTATTACATTATGGGGCCCACAAATGGTTTGCGGCAAATCGTACGAATATTCCCAAAGCGGAAAGAATATTCCCGACGACCAAACGAATATTCCCAAATGATGATGAATATTTTATAACCACTTGTGTATTTTGAAAAAAAATTCATATATCACCCTTAACTTTAACTTTTATCAATTTAACCATTTCTTGAATAGTAATTATAAGAAAAATTGAATACTTTTATTTCATAAATTTAGGGGTCTTCTGATCTCCCTCCTTGTGAAATTTAAGTCCCCACAAATTTACGTGCACAGTATTTGAAAAGTTGAGAATACCTTGCTTCCATTTGATTCTATCTCCCGGTCATCATGATTTCTCCATCTCCGTGATAACTTCATTTGGGTTCCTCATTTGTTGGGAAGTCATGACAACCGCCATCCCCTCGAACTACCCGGTTTTGACTTATGCAGGGCGACATTTGGCGTTATCACTACTGTTGGAATATATTTTTCTATAGGACATATTCCTCCTCAAGCGCCTCGTCGTCGTACTCTGTTTCATGATCGAATCATCAATCTTGATCCATATCGAATTCGGGTTGGCCGCTATATGCGGGGTAATTCAAAACTTCGATGTTGGGTTCTCCCAATTGCTTTCAAAAGAGAAAATTCATGTCATCTATTTTAGCCTTCTTAGATCGGACATCTCTTTCCACAATATCCACGTGTCGTGTGGCTTTTACCCATGCATCACTCATTCTTACTCGTTCGGTTTTTTCTTCTTTCATTTCAGATTCCATCTTTATCATCTTATACTCTTGCCAAAGAATGCTTACATTCAAGCATCACATATCGGGTAACCTGAGCTTGAATTGTTGCATCCTTTTGTTCCACGACCTTTGTCGTTCTTGACTTTACTCTTCTAACTCATGAATACGATTTTGAAATTCTACATTTTGATCATATAATACCTCTAATAAACTCTCTCTCGGTACCTCTTCTTCTTCTCTCTTCTTCCTCACTCTCATTTTGTTACCTCTGTGACTATCTAAGGTTCTGACTTATCAATTCTTCACTCACCACATGGATATCTCTAATTCCTTCTTAAATGCGACATCACATTATCATGGTTAGTGATTAGAGGTATCCCCACGGTCTCATTCACTCCATTGTTAACATTCTCGTGACCATTCTCAAATCTTGCCATAAAACAAGGGTTAATTAAACAAATTAACATATCACATAATATCCAGATATTATGGTGACCAACAAATAAGCTTAGGTAGGACACACTTTTAGCGAAGGATTTACTCATCTCTCCCCTCTAGTTATATTCCCGATCTCATGGAGATCATATCCCTAAAGGTTCGATACCAAATGTGACAACCCCAAAATAGGTCCATTCCATCCAACCCATTACGAGTCGCCAAATACATGATACAAAAAACAACTACAACTTTATTACAACAATTGTCATGCAAAATACAACAACACATATCTTTGTGAGTTTGGATACAAATATATACCAAATGTGACACATGTCCCAACCTTGGACAACACCTCACAATGACACCTTACATAAATGTATAGTCAAAAAGCTGTTTTAGAAACTAAAATCTTTGGGAAGTGCTCAAGAAACCTTACGTTACATGGGAGGCCATGCTTCTAGGTTATGATAGATATCATATGGCCACGAATTATCCTTAGTTGACCCATAGACCCCAAAGAAAAATGAGAAGATTACTATCATATTCTTCCCAATGGTGAGTCTTCTCTTGATTTATCATTATCTCTCTTGTCTCAAATTGAGAATTATACTTCAAACAAACACCAAGATTATATAGGTAGTGCTTTCGTAAATATACTCGACAAGTGGATGAGCACAACCACATCTTATGATGACACGAGGTTGTATGTCATTAGACATCTTGTATGATAGTGGCAAAACACCCTTCCAACGTTGGGTTACTTTCTCCTATATGATTCACCAAATATAACTACTAAAAGATGTATACAACACACTTCTATCTTTGTTTAGGGAGAACTCCACGACTAGAGACCATCGTTCATTCCCTTGTTACCCAGCTCGACCCGGCTACACTTTTATTACACGAAAGGAATTGTGAAGCAAAAGGGTGAAACAACTAACTTCGATAAAGAATATCATGACTAAAGATAATTAAATTATCAATAGCCTTCATCAATAACAAATCGGATTTTAGAACATATGGTAGATGATAAAAATTTCAACCATAGTTGCGTGAACGAGCAATCCATTAGAAGAGTCGAATAGACAATACGATCTATTATCTTCTCCATGTTAAAGTCCACCAACAATGTTTTATCCACCTAACATCAATCAGCAGGTTCCTTTCCACAATTATATGAATATCTCATAATCATAATTGTAATTCTAAATTCCTCTTCATACCGGGCGAATATAATTTTCATCACATGTCTTTACACGAAACATCAAAGATCATGGTTATACCAAATCACGAGTTTGTTCATAATCATAATCATACTAATAAATTCATCTTTGCACTACTGGCCAAAGATATTCATCCTGATTCATCTTCGCACCTTTGCCAAAGATATTCAACAACGAGTCATCTTTTTGCTCTGGGCCAAAGATATTCATTAACATTCATCTTTATTCACTTCATTTGCCAAAGATATTCCTCAACAGATTCATATTTGCACTTATACATGCCAAATATATAATATCTCGAAAAATATATAATCATTTCGAAATTTATATAAACAATAATTATAACCATGTTGATCAATTCACCTTTGCACTTAAGCTAAAGATATTCAATTATAAATTCAATGGTCATGATCATACGATCACAATTCAACTTTTCACTCTTTGGCCAAAGAACCCTAGTCATGATCATACCAATAATCTACCCATCTTTACACTCAAGTGAAAGAGAATTTCAACATCGAGGTTATAAAAATATTATATATGATAATAAAATCAATATAATCAATATATAGTTTTAATCTCGAGTAATATTCATAAATCAACTATAATTTGGTTAGAAAAAGAAACCAATTTTGTAGTGAATAGTACCCGTGAATAGTAACTCCGTGAATAGTAACTCATGAATATTAACTCATGAATAGTAACCTGGACACAAAAAGGTAGAAATTCCACAATAAAATCTATACCAATATTTGGTATAATGATATTGAAAGAATAACATTTCTTAAACTTATAAACAATTTATTTTAATTGTTTACACTTTACTAAATAATGCATTTAATCATCATAAAATGCCAAACTTATAAGATTTCATCACCAATAACCAAAACCCTCATCAAAAATCTGCATATACCACATATATGATTCTCAAGCCATAAAATCATATTTTCTAATTTTCTTCCTTAACATAACATATTTAACTCATTTATTCATAACTAGTCCATTTTCATGAAAAATACCAAATCAGTTCAAAAAATATTTCTTTTCTTGGATTTAGCAGAATATAGTCCCATATTGAACATATATTTTTCTTAGAATTTTTAAAATTCATTTACTATTTTTCATATGGCCAAAACCACTTGAATATTTAGACATTTATCATAAATTGTACTTTTATCCAAAATTCGAAATTCACAAAGTACACTGATATTATATAGATGTACTCCCAATAAAAATTTTATCAATTTTGGAGTTAACCACAAGAATTATAAGCGGTTACTTTTAAAATAGTCTTTTCTCATAAAATTCATAACTCTTAATCTATACATCCAAAAATCACCATTTTTGGACACAATCAATAAAACTCATCAACATATCATTTCAAATTTTTCCAAATTTTTTGAAGGTCGGGAAGAAGTGCTGAACTGAAAAACATATAATAACCCTTCAAATTCATTACTATCCCTTACCTCAAAAAGCACCTTACATTTGGATATCGGATGATGATGACCGAAGAAAACTTCCACTATGAATATCAACTCACCAAGTATCTAAATACTCTCAAAATACACTCAATAATCTAGAGAGAAAAGAAAAACTTATGTTTACGGTGTGATTTTCAATTCTAACTTAGCCCTCTATTTATAGGAAAATTTTAGCAGACTTGACCTGCAACCTGATGGCTTTACTTGCTACTATTCCCACCCACCACATTTGAAATAAAATTCAGCACATTTCTTCACCAACCACAAGTGGGGCCCACTCAATTCTAAATTTTCCACCAAAATGCTAAATTCGGATACTTGAACAATTTACGAACCATTCACCTCTTAAAATTCATAACAAATCATACGTTCATTTTTAACGGTTCAAAATTTATGGACATATACTCAACTTATATATGTATAACATATCCAAAAATTACAACGATCAAACGGTCGGATTAAAAATTATAACTCACGCAATATATCTCAAAAAAACACTTGGTTTAATTTTTAATACCTTCATTCAAACAAAAATCTTGATAAAATACCTCAACATTAATTCCTTCATTTATAACCACATAAATAAATCCATCATTTATATCCACATCAAATAAATATTTCCTTATCATATATATCAATAATTAATTATTCACAAATAATATTACAGAATCACAATTATGACAACAAGGCCATTCCCAGGAAAGAGGGGGCTTTCCAATAAAATTTCTCTCCTTCTTGGCGCGAATTAGGTGACCAAACCTCTCCTTGACAGAACTTTCTAGACATTGCCAATAATGCTATCTAATAATATTATTCAAATAATATGAATTATTGATCTGATAATGAGAAATATTGTGCAATGATAATTATTGAAACAACAATAATATAAAATATCAACGCATGAATTATTGAATCAATAAAATAAAATATTGAACAATAATTACTGTAACAATTATTGAGTAGTGCCTTCTTACGTAAGAATCAATAATTCAAAAATCTTTGTGTAATCTGGTGTACTCTTGTGCGAACAACGCGTATTACTTTATTTTTACCAATAAGGTATTCCAACGATGTTAATTTGATAACGATTACGCCGTTATTTATAAAAACTTAATTTTGTCGTTTTCTTCATCCGAGCGGTTATTACATTATGGGGCCCTGAAATGGGCTACGGCGTCATAAATGCGAATATTCCCAGAAGCGAAAAGAATATTCCACGACCAAACGAATATTCCCGCACAACAATGAATATTTTATAACCACTTGTGTATTTTGAAAAAAATTTCATATATCACCCTTAACTTTAACTTTTATCAATTTAACCATTTACTAAATAGTAATTATAAGAAAAATTGAATACTTTTATTTCATAAATTTCGGGGTCTTACAGTTGACTTGTAAACTCCACGTTTCCTTCAGCACGATACGATCGTCGAAATGGCTCGGCAAACGTTGGGACCACTCTACGATTTTCGAAGAGTCCCTTCAAGGCAGGCACACTACGATCTTTGAAGCTCTACGTTTCTGCCTTGACTTCTGCAATGTTGATCAGATGATACACTACGATTTCTTCGAAGCCTATCTATTACATCTCAAGATCAACCTAACAGCTTTGATCTTTCTATCTATACATTCTATTACAGAATGATATACGTTAAGATCTTAGATCAACCTAACAAATTTGATATATCACTAAGTCTTTGTACATATCTTACTTGGAAGGACTTTACAAATAATCATGAGCATATACATTAAAACATTAAATCATAATATGCATTCTCCCAACAGTATCCCGTGAATAGTACCCCGACATTTAAAGATTAAAAATTATCAAGAATGCTCAGAATAATATTTCCATGAAAAGATACTAGATAAAATGCAAATTTCAAGGATATTCTACTAATTTCAAGGAGTATAGAAGTCATACTTTAACAAAATGAGTGTAGAATTTGAAATCTGAAACGAAATAATATTACTTGCATACTATAAAGTATGAAAGAAAATATTATTTCTTACGAATATTGAACAAAAATAATATCCCTTACCTTAAAAAGAGAGTACTTCTGACTGGTAGGGCGGAGATATTCTTGAAGAAAACTTATACTATTTTCTACGCTCAAAGCTTTCTTAAACTCTAAAGAAATACGCTCAATATTATAGAAGAAGAATTCTCTGAATCTGGTGTGATTTTCAATTATAAACTAAGCATCCTATTTATAGGAGAATGGAAGGGTACTATTTAGAAACGGACGCACAGTGGGAAAATCACAGACGAATTCGGCTGAAATCTAATTTTACTATGCAAACACTATGCTTAATAAAATATAATATATTCTATTTTCATAAAAAATAAAACTTATTATAATATTCCGTGACTTGTTTGATTATATATATATAACAAAATTGAGATAACTTTTCTCGACTATTTTGAAAAATGGGTAAGTGGGGGTCCAAATAATACGCCAACCATACAACAAACACTTCATAAAAATCTCCTCAATATTTTTAACAACATATATTCATCATTAATATTATAACTCGCAATATTAACAACCAAATCATTCTCAAGAAAGATGAGGCTTTACGATAAGGATTTCTTCCTATTAGCGCGCAATTAGGTGACCAAACCCCTTTCCTCGATAGAACTTTCTAGATATCATCAATAATGCAAATAATAATATAAATAACTTTGTTGTCTCAATTATTGATTTAATAATATAAAATTATTATGACAATAATTGAATTAATAACGTGAGATACTATGCAACAATTACTGTAGTAATAATTGAGTATAACTGAGTAACTTCTCACGTAAGTATCAATAATCAATACTGTGTGCTACTATGCAATCACGCGTATTACTGTACTGTGAAACCCCAGATTTTATGAATAAAGATTTAATTTTCTCGAAATATTTTTTTTCTAATATTATGGTGTGAATTTGAGATAATGTTATAGTTGTGGGTAGTATTTATAAATTTTAAAAAGTATGCAAGTTGTTGTATAATATTCGATAGGTCGAAGAATATTCTTTTTGTCGAGAATATCCGCATCGATTTATTTACAATCATTAATGGACCCCATAACGGAATTATTTTCGGATTGAAAAAATGACAAAATATTTTATGAAAATAACTACGGAAGTTTTACCGTTAATCTTTGTTGAACTACTCGATAGTAAAAAATGCGATGTCTGGCTGCGGGTTGCATAAGTAGTATTACCTGTATTGATTATTGATGCTTACGTGATAAGTCACTCAATTTTGTTTTATTAGTATTATTAATGTAATAAAATGTAAAATCTTTTTATATAAAATGTAATACTTTTATAAAGTTATTCGTTTTATTAGACTATAAATAGAATATTTTATATTCTATTATGCATAGTGTTTTGCATAGTAAAATCTTTTTATATAAATCGTAATACTTTTATAAAGTTATTTGTTTTATTAGACTATAAATAGAATATATTATATTTTATTATGCATAGTGTTGCATAGTGCACGCATAGTATTTTTGCATAGTAAAATCTTTATATATAAAACAGAATATTTTTATAAAGTTATTGGTTTTATTAGATATAAATAGAATATATTATATTTTATTTAAAAGATTTTGCTTTAAATATGGACCGTCCGATTAAAAGTAAATCAATCTGGATCGTTCATGAATTAGTTACTATGCAGTCCATTCTTCTATAAATAGAAGCTCATTCCTTCATTATTTCTTACGAATTCACTGAAACTCTAGAGAGAGAAACTATAGAGAGAGTTCTTCTTCTATAATCTTGAGCGTATTTCTTTAGAGTTTAAGAAAACTTTGAGCGTAGTACAAGTTTTCTTCGAGTATATCCTCGTCCTACTAGTCAGAATACTCTTCTTTCAAAGGTAGGGGATATTATTTGTTGTACTCGTAAGGGGTATTCTTTCTTTCTTATTCGTAAAGAGAACTTCTGTTATTCCATTCTTTATTATTCTGTTGGAATAACCTAAATACGCGGGATACCCTATACTTGGTGAAATTCTTCTGTTATTCTATTCTTAATCATTATGTTGGAATAACATGTTTATGCGAAGTACCGCATATATGGTGAAATTCTTTTGTTATTCCATTCTTTATTATTCTGTTGGAATATCCTCGCTTGGCAAGTATTACATACCTTTAACCGTTCCATTATTTATCATTTTGTTGGAATATCCTGTCTGTGCTTTACGCATGACCTGATTCCATTATTTATTATTCTGTTGGAATATCCTATCTGTGCATTTACGCATGACCTGGTTCCGTTATTTATTATTTTGTTGGAATAACCTGTCTGTGCGGTCTATCGTATGCCTGGTGATTTCTTTTGTTATTCCATTCTTTATTATACTCAGTTGGTTAAAGTTTTGACTTTTATACTCCATAAAATTAGTGGAATATCCTTGATATTTGTGCTTCATCCAGTATCTTTTCATGGAAATATTCTTCTGAGTATTCTTGAATTTTACTCCACAAAGTAGTATCATGTTGACAATTTGGACATTATTGGTTCCCGGATAAATTAATTCTTGAACTTGTTTTATTGAATTATTATGTCATTGTCATCATCCTTATGTTTATATTATGTTGAAAGTCATCTGTGGCCTGTAGTGCATAGATGGACTTGGTATGATTATGACCAGGGATTATTCGGTATAATCATGATCGTAATGTTACAAATGATGTGAAAAAAATCCTCATTGGCCCGTAGAGCATTGTTGGACAGTTTTTGGTATGATTATGGCTATGGATTCTCTTCGGCCAAGGGTGCAAAGATGAATTGTTTTATGGCATGATCAGGACCGTTGATGAAAACATGATTATCTTTGGCCGTAGTGCATGGATAATTCGTGGTCGTGATACTAAAGAATATCTTTGGCCTGTAGTGCAGGGATGATTTGATGATGTGGATTATTTATTAAGCTGAGTCTCAGCGATAAAAGTGATGAAAAACCTTTTAAATCATAGAAGATAGTAGATTTTATTCTCTACTTGACTCTTCTAATGGATTGCTTGTTCCGCTGCAGTTAAACTTGATGTTTGTTATATGTTATCAATTTAACATTGTTGAAGGCTAATGATAATTTATTCTGCATTATCTTAGTCATAATATTTCTTACTGGGCTAGTTGAGCTCACCCTTTTGCTTTCATTGTTCTCTTCAGGAAATGAGAACATAGCAGGGACTAGTGGGAGAACAGAGTGATGGTCCTAGATGGTGCATTAGTAGTCCTCGCTATTCTGTGAAATAGTGTGATAATAAATGTAATGAGGACTCCATTAAGTTTGTATATTGTCTAGATGACAATATTTGTTAAAACTCACAGCTCATGTTGTATATTTTAAGTTGTATTTGTATTCTGTACTATGTATTTGGCGACTCAGAATAGGTGATGCATACCTATTTTGGGGACGTCAAAGTTGGTATCAAAGCTTAGGGATATGATCCCTGGCTAAGATGTGAGACTAGAACTAGGAGGGGAGAGACGGGGAATTCCTTCGCTAGTATGACCTACCTAAGTTTATTTGGTATTTAATTGGTCGGTCAGAATATAGGGATAATATGTTACATGTCAATTAACCTTTGTTTTGTGGCAGTATCTGAAAATGACATCCGAGAATGTTGAGAATAGCAATGGAGCACATGAGACCATTGATTCTCCATAGATCAATAATCAGGACAATGTGCAACAGGATGGCGATAATCCTCCTGTAAACAACAACATTGATCAATTGACGAACGACGGTACATTTAGGAGCTTTTTAGAATTCATTCAACATCAGGCGAAGGCGGCTCCTGTTCATAATGCAGGAAGAAACAATGGAAACCCACGGTTGGTCACCGCTAAGCAATTCAAGGAGTTGGGACCACCGGAGTTTTTGGGAAAGCCAGAACCACTTAAGGCAGAGACGTGGTTAAAGCAGATCACCAAGATATTTGATGTCTTGGGATTCTTCGAGGAGCAAAAGGTTCCCTTTGCCACCTTTATGTTGCGTGAAGAGGCAGATCACTGGTGGGAATCTATAAAAGCACTACCCGACTGGCCTCAAGATGTTTTGGGAGAAGTTCCAAGAGATGTTCAATGACAAGTACTTTCCCGAAAGCATTCGTCACATGAAGGAGGTGGAATTTATCAAGTTGGAGCAAAACAACATGACCGTGTCGCAGTACGAAGCCAAGTTTGCCGAGTTGTCCTGATTTGCGTCCCACTTGGTTGATAATAAAGAGAGAATGACACGGATGTTTTTAAGAGGTTTGAAGCCGGAGATACGTCAATATCTTATTTCTCATAAACTGTGTTTGTATTCAGATGTTGTAAATAGGGCTCAGTTAGTGGAGTGCGATAACGAGTGTAATGAGGACTCCATTGTGTTTGTATATTGTCTAGATGACAATATTTGTATTAAAACTCACAGCTCATGTTGTATATTTTAAGTTGTATTTGTATTCTATACCATGTATTTGGCGACTCAGAATAGGTGATGTATACCTATTTTGGGGGCGTCACATGTACTTTATCACTGGGTATTTCAACAATTAACGGTAAAAATTTTGCCATTATTTTTATAAAAAGATATTTCTGTCGTTCTTTAACTCCGATAAAATTTCTGTTGTGGGGTCCACCAATGATTGTGCCGTCGTACGAATATTTCTTGTTAAAACGAATATTCCCCGACCAATCGAATATTTTATAACAACTTGCTTACTTTGCAAAATTTATAAATATTACCCACAACTATAACATTATATCAAATCCACACCATAATATTTAAAAATATATTTTGAGAAAAATTAATCTTTATTCATAAAAGTTGGGGTCTTACAACCTCCCCTTCTTATGAAATTTCGTCCTCGAAATTAGTGTACGTACCTGATATGTCAAAGAAGTGAGGATACTTTGATTTCATATCAGATTCTAACTTGAGGAATAGTTATCATCAACTGAAGGTGAGGCCAGAGGATGTACCGAAGACAATGTTCAGAACGCGATATGGTCACTACGAATTTTTAGTAATGTCATTTGGTCTAAGGAATGCTCCTGCAACATTTATGGGCCTAATGAATGGAGTGTTCAAGCCGTTTTTGGACAAATTAGTGGTGGTATTTATCGATGATATTTTGGTATACTCGAAGACCAAGGAAGAACATGTAGAGCATTTGAAGGTAACGTTAGAGGCATTGAGAAGGGAGAAGTTGTATGCCAAGTTTTCAAAATGCGAATTTTGGATTGAGCGGGTACAATTTCTCAGACATGTGATTGATAAAGACAGAATTTTGGTAGATCCATCCAAAGTCGAAGCCGTAATAAACTGGGATCAGTCGAAAACGCCGTCGGAAGTAAGAAGTTTTTTTGGATTGGCACGATATTACAGAAGATTCATTCAGGACGTTTCCAAGATCGCAACTCCGCTGACGAATTTGACTAGGAAAGCTGTGAAATTCGTTAGGACGGAGAAGTGTGAGGAAAGCTTTCAAGAACTAAAGAAGAGGTTGAGTACAACACCTGTGTTATCTCTTTTGGATAACACAGGAAATTTTGTGGTTTATAGTGATGCGTCGCATAAAGGACTTGGCTGTGTGCTTATGCAAAATGACAAAGTCATTGCGTATGCGTCACGACAATTGAAGGACTATGAGAAAGGGTATCCGACCCATGAATTGGAGTTAGCTGCGGTGGTTTTTACTTTGAAGATCTGGAGGCACTATCTCTGTGGGGAGAAATGTAAAATATATACAGACCACAAGAGTCTGAAATACATTTTTACACAGAAGGAATTGGATATGCGCTAGAGAAGGTGGTTAGAGTTAATTAAGGACTATGATTGTGAGATTTTATACGTTTCGGGTAAGGCAAATGTGGTTGCCGATGCCTTAAGTAGAAAGGGTCGGGAGAAATTGATGATGTTGACCGCTTAGGAGGAGCTAATTTTAGCAATGGAGAAGCTGGAATTGGAAGTAAAGTATCCTATAGAGATTGACGAGAAGTTGCTCCAGATGCAATCTGGTACAACTTTGTTGGATAAAGTTAAGGAGGCTCAACTTCAAGATGAAGAATGTGAAAAAGGTGAAAAAGAAGATATTCAAAGGAACCGAACCTAGATTCAAGATGGACAATGACGGAATACTGAGATTTAAGAGCAGAATTTGGGTACCGCCAGTGCCAGAGATTAAGGAAGACATTTTGAGCGAGGCTCATAACTCACGATACTCGATTCACCCTGGTAGTACCAAGATGTACCAAGATCTTCGACAACATTTTTAGTGGCCAAATTTGAAACGAGATGTTGCAGAGTGTGTTGCCAAATGTCTGACATGTCAAAAAATGAAAGCGGAGCATCAAAGGCTGAGTGGGTTGCTACAACCGTTAGAGATCCCAGAATGGAAATTGGAACATATTACGATGAATTTCGTGGTTGGCCTTCCGACAACTCAGAAAGGCTATAACGCAGTATGGGTTATCGTTAACCGATTGAAGAAATCCGCACACTTTCTTCCGATCAGAATCAAATTCAACTTAGACCAGTTGGCAAAATTATATATAAAAGAGATTGTTTCGAGGCACGGAGTTTCAGTGTCAATTGTTTTCGATAGGGATCCGCGCTTTACATCGAACATCTGAAAACGACTACAAGAATGCATGGGTACGCAGTTGAGAATGATTACGGCATATCACCCTCAGACAGACGGACAGAGTGAAAGAACGATTCAAACATTAGAAGATATGTTAAGAGCTTATATAATGGCCTTTCAAGGAAATTGGGATGATCATCTACCACTCGTAGAGTTCGGCTACAACAACAGTTACCACGCTAGTATTGGCATGTTGCCTTATGAAGCTTTATACGGTAGAAAGTGTAGAACTCCGCTATACTGAGATGAAGTTGGCGAGAGACAATTATTAGGTCCAGAATTGGTACAACAAACATCAGAGATAGTCAAAGTAATCCGAACAAGACTGGTAGCAGCTCAAGATAGGCAAAAGAAATATGCCGAACCACACCGTAAAAATGTTGAGTTTGAGTCGGGTAGTTATGTGTTTTTGAAAGTCTTTCCCTAGAAGGGTAAGATCAGGTTCGAAAAGAAGGGAAAATTAAGTCCAAGGTTCATTGGACCCTTTCAGGTACTGCGAAGGATTGGAAAAGTTGCGTATGAGGTAGCCTTACCTCCGTCACTCGAGAATGTTCACAACGTCTTCCATGTTTCAGTTTTACGACCCTACAAACTCGATTACAAGCATGTGATTGAATATGAACCCCTATATTTTGAGAAAGACTTAACGTATGAAGAAATTCATGTTCAGATTGTTGACAGGAAAGAACAAGTTCTCAGAAATAAAGTAATATCTTATGTTAAGGTAATTTGGAGGAACCATAACACTGAAGAAGCTACGTGGGAACTCGAAGAGCATATGATGAAGAATTATCCTCATTTATTTACTTAATTATGTGTAAGCAATTCTGGGGACATAATCTTTGTAAGGGGAGAGAATGTAACGGGACGAATTGATTGAGTCGTGATTCTAGGGACATAATCCTTTTAAGGGGGGAAAGATGTGATGAACGAGATTTTGTAATTTAATTTGAATATTTATTGAATTAAATAAATATTTTTCGATGATTTAATTATTAGATTAAATAATTAATTGATGAATTTGTGATAGATTAATTTAATTATATGCGTTATATTGATTAAATTAATGTGGGGAATTTTATTATTCAAGGTATGGATTTAATTAATCTTATTTGATTAAATGAATTACTTAATAAGCATAATGTTATTTTAATTAATTTAATAATTAGTTAAATATTTAATAATTTGACATATTTAATAAATGAGAAATTTAATTATGTGACTATGTGAATTAATGAAAAATTATTATATTTTATTTAAATTAAATTAAATAAGATATTTGATTAATTGCTTAAGTAGGTGTGGCATTATTAAACTATATAATAAAGGACTAATTAAATTAAATGGAAATTGTCTTCTAATAGTTAGCCAAACAAAGCCCTAATGGGAGTTGGGCAGTTAACCCACAAATAAGATTAACTGACCACAACGTTGTATGTTATTTTTGAAACAAAAACTTGAGAGTTCAGAGAGAATTCAGAGAAATTGTTGAGGGAAATTGTGATATTGAAGAAGAATCTGAAAGGTATTTCATCTCCTACTAATCTACACTACTAGGAAATCTCTTTAATCAAACCTTATTTACGTTCTTATTTTTTTGTGAAAATTATCTCCAAGTTCTCTGTAAACTAAAATTTATGGCCAATGTGTTAGGAAAGTGATTATATATGTTCATTAGCATTCATAAATCAATTCTATATGATTTGTATGTGATTTGAGTAGTCGATTTCATGTAATCATGATAAAATCAAGGTTTTCCATTAATAAGTGTTTTGAGTTCTCTGTAAAACAAAAATTTAGTGGTCAATGCATGAATTGTTGTTTGACTTGAAATTAACAGTAGATTATGATAGCACATGTTAAAACGATGAAAACAAATTTTGAACGGACAGATTCGGAGTTATAACGAACTGTAATGTCAATTTTTATGTTTTATCTTCAAAACTTTCAAAAACACCAAGAACAATGAAATTATATTATTTTGATTCAAGTAATTGTATGTTTTAACTTGTTAAAATCATGCTATAAAGGTTAGGTAATGGTTATATGTGTATTATAGTGTCTGGGTATGCTTAAATTCATGTGTGAATAATGTAATTGGTCATGACCTGTGTTCTTCGTGAAACTTAGAATCGAATCGCATGTCGCTACCAGCAAAGCCAAACCCCATGCCTTAAGGTCCACGCCAGAAGCGCCTCAAATTCAAGTCATCAGCATACTTATCAATGTCGCAGCCGCTAAGGTTAACTTGTAGAGGGTCAAGACCAAAACGCCACTATGCAAAGGTGTCCAAGAATGAGAATTTTAATTGTTTTATTTCAGGGAATGTAATAGTAACCTAATCTAATGAACATAAAAATGTGTTAGACATATAATAAAATGTTAAAATATATTCTTAACATGTCAGTGAGGTACTTACATGCTTAGTTAAATTATTGAACGCATAGTTAGCTAGTGGTTCGTGAAATCTAATATTATGTGAAAACAAGTGTTGTGATTTGATTAGTATAATCATAATCAGAGTTTAGACAAAAGAGAATGAACTTGTTTTGCTAGTTATGTTATAATTGACTAGTATTGTGAATATAAATGGTATGTAGGATTAAATCAAGGAACATGTATAATTAACGTATAACCTACGCACGGAGCAAGTTTTCTAACCCTACTTGTTATCGTTATGCAAGTTTCTAAACCTTACCTCTTTACATTGAGCAAGTTCTAGACTTATATTCTATATCGAGCAAATTCTTATTAATTATTGATCAAGTTCAAGATGTTATATTAAAGGTTATTAATCTTTTCAAAGCATGATTTCTGTTATACAATACTTATTCCATTGTATACCTCTTGAGTTTATTATTCAATTTGAATATCATTCATTGTTGAACCTTGTAAGACTAGCGAACCCTTTAATTCGACTAGTCCATAGTTGAAGAATGTTCTAAATTTCAGAACCCTTGTTGAGTTTATCCGAACCAAACTTCCTTTGGTGCGGACTCTAATATCAAACTGAGATGAACAACCCTGTTATAGGGGATTACTTATGCTTTAGCGTTAAGATATTGTGCACAGTATGGTATTAAGGGTTTATCCCCCTAAGTACGAGTAGAAGAGTCCATAGTCTTATGACTGTTAAAGGTTTCAAGTATAATACTTGACAACCTAGGACATAGTTAAAGGTCTTATGACCCTCAGGAGTTCTTTTGATTCTTGTTATTCATTCTTAATTCAAAAGTTGAGTTTCTTATTTAAGAAGTCTTTGATACGCTTGCATTTTATTATATTGTTGTTATATTATATACGTGTGGGCAATCGTGCTAACTCTTGCGTAATAATAACATTGCAGTTAAGAACGAAAGGTCCGACGAGCCTTCTACTAGCAAAGGAAAGGGCAAGATTAACAAGTGATGAAGACTTGTTGTTTATTTGTTATGTTATGTTTCAGACTTATGTTTAAATTATGTAAGACTTAATATTTATTTATGTTTCCGCATTTGAGATTTAAGGTTAGTATGACCTGGGATTAATGTTTTTATTTTTAGATGTTGTAACTCCTTAAGGAGAGGATTTATTTCTATCTATTTTATGGTTTCATTTATTATCGGTAGATAGGAATTTCCCGTCTCTCCCCTCCTAGTTCTTGTCTCACATCTCAGCCAGGTATCATATCCCTAAGCTTTGATACCAAATGTGACGCTCCCAAAATAGGTATACTTCACCAATCTTGGGTCGCCAAATACATGGTACTGAATACAAATACAAACTTAATTATACAACAAGATCTGAGAGTTTTTACACGAATATTGTCTCATAGACAATATCCAAACTCAAATTCAATCCTCATCACATTTATTATCACACTAAATAGTGATGATTACTAAAACAGCCATCTCGGACCATCATTCCGTTCCCCGACTAGTCCCGGCTATATTCTCATTTCCTGAAGAGAATAATGAAAATAAAAGGGTGAGCTCAACTAGCCCAGTAAGAAATATTATGCCTAAGATAATGCATAATAAGTTATCGTTAGCCTTCAATAATGTTAAACTGATAGAATATAATAGACAACAAGTTTAACTGTAGCGGAACAAGTAATCCATTAGAAGAGTCAAGTAGAGCATGATATGTACTATCTTCTATGATTTAAAAAGGTTTTCATCAACTTTATCGTTGAGACTCAGCTTAATAAATAAACCACATCATCGAATCATCCTTGCACTACGGGCCAAGAATATTCATGTAATCATCAATGGTCATGATTATACCGAATAATCCCTGGTCATAATCATACCAACAACTGTCCATCAATGCACTACAGGCCAATGAGGATTTTTACAACATTATTTGTAAAATTACGGGTCATGATTATACTGAATGATCCCTAGTCATAATCATACCAATCAACAGTCCATCTGTGCACGTAAGCCAAAGATGACTTTCATCACAATATGATCATGAGAATGGTGACAATGATGTAAGAATTCAATTAAAATAAAGAACAAGATAAACTTTAAAGATTTATAATTTAATTTATCCAGAATACAATAATGTCCAAATTGTCAACATGGTACTGCTTTGTGGAGTAAAATTCAAGAATAATATCCATATATCAAAAATAATTTGGACAGAAAAGAAATAAATTTTTTGGTGAATAGTACCCCGTGAATAGTACCCCGGCATGAAAAGTGCCCCGAATACCCGAGTGAATAATATTTGAGTGAATAGTAATCGGGTGAATAGTAACCCGTGAATAGTAACTCGTGAATAGTACCCTGGCATGAAAAGTGCCCCGAATACCCGAGTGAATAATATTTTAGTGAATAGTAATCGGGTGAATTATAACCCGTGAATAGTACCCCAGTGAAAATATTGATATTTAATAAAAAAGTTCAGATCAATAGTCCAATGAAACGATACTGGATGAAGCGCAAAACTCAAGGATATTCCACTAATTTCAAGGATTATAGAAGCAATACTTACCATAGTAAGTTTAGATTTAAGAATATGAAAAGAAATAACATACGAAACTGCAAATGGATTTTCACCTGTCATACGGTATGTAATCCGCGTAGACAGGTTATTCCAACATATTAAAGGATGAATACAAAAAAAATAGTATTCCTTGTGAATACGAAAGAAATAATACCCCTTACCTTAGTAGAAGACTGGATACTGCAATAGTGAAGTAGCATAATACTATTCTTCTTGCTCTCTATAGTTTCTCTTATGAGTCTCAGTGAATTGGTGAGAGTGAAAGAAGAATTAAGCTTCTATTTATAGGAGAAATGACTAAATAATAACTAATTTAGTAACGGTCCAAATTGATTTACTATTAGAATGGACGGTCCAGATTGATTACTATTAAAACCACAACTGACGGTCCAGATTGATTTACTTTTAAAACCACCACCGACGGTCCAGATTGATTTAATTTTAAAACCACCACCAACGGTCCCTAGATTAATTTACTATTAAAACCACCATCGATGGTCCAGATTGATTTACTATTAAAACCACCACCAATGGTCCATATTGATTTAACTTATTACACTTTAGCACCCCTACAGTTTTCCAAGTTTGCATTATTCCCCTCTAACTTTTGTAATTCATGTATCTTCAATAAACACATTCTTAATACTTCAACAATTATTCAACATTAATATTATAACTCACAATATTTAACAACCAGATCATTTCCAAGAAAGAGGGGGCTTTCTGATAAGGATTTCTCCTTATTGGCACGCAATTAGGTGACCAAACCTCTCCTCGACAGAACTTTCTAGATATCGTCAATATTGTAAATAATAATATGAATAACTTTGTTGTCTCAATTATTGATTTAATAATATAAAATATTATGCATATGATATTGTCACAATAATTGAATAAAAAATATGAGAGATATTATGCATCAATTACTGTAGCAATAATTGAGTATAACCGAGTGACTTCTCACGTAAGCATCAATAATCAATACAAGTATTTACTATGCAACCACGCCAGACATCGTACTTTTACCATAAGGTAGTTCAACAGCTTAACGGTAAAACTTTCGCCATTATTTTTATAAAAGGATATTTACGCCGCTTTCTAACTCCGGATAATAATTTCGATTTGTAAGGTCCACCAATGATTGTGCCATCGTATGAATATTTTCTGCTTTAAAGCGAATATTCTCCTCACCAATCGAATTTTTTATAACAACTTGCATACTTTGCAAAATTTATAAATATTACCCACAACTATAACATTATATCAAAACCACACCATAATATTCAAAAATATATTTCGAGAAAAATTAATCTTTATTTATGAAAGTTGGGGTCTTACAGAATTGATCAAATGTGTTAAGTTGATCCTACATAAGCAAAAACAGCTTTGTGAAGTCCTTAAAAAGAAATGATGTACAAGGATTATAAATATAGAAAGATCAAGCTTGTTAGGTTGATCTTATAATGTAATAGATAAAGCATGTCGATCATCGAAAGCACTTTTGTAAATCGTAGTCCGCCAAGAGAGTCAAGGAAAACTCGAGAGCTATCAAGGCAGAATCATAGTCTACAAGATAGTAGATCTCAGAGTTCGTAGACTACCAAGAGAGATGAGGAAGGATCGTAGTATGTCGAGAAGAACTTTCTCGGAGCTATAGTCTGCCGAGGAAGTCATGTTCAGAATTGTAGAGACAGTCTGTCTACGAGTCGACCGAGCATCTGCTGAAGCCAAGTCAAGAATCGTAGACTACACTCAGAGTCGTAGAGTCTACTGATCATATCAGAGACAGAGATCGTAGTCGAGCAAGATCAGATGAAGACAACAAGCATAACGATAGAAATCGTACAGTGTCAAGATCTGATCTCGGAGTCATAGTGTCTGCAAAGCCGAAGGTGACTTATAGAGTGCAGAACTAAGGCCTCAACAGATGTGCTCACAACCCCAAGGCAGAATCGTAGAGCAAACACGAATCTCAACAAATGAGCACTCCCAGAATATCCAAAGTATGAAACCTCTGGTTTGAGCTGCAGAGATACATCCCACCTAAAGGAAACCAGAGAGCACTCAACGAATGGCATGTAAGCTAACAAAAGATCTAAGCACCAACCCAATCAACATCCAGATTAAGTTGTGAAGCCATTCAAGATGAAGTCTTCCACAAGTAGTCAGAAGAAGACTTCAGTAACTGACTAAGGAAAGTCAGCAAATGCAGTAGCTGTCAAGTGAATAGAAGACAACCATCTAGGGATTAACCAGGATTGTAGTGTTTGCCAAACAAAGAATGAACTGATGGAGTGTACACAGAGATACTGGTCAGCTTATGAAGAACAAGGCAAAAGTGATTAATCATCGGGTTAGTCCATTGATGATAAGTGAACGGGAGATCACAAAGAGAAAGCGAGCTGGGCATGCCACAAATCTGAAGTTTCTTGCTATTCAGAAGGGGCCAGGATAAGGAGTCAAGCCATCAGTATCTGAGAGCAGTCGAGGCAAACAGAAGTATTGAAGCACTGCACAAGATAAGGAATAGGTGTTCTAAATTGAAGATCAAATGAACACTCTTCAGGATCGTAGTGTTGTCTTAATCTGCCAATGAGAAACATTCAACAAGACAATACGATCAGGTCCAAGAAGATATGCATTAGAATCATAGAGTTCAGTCAACTGGAGATTGAAGCATTGACAACGGTTTAATCTGAAGATTGATATTTGAATAGAGCTTATTGAGAGCATCGATGCAAAAGGATAACCTCTGATCGAGAAATCAGTAGGAGGAAATAAATTTGACTACCTGCCCGAGACATCAAAGTGACATCTCTGAAAGGGTAGGTGAAACAGTAGACTGTAGTGTTAGAAAGTCATAAAGGAGATGTCATGTCACATCTGCAGTCTACACCAAATAACTCGAGATCTGCGAAGCAATTCAAATAGCTTTCAATGGCTATATATCAACGGGAAGATTTGGAAGGAGTATAAATCATCAAGAGCTTCAAAGATCAATAGTTGGTGATGATTGCGAAGTCACAGAATTGTTAAGTTGTTGGAATTCTAGTGTTGACTCTACGAGTTCCACTAGAACTTAACAAAACAAGTCTCAGTGACAGTGAGACTACGAAGGTGGAAGTGAAGCAGCTTTGAAGAAGGACTTGAACAGACTAAAGCTTAACTCAACAAAGATGAGAATGCCACTAAAGATAGCAGCTAAGCTGAGAGCCGAGAAGGACAAGAAGATAGCATTCAGAAGAGTGGCAAAGCATAAAGAAGATTCAGAGAGCCACTCTACAAATCACCATGAACCGAAAGCTGAAACAGAACAAGTATAGAACCATGTCTGCAAACCAGTCAAGAAGGGTTCAGGGAATGGTGATGGTGCACAACTGACATCATATGAAGATGAGTATAACAGAATTAAGATCAGCTGCACCAAAGAAGATGTGGTCCAGACTCGAATCAGAATGCAAAGAGGACCACACCAAGCTGCTAAGTACAAAAGATGTTCAAGCTTAAAGAAATCTTAGTAGCTCAGCACCAACAATAACAACATCAACAACAAGAAGCCAGGGCCTAAGGGATCCTTGTCCGGAGGGACTAAATGAAGTTCCAAGCCTGCTGAGCTTGAAGAGTTCCAAGGGAACTAGAGGAGTTCCAAGGCTGCTGGCCTTGAAGAGTTCTTAGTGAACTGAAGTTCCAAGGCTGCTGGCCTTGAAGGAATCTTAGTGATTCAGGGTGCTTCCCTTCCTTAGTGGAAATCCTGTTAGTTGAAAGAAGAAGAGTGGATTAGGAGCTTGAGTCTCTGAACCACTTAAAATCCCTTGTGTCTTTTACTTTATGTCATTTACATTATGTACTTAACTGCTATAACTGCTATGTATGTATTAACTGCTTACCACTGAACTAACTCTAAGAACAATGTATGTATGATTATGAGAATATCAATGAGAGGGATCTTTTACTTATTTCGATGTGCTTGAAAAGATTCTTATGTTTGTCATATGCTAATTCATTAGCAATACAAAATAAAAGAGAAAAGTATTTGAAACGAAGAAGGATCTATTCAACCCCCTTTCTAGATCTATTGTGTACCTACTGGGAACTAACAATTGGTATCAGACCATGTTCTCATGCTATATTCAAAAGCTAATCTCTTTGAGTCTGATCCTAGGCACAAACATTGTTCTAAACTTAGTTTAGTAATAGAAGTCACTTATAAATGCGAGATGAGCTGTTGGGAGAATGCATAGCATGATTTGATGTTTTAATATGCTTGTGATTATTGTAAGGTCCTTAATTGAATTTATGTACAAGGACTTAGTGATGGAAAGATCAAGATTGTTAGGGTGATCTAAGCTTTCAACGTGTATCATTACATTACAGAATGTATAGATAGAAAGATCAAAAGCTGTTAGGTTGATCTTATGATGTAATAGATAAACATGCGATCGTCGAAACCTTTGCACGAAGTCGTGATCTGCCGGGAGAGTCGAGTCGACTCGGGAGCTATCGAGGTAGAGAATAGGAGTATCTGAAGATAGTGAGATCTCGGAGTTAAATAGACTTCCGGGGAAGCGAAGAAGGATCGTGAGTGTGTCGAGAAGAGCCTCCTCGGGATCGTGAGTGTCTTGAGGAAGTCGTGTTACAATCGTGAGAGCGACCTTCCTTTATAAAGCCGAGCGACAATCTGCTGAAGCTAACTCTCCGATCGTGGTGTCTTCTTGAAAAGAAACATGAAGTTTACAAGTCGTGATCGTGAGAGTGGACTCAACGTTCACCAAGCTAACTCTCCGATCGTAGTATCTTTGAAAGAAACATTAAGTTTACAAGTCGGTGATCGTAGAGTGGACTCAACGTTCACCAAGCTAACTCTCTATCGTGAGTGTCTGTGCGATGTCGTAGTGTGGGATCGTGAGAGTCAACAACACGAAGCAAGTAAAGATCGTAGTGTGCTCTCTCTCGGGATCGTAGAGTCAACAACACGAGCAAGTAAAAGATCATAGTGTGCTCTCGGGATCGTTAGAGTCAACAACACGATCTGAATCGTGAAATACAACAATCCAAAATGTGAAGCAACATCATGTGTATGTCGAGAAAAGCGTTAAAGCCTCATGAGTTGTTAATTCAACAATCGAGGAATGGATCTAGATCTTTGCGGTGCCCATCGGTCCCAAAATAAATGAAATATCCTTAGTATGCAACAAAGAAGCGTATTGAAGAAGCTAAGGATAGTACTATGAATGAAAGGGACAAAACACCTTTTCGGTGGTAGGTGAAAAAGCGACTGCGATGTCGGTGGTCGAAATCGAGAATTCGGAAGATGTGCGAAATGTCTCCATCACGATCTGAGAAAATTCAGGATGCATTTAATGCCACAGCGGATGGATCCAACGGATAGTTTTCAACATCACATATATCTGGATCGAGACGGATGAAAGAAAAGATAAGCAAGCATAAACATTTAACGTGAAGAACTCTCTAAGGCTCAACTCTACGATCGAGATATTACAAAGCTTGCTTTCATCTACTCAAATTTATTACGAACGAGCTTACACAAAGTAAGCGAGTAGCAACCTTGAGAAACATGACAACAACAATCATCAATCAACTGAAGAAGTATACCAAGTCTGCTGGACTTGAAGAGTTCGTAGTGAACTGTAAGAAAGCCAAGTCTGCTGGACTTGAAGAGTTCAAAAGTGAACTAGAAAAGTTCTGAACTAACTGATCTAGAAGGAATCTGTGTGATTAGGAAGATTGTATAAGACATCCTTAGTGGATATCCTACTTCGTTGAGTAGAAGAGTGGACTAGGAGCTTTGAGTGCTCCGAACCACTTAAAAACAACTGTGTCGTTTACATTCATGCTATAACTGCTATAACTGCTATATCTGCCATAACTGCCTTACTCGCTCATAACTCCATTGCTTGGTAAAGAAGATTAAAACAAACATTAATTCCATGAAGTTTTAATCATTATCTAAGAACAAGTTAAAAGCGAAAAGATTTTCAAATATCTATTCAACCCCCCTTCAGATAACTTGTGCCTCTAAGGGACTAACAATTGGTATCAAAGCGGGTTCTATTTTACGACTTACACGCTTTAGTAGATCGAATGGCACTTTCGTACCAGCGAATCCGGGGCCATGGGGGAAGCGACCAAAGCCACCAATGTGCAACAAGGATAAATTTACTGAACTGGAAAGTCGGGATGCAAGCTTACATGGACTCAATAGATGAAGATCTATTTGAGGCCCATTCTTAATAGGCCCTATATACCAACAAAGCTTGCACCAACCATTGTGATCAAGCAGTACAAATAAAAGTAAAAAGAAGAATGGGCGGAACCACGAGAGAGAGAGAGGCATCGAACTTGACAAAAAGGCGAAGAACATCCTGTTCCAATCCTTAGAGGACGATCTGTTTGAAAATGTTGTAAGCAACAAAAGCAACTAAGGAGGTTTGGGAAGCAACTGTTGATCATGCAGAAGGAGGCGAAGAAGTTAGAGAGAACAAATAGTCTCTTCTAACACGGCGATGCGAGATGTTTGCTCATGTGCAAAAGGCAAAAATGTAAGCGCCACTTATGAAAGATTCAACATTACCTTTCGACTCTCTACTGCGAGCATATGGAAGATCTCTATCTAACAAAGATCGACCATAAAGTTCATGAGAAGCTCTACCGAAGCAAGTGGGATGCAAAGACCCTTTGCAATAAGAAAATCGAAAGAATCTTAATGAGATGACGGTTCAACAAGCTATATGGCAATCTCGACATACGAGTGGAGCTAACCAACGTCTTTGAAACCCTTTCGAAAGGAAGAAGAAAAGACAAGGTGTTGCTCTCGGGGCAAATGAAGGTGCATCAAAAGTCATCAACGAGGCCCGACTATGATGATGATGAAGGCGATGATGATGACTTTCTATCTTTGGTAAAGAGACTAAGAAGGTTCATGCGACAAAGCGAGAATCGGCAAGCGAGGAAAAGTCGACCTTCGTCGACCGAGGAACAAATAAATGATTTATGCTACAAGCTGCGAGAAACTGGTCATTTCATTGCCAAGCTATGACAAACCTATCAAAAGAAGAGCTAAAGAAGAAATCCAAGGCAAAGAAAGAATACAAAGGAACCAAGAGGCCTCGAGAAAAGAGACAAAGGCACAGGTTGGGGGAGGATCGTGGAGTGATTCGATAATGACTCAAATCACGGACTCAGGAGATGAGGAAGAACCACATATGGCCAATCATGCTTAATGGCCAAACATGCAAAGGACAAACAAAGCCTAAACATACATGATGTAAGTATCGATGAGGTATTTGATTTTAATTCTCGATGTAGATATAAGTGACTTAGAAGCGCTTTGCATGGCATAACCAGCGATCTACATCAATACATGAAGTGGTTCAAAGTCTTGTCTAAAGATCATTCTCTTCTTGAGAGGAGAAGAAGAAAGTTCAAGAAGAGCTTGAAACGACCCTTACAAGTACTAATCTTCTCTCCAAGCTTGAAGTTGAGAATGAAACTTTAAACAGACACAAACACATCATCATGCTCGAAAGAGAGTCTATGTTAACCTCTAAAATTGAGGATCTAGAAGACTATCTCTGCATGGAACAGATCCACATCTTCCATGGATTGCTGCTCTCTAGTCGGGAGAAAGCGCATTCGACGAGCAGGCTTAGGCTTTGGGAATCCATCTCGAGCTAAGTATGGAAAAGATAATGGAAACTAGCACCGATAATGTCTCAAGTTTTGGTAGAGCCTTGCTTGTGTGAAATCCTCACAGATTGGAAGAACAGTTCAACCTTGTTCCACTTGTCTCTAGTTATACTCGAGAGAAGTAAAGGATCTCATGGCTGATGCAGGTTTCATCAAGGAAAAGAGTAACCCACCTCTACTTTTGACCTCGAAGAATCGTGAAATCAAACAAAATCAACTCTACAAATCAAGCTGGGAAGAATACAGATGAGGTAAAACACACTCATCACTATTTATGAAACCTAAGGACACGTGGAAGAAAGAAATTCGGTTTAACGAGAAGGTTAACTAAGGAACCATACAAGTCCAAGTGGAAGATGAATCACCACACACACACGAGCATGCATTATAATAGATGCTTCATATCTGAATAAATATGGTCATAGGGCCACAAAGTGTTATTATAATTCCATGCATGTGAGACCCAAGATTAGACAAATTTGGGTCCCCAAAGGTACTAACAAAGAAGGACCCATGCAAATATGGGTACCAAAATGAAGGTTCAAATGTTTTGACAGGAAAAAGAGCTCCACGTCCTCAACATGGTATCACGGGCGGTGGTTGCTCGAGGCATATGACAGGGAACAAAGCTCTACTATCCAACTATGTAGAAAAGGAGGGTCCTCGGTCATCTTTGGAGATAATGAATCTTGGCAAAACAAGAGGCTATGGCTCGGTAGAAAATGGTGTGATATCATTCATAAAGTGGCCTATGTGGAAGGTCTGCAACCTGACCTTCTAAGCATTAGTCAACTCTGCGACAAGGGACATCAAGTAACATTCATCAATAATCAATGTCAAGTCGAGATTTGAAGACATCTGCGATAAAGCTAACAGGAACAAGAGAAGAAATGTCTACACGATAAATCTTGGACAACTAAGCTCGAGACGAGATAATATGTTTTCTAGCTAAAGCTTACGAAGAGATGAAATTTGGCTATGGCATCGAAGATTATCCCATCTCAACTTTAAAAGCATGTCCAAGCGGCATCAAAAGATCTACGTGGTGGCCTTCCTAAGTTCAACTTTGTGAAGGAAAGGCCATGCAATACTGTCGATTTGGAAAACAAACCGAAGCTCATTCAAAAGCAAGGCTGATAACTCTGTTTGACAAGCCCCTACGGTTTAGCTTCACATGGATCTCTTTGGGCCAATCCCAACAACCAATCTCGGAGGAAAAAGATACTCTCTAGTCATAGTTGGCGACTACACCCGATTCACATGGGTATTCTTCCTAACTTCAAAGGATGAGACAAGCTCGAATTAATCAAGATGTTGAAATGGTGATGAGCGAGAAAGGAGAAAATCAAGGCCATAAGGAGTGATCATGGCGGAGAATTCGATTTCTCAAAAATGGATCGATTACTGCTCGAGACAATGGCATCGATCGCCTAACTTCTCGACTCCACGAACTCCTCAACAAAATGGAGTCATTTGAAAGAAAGAATAGAACCACGATAGAGGTGGGAGAACTTTACTAGCGGCTGACCCGTCTGCTGAATACTTTTGGCGGAAGCGATCAACCTTTGCATCTTACACTCGAGAATAGATCACTAATTCACTCTACGATCGAGAAGGCGCCCTACGAACTATGGAAATGGAAGAAAGCCAAGTGTCGACTACTTCCATGTCTTTGGATGTGCATCTTATATTCTCAACAATGGAAAACAATACGACAAAATTTCAACCAAAATCGGATGAAGGAATCTTCCTTGGGTATGCCACGAGACGACAAGGCATACAGTGTTCAACAAAAAAACGCTATTTGAATGTCGAAGTCTCAATACACGTCATTTTTGATGAAATGACTTAGACAAAGCGGTACCTCAAGACACTACGACCAATGATCACGAACACTACGACTAAAAGTCGTCGAGGTTAACACTACGAGTGTAGTACCGACGGAGAAATCGTAGAAGCATGATAATGCAATCGTAGAGAGGACCATCCAAGATAATGAACCTCCACTTCAAGAAGAAGAAATAGACCTTGAAGACTTAAGGCGAGGAAGGCATCGGGGACGGATGTTCCAAGCTGGCGGCGGATGGGCAAGATCACACTCGGGGATCTAATCATTGGAGATCCGAATGCTAGAATCAAAACAAGATCTGCTACTCGGAATGAATGTTTCTATCTAAGCTTCTGTCACAAATTGAGCCAAAGAAAATAGAGGATGCAATGGAAGACTCGAGTTGGATAGAAGCTATGCAAGAAGAACTCAACCAATTTGAGCGAAGCAAAGTGTGGAGATTGGTGCCAAGACCAAATGATCATCCGGTGATAGGAACTAAGTGGGTCTTGAAAACAAAATGGATGAAGATGGGGTCATTACGAGAAAACAAGGCAAGATTAGTGGCAAAGGGCTATTCTCAAGAAGAAGGTATCGACTATGATGAGACTTTTGCACCGTTGCCGGACTAAGCCATCGAGAATCTTTCTTGCCTTTCTTTGCTTACATGAAGTTCAAAGTCTTTCGGATGGATGTCGAGAGTGCATTTCTAAGCGGAGAGCTTCAAGAAGAAGTCTATGTCGAACAACCTCCAGGTTTTATCAATCCATCTCTTTCCAATTATGTCTATAGATTAGATAAAGCCTTATATGGTCTTAAACAAGCACCTAGAGCATGGTATGAAACACTAATTAACTTCTTAATAGAAAATGGGTTCACTAGAGGCAGGGTAGATACCACATTATTCCTTAGAAAGCACAAAGACAAAGTCTTACTAGTTCAAATATATGTTGATGACATCATTTTTGGTTCTACTGACGAAAAATTATGCAAGAGATTCTCTAAGCTAATGCAGAGCAAGTTTGAAATGAGCATGATGGGTGAGCTGAATTTCTTCCTTGGACTACAAGTGAAACAAAGCGATGAAGGAATATTCATAAATCAAGCCAAATACATCAAAGACTTGTTAAAGAAGTATGGCATGGAATCGACTTCTCCCATGAAAACACCAATTGCTCCTGCGCACTAAAGCTTGACAAAGATGAGAATGGTAAAGGTATTGATATAACTCAATACGGAGGTATGATAGGTTCTCTTTTATACCTAACTATTTAGTAGACCCGACATAATGTTACATGAACATGCATATGTGCTAGATTTCAGAGCTAACCTAAAAAGTCTCATTTATCTGCTTTGTAAAAAGATCTTGGTATCTCAAAGGCACACCTTACTTGGGGCTTTGGTATCCCAAAGAATCCTCATTTGAACTAACGGGATACACAGATCTTTGATTTTGCGGGATGTAAAATAGATAGAAAAGTACCGATGCTTTTGTCGATTCTTTAGGAAATAGAAGCATGTCACGGTTGACCAAAAAAAACTTCGGTGTCACTTATTTGCGGAAGAATTGAATATATTCTTTGGCTTGGCATTCTTGTACTCAAATCCTATGGATGAGAAACCCGACTAGGTGACTATGGGTTTGATTTCAAAATATACCCATACCTTTGTGATAACACAAGTGCCATAGCAATAACTCATAATCACATTATGCATTCTAGGACCAAGCATATTGAAATAAGGTATCACTTCATTAGGGATCATGTGCAAAATGGAACTATATCACTCTGGTATATCCCTCTTAAAAATCAACTTGCGAGATGTTTTACTAAACCACTAGATGAATCCAGTTCATAAGTTATTAAGTGAACTAGGCATGCTTAATCTTGACCATGAAATATATGCTCTAGCGTCTTAACCATACTTGGTACAAAGGCTAAACTCAATATCATAAACATGATCAAGGAAAGTCCACGGCCAGTAGAGTTGAAAGGATAGACTCGACGATCGTAGAAACGAGACTTGACGATCGTAGGACGACTCTACGAATGATGATCGAGACTCGATACGAATGATGATCGAATGATGATCAAACTCAGCGGTATCGAGCGGACTCGACGATCGTAAAAAAGCAGACTCGACGATCGTGGGGCGGACTCTCTGAATGGTGAGCAGGACTCAATGACCATAAGACTACCTCTACGATCGTAGTCATTCTAAGGACATCTCAGCACTGAAGACTCAAAGGGCAAATCAGTACATTCAAGCAAATCAAAATCGTAGAGCCAAGCAAAAGGCGACACCTGTCCCACTAAGTCAAAAAGAGAGAGGGAAGCTACAAGTACAAATTGGAACCGTATTTTTGAAATTTGAAGTTCAAAAGATTATCTCTCTCTCTCTCAAAGCAAAACCCTAACTCAAGAGAAAGTTCAATCGTATTCCACTTCTCAACCACAGAATCATGGCTATTTCAAATGTAATCTCGAGACTCTGACTTTCTGTTTGATGAGTTCAAGGATGTTCCACCAAAGTTTCACAAGACCTTAGCACTACTAAAGAAGGCGGGTCTCGAGAAGCGCGTTGATCTGGCACACCCTCATCTATCCCAAGCTAGTGAAGGAGTTCTACAAGAATGGAGTGTCTGAACACAACACCATCATCTACTACGAGTAAGAGGAGTTGAAATGGCGCTAAGGGAAGAAAACTTCAATCGGCCCTAGGTTTCAAGAATACAGGGGCACTCAACTTCTCGACAACATAAGATTTGAAGAGGATTGAAGAGAATGCATCACAAAAAGAACTCCTCTGTAAAAGGTTATAAAAGAAGAATTCCCTCAAAGGTATGAATTTCTAGGCGATATTGTTGGGAAATGTATCTGCTTTGTAAGTTCAGTCATGACTCTGTTAATGAAGTTCAACTTAAACTCATGGTGCCATAACTCTTGGAATTCAACTAAATTATGGAGCCATACTACTTGAGTGGATCGTGAGTGGATTGTAGGCTCGAAGAAATCAAAAAGTACTCGAAAGATCTTTGTATGGGAGATTTATTAGCATCATTACGCAATCTGTTGTGGGTGATAAAATTGGGGATGATGAAGGAGAAGCCATCAACCCAAATAGAAGAATGACCAATGAGTTGTTTAAAAAGCTGGGAAAGAAACCTGCTTGAGTATACAAGAATGATGATGTGAGTCCGATTGGGAGGCTGGGGAACAAGGGGAAGCGAGGAATGACTATTGTCGATGAAAGTGAAGAAGAAGAAGAAGCGGATAAGGAGAACCCTCTGCTCTTGTCGGGGAAAAGCAAGGGCAAGAGAAAGCGAGGGGAACACAAGTCGAAGAGCCTCGAGGATCTGCAGAACTAACATGCTGTAGAGTCCTCGACATAGAGACTCTAAGGAGGTGAGGAACATCTAACAACAAGAAGAAATTTGAAGAGGATCAAGCCACCATTTCCTGACTCTTAAAGAAGAATAAAATTTGGTCATAAGTCCAAAAAAGACCAACAGTGTCTTCAATCGTAGAGACTCTGTTTGTTCTCTGAAACCCGGGCCAAGTGTGGCGAAAAATGGAGGAAGGCTGCTCCAGGGGCGGTGGCGGTCGATGTGGCAAAACAACCAAAGAAAAAACCAGGTAAAGCAAAGAAAATTTGGTCGAAGAAGTATATTCTTGAAAATGAAAAAGTTACGAAGAAGGAAGCGAAGAGCATGGTACGTAAAAGTAGAAGCGCCCCAAACAATAGAAGAAAGAATGCACCGGTGAGGGGAGAAGCCTACTGCTCAAGAAGAAGTTCCAGCTGAGGGGGAGTTTCTAAAAGAAGATGATCATATTGAGGGGGAGCCTCACAATATCCTAATGACTGAAGAAGAAGTCCTTGCTCAAGATAAAGATGAACCAATGCCAAAGGTCATTGAGATAATGGATTCTTCAGAAGACAACAAAGAAGAGAAAGAGGATGATGATGATGAGCTTGAAATAACTGGTGTAGGTAAAGATGGATCTGAAGCTATCTACATACAACCAAATGTTTTCTTACCTACCCATGATGGCATACCATCAAGCTCGGTTATGAAATCATGGGACCACATGTTACGGAGCTTGAGGAATATCCGGCAATCACGATTCGGCTCATGGATTTCCAAGGAAGTCATCTTTGCTAAAAAGTTGATTCTGAAACCATTCCTCATCAAATGCCAAATCGAGGTATTGACTATCCTACAAGCTTTAGAGTTAATCATCGACCATCATCTTCATTTAGTTATTTCTATGAATTTCCTAAATGGTGGAAGTGGTTCTCAACCCGATAAATCGGTTTCGATTCTGAGAATCCCAAAATTACATGGCGAAGAACGAAAGAAGCCAACTTTGCTCAGCTCCAACAAATCCCCTGCTCTACGATTCCAGGCTATAGTCCTCTAGAAGAATCAAATATCGGAATCATAGAGTCACCTATCCCATCCATCCAAACTCAAGCCCCTCCATCAGACATCCCTTCCTCGTCCAAAAATGAATGCTTTAATCTTGAACTTGCTCTCTGCTCCCTAAAAGAACAATTCAACAATGCACCACCCTCTTCCTCAAGATTTCCCCAGATGGATGAGATTCTCTCAGAATTGTCTACCAAGGCCGATCTATCAGCTATGTCTAAGAAAGTGATCAAGGAACTAGAAGAGAGTCTTGAAGATCACTCTGAACTGATTCAGCTGAGACTGACATCCATGATCAATGCTGCAAACACCCTTCCACAATCTCTGAGCTCTGAATTGTCCAAAACACTAAAAGAGATCATCAGAGAAATGCTTCAAAGCATAAAGGGCGGGGATGACATTCACTTCCTTGCGACCCGAAAGACATAGGGATCTTTGTCTTAATCTTACTGAAAAATCAAGAATCTCGGAACAAGCGGATGTTGCGAGCATTCAAAATCTTGAGGGCTAACATCGAGAGAGTTTCAACAATTCTATGTCGTGACGTCCAACAAACAGAACAACATTCTATCCATCCTTGACGAAGAGAAGCAAGGTCTGAAGTTCTCATTGAAGAAAATAGAAGACATTACTCGGACCAAAAATCGACTAAGCGAACTTGTCGAGGAGTTGCTTCGTCTGTCGAGATGACATTCGAACTCTTGATCTTGACATAAAGGGGAGAAAAGAGGCAAGGGAGATCGGGAAGGAGATCGTGCGGACCAAGGACATAAGGGCCGCGATTCCAAACAACAAGGAATCCTTTGCAAGCATATCTCTCGGCCAGACTCAACGATCGGATCGGCGAAAGTCTTAATGGCTCAACCTTTAAGAAGTCGAGGGCGACTTCTAGCTCACAGAATGTAACATATAGCGAGCCTAAGAATGCCAATTGGAGATCCGGCATTTATGAGCGAGCACGACCACAATCCAAGATTAAGTCCCAGTGAGCTCGAAGATTTGGCTAAGAGAGATGAAGCCCGGTGAGAAAAGGAGAGCGGAAGAAAAGGCAAATCCTCGAGGAAGCGAAAGCGAAAATAGAGATAAGTTGAATTTCACTTCTTATTGATGTATCTATTTCAAATGTAACATCTATCTTCATACATCAATAAATTCATGCTTATTCTCTAGAAATTTCATTTCTTCACACGAAATACTAAGTCATGTTTATTTTTACGCCTTTGCGTATAATCAATAATCATAACAACAAATCTCCTTAGTTATGTCAACATCAAATAGGGGAGATTGTTGGGAGAATGCATAGCATGATTTGATGTTTTAATATGCTTGTGATTATTGTAAGGTCCTTAATTGAATTTATGTACAAGGACTTAGTGATGGAAAGATCAAGATTGTTAAGGGTGATCTAAGCTTTCAGCGTGTATCATTACATTCTAGAATGTATAGATAGAAAGATCAAAAGCTGTTAGGTTGATCTTATGATGTAATAGATAGGCTTGTTTGATCGTCGAGCCTTTGCACGAAGTCGTGATCTGCCGGAGAGTCGAGTCAACTCGGGAGCTATCGAGGCGAATAGGAGTATCTGCAAGATAGTGAGATCTCGGAGTTAAATAGACTTCGGGGAAGCGAAGAAGGATCGTGGTGTGTGTCGAAAGAGCCTCCTCGGGATCGTAGTGTCTTTGAGGAAGTCATGTTACGAATCGTAGAGAACGACTTTTGCTATAAAGAGAAACGACAATCTGCAGAAAGCTAACTCTCCGATCGTAGTGTCTTTGAAAGAAACATGAAGTTTACAAGTCGTGATCGTGAAGTGGACTCAACGTTCACCAAGCTAACTCTCCGTCGTAGTATCTTTGAAAAAACATTAAGTTTACAAGTCGGATCGTAGAGTGGACTCAACGTTCACCAAGCTAACTCTACGATCGTAGTGTGCGAGTGTCGATCGTGTAGTGTGCTCTTGGGATCGTGGAGTCAAACAACCAGAGCAAGTAAAGATCGTAGTGTGCTCTCTCGGGATCGTGAAAGTCAACAACACGAGCAAGTAAAGATCATAGTGTGCTCTCGGGATCGTAGAGTCAACAACACGATCTGAATCGTGAAGTACAACAATCCAAAATGTGAGAGCAACATCGTCATATCGAGAAAAGCGTTAAAGCCTCATGAGTTGTTAATTCAACAATACGAGGAATGGATCCTGAATCTTTGCGGTGCCCATCGGTCCCGAATAAATGAAATATCCTTAGTATGCAACAAAGAAGCGTATTGAAGAAGCTAAGGATAGTACTATGAATGAAAGGGACAAAACACCTTTTCGGTGGTAGGTGAAAAAGCGACTGCGATGTCGATCGATTGGTCGAAATCACGAAATTGAGAAGATGTGCGAAATGTCTCCATCACGATCTGAAAAATTGAGATGCATTTAATGCCACAGCGGATGGATCAACGGATAGTTTTCAACATCACATATATCTGAGATCGAGACGGATGAAAGAAAAAAGCGCAAGCATAAACATTTAACGTGAAGAACTCTCTAAGGCTCAACTCTACGATCGAGATATTACAAAGCTTGCTTCAACTACTCGGCTATTCTGACGAACCGGAGCTTACACAATGACAAAGCGAGAGTAGCAACCTTGAGCACAACAACAACAACAATCATCAATCAATTGAAAGAAGTATACCAAGTCTGCTTTGGACTTGAAGAGTTAAATAGTGAAGCGTAAGAAAGCCAAATCTGCTTTGGACTTGAAGAGTTCAAAAAGTGAACTAGAAAAGTTCTGGGCTATTTGATGCAGAAGGAATGCAATGTGATTTAGAAAGATTGTATAAGACATCCTTAGTGGATATCCTACTTCGTTGAGTAGAAGAGTGGACTAGGAGCTTTGAGTGCTCCGAACCACTTAAAACAAGCTATGTCGTTTACATTCATGCTATAAGCTGCTATAATCGCTATATATGCCATAAGCGCCTTACTAAGCTCATAACTCCATTAAAACAAACATTAATTCCTTTTAATCATTATAAAGAAGATTAAAACAAACATTAATTCCTACTAGGGACTAACATATGTTTTAATCATTATCTAAGAACAAAGTTAAAGCGAAAAGATTTTCAAATATCTATTCATACCCCCGGTATATCTTAGATAACTTGAAAGGTACGCATCTCTAATATAAATGGGACTTGTTCCACCTCCTTAGTGTTAGGTTGAAGATGACATCTTGGAAGAAATCTGAAATAGGTCATAAGCATATCATGATTTAAATAATCTAGTGAAGTAATCTTTACTGATGGGTTAGTATGAATGTACAAACCTATGTTCTAAGTTTTTGATAATACATAGAGTATGATCAGTTCTACAAGAGTATCTTGAAGATTTGTAGAAACTGGCCACCTCCAGGAATTAACCTGATACAAATAAGTGATAGAATTGATTCTCACTCTGTGAACATTTAAACTCTGTGAACATAATCAAGCAAGTGATGAAACCATCAAAGGAAAAGAGTGTTTTATTAAAATGGCTAATATTACACACTCATCATCATGCATCTCAAAATGTAATATCTAAATTAGTTACTTGCATGAATATGATTGTTGCTGTTTAATATGATGATAATTCTAATATATGACGAATAGGGATTTTGAAGGCTAACCTAGCAGGACCCATTTAACCATGGGTACCAAAAATAGAAATTTATCTAACCTGCAGGTGCTTGGTCTATCTGACCACACTAAGGAATGATGAAGTAGAAAACTTCAGTCAAAAAGATTCAACCAGCAGAAGGCTTAAGACTGTTCAGAAATGATTCTGATAAAATTCCTATATGTCAAAGCTTGTCCTTGAAGACCTGCTGAGCTAATATGAATGAAGCTCACCTAGCTGCTGATCTTTATATAGAAGCAGGCCATTCAACCTAAGATGAAAAGGGTCTTATATGCTCAATTATGCAAAGCATGTCATATGAGAAGAATCCTCAAGGAAGTTCACATCAGAGGATCATCGAGCATTAATGATGAGGAACTCAATACGGAAGCAGAACTCCACAAGTACATACTAACAAGGAAGATTATGTTCGTGGTGCTGTCAAATGATCGTAGAGTGATCAGTCCTGAAGATATCCATGTCTATAATATAAAGAGATCTGATTGATGGTGATGATTCTAGTCAGAAGGAGATATGCACGCCTGTCTTCTAATACACATGAAGAAAAAGAAATCACACATCATTGAGAAGAAAGTATCAACTGTGGGGGAGAAGTGACCTGCTAACAAAGTAGCATCACTAAAATATCAGAAATATACCAGTTATAGAGTCCCAAAACTTTGTGGCTGATGAACCAAATGAAGATCCATAGTCAGTAGAAACGTCTCAAAATGTACTACTGATAACCTTGTAAATCACCCAACTCAGAAGCATGGTGCACCTACGATCAAACATCTGATCGTAGTGTAAGAGCAGGAGGACACCACGATTATAGCCAATACAAATGTCTAAAGTTGGTAGAGGAACTCCCCAGCAAAAAAGGTCAAATGAGATATCAGTACAAATCACTTCTAAAGTTTTCCATCTGTAAAGCGCCTCAGGGATAAACCTAACCCTTAGTTCACTCTAAGAGGTTGGCCTTTTGATGAGTAGGATTTATACCCGCGAATCGGATATTTTATGACTTAAATAGTTGCATGTTCTCGTAGATTTTATATGGATTTATATGATTATAGTGTTATTGTGCTTAATCGATGAATTGAAGAGCTTTACAGGTGTTTTCTAACATTCAGGGGGCAAAACTATCATTTTCTATACTGGCGCCGGCTGATTTCAATTCACTTAGACTCAGCGCTTGTGGCTACCTCCTTGTCCTATTGACGTCATTTCAGTGTCAGCTGGCGCCACTATTTCCTTCTTGGGCTCGCGCTGCAACGCGAACTCCAATTTTTCCCAACTTATTTGGCGCCGCAGCGCTAACTACAATGTTATTGCTCGCGCCGAAGCGTGAGCTCCGGTGTCCAGATAGAGAGGGCTTGTGTTTGACCTAGCAAAAGGAGGATAGGCTTATATAACAGGGAGCCAACCTCTGCATATGATATATCAGACATCCTATAACATATAATCTGGTAGTTTTAGCTTAGATTAGTTTTCTTTTGTATTTTCTCTCTCTAGTTCTTAGTTGATGTCTGTACATATAGATTAGATAGATTAGGGAGAAGTTTTTATTTCTTTGGAGCAACAAGAGCAATGAGCGATACGGATTGGAAAGCTTGAAAGGAGTGGATTGCTTGGTGACTGAAGGGCTTTGACAGAGTTCCTTCTTATCCATTTATTTCCTCTATTATTGTAATCCATAAATGTTGTCTTATTTGCTACTTATATTTGGTTTAATAGCTATGAACTGAATGTTTTCTCTAAGGTTATAATGGAACCCTTTGTTATTTAAATTGATTGTCTTATCTCTTTGGTTGGCACCATATGATTTGGATTGATATATTTGTGCTTAATGATTCTTGCTAAGACATTAGTGATGATTTTGGTAATCTACATGATGTCGACAGAAGAATTGTAGATTTACACCTAAATATATTGGCAAGTGATTGTGGGTTTCGACTGCATAAGTTGTGCGTAGAATAGACATATCTCTGTGCGCCACGTGCGACCTAATTGAGAACATATGCTTAAATCCTTGTTATGATTAATTTGTATAAACATGTGTAGGATTGCATCTAGCTTGGACGTTCTTTTCTGTTCTATTCCCTTTTGGGTGGATCTAGAGAGGATATGTTTGTGCATACCTCGACAAAGGTGCATAGGCACCTATGTGTTCTCGGTCGACAAATTGTCGTGACCATTAAGACCAAAGAGAGAAGGGTAGCTAGTTTGATGAAACATAGCATGCCAGGTGTTCGACAAAATGCTTGTGTGGGGTGAAGTTGTGACCTTAGCTTGTATTTCCTTAGATTACCATTCGTTATCCATTTACTTGCTTTGTTAATTAGCTCTAACTAGATTAATCACACTTCCATTTACTGTTGTTCGAATAAGACTTTAGCGATACATAATCGGTACTTGGTAAATATTAGTCATAGTTCCTCGTGGGTACGACACACTCCTTATCATTGTATTACTTGTTAGATCGCGTATACTTGCGCGTGTTTAGTGTCTGGTTTTCCGACCAACACCCTTCCTGAGCTACCTTAACCCAGAATGCTTATTAAAGTTCATCTCAAGGACCAAGACAGTCAACGATTGTCGAGTAAAATTTGAAGAGAACTCAACTGTGACGCCCCCAAAATAGGTATACATCACCCATTATGAGTCGCCAAATACATGGTATAGAAACAAATACAACTTCATTAATACAATTATCGTGCAAAATACGACAACACATATACTATGAGTTTAAATACAAATATTGTCTAATAGACAGTATTCAAACTCAAAAGGAGTCCTAATTACAATTATTGATACACTATTTTACAAAAATAGTGAGGACTGCTAAAACAACTTTCTAGAATCATCACTCCATACCCCGGCTAGTTCCTGCTATATTCTCACCTCCTGAGAAGAAAAATGGAACAAAAAGGAAAAGGGTGAGCTCAACTAGCCCAGTAAAGAATATTATGACTAATATAATGAACAACAATTTATCGTTAGCCTTCAACAAATCAGATAAATATAGTGGAAAACTAGTCTTAGATCAATATTCGCAGTGGAAATAACAATTCATTAGAAGAGTTAAGTAGAGAATGAAATCTACTATCATCAATGAATTTAAAAGTCCATCATCAATATTTTATCCCTGTAACATCAATCAATATACATCTTGAATCAAATATTCATCTTTTACACACTGAGCCAAAGATATTCATTTGTATCACTAGTTGGTCATGTTCATCTCAACACCTGTTCATCTTTGCACTACGGGCCAAAGATATTCATCAGTTAATAATTCATCTTTGCACTACAGGCCAAAGATATTCAGTAATACTACATTCGTCTCATAATAAGTGCTTTTTTAGCTTAAATCACACATACCAATACACAAGTTAAAATGACAAAAATACCCTTAATATATTTTTCTTTGAAGTTGAAGAGTTAATGAGTGTCATTTAATTGTAGTGATTGAAAGATGCAATAAATACCATTGAATGCATAAGGGCATATATGAGAAAATATTGTAAAAATTATATTGGAGTTCTAACACATCACTTATTTTGAAAAAAATATTAAGCCTAAAAAAGCACTTATTATGGGACGGAGGTAGTATCATCATTTAGGACTGAGGATGATGAAAATTATCTTAAAGAAAATGAATTCAGTGAGATAAAAGATCAAAGATTAGGGCTTCGTACTTTAGTTGATCCAAGTTCAAACATACCTTATAATAATCAATTGTGGAGTAAAATTCAAAAATAAAGATCAAAACATGGATACAATCAAAGATAGTAACCACAATAGACATCTTGGACAAAGAAGAGAAAATTTCATTTTTTTGTGAATAGTGCCGTATTCGTGAATAGTGTTGTATACATGAATAGTAACCCCGACATGAAAAAGGTAGAAATTCCACAATAAAATCCGTACCAATATTTCGGTATAATGACATTGAAAGAATATCATCATTATGAAGAAAATAACATCTCTTACCTCAAAATAACAGTATTTCTGGCTGAAATATCACGTATAAGGCTGAAGGAAACTTGCACTGAATAACAACTCACAAAGTATCTAAATACTCACAAAATACGCTCGATAATATAGAGAGAGAAAACTTATGATTTTGGTGTGATTTTCAATTCTAACTAAGCACCCTATTTATAGGAAAATGCTTAGAACGTCATAGCAGACTAACCTGCTACTTGATGGCTTTACCTGTTACTATTCACGCCCACCACTTTTGAAATAAAATTTCAGCATATTTTTCACCAACCAAAAGTGGGGCCCACCAATGTTTTTAATAAAAAAATATTTATTTCTGAAACTTCAATAATTCATAATAAATAGCCCTTTTATCAGAAAAATACGAATTTTATGTCAATTCCATAGGAAATTAAATTCTCTACAATTTTGTAGATTTAAGTTTTTCCAAATTCCAAACGAAAAATGACCGAAATCCACATACGGACGATTTTCAACACCTCTATTCCGACAAAAATACTGATAAAATACCTCAACATTAATTCCTTCATTTATAACCACAATAAATATATCCATCATTTATATCCACATAAAATAAATATTTCCTTATCATATAAATCAATAAATAATTATTCATAAATAATATTACAGAATCGCAATTATGACTACCAGGTCATTCCCAGAAAAGAAGGGGCTTTCCGATAAGAATTTTTTCTTATTGACGCGCAATTAGGTGACCAAACCCCTTTCCTAGACAGAACTTTCTTACACATTGCCAATAATGATATCTAACAATATTATTTAAATAATATGAATTATTGATCTGATAATGGACATATTGTGAAGTGATAATTATTGGAACAACAATAATATAAAATATCAACGTAGCAATTATTGAATCAATAAAATAAAATATTGAACAGTAATTACTGTAATAATTATTGAGTAGTGTCTTCTTACGTAAGAATCAATAATTCAAAAATATTGTGTAATACCGTAGTGTCTTCTTGTACATCTTTAATGCGACCATAAATATTCGTATTTTAAACCAATAAAGGTATTCCAATAGTGTTAACGGTAACAACTACGTCGTTATTTGTAAAAACTCAAACTTGTCATTTTTTTTATTCGACCGTTTTTCATTATGGGGCCCACAAATGGTCATGCAAATGGTCGTATGAATATTCTTGAAGCAATGAGAATATTCCACGACCAAACGAATATTCACCGACAATAATGAATATTTTATAACCACTTGCTTATTTTGCAAAATTTGCACATTTCACCCATAACCAAAGCATTATATCAAATTAACACCTTATTATTCACAATAATAATTAGATGAAATTCGATTTTATTTATAAAAAGTTGAGATCTTACATCAACGATCGCAGTGCAACCTCAAAAGATCGAAGAAGCAGACTCGACGATCGGAGACTTCCCAGAGGGTACATTAGCTCATGAGGAGCTCTGAAGAACTAAACAAATGCTCAACTATTCAGATCATGAGAAGACAAGTTCTAATACTGGATGGAAAGATGTCCTGCATACTCATCTCAGATGTAGAGTGCCCAAATCTTTATAAAGTACATCAGTGGTTAAGCTATGTAGTTTCAAGATGAGGATTAGGGTCAAACCATTCACTGCTGCATCTCTCAAAAGAAGATCATTGGGCCAACAAAGAAACGTAGAGTCCATAGCTAACTCACCAAGCTACTCTACAAACCAAAAAGGTCAACGATCAATCCACGTCATTAACAGTTTATGGGGAGTTACAGTTTATTATTGGGCATCGTGCAACCAATGGCTGGTCAACACATCACATCTTATGTAGAGTCAGAAGGAACTGCTATAAAGATAAATTCAAAATCTGCAAACATTTATCAAAGGTTGTCGAACCTCTCTCCCTCTCTTTTTCAAGCCCTAGAATCCTCTTCAAAGCCTAAATCCATCAAACCTCTAGATTCGCCTAAATTGCATTCAATTATCTCTCATAAGAGGTCTGAAACCAAATCCCCATATATTCTGAACCCTCATAATGGAAGAATGGCGAGTTATAACCAAAATCCAACTCGGCTTCAAGAAGTTTGAAAGATCAGAAAAGAAGTTCAAGGACATACTTAAGCTCGTAAAGAAAGTTGGGTTTTCTGAGTGCTTGGAGGCCGACACTCCAAACAGAGTTAGTGAAGCAGTTCTACTCAAATGCATCAATAGATTCTGGGCTCCTGTCCACGAAGGTCAAAGGAGCAAGTCTGAAGATAAGAGTATCAGACATCAATCAATGTCTAAGGTTTCCCAACCAAGGTCTGATAAGCCTCGATGAAGTTGACATTGAAGAAGGCAAGAGGTTAATGTGATACAAGAGGAATGTAAATCTGAAGGATATGAAGAAGAAAGAGTTTCCTGAAGAATTTGAATTTCTGGCAGAGATTACAGGAAAATGTATTTTGTGCAAAGACACCGCACATGATACAGTCAGTGATCTGCAATTGAGAGTCATGACTACAATCGTCAACTTCAGAGCCCTTTTAATGGATTGGCTGACAAAATGGGTGCAAAAGGCTGAGAAGAAGAAGTCTACAGAAAAATCCCTTAAAAAGGTTTTTCATGGAAGACTCTTGAGCATTGTGCTAAAGAAGAAATTGGAAAGCAAGATCAAAGATGATGAGGGAGAACCACTAAACGTCCATAAAATCATGTCTCCACAGATTTTTGTAAACTGGAAGAAAAGTCCCAAAGAAAATAGGAGGCTAATAACAACTGGGAGCAACAACAAGGTCTCTGCAAAGAAGAGAAAGGTGAAGGAGATGCAAAGCACTCAATACACTACTACAAAACAGTAAATAGACAACGCGGAAAAAACGTTGTGGTTTCAGTCAGAAAAACGTCGTGGTTAAGAGTGTTGTCTATTTGACACCCTTACACAACATTTTTAAAACGTTGTAGTTAAGCACATTACACAACGTTTTTTTTAAAAAAAAACGTTGTAGATTTGTTTTTCATAAATTAGCAGATGCTTAAAAACGTTGTAGAATATATGATTCCACAACGTTTTCTGAATAAAAATGTTGTAGTTTAATATATCAGACAACGTTTAGCCATATTTATACAACGTTTTTAAAATGTTATAGATTAAAAAAAAAAAAAGGTTGTGGTTCACCTACATTACTAATGCACCTGCAATATGCTAATATCCATATTGTTCAATGCCATTTCAACATTCAACATCCATATTGTTCAATGCCAAAGCAGCAGTTGCTTCTTCAGGTTTTGAGTATTCTATGTAAGCAAAATGCTTTGAATCAGTTATACTACATTCTACAACTGTACCACAAAAACTAAAAAGTTGTTTAATTGATCCACTGTGAGAAGTGGACTGAGGTTGCTGACTTGTAGAGTTTTTTTCAGGGAATCAGCCTTCCTCTCTTTGGTCCGCTGATCCTGCAAGAACAGAAACATGAACAGTGAGGAGATATTGCATTAACATATAGTACTATGCAATACTCCAAAAACATCTTAATATGTAATTCTCACCAATTATAACTTACTACATCAACAATGTTTTCCTTGAGACGACATACCCATTTTGCTAATTCATCATCAGCCCACATCCAGATGGCCATAACCCCCAAGTAACTAACTTGATAGAACAGTTTTCTTTTCATCTTTGAAATATACATTACAATTATTACGTTATTTGTAACTAAAGCCAGCAAAATATTGGCTGCTTATGATATGATTAAATAGACAACAGATGTATATAGAGGTCATAAAATACAGCATCTTAAGATCATAGCACCTTGTTAAGTTAATCGTCATTAAAGCATAATTCCCTGTGGGGCAGAATAGTCATTGGTCAAATAATCAAATTGGAACAGAGAATATACACAACATCTTTTTCTGAGATTATGAGATCTCCAACAATGTTAATCTATGGAATATACGACATTAACAGACAATCACGTATATAATCAAGAATATACTGTACCAGCCTTGTGACTCACTGACTCCTGTCACCAAAAGAGAAATCTCAAAAAACAAACCAAACAAAAGACAATTAAGTACCAGCCTAAAATTCTGGTAAAATTAAAAAGATTAAAATTAGATCGAGTATTGACTGCATAGAATGAAGACTACAATGTCAGGATCGTTAGCATAGAATGAAGACTACAATGTCAAGACCGATCAGACCTGAAATTTGATCGGCATGATGGTCCTGCCCGTATAGAGACTACAATAGTGTTGACAACTTCATAGGTCTCGTCCTCCTATAAGCAAAAGAAATGAAACTTCTTTACACACCATATAATGAGGGGAATGAAGGCCCTAAACTGAAAAATAACAATAAAAATTACCAAATCAATGATCTCCTGAAAGTATACAGTGACACTAGCACACTCCAGATTCTGCTGGTTTGTAGAACTGTGAATCAGCTCTGACACTTTGTTAAGACGCATCTGCACATAAATTTGTTTAAATTTATGGTGTGACATTTAGAAAACCAAAAGTAATCAATTTATTTCATTTCTCAGCTGTAAAAACACCAAAAAATGCAAAGATGACAAAATAAAGAGAGAAAAGTAACCAGATTGCAGTAATTTTCTAACCTGTTTGGCTCTCTTTCCAAAGACGAAAAGCATAACATCAATCACATTGCTTTTCCCGCTACCAATTGGTCCAACCACTGCCGAAAAGCTCTGTTCGCCAATTCAATGAAACCAAAAGAAATATAAAACAACATCGAATTTCTAAATTAAGGTAGACAGATACATACACGTCCACACAGATATAAACCCTAACCTTGTGGAAAGGACCGACAATTTATTTACCAGCGTAGGATTTAAAGTTTTCCATTTCCATTTTACTGATAAACAGCCTGGGAGCTCTAGATCACCCTCCTCGAGTTGAGTCCGAGTCGGTTGGCATGAACTCGTTGGTCGTCGATTCCATTTCAATGCCCATTTCACGTTCCTGATGCCCCTATACCTATCCAATACCAGTATGCAAATTTGGGCCAAGCAATGTAAATTGTTCCCGCAGATATGTCCACCGAGAGAAGCGGATGATATTGATTGAGCATACTTTATGAAGGCTTAGTGGGGATGATAATGGATGAGAATTGATGGCCTACTTTATGAAGGCTTAGTGGGCATAGTGGGCATCAATGATGGATTAATTGGATATTTGGGAGTTACTCTCTCAATTCTTGTTATAAGAGTATTCTCCCATGTTGTAGAGAGGGTGGTTTTTTAAGCTTTCTTCTTTGTTCTTCCTTCTACTACTTTCGGTGATAATCTTTCTACTTTGCGGTAGAGTTAAGCGAGAACATTGTTGTATCACAGGAGACAATTTGTCACCTTACACGACCAAATATTGTCTTAAGAAGCTGTTCTTCTGATCCTCAAAAGCTACTGATCTACTAGTACATTCAACGTCCATTGTATTAAGGTTAATTTTGTTTTATTTTATTTTGGGTTTTACTTTAATAACAATATAGATTTCTTTCACGAATTTTATTGTATTTACATTACAAAAAAAGATTATTACTAACGTGGCTAACAATCTTAAGACAATATTTTTTTGTTTTGGTTAATCTTTTATTAAGTTGCTGAGTTATACCTTTGCTTTGGAATACCTTGACTTGGTTTTCTTATTTGGGTTGTTTTGAGTTAATATTCACTTGGGCCAGTTACGGAATAATTAAATAATAATTTGTTCTATTCAAAAGCAGTTTGTTATTTTTAGACTAACTTGAGTACATTTGTATTTTCGAAATGAATATTCACGAGAATGAAATTGTTCAATGGTCCCACAAAACAATCTAGGTTACGGTTCCGCGAGAATAACGCAGATGGACCAGAGCGTGTCTGGTTCCACGAACATTGGTTACGGTCTATTCTGAGTTTGGTTTCAGTTTACGGCTCCCAGAAACTATACTGTCGATCGCGTGAAAAACGGAAAAAATTCAACGGTGTGAATTTTAAGACTTAACAACGAAGATGTTGTTTTACGCTTACTATCTTTGAATTTGGCTAATTGCTTGAAGGATGATCCTCTGTTATCGGAGATGATGAGGTGGATAATGTCACACTTCTGATCTGATTGAGGCATGGAAACAATCGATTTCCTTTCTTAGTAATTATATTTTGAGCAGTCTAAGCGATGCACTTTATAGTGTATCTGATATTAAGACAACAACAAAGGAACTTTGGGAATCCTTGGATGGAAATCTGGATCGAGAAGATCTTGTATAAGAAATTTTAGTGAGCGATTCACGAATTTCAAATGGTTGATTCAAAAGCTGTTGTGAATCAAGTTCAAGAACTCGGTGATTATTCATGGGATTCATCTTTGAGCGTGTAGTAATTAGTGAATCTTTTCAAGTGGCTTGTATTATTGAAAAGTTACCACACAGTTGGAAAGACTTCAAAAATACCTTAAGCATAAGCGAAAGGAGATGACAGTTGAAGAACTAATTGTTAGACTTGAATTGAGGAAGACAACAAAGGCTCGGAGAAGAAATTTTCCAACGTTGCCCACCAATCTGAGGCTAGGGTGAATGTGGTGGAAGTCGATAAAGACTCGAAAAAGCAAAAAGCCTCGATTTGTGTCCAAATTGGGTCTAAGGGTGGCATTTCAAGAAACCAAAATTTAATGGAAAATGCTACAATTGCAACAAAAATTTGAGCACAAGTCCTCGATTGTAGAAATTTGCTAGAAAGTTGAAGCCTAATGAAGCACATGTTGTGGAAGAAATTGCTAGAGAAGTGTCGACATCAACTTATGTCTTTGTGATTTACTGAAGTCGACCTTGTTGACTCAAATCCAAGGAATGGTGGTGGATCTGGGTGCCACACGTCATATCTGTTGTGACAAAGATTCCTTTCTTTGAAGCTGGTTCCCGGCAAGAATGGGGAGAAGCTCTACATGGGCGATCTTTGCGACTTCGAAGATCGAGGGAAGTGGTCTTTGTAATTACGAAGATGACTTGGGAAAAGAAGTGACTTTGAAGAATGTTTTGTATGTTCTGAAATTAGGAAGAATCTTGTATCTGGCGACCTCTAGCATTCATGGTTTTAGGATGGTATTTGAATCGGACAAGTTTGTTTTTGTCAAAAGGGAATGTATGTGGGAAAGGGGTATGTTTGTAATGGCATGTGGAAAATTAATGCCATCTCTAGCAAGTCAATCAATGATTAATAATAAGAATAATACTTCTTACAACATATCATTGAGTCATTTAATTTATGGCATGGTAGACTTGGACATGTAAATTATAATACCTACGTGGGTTAATTAATTTACAACATATTCCAACATTCCAACTTGATCGTAAACATAAATGTGAAATTTGTGTTGAATCAAAATTAACAAGATCTTCATTTCATATAGTTGAAAGAAATACAGAACCACTTAATCTGATACATAGTGATGTATGTGATTTAAAATTTATCTAAACAAGGGGGGGTAATAAATTTTTTATCACTTTCATTGATGATAGTACAAAATATTGCTATGTATATTTGCTTAAAAGCAAAGATGAAGCTTTAGAGAAATTTGTTCTTTATAAGCAGGAAGTTGAAAACCAACTTAATAAGAAAATTAAGGTGGTAAGGAGTGATCGTGGTGGTGAATACGTTGAACCATTTGGTAAGTTCTGCTCCCAACATGGTATTATTCATGAGGTTACTCCACCTTACTCCCCTCGATCTAATGGGGTAGCGGAGCCTTGAGAATCGTACTCTAAAAGAGATGATGAATGCGATCTTAAAGCGATTCTGAGTTGCCCACGAGAACATGTGGGGGAAAAACTGTCTTATCGGCTAATCACCTTTTAAATAAGGTGCCTCATAAGAAATTAGACAAGACACCATATGAGTTATGGAAAGGAAGGAAACCTTTCTATAACTACTTAAAAGTGTGGGGGTGCCTTGCAAAAGTTTTGGCTCTGTTGCCAAAGAAAATGAAAATAGGTCCAAAGACGGTGGATTGTATTTTCATTGGTTATGCGCTTTGATGCAGCATATCGGTTTCTTGTTCATGATTCTAAGAATCACGATATACACAGAACACATTCATGGAATCAAAGAATGCTTCATTCTTTGAACACATTTTCCATGCAAACGTGAAGAGATTGAATCGGGTTGAAAAAGATCTCTTGAGATTGTTAATGAAGACATTCAAAACATTCAACATGAAGTTGAAGTAGAAGGAAATGAAAAGGTAGAGCTAGAAGAAGTAAAAGGGCAAGGGTTGAAAAATCTTTTGGACGGACTTTCTAACCTATATCTTTGAAGTTGAACCTCGAATTACGGTCGGTTTGTAAATTCAGCAGATAGTCCTTTATGGAAAGAGGCTATAAGAAGTGAAATTGATTCCATTATGCAAAATCATACACAGGAATTAGTGGACCTTCCTGCAGGAGCGAAACCACTAAGTTCTAAATGGATTTTCACCACGAAAAATGAAAGCGGATGGAACAATTGATAAGTCTGAGGCCAGATTGGTTATAAAGGATATATAGACAAAGGAAGGCCTTGATTACTTTGATCGTATTCTCCGATTAATAGAATAACCTCTATTAGGATGATACTTGCTTTATTAAACTTTCACGGAATCTCGAAGTACATCAAATGGACGTTAAAACGACCTTTTGAATGGAAATCTTGATGAAGAGATCTCATGGAACAACTTTGAAGGTTGTGTAGTTCGAGCCGAGGAAAGAAAAGTGTGTAAATTGGTGAAGTCCTTATATGGACTAAAGCAACACCAAAACAATGGCATAAGAAATTTGATGATGTCAAGATGGCTAATGGCTATAATATAAGCGAATGTGACAAATGTATTTATGTCAAATCCTGAAACAAAGGATATGTTATTACGTGTTTGTATGTTGTGACTTATCTTGATTGTGGGTAGTAATGAAAATATGGTGAAGAATACTAAGGATATGTTAAACTCTAAGTTTGATATGAAAGATATGGGAATGGTGATGTGATTTTGGGAATTCAAATCAAGCGTTCACCTAATGGTTTCATTTAACCCGGTCACATTACGTGGACAAGATACTTGGGAAGTTCGACGAGGATGATTCTAGTGAAGCTAGAACTCCTCTGAGATATCGGCCCGACACCTCTGTAAAAACAAAGGTGAAAGCGTTGACCAAGTAGAATCTGCTTGAGGATTATAAGCGATCGATGTATCTCGCGACTTGTACAAGACACGATATTGCTTTCACTTTGTAAGCAGTTTAAGCAAATACCACGAGTAATCGAGGGGATAACCAACGGAAAGCTATCGTTAGGATACTTGATATCTAAGATACACTTTCGTAATTATGGTTTTGCACTATCTGAGAGAACTGCGGTATTAGAAGGATTCTCGATCTTAGTTGGATTTACGATATAAAGAACTCCAAAGGTACAAGTGGATACGTGTTCACTCTGGGAGGAGGAAGCGGTCACACAGAAATCCTCGAAATGACGATCATAACCGGATCCACGATGGAGTGCGAGTTTGTAGCTCTGGATAAAAGCAGGAGAAAAAGCCCAGAATGGTTCTGAAACTTCTTGGAGGATATTCTGAATGGCTAAGCTTTGCACACAATTTGTTTATATTGTGATAATCGAAGCATCGATTAAAAGAGCAGCGAGCGTGATGTATAGCGGTGAAATCGAGACACGTGCGTCGTCGTCCACAATCTGTTTGAGCAAGCGATCTGATGGGGTTATCTCTATTGATTATGTAAAATCAAAGGATAACATTGCGGATCCGTAACGAAAGTTTTAAGCAGAGATCAAGTTGAAACGACATCAAGAAGAATGGGATTGAAGGCCGTAAATATTTAAAGGTTCATGTGAAGGAAAACCCAACCTTGTTGGTTGGAGATCCCGAGAATCTAGGTTCAATGGGACAACCTAATTGCATAGACAATGTATTATCATTGTGAGGGTCTAACCCTTATCTATAAGCGATGATATGAAATCGGATAAGGTTAAGCTATGCTTTTAATGATTGATCTTGTGTGTCGATGTCTGAACAAAAGATAAAATCACTATGTGAGAATGAAGTGGGGTCACTTCAAGGAGGAAAATTAATGAGTTTAGTTCTCTTGATTCTTGCGAGACTAGGAGATGTTCACGACCATAATGAACATAACCATGAGAACCAAAAGCCGTGTTATGTTGGTATTTGTGTGAGGTATATCATCGTTTACACAAGCGGCGAGAATAGTTCAGAGGACATCACGTCTACTAGTCGACCCGATAAAGTAAATATACTTCACAAGGGAAGGTTCGAGGTTGATGCCTACATCTCTATCTTAATATCAAGCTGTAGAGAGTTATCACCACATCAATTCCTTTGTTTTCAATTTTCATTCATGTGGGGATTGTTGAAAGCGGATGATATTGATTGAGCATACTTTATGAAGGCTTAGTGGGGATGATAATGAATGAGAATTGATGGCCTACTTTATGAAGGCTTAGTGGGCATAGTGGGCATCAATGATGGATTAATTGGATATTTGGGAGTTCTCTTTCTCTCGATTCTTGTTATAAGAGTATTCTCCCGTGTTGTAGAGAGAAGGTGGTTTTAAGCTTTCTTCTTTGTTCTTCCTTCCTACTTAATCTTTCTACGGTGATAATCTTTCTACGGCGGTAGAGTTAAGCTACGAGCTTTCAGAGATTGTATTGTTAATTTTGTTTTATCTTTTGGAGACAATTTGTCACCTTTATTATTAACGACCAAATATTGTCTTAAGAATTGCAAGGTTGATGAAAATGCAAATTTATTCATCCTCAATTTTACCGGGACTTCTGATCTATTTGAGTCACATTCAGCGTCCTTATTGTATTAAAATGTTAATTTTGTTTTATTATTTTATTTTGGGTTTTACTTTAATAACAATATAGATTTCTTTCTGAGATTTTATTGTATTTATACATCTAAACCATTTTAAAAACATTATTACTAATTCTAACTCCAAGAAAATGATGAATCGAATCTAACATTCTTCATAGACAACGCTTTTAAAAAAAAATATTATCTAATTAAAACCAAAAAAATGTCTTTTCAAATAGATAATTTTTGCATATATATCTACAACGTTTTTTTTAAAAACGTTGTAAAAAAAAATACCACAACGTTTTTATAAAAAACGTTGTGGTTTAAGTGTTGTCTATTTAGTATTTTGTAGTAGTGATATGATGACTCTGTACCAGTAGCAGCCACACTAGTAGTAAAGAAGTCCAAGGGTGTAAAGAAAACAGAGGCTCTACCGAGAAGTCTCTCCACTAACAACAAGCAAGAAGGAGAAAAAGTCTCAAATGCAGAAACCACAAAGAGAAGAAGTAACAGATTACTTCAAGGGCCACCCAGAAAGAAAGCAAAGGTGATAAATAAGCCAGCCCCAGTTCCCCAAGAAAGTCTATCTTCCAAGGATGAGAGCGTAGAGTCAGAAGATGAGAAGGGAACTGAAAGTTTCAAGATTGAGCCCTCAAGAGAAAATCAAGCAATGAGAAAGAAGTTGTTTCTATGAAAGAAGGAGCTAAGTTTGGAAATGAAGAAGAATGTACAAGCCCTATGGCTAACTCTCAGAGCATCCACTTTGATGATGAAGAAAGGCTGCAAGATGACCCAACTGCATCTCCTAATGCAAATACTCCAACAAGCCCACACGATGGCTCAAAAGATGTTGAGTCCAAAGAAGAAGGACATGCCCCTACTGTTGCTGAACATCAAGGAAGTCTATCTAATGATACAGAAGCTTCGGATTCTGAAGAAGAAGAGGAGTCTGAAACTCCTATAGCTGAACCTCCAAGGAGAAGAAAGAGCAACAGACTGCTTGATAAATCTGTCCCAAAGAAGCAAGGAGAATCCTCTACTGCAATCATTGAAGTGAGTGATGATGAAGTTGAATCCAATGGAGAAGACGCTGAAGGTACTAGTGATGAATCTGATGAAAGAAGTCAGCATAATTCAAGCTCAGAAGGTGAAGAAATGGAGAAAGATTCTGGTTCTGCAAATCAGGATTCAGAGGAACCAACAGATTATCATGTCCTTTCTTCAGCAAGAATCAACAGAAGAATAGTGGTGGAAGTTTTTGATGAACCAGCAGAAGTACCAACAGAAAGATGGGAAAGCTATGGAAATGAACAACTCAAGGTTGTAAGGATGACTGCATATGATGTATTCAAAAATTAGAACAACATGGAATTAGACTGCACCACTATCCTCTATAATCCTGATGATCTTTTGATGAGATGGCTCTTCCCATGGATGCCCTGGTTAAATGCATATACTAAAAAGGATGGAAGATACTTCAGCTGGTGTTACTCACAGTTTCCGAATTTAGAGTTGGTGTCACAGAACTTCCCAAGGGTAAAGAAGTTTGCAACCAAGATGATCAACTACCAGCCTCACTACAAAGTCCACCGATATGCTGGAAACCACTACATTCCCTATGATCGTAGAGTTGGTTCTGATGGTAGAAGGATCATTCCCAAGGACACGATTGTAGAGTCCCTTCACTCTATCATTGAAAATGATAAAGTTCAGTTTGAGAAGCTTCCCTCTGCCCAAACACAATTTTCTGACATGCCTTCATCCTCCAACAGCGATTGGCACTCAACAATTTTTCAGATTCTCACTACTTTTGAAAATCTGTCTAAGAATGAAAATCGTAGAGTTCAATATGGTGTTCAACAAGAGGCTGCCCAAACTCCTAAGGAGAAGGAGTTACTGAAAAATTCTGATGAGTTGGTTGATAAGATATCTATCATCACTGAAGAGTCAAAGGTGTTGATAGAAGCAAGAGGAAATACAGTTCAAAACTGACTTCAAGCAACTATGTCTGATATATCTCTCAAAATCTAATAGAGAGATTAAATCTGTCTGAAAGCTATAAATGAACAGAAGGCAGAAGCTCTACGAGCATAGAAGGAAAATGAAGACCAAATCCTAGCCCTCTCTAACAAGATTGACAATCTGAATCAGTCTTTCTCTCTACAACTTGAGCTGAGCCAACAAGAACTCAAGATTGAGGTTGGTAACTCATCTTACCTGATGGAGCAACTTATGTCCAACATGGAGCAACTTTTACAAGTGATTAATGACAAAAAGGGGGAGAAAAGAGGCATAGAAAGGGGCATTCAATCGAATATTTTATAACCATTTGCTTACTTTGCAAAATTTGTAAATATTACCCACAACTATAACATTATATCAAATCCACACCATAATATTCAAAAATATATTTCGAGAAAAATTTAATCTTTATTCATAAAAGTTGGGGTCTTACAACCTCCCCTTCATATGAAATTTCGTCCTCGAAATTAGGGTACGTACCTGATATATCGAAGAGGTGAGGATACCTTGACTTCATTTTAGATTCTAACTCCCAGGTCATTTCCTCAACATCATGGTTTCTCCACAAAACTTCGACTTGAGGTAGAACCTTGGAGCGTTAAATATGATCCTTCTTGTCCAAGATTTTAACAAGTACCTCTTCATACGTTAAATCTTCTGCTATCTCGTTCGGTTCTAATTCAATAATGTGGTTTGGGTCTTTCACATATTTACGTAACATAGATATGTGAAAAATGTTATGAACACGGGACATTCTTGACGGTAAGGCGAGTCTATAGGCCACAGTTCCTACTCGGTCAAGGATTTCAAATGGGCCAATGAATCGAGGATTGAGCTTTCCCCTCTTTCCAAATCTTGTAACTCCTTTCCATGGAGCAACACATAATAACACATGATCTCCAACATTAAATTACATGTCCTTTCGATGAAGATCAACATAACTCTTTTGTCGATCTTGTGAGGTTTTTATACGTTGTCGGATCATTTGAATCTTCTCCGTAGTCATACGTACTAATTCTGGTCCCAACAACGTTGCTTCACCCACCTCGTCCCATCATACTGGAGAATGACATTTGCGTCCATATAACGCCTCGAATGGAGCCATGCCAATACTTACTTGATAACTATTGTTGTAGAAGAATTCCACCAATGGCAAGAACTTGTCCCAATTTCCTTTGAAGTCAAGGACATAGAGTCTTAATAGATCTTCAAGAGTTTGAATAGTCCTCTCCGACTTCCCGTCCGTTTAAGGGTGATATGCCAAATTGAATCGTAAATCCGTGCCCATAGCTTTTTGCAAACTAACCCAAAATTGTGAAGTGAATCTTGGGTCTCGATCAGAAACTATGGATATTGGCATACCATGCAGTCTTACAATCTCATTTATGTATATACGAGCAAGACTTTCAAGTTAATAAGTTTCTCGTATAGGTAAGAAATGATAAGACTTAGTCAATCTATCGACAATGATCCAAATCGCATATATGCCTTGAGAAACCTTGGGAAGACCAGTAACGAAATCCATGGTAATGTGTTCCCACTTCCATTCTGGAATTTCAAGTGGTTTCAATGGACCTTTTGGCACTTGATGCTCCGCCTTGACACGTTGACACGTTAAACACCTTAAGATAAACTCCACGATCTCTCTTTTCATATTGCTCCACCAAAATGTATATCGAAGATCACGATACATTTTGGTACTCCCAAGATGGATTATAAACGGTGTTTTGTGCGCTTCCATCATGATCTTATACTTTAAATCAGAGTCATTAGGAACATAAAGTCTGGAGTTGACTCAAATTATTCCTTCATCATTGATTCTTGCTTCCAGAATAGCACTTTCTTGTACTTTCTTCCTCATACGCATCAGCTCCAGGTCTGTATCTTGAGCAGCTTTAACTTTATCGATTAAAGTCTGTTCTACTCATATATTTGCCATCATCACGTGGGTCCTTGGAGTCTTTAACTCTATCTCCATCCTTTGTACGTCATACAAAATGGGCCTTTGCATTGACAATAACGTACTCGTACCCGCATATGATCTTTTACTCAATGCGTCAGCTACTATTTTCGCTTTTCTAGGATGGTATTGAATGGTATGATCGTAATCTTTTAACAGCTTGAACCAACGTCGTTATCGCATGTTGAGTTATTTTTTGGTGAAGAAATATTTGAGGCTTTTATGATCCATATAGATCTCCACTTTCTCCCTATACAGGTAATGCCTCCAGATTTTATGTGCAAAAATGACAGCTGTCAACTCTAGATCATGAGTAGTATAATTCCTCTCATATTCTTTAAGTTGTTGTGAGGCATAGGCTATGACTTTCCCATGTTGCATGAGAACACATCCTAACCCTCTGTCTGAAGCATCGCTGTAGATGACAAATCCCTCTGAACTAGATGGTATTGTCAGAACAGGTGCTGAAATGAGACTCATCTTGAGTTCTTGAAAACTCTTCTCATATTTCTCGCTCCAACCGAATTTGTATCTTTCCGAGTAAGCTGAGTTAATGGAGTAGCGATTCGAGAAAACCCTTTTACGAATCTCCGATAATAACTAGCTAAGCCGAGAAAGCTACGTACTTCGGTCATTGACTTAGGTTGCTCCCAGCTTTAAATTGCTTCAATATTTTTCGGGTCAACAGATATTCTATGATTTGATATCACGTGCTCAAGGAATGCTACTTCCTCAAGTCAGAACTCGTATTTCTTCAACTTAGCATATAGCTTGTTTTCACGAAGCTTTTGGAGTATCAGCCTCAAGTGCTGCTCATGATCTTTGCGACTTTTGGAGTAAATGAGGATCGATGTCATCAATAAAGACGACTACAAAGTGATCCAAATATTCCTTGAATACTCGGTTTATCATATCCATGAAGGCGGCAGAAGCATTAGTCAATCAAAAGAACATGACTAGGTATTCATAATGCCTGTACCGAGTTCTGAAAGTAGTCTTTGGAATATCATCAGTTTTAAATTTTAACTGATGATATCCGGAATAAAGATCGATCTTTGAAAAGAATTTTGCGCCTTGCAACTGGTCAAACAGATCATCAATACGATGTAACGAATACCTATTTTTGATGGTGACATGATTCAACTCCCAATAGTCAATACAAAGTCACATACTTCTATATGTCTTCTTTATGAATAGATTAGGAGCACCCCAAGGAGACACACTAGGATGAATGAAACTGATGTCTAACAATTCCTACAGTTGGGTCTTTAACTCCTGAAGTTCAATAGGAGACATTCAATATGGGACTTTGGAAATGGGTTTTGTACCGGGTTCAAGGTCAATACCAAACTCGATTTCATGCTCCGGGGGTAGGCCAGGAAGTTCTTCGGGGAATACGTCAGGAAATTTATTAACAATAGAAATATCATTCAAATCTGACGTATTTTTGTTGAAATCTGTGATATAGTCTAAGAAAGCTTGACATCCGTTTTTCAATAAATGAATAGCTTTATGGCTTGATATGACAGTGATTAACTTTAGTGGTTTGGTTGCTTGAATTCACATAATAGGTTGGTTAACAATATGAAAGTTAACAACCTTACAAAAATAATAAACTTTAGCATGATGAGTGGTTAACCAATCAATCCCTTAAATCACATCGAATGTAAGACCACAACTTTTATGAATAAAATGGAATTTCCTCTATTTATTATTTTGAAATAGTAAGGGGTTGATTTGATTAGTGTGGTTAGTTATGGGTAAAATGCGCAAATATTTTAAATAAGCAAGTGGTTATAAAATATTCATTGTTGTCGGGGAATATTCGGTTGGTCGTGGAATATTCTTGCTGTCAATGAATATTCGTATGATAGAGCAGCCTTTTGTGGGACCCATAATGGAAAACGATTGGATGAAGAAAATGACAAGTTTGAGTTTTTATAAATAACGACGTAATGGTTACCGTTAACACTGATGAAATACCCAGTAGTTAAAGCACATTAATACGTAGTGTTGCACAGTAGCACATAGTATTGCACCGATTATTGATTCTTACGTAAGAAGGCACTACTCAATAATTGTTACAGTAATTACTGTTCAATATTTTATTTTATTGATTCAATAATTGCTACGTTGATATTTTCTATTATTATTGATTCAATAATTGTCGTTGCACATTATTTTAAATTATTATATCAATAATTTATATTATTTGAACAATATTATTAGATAGCATTATTGGCAATATCTAAAGAAGTTATGTCTAGGAGAGGTTATTTAATTGCGCACCAGTAAGGAGAAATCTTTACCGGAAGGCCCCATCTTTCTTGGGAATGACATGATTGTCATTACTGTGATTCTGTAATATTATTTATGAATAATTAATTATTGATTTATATGATAAAGAAATTATTTATTTTATGGGGATATAAATGGAGGAATTTTTAGAAAAGTAAAATTATTGAAAATTGATATTTTATCTTTTCTGATAAAATAATTCATTCAAATATATTATTATATTACATTATAAATGTATAACGCGATAATATAATAATATAATAATGGTGATATTTTTACAATGAATGTGTGATATATGAATAAATGAGGAGGAATAGTATTTTTGTTATAATAAATGCTAAAAACATGTTAAACATGTTGGTGGATCCCATTTTTGAGTGAAATTTGATTATAGCCAGCAAATCGTCCGTATGTGGATTTCGGTCAATTTCTGTTTAGAATTTGTAAAAACTTAAAGCTACAAAGTTGTAGCGAATTAAATTTCTTATGGAATGGACATAAAATTTGAATTTTTTTGATAAAAGGGCTATTTATTATGAATTATTGAAGTTCCGGAATAATTGATTTTTGGAGTTTAAAATATTTATTTTAAGAAAAACATTTTTTGCAATTGGGTGGGCCCCACATGTGTTGTAAATGTGCTGAATTCAGATTTCAAGAGGTGGATGTGACAAAATTTAATAAATATTATTATTTTATTAAATTTTATGCTTTGGTGTTCTAAGTATTTTCCTATAAATAGGATGTTTAAGTTAGAATTGAAAAACATACCAGAATCTGAAGTTTTCTCTCTCTATATTATCGAGCATATTTTTGTGAGTATTTTGATACTTTGAGTGTTACTATACGGTGCAAGTTTCCTTCAGCGTTATATATGATATTCCAGCCATAAATACTATCGTTTTTGAGGTAAGGTGTGACGCCCCCAAAATAGGTATACATCACCCATCTTGAGTCGCCAAATACATGGTACACAATACAAATAAAAACTTAATTATACAACATGAGTAGTTTTAATACAAATATTATCTTCTAGACAATATACAAACTCAATGGGGTCCTCATTACATTTATTATCACACTATTTCATAGAATAGTGAGGACTACTAATGCTATCATCTGGACCGTCACTCCGTTCCCCGACTAGTCCCTGCTACATTCTCATTTCCTGAAGAGAACAATGAAAGCAAAAGAGGTAAGCTCAACTAGCCCAGTAAGAAATATGACTAAGATAATGCAGAATAAATTATCATTAGCCTTCAACAGCGTTAAACTGATAAAATATAACTAACATCAAGTTTAACTGCAGTGGAACAAGCAATCCATTAGAAGAGTCAAATAGAGAATAAAATCTACTATCTTCTATGATTTAAAAGGTTTTTCATTACTTTTATCATTTGAGACTCGACAATAAATAATCTACATCATCCACGCACTACTACCAAGGATATTCATTAGTATCAATGCACCACAAATTATCCATGCACTACGGCCAAGGATATTCGTGTATTCATCAATGGTCATGATCATGCCAACAACTGTCCATCAATGCATTACGAGCCAATAAGGACTTTTTTCACATCATTTGTAACATTATGGTCATGATTACACCGAATAATCCCTGGTCATAATCATACCAAGTCCATCTATGCACTACAGGCCACAGATGACTTTCAATACTTGCACTACGCTCAAAGTTTCTTAAAACTCTAAAGAAATACGCTCAAGGTTATAGAAGAATTCTCTGAACTTCTGGTGTGGTTTTCAATTCTAACTAAACATCCTATTTATAGGAAAATAGAAAGGATACTATCTTTTATGACATGCAATAAAATATAATATATTCTAAATATATATATATATATATATATATATATATTATTTAAAATCTAATAAAACAAATAACTTTATAAAAGTATTACATTTTTATATAAAAGATTTTACTATACAAAACACTATGCATAATAGAATATTATATATTCTATTTATAGTCTAATAAAACGAATAACTTTATAAAAGTATTACATTTTATATAAAAGTTTTTCTGCTTTTATAACATTAATAATACTAATAAAACAAACTTTATCACCATCATTATAATTCACAATATTAATCAACCAAATCGTTCCCGTGAAAGAGGGCTTTCGATAAGGATTTCTCCCCATTGGCGCCATGAATTAGGTGACCAAACCTCTCCTTAATGAAACTTCTAGACATCGTTAATATTGCAAATAATAATATTAATAACCTTGTCGTCTCAATTATTGATTTAATAATATATAAAATATTGACAATAATTGAATCAAATAACGTGAGATACTATGCAAAGCAATTCTCAGTAGCAATAATTAAACAAAACTAAGTGACTTCTCACGTAAGCATCAATAATCAATACGATTGTCTTTCGCAACCACGCGTATTCTTCGTACTTTTAACACGGGGTGTTTCAACAGTTAACGGTAAAACTTAAAATCGTTATTTTCATAAAAGTATTTTATCATTTTCTCAATCCGATGATAATTACGTAGGTGGGGTCCACTAATGATTGTCTTGGTTATGCGAATATTCCTGTTAAAGCGAATATTCCCCAACCAATCGAATATTATATAACAACTTGCATACTTTGCAAAATTTATAAATATTACCCACAACTATAACATTATATCAAATTTACTCCATAATATTCAAAAATGATATTTATAGAAAATTCATCTTTATTTATAAAAGTTGGGGTCTTACAACCTCCCTTCTTATGAAATTTACGCCCTCGAAATTAGGGGTACGACTGGTATGTCAAGAAGGTAAGGATGCCTTGATTTCATTTTAGATTCTAACTTCCAGTCATTTCCTCAACATCGTGGTTTCTCCACAAAACTTTGACTTGAGGTATAACATTGGAGTGTAGAATATGTTCCTTCTTATCCAAGATTTGAACAGGAACCTCTTTATACGTCAAATCTTCCGCTATTTCATCTGGTTCTAACTCAATAATGTGGTTCGGGTCTTCCACATATTTATATAACATGGATATGTGAAAAACGTTATAAACACGAGACATACTTGGCGGTAAAGCGAGTCTATAGGCCACAGTTCCTACTCGATCGAGGATTAAAAATGGGCCGATGAATCGAGGATTGAGCTTTCCTCTCTTTCCAAATCTCGTAACTCCTTTCCATGGAGTAACACGTAATAACACATGATCTCCTATATCGAATTCCATGTCCTTTCGATGAAGATCAGCATAACTCTTTATCGATCTTGTGAGGTTTTTATACGTTGTCGGATCGTTTGAATCTTTTTCGTAGTCATACGTACCAACTCCGGTCCCAACAACGTTGTTTCACCCACCTCATCCCAAAGATCTTGGAGAATGACACTTTCTTCCATACAACGCCTCAAATGGAGCCATGCCAATACTTGCTTGATAATTGTTGTTGTAGGAAAACTCCACCAATGGTAAGAACTTGTCCCAACTTCCCTTGAAGTCAAGGATACAGAGTCTTAATAGATCTTCAAGAGTTTGAATCATCCTCTCCGACTTCCCATCCGTATGAGGATGATATGCCGAGCTAAATCGTAAATCCGTGCCCATAGCTTTTTGCAAACTAACCCAAAATCTTGAAGTGAATCTTGGGCCGCGATCAGAAACTATGGATACTGGCATACCATGCAATCTTACAACCTCGTTTATGTACATACGAGCAAGGTGTTCAAGTGTATAAATTTCTCGTATCGGTAAGAAATGAGCAGACTTGGTCAATCTATCAACAATGACCCAAATCGCTTATATACCTTGAGAAACCTTGGGAAGACCGGTAACGAAATCCATGGTAATGTGCTCCCACTTCTATTCTGGAATTTCAAGTTGTGCGCCTCCATCATGATTTTATACTTTAAATCAGGGTCGTTAGGAACACAAAGTCTGGAGTTGACTCGAAGTATTCCTTCTTCATCGATTCTTGCTTCCGGTATAGCACATTCTTTCACTTTCTTCCTCATACGCATCAGCTCCAGGTCTGTAGCTTGAGCAGCTTTAACTTTATCAATTAAAGTAAGTTTTACTCGTATATTCGCCATCATCACATGGGTCCCTGGAGTCTTTAACTCTATCTCCATCATTTGCAAGTCACACAAAATGGGCCTTTACGTTGACAATATCGCACTCGTACCCGCATATGATCTTCTACTCAATGCGTTAGCTACCACGTTCGCTTTTCTAGGATGGTATTGGATAGTATGATCATAATCTTTCAACAGTTCAAGCCAATGTCGTTGTCGCATGTTGAGTTCCTTTTGAGTGAAAAAATATTTGAGGCTTTTATGATCCGTAAAGATATCCACTTTCTCCCCATACAAGTAATTCCTCCAAATTTTAAGTGCGAATACAACAACTGCCAACTCTAGATCATGAGTAGGATAATTCCTCTCATATTCTTTGAGTTGTCTTAAGGCATAAGCTATGACTTTCCCATGTTGCATGAGAACACAACCCAACTCTTTGCCCGAAGCATCATTGTAGATGACAAATCTCTCCGAGCCAGATGGTATTGTTAGAACAGGTGCTGAAATGAGTCTCCTCTTGAGTTCTTGAAAACTCTTCTCATATTCTTCACTCCAACCGAACTTTGTATCTTTCCGAGTCAGCTGAGTTAATGGAATAGCGATTCAAGAAAATCCTTCCACGAATCTCCGATAATAACCAGCTAAACCGAGAAAGCTACGTACTTCGGTCACTGATTTAGGTTGTTCCCATCTTTCAATTGCTTTAATTTTTGCCGGGTCAACAGATATTCCATGACTTGATACTACGTGCCCAAGGAATGCTACTTCCTCAAGCCAGAACTCGCATTTCTTCAACTTGGCATAAAGCTTGTATTCATGAAGCTTTTGGAGTATCAGCCTCAAGTGTTGCTCATGATCTTCACGGCTTTTGGAATAAATAAGTATGTCATCAATAAAGACGACCACAAAGTGATCCAAATATTTCTTGAATACTCGGTTCATCATATCTATGAAGGCAGCAGGAGCATTAGTCAATCCAAAGGACATGACTAGGAATTCATAATGCCCGCATGGAGTTACGGCAAAGCCGCCTTTGGAATGTCATCGGTTCTAATCTTTAATTGGTGATATCCTAACGAAGATCAATCTTTGAAAAGAATTTGGGTCCTTGCAACTGGTCAAACAGGTCATCAATACGTGGAAATGGGTACCTATTTTTGATGGTGACATGATTCAACTCCCGATAATCAATACAAAGTCGCATACTCCCATCTTTCTTCTTCATGAATAGAACAGGATCACCCCAAGGAGAAGTACTAGGACGAATAAAGTCAATGTCTAACAATTCCTGCGGTTGGGTTTTAACTCACGAAGTTCAATAGAGCCATTCGATATGGGGCTTTAGAAATGGATTTTGTCTTAGGGTTCAAGGTCGATACAAAAATTCAATTTCACGCTTTGGGGTAGGCCATGAAGTTCTTCAGAATACGTCGTGAAATTTATTAACAATAGAAATATCATTCAAAACTGACGTATTTTTGTTTAGATCCGTGACATGTGCTAAGAAAGCTTGACATCTGTTTTTTAATAAACGAATAGCTTTATGGCTTGAGATGACAGTGATTGATTTTAATGGTTTGGTTGCTTGAATTTGCATAATAGGTTGGTTAGGAATATGAAAGCTAACAACCTTACGAAAATAATCAATTTTTGCATGATGAGTAGTTAACCAATCAATCCCTAGAATCACATCAAATGTAAGTATTTTTAATTAAATAAGATCGACAGGTAATGTGAGGGTACCGATTTGAACCAAACAAGACTTATAAACAGTGGATGTAATGAAGGTTTCACCCAACTAAGTTTCCACAGATAAGTCAAAGTCTAATTTCTCTAGAGTCAAATTTAATCGTTGAGCGCAAGTAGGAGAAATAAAAGAATGGGTTGAACTGGTATCAAATAAGGTATAAACTTCGCTAGAGTTTATGATAAGCTTACCCGTGATGACCTCGTTTGGGTTCCTTGTTTTCTGGGAGGTCACTACAAACGTTCTCCTTTGCACTACCGGCTTTGACTTTTCTGGAACGGCCTTTGGGGCCTCCATCCTAGCTGAACTTATCTTCGGTGAACGACAAAATCGGGCTAGGTGACCTTCTCTTCCATAATTATAACATACTTTGGATGGCATCGCGCAGTTTGGACTGATGTGTCCCTCCCCTCCGTATTTGAAGCATATGATAGGTGGTCGTTCTCCTTCCTTAACAACGGGTGCTGGTGCTGACGTCTTTCCATCATTGTTGAATCTCCTCTTCTTGAAATGTCCATTCTTATTGTTTTGGCCTTGATTACCACTGAAGTGGTTACCATTTCTGGCATGTTGATTCCCTCCACGCTTGTTTTCACCGCTAAGATGACTGCTCTCACTGGTATTATCATTTTGCCGGCTGCTTTCTCTTAGTTGCGTTGACTCGTTACCGCGCTCTAATAACTGAGCCCTATTTACAACATCTGAATACAAACACAGTTTATGAGAAATAAGATATTGATGTATCTCGGGTTTCAAACCTCTTAGAAACATCCGCGTCATTCTCTCCTCATTGTCAACCAAGTGAGACGCAAACCGGGACAACTCGGCAAACTTAGCTTCGTACTGCGACATGGTCATATTGTTCTGCTCTAACTTGATGAACTCTACTTCTTTCATGTGACGAATACTTTCGGGAAAGTACTCGTCATTGAATAGTTCTTGGAACTTCTCCCAAGACATCTTCAGTGTGGCAGGTTGAGTACACTTTATCGATTCCCACCAGTAATCTGCCTCTCCTCAAAACATAAAGGTGGCAAAGGGTACCTTTTGCTCCTCGGAGCATCCCAAGACATCAAATATCTTGGTGATCTGCTTTATCCACGTCTCCGCCTTAAGTGGTTTTGGTTCTCCAATAAACTCCAGTGGTCCCAGCTCCTTGAACTGTTTAGCGGTGATCGTCCGAGAGTTGCCAGTGTTTCCACCTGCATTTTGGAAAGGAGTCTCTCTTGCCTGATGTTGTACGAATTGCAGAAAGCTCCTAAACATTCTGTCGTTCGCCATTTGGTAGGTGTTGTTGTTCACCTGAGGATTATTGCCTTCCTGATGCACATTATCCTGGGTGTTGATTTGTGGTGACTCAATGGTCTCCTATGCTCCATTGATATTCTCAACATTCTCGGATGTCATTTTCAAATACTGCAACAAAATAAGGGTTAATTGACATGTAGCATATTATCACTATACTCTGACCAACCAATTAAATACCAAATAAACTTAGGTAGGTCATACTAGCGAAAGAATTTCCCGTCTCTCCCCTCCTAGTTCTAGTCTCACATCTTAGCCAGGGATCATATCCCTAAGCTTTGATACCAACTGTGACGCCCCCAAAATAGGTATACATCACCCATCTTGAGTCGCCAAATACATGGTACACAATACAAATAAAAACTTAATTATACAACATGAGTTACAAGTTTTAATAAAAATATTGTCTTCTAGACAATATACAAACTCAATGGGGTCCTCATTACATTTATTATCACACTATTTCATAGAATAGTGAGGACTACTAATGCTATCATCTGGACCGTCACTACGTTCTCCGACTAGTCCCTGTTATGTTCTCATTTCCTGAAGAGAACAATGAAAGCAAAAGGGGTGATCTCAACTAGCCCAGTAAGAAATATTATGACTAAGATAATGCATAATAAATTATCATTAGCCTGCAACAGTGTTAAATTGATAAAATATAACAAACATCAAGTTTAACTGCAATAGAACAAGCAATCCATTAGAAGAGTCAAATAGAGAATAAAATCTACTATCTTCTATGATTTAAAAGGTTTTTCATTACTTTAATCGCTGAGACTCAGCTTAATAAATAATCCACATCATCCCTGCACTACGGCCAAGGATATTCATTAGTATCACGACCACAAATTATCCATGCACTATGGGCCAAGGATATTCGTGTATTCATCAATGGTCATGATCATGCCAACAACTGTCCATCAATGCACTACGGGCCAATGTGGACTTTTTTCACATCATTTGTAACATTACGGTCCATGATTACAATCAATAATCCCTAGTCATAATCATACCAAGTCCATCTATGCACTACAAAGCCACGAGATAACTTTCAATATAATATAAACATGAGGATGATGACAATGATATAAGAATTCAATAAAATAAGTTCAAGAATTAATTTATCCAGAACTAATAACGTCCAAATTGTCAACATGATACTTCTTTGTAGAAAGTAACACTCAAGAATGCTCGAAAGAATATTTCCATGAAAAGATCTTGGATGAAGCAAAAATATCAAGGATATTCCACTAATTTCATGGAGTATAGAAGTCAAAACTTTAACTAACCGAGTATAATAAAGAATGGAATAACAAAAGAAATCACCGAAGCATGCGATAGATCGCATGCATGTGAAAAGTTATTCCAATGTAATAATATATAACGGAACCAAAGTTATGCGTAAACGCACGAAAGAGGATATTCCAACAAAATAATAAATAATGGAACTGTGTCATGCGTAACGCATAACGGTATATTCCAATGAGAATAATAAACAACGGAACCGGTCATGCATAAACGCTAGCTATGTGATGTTCCAATGTAATAATAAAGAATGGAATAAAAGAAGAATTTCACCATGTATACAGTACTTTGCATAGACAGGTTATTCCAACATAATAATAAAGAATGGAATATCAGAAGAATTTCACCAAGTATAAGGTATCCCGCGTATACAGGTTATTTCAACAGAATAATAAAGAATGGAATAACATAAGTTCTCTTCACGAATAAGAAAGAAAGAATACCCCTTACGAGTACAACAAATAATATCCCTTTACTGTAAAAGAAGTGTATTCCGACTGGTAGGGCGAGAATATTCTTGAAGAAAACTTGCACTACACTCAAAGTTTCTTAAAACTCTAAAGAAATACGCTCAAGATTATAGAAGAATTCTCTGAACTTCTAGTGTGGTTTTCAATTCTAACTAAACATCCTATTATAGGAAAATAGAAAGGATACTATACTGCACTATGCAATAAAATATAATATATTCTAAATATATATATATATATATATTATTTAAAATCTAATAAAATAAATAACTTTATAAAAGTATTCTGTTTTATATAAAAAGATTTTACTATACAAAATACTATGCATAATAGAATATTATATATTCTATTTATAGTCTAATAAAACGAATAACTTTATAAAAGTATTCAGTTTTATATAAAAAGTTTTTCTGTTTTATTACATTAATAATACTAATAAAACAAATTTTATCACCATCATTGTAATTCACAATATTAATCGAGCAGGTCGTTCCCAAGAAAGAGGGGGCTTTCCAATAAGGATTTCTCCCTATTGGCGCGCAATTAGGTGACCAAACCTCTCCTTGACAGAACTTCTAGATATCGTTAATATTGCAAATAATAATATTCATAACCTTGTTGTCTCAATTATTGATTTAATAATATATAAAATATTGACAATAATTGAATCAAATAACATGAGATATCTATCAAAGAATTATCGTAGCAATAATTGAACAAAACTAAGTGACTTCTCACGTAAGCATCAATAATCAATACGATTGTCTTTGCTGCAACTTCACGCCAGACATTCTTGTACTTTTTTAACACAGGATGTTTCAACAGTTAACGGTAAAACTTCCGTCGTTATTTTCATAAAGTATTTTTATCGTTTTCTTAATACGACAATAATTCCATCGTGGGGTCCACCAATGATTGTGTCGTTGTACGAATATTCCCTGTTAAAATGAATATTCCCCGACCAATCGAATATTATATAACAACTTGTGTACTTTGCAAAATTTATAAATATTACCCACAACTATAACATTATATCAAATTTACTCCATAATATTCAAAAATAATATTTATAGAAAATTCATCTTTATTTATTAAAGTTGGGGTCTTACATAAGGGATGTTATTTTTTTTCGTAAATGATGTTATTTCTTTTAATATCATTATACCAAAATATTGGTAAGATTTTTCTTATAAAATTCTTGTCTTTTTGTGTCGGGGTTACTATTCACGTATACGGCACTATTCACAGAAAAATTAATTTTTTTTCTTGTCCAAGTTGTTTATTATGGTTACTAGCTTTGATTGTATCCATGTTTTGATCTTCATTCTTGAATTATGTTCCACAACGGTTTATTATGGAGTATTTTTTAACATGAATAAACTAAAATACGAATCCTTAATCCTTGTTCTTTTATCTCACTTGATTCGTTTTCTTTACAATATTTTCATCATTAGCAGTCCTAAATAATGATATTACTGAATATCTTTGGCCTGTAGTACAAAGATAAATGATTAACTAATGAATATTTTTGGCCTGTAGTGCAAAGATGAACAAGTGTTGAGATGAACATGACCAACTGGTGATACAAATGAATATCTTTGGTCTGTAGTGTAAAGATGAATATTTGATTCAAGATGTATATTGATTGATGTTATAGGGATAAAATATTGATGATGGACTTTTAAATCTTAGAAGATAGTAGAATTCATTCTCTACTTGACTCTTCTAATGGATTGTTGTTTCCGCTGCAGTTGTTGATCTAAAACTTGTTGTCTATTATATTCTATCAGATTTTTTCCTGTTGAAGACTAATGATAATTTGTTGTATATTATCTTAGTCATAATATTTTTTTACTAGGCTAGTTGAGCTCACCCTTTTCCTTTTTGTTCAATTTTTCTTCTCAGGAGGCGAGAATATAGCGGGAACTAGTCGGGGTGTGGAGTAATATTTCCAGTCAGTTGTTTTAGCAATCCTCACTATTTTATAAAATAGTGTGATAATAATTGTAATGAGGACTCCTTTTGAGTTTGAATACTGTCTATTAGACAATATTTGTATTTAAACTCACTGTATATGTGTTGTCGTATTTTGCATGAAAATTGTATTAATGAAGTTGTATTTATTTTTGTACCATGTATTTGGCGACTCATAATGGGTGATATATACCTATTTTGGGGGCGTCACAATTGGTATCAGAGCTTAGGGATATGGTCTCTGGCGGAGATCGGGGAATAAAACTAGGAGGGGAGAGACGAGTAAATCCTTTGCTAGTGTGTCCTACCTAAGCTTTTTTGTTATTTAATTGGTCGGTCAGAATATAGGGGTACTATGTGGTATGTCAATTTTTTTAATTAACCCTTATTTTGTGGCAGTATTTGAGAATATCAGCTAAAAATGTTAACAATGGAGTGAATGAGACCGTTGAGACACCTCTAATTACCAACCAGGATAATGTGATGTCAGGCGAAGAAGAAAGTAGAGATATCCATGTGGTGAGTGAAGAATTAATAGTTGCACCCGAATTAGTCGCAGAGGTAGCAGCTGAGAGTGAGGAAGAAGAGGAACCTGATGAATTTTTATTAAGAGAACTTTATGATCAAAATGTAGAATTGCAAAATTGTATTCATGAGTTAGAAGAGCTGGCTGAAGAACGACAGGCGGTCGTGGAACAAAGGGATGCAACAATTCAAAATTGTGTTACCCAATGTGCGATGCTTGAATAGATGCACTCTTTGGCAGAGTATAAGATATTAGAGCTGGAATCTGAGAATGCTATGATCAAAGTTCTGATGAAAGAAGAAACCACTGAACGAATGAGAATGGAGGATGCATGGGTAAACGTCGCATGACGCGTTGATATTGTAGAAAAAGACGTCTGATCCAATAAGGCCAAAATAGATGAAATAGATTTCGCTTTTTGGACAGCAATTGGGAGAATCCAACATCGAGTTCAGAATTACCCTGTGCAGAGTGGTCAACCCCAATTCGATATGGATCGGAGAGTAATGATTCAAATCATGGATCAGGAATGCAATGAAGTAATTGAGGGTGTAATGTACTCTATAGCAAAGTTAAGTCCAGTTGGGACGATGATACCAAAGGCTATCCCAGACAAGTCAAAGTCAGCGGTTCAAGGGAGAGCGTTTGTCGTGACTTACCAAAATACGAGGAACTCAAATGAAGTTATCACGGGTAAGATATTCATAAATTCTTGCGAAGTCTATACCTTATTAGATACCGATTCTACCCATTCTTTTATCTCTCCTACTTGTGCTCAACGTTTGAATTTGACTCCGGAGAAATTAGACTTTGACTTATCTGTTGAGACTCCGTTAGGAGAAACTTTCATTACATCTATTGTTTATAAATATTGATTGATCCAAGTTGGTACCATTACATTACTTGTCAATGTTATATCTTTGAAAATACTTGCATTTGATGTGATTTTAGGGATTGATTGGTTAACTATTAATCATGCTAAAATCGATTATTTTCGTAAGGTTGTTAGTTTTCATATTCCTAACCAACCTGTTATGCGAATTCACGCAACAAAACCACTAAAGTCTATCACTGTCATATCAAGCCACAAAGCTATTCGTTTATTGAAAAATGGATGTCAAGCTTTCTTAACCCATGTCACGGACTTGAACAAAAACACGTCAGATTTGAATAATATTTCTGTTGTTAGTGAATTTCCTAACGTATTTCCTGAAGAACTTCCTAGTCTACCACCAGAACGTGAAGTTGAATTCTTTATTGACCTTGAACCTGGTACAAAACCCATTTCTAAAATCTCATATCGAATAGCTCATATTGAACTTCAGGAGTTAAAAACCCAACTACAGGTGTTTGTACCCGATCCTCTATCTGGTGACTTCCTTTGTGGAATGCACCGAAGCCAGACTCTCCATAGGGGACGCTATATCTGTGTGGTGGTAAAACGATAGGTGCCATTGTGACGTTATATCCAAGATTGGGATATGAGTCACAGTTAAGAGCAACCTAAGTCAATAATCGAAATACGTAGCTTTCTAGGCTTAGTTGGTTATTATCGGAGATTCGAGGAAGGATTTTCTCGAATCAATACTCTGTTAACTCAGCTGACTCGGAAAGATACAAAATTCGTATGGAGCGAGGAATTTGAGAAGAGTTTCCAAGAGCTCAAGAGGAGACTCATTTCGGCACCTTTTCTGACAATACCATCTGGTTTGGATGGATTTGTTATCTACAATGATGTTTCAGGCAAAGGGTTAGGGTGTGTTCTCATGCAACATGGGGAAGTTATAGCCTATGCCTCGTGATAACTCAAAGAATATGAGAGAAATTATCCTACTTATGATCTGGAGTTGGCAGCAGTCATTTTCGCGTTGAAGATCTGGAGACACTACCTGTATGGGGAGAAAGTGAAGATCTATACATATCATAAAAGCCTCAAATATTTCTTCACCCAAAAGGAACTTAACATGCGGCAACGACGTTGGCTTGAGCTGTTGAAAGATTACGATCATACCATTCAATACCATCCTGGAAAAGTGAACGTAATGGTGACGATCGAAAGGTAAGATCATATGCGGATACGAGTGCGATATTGTCAACGCAAAGGCCTATTTGGTATGACTTGCAAAGGATGGAGATAGAGTTAAAGACTCTAGGGACCCACGTGATGATGTCAAATATAAAAGTAGAACCGACTTTAATCGATAAAGTTAAAGCTGCTTAAACTACGGACCTGGAGCTGATGCGTATAAAGAAGAAAGTGCAAGAAGGTGTTGTTCCAAAAGTAAGAATCGATGAAGAAGAAATACTTTGAGTCAACTCCAGACTTTGTGTTCCTAACGATTCTGACTTGAAGTATAGAATCGTGATGAAGGCACACAACACACCATTTGCAATCCATCCTGGGAGTACCAAAATGTATCATGATCTTCGATATATATTATGGTGGAGCAATATGAAGAGAGAGATCGCGGAGTTTATCTCGAGGTGTTTAACTTGTCAACATGTAAAGGCGGAGCATCAAGTGCCAAAAGGTCCATTGCAACCACTTGAGATTCCAAAATGGAAGTGGGAACACATTACTATAGATTTCGTTATGGGTCTTTCCAAGGTTTCTCAAGGCATAGATGAGATTTGGGTTATCGCTGATAGATTAACCAAGTCTGCTCATTTCTTGCCTATACGGGAGACTTTTTCCCTTGAATGTCTTGCTCGTATGTACGTGAATGAGATTATGAGATTTCATGGCATGCCAGTATCCATAGTTTCAGATCGTGACCTAAAATTCATTTCACGATTTTGGGTTAACTTGCAGAAAGCTATGGACACGGATTTACGATTTAGTTCGGCATACCATCCTCAAACGGACAGGCAATCAAAAAGGACTATTCAAACTCTTGAAAATCTATTAAGACTCTGTAACCTAGATTTCAAAGGGAGTTGAGATAAGTACTTACCATTACTGGAATTCTCCTACAACAACAGCTATCAGGCAAGTATAGGTGTGGCTCCATTCGAAGTATTGTATAGACAAAAGTATCGCTCTCCAGTATGTTGGGATGAGGTGGGAGAAGCAACGTTGTTGGGACCAAAGTTGGTACGTATGACTACAAAAAAGATCCAAATGATCCGATAACGATATAAACCAAGACAGATCGATATAAAAAGAGTTATCACGGATCTTCATCGAAAAGATGTGGAATTTAATATTGGGGATCATGTATTGTTACGTGTTGCTCCATGGAAGGGAGTTACAAGATTCGAGAAGAGAGGAAAGCTCAATCCACGATTTATTGGTTCATTTGAGATTCTTGATCGAGTAGAAAATGTGGCCTATAGACTCGCATTACCTCAAAGCATGTCTCATGTTCATAATGTTTTTCAAATATTTGTGCTTCGTAAATATGTGAAAGACCCAATCCACATTATTGAGTTAGAACCAGACAAGATAGCCGAAGATTTAACGTATGAGGAGGTACCTGCCAAGATCTTGGATAGGAAGGAGCATGTCCTACGCACAAAGGTTATACCACAAGTCAAAGTTTTATGGAGGAACCATGTTATTGAGGAAATGACATGGGAACTGGAATAGGAAATGAAAGCGAGGTATCCTCACCTTTTCGAAAGACCAGGTATGTACATCAATTTCGAGGATGAAATTTCATAAGGAGGGAAGGTTGTATGACCCCAACTTTATGAATAAAATGGAATTTCCTATTTTATTATTTTGAAATAGTAAGGGGTTGATTTGATTAGTGTGGTTAGTTATGGGTAAAATGCATAAATATTTTAAATAAGCAAGTGGTTATAAACTATTCATTGTTGTCGGGGAATATTCGGTTGGTCGTGGAATATTCTTGCTGTCAATGAATATTCGTACGATGGCGCAACCTTTTGTGGACCCCATAACGAAAAGCGATTGGATGAAGAAAACGACAAGTATGAGTTTTTATAAATAACGACGTAATGATTACCTTTAACACTGTTGGAATACCCAGTGGTTAAAGTACAATGTACGCTGATTGTTGCACAAGAAGACACTTAGTATTGCACCAATTATTGATTCTTACGTAAGAAGACACTACTCAATAATTGTTACAGTAATTATTGTTCAATATTTTATTTTATTGATTCAATAATTGCTGCGTTGATATTTTATATTATTGTTGATTCAATAATTATCGTTGCACAGTATTTTAAATTATCATATCAATAATTTATATTATTTGAATAATATTATTAGATAACATTATTGGCAATGTCTAAAAAAGTTCTGTCTAGGAAAGGTTATTTAAATGCGCGTCAATAAGGAGAAATCTTTACCGGAAGGCCCCTTCTTTCCTGAGAATAACCTGGTTATCATTATTGTGATTCTGTAATATTATTTGTGAATAATTAATTATTGATTTATATGATAAGGAAAGTATTTATTTTATGTAGATATAAATGGAGGAATTTTTAGAAAAGTGACAATTGTTGAAAATTGATATTTTATCTTTTCTGATAAAATAATTCATTCAAATATAATATTATATTACATTATAAATGTATAATGCGATAATATAATAATATAATAATAGTGATATTTTTACAATGAATGTGTGATATATGAATAAATGAGGAGGAATAGTATTTTTGTTACAATAAATGCTAAAAACATGTTAAACATGTTGGTGGATCCCATTTTTGACTGAAATTTGATTACAGCCTGCAAAATCGTCCGTATGTGGATTTCGGTCAATTTGTGTGTAGAATTTGGAAAAACTTAAAGCTATAATGTTGTAGAGAATTAAATTTCCTATGGAATGGACATAAGATTCGAATTTTTCTGATAAAGGGTTATTTATTATGAATTATTGAAGTTCCGGAATAATTGATTTTTGGAGTATAAAATATTTATTTTAAGAAAAATGTTTTTTTCAATTGGGTGGGCCCCACATATGTTGGAAATGTGCTGAATTCAGATTTCAAGAGGTAGGCGTGAAAAAAATTAATAAATATTATTATTTTATTAAATTTTCTGCTTTGGTGTTCTAAGCATTTTCCTATAAATAGAATGCTCAAGTTAGAATTGAAAAACACACCAGAATCTAAAGTTTTCTCTTTCTATATTATCGAGTGTATTTTTGTGAGTATTTTGATACTTTGAGTGTTGCTATACGGTGCAAGTTTCCTTCAGCGTTATATCTGATATTTCAGCCAGAAGTACTATTATTTTGAGGTAAGGGATGTTATTTTTTTTTTCGTAAATGATGTTATTTCTTTTAATATTGTTATACCGAAATATTGGTAAGATTTTTTTTTGTGAAATTCTTGTCTTTTTGTGTTGGGGTTACTATTCACGTATATTAGCCTTCAACAGTGTTAAACAATAAACAACAAGTTTAACTGCAGTAGAACAAGCAATCCATTAGAAGAGTCAAGTAGAGCATGATATCTACTATTTTCTATGATTTAAAAATTTTATCATCAACTTTATAGCCGAGACTCAGCTTAAAAAATAATCCACATCACTGAATTATCCATGCATTACGGGCCAAGAATATTCATTAGTATCACGTCCACAAATTATCCATGCACTACGGGCCAAGAATATTCGTGTAATCACCAATGGTCATGATCATACCAAAGAATCATCCATCAATACAAGAGACGCCAATGAGGACTTTTACCACATCATTTGTAACATTACGGGTCATGATTATACCGAATGATTCATGGTCATAATCATACCAATCAACAGTCCATCAATACACTACGGCCAAAAATAACTTTCATCACAATATAAGCATGATGATGATGACAATGATATAAAAATTCAATTAAATAAAAGTAAATGTTAATTTTAAAGATTTATAATTTAATTTATCCAGAATTCAATAATGTCCAAATTGTCAACATGATACTGCTTTGTGGAGTAAAATTCAAGAATAATATTGTATCAAAAATAATTTGGACAGCAAAGAAATCTATTTTTATCATGAATAGTTCCCCGGTTGAATAGTACCCGAGTGAATAGTATCCCATGAATAGTACTTTATGAATAGTACCCATGAATAGTATTTTGTGAATAGTAAGGAATAGTACTTTGTGAATAGTACCCGTGAATAGTACTTTAAGAATAGTATCCCGTGAATAGTACTTTATGAATAGTACCCCGTGAATAGTATTCTGGCCTGAAAAGATCAATAATTATCAAGAATGCTCAGAATAATATTTTCATGAAAATATATTGGATGAAGCACAAATATCAAGGATATTCTACTAATTTCACGTAGTATAGAAGCAATACTTTAACAGAATGAGTGTAGAATCAGGAATGCAAAACAAAATAATATTACTCACATACTATAGAGTATGGAAGAAAATATTATTTCTTACGAATACTGAACAAAAATAATATCCCTGACCTTAGAAGAAGACTGGATACTGGAATAGTGAAGTAGTAGAATACTTTTTTTTCTTCTTCTCTATAGTTTCTCTATCTATAGCTTCTCTCTCTATAATTGCTTTTGTAAGTCTTAGTGAATTGGTGAGAATGAAAGAAGAATGAGCTTCTATTTGTGGGAAAATATAGTTTCAATAATTGCACATTTTGGGGCTCAAATTATTATAGTATAGTACCTTCATCTTTTCCTCCATTTTTAATTTAGTCCTATAGGTATTATCAATCTTGCACCACCTCCCCTAATAGTACATGCATGTGACTCAATAGTTCCATTCATGTGAACAAATAATTATATGCATGTGAACTAATAGCAATTAATTGCTCATTTATCCGATTAATTATCCGTTTGGTCAATTTAACATCCAGAAATCAATTATTATCGAAATAAATGTCGATTTCCACTAACACAAATAATCCTAACACAATGGAAATATTTTTATCAATAATTTCATCTTTAATCAATACGAACTTATTCATCATTAATACTATAACTCACAATATTTAACAACCATATCATTCCCAGGAAAGAATGGGCTTTTCGATAAGGATTTCTCCCTACTGGCGCGCAATTAGGTGACCGAACCCCTTTCCTCGACAGAACTATCTAGACATCGTCAATATTCCAAATAATAATATGAATAACTTTATCGTCTCAATTATTGATTTAAAAATATAAAATATTATGCATATGATACTATAACAATAATTGAATCAATAATATGAGAGATATTATGCAGCAATTATTGTAGCAATAATTGAGTATAACTGAGTGACTTCTCACATAAGTATCAATAATCAATCTTTGTTGCTACTATGCAACCACGCCAGACATCGCATTTCTTTACCAATTTGGGTAGTTCAACACTTTAACTAAGAAAATTTTTGCCATTATTTTTATAAAAAGATATTTCTGTCATTTTCTAACTACGACAATACTTTCGTTGTGGGGTCCACCAATGATTGTGTCATCCTACGAATATTCCTGTTTAAACAAATATTCCCCGACCAATCGAATATTTTATAACCACTTGTTTACTTTGCAAAATTTGTAAATATTACCCACAACTATAACATTATATCAAATCCACACCATAATATTCAAAAATATATTTTGAGAAAAATTTAATCTTTATTCATAAAAGTTGGGGTCTTACACAACCACTCTCCTGCTTGAATAATTTTTCTTCCTTGGTAGATCACCTCTAAAGGTCAAACGCTTGGGTGGCTAACATGAATCAAAGGAAGTAACCAATACAGGTGAATTCGAGGAGAACACGAAGGATTAAGAGGTGAACTTATACCTGAGGAAGTTTGGATCTTCAAGAGTATAATTATGATTTTATACTCTTTTACAGATTGATAATCAAGCACAGAATTGATCATGGTTAATGGTTTGCAAGAAAATTTTAAAATCCTATTTTATTACGCTTCCGTTTTGTTTATGTAATTTGATTGCATGTATATGTTTCTAGCAAACCTCACAGTGATATCAGAGCCTAATCGTGTGTTAATTGTCAATCTTTATGATTCTATATGTGTATAATATGCGATTGGATCGGATTCTTGGGCAACAGGAAAAAAGTTTTCGCTTTTCGCGATCGGGTAGCGATTGCACTGCTACCGTATCCGCTTTCGGATGAACAAAGTCAAAATCAACTGCTACTACTAAAATGAGTTTTTGCCTTTGCGGTAGCACAGCCTCCGCCACGACTTTAGTGGTATTCTCGCGCGCAATTGCTACCAAGCGAATCAAAAAACTTTTGTTTTTCTTCAATTAAATAAATTGTTTATTTAATTGATAAAATATTAAAATAAAGGAGTTTATTTTATCTTAAATATAATTTTAAATTGCTAAAATTAAAAAGTTTAATTTGAATTTGGTTTTTGATTAAAATAAAAGAGTTTATTTTGTTTCAAAACTAAAGTTTAGCAAACTTTTTCCCATTAATTAATATTGATGCATATATGGAATGGAAATTTTATTCATGAGATGAATGTTATTTATTGATGCATATGTTGATATGTATGATAATAAATGGGATTGATTATGGACCATTGACCAATGTGATTGGATTTTATTTTAGTTGCATGCATGAATGTATGAGTTTTATTAAATGGGGTCTGCGTACCTCGTCTTCTCTAAAAAAAATTATGTAAAATTCTATCTCCCTCTTATGTACTTCCACTTGACTGTTGATCAAGATTTTATTTAAATTAAATTGTAAGACCCCAACTTTTTATAAATAAATTCAAATTTCCTCTATTTATTATTGTGAATAATATGGTGTTAATTTGATATAATACTTTGGTTATGGGTGAAATGTGAAAATTTTGTAAAATAAGCAAGTGGTTATAAAATATTCATTTTGTCGGGAAATATTCGGTTGCTCGTGGAATATTCTTTTGCTATCTGGGAATATTCGTATTTACTCATAAGCAAATGCCCATTTAGGGCCCCATAACTGATAACTCGCTTAATGAAGAAAACGACAAGTTTGAGTTTTTATAAATAAATGAGTAATTGTTACCATGAACACTGTTGGAATACCTGGTGGTTAAAATACAACAATACGCGTGGTTGGACAGTAGCACACGATATTGCACAATATTTTTGAATTTATTGATTCTTACGTAAAAAGACACTACTCAATAATTATTACAGTAATTACTGTTCAATATTTTATTTTATTATTTCAATAGTTGTCACTACACAGTATTTCCCATTATCAGATCAATAATTCATATTATTTGAATAATATTATTAGATAGCATTATTGGCAATGTTTAAGGAAGTTCTGTCTATGAAAGGGGTTTGGTCACCTAATTGCGCGCCAATAAGGAGAAATCCTTATCGGAAAGCCCCCGCTTTCCTAGGAACAACCTGGTTGTCATAATAGTGATTCTGTAATATTATTTGTGAATAATTAATTATTGATTTATATGATAAATAAATATTTATTTTATGTTGATATAAATGATGGATATATTTATTGTGGTTATAAATGATGGAATTAATGTTGAGGTATTTTATCAGTATTTTGTCGGAATGAAGGTATTAAAAATCGTCCGTATGTGGATTTCGGGCATTTTCTGTTTGGAATTTAGAAAAACTTTTTTCTATAAAGTTGTAGAGAATTCGATTTTCTATGGAATGAACATAAAATTCGTATTTTTCTGATAAAAGGGCTATTTATTATGAATTATTAAAGTTTCGAAAATAAATGTTTTTATTAAAAACATGGTGGGCCCCACTTTTGGTTGGTGAGAAATAAAATGTGCTGGAATTTATTTTCAAAAGTGGTGGGCGTGAATAGTAGCAGGTAAAGCCATCAGTAGCGAGTTAAGTTACCACTATATGGCGTTTCTAAGCATTTTCCTATAAATAGGGTGCTTAGTTAGAATTGAAAATCACACCAAAAACAAGTTTTCTCTCTTTCTCTCTCTATATTATCGAGCGTATTTTGTGAGTATTTAGATACTTTGTGAGTTGCTATTCAGTGCAAGTTTTCTTTAGCCTTATACCGATATTCCGATCAGAAGTACTGCTATTTTGAAGTAAAGGATGTTATTTTTTTTTGCGTAATGATGTCATTCTTTCAATATTATTATACCGAAATATTGGTATGGATTTTATTATAGAATTTCTACCTTTTTGTGTCGAGGTTACTATTCACGTATACGACACTATACACGTATACGACACTATTCACAAATACGACACTATTCACTAAAAAAAATGAATTTTTTTTTTCTTTGTCCAAGTTGTCTATTATGGTTAATATCTTTGATTGTATCCATGTTTTGATCTTTATTCTTGAATTTTTCTCCACAATTGATTATTATAAGGTATTTTTGAACTTGGATAAACTAAAATACGAATCCCTAATCTTTGATCTTTTATCTCACTGGATTTGTTTTTTTTAAGATATTTTTTATCATCCTCAGTCCTAAATGATGATATTACAGAATATTTTTGGCCTGTAATGCAAAGATGAATGATTACCTAATGAATATCTTTGGCATGTAGTGCAAAGATGAATGATTACCTAATGAATATCTTTGGCCCGTAGTGCAAAGATGAACAGGTGTTGAGATGAACATGACCAACTGGTGATACAAATAAATATCTTTGGCCTGTAGTGCAAATATGAATATTTGATTCAAGATGTATATTGATTGATGTTACAAGGATAAAATATTGATGATGAACTTTTAAATCTTAGAAGATAGTAGAATTCATTCTCTACTTGACTCTTCTAATGGATTGTTGTTTCCGCTGTAGTTGTTGATCTAAAACTTGTTGTCTATTATGTTCTATCAGATTTTTCCATGTTGAAGACTAATGATAAATTGTTGTATATTATCTTAGTCATAATATTCTTTACTGGGCTAGTTGAGCTCACTCTTTTCCTTTTTGTTCCATTTTTCTTCTCAAAAGGTGAGAACATAGCAGGAACTAGTCGGGGTATGGAGTGATGGTTCAAGATAGTTGTTTTAGTAGTCCTCACTCTTTTGTAAAATAGTGTACCAATAATTATAATGAGGACTCCTTTTGAGTTTGTATAATGTCTATTAGACAATATTTGTATTCAAACTCACAGTATATGTGTTGTCGTATTTTGCACGATAATTGTTTTACTAAAGTTGTATTTGTTTCTGTAACATGTATTTGGCGACTCAGAATGGGTGATGTATACCTATTTTGGGGGCGTCACATAAATAGTTTATGTAATAGGATTAGTCAGAATTATCTTGAAGAATTGGAGACCAAAGAACAAGGAGCGCATGAATACCCGTTTGTAATGGAGCCCATATTTAAATGTAATAGTTATGTTTAAATTTAATTCTTACACCCTAGGTTTGACTTTTGGTTCACTTGGTTACTCTAGTGAACCAAACTAGAATAAAAGTTCATAATCAATCCAGGTAGAATATAGTATTATATATGCATGCTTATATTATATATATATATATATATATATATATATATATATATTATGCAACATGCTTCGCATGTAAAATAATATGAGGCATATTATATATATATATATATATATATATGTGTGTGTGTGTGTGTGTGTGTGTGTGTGTGTGTGCATGCACGTTAAACAAGATGAGACAAATAATAACAAACCGCTCAAAAGAAATTATATTAAGTTGTAATGTTTAAAGATATTTGGAATATCGAACGTCGCCTTCTAGCATGATAAAAATACGAGAGTATTGAATATTTAATATGAGTTTGTTGTGCACACACAAGGCAAGTATTAAATATTTGAAATTTTGTTTTTATTGCATATAATATTTATAAGGAATTGAACATTATGAGTGCATATTATTCATTTATTTTGATTCCTTTATGTTTAGTTTTATTGCATGTTTCATGTGTATATGAGCTTATTAAGGTGTTTAATTATTTCAGGAAGAACTGAAGCTGAAATGAGGAAAAAGGGAAGATCATAGGGTTTTGAATGCTAAGATGGATGCATGGTCTTGGGTTGGGACTTAGATTTTATTGTAGATCTCTTCATTAGCTTTCCGGAACATCTTGAATCGTCCCAATCGGAGTTCATATTAAAAAGTTTTGATCTTTTTACTAGACGAACGTTGAAACTCAAAGTTTGGAAGTTGCAATTTGCATAGCAGTCACTTGGAGCCTGTTTTTGACCTCGATCCAGCTAGAATCTGTCAAATCTCAAAGAATGAAAGTTGTAGATCTCGTCGATATCTTCGTTTTGATAGGTAGAAGACTCAGTAACATCTCCCAGATCAAAAGTTATACACGTTTTCCCAAAGGACGTCGTAATAGGAAATGGAAATTCGCCCCAGCGAATTTGAGCGGGAAAATTGGAAAATCTTGAATTTTTAGAAAGTTTTAAAATGCAGATTTTGGCAAACTTCTACATGGAATTGGATTGATATTTCTATTAGCTTTAGGATTTCCTTTAGACTAAGATTTATTTCCAAATTAGATTCTATTTCTTTATGGAAACTACTTATGATTTGTAATTCTTTTAGGATTTGGATTTCTAATTCTCATTGGATTTAGGACTTTGTCTAGCACTATAAATAGAGAATGATAATAAGGGTTTTATTCATTCAATCATCTACTACATTCAATTATCAACTATCATCTATTGGAGTGCAGACTCAATAACATGTAAGGCTAGTTCTTTTCATTCAGTTCTAAAGGGAGGTGGAACCTTGTTACAAGTAATTGACTAATTGAGTATTATTATTTATTCCTTCTTGTATGAAATTTCTTTTGATAATTTCTTTTCATTGATTACATGGTAATTGATCTAATTAATTTGATATGACCAATTAAATTAGTTTGATCATTGTCATATGTTAGATTAAAATTGATATTTGTCTTCATCATAAGTAGCAACTTGGTAATACTAATTGTGGACAAGCTTTTGTGTATTGCTAAAATTATCAGAAAACAAGTTAAACAAATCGAGCTTATGTGTTTGTTGCTTGGATTAGCCTAATTCTCTATTTCTTAATACTTCTGTCATATTAAATCTAGAGAGCTTGTTCTAGGTTATATAACGGTTGAATCTGGTGAAGAGCTTATTTCATACAGTGAAAATCTAAGGAGATTTCTGAATAGCAGAGCTTATTGTTCTCTAAGGCTAATAATTTCATTGAAGGGAAAATAATAATAATTTGATTAATTGATTGTTGTACTTGGTGAAACTGAACTACAGAACTGAAGTTTTTATATATTTGGTTAACTTCATCATTAATTCTTGTTCTTTTTGTTTCAAAACAATTTTCAAAAACCCCCCATCTTTATTTTCTATCAAAATAGTAGTAGAATTCTAAAACGAACTTACTCTCTGTGGGATCGATCCTTGCTTACTACTATGCTAATTATTTTAATTTGAGAAGTGAAAGTGAGGTTAATTTAGGAGTGTCAACGATAGCTCCCAAATTTTGGCGCCGTTGTCGGGAACTAATTTGGCATTTTGTTTTTATTCTATTATTTGCTTTGTTTTTGTTTATGATTCGATCTTCTCAGGCTACTACATTAGATTTTGACCCAAAGATTGAGAAAACTACAAGGAGACTAAGGAAGCAAAATCAAAAAACTCAACAGTCTACTGCAGATTTCGCCGAGGCTTCTGCATCATCATCGAGCCTTAACATAGCTTTGGAGCTACTTTCCAATGAATCATCCACCAAATCCGATAAGGAAGAAGAGATGGCGGTTCTAAATAATAACAGAACTCTCAAGGAGTTGGCAACTCCTAATTTAAATCAGTAACCTTTGAGTATTGAATATCCTAATTTAGATGCTGCATTTGAACTTAAATTCGGACTAATCCATTTATTTCCTACTTTTCGTAGCCTTACAGGTGAGGACCCCTACAAACATTTGAAGGAATTCCATGTGGTGTGCTCCAACATGAGACCACATGGGATCACGATAAAGCAAATCAAGCTTAGATCCTTTCCCTTCTCACTAGCAGATCTGGCAAAGGATTGGCTATACTACTTGCCCTCAGGTTTGATACAATCTTGGGATGACATGAAATAATTTTTCCTAGAGAAATACTTCCTAGCCTCGAGAGTAGCAAACATAAGGAAGGAGATTTGTGGGATTAGACAATTCAGTGGGGAGACACTATACGAGTATTGGGAATGATTCAAAAAGCTTTTTTCTAGCTGTCCACCGCATCAAATAGATGAACAACATCTGATCCAGTATTTTTAGGAAGGGTTGGTACCGATGGATAAAAGCATAATCGATGCAGCTAGTGGAGGAGCACTAGTTGACAAGACACTAGAGGTTACAAGGAATTTAATTTCAAACATGGTAGCAAACTCGCAACAATATGGAACTAGAACAAATCATGCACCATTAAGGGTAAGCGAGGTAAGCACTTGTGATTATGGTCAACAAATTTCTGAATTAACTGCAATGTTTAGACAATTAGCTACAGGTCAACTGCCAGTTGCAAAGGTTTGTGAAATTTATCTACAACCCAATCACAATGGAGATGAATGCCTAACATTACAAGATGATAAGACTTTACAACAAGCCAATGCCATAGGAAACTACCATGCACCACAAAAGAATTATGATCCCTATTCAAACACATACAACCCACGCTGGAGAGATCATCCAAACCTTAGTTATGGAGGAAATAAGCCACCAACACAAGGAATGTTCCCGCCCAGACAGCAAGGGTTTCCACCGGCCCAACCTCAGTATCAACCAAGATAAGAAGCTCCTGCAAATAGTCGACAATCCATGGAAGAGATGTTTAAGGCATTCATGGGCAATCACAACAATTCATGGCTCAAAGAAAACAATTCATGAATCAGACACAACAGTTCCAGTAGGAGACAAAAGCTTCGTTTGAAGATTTAAGGAACTAAGTGGGACAACTGACTACAACTGTAAGGATATTGGAATCCAAAGGTTCAGGAAAATTTCCTTATCAAACAGTGGTCAATCCAAGGTAGAATGCCAGTGCCATAACTTTACGGAGTGGAAAACAAAAGGATACACCATCGGCCATCGTTGAGTTTGAAAAGGAAGCAGCAAAAGAGGAAACTGAAAAATCCAAGGTACAATCTAACTCTCCTTGTTAGCTTAAAAACATTCCTCTACCATTTCCCCCCAGAAATTCTAAAACTACAAAAAACGATGAACAAGATAAAGAAATTCTGGAAACTTTTAGGAAAGTAGAAGTGAACATCCCTCTCCTTGATACAATAAAACAAGTTCCACGGTATGTAAAGGTTTTGACAGAATTATGCACTAATAAAAGAAAATTACACAATAATGAAAAAGTCACAGTCGGGGAAAATGTATCTGTTGTTCTTCAAATAAAAATGCCTCCTAAATGTAAAGATCCGGGAATGTTTACAATCTCGTACAAAATAGGAAACACCAGATTTAAAAAGGCCATGCTAGATTTAGGAGCGTTAATTAATGTTATGCCTTTATCTGTTTATACTTCCTTAAATCTAGGTCCTTTGAAAAATACTGGTGTTAATATTCAATTGGCTGATCATACTAACACTTACCCCCGAGGGGTAATTGAAGATGTCTTAGTGCAGGTGAATGAACTAATCTTTCCTACAGATTTTTAAATTATGGACATGGAGGATGATACATCACCAAACCCTTCCCACATCTTGTTAGGAAGACCATTCCTAAAAACAACAAGAACCATAATTGATGTGCACAATGGGAACTTGACAATAGAATTTAATGGGGAAAAGATTCAGTTTAATATTTATAAAGCCATGAGATATCCTAGTGATGTGAATCATGTTTTTGAGATTAATGTGATTGACTCCTTAGTGCAGGAAACTTTTGAACATTTGCATAAAGACAACTTGGAGGTTACTCTCACCAACAGTTTGGACATGGACATAGACATGTAAGACGAGATAGAATGGCATCAAGAATTAAAGGAAACTGTGGCTGCCCTACACTCATTACCAAAATATTCAGATAAGTATCGAATTTTGTTGGATGACGGAACTAAGCCCTCGAGGAATGCACAACTACCAATGATGAAGGTTGTATTAGTAAGTTGTATTTGAATTCTGTACCATGTATCTGGCGACCCAAGATGGGTGATGTATACCTAATTTTGGGGGCGTCACAGTACTATTCACTCGATTACTATTCACCCGGGGTACTATTCATGACAAAAATTGATTTCTTTTCGGTCCAAATTATTTTTGGTACAATATTATTTTTGCATTTTACTCCACAAAGCAGTATCATGTTGACAATTTGGACGTTATTGATTTCTGGATAAATTAAATTATAAATCTTTAAAATTTTATCATTTGCTTTCATTTAATTGAATTCTTATATCATTGTCATCATCCTCATGCTTATATTATGTTGAAAGTCATCTGTGGCCGTAGTGTATAGATGGACTTGGTATGATTATGACCAGGGATTATTCGGTATAATCATGACCGTAATGTTACAATTGATGTGGTAAAAGTCATCATTGGCCCGTAGTGCATTGATAGACAGTTGTTGGCATGATCATGACCATTGATGAAAACACGAATATCCTTAGCCCGTAGTGCATGGGTAATTTGTGGTCGTGATACTAATGAATATCCTTGGTCGTAGTGTAGGGATGATGTGGATTATTAAGCTAAGTCTTAGTGATAAAACTGTTGATAAACTTTTTAAATCATAGAAGATAGTATATTTCATGTTCTACTTGACTCTTCTAATGGATTGTTTGTTCCGCTGTAGTTAAACTTGATGTCTATTGTATTTTATTAGTTTAACACTGTTGAAGGCTAACGATAATTTATTTTGCATTATCTTAGTCATAATATTTCTTACTGGGCAAGTTGAGCTCACCCTTTTCTTTCATTGTTCTCTTAAGGAAATGAGAATATAGCTGGGACTAGTCGGGGAACGGATTGACGGTCTAGATGTTTGCATTAGTAGTCCTCACTATTCTATAAAATAGTGTGATAATAAATGTATTGAGGACTCCATTTGAGTTTGAATACTGTCTAGAAGACAATATTCGTATTAAAACTCTCAGTTTATGTTTTGTCGTATTTTACACGATAGTTGTATTTGAATTTTGTACCATGTATTTGACGATTCAAGATGGTTGATGTATACCTATTTTGGGGGTGTCAAAGCAAATCTTTAATTAGATATTGGCGAACTATATAATGATGGTAATATAATTTGAAGAAAATACTAGGAGATACTAATTTAAACCAAGACCTAATTTATTTTGGTGATTAACTAAATAACTGTTTGCTAAAATATTGTCTTTTTCACATGCAGAATTTTGAAAATGTCACACTCACTAATATCACTGCATAGCATATTGGATGCTAACAAACTGATCGGACCGAATTTAACGGACTGGTTAAGAAATTTGAGAATTGTTCTCACTGCTGAAAAGCTTTCTTATGTCCTAAATTAGCGCGTCCACAAAAACTTTATCAACGACCTCTCGATGAAGAGATTGCTACTTTTAAGAAGTAGCAAGATGATGCATCTATGGTTCAATGCATCATGCTCGCATCCATGAGTAACAAGCTTTAGCGTCAGCATGAAACTATGGATGTTCCTACTATATTGCTACACCTCTAAGAGTTGTATGGTGAGTAAAGTAAGTTAACTAGATATGAGATATCTAAGGAGCTCTTTCGATCTCGGATGACCAAGGACACTGCTGTTAAGACTCATGTCCTAAAGATGATCAATATGATTGAATGTCTTGGACAACTTGGGTTCGTCATTGATGGGGAGTTGAGTCAAGATTTAGTCTTGCAGTCACTCCTTGAAACCTTCTCACAATTTGTTGTGAATTTTTACATGAATAAGTTGAACGTCAACTTGCCTGAGTTACTTAACATGTTGAAAACTGCTGAAGGTCACTTCCCATCCAAGAAACACCAAGTCTTACTGGTGAATGATTCTTCCAAGAAAAGGAAGAGGCCAATGTATCTTCTGAAAAGAAGAAATCCAAGAAGGTTAGGGGAAAAACGAAAGGAAAGGATAATAAAAAACCTGATCCAAATAGCAAAGGAATATGTTTCCATTGCAACAAGTCATGTCACTGGAAGAGGACTGCAAGGAGTTCCTTGTGGAACAAAAGTAGAAGAACCTTGGAGAAGTTTCGACTTCCAATCAAAGTTTGTTCATGATTGAAATTAATTTTTCTGAAAGTCAAACTTCTACTTGGGTATTAGATACCAGCTATGGTTCTCACATATGTAATACTATGCATGGACTGGTCAGAAGTAGAAAATTGAACAAGGATGAGGTAGGAAATATAGTAAAGATTTCTGCATTAGCTGTAGGGACTTATTGTTTAGCACTTTCTACGAGCAAGTCCATTAGATTAAATAATTGTTATTTTGTTACATCACTTATAAGAAATATTATTTCAATTTTTGTATTGGATATGGATGGTTTTGACATTATAATAAAGAACAATAGTTGTTCTATTTATAATAATAATGTTTTATATGGTATTGGTAGTTTGCGAAATGGACTTTACATAATTGACTTGTATAAAAATATACTTCAAATTTAACAAACTAAGAAAAGAAAAAAAGATGTTGTTAAAGTAACTAGTGGTCTTTTCTATTAAATGGGACAAGAAAGAATAGTTTTATCAATTTTGCACCTTTTTAAATGTCTCACTATAGACACAAATCAAATGAAGTTGTATCTTATTCTCCACAACTAAGGGAAACGAATTACACCTTCTATTTACTTAAATTATGTCCACTAATAAATTTTATTCAAAGTCAAACTTGACAATAATTAAATCTCCAAAATATAAAATAAGATGAAATTTCTAACACTAGTTATATACTCTATGAGCTATATTCCTTTTCCATTATAATTAAATATTTATTTAATATACTATATTAAAATGTAATTCGATAAAAATTAATTATGTGTTACTTTTCTGTCAGTCTTCCTTTTACGGAGTATGGTTGATAAGTCACGTCATTCTAATTGCATGCGTCAACTATTTACTTTTGAGTTTACACTCTTCTTCTTCTTCTTCTTTCTTTTTTTTTTTTCCTTTTTCTTCTCTCTATTTAGATAAAAATTAACACTTTTTGTAAATCTAATAATTTCTCTTTTCTTTGTTGAGTTTATTTTTTCCTATTGTAGTACTTGTTTTCTATATGATATATAATATTACTGATTTCTTTATTTTTGTGTGAGAATTTTATTATCACAAGAGTTTGCTTTATTTTTCAACATATATCATTTTCCTATATTAATTATGTGAAATAAGTATATCAATACCACTATTGATGTGCCAAAGAAAATTCCAGAAGCTCTCAATAGCCATTTCCTATTTATTTTTTCTATATTTTATTTCAGAACGAAAAATCCTTTCTTGGAGGCTAATTTTAGACCATGGTCCTGGTCCCACACACCCCCGAAAGTGAAAAATACCAGTCAATTTTAAGTGATTGGAATCTAGTGGGCTATATTGCTATTCCATCACCTTCATTATTATTATTATTATACACACACTCCATTCTTCTTCAATAGTTTGTCTGGGTATACATGAAGTACGGATTTGGGATTGCTTTTTCAATGATTCAACCCAAAAGTAATTTAAAAAAAATATTTTGTGTTTGGTAATAGAAATAAGTATTTAAAATGATAATAAAGTATAAATTTTTAGAGTTGATGATATCAGTTATAGGGTATCATCGCAACTGGTTGTTAAGAAACTATTTCAGCAATTTAAAAAAAAAGAACAAGCCAGTACAAATTGTAGTGGCTTTAACAATTAAAAAAGGACATATCGCTACAACTTGTAGCGGTTAGGACAACTTCAACATAATAATATTAATAATATTATTGATACTAATATTAGTATTAATACTATTAATATTAATATTTATTTTGTAATATTAGTATTAATAATATTTATATGAATAATATTAATATTAATAATAGTAATAACTAATATGAATATTAATACTAGTATAAATATTATTCTCATTAATATAAATATTAATTAAATTAATATTACTAACTTATATTAATTCAACTATGTAGTTCTAATAATTTACTCCCTCTACTACCTAATTTACTTATAATAAAACCTAATATAACCTAATATATGAGTAAATTAGAGCGCAGTAATGAGTAAATTATTGAAACTACATAGTTGAATTAATATAAGTTGGTAATATTAATATTATTAATATTTATATTAATAAGAATAATAGTAATACTAGTATTAATATTCATATTAGTTATTACTATTACTAATATTAATATTAATATTAATATTATTTGTAGACACTCGAAATTTTCTTTTCCTGTTACTAACTATGCAGGAGGGCAAAAATATCTTTTTCACACTCAATAGGTAACCCTGGAGGACCACAACATCAATTTCAACCTCAGAGATAACCCTGAGGATATTCAGAGTCAACAACATGACAACCTTAGAGATAACCCTTAGAAAAAACTGCTACAACTGCGAAAATCGGAGATAATCCCGGGAGGGGCAAATGGACATTTTGCCAACTCAACTTCACTTCAAATCAAATACACTCATTTCAACTCAAATTGCTTCAAAAAAAGTCCCACAAGAACAATATCTTAACTGTGGAGCACAAATTACACAAAACAGCTCATCGGATTGCCTGACAGAAACCCTGAAAAGCTATTTCAGTCATGGACCCATCTTCCCGGAATAAAAAAATGGCATATCATATGTCATTGTGTAGCTCTCGGAAAGAGCTTTTCGGAATGGTATGACACGCTTCCATCGGACTCCCGGATTAAAAGTTATGAAGGTCCGAGCGAACAGCGCGTTGTCCGAGTGTACATACTTTGACACGGTGGGACCCACATTGCTGGGCATCCTGGGCATCCCGGGCAGCCGCAGGTAGACCTGCGGCACCCACCTCTATATATAGTGAGCTTGGGGTGGCCTTATTTGGAAGAGAAATAGTGAGGAAACCCTGTCCAATTTGCTTTGTGCACACTATAAACTGAGTACTTTCTTATTTCAAACACTTTTGAGCTTATATTCTGTCATATTTTTACCGGCGGCAGCCTAGTGTTCATCCATTTAAAGTTATTGAAGTCTTCTTTGGCAGTCCACTATAAGTCTTCTCACACACTTTAAAGCATTTCTCTTTATCTTTGCACACACCTTTCTTCACGTTAAGAGTCGTGGCGTGTGTATGCCCGGACTTCGGTCCGTGGTTTCATTTCAGTTTGTATATATATATATATATATACACACAGTTATATATATATTTATATATGCACTAACATTATCGAGTTATGCTTCGATTGAGCCTAGACTTACGTATGGAGCGTTTATTTGCTTTCTTATATATATATATATCAACTGTTGTCGGAATTTGTTCGATGAGCCTGGATTTTACATCCGGTGCATTTACTACTTTAATATATATATATATATACTTCTATATATCAACTGTTGTCGGACTTTGTTCGATGAGCCTGAATTTTACATCCGGTGCGTTTACCGATTATATATATATATATATATATATACTTAATCACTTTGGAGTTTACTTACGTGGCGGTTGATAAATCTTCTGACTTTCTTTACTTTTTCGTCTGCTTGGAGTCTACTCAAGTGGCGGTTGATTACTTTTACAGCTTTATTTACATTTACGATTACGCCGTGGAGGTGTTTGAGGTGGTGATCATGTATATATATATATATATATATATATATATATATATATATGAAATGGATCAGTCGGACTTGATCAAAACGGATCCAATTTTTTTTTTTTGCTTTTTTTTAAAACAACTAAAAAAAATATCTAATATTTTATGGAACCAGAAATTTTCCATAATACAATGTTTTTGGGCATGATTTGAATACTTATACCAAAAAATGGTGGTACAGATGCACAGCATGTGTACGTACATCATTTTGTTATACGTGCAAAATCACACCCAAAACAACTGTATTATGAAAAATTTCAATTCCATAAAATATTAAATTTTTTTTAGTTGTTTTAAAAAAAAGCAAAAAAAATAAAATAAAAATGTCCAAATTTTGGTCTTTGTCAAGAGTCCTGACTTGATCAAGCCTATATATATATATATATATATATATATATATATATATATATATATATATATGATCATGATTGATTCTCTTGAATCTAGATTGATTCCGTGATGGGCATTTTTAGTCTGTAAGCATCTTGTAAATTTATTCACGGTTGTTTGGATTTCCTCGGATGGTTTTCATGCCCGCGAGGAGTTCTAAGCCTTTGCTTTATATTATTTTCTCGAAGATGTTTACATCTCAAAAATTAAAAGCAATCCAGCGGAACACTTAATAAAAAATGGGAGTGTAAAAGGTTTCAATTACTATTGAGCACAAGGGTTTGAAAAAACCTCTTTTATAAAATATCACTGGCATATCTTATTTAAAATTGAATTTTTACACAAATTAAAACCCTGTGTATATAGGTGCGAACGAGGCCTCGCACTACTTTCATATAAATAGCACATTGATCCACACAAACACACACACATTCATATAACGGTTTCTTGAAAAGAAGCGCTCACCGTGGTAACACGGATGTCGGGGGGTGCCTAACACCTTCCCTCCGCATAATCAAGTCCCCGAACCCTAATGAATCTCGGTTTCACAAACCCGTTTAGCAGTGTCACACCACTTTGGGTCAATGTACAAATCTTTTCTCGGTTGTGTTGGTACAACCATATAAAAAACCAACTGGCGACTCTAACAGTCCAATCGTCGACATATACATGTCGGACCTTTTTCACTTGTTTTTTCAAACAAATCTCACCTAACATGAGAATACCAAAGAACAAGTAATGAAAAGGGACAAATAAAAATCCCGACGTCGACACACATCGACACACATTATTCATATAAATATTGTCGACGTCGGGATTTTTAGTTTTCCCTTTTCGTTACTTGTTCTTTAATTACATGATGTTAAAAAAAAAAATGTGAAAAAATCCGGCATGATAATATCGACGATGAATGACCAAGAGTTGCCGGTTGAATTTAAATGGTTGTACCAACAAAAAATATTGACTACGATCTTCATGTGACAAAGGTTTAACAAAATGAAACCGAGACTTAGCTGCGATAGAAATTAGCACCCCTTTATTACCGACTACGGTAACCGCTATTTTTCAAGAATACCAAGGTAATATGTGCGTGTATGTGTAATCGTATTGAAGTAGTAATGGCTGAATCGTACTTATATAATACGGTTTAAATTTATGTAAAATTATTTTTGCGAATATGGTAGTGATATTTTATATTTTGGACCACTTGTGGTTGATGGGACCTTTACACTTCTATTTTATTAAGTATTAAATTGCTTTTATTTTGAGATGCGAAAACATAAATGAAAATGTGCAAAATAATGAAACTCTGGGTATCAAAAGGCATGAATCATCTCAATGATCTGTCCATCCGCGAATTCGAAAATCTAGATCTCACGTGATGTGATGATTCTAATTTGTATGAAAGCGATTTAGCAAGTATATATATATATATATATATATAAGCTATAAATATATATATATCTGGACATGATCATACCACCACGACACCTCCATGGGGATCAAAAAATATAAATAAAATTTATAAAAGCCATCAACCGCCACGGAGGAAACTCAAGCGAGGCGAAACGTAAAGAAAAGTCAGTAAAGCGATCAACCGCCACGAAGTAAACTCCAGACGGAGACGATATATATATATATATATATATATATATATATATATATATATATATATATATATATATATATATATAAGCATAAGTAAACGCTCTAGATGTAAAATCAAGGCTCATCGAACAAAGTCAGGTGACGGTTAATATATATAAGTATATATATATTAAAGCAGTAAACGCTCCAGACCAAAGTCTAGGCTCATCGAATAGAGTTCGACAATAGTTAATATATATAAGTATATATATATTAAAGCAAATAAACGCTCTAGACCAAAGTCTAGGCTCAATCGAGGCATAACTCGATAATGTTAGTCCATATATATAAATATATATGTATATACAAACTGAAATAAAACCACGGACCAAAATCCGGGCAAACACACGTAACACGACTCTCAACGTGAAGAAGGGTGTGTGCAAAGATGAAGAGAAATGATTTAAAGTGTGTGAGAAGGCTTACAGTGGGCTGCCAAAGAAGAATTCTATATCTTTAAAGTGGATGAACACTCAGCTCCCGTCTGTACTAAAGTAGCTATATGTGAGCTCACAAGTGTTTAAAATGAGAAGACACTCAATATAGGGTGAGTACGGAGCAAATTTGACAGGGTTTTCTCGCCTTTTTTTCTTACAAATGGCCACCCCAAGCCCTCTATTTATAGAGGGGAGCCACGTGTGTACTGCGGTGGCCAAGTTCTACACGGCTTCCTTGAGTCCGTCGTCATCTCAGCGATGCGTGCACGCAACCTTTGTAATGTCTCACTCAAACTTTTAGAATTGTAATCCAGGCATCCGACTAAGGTATATAAGACCTATTTCGGACCGTCATTGTCCAGAGTTACACAATGGCATGGGATTAGAGGTTTCTGAAAGTCGGGGAAGATGGGGCGGGTGCCTCCGGTCTTCAAGCTTCAAATTCTATCCATTACCCTGCGTAATAGTCACTTGGGATTGGTTTTCCTTGATTCTTGTGGGACATTATTGTGTAGAAATGTATGTATGGAATGTTGAGATGGCTTGATGTGGCGTCAAAGTGGCAAGATGATGGCCCCCCTCATGGGTTATCGCCCGTTTGAAATTTTGAAAGCGGCGTTGCTCGTCGGGGTTATCTACGAGATTGGGCTTCTATGCAAGTGTTGAAGGTCCTCAGTGTCATCTTTGAGGTGTGTCTGTCTTCCCGGGGTTATGTTTGGGTCTTGTACTGAGTGCCGAGGTTGAAGCTGATTGCATGCATTTGAAACAAACATTTCTGTGGTTAATGCCAGAACTGCATTCCTTGGGGTTATTACCAAGGTTGGTAAATGCTACTCCCAGTGTTGGGAATGAGACTGGATACCTCGGTGTTATCTCAGAGATTAATCAGTTTTCTCCGGTGGAATTTCCAGTATTGGAACTGCATGCCTCGGGGTTATCTCCGAGGTTGGAACGGTTATTCCCGGTGTGTGTTAGGGGTTGAGGCCCGAACTTAGCTAGTATCCGGTCTTGATGTGAAGCATGTCTTGGGGTTATCTCGAAAGACAGATCGCCTCCCCGCGATGTCGGGTGACAAGTGTGCAAAAAATTTTTGAGTGTCTACAGATGCCCCTCTTTATCATATTCATGCAATGCAATGCATGGTTATGATAAAGAATCCTAGAAACTTGAAATACAACATGATGCAAATGTATGATGCATGTGTGCGGGGTTGTTGTCCAACATGATGGGGATGATTGTTGGCTCCTTGTAGCTTCTACCGGGGATTGGCAACTATGACCCGATTGGATGCGTGATCCAAATCTTTTAGGATGTTGACTTTGGGGCTATCACCAAAGTCCTTAATCCTTGATACATACTTGATTCCGACGAAGTGCCTCTTATGTGTAAGAGATCTATGGGGATAAAGCTTTTTCTAATTGAGGATGTGTATAACATATCCCATCATCAATCCTCCTTGATGATGTTGACCTTTCCTGGTTTGTATAGCCAGGATATGTCAAGGTTCTGTTGGATTTAATGCCAAAAGCATATGCTTTCAGGGTTTCCTGACCTCGCTGATATGTGTATCAATGGCGGAAATCATCAGATGGCTTCTAATGCTTCATTGGATTTACTTGCCAATGGTTACACTGATGTCAAGGCTGCTTGACCTTCGTTGATATGTGTGTCAACAGATGATATTGTGTGATACCCCCGCCGGGGATCTCTTTTTGAGATTACGTGATGCCCCCGTCGGGGATCTCTTTTTGAGACTGCGTGATGCCCCCACCGGGGATCTCTTTTTTAGACTGCGTGATGACCCCACCGGGGATCTCTTTTGATAGGCCTATGTTAGTTATTGGGTGTATGTGCCCCATTCTCGCTATATCTTTTTATAGGCCTCTGTTAGTAGTAGTAAACGTCATGTGCTCCATTTCACAATATTTTTAGTATGTCATGAGAGATGATGTATTAAATGATGATATACTTAGGAATGTATGCACAGTTTTTCATTCCGTATATCATATTGTCATCTATTATCTGCAATGCATGTATCATGTTATGCATATGTATGCATGTCCAGAGATATTCAGCATTGACCCCTGGATGGTCTTATGACACGGCTCGTACAGATGTCTTCTTCGACCGTTAGCCATATTGATCATACCCCACCATTTTTTGTGGCATCTGGTATGTGATCATGGTATGATATCATGTCACCATCAGACAGGGTGATCGTAGATCCTTTGTTGTTGCATACTATGACCCTGTTGATATTTTAGGTTCCCACAGGATTCGTGGATGGCATGCTAGAGCACTAGGTATCAGAGAGGTAGGTTTTCCGATTTGGGACCCAGATAGGCCTTGCATGTATATGGAGTATGCACGGTTGACGATGCTGCCACTGGACAGGCCTTGCATGTATATGGCTTCGGGGGACATGAGTTAACGGTTCATGACCCTTACTGGACTGAGGCGTAGAGTTGTACAAGATGAGCTTACATCTGGCCACGTTATATCCCAGCGTTTTCTGTTTGACAGATTTGTCTCTGAGGATAGTTATACATGACATTCCGGGGATTTCACCACACCCAAGGATCATTGGCGTCTAGCTAGGGTGGATGTACTATTATTGTGTGTATTGTCATATGTTTATATGTCATGGTATATGGATGAGTTGGACATAGGAGTTATCATGGCAGTGAGAGCTCTCAGGGAGGGTCGTACCATCATACCGATAATTATAGCAGAGACTTTGAGGTTAGCAACATCTTTCGCACTTATCAAGCGAAGTGTTCTGAGCTGCTCGGTCATCTTTGTATGTGTGGTTTATGTCACACTTGAGACCGATCGGCACTTTTAGACGACATGAGTATTGTTTCGCCAATGATATAGCCATGTCATACTCCTTTCAGCCTGTGGAGTGTTTGGACGCTATGTCTTGGTCGGTATTTTTGACGAAGATCAGTGATCCGTTTAGTATACTGCCGTGCTCAGGGCTCAGCTCACCTTACAGCTTTATTACTCACGCTCCGGGCATGGATTATCTCCCTCTGGCTGGTTTGAGGGGCATGAATACTTATCACCTGATGACTATGATGTCGCAGTTTAACCAGTTTTTGGATTTTCATCCTTTCGAGGGGGCGCTGGGCCAGCGTTTAGCTTCTCTCTATCTTTCAGCAGAGGACCGATCCCGTGTGTATGCTTGTTGGGATCAACGTGAGATAGTTGCTTTATCTGTTAGCCATTCGGGATGTTCACCAAAGTATTCAGCATGGATGGAGACAGAGACTGCATCCACTGTGGTAAAATCCATATTGCCGAGTAGTGATTCAGACGATGTAGAGTCCATGGAGGACATTGATTCCCACATCAAGGAGGAGTTACTTGTCGGGTTGCCAGCATCTCCTTTAGATTCCCCCAGTACTGGTACTGTTGTGTTTCAGCATTCAGCACAGTTCTTTGAGCAAAGTTTTCATCTGATGACCTTCGAGAGAGATCAGGCTAGAGCCTTGATGTTGACAGCCCTTGATGGGAGAGACGCATCTCTATTAGAGAGAGACGATGCATTAGCTTGTAGAGATGCCGCTGTTGTTGAGCAGGATGGGGCCAAATAAGCCAGAGATGTAGTGATAGTTGAGCGGGATAGTGCCATATCTGCCCGGGATGTAGCTGTCATAGATAGTACTGCAGTGAGGTCCCTTACCACTGACATGATTGTAGACATGAGCACTTACATTGATGAGCATATGGTCACCATACAGATGGCTGCAGATCTGTTGGGTCGCGTGGATACCCTCATACAGGAGACTACAGCTTTGCCTCCTTTTTCTGAGAGGGATGCCATGTTGGGCTTGTTAGCTCATATATACCCTGACTTGTAGATGGGCTTGCATTTTCCTGCACAGACTAGCATATCCATTTTGTCATGTACAGTTTACATTGTGTATATCAAACAACATTATATATAGCAGCGAAATATATTTTTGATCACTTCTCTTTTAGATATGCTCTGATACTTGCTTGATATTTTGCCTGCTTCTTTAATACTTGTTATCTTGATGTATTCTGAATTCATCCTGGATGGATGGACATTGAGTTGTCTCTGGATAGTTCAGAATGGATCATTGATCTGTGTGTATCCCTACCATCTTTGGTGTCTTGGGACTGGTTTCTGTATGAAAATGTGGACAGGAGTGTGGCTTTCCTCTCTGAGATTGACCGCACCACAGATGGTCGCCAGTACTTCTATTTGTGAGAAGACTAGTTAATTCCATCTCTTATGGATTGGTGTTTCTCTTTGAGGCATAAACGCAACTTAGATGGTCACCGAATCTCCTATTTGGGAGGAGTTCAGGTAATTCCATCCCTTTGGTCTGAAGCCAAATGAAATGTGGTGGATTGAAGGATGATCCCAGTACCAGTTGACAAGTGTTTGTGTTTTGGTAGGGGGTGAGACCGAACCATAAATGGCTGCTTACGTACTCCTATTGAAGAGGAGATCAGGTCTGCGTAGTTCGAACCTGGTGTAAGAGGTTCAACGCTGTATGTGGCAAGAATGGTGTATGAATGTTTTTGTTGTTTTTGTTTTTGTAAAGAGAAGGGGGTAGAGATGTTTTTTTTGTTTTTGTTTTATTGCGACCGGGCCATATGAAATGGTTGCCTACGTACTCCTATTGAAGAGGAGATTAGGTCGGCGTAGTTCGCCCCTCGGGACGAGTTGAAAAGCTTGATCCCATGTGCAGCTCAGACTGCGGGGAAGATAAATTTTGATCCTAGGTTAAGGATAAACTACAGGTGTGAAAAGTTTGATCCCATGTTTGGGGGGACAAACTGTAAATATGAGAGGTTCAATCCCTAGTGGGATGACCCAAGTTGTAAGAACACAGTGAAGCCAGGCTGCTGGCTTAAAGAGTATGTTTCCCTGAGGGAAAGAGTGTGGAAAAGAGTTGCATGTGGTAAAGGGTTAAAGAACCAGAATGACTGGTGATCTGATGATCTAACACCAGGATGTTTGCTTGATGGTAACTTCAGACATAATACAATTTCACGGTGTCGGAGTTGATGAGTTGTGGAAATTCATCGCCGTCCATTTCTTGCAATCTGAGAGCACCTCCTGTCAATACTTCCTTGATAACAAATGGGCTTTCCCAGTTAAGAGCGAATTTTCCCTTAGATTGATCTTGGTTGTCAATGATCTTCTTCAAAACCAAGTCATGTTGTTTAAACTGCCGTAGCCGGACTTTTCTGTTGTAGGATCTGGTGATCGTTTGTTAATATAACTGACCATGGAAGATAGCCGCGGTTCGCCTTTCATTTATTAGAGATAATTGGTGAAACCTTTCTTGTACCCATTGGTCTTCCTCCAGCTGAGCATCTATCAACACTCTGAGGGATTCCATTTCCACTTCTATGGGGAGCACTACTTCCATCCCATAGGTTAATGTGTAGGGGGTTGCCCCAGTGGAAGTGCGCATTGAGGTTCTGTAGGCTAATAGAGTAAGAAGTAATAAGTCAGGCCATCCTTTGTGATTGGCGAACATCTTTTGCATAATCTTCTTAATGTTTTTATTAGCCCCTTCAACAGCACCATTCTTCTTCAGACGATAGATGATAGAGTTAAGATGTTTGATGTGGAATTTACTGCATAATTCCTCCATCATCTTGTTGTTGAGGTTCTTAGCATTGTCTGATACAATCACCTCAGGTTGTCCATATCGACAAATGACATTGTTCTGATGAAAGCAATAATGACTTCTTTGGTAACCCTGGGGAAGGAGGCTGCTTCTACCCACTTGGTGAAGTAGTCGATCATGGTGAAGATAAATTGATGTCCATTACTGGCTTTAGGCTCAATGGGCCCGATCACGTCCATTCCCCACATTGAGAAGGGCCAAGGCGAACTCATATTGTGGAGTTCCCATGGAGGGGCGTGCATAGCATTCTCATGAATTTGGCAATGATAACATCTCCTGACGTGGTCATTGCAGTCAACTTTGAGAGAGAGCCAGTAATGTCCTGTCCTGAGGATTTTCTTAACAAGGAGGGGGCAACTCATGTGTGAGCCACAGACTCCACCATAGATCTCATCCATAAGCCTTTGAGCTTGGTCTTTGTCTAAACATCTGAGGAGACCTTGTTCTGCATCTCTTTTATAGAGGGCATCTCCGCTCAGGTAGAATTTCATAGCAAGTCGATGGATCCGCCTTTTCTCATTCTGGCTCACCTCCGCGGGTGTAGATCCATCTCGTAGGCACTCCTTGATATGCTGATACCAACGACGATGGATGGGAGGTAGCTCATCCAATACTTCTCTAACGTAGTTCCCATAGGCTGGGGCCTTGTGCAGGGCAATTGTGACACTTGGCAAGTGTCCCTTGTCAGGTATGTAAATTAAGGAGGCCAAAGTTACTAATGTGTCTGCAAAGTCATTCTTATTACGAGGAATGTGTAGAAAGGAGATTTCTTCGAACTCCAAAACCATTTGTAAAACTTGTCGATGGTAAGGCAGCAAATGTAGTTCTTTGGTTTGATAGATTCCCGTGGATTGTTTGACCACTAACTCTGAATCTCTAAAGACAGTTAACTGCCTGATGCCCATTGAACGGGCAAGTTTTAGCCCCATGAGACGACCTTCATACTCACCAATTTGTGTTGTTGGTGCCGACAAACGCAATTTGATGGCGACGGATATCTGCTCCCCGTCTTGGATACTAGAACTACTCCAGCTCGTAACCTTCCATATTATGACTCCATCAAAATACATCTTCCATGTTTGGCGTGTATCGTCTTGATGGTGTTCTTTGAATCATTACCCTTCATGGGGAAGTATGTCTCAAGGGTTTGAAGTCCCACAAAAGTGCGGTGGCTAGTTGATCCGTAATTCCTTGACTTCGTGATGGACTTTTGAGTCACGTGAAGCGATGTCAAATTATTGTAGGATCAACTGCCATCTGGACAGCCGATAATTTAACATGGGTTTATTGAACACGTACTTGAGAGGATCCACGCGGGATATGAGATGGGTTGTGTGACCATGGAGGTAACCTCATGGAAGCCCATGCTAAAGAACAACAAGTCTTCTCAATCAGAGTGTACTTGTGTTCACTACTACTGAATCTATTGCTGAGGTAATAAATAGCTCGTACTTGGCCTCTATCGTCTTTTGTCCCGAAGATGCGTTCCAGCATGACATTGTCACTTATGGACGAATACATGAGCAGGGGGACATCATCCTGTGGGTACCAAAATGGGAGCTTTGACTAGGCTTCTCTTTTGATTGTGAAGGAAGGCCTTACGGCGATCATCATTCCATTTCATGGAGGAGTTCTTCCTTAACAACTTAAAGATTGGCTCACGAGTTGCGGTGAGTTGAGAAATGAACCTGCTAATGAAGTTGATTCTTCCCAAAAATCCCCGTATTTCCTTCTCTATCTGAGGAATAGGCATTTTCGTGATGGCTTGGATTTTGGTGGGATCTAGCTCAATCCCTTTGTGGCTGACTAGAAATCCTAGCAACTTGCCTGATTTTACGCCAAAGGCGCACTTGGCTGGATTCAACTTCAAGTTGTACTTACGCAACCTGTTGAAGAGCTTCCTGAGATGGTCTAAGTGGTCTTCCTTCTCCCGGGACTTGACAATGATGTCATCCACGTAGATCTCGATCTCTTTATGCATTAAGTCATGGAAGATAGCCATCATAGCTCGCTGATAGGTGGCTCCGGCATTGATGAGGTCGAATGACAACCGTCTATAGTACAAGGTTCCCCAAGGTGTGATGAAAGCAGTTTTCTCACGATCTTCCTTAGCAACCATGATCTGATGGTACCCCGCAAAGTAATCAGCAAAGGAGTACATGCAGTATTGAGCAGTATTGTCATTGAGAATGTGGATAAATGGCACGGGAAAGCTATTCTTAAGGCAAGCTTTGTTCAAGTCCCGATAATCCACACAAACTCGCACCTTTCCTCCAGGTTTAGGCACATGAACGATGTTGGATATCCACTCAGGATATATGGACACCATGATGATGCCAGCTTGAAATTATTTCACAATTTCTTCTTTCACCTTTAAACTCCACTCAGGTTTCAATCGCCTGAGCTTCTACTTGACTGGCTTGAATCCCTCTTTAATGGGAAGGCGATGAAGGACAATGTCAGTGAACAAACCCACCATATCTTCATGAGACCATGCAAACACATCCTGAAATTGGGTTAGTAGCGTAACCATGTCATTCCTTTGGTTTGGGGTAAGATCTGAACCAATCTGGATTAACTTAGGGCTTTTTAAGGTCCAAGATTGAAGGAAGTGATTTGATCAAGGTTGGGTTTAGGTTTATCTTCAACCCATTCTTGAATTTCTAGAGGCACCTCAATGTCCTCATGTATTTCCATCAAGGCTGAATTTATCTCTACATCAAAGTTACAATCTTTGTGGAGAAGAGGCACCATATCAGCAAGTACATGCACATCTAAATTCAGGGTCCAGAAGCAAAATATGCTTTCACTTAGTATATATGAAATGATTTAATCATACACAGTGTTAGCATATACTGACAAAAATATTTATTATCTTGCATGAAAAAAAATGCGATTCACGATATCTACAGGGCAAAAAGAGTTCCTGCCCGTTTTACCCTTGTCGACCAATACAAGGAGTGTTGTTCCATTGGCAAGGGCAAAGTCCGGGTGGACTGCAGTGATGGAGGGGCTGTCATCGTCCTTCCTATCCCGAATGATGACCATTATGTCTGGGAAATCATCGTCTGGGGTGTATCTATATGTATGTTCATCATGAACGATGATGCGTATGCCTGACATCATTCTGACGATATCTTGTTTGATTCTTCGTTCCTCTTCTTCCACTGCGGGATCTGGAACAAAGACTTCTTTCACCTTCACCGGTACCGGCTTGGGAAATAACATAGCCATTAAGTTGGCTGGCACCTTTATCGGAGGTTGTGCGGACTCAGAATTCGAAGATGAAGATAATCTCCATGTGGCTGAAGCTGAAGGAATCTGTTGACGCTTAGGAGGATTCCTATGACTAGAATCGCGTAATAGCCTAGTCCAATTTGTCCCGGTTGATTGGATACTTGAATGGGGTGCTTGATACCCTGATGATCTTTACCCAGACCTTATCCCGGCTGATGACCCACTGACATCATTTCTTGAGTAGCCGACATTACTTCGGCAGAAATCTTGGGTACGGGAAATGGCATTCCAATAGCATGGTACTGATTGTTGCTTACTTCCAAGGCATGAAAACTGACCAGAACATCTGAATTAGCATTGATATATGGTATGTAACCATGTTGAGGACATTCCGGTTTAGCGTTGACCGTGACTAGGCTATTGTTGATAATGTATTTCAGTTGTTGATGAAGGGTGGAGGGGACTGCCCCAGCCATATGAATCCACGGTCTTCCCAAGAGCAGGTTGTATCCTGAATCTATCTTGAGTACGTGAAAAGACAGGCAGAATGTTTGGGGACTATAACGACCCCAAAATTCATAAAATTTAATTCTCGACTTCGGTCGTTAATAATACATTCAACCTCTAATTTTACATCATTAAATGATAATTCAACCATTGAAAATTGTGGAATAATTAAAATTTTCTATTACAAACTATTCTCATTCCCAAAACCTTCAACCTTTACATCTAAATATCTCAGAATCATTTTTAATACTACAATAGTTTACATCGCAAAACGATATTACAATTCAACATTAATACATTATTCGGAACCTTAAACATGGTACAAATAATAATAACACAACCAAAGTGTGTAAATCTTCAATATTACATCTGATTCATGTCTTTCAAGTAACACATAACTTTACCTTGAATCTTGAACCTGCAAAAGTGGTTATTTGCAAGGTTGAGCTCGACAACCCAAAGAAAATCTAACGGCTTTTCATGCATCACGTGTACATAATAACATGCTCAACATATATCCCATAATCATTGGACTAACGTAACATACACATTGCAGTTCACATAACAAGTATAAAGATTGAGTTCCTTACTCAATCAACATTCATCATCATAGTCATACATTGACTTTAATGTTTCATACTTTCAACATATATTTATGATATTTGCAATAAAGATTTAAAACAGTTCATCATCAAGTTCACATAACAAATAGGAACTGAAAGACTTGCCTTGATCGTTGTTTACCAATAACAGTTTAACAACTTACAGATATCTGCACTTCACATGCCCTACACAATTATATAATCATTCACATTAACTATTAGTCACATAACAATGAATAGTAGTTATAATGTAAACTTTACTCTACGTCTCATAACCCTTCCTATCATAAATACACAATGTTTAATTTGATTGTGTTAACTTTCAACTTATATCTCACTGTATTTCATATTTGAAATTCATTCAACTGTTTAAGTTTTGCTAAGACTACTTATTGGTTTTATATTAACACTATTCAATATCTTATAATATTTATTTTATTTGATTTAAAACACTTTTTACGTTCATTATCACTTATCATGGTGTTTCAACGTTTATTCGTCACACACCCAATTTGTCTCTCTTGTTTGTGCTTAGTATGCGTATACAACTTATCTAATATATCATTTATTAATGTTAAGCATCAATATACTTCATAATATTCATGTTCTATAACTTAGAACAACATCTTTTATCGTCAAGATCACTACACTTGCATACGTGTATGCCCAACGCCCTCTGATTGCCTCCGAAAACACAACAGTCCTACAGATGACCATTTTGACCCCTGTTACAGACCTCAAATTGCAAAACTTAAAGAATAAAGTTGTAGGTCTATTCGTCCTCGTTTAGGATCATCCTGAATCACCTCAATCGTATGAAAAAGTTATGACTATTTTACCAAACTAGGTTAAAGAAGTCACACTTAACACACATTGGGCACGCCCGCGCCATTTGGCAGTGTTGGGCAGCGCGATCGCGCTCCTGGGCGGTGCGCCCGCGCTAGACCTCGCCCAGATTATAGTGTTTTGCGATTTTTGACCCTTTTCTCCTACTAATCTTCATAACTTGAGTTATACACATCCAAATTAGTCTGTTTTCGATCCTATGGATTCGTAATTCATAGAACTACAACATACTAGAATTCTATGAGTTTATAAAAACATTAACCAACCTAAAATTTGACCCAAAACACATGTTCATACTCTATTTTCATGTTTTAAACATATTTAGCGAATTCAATCGCCACGACTTCGTTTCATAACCAATTGACATGATTCAAACTACGCCGTTTTCATTTCTTCACATACTAACATAATCCAATACCAATTTACAGATTATAACACATATTAGACATATAATTTTGTACTTTCTAAAGCCATTTCCTATAAACATAAATACTTTTTTTTTACAATTTCTTCCTACAATCCCAATTCTCACGAATTTGACAAACAAGTATCAATCATATATGATGGTTAACAGATTATACATACCCAATAATCTTTATAAACCAATTCTTTACTCAAATCATGCACCACAACTAATTAAAGAGAAGAAGTTTTGATAAAACATAACTAACTAGGGCTATAATATTACCTTTTAATTTCTCCTTAAGCTTAATTAGATGATGAGAATGGCTTGATTATCCTTCCTCTCCCTTCTTTGATTCTCAAAATCACCTCTTTTTTTCAATTTACAAAGAACCTCTTCTCTTTCTCTTTTCGTCTCTTCTTTGTTCTTCCTCCCCTCTATTCTCAGGCTTAAGCCAAAACTTCTTACGTAAAAAAAACAGACGCAAGAATACAAATAAAACGTATAAAACTGTCATACTAATAAATATATTAATTGTGTAATATTTATTATATTATATTTTATTATTAATTCAAAAGCCATAAGGCTTTGTTTGGCAAAACCAATTAAAATAATGACTTAATCATTCCTTAAGCCTTGTTTGGCAAAACAAGATTACGTTAAGAATTTAAAAGGCTCTAAGGCTTTGTTTGGTAAAACCAAATTAAAACACTTTTAATCTATTTTCATAAGTCATATTTATTGTCGCACTTTATTTAAATAAATTCCCATATTCAAATTAAATTAAATCTAATAACAATTTATTAAATCCATTTACCACATAAATCATTACAATAGAATTATAATTATGTATTATAATTATAATTTTATTTAATAAATTAACAAATCACTTTAATCCTTAATAACTCTTTAATTTAGTTATTAAGTTAAATTAGAGTATTATCTGTAAGACCCCAACTTTTATGAATAAAGAATAATTTTCTCGAATTATATTTTTGAATATTATGGTGTTGATTTGATATAATGTTATAGTTGTGGGTATTATTTACAAATTTTGCAAAGTAAGCAAGTGGTTATATAATATTCGATTGGTCGGGGAATATTCGTTTTAACGAGGGAATATTCGATGCGACGACACAATCATTAGTGGACCCCATTAATGTAAGTATTGTCGTAGTTAGAAAGCGATAAAAATACTTTATGAAAATAATTGGCGAAAGTTTTACTGTTAACTGTTGAAACACCCGTGTTAAAAGTAATGCGATGTCATGCGAAGAGACACGGTATTGATTATTGATGCTTACGTGAGAAGTCACTCAGTTATACTCAATTATTGCTACAAGAATTGCAGCATCATATCTCTCATATTATTGATTCAATTGTTGTTACAGTATCATCTGTATAATATGATATATAATTAAATCAATGATTGAGACGGCAAAGTTATTCATATTATTATTTGCAATATTGACAATGTCTAGAAGTTACATCAAAGAGGTTTTGGTCACCTAATTGCGGCGCCCAATAAGGAGAAATCCTTATCGGAAAGCCCCTCTTTCACAGGAGCGACATGGTTATTAAATATTGTGAATTATAATATTAATGATAAATAAGTTCGTGTTGATTAAAGATGAATTTTTTAGTGTTGGAATTATTTGTGTTAGTGGGAATCGACATTTTTTTCGATAATAATTGATGTCTGGAGGATATATTGTTCAATCGGGTATTCGGGACACTTTTCGTGTCGGAGTACTATTCACCCGTAAAATATATTTCTGTTCGGTCCAAATTATTTTTGGGTACAATATTATTCCATGAGGAGATGTGCTAATTTTTCAGACCGTTGGTTGAAGTTTTAATAGTAAATCAATATGGATCGCTAGTTTAAAGTTTTAATAGTAAATTAGTATGGACCGTTGCTTTAAGTTTTAATAATTAACCAATCTGGATCGTTCATAAGGTAGTTACTATGCAGTCTATTCTTCTATAAATAGAAGCTCATTACTTCATTATTTCTTACGAATTCACTGAAACTCTAGAGAGAAAAGTTATAGAGAAACTATAGAAAAGTATTCTGCTACTTCGCTACTCTTATATTCAGTTTCTTTTACGTTAAGGGGTATTATTTCTTTTGTATTCATGAAGAGAACTTCTATTATTCCATTATTTATTATTACATTTGGAATAACTTTTGTATCATGTGCTACCTACCCTATACTTGGTGAAATTCTTACATTATTTCATTCTTTATTATTACGTCCGGAATATCCCATGCGTGCGTTTACTCTGGACTGGTTCCATTATTTATTATTCGCCGGAATATCACATGCATGCGTTTTCGCTTGACACAGTTTCATTCTTTATTATTACATTTGGAATATCACGTGCATGCGTTTTACTGCGCCTACAGTTCCGTTATTTATTATTACATTGGAATAACTTTTATGCATGCGATCTATCGCATGCATGGTGATTTCTTTTGTTATTCCATTCTTTATTATACTCAGTTGGTTAAAACTTTGACCTCTAAACTCCATGAAATTAGTGGAATATCCTCTATATTTGCGCTTCATCCAGTATCTTTTCATGGAAATATTCTTCTGAGCATTCTTGAATTTTACTCTACAAAGCAGTATCATGTTGACAATTTGGACGTTATCAGTTCCTAGATAAATTAATTCTTGAACTTGTTTTATTGAATTCTTATATCATTGTCATCATCCTCATGTTTATATTTTGTTAAAAGTTATTTGTGGCCTGTAGCGCATAGATGGACTTGGTATGATTATGACCAGGGATTATTCGGTGTAATCATGACCGTAATATTACAAATGATGTGGAAAAAGTCCTCATTGGCCCGTAGTGCATTGATGGACAGTTTTTGGTATGATTATGACTATGGATTCTCTTTAGCCGTAGTGCAAAGATGAATTGTTTTATGGCATGATCAGGACCGTTGATGAAAATATGATTATCTTTAGCCGTAGTGCATGGATAATTCATGGTCGTGATACTAAAGAATATCCTTGGCCGTAGTGCAGGGGTGATTCGATGATGTGGATTATTTATTAAAAATTCGAGTCCCAATGATCAAAGTGATGAAAAACCTTTTAAATCATAGAAGATAGTAGATTTTATTCCCTACTTGACTCTTCTAATGGATTGCTTGTTCCGCTACAGTTAAACTTGATAGTTATTATATTCTATCAGTTTAACAATATTGAAGGGTAACGATAAATTATTACGCATTATCTTAGTCATAATATTTCTTCTTGGGCTAGTTGAGCTCACCTTTTCTTTCACTTGTTTCTTCGAGAAATGAGAACGTGGGCCGAGACTAGTCGGGAACAGAGTGATGGCCCTAGATGGTGCATTAGTAGTCCTCACTATTCGTGAAATAGTGTGATATTAATTATAATGAGGACTCCTTTTGAGTTTGTATACTCTCTAGTAGACAATATTTGTATTCAAACTCACGATTTATGTTTTGTCGTATTGTACACGCATACGTTGTATTTGAATTCTGCACCATGTATCCGGTGACTCAAGATGGGTGATGTATACCTAATTTTGGGGGCGTCACGGTTGGTATCAAAGCTTAGGATATGATCCTGGCTAAGATGTGAGAATATAACTAGGAGGGAGAGAGATCGGGAATTCCTTCGCTAGCTAAGTATGACCTACCTAAGTTTTTTGGTATTTAATTGGTCATTCGAAATATAGGATAATATATTACATGTCAATTAACCTTTAGTTTTGTGGCGTGATCTCCGAAAATGACATCCAGAATGTTGAGAATAGCAATGGAGCACATGCGATGGTTGATTCACCATATCAATAATCGAGATAATGTGCATTAGGAAGGCAACAATCCTCATGCAAACAACAACACTAACCAAATGATGAATGATGGAATGTTCAGAGGCTTTATGCAATTCATGCAACAAGCGAGTAGAGCGGCTCTGTCCAAAATGTAGGTGGAAACACTAGAAACTTCCTGACCAACGCTAAAATGCTTCAAGGAGCTGGGACCACTGGAGTTTATTGGAGAGCCAAAACCACTTAAGGCGGAAGCATGGATAAAGCAAATCACCAAGATATTTGATGTCTTGGGATGCTCCGAGGAGCAAAAGGTTTCCTTTGTCGCCTTTATGTTGCGAGGAAAGGCAGATTACTGGTGGGAATCGGTAAAGCGTACTCAACCTACCGCACTGAAGATGTCTTGGGAAAAGTTCCAAGAACTATTCAACGACAAGTACTTTCTCGAAAGTATTCGTCATATAAAAGAGGTAGAATTCATCAAGTTGGAGCAAAATAATATGACCGTATCGCAGTACGAAGCCAAGTTTGCCGAGTTGTCCCGATTTGCGTCCCACTTGGTGGATAATGAAGAGAGAATGACGCGGATGTTTTTAAGAGGTTTGAAGCCGGAGATACGTCAACATCTTATTTCTCATAAACTGTGTTTGTATTCAGATGTTGTAAATAGGGCTCAATTAGTGGAGCGCGATAACGAGTCAACACAACCAAAAGAGAGCAGCCGACAAAATGATAACACCAGTGAGAGCAGTCATCGAAGCGGTTACAACAAGCGTGGAGGGAATCAACAGGCCAAAAATGGTAACCACTTCGGTGGTAATCAGGGCCAAAACAATAAGAATAGACATTTCAAGAAGAGGAGATTCAACAATGATGGAAAGACGTCGACCAAAAACAGTTGTTGTTAAGGAAGGAGAACGACCACCTATCATATGCTTCAAATGCGAGGGAGGGACACATCACCAAAATGCACAGCGATGCTTAGTCCCAAAGCATGTTATAATTATGGAAGAGAAGGTCACTTAGCCCGATTTTGTCGCTCACCAAGACAAGTTCAACCAGGATGGAGGCACCAAAGGTCGTCCCCGAAAAAGTCAAAGCCGAGATAGTCTGAGGAAGAGCGTTTGTTGTGACCTCCCAGAAAGCAAGGAACCCGAATGAGGTCATCACGGGTAAGCTTATCATAAACTCTAGCGAAGTCTATACTTTATTTGATACCGGTTCTACCCATTCTTTTATTTTTCCTACTTGCGCTCAACGATTACTCTGGAGAAATTAGACTTTGACTTATCTGTGGAAACTCCGTTGGGAGAAACCTTCATTACATCCACTATTTATAAGTCTTGTTTGGTTTAAATCGGTAACCGCACATTACCTGTCGATCTTATTTCTTTAAAAATACTTGCGTTTGACGTAATTCTAGGGATTGATTGGTTAACTACTCATCATGCAAAAATTGATTGTTTTCGTAAGGTTGTTAGTTTTTCATATTCCTAATCAACCTATTATGCGAATTCAAGTGACCATACCATTAAAATCAATAACGGTCATTTCAAGCCATAAAGCTATTCGTTTATTGAAAAATGGATGTCAAGATTTCTTAGCTCATGTCACAGATTTAAACAAAAATACGTCAGTTTTGAACGATATTTCTATTGTTAATAAATTTCCTGACGTATTCCCTGAAGAACTTCCTGGCCTACCCCCAAAGCGTGAAATTGAATTTTGTATCGACCTTGAACCTGGTACAAAACCCATTTCCAATCCCCATATCGAGTGGCTCCTATTAAACTTCAGGAGTTAAAGACCCAATTGCAGGAATTGTTAGACATTGGTTTCATTCGTCCTAGTACGTCTCCTTGGGGTGCTCCTATTCTATTCGTGAAGAAGAAAGATGGGAGTATGCGACTTTGTATTGATTATCGGGAGTTGAATCATCTTACCATCAAAAATAGGTACCCATTGCAACGTATTGATGACCTGTTTGACCAGTTGCAAGGAGCCAAATTCTTTTCAAAGATTGATCTTTGCTCCGGATATCACCAATTGAAGATTAGAACCGATGACATTCCAAAGATGGCTTTCAGAACTCGGTACGGGCATTATGAATTCCTAGTCATGTCCTTTGGATTGACTAATGCTCCTGCTGCCTTCATGGATATGATGAAACGAGTATTCAAGGAATATTTGGATCACTTTGTGGTCGTCTTTATTGATGACATCCTTATTTATTCCAAAAGCCGTGAAGATCATGAGCAACACTTGAGGTTGACATTCCAAAAGCTTCGTGAATACAAGCTTTATGCCAAGTTAAAGAAATACGAGTTCTGGCTGGAGGAAGTAGCATTCCTTGGGCACGTAGTATCAAGTCATGGAATATCTATTGACCCGGCAAAGATTGAAGCTATTCAAAGCTAGGAGCAACCTAAATCAGTGACCGAAGTACGTAGCTTTCTCGGTTTAGCTGGTTATTATCGGAGATTCGTGGAAGGATTTTCTCAAATCGCTACTCCATTAACTCAGCTGACTCGGAAAGATACAAAGTTCGGTTGGAGCTAAGAATATGAGAAGAGTTTTCAAGAACTCAAGAGGAGACTCATTTCAGCACTTGTTTTGACAATACCATCTGGCTCGGAGGGATTTGTCATCTACAGTGATACTTCGGGTAAAGGGTTGGGATGTGTTCTCATGCAACATGGGAAAGTCATAGCCTATGCCTCAAGACAACTCAAAGAATATGAGAGGAATTATCCTACTCATGATCTAGAGTTAGCAGCTATTGTCTTCACACTTAAAATTTGGAGGCATTACTTGTATGGGGAGAAAGTGGAGATCTTTACGGATCATAAAAGCCTCAAATATTTCTTCACTCAAAAGGAACTCAACATTCGACAACGACGTTGGCTTGAACTATTGAAAGATTATGATCATACCATCCAATCCATCCTGGGAGTACCAAAATGTATCATGATCTTCGACATACATTTTGGTGGAGTAATATGAAGAGAGAGATAGTGGAGTTTATCTCAAGGTGTTTAACTTGTCAACGAGTCAAAGAGCATCAAGTACCAAAAGGTCCATTGCAACCACTTAAAATTCCGAATGGAAGTGGAGCACATTACCATGGATTTTGTTACTGGTCTTCCCAAGGTTTCTCAAGGCATAGATGCAATTTGGGTCATTGTTGATAGATTGACCAAGTTTGCTCACTTCTTACCTATACGAGAAACTTATACACTTGAATGTCTTGCTCGTAGATGTACATAAATGAGATTGTAAGATCGCATGGTATGCCAAGATCCATAGTTTACGATCGAGACCCAAGATTTACTTCACAATTTTGGGTTAGTTTGCGTAAAAGTCATGCGCCTGATTTACGATTTAGCTCGGCATATCATCCTCACCGACTGGGCGTTCGGAGGGACTATTCAAACTCTTGAAGATCTATTAAGACTCTGTGTCCTCGACTTCAAAGGAAGTTGGGACAAGTTCTTACCGTTGGTGGAGTTTTTCTACAACAACAGTTATCAAGAAAGTATTGGCATGGCTCCATTTGAGGCGTTGTATGGGAGAAAGTGTCGTTCTCCAGTATGATGAGATGAGGTGGGTGAAGCAACGTTGTTGGGACCGAAGTTGGTACGTATGACTATAGAAAAGATTCAAACGATCCAACAACGTATAAAAACTTCACAAGATCGACAAAAGAGTTATGCTGATCTTCATCGAAAGGACGTAGAATTCGATATTGGAGATCATGTGTTGTTACGTGTTGCTCCATGGAAAGGAGTTATGAGATTTGGAAAGAGAGGAAAGCTCAATCCTCGATTCATTGGCCCATTTTTAATTCTCGAGCGAGTGGGAACTGTGGCCTATAGACTCGCCTTACCGCCAAGTATGTCTCGTGTGCATAACATTTTTCACATATCTATATTACGTAAATATGTGAAAGACCCGAACCACATTATTGAGTTAGAACCAGAGGAGATAGAGGAAGATTTAACGTATGAAGAGTTACCTGATAAAATTTTGGATAAGAAGGATCATGTTCTACACTCCAAGGTTATACCTCAAGTCAAAGTTTTGTAGAGAAACCACGATGTGGAGGAAATGACTTGGGAGTTAGAATCTGAGATGAAGTCAAGGTATCCTCATTTCTTCGACATACCAGGAATGTACCCTAATTTCGAGGATGAAATTTCATAAGAAGGGGAGGTTGTAAGACCCCAACTTTTATGAATAAAGAATAATTTTCTAGAATTATATTTTTGAATATTATGGTGTTGATTTGATATAATGTTATAGTTGTGGGTAATATTTACAAATTTTGCAAAGTAAGAAAGTGGTTATATAATATTCGATTGGTCGGGGAATATTCGTTTTAACAGGGAATATTAAATGCGGACGGCACAATCATTAGTGGACCCTACAACGGAAGTATTGTCGTGGTTAGAAAACGACAAAAATACTTTATGAAAATAATGGCGGAAGTTTTACAGTTAATCGTTGAAACACACGGTGTTAAAAGTACGATGTCTACGCCGTAGTTACTTGCGATGTATACTGTATTGATTATTGATGCTTACGTGAGAAGTCACTTTCGATTATACTCAATTATTGCTACAAGAATTGCGAAGATCATATCTCTCATATTATTGATTCAATTGTTGTTACAGTATCATCTGTATAATATGATATATAATTAAATCAATGATTGAGACGGCAAAGTTATTCATATTATTATTTGCAATATTGATAATGTCTAGAAGTTACATCGAGGAGAGGTCCGGTCACCTAATTGCGCTTGATAAGGAGAAATCCTTATCGGAAAGCCCCTTCTTTCAACGAGCGACTGGTTGTTAAATATTGTGAATTATAATATTAATGATGAATAAGTTCTTGTTGATTAAAGATGAATTTTATAGTGTTAGAATTATTTGTGTTAGTGGGAATCGACATTTATTTCGATAATAATTGATGTCTGGAGGATATATTGTTCAATCGGGTATTCGGGACACTTTTTGTGTCAGAGTACTATTCATGAGTTACTATTCACGAGTTACTATTCATGGAATACTATTCACCCGTAAAATATATTTCTGTTCGGTCCAAATTATTTTTGGGTACAATATTATTCCATGAGGAGATGTGCTAATTTTTTAGACCGTTGGTTGAAGTTTTAATAGTAAATCAATATGGATCGCTGGTTTAAAGTTTTAATAGTAAATCAGTATGGACCGTTGCTTTAAGTTTTAATAGTAAACCAATCTGGATCATCCGTTTAAAGTAAATCAATCTGGATCGTTCATAAGTTAGTTACTATGCAGTCTATTCTTCTATAAATAGAAGCTCATTCCTTCATTATTTCTTACGAATTCACTGAAACTTTAGAGAGAAAAGTTATAGAGAAACTTTAGAAAAGTATTACGCTACTTCGCTTACTCTTATATTCGGTTTTTTTACTAGTAAGGGGTATTATTTCTTTTGTATTCATGAAGAGAACTTACATTATTTCATTATTTATTATTCTGTTTGGAATAACTCAGATACGCATGAGCTACCCTATACTTGGTGAAATTCTTACATTATTTCATTCTTTATTATTCTCGTCGGAATATCCCATGCGTATGCTTTACTCTGGACTGGTTCCATTATTTATTATTCTGGCAATAGAATATCACATGCATGCGTTTTACGCTGCACACAGTTTCATTCTTTATTATTACATTGGAATATCCTCTCATGCATTTTACTGTTGGGACCAGGTTCCGTTATTTATTATTCTGTTGGAATAACTTTTGCTGTCATGGCCTATCGCATGCATGGTGATTTCTTTTGTTATTCCATTCTTTATTATACTCGATTGGTTAAAACTTTGACCTCTAAACTCCATGAAATTAGGGAATATCCTCTATATTTAAGCTTCATCCAAAGATCTTTTCATGGAAATATTCTTACGAGCATTCTTGAATTTTACTCTACAAAGCAATATCATGTTGACAATTTGGGCGTTATCGGTTCAAGATAAATTAATTCTTGAACTTGTTTTATTGAATTCTTATATCATTGTCATCATCCTCATGTTTATATTTTGTTAAAAGTTATTTGTGGCTCATGTGGCGCATAGATGGACTTGGTATGATTATGACCGAGGATTATTCGGTGTAATCATGACCGTAATATTACAAATGATGTGGAAAAAAGTCCTCATTGGCCCGTAGTGCATTGATGGATGCTTTTAGTATGATTATGGCTATGGATTCTCTTTAGTAGTAGTGCAAAGATGAATTGTTTTATGGCATGATCGGGGCCGATTGATGAAAATATGATTATCTTTAAGCAGTAGTGCATGGATAATTCATGGTCGTGATACTAAAGAATATCCTTGGCGTAGTAGTGGGGGTGATTCGATGATGTGGATTATTTATTAAAATTTGAGTCCCAAATGATCAAAGTGATGAAAAACCTTTTAAATCATAGAAGATAGTAGATTTTATTCCCTACTTGACTCTTCTAATGGATTGCTTGTTCATTTCTGATTAAACTTGATAGTTATTATATTCTATCAGTTTAACAATATTGAAGGGTAACGATAAATTATTCGGCATTATCTTAGTCATAATATTTCTTACTGGGCTAGTTGAGCTCACCCTTTCTTTCACTGTTCTCTTCAGGAAATGAGAACGTAAATTTGAGACTAGTCGGGAACAGTGATGGTCCTAGATGGTGCATTAGTAGTCCTCACTATTATGTGAAATAGTGTGATAATAATTGCAATGAGGACTCCTTTTGAGTTTGTATACTCTCTAGTAGACAATATTTGTATTCAAACTCACAGTTTATGTTTTGTCGTATTGTACACAACAGTTGTATTATTAAGTTGTATTTGAATTCTGTACCATGTATCTGGCGACTCAAGAGGTTATGTATACCTAATTTTGGGGGCGTCACATTATCTCATAAATTTAATTCATCACTCTTTTATCTTAATTAAGTTAATTTCTATAACTCATGAATTATTTACTTACTAATAAATAATCCAATAAATATCTACTAAACAACAAACACATCAATTAAAAATATTTATTTAATTCTATAAATATTTGAAATTATAAATAAAATTTTGGATTGTTACATTCTTCCCACCTTATAAGGATTCCGTCCTCGGAATCACCGAAACCCTACGTTCCTCAGGTTTTTTTTAATCTCTTCCTTGAATAACTTCAACACATTACATTAATATAGGTTTTATTACTTAACCTTCGATTAAACACAATCATATATCAAATATTATATATTTTTTAACCCATTCATTTCCTTTTCTAAAGATCGTTATCATAAACACTCGGGATATTACATTCACCATTTCTTCTAAGAATTTCGTCCTCGAAATTTTATTTATTAATCTTTATTCATTCAATCTATCAAAATAATTTTTTTTTTGCGTTCATACTTTATTCATTCATTCCATTTATCAAAATAGATTTTATGTTGATATCTATTTATTCATTAGGTTCTGCAACCAAATTCTTTCTCTAAGGATCTTTCTAAGATCATCATATTCCTCACATCTTCCTCTTCTAAGAGTTTCAAATTTCTCTTCTTTTTGGAATTTCAATTCTTTCTTGAAATTATTATGTTTTGCTTAATTTTCTCATCCTTTCCACTTTCTCCTTTCAGAATAATAAGAATCTTCCACAATTGCTCAATAATTGGGAAGTGATATGAATAACAGGAATTTAAAAGATTCCAAATCATACTGAGGGTCATAAGACCTTGAACTACGTTCACGGTTATAAGTATTCTTTCAACTTAAACCTTAACAGTCATTAGACTATAGGGACTCCCATACTTAGGGTGTTAAGCCCTTCGTACGATGTATTGTGCACAAACATTTAAACGTTATGCGTATGTCCATAGTTATAAGTAATCTTTCAACTTAAACTTTAACAGTCATAAGACTATAGGGACTCCTCGTACTTAGGGAGATCAGCCCTTCGTACAATGTATTGTGCATAAACATCTAAACGCCTCCGTGTAATCCCCTATAAAAGGGTTGTTCATCTCAGCTTTTCAACATCTGAATCCGCACCAAAACAATTTGGTTTGTCATAACTTTTCAAGAAACGCTTGAATTTAATGAACATCTTTCAATAATCGTCTAGCTGAATCAAATAGCATAGACTTCTACAACAATTCAAACATCAATCAAAATATACATATACATATATATATATATATATATATATATATATTCTCATATCTTAAAGAAATCTCAAAAATCCTATTTATGACGTCATGATACCGCACTGCATTTACAGTCTGTTTGAGGATTCTGTCATTTGGTGATTTTATCATACTACATCATACCATAGTGGGTTGACGATCCTTAGATCACATCCAACACTAAGTAATACTGCATTGATGATTCCATCATTTTTATCATCTCTGCACCAGGTTCCATGATACATTGATGATATAAAATACATTTTGATATATTTCAAATCATTTTTTTTGTCTAGCCGGAGCAATTAGCATAGACATACGAATAGCGGTATTGTTTTTAAAACTCATTGGTTTCATCATTTGATCCAATGTTTTTCAAGAAAATAGAAGTGCAAACATCAACACGAAGTCAATAAATTTCGAAAGTCTAGCATAGCTAGTAGATTTAGAATATCCAGGTATCCATCAACTTTAATCTTTACTTCATTACTTCATTACTTAACCATTCTATCAATCTTCAACTTCATATATGCTCTCTATACTATAACCGTTTTCTACCCAATATAGTTCATCAAACTTACCGCACATTGGAAGTTCAGGAACTTGCCATAATAATATGAGTTTAAGAGTTTATCCTAGTCAGACCATAGTCGTCCATTCGCTGAGGGGTTCAAAACATACCATATTATTGTGAGTCACGAACTTACCATATGCATTAGTTTTAAGAACCGCACCTAATCCTAATAATATCTGACTAATCTTAATAGTTTCTAACTATCAAACATACACATGAGAAAAAAATCACCTTTTCGCCACATATACATTGATAGCGCGACACCAACATTCCAATGTTATCAATGTGATAAACTGAGTGCAAGCACAAAACCCTCGCCCATACAAATATTTGTACAACTCAGTCATCACATGAGTCCTCAATTGAAATCCCACTTAACTCTATCTTACTCTTAACTTTCTCTTTGCTCGATACGAATTCATCGTATCACATTATCTATAACTCCTCATGAGTTTATCTTGTACTATTTCATAGTACATTACCTTCATATCATCAAGCTATAATTATTTAAACATTACAAACCATCTTTCTGTTATAACTTAAACTGATCACATCGTGATCTTATTCTATAATCATCTCCCTTAAAATTCTTTTCTTAACTCGTGATCGTTTTGATTTACGATCCTCCTTCTTTCCCTTTTTCATCATTTACGATTTCATTATTCGTTATCTTGGTTATTTCCATTTCTTATCGTTATATCTCTTCAAGATTCTTCTTTGAATTTTCTTGTTTATATAATAATTCTTACTTTAAGAATTTCTAGCTTCATTTACATTGCTCAACATTTCATTTGAGTTCTACATTTTCATCATACGTATCCACTTTCTATACTTGGTACACATCGAGTCTCTAATAGTTTCAATATGGTACGCTGAGTGGTTTCCCACAAATAACCAACAAACTAGGTTCCGAGTTGCTAGTTCGTATATACCTCCGCTCTATGAAGGAATAGTTTAGCCCAGATACCATACATCAACCATTAAAGAGTACAATTGTACCATACTTAAATATAACTTTTTGATATTAACTTCTTTATCATTCTCTTCTTATAGACATTATCTATTTATTATCACCTTACATCCTTATTATTGGAGTTGGGTAACCCCACATTCATACTCCTTATAACTCAGTGAGATTCTTCTCTGAATCCTCTCACGCATGTTTTAATCCTTTCTTTATAAATTTCTTAAATTACTTCTTATTATTCAAACTCTACTTGAGCTTATTCTTTCATTATCTTCACATTCCTTCTCTAAGGATATAGCCTACTTCTCCTAAGGTTTATAACCTCTGGCTTGATACCAACCATGAATGACCCCAAAATTCATACAATTTAATTCTCAACTTCGGTCGTTAATAATACATTCAACCTCTAATTTTACATCATTGAACGATAATACAACCATTGAAAATTGCGGAATAATTAAAATTTTCTATTACAAACTATCCTCATTCCCAAAACCTTCAACCTTTACATATCTCAGAATCATTTTTAATACAACAATAGTTTACATCGCAAAACGATATTACAATTCAACATTAATACATTATTCGGAACCTTAAACATGGTTCAAATAATAATAACACAACCAAAGTGTGTAAATCTTCAAGTATTACATCTGATTCATGTCTTTCAAGTAACACATAACTTTACCTTGAATCTTGAACCTGCAAAAGTGGTTATTTGCAAGGTTGAGCTCGACATCCCAACAAAATCTAATAGTTTTCATGCATCACATAGCACATAATAACATGCTCAACATATATCCCATAATCATTGGACTAACGTAACATACGCGTTGTAGTTCACATAACAAGTATAAAGATTGAGTTCCTTACTCAATCAGCATTCATCATCATAGTCATACATTGACTTTAACGTTTCATACTTTCAACATATATATAAAACATTATGATATTTGCAATAAAGATTTAAAATAGTTCAACATCAAGTTCACATAACAAATAGGAACTGAAAGACTTGCCTTGATCGTTGTTTACCAATAACAGTTTAACAACTTACAGATATCTGCACTTCATGTGCCCAACACAATTATATAATCATTCACATTAACTATTAGTCACATAACAATGAATAGTAGTTATAATGTAAACTTTACTCTACGTCTCATAACCCTTCCTATCATAAACACACAATGTTCAATTTGATTGTGTTAACTTTCAACTTATATCTCACTGTATTTCATATTTGAAGTTCATTCAACTGTTTAAGTTTTGCTAGGACTACTTATTGGTTTTATATTAACACTATTCAATATCTTATAATATTCATTTCACTTGATTTAAAACACTTTTTACGTTCATTATCACTTATCACGGTGTTTCGACGTTTATTCGTCACACGCCCAATTTGTCTCTCTTGTTTGTGCTTAGTATGCATATACCACATATCTAATATATCATTTATTAATGTTAAGCATCATTATACTTCATAATATTCATGTTCTATAACTTAGAACAACATCTTTTATCGTCAAAAGTACTACACTTGCATACGTGTATGCTCGATGCCCTATGATTGCCTCCGAAAACACAACAGTCCTAAAGATGACCATTCTGACCCCTTTTACAGACCTCAAATTGAAAAACTTAAAGAATAAAAGTTGTAGGTCTATTCGTCCTCGTTCCGGATCATCTTGAATCACCTCAATCGGAGTTTGTATGAAAAGGTTATGACAGGTTTACCAAACTAGGTTAAAGTAGTCACACTGAACACACATTGGGCGCGGCCGCGCCCAAATCCTTCATAGTCCCAAATCTTGTACCATTTTTGCGGCTTTGAGCGGCGTGTGTAGCCTCTGGTAGCGGCCTTACCGCTAGAACCTCGCCAGATTACAATGTTTTGCGATTTTTGACCCTTTTCTTCTACTAATCTTCATAACTTGAGTTATACACATCCAAATTAGTCCGTTTTCGATTCTTAGGATTCGTAATTCATAGAAATACAACATACTAGAATTCTAACAATTTATATAGACATTAAACAACCTAAAATTTGACCCAAAATACATGTTCATACTCTATTTTCATGTTTTAAACATATTTAGCGAATTCAATCGCCACGACTTCGTTTCTTAACCAATTGACATGATTCAAACTACGTCACTTTCGTTTCTTCACATACTAACATAATCCAATACCAATTTACAGATTATAACACATATTAGACATATAATTTTGTACTTTCTAAAGCCATTTCCTATAAACATAAACACTATTTTTTTACAATTTCTTCCTACAATCCCAATTCTCACGAATTTGACAAACAAGTATCAATCATATATGATGGTTAACATATTATACATACCCAATAATCTTTATAAACCAATTCTTTACTCAAATCATGCACCACAACCAATTAAAGAGAAGAAGTTTTGATAAAACATAACTAAAAACTAGGGCTATAATATTACCTTTTAATTTCTCCTTAAGCTTAATTAGATGATGAGAATGGCTTGATTATCCTTCCTCTCCCTTCTTTTATTCTCATAATCACCTCTTTTTTTTAATTTACAAAGAACCTCTTCTCTTTCTCTCTTCTTCTCTTCTTTGTTCTTCCTCCCCTCTATTCTCAGGCTTAGGCCAAAACTTCTTACATAAAAAAAAACAGACGCAAGAATACAAATAAAACGTATAAAACTGTCATACTAATAAATATACTAATTATGTAATATTTATTATATTATATTTTATTATTAATTTTTTTTAATTCAAAAGCCATAAGGCTTTGTTTGGCAAAACCAATTAAAATAATGACTTAATCATTCCTTAAGCATTGTTTTGCAAAACAAGATTACCATATGAATTAAAAAAAACTCTAAGGCTTTGTTTGGTAAAATCAAATTAAAACTCTTTTAATCTATTTTCATAAGTCATATTTATTGTCACACTTTATTTAAATAAATTCCCATATTCAAATTAAATTAAATCTAATAACAATTTATTAAATCCATTTACCACATAAATCAATACAATAGAATTATAATTTTTATTATAATTATAATTTTATTTAATAAATTAACACATCACTTTAATTACAAAAATCAAATTAAATAACATTATAACAAACCATATAATCCTTAATAACTCTCTAATTTAGTTATTAAGTTAAATTAGAGTATTATCTCATAAATTTAATTCATCACTCTTTTATCTTAATTAAATTAATTTCTATAACTCATGAATTATTTAATTCTTATTTGAAATTATAAAAAATAATCCAATAAATAATTACTACTAATTTCTAATCAAAAGCTTTGATAACATCAATTAAATTGATATTTATTTAATTCAATAAATATTTGAAAACCTCCATATAAATAAAATATACCGGAGGACAAGACCACATGTCAAATGCTTTTGTTTTCCGAAGGTGACGAGGGAATATTCATTACAAGAGGAAGGAGACTAGAATGATCCTGGCTGACTAACTAGCGTGTTACTAGATGTTGATAGATCGCCAGTTCTGCCAATTGCTCAATTTGGTTGCATAGAGCTTTCATCTTACGTTCCATTGCGAACTGGAACTTGGCATAATCCCATTTGTCAACACCGTCTTTGGTGGTCTGAGATGACTCGCCGTTGAAATTGGAACTTTGTCCATTGCTCCAATTAATCATATTGACCTCTTCTTCTTTGTGTTGAGGAAGAGGATTGTCTTGTACATGAGGTTGATCTGGTTTGGTGACCACGATATCACCGTTGTCTATCAGGTCTTGGATCTTGTGTTTCAAGGCCCAACAATCCTGAGTATCATGTACAGGTGCCCCGTCATGATAAGCACATTTCCGAGCAGCATTGAAACCCCTTCCATTAGGGCTGGCTGGTGGAAAAAGATGCATGATTTTCTTCTGCGTTGTCAGAAGAGTGAGAATATTCTCGAGTGAATCCCCTAAGGGTGTGAACACTCGAAGGCATTTGACTTCTCCACCTTTCGGTAATGTAGGGTTCGAAGACTAGGCTTGAAAAGGAGTGTAATTTCTCCTCGGGATTGGCATATTTTGATTGCCTTTCTGACGTTGTAATATCAAGGAAACATCCTCCTATTTCTGTTTATGGACCCTCCGGGGGTTGTTTTCATAATTTCCGGATTGGATGTGCTTAGCAACAGCTTTAAGGGCAGCTAGGTCTTGAATCTTTCCTGACTTCAATCCCATCTCAGCCATCTCCCCGTGTTTGATCATTTCAAAAAATGGTTTACCGATACCGGCTAAGACTCTTTTATAGAAAGGAGCTTCTTGTATGTCTATGAATGTCATGACCATTTCTGATTCTGTCATGGAAGGAATAACTTGAGTAGCCAGGCGCCTCCACCTTTGAGCATACTCTTTGAAAGACTCGTTGGACTATTTCTTGACCTTAGTAATCTGATACCGATCAGGATCCATCTGAGACTGGAAGCTGTATTGAGTGAGGAAGGCGTGAGCTAGCTCCTCCCAATTATGGATCTTTGAGTTGTCCAATTTGGTATACCATGAACGGGCTTCTCCAGTCAGACTCTTCTGGAACAGCTACATTCTAAGCTTCTCGTCCTCTGCATAAGATCTGAGTTCTCCAATAAACACCTTCAAATGTGTGTAAGGATCTCCTAACCCGTCATACTTTTTGAAGTTAGGAGTCTTAAACTTTTCTGGATAATGAACACCAGGGAATATACACAGGTCAGCATATAAAACACTCCCGTGTGCTCCAATTCCTTTGATAGCACGAAGGGTTTCTTCCATTTGAAGGACTTTCTTTCTGATGTCACCGGTGTCTGGATCTCCTGTGAGATGGGTGGCATCATGAATTTTGTTGGTCGTATCCAACTGCAGTTTAGGTATCGTAATGGCTTAAGTTCCCCCTTGTGTAGAGGATTCAGCATGTATAGGTATCTTTGGACCCTGAGTAGACTGGTGTAGTTCTTTAAGTAGAACAGCCAAATCTGTGATTTGTTTGCTTAATCCGTCGGATTCTTTGCGAGAAACTGGATTAAGGTCAGTCTGGTCGGCTAACGACATAATTGACTGTAGGTTCGCGACCTTTTTGGATTTTGACCGGGTAGTAGGTCCGATTGTTCCCTGCGAAAGACTTGCATAGTTTAATCTTTAGGGAATGTGTAAATAATAACATGGTGATGTGTCCATTTTAGGAATTTTATCTTGCAAAATGGATGTTAGCTGTTTGTAATCCATGATAGCATGTTAAATTTAAATATGTATGTATACACATTTTTTTCATATTTCTCATTACATGGAGATGAATATGGAATGATTTTACGAGTAATTTAAAATGAGAAAGCATGAAGAGACTTTCCTCTGTGTTGGGTTTATCAGAGGCTGACCTATCTTAGGTTACTCTAGCGGCTTTTTGGCATGAAGGTTCCCAAATCATCGCAATTTACTCAATGGGAAATTAATCAGGTCTTTCAACTGGAGCGAATTTTGGTGGTGCCTTTCCTGAGCCTCGTTGGAATTAGTCTTCCTAAGAGTCCAGTAATCAAACACTGACAGGATAGCCTCCTGGTGGAGGAACCACACAACATACATTCATATACAATGTGTCTCACCGTTTATGAAAATGATGATATGTGCGAAGCACTAATATCACAAGCAGATATGGTGTGAAGCACTAAGTGCAATAAGTAAATGCATTCGTATACATTCATTCCAATGTAAATGCAACATCCACACACAAGCAAATAACAGTTTTGAAAATTTTGGAATAGCGGCTTAAGTCCTTTTACTGGAGTCCCCAGCGGAGTCGCCACCTGTCGACGTCGGGATTTTTAGTTGTCCCTTTTCGTTACTTATTCTTTGGTGTTCTCGTGTTAGGTGAGATTTGTTTGAAAAAACAAGTGAAAAAGGTCCGACATGTATAATGTCGACGATGGACTGTTAAAAGTTGTCAGTTGGTTTTTTTATTAGTTTTACCAACACAATCGAGAAAAAGTTTGCACATTGACCTAGTGATGTGACACTGCTAAACGGGTCGGTGAAACCAAGATTCATTAAGGTTCGGGGACTTGATTATGCGGAGGGAAGGTGTTAGGCACCCTCCGACATCCGTGTTACCACGGTGACCGCCATTTTTCAAGAAACTATTATATGAATGTGTGTGTGTATGTATGGGTTAATGTGCTATTTATTTGGAAGTAGTGTGAGGCCTAGTTCGCACCTATATACACAGGGTTTGAATTTATGTAAAAATTCAATTTTTAGTAAGATATGGCAGTGATGTTTTATAAAAGAGGTTTTTTCAAACCCTTGTGCTCAATAGTAATTGAGACCTTTTACACTTCTATTTTATTAAGTGTTCGGCTTGATTGCTTTTATTTTTGAGATGCGAAGCATCTATAAAAAAATAATGTACAAAAGAAGGCCGACTTCCTCGTGGGTATGAAAACCATCTGAGAAAATTTAGACACCGCAAATAAATTTACAAGCTGCTTACAGCTGAAAATATCCATCACGAGAACCGAATCTAGATCCAATAGACTGAATCTGTGATCACATGATTCCTAGGCTCACATGATGCCGCAATTTGTATGAAAGCAGTAAGCAGGCATATATATATATAAAAGTTGTAAATATATATATACAGGCATGATCAGCCACCACGAAACACCTCCATGGGGGATCAGAAAATGTAAATAAAGATGTAAAAGCCATCAACCGCCACGGAAGAAACTCCAGGCGGGACAAAACGTATAGAAAGTTGTAAAAGCAATCAACTGCCACGAAGTAAACTCCAGGCAGGACGAAACGTAAAGAAAGCTGTAAAAGCGATCAACCGCCACGAAGTAAACTCCAGGCGGGACGAAATATATATATATATATATATATATATATATATATATATATATAAGCGATAAACGCACCGGATATAAAATCTAGGCTCATCAAACAAAGTTCGACAACATTTAATATATATAAGTATATATATATATATATATATTAAAGCAGTAAATGCTCCAGACCGAAGTCTAGGCTCATCGAACAGAGTTCGACAACCGTTAAAATATATAAGTATATATATATATTAAAGCAATTAAACGCTTCAGATCGAAGTCTAGGCTCAATCGAGGCATAACTCGATAATGTTAGTCTATATATATATATATATATATATATATATATATATATATATATATACAAACTGAAATAAAACCACAGATCGAAATTCGGGCAAACACACGCAACACGACTCTCAACGTGAAGAAGGGTGTGTGCAAAGATGAAGAGAAATGTTTTAAAGTGTGTGAGAAGGCTTACAGTGGGATGCCAAAGAAGACTTCTATATCTTTAAAGTGGATGAAAACTCAGCTTCCGCCGGTACAAAAGTAGCTATATGTGAGCTCACAAGTGTTTAAAATGAGAAAGCACTCAATATAGGGTGAGTACGGAGAAAATTTGACAGGGCTTCCTTGCCTTTTTTTTCTTACAAATGGCCACCCCAATCCCTCTATTTATAGAGGGGAGCCGTAATTACACTACCTGGTGGCAAAATGCCCTGAGCTTCACGGGTCTGCCGTGCGTCTGCATCGTGCGTGCATACACTGCTTGTAATGTCCGCTCGAACTTTTAGAATTGCAATCCGGGAATCTGACTGAGGTATGTAAGACCTATTTCGGACCACCGTTGTCAAGAGTTATGCAATGGCATAGGATTAGAGGCTATACGAAGTCAGGAATATGGGACGATGCCCTCCGGTCTTCAATCTTCAAATTTTATCCATTACCTTGTGTAATAGTCACTCAGGATTGGTTTTTCTTGATTCTTGTGGGACATTGTTGTGTAGAAATGTATGTATGTAATGTTGAGACGACGTGATGTGGCGTCAAAGTGGCAAGATGATGACTTTGCCCTTCACCAAGGTTATCGCCGGTTTGGGCTGGTAAAGCAGACGTTGCTCAGGGTTATCTCTGAGATTGGACTGCTGCAAGTGTTGAAGGTCCTCAGTGTCATCTTTGAGGGGTGCATGTCTTCACGGGGTTATGTCCGAGTCTTGTACTGAGTGCCTCAGTGTGAGTGCCGAGGTTGAAGCTGATTGCATACATTTAAAACAAATATTTCCGGGGTTATCGCCGGAACTGCATTCTTTGGGGTTATCACCAAGGTTGGTAAATGCTACTCCTAGTGTTGGGACTGAGACTTGATACCTCAGGGTTATCTCCGAGATTAATCGATCTTCTCCGGTGGAATTTCCGGTATTGGAATTGCATGTCTCGGGGTTATCTCCGAGGTTAGAACTGTTACTCCCGATGTGTGTTCCGGGGTTGAGACTGAACTTCCGGTAGTATCCGGTCTTGACGTGAACTGTCTTCTAGGGTTTTCTCTGAAAGACGAATCTGCACTCCTGCAATGTCAGAGACAGGTGTGCAGAAAAATTTTGAGTGTCTACAAATATTATTAATACTAATATTACAAAATAAATATTAATATTAGTATTAATAATATTACAAAATATTATTATTAATATGAATATTATTAATAATAATATTATAAAATATTAATATTAGTATAAATAATATTACAAAATATTATTATTAATATTAATAGTATTAATATTAATATTAGTATTAATAATATTACAAAATATTAATATTATTATGTTGAAGTTGTCCTAGCCGCTACAAGTTGTAGTTGCATGTCCCTTTTTAATTGTCTCAGCCACTACAACTTGTAGTGGCTTGTCCTTTTTTTGGGGGTTGTTAGAATACTTTCATAGCAATCGGTTGCCATGGATATATACCCTTAGTTATATCACTTATTTTTAAGGAAAGTAAATATATATAGGGAAGTCGTTGGTTTAAAAATAAAATTTTCAAATTACAATTTTACCCTCGGTTAAAAAATTCCTATAAATAGGGAAGTTTTTCTTCATTTTCGACCTACCAATTTCAAAGTTAAGGAAAGCTTACTCTTTCTTTGCCTACATAATCTCTCTCTAAAAAACTTTAGTTCTCTTCTACTAACTTTCATAATTCTTTAAAAATAGAAAAAATTGGTCAAATTATTTGAGATAAATTCTTAAATTATTTTATCGTTATTATCTCATATTTGCTTATAATAGATATACAAATATAAATTGTTATGCAATATATATATATATATATATATATATATATATATATATATATATATATATATATATATATATATATATATACACACACACACACACGTCATCTATTCATATCAAAAAAAACCATTTGTTTACTAATCTGGGCCCGAATGGGAGATATTCTTCTTAAGTAAAGGAATCAGTCGAACGGGTGCTCAGAAATTCCATTTGGTTCTTTATAGATATTGTAAGACCCCAACTTTTATGAATAAAGATTAATTTTTCTCGAAATATATTTTTAATATTATAGTGTAGATTTGATATAATGTTATAGTTGTGGGTATTATTTACAAATTTTGCAAAGTAAGCAAGTGGTTATATAATATTCGATTAGTCGGGAATATTCATTTTAACGAGGGGAATATTAAGATGACAAAGACACAATCATTAGTGGACCCCCACAATGAAAGTATTGTCGTAGTTAGAAAACAGCGAAATTATCTTTTATAAAAATAACGGTGAAAGTTTTCTTAATTAAACTGTTAAACTATCCGGTGGTAAAAGAACAATGTCTGGCTGTGGTTGCATAGTAGCACACGATATTGATTATTGTTGCTTACGTGAGAAGTTACTCGAGTTATACTCAATTATTACTCAAGAATTAACTTGCATAATATCTCTCATATTATTGATTCAATTATTGTCACGATTATCATCTGCATAATATTTTATATTATTAAATCAATAATTGAGACGATAAAGTTATTCATATTATTATTTGCAATATTGACAATGTCTAGAAAGTTACATCAAGGAGAGGTTTGGTCACCTAATTGCGCGCTTGAGGGAGAAAATCATATCGAAACCCCTCTTTCACAGGAATGATCTGGTTGTTAAATATTGTGAGTTATAATATTAATGATGAATAAGTTCGTGTTGATTAAAGATGAAATTGATATTTCCATTTTGTTGGGATTATTAGTGTTGGTGGAAATTGACATCTATTCCGATAATAATTGATGTCTGGAGGTTATATTGACCAATTGGGTAATTAATCGGATAAATGATCAATTAATTGCTATTAATTCATATGCTTATAACTGTTTGTTCACATGTGTGTACTATTTATTCACATGCATATACTATTAGGGGAGGTGGTGCAAGATTGATAATACTTGCATGACTAAATTGAAAATGGAGGTATAAATGAAGGTACTATACTGTAATTATTTTTTTCACATGTATAGAACTATTGATTCAAATGATTGTACTATTGATTCATATGATGTAATATTAGGGCAGGTGGTGCAATATTGATAATACTTGCATGACTAAATTAAAAATGAAAGAAAAGATGAAGGTATTATACTGTAATATTTTGAGCCCCAAAACGTGCAATTATCGAAACTATGTTTTCCTATAAATAGAAGCTCATTCTTCTTTCATTCTCACCAATTCACTAAGACTCACAAGAGCAATTATAGAGAGAAGCTATAGAGAGAAAGAAGGAGAGTCTCTCTACTACTTCACTATTCCAATTATCTGATCTTCTTACGAGGTAAGGGATATTATTTTGTTCAGTATTCATAGGAATAATATTTTCTTCCATTCTCTATAGTATATAAGTAATATTATTTTGTCTCGTATTCCTAATTATACCCTCATTTTGTTAAAGTATTGCTTCTATACTCCGTGACATTAGTAGAATATGCTTGAAATTTGTGCTTCATCTAGTATTGTTTCACAAGGATATTTTTTGCACATTTTTGTTAGATTTTAATCTTTTTATGCTGGAGTACTGTCCATGAGTAGTATTCATTTTTACGATACTATTCACAAAGTACAATTCACGGGGTAATATTCATAAAGTACTATTCACAAAGTACTATTCACGAGTATTATTCACAAAGAACTATTCACGGGGTACTATTCACTCAGGTACTATTCACCCGGGGAATTATTCATGAAAAAAAATTAATTTCTTTGTTATCCAAATCATTTTTGATACAATATTATTCTTGAATTTTACTCCACAAAGCAGTATCATGTTGACAATTGGGACATTATTGAATTCTAGATAAATTAAGTTATAAATCTTAAAAAAATTATCTTTTGCTTTCTTTTAATTGAATTCTTATATCATTGTCATCATCCTCATGCTTATATTTTGATAAAAGTCATATGTGGCTTACGTGCATAGATGTACTATTGATTGGTATGATTATGACCAGGGATTATTCGGTATAATCATGACCGTAATGTTACAAATGATGTGGTAAAAATTCTCATTGACCTGTAGTGCATTGATGGACAGTTGTTGGTATAATTATGATCAGGGATTATTCGGTATAATCATGACCATTGATGATTACATGAATATCCTTGGCCCGTAGTGCATGGATGATTCGATGATGTGGTGTATTTATTAAGTTGAGTCTCAGCGATAAAATTTATGATAAACTTTTTAAATCATAGAAGATAGTAGATATCATGCTCTACTTGACTATTCTAATGGATTGCTTGTTCCGCTATTGTTAAACTTGATATTTATTATATTTTATCAGTTTAACACTGTTGAAGGCTAACGATAATTTATTATGCATTATCTTAGTCATAATATTTCTTACTGGGCTAGTTGAGCTCACCCTTCCATTTCATTGTTCTCTTCTGGAAATGAGAATATAGATGGGACTAGTTGGGGAACAGAGTGACGGTCCGAGATGGTGGCTATAGTAGTCCTCACTATTTTATGAAATAGTGTGATAATAAATGTAATGAGGACTTCATTTGAGTTTAAGTACTGTCTATGAGACAATATTCGTGTAAAAATTCTAAGCTACGCTTTTGTCGTATTGTATAAAAGAAGTTTTTATTTGATTTATGTACCATGTATTTGGAGACTCGGAATGGGTGATTTATACCTATTTTGGGGGCGTCACAGTTGGTATCAAAGCTTAGGGATATGATCCCTGGCTGATATGTGAGACTAAAACTAGGAGGGGAGAGACGAGAAATTCCTTTGCTAGTATGACCTACCTAAGTTTATTTGGTATTTATTTGGTCGGTCAGAGTATAGGGATAATATGTGATATGTCAATTAACCCTTGTTTTGTGGCAGTATTTGAAAATGGCATTCGAAAATGTTGAGATAAGCAATGAAGCACATGAGACCGTTAAGTCACCAACGATCAATACCCAGGATAATGTGCATCGAGATGGTAATAATCCTCAAAAAAATAACAACGCTGACCAAATGATGAACTATGGGATGTTTAAAGGCTTTATGCAATTCATGCAACATCAGGCAAGAACGACTCCTGTTCAAAATGCAGGTGGAAACACTGGCAACTCTCGGACAGTCACCGATAAATAGTTCAAGGACCTGGGACCACCGGAGTTTATTGGAGAGCCAAAACTACTTAAGGTGGAGACGTGGATAAAGTAGATCACCAAGATATTTGATGTCTTGCGATGCTCCGAGGAGCAAAAGGTTCCCTTTGCCACCTTTATGTTGCGAGGAGGCGATTACTAGTGGAAATTGGTAGGCGTACTCAACTGCCCATGGCGAAGATGTCTTGGGAGAAGTTCAAGAAGCATTCAATGACAAGTACTTTCCGAATGTATTCATCACATAAAGGAGGTAGAGTTTATAAAGCTAAAAGCGAGAACAATATGACCGTCGCGATGCGAAGCTAAGTTTGCTTAGAGTTATCCGGTTTCATCCCACTTAGTTGATAATGAGGAGAGAATGACGCGAATGTTTCTAAGAGGTTTGAAACCTGAGATACGTCAATACATTATTTCTCACAAACTGTGTTTGTATTCAGATGTTTTAAATAGGGCTCAGTTATTGGAGCATGATAATGACTTAACCCAACCAAGAGAGAGCAGCTGGTAAATAGATAATACCAGTGGTAGCAGTCATCGAAGAGGTGACAAAAAACGTGGAGGGAATCAACATGCTAGAAATGGTAACCACTTTGGTGGTAATCGTGGCCAAGATAATAGAAGTGGGAATTTCAAGAAGAGGAGATTCAATAATTATGGAAGGACGTCAGCACTAGCACCTGTTGTTAAGGAAGGAGAACGACCGCCGGTCGTATGTTACAAATGTGGAGGGGAGGGACACATCAGTCCAAATTGTACGTAACAGTCCAAAGCATGTTATAATTATGGAAGAGAAGGTCACCTAGCCCAATTTTATCGTGCACCGAAGTCAAGTCCAGCTAGGATGGAGGCATCAAAGTAGTCCCCAAACAAGATAAAGCTGGGTAGTTCAAGGAGATGGTTTGTCGTAACCTCCCAAAAGCGAAAATCTGAGCAAGGGTGATCACGGATAAGCTAATCATAAACTCTAGCGAAGTCTATACCTTATATGATCTAGGTTCTACCCATTCTTTTATTTCTCCTACTTATGCCCAACGATTAAATTTGACTCGGAGAAATTAGACTTTGACTTATCTGTGGAAACTCAGTTGGGAGAAACCTTCATTACATCCATTGTTTATAAGTCTTGTTTGGTTCAAATCGGTATCAGCATTAATTACTGTCGATCTTATTTCTTTAAAAATACTTGCGTTTGACGTAATTTTAGGGAATGATTCGTTAACTACTCATCATGTAAAAATTAATTATTTTCGTAAGGTTGTTAGTTTTCATATTCCTAATCAACCTATTATGCGAATTCAAGCGACCAAACCATTAAAATCAATAACGGTCATTTCAAGCCATAAAGCTATTCGTTTATTGAAAAATGAATGTCAAGCTTTCTTAGCCCATGTCACGGATTTAAACAAAAATACGTCAGATTTGAATAATATTTCTATTGTTAATAAAAAATTTCCTGACGTATTCCCTGAAGAACTTCCTGGCCTACCCCCAGAGCGTGAAATCGAATTTTGTATCGATCTTGAACCCGGTACAAAACCCATTTCCAAAGCCCCATATCGAATGGCTCCTATTGAACTTCAGGAGTTAAAAACCCAACTATAGAAATTGTTAGACATCGGTTTCATTCTTTAGTACATCTCCTTGGGGTGCTCCTGTTCTATTCATGAAGAAGAAAGATGGAAGTATGTGACTTTGTATTGATTATCAGGATTTGAATCATGTCACCATAAAAAATAGGTATCCGTTACCTCGTATTGATGATCTGTTTGACCAGTTGCAAGGCGCCAAATTCTTTTCAAAGATCGACCTTCGTTCTAGATATCATCAGTTGAAGATTAAAATTGATGACATTCCAAAGACTGCTTTCAGAACTCGGTACGACATTACGAATTCCTAGTCATGTCTTTTAGATTGACTAATGCTCCTATTGCCTTCATGGATATGATGAACCGAGTATTCAAGGAATATTTGGAAACTTTGTGGTCGTCTTTCTTGATGACATCCTCATTTACTCCAAAAGTCATGAAGATCATGAGAAACACTTGAGGTTGATACTCCAAAAGATTTGTGAAAACAAGTTATATGCCAAGTTGAAGAAATGCAAGTTATGGCTTGAGGAAGTAGCATTCCTTGGGCACGTGATATCAAATCACAGAATATATGTTGACTCGACAAAGATTTAAGCAATTCAAAGATGGGAGAAACCTAAGTTAGTGATCGAAGTACGTAACTTTTTGGGCTTAGCTGGTTATTATCGGAGGTTCGTGGAAGGATTTTCTCGAATCCCTACTCCATTAACTCAGCTGACTCGGAAAGATACAAAATTCGGTTGGAGCAAGGAATGTGAGAAGAATTTTTAAAAACTCAAGAGGAGACTCATTTCAGCACCTGTTCTGATAATACCATCTGGCTTGGAGGGATTTGTCATCTACAGTGATGCTTCGGGCAAAGAGTTGGGTTGTGTTCTCATGCAACATGGGAAAGTCATAGCCTGTGCCTCACGATAACTCAAAGAATATGAGAGGAATTATCCTACTCATGATCTAGAGTTGGCAGCTGTCGTTTTTGCGCTTAATATTTGGAGGCATTACGTGTATGGAGAGAAGGTGGAGATCTATACGGATCATAAAAGCCTCAAATATTTCTTCACTCAAAAGGAACTCAACATGCGACAACGATGATGGCTTGAGCTATTGAAAGATTACGATCATACCATTCAATACCATCTTGGGAAAGCGACGTAGTAGCTGACACATTGAGTAGAAGATCATATACGGGTATAAGTGCAATATTGTCAACGCAAAGACCCATTTTTTATGACTTACAAAGGATGGAGATAGAGTTAAAGACTCCAAGGACCCATGTGATGATGGCGAATATACGGGTAGAACCAACTTTAATCGATAAAGTTAAAGTTGCTCAAGCTACAGGCCTGGAGTTAATGCGTATGAGGAAAAAAGTGCAAGAAGGTGCTATTCCGGAAACAAGAATTGATGAAGAAGGAATACTTCGAGTCAACTCCAGACTTTGTATTCCTAACGATTCTTACTTGAAGTATAAGATCGTTATGGAGGCGCACAACACACCGTTTGCAATCCATCTTGGGAGTACCAAAATGTATCTTGATCTTCGACATACATTTTGGTGGAGCAATATGAAGAGAGAGATAGTGGAGTTTATCTCAAGGTGTCTAACTTGTCAACGAGTCAAAGCGGAGCATCAAGTGCCAAAAGGTCCATTGCAACCACTTGAAATTCCAGAATGGAAGTGGGAGCACATTGCAATGGATTTCTTTACTGGTCTTCCCAAGGCATATATGTGGTTTGGGTCATTGTTGATAGATTTACCAAGTCTGCTCATTTCTTACCGATACGAGAAACTTATACACTTGAACGTCTTACTAGTACATACGTAAACGAGATTGTAAGATTGCATGGTATGCCAGTATCCATAGTTTCTGATCGAGACCCAAGATTCACTTCACGATTTTGGGTTAGTTTGCAAAAATCTATAGACGCAATTTAAGATTTAGTTAATACAAATCATCCTCAAAGCGGATGGGCGATCGGAGAGGACTATTCAAACTCTTGAAGATTTATTAAGACTACTGTGTCCTTGACTTCAAATGAAGTTGGGACAAGTTCTTACCATTGGTGGAGTTTTCCTACAATACTGATTATCAAAGCAAGTATTGGCATGGCTCCATTTGAGGCATTATATAGAAAAAGTGTCATTCTCTCGATATCTTTGGGATGAGGTGGGTGAAGCAACGTTGTTGGGGCTGGAGTTGGTACATATGACTCTGAAAAATATTCAAACGATCCGACAACGTATAAAAACCTCATAAGATCGACAAAAGAGTTATGTTGATCTTCATCGAAAGGACGTGGAATTCAATTTTGGAGACACTACTAGAAATTCGACATATAGCGATGAGATATAGCGGCGGTCGACGGGCAAAAGCTATAGAATATCTATAGCGACGATTGACGCAGGCAAATCGCTATAGGGTATATATAGCGACGGTCAACACAGAACCGTTGGCATAGAGGTTTTTTTTTAAAGATAAAACCCTCCCACTTTACCCCAAATCATTTCAGTATTTCACTCTCTCTCTCTCTCTCGTTACAGACGAACGGTACAGTAGTACTTAGGGTTTTTGAGCTATTGAAGCTTAATCAAGGTATAGGAGCTTAGGGTTTTATTTGTTGCCACTGTCGTCGTTATTGCTGCGATGAAGAGGAGAAGAAGAGCTTCGGAACCGAAGCTTAATCTCCAGAATTGTTGCCCGCTGCGAGATTCTTTGATTGCCGGTGTGTGGAAGTAAAGACGAAGAGGAGCTCTAGAACAGAAGTTGGTGTGCGTCACCAGTGGCGTTTTATAAGGTTGCACTCTTGCACTCTCTATTCAACTCTGCCTCTCCCGGCTATAAAGAAACGATTATTGTTCCTTTTCTTTCTGCATGGCAACCTTTGCGTTCGGATATTCTCCTAACTTCGGTAAGACTCAACCATGAAGTATTCACAACATTTTTGTTCTTTTGTGTGTTTTATTTTTGTGTTCTTATACTTCATATATCTGATTTACTCTTAGGTTTTGAATTATTTAGTTTTTAACCGATTTGTGAGATCATCTCATTAAGAGTTGCGAAGTTCTCTATTGATGTTCAAAGGTTTAAATCTATTAGTGAAAATATGTAATGTTACTTATTTGGTACCATCTTTATCAAATATATCATTTGTCTTGGTTTTGACACCTATTATCAATAGTGGTCGGGGCATTTATAAGTGGAATCGATTGCTATTATGCACCTTTTATGTCTAGTGATCTTTTTTTTTTTGCTTGCAGGAATATCTCTTACAACAACTTCTCCGGGTTATACCTCCAGCGAAACTTCTCTCGAATTTCTCCGAGACAGTGCACAGGTAAAACTTTACTCTTCTCCCAATTTCTCTTGTAAATTACCTTGTTTATGTGCTCCATTGACCATTATGTAATTTTTCTTATCGAACTTCAATGGAAATCAATTTTATGTAAGCAACTGGTTAGGTTCAATTTGTGGCCCGTATGCAACAAAATCTAAAGGTAGTCTGTTAATTTTGTTGTGCATTTCTCTCTTTCTACCTTGTGGCTTGTGCTATCATATGCCTTTAACCAACAACCATATATGATTTTACTGTAGCTATGTTTTCTAGAGTCACAGGTTATGCTGCATGACATTGGGCTTGATCACTTTGTTATCCATGGTGATTGTTGCGAGAATATCTCGATTTCCTCTTTGCATACTCTGCAGTTAATCGGTGGATCTGAAGTTATAAAGTTACATTTTTGTTTAAACCTTGTTAGATATTTGAGAGTTGATTTTTCTAACTTTTTTAGATGACAACATAATTGATCTACGCCATTTTTTCTTTAGAAATCCTCTTCTTCTCTTGAAGCAATGATTGTTTGAAAATTAGATGAGGATTTATGGTTTGGTTATTCTTTTTCCTAATCTGAGCACACTTGGATGCGACTTTTTATGCTTACATAAAAACAAAACAAAGTTTGTGTCACCTTGATGCACCTTACAGACTCTAGCCTTGTGTAACAGATTAGTAACACCTTTTTACACTTGATTTTCATTCTTGAATAGATATTTATTGCGGGGACATTGTCATCCCAAAATCATGAAAGCACTAGTAGAACAGTGAGAAAAGCTCACTCTCATTCTAGAGCCTTCTATAATGACAAATTTCCATATTTGCGAGTTTCTAACCAGGATGTTTGGATATGATATGGTGCTACTGAGAAAACACTTTGGTCTTTGAAGGTGTAAAATGACTTTAAAATTAGTACTGAAATGGGGTTATCGGAAGAAAAAGATTCTGAAAGATGAGGTAGCAACCAACAGTTCATCTTTAAAAGCATGCTTTTAAGGAAGAAATTTGTATGATCTTGTTTATCTCTTCAAACTCTACTTAGGAGATATGTGAACCTTTTACTAAACCAAAGGCCACTAGTTATAGAACCGATCTTATCTTTGTTTAAAATTGCTATAGTTGAAGGTTGTGTTATTTACCTCGCGTTTCTAAACTTAAGCTTGCACATTTTACCAAAGACACAAGTATATTAGTTTGCTTGGAGAAACCTTAACTAGAAAATGAATGCGGAAGAACATAATGGTCCAACCTAGAAATCTGTAGGAAAGAGAGAACCTAGAAATTGCCCTTAGGGTTTTCTAGGCTTTATACACAAGAGATAAAGATAGCCTCTGAGTCGGACCTAGAGTTCTTAGGCCTCATACAAAGAAGATGCATCACACATCCTGTGTAATCAAATTCTCGATCAACCTTATAAAAATATCTCAAATATATTTCTTTAGTCCAAAAGCCCAAATAAACAGTCCCTAAAATGCTTTACAAGCCCTCCTGTGTTACCCTCGACTTTTACGGTGTAAACATGAGCCGTTGAATCTTATTTATCTTTGCAAGTCTTCCATGTATATGATGATTTACTGACTTTAGTCATTTGCACATAATTTTTACTGAACTCCTTCAATTTTAAGAGGCCTTTATAGCATTATGAATCTATTTATTGTTGTACTCTCTGCAATTGCTAGTTTGCTAATAAAATATATGTTAATTTTTTTTATATTCTATTCATGAAGGCTATCATTGTCTCATGTTGTGGCTCGCTCCATGGGTGCATACATTGCGGCAATTTCTATGAGTTGTGACAATGAGGCCACTTTCGTGAGTTTTAGCCGTTGTTGCTGGGCATCTTAAAGTTGACTTTGGGGATGAAGGCTGCTCTTGAGAAAATATTTAAAGGTTAGTAAACATGGAATTCTCATGAATGGTCAAGGAATGTAGCGTACTCCTTAAACCTTTTTGCATACTTGAATATAATATTATTATAAATACCTTGTTCATTAGGACCACCATTGTTTCAAACGAGGTACTCTGGAATTTACTTTTTCTCTTGTGTTGTCCGAAAAGGGAGACCGGATTGCAAGATTCTTATTTGAACCTATTCAAGGAGAGGTGGGGGTATTTTTTTCATGGTTGTGTTTGTTATGATGTTATCACTTGTGATGAGAAAAAGATCAAACATATATATGCCCTATTTTATATTAAGAATTTGCATTGTGAGTCGGATGAGCTCAAATGATTATTGTAGATCTGTTCTTGACCTCTATAGTCATTTTTATCTTCCACATTTTCCTAAGTAATTTTTTAATAAAAAGATATACTCTTCAATTATTGTATTATTTTGAAGCCCATAAGGTGTTCACAAGACAGTTAGAATGACTTCTTTATGTTGACAAGGAATCATTTTGTCGAATCTGTTAAGGTCTTACAAGGACTTGAGGGTTTGAAATTTGTGAAGCTCCTCCTCCTCCTCCTCTCTCTTTCCTTTTCCAGTTAAATCTCTCTCGAGTATTTATTCTCCTTTTCTTGACTTTGCGGTTTGTCTGATGGATGAAATTGAATATATCCTTTATTGGCGAGTTATAATTCCATGAGATGGGTACCTAAAAGTCATCGAGAGATCTTTGCTCAAAATTTAATGTTTTAATGATTCTTGATGAAATACAAAGTGGAATAGCACAGTTAGGAAGAATGTTGGCATGTGACTGGGAAGCGATCCGGGCTGATGTTGTAGTAAGACTGTCATTTATTCTTACGTGTACCATATTTTTGATATCGGGACAACTTGTGTTTTTCTTATATTTGAAAGCAAAATGTTACACGAATCTCCATCAAATATGTTCTTGCTATTTCCGTTTTTTCTTTGATTTGGTAAATCCACTCCACTATCTTGTTAGTAAGCAAATACACCTAACCACGAGATAACTCATTAATTCATTATATGGTTTCTTGAATCGAATCTTGGGAAAAGCATTGGGTGGTGGAGTGATACACTGTAAGTGCAGTTCTAGCGAGACAAAGATGTTATGCTTTGCATACAGCCCGAGAGAGGCATGGAAGGTTTTCAATTACCACTACCTCAAAATTATTACAATTATTCTTGATTTATTATCTTGTTCTATACAAAGTGAGAAATAGTAAATCTTATTATCTTGTTCCAAGTGTAGTATCTTTAAATATAATAAGCGAGAATGAATTTGAGATATGTCGTGATGGGATCCATGGAAATCGAAATGGTCATTGTACAGAATATGATTGTAATGTTGTAATGATTGTATTGTGAAAAATTGTATTGTGAATGATTGTAATATTGTAAAATCTCTCTTTTTATATTGTAATGTTGTAGTGTGAATAATTTTAAATGATGTATATAATATTTTTTATATTTTATTTTATATTGTATTTGTGTTTGTTGAATAAATTTGCATTATTAATTTATTTTTTTTTAAATATAAAAAAGGCTATAGCGACGGTCATTGGTAGTAGCTATAGTGTTCTATAAAGATCGGGGCCTATAGCGACGGTCATTGGCGTCGCTATGAACATATCTAAACACGATTTTGGCATGACTTATAAGCGACGGTCGTAGGCCGTCGCTATAGGCAAAAAACCGTCATAATAGGTTTTAGCGACGGCTTCTCTGACGACGACGGCCGTGTAGCTATAGTCGATTTTTTAGTAGTGAGATCATGTGTTGTTACATGTTGCGCCATGGAAAGGAGTTACGAGATTTGGAAGAGAGGAAAGCTCAATCCTCGATTCATCGGCCCATTTTAATCCCCGATCGAAGTAGAATCGTAGTGCCGTAGACTACCTTCTTACTGAGTATGTCTCGTGTTCATAACGTTTTTCATATATCTATGTTACGTAAATATGTGAAAGACCCGAACCACATTATTGAATTAGAACCAGACGAGATAGCGGAAGATTTAACGTATGAAGAGGTACCTATTAAAATCTTGGACAAGAAGGATCATATTCTACGCTCCATGGTTATACCTCAAGTCAAAGTTTTGTGGAGAAACCACGATATTGAGGAAATGACCTGGGAGTTAGAATTTGAAATGAAGTCAAGGTATCCTCACCTCTTCGACATACCAGGTACGCACCCTAATTTTGAGGACGAAATTTGTAACGACCCCAAAATAGGTCCATTCCATCCAACCCATTCTGAGTCGCCAAATACATGGTACAGAAAACAACTACAATTTTATTACAACAATTGTCGTGCAAAATACAACAACACATATGTTGTGAGTTTGGATATAAATATATATCAACTGTGACTCATGTCCCAACCGTGGACAGCACCTCATAATGACACCTTACATAAAGGTATAGTCGAAAACTGTTTTAGAAATTAGAATGTTTGGGAAGTGCTCAAGGAAACCTTCGTACATGGGAGGTCATGCGTCTAGGTTATGATAGATATCATATGTCCACAGAATTATCCTTGGTTGACCCAATAGACCCCAAAGAAAAACAAGAAGATTAATATCATGTTCTTTCCAGTGGTGAGTCTTCTCTTGACATATAATTATCTCTAGTCGTCTCAAGTGAAAATTATATTTCAAATAAACTCAAAGATCATATAGGTAGTGCTCGTAGATATACTCGACAGTGGATGTGCACAACCTTGTCTTATGATAACACGAGTTTGTATGTCATTAGACATCTTCTATGATGATAGTGGCAAAACACCCTTCCAAAGTTGGGTTCGCCTCACCTATTTGATTCACCAAATATAACTATTAAATGACGTATAAAATACAACACACTTATCTAAAGTCCTCAATAAAATTATTTCCATACTCTTTGGGGAGAACCTCAACAACTATAGACCATAGTTCTATTTCCACATTTACCCCAGCTTTCGACCCAATACACTCTTGCTACACGAAAGGAATTGTGAAGCAAAAGGGTGAGCACAAATAGCCCGATAAAGAGTATCATGACTAAAGATAATTAAATTATCAATAGCATTAAATCAATAATAAATCGAGATTTAGAACATATGGTAGATGATAAAATTTTCAACCATAGTTGCAGCGGAACGAGCAATCCATTAGAAGAGTCAAATAGACCATAAAGTCTATTATCTTCTCCACATTAAAAGTCCACCAACAATGTTTTATCCCTATAACATCAATCAACAGTTCCTTTCCACAACCATATGAATAACTCATAATCATAATTGTGATTCTAAATTCCTCTTCGCATCCAAGACGAAGATAATTTTTCATCACCTGAAACATCAAAGATCATGGTTATACCAAATCACAGTTCATGTTCATAATCATACAAATAAATTCATCTTTGCACTACGGGCCAAAGATATTCATCAACAGACCATCTTTGCACTACATGCCAAAAATATTCATCAGAAATCATTCATCTTTGCACTACGGGCCAAAGATATTCATCAATAATTCATCTTTGCACTACAGGCCAAAGATATTCAACAACAAGTCATCTTTGCACTACAGGCCAAAGATATTCATATCTCAAAGAAATACATAATCATTTCATCCTTGTACTACAGGCCAAAGATATTCAACAATAATTGATCTTTGCACTACAGGCCAAAGATATTCATATCTCAAAAAAATACATAATCATTTCATCCTTGTACTACAGGCCAAAGATATTCAACAATAATTGATCTTTGCACTACAGGCCAAAGATATTCATCAACAAGTTATCTTTGTACTACGAGCCAAAGATATTCATATATCAAAGAAAAACATAATCATTTCAGAAGTTATATAACAATAATTATAACCATGTTGATCAATTCACCTTTGCACTTAAGCTAAAAATATTCAATTGTAAATTCAATGATCATGATCATACCAGTCAACAATTCAACTTTTGCACTACTGGCCAAAGAGAACCTATAGTCACGATCATACCAATAATTTACCCATCTTTACACTCAAGTCAAAGAGAAATATCATCATTAGGATTATAAAAATGTTATATATGATAATAAAATCAATATAATCAACATATAGATTTAATCTCCATAGTAATATTCTTAAATCAACTATAATTTGGTTAGAAAAAGAAACCAATTTTGTAGTGAATAGTAACTCATGAATAGTAACTCATGAATAGTAACTCGTGAATAGTAACTCGTGAATAGTAACTCGTGAATAGTAACTCGTGAATAATAACTCATGAATAGTAACTCGTAAATAGTAACTCATGAATAGTAATTATAAGAAAATTTGAATACTTTTATTTCATAAAATTCAGGGTCTTACAAAATTTCATAAGAAAGGGGAGGTTGTAAGACCCCAACTTTTATGAATAAAGATTAATTTTTCTCAAAATATATTTTTAATATTATGGTGTGGATTTGATATAATGTTATAGTTGTGGGGTATTATTTACAAATTTTGCAAAAGTAAGCAAGTGGTTATATAATATTAGATTGGTGGGGGAATATTAGTTTTAACGAGGGGAATATTAAATGCGATGACACAATCATCATTAGTGGACCCCTAATGAAAGTATTGTAGTAGTTAGAAAAGCGACATAATTATCTTTTTATAAAAATAACGGCGAAAGTTTTACCGTTAAACTGTTGAACCACCCGGTGGTAAAAAACGATGTCTGCATGGTTGCAGTAGTAACTACGGTATTGATTATTAATTCTTACGTGAGAAGTTACTCAGTTATACTCGATTATTGCTACAATAATTGCTGCATAATATCTCTCATATTATTGATTCAATTATTGTCACAGTATCATCTACATAATATTTTATATTATTAAATCAATAATTGAGACGACAAAGTTATTCATAGTATTATTTGCAATATTGACAATGTCTAGAAAGTTCTGTCAAGGAGAGGTTTGGTCACCTAATTGCGCGCCAATAGGGAGAAATCCTTATCGGAAAGCCCCCTCTTTCCTAGAAATGATCTGGTTGTTAAATATTGTGAGTTATAATATTAATGATAAATAAGTTCGTGTTAATTAAAGATGAAATTGATATTTCCATTATGTTGGAATTATTAGTGTTAGTGGAAATCGACATCTATTCCGATAATAATTGATGTTTGGAGGTTATATTAACCAATCGGGTAATTAATCGGATAAATGATCAATTAATTGCTATTAATTCACATGCTTATAACTGTTTGTTTACATGTGTATACTATTGATTCACATTCATGTACTATTAGGGGAGGTGGTGCAAGATTGATAATACTTGCATAACTAAATTAAAAATGGAGGTATAAATGAAGATACTATACTATAATTATTTTTTTCACATGTATAGAACTATTGATTCACATGATTGTACTATTGATTCACATGATGTACTATTAGGGGAGGTGGTGCAAGATTGATAATACTTGCATGACTAAATTAAAAATGAAAGAAAAGATGAAGGTATTATACTGTAATATTTTGAGCCCCAAAACGTGCAATTATCGAAACTATGTTTTCCTATAAATAGAAGCTCATTCTTCTTTCATTCTCACCAATTCACTAAGACTCACAAGAGCAATTATAGAGAGAGAAGCTATAGAGAGAAAGAAGGAGAGAAGTCTACTACTTCACTATTCCAGTATACAGTCTTCTTCTGAGGTAAGGGATATTATTTTGTTCAGTATTCATAGGAATAATATTTTCTTCCATTCTCTATAGTATATAAGTAATATTATTTTGTCTCGTATTCCTAATTATACCCTCATTTTGTTAAATTATTGCTTCTATACTCCGTGAAATTAGTAGAATATCCTTGCAATTTGCGCTTCATCTAGTATCGTTTTACAAGGATATTTTCTGTATATTTTTGTTAAATTTTAAGCTTTTCATGTCGGAGTACTGTCCATGAGTAGTATTCATTTTTACGGTACTATTCACATAGTACTCTATTCACGGGGTACTATTCACGGGTACTATTCACAAAGTACTATTCACGAGTATTATTCACAAAGTACTATTCACGGGGTACTATTCACTCAGGTATTATTCACCCGGGAAATTTTTCATGACAAAAATTGATTTCTTTACTGTCCAAATCATTTTTGATATAATATTATTCTTGAATTTTACTCCACAAAGCAGTATCATGTTGACAATTTGGACATTATTAATTCTGGATAAATTAAGTTATAAATCTTTAAAAATTTATCATTTGCTTTCTTTTAATTGAATTCTTATATCATTGTCATCATCCTCATGCTTATATTGTGATAAAAGTCATATGTGGCTTACGTGCATAGATGTACTATTGATTGGTATGATTATGACCAAGGATTATTCGGTATAATCATAACCGTAATGTTATAAATGATGTGGTAAAAATCCTCATTGGCCTGTAGTGCATTGATGGACAGTTGTTGGTATGATTATGACCAGGGATTATTCGGTATAATCATGACCATTGATTTTTACATGAATATCCTTGGCCCGTAGTACATGGATGATTCAATGATGTGGTTTATTTATTAAGTTGAGTCTCAGCGATAAAATTTATGATAAACTTTTTAAATCATAGAAGATAGTACTCTTCTAATAGATTGCTTGTTCCGCTGTAGTTAAATTTGATGTTTATTATATTTTATCAGTTTAACACTGTTGAAGGCTAACGATAATTTATTCTGCATTATCTTAGTCGTAATATTTCTTACTGGGCTTGTTGAGCTCGAACACCCTTCGTTTTCATTGTTCTCTTCAGGAAATGAGAATATAGTTGGGACTAGTTGGGGAACAGAGTGACGGTCCGAGATGGTGGTTATAGTAGTCCTCATTATTTTATAAAATAGTGTGATAATAAATGTAATGAGGACTTCATTTGAGTTTGAATACTGTCTATGAGACAATATTCGTGTAAAAACTCTAAGCTACGCTTTTGTCGTATTGTATAAAAGAAGTTTGTATTTGATTTATGTACCATGTATTTGGCGACTCAGAATGAGTTATGTATACCTATTTTGGGGGCATCACAGATATAATTTATTTATATAAATATTGTAAAAATAGATCGTTAATTAGACATCAACAATATAGTGGAGATATTCCTCTTAAGTGAATGAATTAGTCGAACGAGTGCTTACAACGTTCTAAGTGATCTATCAAAAATATTTACATAAATATTACATAGTGAAACTTTAAATTTGGCCATTTGTTGACTAATCGAGACTGAATCGGAGATATTCTTCTTAAGTAATGGAATCAGTCAAATGGGTGCTCTGAAATTCCAAGTGACCCTATTTAATATTCACAAGATAGAAAAAATATATTATTATATATATTTTCGAGTTTAACAAATTTATTTGTTATATCAAGTATCATTTAACTGTTTAACTTATTATACTTTATATCTGATATTGCAAGTATTTGAACTTAAATTATTCATTAATAAAAATATTTGTTGCATAATATTAAAGTTACTTAAACTTTATATCACAAACTTCTATGAATTTATCTACTTAGTAAGAAGTATAAAAGTTCATAGAAACACATTCTTTATTATATAAAAAAATTAAATCTTTATAAATCTGAACAAAAGTTATATATCTGCTTATTCAGAAGTATATTTAAATTAAACTTAAAGTTATATACTTGCTTATTCAAGAAGCACTTCTCACACAAATATAAAAGTTAATTAAACTTTTATAATAGTGCATAAATTCACATATTTGATTACATAGAAGCATTATTTGATCTAAACTTAAATATTTGCTTACTAAGAAACATATTTACTCAAGTATAAAAGTTCTTGAACTTTTATAAACATATCTGCTCTTTAACTAATATCTGCTTATTTGAGAAGCTTAAAATATAAAAGTTATGTATAGTTGTTCTAAATTGTATACTTTTATAAACATGTTTGCTCTTTAACTACTATCTGCTTATTTGAGAAGCTTAAAATATAAAAGTTATATATAGTTCTTCTGAATTGTATCTGCTTATTTTAGAAGAAATTTTTTGTCAAATACTTTGAAAAGAAGAAAAATGGTAGAGTTAGTTTATTTTATGTAACTGTGAGAAAGACGAGTAATTCTTTGACCAAGACCAAAGTCTTAGAGAGGTCAATTGGGAGTTGGGTTTCTAGTGTACTTGTAAGGTAAAGAAGAGGCTGTCATTTCAAGACCAGCTCATAAAGTAGAATTGAACTCAAAAGAAAATGTGCAACTAAGCTTGAGAAGGGAGCTTCGAGCTTGCTATCCAATATAGTTAGTTGTGAATAGTTGAAAGTTTGTCAATAAAACTTTGTAAAGGTTTCCCCGCCTGTTGAATGAGTATTTATTACTGGAAGTAATAGGATTTGAAGTCCTGAAAAGGAGCTTAAGACTGGACGTAGCAACTGTTAGGTTTGCTAGAAATAAGAGCATGCAATCAAATCACATAAATATAGCGGAAGCGAAGTAAAACAGATTTTAAAATTTTCCTTACAAACCATAAACCAAGATCATTTTCGTGCTTTGATTATCAGTCAATAAAAGAGTAGGAGAAATAAAATCATACCCTTGAAGATCCGAGCTTCCTCAGGTACAAGTTCAACTCCTATTCCTTTTGTGTTCACCTTGAATACGCAGGTTTGGTTCCTTCCTTTGATCAACTTTAGCCACCTAATCGTTTGGCCTCTAGAGGTGATCCACCAGGGAAGAACATGAATCAAGAAGAATGGTATTTTTGGCTCAAACCCTAGTTCTCTATCTGTATAGAAAAAGACGTACTCTCCAACTTTTTGGAATCACGTATTTTCACACACTGATATCTAATATAAGACCGCTCTTATAAAGATATCAGTTAACTTATTTTAATATAATTAAAATATAGTATTATTTAATTAATTAAACTCCTTTAATTAATTAGGCTCCCTAATCTTATTAGGGATAATTAATTAAACTCTTATAGTTAATTTGTCTCCTAGTCCTATTAGGAATAAATGAGAGTACTAATATTAAATTAATTCTCAAACTCCTTTAGAAATTAAAATAATAATAATTGTAATAATATTAATAAGACTCCTCTTATTATTTTATATTTAATATTTCTAAAATATAAGCTATTTAATTTATTCTGTCACCATAGATTAAATTAAATATACTTAACATATTATTACGATTATAACATTAACTTCTTAAATAATTATTCTTCCTTTTATGGTGTGACCCTTCTGAAAGTCGTTGATCGCTAGGGAGGTTTATTGTACACTAGGGATAAGCCTCCCTGGCGATCAACGACTTTCAAGATAATATAGATTTCAACATTAATCATAAAAGAACCTTTGAGTAAATAGTTACCGTACAATTCAATCCTTCCACCATATTATGTCTCAATTAAATATAAGACATGGAATTACTGTCAAGTCTTATTTTATTTAATTATATGTATTTTTATTCCTAAATGCACAACTCCTAATGAATGTAAATTACAAATTACTTTCTAATTTCATTCCACCTTGGCCAAGGATTCCTGGGTTGTCATATATCGAATCACATATGACATATCTCTTCTTTTACTAGAAGCGGTAGAGTCTTTATTGATCATTCATTATCTCTATATATAACTCAATATACCGAAGCATACCCTTTAATATACCCTAAGGGTCATAAGGAATAAGTCAAAGTATAAATCATTATATACAAGATACTATGATGATCTCAAGTCTAAGGATCAGTTGTACTACTATCAATTCAGGAATTCCTATATTGATAGGTAAGTAAAACTCCATTAGGTATTCCTTAGCGAGTCACGTTCAGTGAACTTATTCTCCAAAAAGCACCTACATACTTGCTTTAGTGTCTCCACACAAATGATCATGAGATCAATCATCATCATCCAATGAGCAAGCAACGTATGTGCCAATCTATCCGGATTCACTAATCCCCTTTTTAGTAATCCATTGATTGAGAATATTTTAGTTTTTAAGCTATTGTGGGCCCAAGTGCAAATTAGGGTTCACTTGTCCTAATTAAATTAAATGCACAAATTAAGGTTCACACTATGATTAAATGAAAATACCAAAGAGCTGGAAATAAAGAAATAAGAACTGAGAGAATCTTTCACGTGTCCCGAGGCAGAAGACGCGTGGAGGCGACTCATTTTGGGAATTGATTGAGGGATTGGATTGGTGGCTAGAAGGGCAGGACGATCTGGGCATCACTCTTATGACTAAGGGTAAATTTTGAATTTTCCCAAGGTCATATGCCTAGCACATGACCACTCTCCAGAAAACCCTATAAATACTCTTCCACTTAATTGGGAAGGGACCTGACTTTTGACTCTTGGACCTTTTGGAGGACTAGAATACTTGAATAAAGTCTCTCAACCCGAAGCACTCAAAAAGGCTCTATGAATCCTTGCTACCCTAACAAGGTTCTCGAATTCTAAGAGTTCTACCACGTGTCGTTAGAGTAATCGCTCACATGTTCTTCTCCCCTCTTCAATCAATTAATCAATTCCGTACTCTTCGTGGATTTCTCTCCTCAGCCAACATGAAACCCTAACCCCAGCAAGGTACGATTTCCTTGCCCATATTTCTTTAGCGACTCTGCTAGGGAGATGTAGAATTCGTGAAGGGTATGCCCACAACTCGAAGTGGGAGAACTACCGGAAGAGCTTCACCAACAAATAGCATTACCTCACCGAATCTAGTTCCAAGGCAAGCAAATCAAGCATTCCAAGGCGCAAACCTAGATCTTGACCAACCAATTATTGAAGACTCTTCGGAAGGGAGTTCAACATCACTACATATGGCCAATCAACAACAAAGAAATGCAGGAAGTCAACACGAGGATACAAGCGAAGAGCAGGAAAATGTTGTGCAACTGGAGATGCTCAAGGCGTAGAAGTAAGCACGGGAAGGACAAGGGATGATGATGGCCATGATGTTGGAGATACAGAGGAAGCAAGAGGAAATGGGGAATTTCTGCCAGCAGTTGATGCAGATCCCCACCTTCAAGGCCATGTTCCCAGGCAGTTCGCAGGGAGAACAAGCAGGAGTGGAAGACAACAAAAATGGCAGCAACAACAAAGATAACTAGATTGTACCTCCATCGACAGCGAATCAGTCGGTTCCAATCATCAACTTGGAGCCCCAAAACAGTGGTGACGCGCCACAACCCAGGTTGGAAGCAAGCCAACCTCAGATAAACATCATCCCAACTGCTCTCCCAGTATTTTCATAAGTGCAGATGCCAACCATCCCAAGCCATGTCCAGCGAGTGAGCCAACAACTACCACCAGCGCCAGCTTTACACGATGCAAGTGTGCATCAACCAATCACTTTACCATAGACACCGCTGATAAAAAAATATATCACAACACCCCAGAGAATTCACGCCACGAGCCAGTACGTGACAAAGGATGATATGATCGATGTAATCAATCAACTTCGCAGGCAAACATCCCGACCCTCGGAGTTAGACTTTACTCCACCTTACCTGGCACACATTCAGAGGCAACCGTACCCGACAAGGTATATTGAGCATCCCCCGCAGTTTTCAAAATACAACGGAGAGAAAGGAAATACCAGGGAACACATTGCCAGGTTCATAGAGTCGATGTCTCCGTGGCTAGGATATGATGAAGTAAACAATCACAACTTGTTGATAACGGAATTTAACAAGACTTTGACGGATAATGCCTTCATTTGGTACTACAATTTGGAGAAGGGGTCAGTCCATGATTGGGATGACCTAAAATCACAATTTTTTAAGAAATTTTTCTATATGTAGAAACAGGTAACCATTGTAGAGCTTATGCGATTCAAGCAGAAGCCGAAAGAGGAGCTGTCATATTATGTGGACAGAGTTAGGGCCAAGGCACATAAGTGCAGAGAACCAATTGAAGAAAAGAACTTGGTCATCATTTGCAATAATGGTGCCTTAGATGCCTTGAATCCCCACCTCATTACGAAGACTTGTGATTCCTTCACAACCCTCTCATCTTTTGCACAAGACTTGGGAGGAATCATGACATTGCCTACTAGCCATGTGACGGTTACATGGAAGGAAAAGAGGACAACAACTGTGATGCCCCCAAAATTAGGTATACATCACCCATCTTGGGTCGCCAGATACATGGTACAGAATTCAAATACAACTTACTAATACAACTGCATGGTGCAATAATACGACAAAACATAAAGCTGTGAGTTTGAATACAATTATTGTCTACTAGAGATTATACAAACTCAAAAGGAGTCCTCATTACAATTATTATCACACTATTTCACAAAATAGTGAGGACTACTAATGCTATCCTCTGGACCATCACTCCGCTTCGACTGTCCCAAATATATTCTCATTTCCTAAAGAGAATGCGAAGAAAGGGTGAGCTCAACTAGCCCAATTGGAAATATTATGACTAAGATAATGCCAGAATAAATTATCATTAGCCTCCAACAATGTTAAACTGATAAAATACAATAGACATCAAGTTTAACTGCAGCGGAACAAGCAATCCATTAAAAGAGTCAAGTAGAGAATAGAATCTACTATCTTGTATGATTTAAAAAGTTTTTCATCACTTTTATCGCTGAGACTCAGCTCAATAAATGATCCACATCATTAAATCATCCCCGCACTTCTGAATGCCAACGATATTCTTTAGTATCACGACCACGAATTATCCATGCACTCGGGCCAAAGATAATCGTGTTTTTTCATCAACAGTCTGATCATGCCATAAAACAATTCATCTTTGCTCCTTGGCGAAGAGAATCCATAGCCATAATCATACCAAAACTATCCATCAATGCACTCACGGGCCAATGAGGACTTTTAATTTTCACATCATTTGTAACATTACGGTTATGATTATACCGAATAATCCCTGGTCATAATCATACCAAGTCCATCTATGCACTACAGGCCACAAATGACTTTCAACATAACATAAACATGAGGATGATGACAATGATATAAGAATTCAATTAAACAAGTTCAAGAATTAATTTGTCCAGAACCCAATAACGTCCAAATTGTCAACATGATCTTTGCTTTGTAGAGTAAAATTCAAGAATGCTCAGAAGAATATTTCCACGAAAAGATCTTGGATGAAGCACAAATATCAAGGATATTCCACTAATTTCATGGAGTATAGAAGTCAAAATTTTAATCAACCGAGTATAATACCAATGGAATAACAAAAGATATCACCATGCATGCGGTACTTGCATGTAGCGGTTATTTCAATGAATAATAATAATCGGAACCAAAGTCGTGTGAAATTCACACGGCGGATGTTCTAATGAATAATAAATGATGGAACGGTCCCACAGATAAATATGCATAGAAGATATTCCGGCGAGAATAATAAAGACGGAATAATAAAAATGGAACCAGTCCACGATATAGATGAACGAGGATATTCCAAATGAATAATAAAAGATGAATAATAGAAGAATGTCACCAAGTATAGGGTAGCTCACATTATCTGAGTTATTCAACGAACAATAAAGAAATGGAATAATAGAAGTTCTCTTCTTGAATACAAAAGAATAATATCCTTACCGTAAAATAATACTTGATATAAGAGTAGTGAAGTAGCAGAAAACTTGTCTTCTATCTCTCTATAATTTCTCTCTCTGAGTTTAAATTGAATTAAGTGAAAATAATGAAGGAATGAGCTTCTATTTATAGAAAAATGGAATGCATAAGAATTAATCCATGAACGGTCAGTTGATTTACTTTAATCGACGGTCCATATTTAAAGAAAAATCTTTTAAATAAAATATAATATATTCTATTTATATAAAAAGTTTTTATTATGCAAACACTATCTGGAACTATGCAAATACTATGCATAATAAAATATAATATATTCTATTTATAGAATAACTTTAATAAAGTATTACATTTTATATAAAAAGATTTTACTATCACAAAACACTATCATAATAGAATATAATATATTCTATTTATAGAATAACTTTAATAAATTATTACATTTTATATAAAAAGATGTTTCTATTTTATTACGTGAATAAAACAAAACTTCTAAATCAACAATAATTGAATCAAATAATGTGAGATACTATCGCTGCAACTATTGTAGCAATAATTGAACAAAACCGAGTGACTTCTCACATAAATATCAATAATCAATCTGGTAGCTAACTACTATGCAACAACGCCATTCATCAGACTTTTACTAATGAGTAGTTCAACGATATCAACGGTAAAACTTCCGCCATTATTTTCAATAAAATATTTTTGTCGCTTTTCTCAATCCGAATGATAATTCCGTTAATGAGGGTCCACCAATTATTGTGTCGCTAAATTTAATATTTCTGTTTAAAACGAATATTCCCCGACCAATCGAATATAATATGACAACTTGCATACTTTGCAAAATTTATAAATATTACCCACAACTATAACATTATCTCAAATTCACACCATAATATAAAAAAATTATTTCGAAAAAATTAATTCTTTATTCATAAAATCTGGGGTTTCACAACAACTGTGGCTTTGGCTGACTCTCAGTCAAAACGACAAGGGGGCAAGAGGGAGAAGCATGAGAAAAGTTTTGAACGAAACATAGGAAGGCCTAGAGATAAATATGCAAGAAAGTCAGTCCCGGAGGCTATCACATGTAGTGAGAAGGCATTCAGGGGTCTGTAGGAACAATGGGTTGAACATGGGTTAGTGAAACCTCCAAGGCCTAAATTTGTAGTGACGGAAGAGATGAAAAGAATACCAGACTTCTGTGTATACCACCAAGGACACTCCACTATGGGCTGTTACAGCCTAAGGAGGATATACCATGAGAACTTAGCAAACAAGAAATTGAACTTGGAAAGGAAAGCAGCGTTCATGACAAGCCAATGCCAAATCACAAAGAGAAAGAAACATGCAACATTGTTATCCACAGCACAACCCCAGAAGTGGAGATGATGATGGAAGAAAAGGAGGAGTGTGATCCAGGCTTACAGATGACGACATTGATGAACGAGGCCAAGTTCAAAAAAAATCGATCAGATAGGATTGGCCAAAGAAGCAAGGATAGAGGCAACCAAGGCAATCATTAAGGTTACAGAGACACGGGAGACTTGCATAGCCATAAGTAAAGGATTTATGAAGACAATGGAGGAAGAAGAAATTAAGATATCTTTCTCTAAAGCAGATAGAGAGATAAGATACCCGCACAATAGGCCGCTGTATATGACAGCAATAATCAATGGCATCGAAGTGCGGAGGACGCTTATTGACAATGGAGCGTATTATGCCCTACACCGTGTTTAAACGGTTAGGCCTGCCAGAGAAGAAGATTGTGAAAGAACAAACAAACATTACAGGATCTGCCAACCAGAGTACAAGAACCCTTGGACACATCAAGGTGGATATGCAAGTTGGGAAGATTCGAGGGCCCGTAATGTTCCATGTTGCCGAGGTGGATGCAGCATATCATGTCTTACTAGGAAGGGCTTGGCAAAATGACTACGGGGTGGTACCCTCGATCTTTCATCAGTGCCTGAAAGCTATCTGGAAAGGGGAGAAAAGTGAAGGTACCAGTAACTCGGAATCCCTTTGGACCAGAGGAGGCACACATCACCGAAGTAACTTTTTTCGATGATGTTGCTAAAGAGGGAGAGAACCAGATTACAAGGCCTGATTCCCTAAGACTAGTAAGATGGGAAGAAGTGCAGGATGATAAGTTCGTGCCTACAGACAAAGAGAAGTATGAGACCTCAAAACATGGAGAATGTTCCAAAAATAGGAAGTCAGTGATAGTAAACCTGGAGAAGGAAGGAAGAGGAGGAAAGAAAAGGCCAGAAGACCCTGAAGATGAAAGAAATATAATAAATGCCAAGAAAATAACACAGTCAGAGGATGGCCAAAAGACGAAATAGGAGAGGGTTGTTAAACCCGATGGAAAGGTGGTGTTTCATTTGTGACGGTGCAAGGGGGAAGAGCCCAAGGAAGCGTGTGAACCCGACGGCTCAGGAGGTGTCCCCCACTCCAGCAATAATGAAGAAGGAGAAGTTGTGTAACAAAAGGTAGAACTAGCCGCAAAATGCTTTGAGGATAGGCCAAAACCTTAACAAAATGAATTAGAAGAAGTTGATTTGGCAACAGATGGAGGAACGCCAAGACCGACTTATGTTAAGGGTCTTGTGGAGCAAAATCTAAACATAAGCACGGGAATGAAGCAAGTGAAGCAAGCACCTCTAAACTATGCACCCGAAGTTGAAACTCAAATAAAAGAAGAGATCAAGAAGTTACTGGAAGTAGGGTTCATCAAGCCAATCCAACGTCCAATATGGCTATCCAGCATTGTACCGGTAAAAAATCAAATGGACAGCTAAGAATATGTGTGGATTTCAGAGACTTGAATAAGGCATGCCCAAAGGACATGTACCCATTACCCAACATAGACACTTTGGTAGATGCAACGGCTAATCACGAGATGATGTCATTCATGGACGGGTTTATAGGTTATAATCAGATAAAGATGTACATAAAAGATGCAGAGTTGACAGCCTTTCGTAGCCCGTTTGGGAATTTTTACTATGTAGTAATGTCATTCGGGTTGAAGAATGCGGGGGAAACTTATCAAAGGGTAACACATGCTATATTTCATGACATGATTCATGATATAGTGGAGGACTACGTGGACGACATAGTAGTGAAATCCAAGAAGGTGACAACTCATGTGGAGGACCTGAGGAAAGTGTTTGAGCGATATCGAAGGTATAAGTTGAGGATGAATCCGAAGAAGTGGGCCTTTGGAATGACGGCTGGAAAATTCTTAGGCTTCTTGGTGAATAACAGAGGTTTAAAGGTGGACCCAAGAAAGGTGAAAGCAATTACAGAGATGCCCCCACCAAACACACAAAAATAGTTGAAGAGCTTTCAAGGGAAAGTTTCGTACATGAGAAGATTCATGCCAGCATTAGCCGAAGTCACAGAACCTTTCGATAAATTGCTAAAAGAAAAGGCACAATGGGATTGGGGGCAAGAACAACAACAGACCTTTGAGAAGGTGAAAAGAATTTTGGCTTCAGCGCAAACGATGGTAGTGCCACAAAGAGGAATGTCATTGCAGTTATACATCACATCTACCAAGAAGTCTACAAGTGGATTGATCACACATGAGGTGGATGAAGAAGAGAAACCTGTGTATTACATTAGCCGGATAATCAGAGGACCAGAAACCATATATTCATAGGTGGAGAGGCATTGCCTAGCGTTGGTGTTCATTGCGCAAAAAATGCGACATTATTTTCTAGCGCACGAAGTAAAGCTTGCGATAAGAACTGACCTGATCAGATATCTATTGACTAGGTCAACATTAGTAGGAAGACTTGCTAGATGGATGATGATTCTTTCATAATACGACATTAAGTGTGTGACACTGAAGGCGATCCAATTTCAAGCCTTGGCAGACCTGCTAGCTCAGTTTCCAAATAGAGAATATGAACCTCCTTCTGAGGATCTTCCGGGTGGAGAAGTAGAAGCAATCAACTCAATGGATGAAGACCCAAAATGGTGGAGTTTGGCTTTTGATGGATCATCCGCAGAAGGTAAAGGTGGATCATGAGTGGTGTTAACCACCAAAGAAGGAAAGGAAGTGGCCCTGTCATACAAATTGGATTTCCCTTGCACAAACAATGAATTAGAATATGAGGCGTTCATACTAGGATTATTGGCGGCTCAAGAATTAGGAGCTAAACATCTTAAAGTAAAGGGAGATTCAAACCTTATAGTGCAGCAAATAAGAGGTCAATTTGGAGTGGAGGAACATATCTTGGCGCCATATTGAACTGTAGCACAAAAGGTGATGGAGGCTTTCAAGAAGGTGGTGATTGAATATGTGCCAAGAGGACAAAATAAACAACCTGATGCACTAACAATAGTAGCGTCTCGAGTCTATGTCAAAGGAGAGGACTTAGATGTGAAGGTAATGAAGAGAACCCTCTCAACCACGGTGCTAGACTTGTTCCCCAAAGACATGATAGATGATTGGAGACATGACATCTCCCATCAATTGCAAACAAAGGAAGGAACAATACCAATCGTGGAGCTACAGAAGTACTACATCATCAAAGGTGTCTTGTATCACAAAGAAGTAGATGGTGTATTGACATGATGCTTGGGGAGGCAGGAAGCAAATAAAGTCTTGCATTAGGTGCATAACGAGAACTGCGGATTGGTAGACATAGGCATGTATCGTAGGCTGCAACACCAAGGGTATTATTGGCCCGAAATGAAGAAGGAAGCAGATGCCCTACAATGCCAATGTGTTTTATGCCAAGAATACCCTGGGGAGGAGAAATGTGCCTTCATTGATGATATAGCGGATTGGCGAATCCCTTATATGGAGTTCTTACAAAGAGGGAATCTTTCGACCGATAAGAAGGACACAATTATAATAAAGAGGAAGTCACAACAATTCTTCTTGTAAAATGGAGAATTGTTTAGAAGAGGGTTCAATGGCAAGCCCTTACGGTGTCTGGAACTAGGCGAAGCCAAAGATTTGGTTTACCAAATGCACAAGGATGAACACCAAGGGGGAGCCAAGTTGTATAAACAGCTTATCGATCATGGTTACTACTGGCTAAAGATGGAAGGAGATTTTCTAGAATTGGTTAAAAAGTGCCACATTTGTCAAATATATGGAAACTTGATTCATGCTCCCGCCGTGGATTTGTGAACCTTAGCAACACCATGGCCCTTTCATACATGGGGAATGGATCTTATAGGTCCTGTTCACCCTAATTCTAAGGGTAACATCTAGATTTTAACTGCCACCGAGATGTACACAATGTGGGTGGAAGCAATACCCTTGAAGAAGGCTACAGGACCAGCAATGGCAAATTTTATCAAGGAGCACATCATTTACCGTTTTGAGATCCCGAAAATCATTTTGTCGGATAATGGAACTCCCTTCATCAATAGGGACATCAAAAATCTGATGGAAAGATACAGGGTGAAACACTACAAATCTGATACTACCCGAAAGGAATTGGACAATCAAAGGCTATAAATAAAATCTTGATAAAAATCTTACCAAAACCCTAGACGATAATCCGAAGACATGGGCAGAACAACTACCAATAGCGTTATGGGAATATCGAACTTCAAAAAGAAAACCTACAGGCGAAACCTCATACGCTTTGGTTTATGGTGAAGAAGTTATCTTACCCACCGAAATAGAAATCCCTTCGGCTCAAATGAGATTTCGAAGCTTAGTCGAGGAAGAGAACCGAACAGCCGCCCTGGAGGCCTTAGTTGACTTCAGAGATAAAGCTAATGAAAAGCTTGAACAGTACCACGAAAGACTGCAACGACAATTCAATACCACGGTGGTACCACGACATATTCTAGTGGGAGACCTGGTGCTCAAAATGGCAACTCAAGTCATGAGGAGAACACTAACCACCAAATTTTACCCCAAATGGGAAGGCCCGTATAGGGTACGAAAGATCTCTGAAAGGGGGTATTGCAAGATATCTCATGTGGGATCCGATGTTGTCTCAAGCCCATTAAACTTGAAGTGGGTAAAAAAATATTATACATGAGAAGAGCATCACAAAAAGTTATACTTTCAACTTTAAAAGAAATCGGGGCACCTGACTATCAGCCCTCGGATCAAAAAGTTATACTTTTTACTTTAAAAGTAATTGAGGCACCTGACTAATAGCCCTCAGAAGTTACACTTTCAACTTCAAAAGTAACTGAGGCACCTGAGTATAAGCCCTCAAACCCGAAAGTTACACTTTATCTTTAAAAGTGGCAAATGTTATGCTTTATTCAACAAAAGCAAGAAAGTTACACTTAATCTCTAAAAGTGGCGAACGTTATGCTTTCTTCGACAAAAGCAAGATTTATTATATGAAACGTTATGATTTTCGTTAAAAAAAATTTGATTATCAATGAATTGACAAACTTTCACTTATACTTGAATGTTTTTTTTTATTTCTTAAAAAAAGAGTATAAATTCAAGTGTTAGTTTGTGAAAATATATATACATGTTTTTGAAAAAATTCATATTTTCTTGTTTATAATACCTATTGTTGTCTTGGAGTATTAATTTGAATAACTTGAGATTCAATGATAAATATTGAGTTTTAAGGAATCATTCAAATTAAAAGCAATTAACAAGGTTAAAGAAACTACATTTAAATAAAGGAAATATGTGAAAATGAGTTTCTGAAACAGGAAATAAAAAAAAACTACTACAACAAGTTATGATCTAAAGGCCAAGACATATCAAACTAAAGCAGAGGCATAGATAAAGCTTCCAAGTCAGCAATGACAGCAGCTCCTTAACTTGTCAAGTAGTTAACTCTAAGTCCCATCGCTGGCACTCTAAATCCTAAAACTTGGCCTCTAGATCCCGAAGCTAGCCCTCTAAATCTTGAGACTGGATCTTCAATTTGTTTGCGACTTCGTCAAGCTTAGAAAGTTGCACTGAAAAGGATTCATCTTCACACTTATGTACAGCAAGCTCTGAATGTAGTGCAACAAGATTAAAACTTGACTTGAGAAGATCCAGCCTAGTACGAAAATGAGACATGTCAACACCCACGACTGTAAGGTTGTCTACATCATCGCTAAACTTCTTCAAGTCCTCGACTCACAATGATTATAAAGAAAGAGTGTCCAAGCTAAGAACAAGGCCTACGAGCTGATCTAGGAAAAAGGTTTAGGAAGAAACTACCTTAATAATCAGTCGGTCAAGTATCTACGGGAACCGAGCTAGGAGACACTCCAGACTTTCCTGACTAGAAGATGATATCTGGAAACTCCTCCAAGAAATAAGATCCCCACTTGGATTGAAGGAAGCTCTAGCAGGAGCTATTTTGGAAGCAACCATAGGATTCATCAAAATAAATGATGAAGGAGCAGGAAGTTATTGTATTACTGATGATTCCTTGAAGCCTTGACCATCGGGAGGATAACTAAGGTCACTGCAGGGCGAGGTGGCAACTTCCGGATGGAGAGCATCAAATAAAGTTAATGCCTCAACAGGCAAAGGTAAATCTTTCATTCTCTCGCTCTGAAAAAAAAATATCAAATGATAATATATTATGGAGAAAGAAAGGAAATTCAGGAAGAAAATTATATGTTGACTAAAGAAAGATACTCACAATATAGTCAATGGAAAAAGAGTCAAGAGATGCCACATAAAGTGGAATGTCATTCCACCCACGCAAAGAGCTATCAACAATACCCTCATAAGCAATCACCAACTCGGCAGAATCCTTCTGTGGAGGATAAACATCAGCAATAATCTTAGAAGAATTCCTCCTCAAGGAAGCAGGAGACTCATCGGCACCCTCAGGCCTACCATGGGGAGAAGTCATAGGAAGGTTTAAGGAAATCGTTGTATCACCCACAGCAGGACTTGGGATTACATCGGATAAAGTGTCTTTAGCATCAAGGCTAACACAATCATTATGAGAAGAAGACGACTCGACATAGATAATTATATGTTGTGGATGCTCACAACTGACAGAAGCCGTTGTAGCTACCTCATTTGCAGTACCAAAAATGAACACAAGAGGAACATCATCATCCTCTTCATCGACCTCTGTAATCTGAAAATCAAGAAAATAAATACATAAGGAAACACGAAAGCAACTATACGAGGGATAAAAGACAAAAAATGAAAAATATCGCAAAACATTTACCAAATTTCTACGTTGCTTCTTGATCGAATCCTCGACTGCCGGCATACTAGAACCAACATCATCAAGAGGGCATTTCGATGATGGATTTAAGCAGAGCCTAATAACAGGACGAATAACCGGGACCACGATAGAAGTAATAGGAGGAGCCACCTCAGAATCAGTAGTGGTAGATGCTCTCACTTTAGAACGGGTGATTCTCATTTCCTCGCTAATAGAGGATCCCTGGGGAGGAGCTGGATGAGGTATCTGTGATAGAGACACCTGAGACGAAGCCCGTGGTGGAAGACTCTTGGAGGTAGTAGGGGCATGTGCGGGAAGAATATTTGGGTCACTTCGAGGATGAATGTCTACTGACTGAGGATGAGAAGACTTAGGCATCAAAGCCTCATTCTCAATAAGCCGACTACTGGTTGGCCAATGTTCGGAATGGACATTGGTCTTAGGAGAACATAGCATCCTGGCCCATTTGAGAAGTTCGGGAATAGAAACTGTTAGAGAACAAATCAAAGTATTATCCTCCAACCTTTTAAGATTGACTTGCCAATAATTACGGTCGCTGGTAGTATATCGCCCAATCTGAGAATCATTTGGTATGATAAAAGGAAGGGATTTGTGAGGAGCATTTGGAGACCTTGGAAATCCCCATGTAAAAGAGGGAGAGGTAGAGATGAAGTTGAAAAGGGCAGTCTCATAAGTCTCCCGATAAGTGTGGCCAAAAGGATGCTCTTGGTCAAATCCAAACTGCCTCATGACCCTGTGGGGAGAATAAAGCACAGTGCCAAAACCATTATCTTCGACGAAATAGGGAAGCTCCACAGCCCAGAGGAAGACGAACATGGACAACAAAGAACCACTCAAATCGTTGATATTTGAGTAGAAGCGAAAGTTACGCTTTATAGAGTGGGGCATAACCGTAAACTTTTACGAAACAATAGTGTAGGGGGACGAGGTGAAGTCGCGACGCCCAAATTTAGGTACTTGAAACCCGAATTTTGTGCTTCACGATACCATTTCTTTGAGCGGAATAATAATAATAATGTCATAAATATCAAACTTAATTTACATATCAGAGTTGTCTAAATCCCAGGTACGCGACCTTAAAATATTTCATTACATGATAGATAATAAATATCATCATCTTATTTAAGTCTAGCTATTACATTAGATAACACAAACTTAATCTGCTAGCTTTCCTTTCCCTTTGTTCTTGCCTGAACCTTCAGGTCGATCATACATAGCTGAAAACATTTAAATTAAGCAAGAATGAGCATTTGAGTGCCCAACAAGTAATAGCAATCAATAACATTAGCTGAAAGGATTAAATGTTTTCTTTGGACGACTCTTCTACAACGAAGAAATAGTTGTGAAGTAAACTGAAGCAACACTAAATAACAAAACATTTTTATTTCAAATTTTGAAACTACGTACTGACTATAATTGGTGAGCAGTCGCCAGACTATGAACTTTGTTTTTAATTTTCGATAAGGTTTAACAGAACTTCATCTGCAAACCGTCATAACTTACAAGCACGGGGGGTGATCAACCCATTATGCCCTGTATTGATAAACAATGTACGAATAGAGTTCGAGAACTTACATGAATACGAATATTTGAGTACATAATCAATAGCAATAGAGTTAATAATCTGACACAATGATAATATAATTCTGAAACTTTCTTACTTATGTCCATTGCAAAAAGTAAATGCAAAGTTAGAATACTTGCTCAATAATAATTGGAGTAAGTTTAGGAAACTTGCCTATACGTGTCCATTGCATAAAGTAAATGCAATGGGTAAAGATACTTGCCTGGTCTGCTGCTTACAAAACTTAGTTCTATCTTTAATTCAACGACCTATCATTTATAAGATTGTTCTATTGATTAGAATAATATATCATAACACATAGTACTTGTAAGACCCCAACTTATTATAAATAAAATCGAATTTCCTCTAATTATTATTGTGAATAATAAGGTGTTAAATTGATATAATATTTTGGTTATGGGTGAAATGTGCAAATTTTGCAAAATAAGCAAGTGGTTATAAAATAATCATTGTTGTCGAAATATTCGTTTTGGTCGTGGAATATTCTTGTTGTCGGGAATATTCGTACTACCACAAACTGATCGTTAAATGGGCCCCATAGCGAATATAACCGCTTTGATGAAGAAAATGACAAGTTTGAGTTTTTATAAATAACGGCGTAGTTATTACTGAATTAACAACATGGAATACCCGGTGGTTAAAATATCTTAATACGGCGTGGTTGCACGAAGACACGGGTTTTACCATGATATTGTTGTTGAATTATTGATTCTTACGTAAGAAGGCCTTACTCAATAATTGTTACGAAAGAATTACTTTATTCAATATTTTATTTTTATTGATTCAATAATTCTTTGCGTTGATATTTTATATTATTGTTATTTCAATAATTATCAACTGCAAAGATATTTCCCATTATCGGATCAATAATTCATATTATTTGAATAATATTATTAGATAGCATTATTGGCAATGTCTAGAAAGTTCATCGAGGAGAGGTTTGGTCACCTAATTATTGCGCCAATGAGGAGAAATTCTTATTGAAAGCCCTCTTTCTGGAACGGCTGGTTGTCATAATTGTGATTACGTAATATTATTTATGAATAATTAATTATTAATTTATATGATAAGGAAATATTTATTTTATGTGGATATAAATGATGGATATATTTATTTTTATGTGGATAAAATGAAGGAATTAATGCTAAGGTGTTTTATCAGTATTTTATCGGTGTAGAGGTATTAAAAATCATCCGTTTGTGGATTTCAGATATTTTATGTTTGGAATTTGGAAAAACTCAAATCTACAAAGTTGTAGAGAATTCGATTTCAGGCAGAATGGACATAAAATTCGTATTTTTCTGATAAACGAGCTATTTTCTATGAATTACTGAAGTTTTGGAAAATAAAATAATTTTTATTAATTTATGGGGTGGGACCCACTTTGGTTGGTGTTGAATGCATGTTGGCTGCTGGAAATTTTCAGATTTGGCATGCTTGAATTTGTGTTTCAAGGTGTGCGTAAGAATTTTGTTTAAAATAATATTATTTTATTATTTTAGTCTCCTATAATGTTCTTAGTATTTTCCTATAAATAGACGCTTAGGTTAGAATTAAAATCACACCGTAAAACAAGTTTTCTTTCTCTCAGATTATCGAAATGTATTTTGTGAGTATTTTGATACTTGAGAGTTCTTATTCAATCTGAGTTTTTATCGACCTATATCCAAAATTCAATCAAGTACGATTATTTTGAGGTAAGGGATGTTATTTTCTTAAGTAAATGATATTATTTCTTTCGATATCATTATGCCAAAATATTGGTTTGAACTTTTATCAAATTTGAAACTTTTTGTGTGGGGTTACTTATTCACGATACTACACTATTCACGATATCTGACTATTTCATAAAAAAATGAAATTTTCTTCTTTTTGTCCAAGATGTCTATTATGGTTACTATCTTTTATTGTATCCATGTTTTGATCTTTATTCTTGAATTTTGCTTCAAAATTGGTTATTATGGAGTATTATTGATCTTGGATAAACTGTTATACTGAATCCCTACTATTTATCCTTCCATCTCAATTGGATTCGTTTTCTTTAAAATATTTTCATCATCCTCGGGTCCTAAATGATGATATTCTTTGATATCTTTGGCACATAGTGCAAAGATAAATGATTATCGATGAATATCTTTGACCAGTGGTGCAAAAGATGAGCAGTGTTGAGATGAACATGACCAATTTGGTGATACAAATGAATATCTTTGGCACATGGTGCAAAAGATGAATATTTGATTAAAGATGTATATTGATTGTTGTTCTGAAATAAAATATTGATGATGGACTTTTAAATCTTAGAAGATAGTAGAACTCATTCTCTACTGACTCTTCTAATGGATTGTTGTTTCATTGCCGCGTTGTTGATCTAAAACTTGTTGTCTATTATATTTTATCAGATTTTTCCCTGTTGAAGACTAATGATAATTTGTTGTATATTATCTTTGTTATAATATTCTTTACTTGGCTAGTTGAGCTCACCCTTTTCCTTTTTGTTCCATTTTTCTTCTCAGGAGGTGAGAACATAGCAGGATCTAGTCGGGGTATGGAGTGATGATTCTAGAAAGATGTTTTAGCAGTCCTCAATATTTCTGTAAAATAGTGTTTGAATAATTGTAATGAGGACTTATTTGAGTGTGGATATTTCCTAGAAGACAATATTTGTATTTAAACTCATAGTATGTGTTGTCGTATTTTGCACGACAATTGTATTATTGAAGTTGTAGTTTGCTTTCTGTACCATGTATTTGGCGACTCAAAATGGGTGTTGTATACCTATTTTGGGGGCGTCCTGGTTGGTATCAAAAAGCTTAGGGATATGGTCTCTGGCGGAGATTGGGGAATAGAACTAGGAGGGGAGAGATGAGTAAATCCTTCGCTAGTGTGTCCTATCTATGCTTATTTGTTGGTCGGTCATAATATAGGGATATTATGTGATATGTTAATTTGTTTAATTAACCCTTGTTTTATGGCAGTATTTAAGAATGGTTGTTAAGAACGTTAACAATGGAGTGTATGAGACTGTGGAACAACCTTTAGTCACAAACCAGGAGAACGTACAACAGGAAGGCAATATTCCTCCTGTAAACACTACCGAGCAAACGATGAATGATGGAATGTTTAGGAGCTTTGCAGTTCATGCAAAATCAGACGAGGAGACTCGTGTACAAAATACAATGGAAGTGATACCAACGTGCGATGCATCACGACCAAGCAGTTCAAGGAGTTGGGACCACCGAGATTTATTGAAAGCCGATCCGATCAAGGCGGAAACGTGGGTCATAAAATTACCAAGATATTCGATATCTTGGGATGCACGGAGAACATAAGGTTCCATTCGCCACCTTTATGTTCGTGATGATGAGCGGACTCTTTGGTGGGAGTCTCGTGAAGCGTACTGACTGATGCACTCAACATGTCTTGGGAAATGTTTCAAAACTATTCAATGACAAGTACTTTCCCAGAAAGTATTAAATCATATGAAGGAGGTAGAGTTTATCGATTGGAACAAAATAATATGGCGGTGTCCCATCTGATGAGGTTAGTTGATAAGTTATCCGTGTTTGCACCTCATTTGGTAGAGAATGAGGAACAATGACAAGGATGTTTCGAGAGGTCTAAAACCCAAGATTACATCAATACCTTATCTCTCATAAATTTTTTCTCGTATTCGGATGTTGTCAATAGGGCTCAATTATTAGAGCGAGATAGTAGAGTATGTTCAACCGAGGGACCACAACCGTGGTCATCTGCAAGGTGTGGCTAGATCATCAAAGCGATGATAACCAATGAGGAGGGAAAAATACGAACAAATGTGGTAACCACTCTGGTGGTCATCGTGGCCATGATAATAGGAGAGGTGAGTCAATTGGAAATTTCAGAAAGAGGAGATTCAACAATGACGGGAAGACATCAGCAGCAGACAGACCAAAGACAACAACAAATCTAGGGAGGAAAACGACCGCCAGCTTAGATGTTACAAATGCGGGAAAGAGGGACATATCACCTAAATCATCCACAACAATCCAAGGTATGTTACAACTATGGAAAGGAAGGCCACATAGCTCGGGATTGTTCTGTAAAACCAAGTTCAACGGGGATGGTGACTCAAGGGTACATCTCGGATAAGTCAAAATCAGCGGTTCCTAGAAGAGCGTTTGTCGTGACTGGCCAAAACGTGAGGAACCTGAATGAGGTGATCACGGGTAAGCTAATCTTAAACTCTTGCGAAGTTTATACCTTACTAGATACCGGTTCTACCCATTCTTTTATCTCTCCTGCTTGTGCTCAACGTTTAAACTTGACTCCGGAGAAATTGGACTTTGACTTATTTGTTGAAACTCCGTTGGATGAAACCTTCGTTACATTTACAGTTCATAAATCTTGTTTGATCCAAGTTGGCACTATCACATTACCTGTTGATCTTATATCTTTAAAGATACTTACTTTTGATGTGATTTTAGAAATTGATCTGTTAACCACTCATCATGCTAAAATTGATTATTTTCGTAAGGTTATTAGTTTTCATATTCCTAACCAACCTGTCATACAAATTCGAACAACTAAACCACTAAAATCAGTCACTGTCATATCAAGCCATAAAGCTATTCATTTATTGAAAAATGGATGTCAAGCTTTCTTAGCCCATGTTATGGATTTGAACAGAGACAAGTCAGATTTGGATAATATTTACATTGTTAGAGAATTTCACGATGTATTTCAAGAAGAACTTCCTATCTACCCCTAGCGTGATGTTGAATTCTTTATTGACCTCGAACCGTGTATGAAACCCATTTCTAAAACCCCATATCGAATGGCTCTATTGAACTTGAGTTAAAAGTCCAACTACAAGAATTGTTAGACATCGGTTTCATTAAGTCCTAGTACATCTCCTTGGGGTGCTCCTGTTTTATTCAGTAAAGAAGAAAGACGGGAGTATGCGACTTTATTATTGACTACCAAGAATTAAACCATGTCACCATCAAGAATAGTATCTCACTACCTCGCATTGATGACCCGTTCAACCGATTCTGAGGAGCACAATTCTTTTCAAAGATCGACCTTCGCTCGGATATCATCAAATTGAAGATTAAAAGCGAGGATATTCCAAAGACCGCCTTCGTAACTCTGATGCGGCATTATGAATTCTTAGTCATGTCTTTTGGATTGACTAATGCTCTTTTATGGATATGATGAACCGTGTATTCAAGGAATATTTGGATCAGTTCGTTGTTATCTTTATTGATGACATCCTCATCTATTCCAAAAGCCGTGAAGATTATGAGCACCATTTGAAGGTGATACTTGAAAGGCTTCGTGAAAACAAACTTTTTACCAAGCTGAAGAAATGCGAGTTCTGGCTTGAGGAAGTAGCATTCCTTAGGCACGTGGTGTCAAAACATGGAGTATCTGTTGACCCGGTGAAGATTGAAGCAGTACAAAGTTGAGAGCAACCGAAGTCGGTGACCGAAGTGCGTAGCTTTCTGGGTTTAGCTGGTTATTATCAGAGATTCGTGGAAGAATTTTCTCGAATCGCTACTCCGTTAACTCAGTTGACTCGGAAGGATAAAAAATTTGTATGGAGCGAGGAATGCGAGAAGAACTTCCAAGAGCTCAAGAGGAGACTCATTTTGGCACCTGTTTTGGCAATACCATCTGGTACGGATGGATTTGTTATCTACAGCGATGCTTCAGGAAAAGGGTTAGGATGTGTTCTCATGCAACATGGGAAAGTCATAGCCTATGCCTCACGACAACTCAAGGAATATGAGAGGAATTATCCTACTCATGATCTGGAGTTGGCAGCAATCGTATTTGCGTTGAAAATTTGGAGACACTACTTATATGGGGAGAAAGTGGAGATATATACGGACCATAAAAGCCTCAAATATTTCTTCACCCAAAAAGAACTCAACATGCGGCAACGACGTTGGCTTCAACTATTGAAAGATTACGATCACACTATTCAATATCATCCTGGAAAAACGAACGTAGCGGTGGCGCATTGAGTAGAAGGTCATATCTGTAGTCTGAGTGCGATATTGTCAATGCAAAGGCCCATTCTGTATGACTTGCAATGGATGGAGGTAGAATTAAAGACTCCAGGGCCCCACATGATGATGGCGAATATACGAGTAGAACCGACTTTAATCGATAAAGTTAAAGATGCTCAAGCTACGGACCTGGGGCTGATACGTATGAGAAAGAAAGTGCAAGAAGGAGCTATTCCAGAAGCGAGAATCGATGAAGAAGGAATACTTAGATTCAACTCCAGACTTTATGTTCCTAACGATTCTGACTTGAAGCATAGAATCATGATAGAGGCACACAACACCCCATTTGCAATCCATCCTGGGAGTACCAAAATGTATCATGATATTCGACATACATTTTGGTTGAACAATATGAAGAGAGAGATCGCAGAGTTTATCTCGAGGTGCTTAACTTGTCAACGTGTAAAGGTGGAGCATCAAGTGCCAAAAGGTCTATTCCAACTACTTGAGATTCTTGAATGGAAGTGGGAACACATTTCTATGGATTTCGTTACAGGTCTTCCCAAAGTTTCTCAAGGCATAGATGTGATTTGGGTTATTGTTGATAGATTAACCAAGTCTGCCCATTTCTTACCTATACGAGAAACTTATTCCCTTGAACGTCTTGCTCGTATGTACGTGAAAGAGATTGTGAGATTGCATGGTATGCCAGTATCCATAGTTTCGGATCGTGACCCAAGATTCACTTCACGATTTTGGGTTAGCTTACAGAAAGCTATGGGCACGGATTTACGATTCATTTCGGCATACCATCCTCAAACGGACGGACAATCAGAGAGGACTATTCAAACCCTTGAAGATTTATTAAGACTCTGTGTTCTAGATTTCAAAGGAAGCTGAGATAAGTACTTTCCACTAGTGGAATTCTCCTACAACAATAGTTATCAAGCAAGTATAGGCATGGCTCCATTTGAGGCGTTGTATGGACGAAAGTGTCGTTCTCTAGTATGCTAGGACGAGGTGGGAGAAGCAACGTTGTTGGGACCAGAATTAGTACGCATGACTACAGAAAAGATCCAAATGATTCGACAACGTATTCAAACCTCACAAGATCGACAAAAGAGTTATGTTGATCTTCATAAAAAGGACGTGCAGTTTAATATTGGAGATCATGTACTGTTACGTGTTGCTCCATGGAAGGGAGTTACAAGATTTGGAAAGAGAGGAAAGATCAATCCAAGATTTGTTTGACCATTTGAGATTCTTGACCAAATAGGAAATGTGGCCTATAGACTCGCATTACCTCCAAGTATGTCTCGTGTTCATAATGTTTTTCACATATCCATGCTTCAGTAAATATGTGAAAGACACGAACCATATTATTAACGTTAGAACTGCATTTGAGATAGTAGAAGATTTAACGTCTGAAGAGGTACATTGTTAAGATCTTGGATAGGAAAGAGCATATCCCTACGCACCAAGGTTATACCACAAGTTAAGGTTTTGTGGAGAAACCATGCTATTGAAGAAATTACCTGGGATTTGGAATCAGAAATGAAAGCAAGGTATTCTTGATAAGTAGGTTTTATACCCACTTATCCGGTATTTGTTACTTGAATTAGTTGCTTATATTCATGTTCTTAGTTACTTTTCATACATTTTATGTTATTTTGTAGGCTATGACATGACATTGGCATGAAGAAGCAAGGAAAAGCAATTCGAACATATTTTGGACTAAAATATGCAAGCAAGTGCAATAAGGGAATATTGAAGGACTTTTGACACCAAGTTGGATGCATCTTCTTGGCTTGGAACTTGGATTTTATGGTAGCTCTACTTCTTAGCTTTTCGAAACATCTTGAATCATCTCAATCGGAGCTCGGATGTGAGAGTTATGGCCTTTTTATCAACGAAGATCAAAGCTAAGAGTTGTCATGTTTGCCATTTACATAGCATCAACTTCAAGCCCGATTTCCGCCTTGATACAATCCGAATCTGTCCATCCTCAAAGAATGAAAGTTGTAGATCTCGTCGTTATTTTCGATTTGATAGGTAGCAGGCCCCGTAACTCCAAGCGGATCAAAAGTTATGACTGTTTTACCAAAGGACATCGCAGTAGAAAATAGCATAGCGCAGACCGCGCCAGGCCAGCGCTGACAGCGCTACCAGATCAGTTTCCCAAGGCCGCATTAGCGTTGACTGCGCCAGAAATAGCTAGGGACGGTGCTGACTGCGCCGGGGGGCGGGAAAAGAGTAAAAATGTGTTATTTTATGTCCAAATTGAGCTAGAATAGGATTCTTAGTTGCCTAACTTGCTAGGATACCTATTAGAACTATAATTACTTGAGTTTAACTTGGATTGAGAGGCGAATTCTAAGACTTGATAACATCCCTCTTGGGATAGATTTCTAGAAGGGAATTCTTTACTTTCTTTCTTAGATTAGGAACCCTAGATTAGATTAGAATTGAAGATTGAAGCTATTGATTATCATTGGAGAATCAAATTGGAAGCAAGAGAATCTTGATTTGTTTATCTCAATTCTAAATTCTTTTCTTATTTATTTGTATCTTTTAATGCTTAATCAATTGTGGATGATGGATTCTAGTTTATTTATGAATTAAACTCTATTTTGAGATTACTATGGATCTTATTGTGTAGTTTACTTTGATATGCTTCTTTGTTAGTCTTATTAGCTATATTTGGATTGTCTATTATGGTTTGGACTTAATTGCTTAATTGCCTAGCTAACAATTACCGTGATAATCTATATAAACTTGAGAGATGAAGTATAGATTTAGATCTGATCATGATAGCATATGTTTGTGATTTCTGCATAGATGGAATTCATGATTTGTGTTTAGGATAGAGATATGCCTTTACGCCATATGTAGTCTAATAAGAACTTGAACTTCAACCCTTTTTAATTGTAATTAACATAGAGATATAGTGGGTTAGTTAATTAGGGTGTTCAAATTGATTCTATCATCTGTGGATTTGATTTGATATGAGTATGGTGCATTGAGAGATGGCCGTATTTTACTTTCGTGTTCTTGATTAACAATCCAAAGATAAATAATTTGAAACAACAGAAGTGTGTTGATTTAAATGTAACAATAAGTGAAATTGTAATCTCAAGTCTTCAATATCTTATTTCATTCTAGGGATAGTTAGTAATAGTTTATTTAATTATTTTAAATTAAATTATTAAATCATTTGTTTAAATAAGATTGAGTTGATTACGAGTTAGTACTTGGTGATTTTTATTAAATAATTCTCTGTGGGAACGATACTCAACTTATCACTTTATTACTTGTTGACCACGTATACTTGCGTGTTGTGCGTAATTAGATTTTACCCAACAATCCTCACCTTTTCGAAACACCAGGTACGTACGACAATTTCGAGGACGAAATTTCATAAGGAGGGGAGGTTGTAATACCTCAACTTATTATAAATAAAATCGAATTTCCTCTAATTATTATTGTGAATAATATGGTGTTAAATTGATATAATATTTTGGTTATGGGTGAAATGTGCAAATTTTGCAAAATAAGCAAGTGGTTATAAAATAATCATTGTTGTCGGGGAATATTCGTTTGGTCGTGGAATATTCTTGTTGTCGGGGAATATTAAATTTGACGGCCCGCGATCATTCGTGGGCCCCATAAATGTAATAACCGTCGGATGAAGAAAATGACAAGTTTGAGTTTTTATAAATAACAGGCAGTAGTTATTCACAGCTTAACACTATTGGAATACCGGTGGTTAAAATACGATGTCTGGCGTGGTTGCACAATAGCACACAGCTTTTGCTGCAGTGATGTTGAATTATTGATTCTTACGTAAAGGCCTTTACTCGATAATTCTTTGCGTTGATATTTTATATTATTGTTGTTTCAATAATTATCAACTCGCACAATATTTCCCATTATCAGATCAATAATTCATATTATTTGAATAATATTATTAGATAGCATTATTGGCAATGTCTAGAAATTTCTGTCGAGGAGAGGTTTGGTCAACTAATTAAGCGCCAGTAAGGAAAAATTCTTATTGGAAAGCCCCCTCTTTCCTGAGAACGGCCTAGTTGTCATAATTGTGATTCTGTAATATTATTTGTGAATAATTAATTATTGATTTATATGATAAGGAAATATTTATTTTATGCGGATATAAATGATGGATATATTTATTTTTATGTGGATAAAAATGAAGGAATTAATCTTGAGGTGTTTTATCGATTATTTTGCTTGCAGAGGTATTAAAAATCATCCGTTTGTGGATTTCAGATATTTTATTTTTAGAATTTGGAAAAACTCAAAGCTACAAAGTTGTAGAGAATTCGATTTCAGGCAGAATGGACATAAAATTTGTATTTTTCTGATAAACGAGCTATTTTCTATGAATTACTGAAGTTTTGTAAAATAAAATAATTTTTATTAATTTATGGGGTGGGACCCACTTTGGTTGGTGTTGAATGCATGTGGGCTGCTGGAAATTTTCAAATTTGGCATGCTTGAATTTGTGTTTCAAGGTGTCCATAAGAATTTTGTTTAAAATAATATTATTTTATTACTTTAATCTCCTATGGCGTTCTAGCATTTTCCTATAAATAGACGCTTAGGTTAAAATTGAAAATCACACTAGAAACAAGTTTTCTTTCTCTCTAGATTATCAAGCGTATTTTTGTGAGTATTTTGATACTTGAGAGTTCTTTATTCAAAGTCTGAGTTTCACAAGACCTTATATCCAAAATTCATCGAAATACGATTATTTTGAGTAAGGGATGTTATTTTTTTTCAGAATGATATTATTTCTTTTCGATATCACTATGCCAAAATATTGGTTTGAATTTTTTATCAAATTTGAAACTTTTTGTGTCTGGGGTTACTATTCACGTATACCGCTTTTACTCACGATATCTGACCTTATTCATCGAAAATGAAATTTTCTTCTTTTTGTCCAAGATGTCTATTATGGTTACTATCTTTGATTGTATCCATGTTTTGATCTTTATTCTTGAATTTTGCTTCAAAATTGGTTATTATGGAGTATTATTGATCTTGGATAAACCGCTTATACTGAATCCTCTACTATTTATCCTTCTGTCTCACTAGATTCGTTTTCTTTAAAATATTTTTCATTATCCTCAGTCCTAAATGATGATATTACTGAATATCTTTGGCCTGTAATGCAAAGATAAATGATTATCTGATGAATATCTTTGGCCCGTAGTATAAAGATGAATAGGTGTTGAGATGAACATGACCAACTGGTTATACAAATGAATATCTTTGGCCTGTAGTGTAAAGATGAATATTTGATTAAAGATGTATATTGATTGTTGTTACAGGGATAAAATATTGATGATGGACTTTTAAATCTTAGGAGATAGTAGAACTCATTCTCTACTTGACTCTTCTAATGGATTGTTGTTTCCGCTGCAGTTGTTGATCTAAAACTTGTTGTCTATTATATTTTATCAGATTTTTCCCTGTTGAAGACTAATGATAATTTTTTGTATATTATCTTTGTTATAATATTCTTTACTGGGCTAGTTGAGCTCACCTTTTTCCTTTTTGTTCCATTTTTCTTCTCAGGAGGTGAGAACATAGCAGGATCTAGTCGGGGTATGGAGTGATGGTTCTAGAAAGATGTTTTAGCAATCCTCACTATTTTTGTAAAATAGTGTTTGAATAATTGTAATGAGAACTTATTTGAGTGTGGATATTGTCTAGAAGACAATATTTGTATTTAAACTCACAGTATGTGTTGTCGTATATTGCACGACAATTGTATTATTGAAGTTGTAGTTTGCTTTCTGTACCATGTATTTGGGGACTCAAAATGGGTGTTGTATACCTATTTTGGGGGCATCACAGTACTGTTATTTACAGTCAATACATAACATACTCACATCGTCACATAGTTATTTCAGTCATTGGATCATAAACAAACATTTATACCGTCAAACTATATAGGTTCGGATTAATTTCGTTAGTATTTCGGTGTACCGATGACTTTATCCGGTAATTATCAAGTTTAAAACTCTATCATGTAGTTCAATATTATCCTGGATATTTTAAATACCAGTCATATTATCTTTAAATGACTTATAATAATTTTAAATAATTATTATAATTTATCATGATTTTTCAAACTCTAGAATCATTATTAAATGATTTAAATATTAGATAATTCTATTATCATTAATATTGAAATAATATTAAAATATTAATACAACCATTGCAAAAATATCAAAGTTATTTATAATAACTCAAAATATTTTAAAGTATTAATATAAGCCTTAAATGATATTTAAAAATCATTTTTAACCAATTAGCATTAATATTAAAAATTAAGTTATTATTCACTAAAATATTAAAAGTCATTTATAATTACTTAAAAGATTTTTAAACCATTTCTATCCTTTTTAAATGATTTTTAAATCAATAAAATCATTTTTAATCTATTTATTTAATATAATTATTAAATAAACCTAATATCATTAATATTAAATAATTAGTGAAATTTACTTTACAATATTGAAAGTTGCATTTTATAACTTAAAATATTATTAAATACCTTATTATCATTTAAAATGATTTTAATATAATAAAATCATTTTTAGTTAATTTATTTAATGCATTTATTAAATAAATTAAATATAAATAATATTCAAATAATTACTAATATTTATGGAAAATATGCCAAATTATTAAAAGTTAATTCTTATGACTTAAAATAATTTTTAAAACTGATTTTATAATTTTCGGAATTTATTTACTATTTTTAAATTATTTTTAGAATTTATTTCTATTTTTAATCATTTTCCGAAAATTAGAAAATTAAAATAATAGAAATCGTCGCTATAGGCTATAGCGACACTTTCTGTCGCTATTGGTGTTCTTGAGCTCAAGAACACTGACAGCCGGCTTTGCAAGGGTCCTACTTTGACCGTTCATAAATTTCAATTCATTGTGTTTCTGGGCTTGTTTAAACATTGATCGTGCAGTAGGTATGTAACACTACCATTATCAATCATAATCTAGGTCATAACACATCATAGCATGAAGATCTGGGCCTTCAATGTTGCTGTCAGAACGCTTCTGGGTTTTCTAGGCAACCGAGAAACCCAGGCAGTTTGAGTAGGCAGTTTGAGGCTTAATTCTCTTCGGGTTCTGTTAATTGTTAAAGTGTTCTAATGGATCAAGGTTGTAGTCCACATGACATAGTACATTTATCACTCATTAGGTCAGTCAAAAGATATCAGAATCATAAGATAGCATTCGGTTAAACCTTGTCAGAGTCAACGTTCATCAGTTTTCTGGGTTACCCAGAAAACCGAGTTCGTGGTTGTCCAGGCTAGTTTGACCAACCACTACTCTCAGTCAATTGATGATTTGAGTGATATAAAGGAATGTTTCTAAAGCTAATACTACAGGCTACAAACTGGATACAACAACATCAACAAACAACATCAAACCTGACAGATAAAAGCGATTGAAAACGTTGTCAGACTCGGATAATGAGTTTCTAGGTTATCCAGAAACTCGTTGGTCATGCTTGGTCAACGAGGTTTGACCATTAATAACACAAAATCTACACCTGATCTAAGCATGATTTCAAGTCCAGATCAAAGTCCTTCTATCATACTACATGTTCAAATATTTAAACAACAAAAATGATAACCAGATAAAGATCTATGTGGTCTAACATTCGGTTGTCAGACCACTTTTGAAAATTTCCCAGATTTTGTAAAAACTTAGATTCGAGCATATAAATGTTATGGATCCACTATTTAGCAGCCCAGATCACTGATTCACACCTTATACAACATATTTAAACATTCATACATCAAATCTAACATAGCATACAAGATTAAATTTTCTTGGCTTAGGGTTTACCTTTCTTGAACAAGATCTTGAATCTGACTTCTGATATGCTACAAGTGTTAGTGGGGCTTGATTAGGGACTGGTCCAATACTAGAATTCGGAGGTTTGAGTTGAGAGAGAAGTGAGTTGAGTATTGGTGTATAAAATGAGCAAGTTAGTAACCTTTCTCTCTCTTTGATCTTATATAATGACATAGATGCAATGCACTTGGATGTGAAAATGGCTGATTTATATGGGTTATAGGCACATGGCTAGGTTGAGTTGGTCACCAACTAAAGTTATGGCAACCTATATAAGTTATCTATTAAAATAATACAAAGGGCAATTATGTCATTTGGTTTTTAATTTTAGTGGCAAAGTTGGCAATTATGCTAACCCTTAGGGTTTAACCCTAAGGTTCCATAAGTCCAAGTTCTAGGATTTTGTAATTAGGGCTAAAATTGGAATCTTAGTTTCTAAAAATGAATTAGGGTTCCCTTATTAAATTAGGTTTACTAATCACCTAGGACTTGTAAATTAGGTTTCATACTTTACTAATTATCATTAACCTTGCTAAATTAATAATTAGGGTTTATAACTTAGCAATTTGGGTTCTAATTTAGTAATTAGGGTTTTTAAATACTAATTATGGTTTACCTAATTCACATTAGATCTATACTAATTGTCATTAATTACATAACACAAGACTTAACAATTCTTACGGTCGTAATTGACTTATGTACTATAATTTATCAGTAACGCTAGGGTTTTGTACTGTTTTACTATAACTGTTCCACACATTAACATTACGCACATATCAGGCATGTTTATAACACTGAAATATAAATAATATTATACTAATATTCTCATTCCTTATTCAAAATCCAGAATTATGGTTTTGAATCTATATCCCACATAACCTTCATATAAACCATTATTATTAAGTTAAAATAATTAACTTAACCATAATAAAAATATATATCATAATAATCCTTATAATCATATCATAAATATAATAATCATATTTTCCATGGAAAATAAATAATAAATATTTTATTACAAAATTAATTTATAATAATAATATAATCTATAATGATCAATAATTCTTAAAAAGAATTTATTTACAATTATTCATGTAATAATAAGTTTTATTTATCACATAAATACATATACTTTTCTTTGTACATAATCCCACCTTTATATAAAAAAAATTAAATGCAAAATTTATTATTTAATTATATTGAAAATATTAGGTTATTACATCCACCCTCCCTTATAAGGATTCCGTCCTCGGAATCACCACTTCAAAACTTATAGATACAAGGAAAAATAGCATACACAGTCCTTTCAAGTAGATCTCGATCAGATTCGATCGAACTAATCTTTAACTATTCAACATAAAAATTGTCTTTCTGATAATACGGAAATTTGATTTCTAACAGAACTCAAATTTCTCCTTCAAAAAATTCCTTATAACAAAAAAAATACAATCATATATAAGAAAATAACATTTATTCGAATAATACCTGAAGTTCCATCCCCGGCTACTACGGTATCCTGAACTGTCATGTTGAAGACTCTTGCGGTTGATTTTGTTGAAGTTGGTCCTGTTATCGCCAGTGTTCCATTTCCCTTCCCCGCATTCATGCTTCCTGCATACATTCTCCTTTTCGGACAGTCATTTACCTTATGTTCCGTTGATCCACACAGAAAGCACCCATTGTTCGTCCTAGGATTGGGGCAGTTAGGAGAGATATGTCCCTCCTGGCCACACTTATAGCACACGAACTTCCCACTAAGACACTCACCTAAATGATTCTTCCCACAATTCTTACACTGCACAGCCTGCTTCCTTACACCTTCCTGTTTAACTTAGACATTTCCAAAATTGTTCCACTTTCTTTTTCTGTTCCCACTACCACTACATGCTTCTACCTTCCCAACTCCCTCAACCCTACCCTTGTTCTTTTTCTCCTTATTGTAGAGGCTCATAGCCTCACTTCCCCCTTCGGCTATGATAGCCTTCTCCAAAAGTGCTGCAAAAGTATTTATCTGCAATACCACCACCTTATTGTAGAGCCAGGGTTTTAAGCCCAGCTCAAACCTCCTTGCCTTCCTTGTCTTCCTTGCCTCCGTATCAACTTGATGCGGAGCAAACCTAGCTAATTCATTGAACTTTGTGGCATTCTCCGCAACTGTCATGTTCTCCTGCTTCAACTCCAAAAACTTCACCTTCATCCTAGCCTGCACACTGGATGAGAAATAGTTCTCAAAGAACAGCGTCTTAAACCTAGTCCATGTTATCACTCCTTCTCCTGCCCTAACTTGATTTGCCTCCCACCAGAAATTCGCCTCTCCTTTCATCATATAGGTGGCAAAGTTGTCTTTTGCCCCTCAGCTACCCTAGCGACTACAAACACTTTTTCTATTTCCTTAACCCAAGTTTGGGCTTCTATCGGGTCAGTGGTACCTCTAAATTCCGACGGTCCTACGGCCTTAAAATCTTTGAAGTTTGCAAATCGATTGTCTGGTTGATTTCCCGCGACCGGCATTCTATTATGCATAGCTGGAGCTACCATGTTCGCAAAATTCTGCATCAGGTCTGGTTGTTGTCCTCCAGCATTGTTGACAGATTCTTCTGCCCTTTGGTTCCGAGTTTGACGTCTTGGTGGCATTATCTAGTTAAATAAAACATAATCTATATTTTATTAACTTACATTCTAAACCTTATTGTATAAGTTTAATATTTTAAACTTGTTTCATTAACCAAACATAAATTCATTTTCATTCAACTATTTCATAGTACATAACATATCACATACTGCCTTAAACATCCGATATCCCTTTATGACCACAAAGTCGGGAATCGTTACTACACCTTATACAAATGTTAGAAATATTACACAGACATACTTATCATAGAACACATATATTTAAACAGTACTTATACTACGCCTTTTCCTGATCCTGGACAACCTTTCGCTCGATGACCTTCCATCCACAAATAAAACATGCACCTAGCTTAAAGTCGGGACAATGATGAGAGATATGTCCCTCATGTCAGCAAATGTAACATATCTTTTTCCCTTTCCTGCATACGCCCTCATGTTTCTTGTCACAGTTTGTACACTTTTCTATTTTGTTAGCGTCCTCTTGGTTATTATCGAAATTTCCTATTTTGCGGTCTTTCATTTTTCTCTTTCCCTTCTTGCCCGGAGCTGCACATGATATGTTGCTTTTGGCTCCCATCTGATCAATTTGGATCTTAAGCTTATCTTATTCTTCCATCATTTCGATTAATGCCTTTCGTAATTGACTATTTAGTAGCTTTTCTATTTCCCACAACTTTTCTAGAGAAAAAACTTTGTTCTTCAGATTCTGCACTTCGGTTGATGCTTGATCTGCTCCAACTTCGGTGTCTGAATCACTATCTGTTAGTTCCACCATTTCTGTGTCCGGTACTATATTTTCCAAATTGATCACCTCATCAAGGTTATCTTCAATGCGAGCCTCTATTTCAGCTATTGACTTAGATATTGGCTCAGTTACGGAGATTGACTCCTTTCTTACGATCTGAGGGTATCCTAATCATTTTCCTCCTAACATCTACACAAAATTTATCTAGATTAGTATATAATATATACACACAGCAAGTAATAGTTTTATATAGGTTATTTTTATTTTGTTTTACGATGAATTTATTCAATTCATCTCCCTTAAAACTCTATACGAGTTATTTTTATTTTCAACGTTTCCCTCTGCCCTAAGGTTATAGCCTAAGGTCTAACCCACCTATGGTTTCTAACCTTAAAGCTCGATACCAACTCATTGTGACGCCCCAAATTCGTGTACTTGAAACTCCGAATTCGATTAGCTTTCACGATACCATTTCTTTAGCGGAATAATAATAATAATGTCATAAATATCAAACTTAATTTACATGTCGAGTTGTTCAAATCCTGTGCACGCGACCTTAAAATATTTCATTACATGATAGATAATAAATATCATCATCTTATTTAAGTCTAGCTATTACATAAGATAACACAAACTTAATCTGCTAACTTTCATTTCCCTTTGTTCTTTTTCAACCTTCGAAGTGATCATACATAAATGAAAAACATTTAAATTAAGCAAGAATGAGCATTTTAATGCCCAGCAAGTAATAGCAATCAATAACATTAGCTGAAAGGATTAAATATTTTCTTTGGACGACTCTTCTACAATGAAGCAATAGTTGTGAAGTAAACTGAAGCAACACTAAATAAAATAACATTTCTATTTCAAATTTTGAAACTACGTACTAACTATAATTGGTGAGCAGTCGACAGTCTATGAACTTTATTTTCAATTTTCGATAAGGTTTAACAGAACTTCATCTGCAAACCGTCATAACTTACAGGCACGGGGGGTGATCAGCTCGTTATGCCATGTATTGATAAACAATGTACGAATAGAGTTCGAGAACTTGCATGAATACGAATATTTGAGTACATAATCAATAGCAATATAGTTAATAATCTGACACAATGATAATATAATTTTGAAACTTTCTTACTCATGTCTATTGCATAAAGTAAATACAAAGTTAGAATACTTGCTCAATAATAATTGGAGTAAGTTTAGGAAACTTGCCTATACGTGTCCATTACATAAAGTAAATGCAAGGGGTAAAGATACTTGTCTGGTCTGCTGTTTACACAACTTAGTTCTATCTTTAATTCAATGACCTATCATTTATAAGATTGTTCTATTGATTAGAATAACATATCATAACACATAGTATTGTTATTTACAGTCAATACATAACCTAATCACATTGTCACATAGTTATATCAGTCATTGGATCATAAACAGACATTTATACCGTCAAACTATATAGGTTCGAATCAATTTCGGTAGTATTTCGGTGTACCGATGACTTTATCGGGTAATTATCGAGTTTAAAACTCTAGCATGTAGTTCAATATTATCCTGGATTTTTAAAACATTTAAAATTATTTTTAAACAATTACCATTAATATTAAAATTTTAAGGTATTATTCACTAAAATATTAAAAGTCATTTATAATTACTTAAAAGATTTTTAAACCATTTCTATCCTTTTTAAATAATTTTTAATATAATAAAATCATTTTTAGTTAATTCATTTAATGCATTTATTAAATAAATTAAATATCAATAATAATCAAATAATTACTACTCCCTCCGTCCTAAATTAATTGCTCAATTTTGACTTTTTTAAGTCAAATTGACTATTTTTAGAATTAATAAATAAGCATATATAAATATATTTCTTAAATTATAAAAATTGGAATTAGTAATGAATTGTATATACTTTCTTTTGGTTATAATCTCTTCACCTATATTTTAGCAAAAATAATAAAAAAAATTAGTTTTAAAAAAGGTCAATTTGACTTTAAAAAATCAAAACTGAGCAATTAATTTGGGATGGAGGGAGTAATATTTAAGGAAAATATGCCAAATTATTAAAAGTTAATTTTTATGACTTAAAATAATTTTTAAAACTGATTTTATAATTTTTGGAATTTATTTACTATTTTTAAATTATTTTTCGAATTTATTTCTCTTTTTAATCATTTTCCAAAAACTAAAAAACTAAAATAATAGAAATCATCGATATAGGCTATAGCGACACTTTCTATCGGTATTGGTATTCTTGAGCTCAAGAACACTGACAGCCGGCTTTGCAAGGGTCCTACTTTGACCGTTCATAAATTTCAATTCATTATGTTTTCGGGCTTGTTTAGACATTGATCATGCAGTAGGTATGTAACACTACCATTATCAATCATAATCTAAGTCATAACACATCATAGCATGAAGATCTGGGCCGTCAATGTTGTTGTTGTCGAACGCTTACGGTTTTCTACGGGTAACCCGAAACCCAGCGATTTGAGTAAGCGATTTGAGGCTTAATTCTCTTGAGTTACATTAATTGTTAAAGTGTTCTAATGGATCAGGGTTGTAGTCCACATGATATAGTACATTTATCACTCATCAGGTCAGTCAAAAGATATCAGAATCATAAGATAGCATTCGGTCAAACCTTGTCAAAGACAATGTTCTTCAGTTTTTTGGGTTACCCAGAAAACCGAGTTCGTGGTCGTCCAGGCTAGTTTGACCAACCCCTACTCTCAATCAATTGATGATTTGAGTGATATAAAGGCATGGTTCTAAAGCTAATACTATAGGCTAAAAACTGGATACAATAACATCAACAAACAACATCAAATCTGACAGATAAAAGCGATTGAAAACGTTGTCAAACTCGGATAATGAGTTTATGGGTTACCCAGAAACTCGTTGGTCATGCTTGGTCAACGAGGTTTGACCATTAATAACACAAAATCTACACCTGATCTAAGCATGATTTCAAGTCCAGATCAAAGTCCTTCTAGCATACTACATGTTCAAACATTTAAACAACAAAAATGATAACCATATAAAGATCTATGTGGTCTGACATTCGGTTGTCAGACCACTTTTGAAAATTTCCCAAATTTTGTAAAAACTTAGATTCGAGCATATAAATGTTATGGATCCACTATTTAGCAACCCAGATCACTGAGTAACACCTTATACAACATATTTAAACATTCATACATCAAATCTAACATAGCATACAAGATTAAATTTTCTTGGCTTAGGGTTTACCTTTCTTGAACAAGATCTTGAATCTAACTTTTGATATGTTACAAGTGTTAGTGGGGCTTGATTAGGGACTGGTCCAATACTAGAATTCGAAGGTTTGATTTGAGAGAGAAGTGAGTTGAGTATTGGTGTATAAAATGAGCAAGTTAGTAACCTTTCTCTCTCTTTGATCTTATATAATGACATATATGCAATGCACTTGGATGTGAAAATGGCTGATTTGTATGGGTTATAGGCACATGGCTAGGTTGAGTTGGTCACCAACTAAAGCTATGGCAACATATACAAGTTATCTATTAAAATAATACAAAGGGCAATTATGTCATTTGGTTTTTAATTTTAGTGGCAAAGTTGGCAATTATGTTAACCCTTAGGGTTTAACCCTAAGGTTCCATAAGTCCAAGTTCTAGGATTTTGTAATTAGGGCTAAAATGAGAATCTTAGTTTCTAAAAGTGAATTAGGGATCCCTAATTAAATTAGGTTTACTAATCACCTAGGACTTGTAAATTAGGTTTCATACTTTACTAATTATCATTAACCTTGCTAAATTAATAATTAGGGTTTATAACTTAGCAATTTGGGTTCTAATTTAGTAATTAGGGTTTCTAAATACTAATTAGGGTTTACCGAATTAACATTAGATCTATACTAATTGTCATTAATTACATAACACAAGGCTTAATTAACAATTCTTACAGTCGTAATTGACTTATGTACTATAGTTTATCAATAACACTAGGGTTTTGTACTATTTTACTATAACTTTTTCACACATTAACATTACGCACATATCAGGCATGTTTATAACACTAAAATATAAATAATATTATACTAATATTCTCATTCCTTATTCAAAATCTAGAATTAGGGTTTTGAATTCATATCCCACATAACCTTCATATAAAAACCATTATTAATTAAGTTAAAATAATTAACTTAACCATAATAAAAAATACATATCATAATAATCCTTATAATCATATCATAAATATAATAATCATATTTTTCCATGGAAAATAAATAATAAATATTTTTATTACAAAATTAATTTATAATAAGAATATAATCTATAATGATCAATAATTCTTAAAAAGAATTTATTTACAATTATTCATGTAATAATAAGTTTTATTTATAACAGAAATACATATACTTTTCTTTTCACATAATCCCACCTTTATATAAAAAAAAATTAAATGCAAAATTTAATATTTAATTATATTGAAAATATTGGGTTATTACATGAAGCATGAAGAATCATCGATAAAAAGTCGTAAATTTGAACTAGATCGGTGATCAATCCAGCGAGCTGTGCGGGGGACGATGTTGGGTGATGAAAAAGGATCTGAATAATTCTTTTTCTTCTTAGGAAGATGTGCAGGAGTAGAATATCTCAAAAAGTGCTCGAAGAGAAAGATCTGAAGAAAGGAGCATGGAACGAAGCAATTTTCGTCATACTTGAGTAAATGAATAAAAAGATTGATAAGAGAAAAAGAAGAGAAAAAAATATAGTGTGGATGATAGTTAATAAAAATACGAAAAATGAATACCTGCCAACAGATTCCCTCATAGCGAGAATGGTTTCGTCCAAATGACGATACAATGTTCCTAAGAAGAGAGGAGCAAGAGGAACATTTAGACCTCGAGATTACAAAGAAGCCAAACAAGACATGCGGGTCGAAGGATCATCTACAAGAGACCCAGGAAAGATGAAGCGGGACAACCACATAGCCAAATAAGCAGCCAAGGGAAAAGGGCAAGGCTCCTCATGGAGAGCGAGGAAAGACTTGTCATAGTCAGAACTATTCCCGTGGTCGGGCCTGTAATCCCTGAAAATGTAGCGTACCCAAGATAACTAGGAATTCTTTTGCCGGTTAGAGGTCTCAAAGTTTAGAAGGAACATGTCACCCTGAAATCGCGAGATGTAATTGGGAGCCCTCCTGAAAGCTTCCGTCAAGTAAGTAATGCACTCAACATCTCTAGGAGACAAGCTAGATATGCTACAGGAAGTAGAGGCAACAGCGGGAAGGCTACAAGTTATAATCCAGAATGAGTTCATAATCTAAAAAAAATGAACGAAATAAAAATGAGGATTACTGGAAAATGGCATAAACGTCCTCTAGAGTTGGGGTGAACTCCCCCTAAGCAGTGACAAATGTACATGTGGAAGAACACCAGCGTGAAATCAAGACGATAAGAGCATCATGGTCTTGTTGGATGCGAAGATCCTGCGTATATTTGAATGCAACGATAATAATCAATTCTCTCTAGTATATCCACATAATCAGAATTTGCAAGAACCTCGTCGGTCCAATGTTTCCACCCCTGAAGACGATTGGATGAGTCGAATAGGAAACGAATGGGATTGTAGGGGTACTCCTATTTTTCTATACACATACGGGGAATGCGAGCAGAACATGGAAAACTGTCTAAGCTTGCGCAAGCCGTAACATATAGAAATAAGCCTGCTTTCTCAGGAGGAGGAAAGGTTGTACGATCATAATTCTTCACTTGCTCCCAGAAAATGTCAGAAGACCCATAAAAGGGATCTTTTCCACAGTCGCTGATGAAAGGAACTTCCTTAGTAGTTTTTGGGTGTATCGTTCGCTGGAATTGGCCTGCAACAAGAAGAACTGAACATGAGAATTCTGGAAACAAGGAAAGAAAGTTAATGAGCATTTGAAATTAAATGTTTACCATAATAAGAGAGAAAGTATGAAACTTAAATAAGAAGACTTGACTCGGGAAAGAGAGATCACGAACACCTGAAAGAAGAAGTAAAAAAAAGAGCATAAGCATTATGAGTCATTCAAATAAAAATAGGGTAAAGGACTAATGAAAAATTATGAAGGAGGAGGCCACTAGGTTGGTCCCCCTAGGGGTTGGCCCGTAGGGTTTAACCACTTAAGGAGATCTGTGAGAGCCCCAAATCCGGGTCCCAAATCACTGCGGATCCGGTACAATCATTCTATCACTATTGCAGAAGATATAAACATAAATTGTTTATACAATAAACTTTACACACTATTCCCCAAGGTCGAGTAACCTCAACTTATACACAATTCATAACATGTCTAACCTATAACATTATTATTATACTATACTATTACAATTTAGCTGCACATATTATCCCAAACTGAACTTGGCTTTAACCTTTCCGTGTACCCGAATGTATTCGCCTTATCTGCAATGTTTATCATGATATAGCAAGGGTGAGCAATAAGTTTTCCCAGCAAGTTTAAGTTCAATAAATTAAGGATATATCATGATTGAAAGAATTGAACAAAAGCTGGCTACAGTTCTACAATATAATTGCGAACTAGCATGAACAAATTTTACATAGCTAAACGAACATGGAACATAAACATATATATATCTGGACCGAATGATAATGAAGGTGATCAGCCTTTCATACCTGATAAATACATGCAGTATGCACAGAGTGCGATTTAATAATTTTTAGGCATAGCAATCAACAATGATTAACCACAAGTATATTTGAATGAAACTGTAAGACCCCAATTTTTATAAATAAAGATGAATTTTCTATAAATATCATTTTTTGAATATTATGGAATGAATTTGATATAATGTTATAGTTATGGGTAATATTTATAAATTTTGCAAAGTAGGCAAGTTGTTATATAATATTCGATTGGTCGGGAAATATTCGTTTTAACTGGGATATTCGTACAACGGAACAATCATTAGTGGACCCCACAACGAAATTATTGTCAGATTGAGAAAACGACAAAAATAATTTATGAAAATAACGGCAGAAGTTTTACCGTTAACTGTTGAAACACCCGATGTTAAAAGTAAATAATATGTCTGAAGTGCACACAGATAGCACTACGGTATTGATTATTGATGCTTATGTGATAAGTCACCAGCTTTTTGTTTTATTGGTATTATTAATGTAATAAAATGAAAAGCTTTTTATATAAAAATGAAATACTTTTATAAAGTTATTCGTTTTATTAGGCTAATAAGTAAACCTTTTTATATAAAATAGAATACTTTTATAAAGTTATCTGTTTTATTAGACAATAATTAGAATATATTATATTTTATTATGCATAGTATTTGCATAGTGCCTGCATAGTATTTGCATAGTAAAATCTTTTATAAAGTTATTCGGTTTATTAGATTATAAATAGAATATATTATATTTTATTTAAAAGATTTTGCTTTAAATATGGACCGTCAGATTAAAGTAAATCAATCTGGACCGTTCATGAGTTAGTTACTATGCAATCCATTTTTCTATAAATAGAAGTTCATTCCTTCATTATTTCTTACGAATTCACTGAAACTCTAGAGAGAGAAATTATAGAGAAATTATAGAAAAGTATTTTGCTCCTTCCCTCCTCTTATATTCAGTTTCTTTTAGAATAAGGGATATTATTTGTTGTACTCGTTAGGGGTATTTTTTCTTTCTTATTGGTGAAATTCTTTTGTTATTCCATTCTTTATTATTCTGTTGGAATATCATGTCTGTGCATTTTACGCCGGATCTGGTTCCAGTCTTTATTATTCTGTTGGAATATCCTGTTTGTGCGTTTGACGCCGGACCTAGTTCAATTCTTTATTATTCTGTTAGAATATCCTGTCTGTGCATTTTACGCCGGACCTGGTTTTGTTATTTATTATTCTGTTGGAATAACTTGCCTGTGCGGTCTATCACATGTCTGGTGATTTATTTTGTTATTCCATTCTTTATTATACTCAGTTGGTTAAAACTTTGACTTCTATACTCCATGAAATTAGTGGAATATCCTTGATATTTGCGCTTCATCCAGTATCTTTTCATGAAAATATTCTTCCGAGCATTCTTGAATTTTACTCTACAAAGAAGTATCATGTTGATAATTTGGGCGTTATTAGTTCTGAATAAATTAATTCTTGAACTTGTTTTATTGAATTCTTATATCATTGTCATCATCCTCATGTTTATATTTTTTGAAAGTCATCTCGTGGGCTTGTAGTGCATAGATGGACTTGGTATGATTATGACCGAGGGATTATTCGTAATCAATCATGGTAGTAATGTTACAAATGATGTGGTAAAAGTCCTCATTGACCTGTAGTGCATTGATGGACAGTTGTTGACATGATCATGACTATTAATGAATACACAAATATTCTTGGCCCGTAGTGCATGGATAATTGTGGTCGTGATACTAAAGAATATCCTTGGCCGTAGTGCAGGGGTGATTAGATGATGTGGATTATTTATTAAGATGAGTCTCAGCGATAACAGTGATGAAAAACCCTTTTAATCATAAAAGATAGTAGATTTTATTTTCTACTTGACTCTTTTAATGGATTGCTTGTTCACTACCGCAGCTAAACTTGATGTCTATTATATTTTATCGGTTTAACATTGTTGGAGACTAATGATAATTTATTTTGCATTATCTTAGTCATAATATTTCTTCTTGGGCTAGTTGAGCTCACCCTTTCTTTCAACTTGTTCTTTCAGAAATGAGAATATAATTTGAATCGAGTCGAGGAACCGGAGTGATGGACCGATGATAGTATTAGTAGTCCTCACTATTCTCATTAAATAGTGTGACAATAAATGTAATGAGAACTTATTCTCGAGAGTGAATATTGTCTGAAGATGTATTTGTATTAAAACTCACAGCTCTCTTGTTGTATATTAAAGATTGTATTTGTATTCTGTACCATGTATTTGGCGACTCAGAATAGGTGATGTATACCTATTTTGGGGGCGTCACAGAAACAACTCGAGGTCGAGTTAAGAAAAACTTGCCTGATCGGTTGATTATTGTTACGCAATTTAATAAGCTCTGCCTGAATAACTAATATAAATAATATCGATCTACAAATTATAATAATATCATTACAATATTTAAAATAACTTAAACACAGTATCACATAATCCTATCAGTCTATAAAACACATAAAACTTAACCTCAAGTCAAACTTTTACAGTCTGAGTCGAGTTCGGCATAATTTTGATATCTAGACGGCCTAGTCGGATAATTATCGAGTTTAAGTTCAATTAAACTCTGTCTAAAAACTTATCAATTATCTTAGATAATTATATTATCAGTCAAAATATATTTTATAAGCTCGTAATAATTTTCAGATAATTATTATCATTTATCATAATTTTTAAATCATTAAAATCGTATTTATAAGAATTAAATACCACATAATTCCTTTATCATTAATATTTATTTAATACTAAATATTAATGAAAATTATAACATAATATTATAATATATTTATAATATATCAAAGTATTCTTTAAATCCATTATCCGATAATTGCCATTAATATTAAATATTAATGTTTTTCATGAAAAAATATCAAAAGTTATATTTTATAACTTCAAATATTTTTATAACTCTTAAATAATTTTTATATGATTTTTAAATCATTAATTCTATTTTTCCATAATTTATTTAATATATTTATTAAATAAATTAATTAAATAAATTAATTGCCATTAATAATAAATTATTAATAAAATTCATCACAAAATATTAAAAGTCATTAAAAATAACTTCAAATATTTTCTTATACCATAATATAATTTTTCATGATTTTTCATGTATTAAAATCATTTTTAAATAATTTATTTAATATTATAATTAAATAAATTAAATACCATTATTATTCCAAAATATTAAATAAATATGAAATATATTCAGAATAATTAAAAACTAATTTTCAGGCTTTAAAAAAATATTTAGTAATTTATTATGTATTTTTAATAATTAAAAACTATTTTTATCTATTTATTAAATAAAATAATTCATTTTAGAAATAAAATGTCGCTAAAGGGCCCTATAGCAACGAAGCTGTCGCTATAGGTGTTCTTGAGGAAACCCGGAAACTCATAGCTAGTTAACAAGTTAGGAGGTTTGACCGGTTTTAAATTCTTTGTTATTAAGATTTGTGGGCAGCTAAAGTTTCAAGATTGTAGTATCCATGTAATATTACAACTGAAGTCAAGTTTTATGGTCATCATACAACATATCAAAGAGATCTAAGCTCGACAATTCGCTGTCAGACCTGTTCTTCAATTTTTGGGTTTTCCAGAATTGAAGAACAGTTCTCATATAGTTCTCATATAGGCATAGATTTCATAAAAAATTTACCCAAAAACAAAAAAAATCATCTTCACAATTATCCAAAACACAATTGGAAAATCCCATAATTTCTTCCACCAGCCCAATACAATATTTCAATTTCAAATTTGTTGAAATCAGTTTTTTCCTCAAGGGCTTATCATCAGTTTATTAGCAAGTATAAGACCATTGCATTACTGGGTATAATTATTATATAACACAACATCAAAATTAAACGCAGAGAATGCTTCTGGGTAACAATTATATATACATCTACTGTATGAAAAAACAAGGGCAGTAAATATTTCCAAAACAAATTGAAAAAAAAAGTGGAATCTTCTAAGGAAATTGAGAAAGATAAATGTTATGTACTCTCATATAAGAATAAAATGAGTACCTCCCGTGGCGGTGGACCGGTGGAACACTGGACCGGTGGCGGCGTCCGGCTCTCTTCTTTCTTCTTCTTCTCTTCCCTTTCTCCTCTTCTCTTCGTAAATGCAGCTCCCTCTTCTTTCCGTGGTGGTGGACCGGTGGCGGCGTCCAGCGTCTCTTCCCCTTCTTCTCTTCTCCCCCTTTCTCCCTCTTCTCTCTATCGTCTGAGCTCCCTCTTCTTTTTTTTCGCGTCTGCTGTGTTGAGCGAGTGACTGAATCTGTTAACATAAAGTTTGATCAATGATTTATCCGCTGACCGCTCTTCTTGTCATTTTTTTTTAATGACATGGACTTATCAACAACCACTTCATATCGTTTGATATTAAGTGTCGCACAAAACCTTGGCGCCCAACATTTCCGACCAAATTTTGGGAGGCAAATTTATACTATGATCGCTTTCAATGACGGCGACATGATCGATCATTATACACATATCTAGCGACTAGTTTACATACGGTCGCGGATGGTGGTCGTTGTTACTAATATCTGCGACCGATAGTGCGGTCGCTGATATTGTTGGTCGCTATTAAGCCTTTTTCTTGTAGTGTTTGTTGATCTTGTGCCGTTTGTATACGTTGTCGGATCATTTGGATCTTCTTTGTAGTCATTTGTACCAACTCTGGTCCCAACAACGTTGCTTCTCCCACCTCATCCCAGCATATTGGAGAGCGACACTTTCGTCCATATAATGCTTCAAATAGTGCCACACCTATACTTGCCTAATAACTATTGTTGTAGGAGAATTCCACCAATGGTAGGTACTTATCCCAACTCCCTTCAAAATCTAGGACACAGAGTCTTAATAGATCTTCAAGAGGTTGAATAGTCCTTTCTGATTGCCCGTCCGTTTGAGGATGGTTTGCCGAACTAAATCGTAAATCTGTGCCCATAGCTTTCTGCAAACTAACCCAAAATCGTGAAGTGAATCTTGGGTCACGATCCAAAACTATGGATACTAGCATGCCATGAAATCTCACAATCTCATTCACGTACATAAGAGCAAGACGTTCAAGGGAATAAGTCTCCCATATCGGCAAGAAATGAGCAGACTTGGTTAATCTATCAACAATAACCCAAATCACATCTATGCCTTGAGAAACCTTGGGAAGACCCGTAACAAAATCCATGGTAATGTGTTCCCACTTCCATTTCGAAATCTCAAGTGGTTGCAATGGACCCTTTGGCGCTTGATGCTCCGCCTTTACACGTTGACAAGTTAAACACCTCGAGATAAACTCCGCGATCTCTCTCTTCATATTGCTCCACCAAAATGTATGTCAAAGATCATGATACATTTTGGTACTCCCAGGATGGATTACAAATGGTGTGTTGTGTGCCTCCATTATGATTCTATGCTTCAAGTCAGAATCGTTAGGAACACAAAGTCTGGAGTTGACTCGAAGTATTCTTCGTCGATTCTTGCTTCTGGAATAACACCTTCTACTTTCTTCTTCATACGCATCAGCTCCAGGTCCGTAGCTTGAGTAGCTTTAACTTTATCGATTAAAGTCAGTTCTACTTGTATGTTTGATATCATCACATGGGTACTTAGAGCCTTTACCTCTATCTCCATCCTTTGCAAGTCATACAAAATGGGCCTTTGTGTTAACAACATCGCACTCGTACCCGCATATGATCTTCTACTCAATACCTCAGCTACCACGTTTGATTTTCTAGGATGGTATTGGATGGTATGATCGTAATCTTTCAACAGCTTGAGCCAACGTCGTTGTCGCATGTTGAGTTCCTTTTGGGTGAAGAAATATTTTAGACTTTTATGATCTGTATAGATCTCCACTTTCTCCCCATACAGGTAGTGTCTCCAGATCTTCAACGCGAAAATGACTGCTGCCAACTCCAGATCAAGAGTAGGATAATTCCTCTTATATTCTTTGAGTTGTCGCGAGGCATAGGCTATGACTTTCCCATATTGCATGAGAACACATCCTACCCTTTGCCTGAAGCATCGCTGTAGATAACAAATCCATCCAAACCAAATGGTATCGTCAGAACATGTGCCGAAATGAGTCTCCTTTTGAGCTCTTGGAAACTCTTCTCGCATTCCTCGCTCCATATGAATTTTGTATCTTTTCGACTCAGTTGAGTTAATGGAGTAGCGATTCGAGAAAATCCTTCCACGAATCTCCGATAATAACCAGCTAAGCCCAGAAAGATACGTACTTCAGTCACCGACTTCAGTTGCTCCCAACTTTTTACTGTTTCAATCTTTGCTAGGTCAACAGACACTCCATGTTTTGACACCACGTGCCCAAGAAATGCTACTTCCTCAAGCCAGAAACTCACATTTCTTCAGCTTGGCATATAGCTTGTTATCGCGAAGCCGTTGAAGTACCAGCTTCAAATGGCGCTCATGATCTTCATGACTTTTGGAATAGATGAGGATGTCATCAATAAAGACAACAATGAACTGATCCAAATATTCCTTGAACACACGGTTCATCATATCCATGAAAGCAGTAGGAGCATTAGTCAGTCCAAAAGACATGACTAAGAATTTATAATGCTCGTACCGAGTTCTGAAAGTAGTCTTCGGAATATCCTCAGTTTTAATCTTTAGCTGATGATATCCAGAACAAGGATCGATCTTTGAAAATAATTGTGCTCCTTGCAACTGGTCGAACATGTCATCAATGCGAGGTAGCGGATACCTATTCTTGATGGTGACATGGTTCAATTCCCGGTAGTCAATACAAAGTTGCATACTCCCATCGTTCTTCTTTACGAATAAAACAGAAGCACCCCAAGGAGATGTCCTAGGACGAATAAAACCGATGTCTAACAACTCATGTAGTTGGACCTTTAACTCCTGAAGTTCAATAGGAGCCATTCAATATGAGGTTTTAGAAATGGGTTTTGTACCGGGTTCAAGGTCAATAAAGAATTCAACTTCACGCCGGGGTAGACTCGAAGTTTTTCAGAAATACGTCGTCAGAAATTCACTAACAACAGAAATATTATTCAAATTTGACGTGTTTTTGTTCAAGTCCATGACATGGTATAAGAAAGCTTGACATCTATTTTTCAATAAATGAATGGCTTTATGGCTTGATATGACCGTGATTGACTTTAGTAGTTTGGTTGTTTGAATTTGCATAACAGGTTGGTTAGGAATATGAAAACTAACAACCTTACAAAAATAATCAATTTTAGCATGATGAGTGGTTAACCAATAAATCCCTAAAATCACATCAAATGCAAGTATTTTCAACGAAATAAGATCAGCAAGTAATGTGATGGTTCCAACTTGAATCAAGCAAGATTTATAAATAGTAGATGTAATGAAAGTTTCTCCTAACGGAGTCTCAACAGATAAGTCAAAGTATAATTTCTCCAGAGTTAAGTTCAAACGTTGAGCACAAGCAGGAGAGAAAAAAGAATGGGTAAACTAGTATCTAATAAGGTATAAACTTCGCAAGAGTTTATGATTAGCTTACCCGTGATCACCTCGTTCGGGTTCCTCGCGTTTTGGGCAGTCACGACAAACGCCCTTCCAAGAACCACCGACTTTGACTTCTCCGGGACAACCTTTGGAGTCACCATCCCCGTTGTACTTGGTTTTGCTACAAGACAATCTCTAGCTATATAACCTTCCTTTCCACAGTTATAACACACCTTGGATTGTTGTGGGCAGTTTGGGCTGATGTGTCCCTCTTTCCCGTAATTATAACATATTACCGGTGATCGTTATCCTCCCCTAGAAACAGTTGGTGCTGACATCTTCACATTATCATTGTTGTACCTTCTCTTTTTGAAATCTCCTCCCGACTCGCTTCTTCTATTATCATGGCGACGATTACCACCCAGGTGGTTATCGCTTTTGTCCGTATTCTTTCCTCCCCGCTGGTTATCATTGCTCCGATGGCTGCTGCCACCGGTATGACCTTGGTTGTGGTCCCTTAGTTGAACATACTCATTATCTCACTCTAATAATTGAGCCATGTTGACAACATCTGAATATAGAGAAAATTTGTGAGAAATAAGATATTGCCGAATCTCGGGTTTCAGACCTCTCAGAAACATCCGCGTCATACGTTCCTCATTCTCTACCAAATAAGGTATAAACCTGGATAACTCCGCGAACTTCGCCTCGTACTGGGACACCGTCATGTTGTTTTGTTCCAGTCTAATAAACTCTACCTCCTTCATATGACGAATACTTTCAGGAAAGTACTTGTCATTAAATAGTTTCTGAAACGTTTCCCAAGACATATTGAAAAGCAATGGCTAGTACGCTTCACAAACTCCCACCAAAGAGTCCGCTCTCACCACGGAACATAAAGGTGGCGAATGGAACCTTCTGTTCCTCCGTGCATCCCAAGACATCAAATATCTTGGTAATTTGTTTAACCCACGTTTCCGCCTTGATCGGATCCAGCTTTCCCATAAATTTCTGTGGTCCCAACTCTTTGAACTGCTTGGTTGTGACAAGTCGCGCGTTGCTATCATTTCCACCCGTATTTTGTACATGAGTCTCCCTCGTCTGATTTTGCATGAACTACAAAAATCTTCTAAACATCCCATCATTCATCATTTTTTCGGTAGTGTTGTTTACGAGAGGAATATTGCCTTCCTGTTGCACGTTCCCTTGGTTGGTGATTAAAGGTGTCTCCACGGTCTCATTCACTCCATTGTTAACATTCTCAGCTGACATTCTCAAATATTTTCATAACACAAGGGTTAATTAAAGAAATTGACATACCACATAATACCCCTATATTATGACCGACCAACAAATAAGCTTAAGTAGGACACACTAGCGAAGAATTTACTCGTCTCACCCCTCCTAGTTCTATTCCCTGATCTCCGCCATAGACCATATCCCTAAGCTCTGATACCAACTGTGGCGCCCCCAAAATAGGTATACATCACCCATTCTGAGTTGCCAAATATATGGTACAGAAAACAACTACAACTTTATTATTACAACTGTCGTGCAAAATACGACAACACATATAATGTGAGTTTAAATATAAATATTATCTTCTAGACAGTATTCAAACTCAAATAAGTCCTCATTACAATTCTTGATACACTATTTTACAAAATAGTGAGGACTGTTAAACTACTATATTGATCCATCATTCCATACCCCGACTAGTTCCCGCTATATTCTCTTCTCCTGAGAAGAAAAATGGAACAAAAAGGAAAAGGGTGAGCTCAACTAGCCCAATAAAGAATATTATGTCTAAGATAATGAACAACAAATTATCGTTAGCCTTCAACAAATCAGATAAAATATATGTGACAACCAGTTTTAGATCAATATTCGCAGCGGAAATAACAATTCATTAGAAGAGTTAAGTAGAGAATGAAATCTACTATCATCAATGAATTTAAAAGTCCATCATTAATATTTTATCCCTGTAACATCAATCAATATACATTTTGAATCAAATATTCATCTTTGCACTATGGGCTAAAGATATTCATTTGTATCACCAGTTGGTCATGTTCATCTCAACACCTGTTCATCTTTGCACTATGGGCCAAAGATATTCATCAGGTAATCATTCATCTTTGCACTATAGGCCAAAAATATTCATCAAGTATCACCATTTATGTGACGCCCCCAAAATAGGTATACATCACCCATTCTGAGTCGCCAAATACATGGTACAGAAACAACTACAACTTTATTAATACAACATAAAAATTGTGAGTTTAAATACAAATATTGTCATCTAGACAATATCTACACTCAAATAAGTCATCATTACAATTATTGATACACTATTTTACAAAAATGGTGAGGACTACTAAAACGACTTTCTAGAACCTTCATTCCATACCCCGACTAGTACTCGCTACATTCTCGCCTCCTGAGAAGAAAAATGGAACAACAAGGAAAAGGGTGAGCTCAACTAGCCCAGTAAAGAACATTATGACTAAGATAATATAGAACAAATTATCGTTAGTCTTCAACATGAAAAAATCTAATAGAATACAATAGACAACAAGTTTTAAATCAATATTCACAGCGAAAATAATAATTCATTAGAAGAGTTAAGTAGAGAATGAAATCTACTATCTTCTATATATGAATTTAAAAGTTCATCGTTTATCTTTTATCCCTGTAACATCAATCATTATATAACTGAAATCAAATATTCATCTTTGCACTACAGGCCAAAGATATTCATCAGTTGGTCATGTTCATCTAAACACTTGTTCATCTTTGCACTTCGGGCCAAAGATATTCATCAGAAAATCATTCATCTTTGCACTACATGCCAAAGATATTCAGTAATATCATCATTTAGGACTGAGGATGATGAAAAATATTTTAAAGAAAACGAATCCATTGAAACAAAAGAATAAATATTAAGGATTCGTACTTTAAACAATCCAAGTTCAAAAATACTTCATAAATAACCAGAGTGGAGTAAAATTCAAGAATGATCAAAACATGGTTACAATCAAAACTAGTATCCATAATAGATATTTTGGATGAAAAATGAAAATTTAATTTTTCTGTGAATAGTGTCGTATTCGTGAATAGTGTCGTATACGTGAATAGTAACTCCGACACTAAAACATAGAAATTTCACAAAAAAATCATCATGCTTCGTGAATAGTACTCATGAATAGTAACTCATGAATAGTAACTCGTGAATAGTAACTCGTGAATAGTAACCCCGACATGAAAAGTTTCAAATTCGATAAAAATTTAGACCAATATTTCGGCATAATGATATTGAAAAAATAATATTATTTACGAAGAAAATAACATCTCTTACCTCAAAAGGATAGTACTTCTGACTGGAATACTGGATATAGTGCTGAAAGAACTTGCACCGTATAACAATAATCAAAGTACTAAAATACTCACAAAAAAAGGCTCGATATTATAGAGAGAGAAAGAGAGAGAAATCTTTAGTTTCTGGTGTGATTTTTAATTCTAACCTAAGCACCCTATTTATAGGAAATTGCTTAGAACACCAAAGCAGAAAATTTAATAAAATAATAATATTTTATTTTTAATTTCCTTAGCCCACCTTGACCATCTGAATTCAGCCACCAAATAATGACAAAAACCAAAAAAACATTTTTGTAATTAAAAATAATTAAAACTTTCAAAAACCAATTATTTCGGAACTACGGAATTTCAATAATTCATAATAAATAGTCCTTTTATCAGAAAAATTCAAATCACATGTCTTTTCCATAGGAAATTTCATTATCTACAACTTTGCAGAAGAAAGTTTTTCCAAATTCCAAACAGAAATTGACCGAAATCCATAAACGGGTGATTTTACAGGCTATAATCAAATTTCAGTCAACAAATGGGCCCATAGACATGTTTAACATGTTTTAAACAAATTTTGCAACAAAAATACTCTTCCTCCTCATATACTCATATATCCCACATTCATTGTAAAAATATCATCATTACTATATTATAATAATATAATAATATATTATTTTATCAGAAAATATCGATTTTCAACAATTGTCACATTAAAAAATTTCTCCATTTATATCCACATAAAATGAATATTTTCCTCATCATATAAATCAATAATTAATTATTCACAAATAATATTACGTAATCACAATACCGAAATGAACCAGTGCGGTTCCCAAAGAAAGAGGGGCTTTCGAATAAGAATTTCTCCTTACTAAATACATAATTAGGTGACCAAACCTCTCCTTAGATGTAACTTTCTAGACATTGCCAATAATGTTATCTAATAATATTATTCAGATAATATGAATTATTGCTTCGATAATGGAAAATACTTTGTGTAGTGACAATTATTGAAACAACAAAGAATATAGAATATCAATGCAACAATTATTGAATCAATAAAATGTTTGAATGTAATTATCGTAACAATTATTAAGTAGTGCCTTCTTACGTAAGAATCAATAATTGGTGCAATACCCGTGTCTTCTTGTCAAGAACAACGCCATTCATCGTATTTTAACCACCGGTATTCCAACAAGATAATTGTATAACTCAAGCCATTATTTATAAACAACTTATACTTGTCATTTTCTTCATCCAATCGCTTTCACATTATGGGGCCCACACATAAGGTCAAGTACCGCATGCGAATATTCCCACGAAGAAGAATATTCCACGACCAAACGAATATTCCCCGACAACAATTAATATTTTATAACCACTTGCTTATTTAAAATATTTGCGCATTTTACCCATAACTAACCACATTAATCAAATTAACCCTTACTATTTCAAAATAATAAATAGAGGAAATTTAATTTTATTTATAATAAGTTGGGGTCTTACAACCTCCCCTCCTTATGAAATTTCATCCTCGAAATTGACATACGTACCTGGTGTTTCAAAAAGATGAGGATACCTCGCTTTCATTTCCGTTTCCAACTCCCAGGTCATTTCCTCAATAGCATGGTTTCTCCACAAAACTTTAACTTGTGTTATGACCTTCGTGCGTAGGATATGCTCCTTCCTATCCAAGATCTTGATAGGTACCTCTTCGTACGTTAAGTCTTCGGCTATCTCGTCTGGTTTGAACTCAATGACGTGGTTCAGGTCTTTCACATATTTACGAAGCACAGATATATGAAAAATATTATGAACACGAGACATACTTGGAGGTAACGCGAGTCTATAGGCCACATTTCTTACTCGATCAAGAATCTAAAATGGACCAATAAATCATGGATTGAGCTTTCCTCTCTTCCCAAATCTTGTAACCCCTTTTCATGGAGCCACACGCAACAATACATGATCCCCAATACTAAATTCCACGTCCTTTCGATGAAGATCCTCATAACTCTTTTGTCGATCCTGTGCCGTTTGTATACGTTATCGAATCATTTGGATCTTCTCTATAGTCATTCGTACCAACTCTGGTCTCAACAACGTTGCTTCTCCTACCTCATCCCAACATACTGGAGAGCGACACTTTCGTCCATACAATGTTTCAAATGGAGCCACACCTATACTTTCCTGATAACTGTTGTTGTAGGATAATTCCACCAATGGTAGGTACTTATCCCAACTCCCTTTAAAATCGAGGACACAAAGTCTTAATATATCTTCAAGAGTTTGAATAGTCCTCTCTGATTGTCCGTCCGTTTGAGGATGGTATGTTTAACTAACCAGTAAATTGCACTCCCATAGCTTTTTGCAAGCTAACCCAAAATCTTGAAGTAAATCTTGGGTCACGATCTGAAACTATGGATATTGGCATGCCATGCAACCTCACAATCTCATTCACGTATATACTAGTAATACGTTCAAGGGAATAAGTCTCCCGTATCGGTAAGAAATGAGCAGACTTGGTTAATCTATCAACAATAACCCAAATCGCATTTATGCCTTGAAAAACCGTGGGAAGACCCGTAACGAAATCCATGGTAATGTGTTCCCACTTCCATTTTGGAATCTCAAGTGGTTGCAACGGACCCTTAGGTACTTGATGCTCCACCTTTACACGTTGACAAGTTAAACACCTCGAGATAAACTTTGCAATCTCTCTCTTCATATTATTCCATCAAAATGTATGTCAAAGATCACGATATATTTTGGTACTTCCAGGATGGATTGAAAATGGTTTATTGTGTGCCTCCATCATGATCTTGTACTTCAAATCAGAATCGTTAGGAACACAAAGTCTGGAGTGGACTCGAAGTATTCCTTCTTCATCAATTCTTGCCTCAGGAATAATACCTTCTTGTACTTTCTTCTTCATACGCATTAGCTCCGGGTCTGTGACTTGAGCAACTATAACTTTATCAATTAAAGTTGGTTCTATGCGTATACTTGACATCATCACACTCGTTCCTGCATATGATCTTCTACTCAACGCGTCAGCTACCACGTTCGCTTTTCCAAGATGGTATTGAATAGTGTGGTCGTAATTTTTCAATAGCTCGAGCCAACGTCGTTGTCGCATGTTGAGTTCCTTTTGGGTGAAGAAATATTTGAGGCTTTTATGGTCTGAATATATCTCCACTTTCTCCCCATATAGATAGTGCCTCCAGATCTTTAGCGCGAAAACGACTGCTGCCAACTCTAAATCATTAGTAGGATAATTCCTCTTATATTCTTTAAGTTGTCGTGAGGCATAGGCTATGACTTTCCCATGTTTCATAAGAACACATCCTAACCCTTTGCCTGAAGCATCGCTGTAGATAACAAATCCATCCGACCCAAATGGTATTGTCAAAACAGGTGCCGAAATGAGTCTCCTCTTGAGATCTTGGAAACTCTTCTTGCATTCCTCGCTCCATATGAATTTTGTATCTTTACGAGTCAGATGCGTTAATGGAATAGCGATTCGAGAATATCCTTCAACGAATCTCCGATAATAACCAACTAATCCTAGAAAGCTACATATTTCGATTACCGACTTAGGTTGCTCTCAACTGTGACTCATATCCCAACCTTGGATAGCACGTCACAATGACACCCATCAGTTTACTATCACACGAATATGGCGCCCCCTACGAGAGAGTCCGGCTTCTAGCAGTATTCCACAAAAGAAGTCACCAGATAGAGGCTCCTAAGTATCAACTTCTATAGTTGGGTTTTTAACTCCTGAAGTTCAATAGGAGCCATTCGATATGAGATTTTAGAAATGGGTTTTGTACCGGGTTCAAGGTCGATACAAAATTCAATATCACGCTCCGGGAGTAGGCCATGAAATTTTTCAGGAAATACGTCAAAAAATTTACTAACAACAGAAATATCATTCAAATCTGCCGTATTTTTGTTCAAGTCCATAACATGGCTAAAAAAGCTTAACATCCATTTTTCAATAAACGAATGACTTTATGGCTTGATATGAAAGTGTTTGACTTCAATGGTTTGGTTGCTTGAATTCGTATAACAGGTTGCTTAGGAATATGAAAACTAACAACCTTACGAAAGCAATCAATTTTGGCATAATGAGTAGTTAATTAATCAATCCCTAAAATCACATCAAAAACAAGTATCTTTAAAGAAATAAGATCAACAGGTAATGTGATGGTGCCAACTTGGATCAAACAAGATTTATAAACAATGGATGTGTTGAAAGTTTCTCCTAACGGAGTCTCCAAAGATAAATCAAAGTCCAATTTCTCCGAAGTCAAGTTTAAACGTTGAGCACAAGCAGGAGAAATAAATGAATGGGTAGCACCGGTATCTAATAAGATATAGACTTCGCAAGAATTTATAATTAACTAACCCGTGATACCTTCATTCAAGTTCCTCGCGTTTTAGGCAGTCACGACAAACGCTCTTCCAGGAACCGTTAACTTTAACTTGTTCGTATCCGCCTCTGGTGCCACCGTCCCAGCTGGACTTAACTTTGCTATAGAGTACATTCCACCCGTCATTGCTTCGTCGAATTCCTGATCCATGATTTCAATCATTACTCTCTGATCCATATCGAATTGGGGTTGACCATTCTGCATAGGGGTAATTTCGAACTCGATGTTGATTCTCCCAATTCTCATTCCAAAAATGAAATCCATTTCATCTATTTTGGCCTTATTGGATCGGACGTCTTTTTCTACAATATCAACGTATCGTGTAGCTTTTACCCATGCATCCTCCATTCTCATTCGTTTGGTTGCTTCTTCTTTCATCAGAACTTTGATCATAGCATTCTCAGATTCCAGCTCTAATATCTTATACTCTGCCAAAGAGTGCTTCTGTTCAAGCATCACACATCGGGTAACACAATTTAGAATTGTTGCATCTCTTTGCTCCATGACCACCTGCCGTTCTTCAGCCTGCTCTTCTAACTCATGAATACGATTTTGTAATTCTAAATTTCGATCATAAAATTCTTCTAATAAATTCTCCTCAGGTTCCTCTTCTTCTTCACTCTCAGCTGCTACCTCTGCGACTATCTCGGATGAAACTATTAATTCTTCACTCACCACATGGATATGTCTAATTCTTTATTCGCCTGACATCACATTATCTTGGTTGGCGATTAGAGCTTTCTCCACGGTCTCATTCACTCCATTGTTAATATTTTCAGCTGCCATTCTCAAATACTGCCACAAAACAAGGGTTAATTAAAGAAATTGACATGCAACATAATAACCCTATACTCTGACCAACAAACAAATAAGCTTAGGTAGGACACACTAGCGAAGGATTTACTCGTCTCTCCCCTCCTAGTTCTATTCCCCGATCTCCGCCAGAGATCATATCCCTAAGCTCTGATACTGACTGTGACGCCCCCAAAATAGGTATACATCACCCATTCTGAGTCGCCAAATATATTATATAGAAACAACTACAACTTTATTAATACAACATAAAAACTGTGAGTTTAAATACAAATATTGTCATCTAGACAATATCCACACTCAAATAAGTCATCATTACAATTATTGATACATTATTTTACAAAAATGGGGAGGACTACTAAAACGACTTTCTAGAACCTTCATTCCATACCCCGACTAGTACTCGCTACATTCTCGCCTCCTGAGAAGAAAAATGGAACAACAAGGAAAAGGGTGAGCTCAACTAGTCCAGTAAAGAACATTATGACTAAGATAATATAGAACAAATTATCGTTAGTCTTCAACATGGAAAAATTCTAATAGAATACATTAGAAACAAATTTTTAAATCAATATTCGCACGGAAATAATAATTCATTAGAAGAGTTAAGTAGAGAATGAAATCTACTATCTTCTATATATGAATTTAAAAGTTCATCGCTTATCTTTTATCCTGTAACATCAATCATTATATAACCGAAATCAAATATTCATCTTTTTGCACTACAGCCAAAGATATTCACCATTAGTCATGTTCATCTAAACACTTGTTCATCTTTGCACTTCTACCAAAGATATTCATCGAAAATCATTCATCTTTTGCACTACACATGCAAAGATATTCAAGAATATCATCATTTAGGACTGAGGATGATGAAAAATATTTTAAAGAAAACGAATCCAGTGAAACAAAAGAATAAATATTAAGGATTCGTACTTTAAACAATCCAAGTTCAAAAATACTTCATAAATAACCAGAGTGGAGTAAAATTCAAGAATGATCAAAACATGGTTACAATCAAAGCTAGTATCCATAATAGATATTTTGGACGAAAAACAAAAATTTAATTTTTCTGTGAATAGTGTCGTATACGTGAATAGTGTCGTATACGTGAATAGTAACTCCGACACTAAAAGATAGAAATTTCACAAAAAAAATCATCATGCTTCGTGAATAGTACTCGTGAATAGTAACTCATGAATAGTAACTCGTGAATAGTAACTCATGAATAGTAACTCATAAATACTAACCCCGACATGAAAAGTTCCAAATTTGATAAAAATTCAGACCAATATTTCGACATAATGATATTGAAGAAATAATATCATTTACGAAGAAAATAACATCCCTTACCTCAAAAGGATAGTACTTCTGACTGGAATACTGGATATAGTGCTGAAAGAACTTGCACCGTATAACAATACTCAAAGTACTAAAATACTCACAAAAAAAGGCTCGATATTATAGAGAAAGAAAGAGAGAGAAATCTTTAGTTTCTGGTGTGATTTTTAATTCTAACCTAAGTACACTATTTATAGGAAATTGCTTAGAACACCAAAGCAGAAAATTTAATAAAATAATAATATTTTATTTTTAATTTCCTTAGCCCACCTTGACCATCCGAATTTAGCCACCAAATAATGACAAAACCAAAAAACATTTTTGTAATTAAAATAATTAAAACTTTCAAAAACCAATTATTTCAAACTACTAACTTCAATAATTCATAATAAATAGCCCTTTATCGTAAAAATTTGAACCACATATCTTTCCATAGGAAATTTCATTATCTACAATTTTGCGTAGAAAAGGTTTTCAAATTCCAAATGTAAATTACCAAATTCATAAACGAGCGATTTTTACGTGCTATAATCAAATTTCAAATGAGAAATGGGACAATAGACATGTTTAACATGTTTTAAACAACTTTTGCAACAAAAATACTCTTCCTCCTCATATACTCATATATCCCACATTCATTGTAAAAATATCATCATTATTATATTATAATAATATAATAAAATATTATTTTATCAGAAAATATCGATATTCAACAATTATCACATTAAAAATTTTCTCCATCTATATGCACATAAAATGAATATTTTTCTCATCATATAAATCAATAATTAATTATTCACAAATAATATTACAGAATCACAATACCGACAACCAGGCAGTTCCCAGGAAAGAGGGGGCTTTCCAATAAGAATTTCTCCTTACTGGCGCGCAATTAGGTGACCAAACCTCTCCTTAGACGGAACTTTCTAGACATTGCCAATAATGTTATCTAATAATATTATTCAGATAATATGAATTATTGCTTCGATAATGGAAAATACTGTGTAGTGACAATTATTGAAACAACAATAATATAGAATATCAATGCAACAATTATTGAATCAATAAAATACTGAACAGTAATTACTGTAACAATTATTGAGTAGTGCCTTCTTACGTAAGAATCAATAATTGGTGCAATATCGTAGCTATTCTTTAACAACGCCAGACATCAGTATTTTAACCACCGGGTATTCCAACAGTATTAACGGTAACAACTGCGCCATTATTTATAAACAACTTATACTTGTCGTTTTCTTCATCCAATCGCTTTCCGTTATGGGGCCCACATAAATAAGGTCAAGGTACGTCAGCGAATATATCCCCAAACAATAAGAATATTCCACGACCAAACGAATATTCCCCGACAACAATTAATATTTTATAACCACTTGTTTATTTGAAATATTTGCGCATTTTACCCATAAATTACCACATTAATCAAATTAACCCTTACTATTTCAAAATAATAAATAGAGGAAATTTAATTTTATTTATAATAAGTTGGGGTCTTACAATTTAAGACTGAGGATGATGAAAAATATTTTAAAGAACGAATCCAGTGAGATAAAGGACACAATTAGGGATTCATAATTTAGTTTATCCAAGTTCAAGAATACTCAATAATAATCAATTGTGGAGAAAAATTCAATAATAAAGTTCAAAATATAGATCCAATCAAAGATAGGAACCATAATGTATAACTTGGATACAGAAAAGAAAACTCAAGGAATTTCGATCATTTAAGGAATTATAGAAGCAATACTTACATCGTAGTAAGTTTAGAGTTAGGAATCAAATGAATAATATATGAAATCAGAAATGAATTTTCAACTCATGTCATGTGGTAGTCGCGTGAGATGGATCATTTCCACAATTTAATAACAATTGAATACTGAAGGTTATTCACTGTGCATGCGGTAGTCGCGTGAGGCATAAAAGTTATTACCACAGAATAATAAAGAATGTAATAACAAACGGATTTCACCATGCTTGCGGTAGTCCGCGTAGACAGGTTATTCCAATAAAATAATAAAGAATGGAATAACGAAAAGATTTCACCATGCATGCGGTAGTCTGCGTAGACAGGTTATTCCAACAGAATAATAAAGAATGGAATAACAACCCTTACGAGTATTGAAAGAAAATAACTCTCTTCATGAATACGAAAGAAATAATATCCCTTACGAATACAACAACTAATATCCCTTACCTTAGTAGAAGATTGAATACCGAAGTAGAATAGTAGCAGAATACTCTTCTTCTTGCTCTCTATGGTTTCTCTCTCTAGAGTTTCAGTGAATTCGTAAGAAATAATGAAGGAATGAGCTTCTATTTATAGGAAAAAGGACTGAATAGTAACTAATTCATGAACGGCCCAGATTAATTTACTTTTAAATGGACGGTCCATATTGATTTACTATTAAAACTTAAAATAACGGTCCATACTGATTTACTATTAAAACTTTAAACCAGCGATCCATATTGATTTACTATTATAACTTTCCACCAGCGGTCCATATTGATTTACAATAATATCTTCAATCAACGGTCTGAAAAATTAGCGCATCCCCTCATGGAATAATAATCCAAACTTATAACAAACACCTCATAACAAACCCCTCTATTTATATCAAAATTTGAATAAATAATTACCACAAATCACTTATCTTTAATAAACACATTTTTAATTTATTAACAATTATTCATCATTAATATTATAACTCACAATATTTAACAACCAGATTATTCCCAGGAAAAGGGGCCTTTTCGATAAGGATTTCTCCCTATTGGCGCGCAACTAGGTGACCAAACCTCTCCTCGACAGAACTTTCTAGACATCGTCAATATTGCAAATAATAATATGAATAATTTTGTCGTCTCAATTATTGATTAAATAATATTAAATATTATACAGATGATATTGTGATAATAATTGAATCAAATAACGTGAGATACTATACAACAATTATTGTAGCAATAATTAAGTATAACTGAGTGACTTCTCAAGTAAGCATTAATAATAAATACCGTGTGCTACTATGTAACCACGCTTATTACTGTACTTTTATCACCGGGTATTTCAAAAGTTTAACGGTATCAGTTACGCCGTTATTTATAAAAACTCAAACTTGTCATTTTCTTTAACCGACCGTTTTCCGTTATAGGGCCCACAAATGGCTGCGCCATCGTACAAATATTCTCCGACAGCAAGAATATTCCACGACCAAACGAATATTCCTTGACAATAATGAATATTTTATAACCACTTGTTTATTTTGCAAAAATTGCACATTTCACTCATAACCAAAGTATTATATCAAATTAACACCTTATTATTCACAATAATAATTAGAGGAAATTTGATTTTATTTATAAAAAGTTGTGGTCTTACAACCTCCCTCCTTATGAAATTTCGTCCTCGAAATTAACGTACGTACCTGGTGTTTCGAAAAGGTGAGGATACTACGTTTTCATTTTCGATTCTAACTACCAGGTCATTTCCTCAATAGCATGGTTCCTCCACAAAACTTTAACTTGTGGTATAATCTTTGTGCGCAGGACATGCTCCTTCCTATCCAAGATCTTGACAGGTACCTCCTCGTACGTTAAATCTTCGGTTATCTCGTCTGGTTTTAACTCAATAATATTATTTGGGTCTTTCACATATTTATGAATCACAGATATGTGAAAAAACATTATGAACACGAGACATGCCTGGAGGTAATGCGAGTTTATTGGCCACATTTCCTATTCGGTCAAGAATTTCAAATGGACCAACAAATCGTGGATTGATCTTTCCTCTCAGCTTCCCAAATCTTGTAACTCCCTTCCATGAAGCAACACGTAATAATACATGATCCCCAATATTAAATTCCATATCCTTTCGATGAAGATCCGCATAACTCTTTTGTCGATCTTGTGCCGTTTGTATACGTTGTCGGATCATTTGGATCTTCTCTCGTAGTCATTCGTACCAACTCGGTCCCAACAACGCTATTCTCCGACCTCATCCCAAAGATAACGAGAGTGACACTTTCATCCATATAATGCTTCAAATGGAGCCACACCTATACTTACATGATAACTGTTGTTGTAGGAGAATTCCACCAATGGTAGGTACTTATCCCAACTCCCTTTGAAATCTAAGACACAGAGTCTTAATAGTTGGGGTCTTACACCCTTTGTTTGAGAAATAATTAGTGGCAAAAACTCATCTTCTTCCGCTTCTTCCTCTGCATTTTCATCGTCATTATCGTAACCCATAGCCTGAGGTGTATCTCCGACAGTGCAATCAATGTCATCGTCTGCCAATTCAGTAAGATTCTCATCCGGATCATACTGGTCAACTAACACTTTTCCTCGTGCATTCAACTTAAGGACACTTTGGTAACCTCGAACTGAGCAAGCAGCTTTACTGGCTAACTCCTGGCAATAATTCATCAAATGATTAAAACACATTTCTTGATATTATTCAAAGTTAGCAATTGTTGGGCTAAAGAGTAATTCTTCAACATCGGTTTTTGTCACGTTTCTTATCCACCAAGGAAGAATCATGTCGCTCAAAATTTGAGAAATACTCTTAGCCAAGAAATATCTCAAGATGTGCCTTCATAATTCATCACAATGAGAAAATAATTGACAATTACATGTTATCAACCCCAGCTGACGATTGTTGACTATTTCTTTATATCTTCCACCATTTTCAGCTGCATCTGCCTTATACACTGCATAAACCTTTGTTTCAAGGCCACACAACTCACTAACTTTACTAACATTGTACTTCATGGAATCAACAATTTGACGTTGAAAACGTCTAAACATCTCTTTTGAGATAAACTCTACTATCTCTCTCTTCATATTGCACCACCAAAATGTATGTCGAAGATCACGATACATTTTGGTACTCCCAGGATGGATTGCAAACTGTGTGTTGTGCGCCTCCATCATGATTTTATACTTTAAATCAGGGTCGTTAGGAACAAAAAGTCTGGAGTTGACTCAAAGTATTCCTTCCTCATTGATTCTTGCTTCAGGCATAGTACCTTCTTGCACTTTCTTCTTCATACGCATTAGCTCCGGATCTATAACTTGAGCAACTTTAACTTTATCAATTAAAGTCGGTTCTACTCGTATATTCACCATCATCACATGGGTCCCTGGAGTCTTTAACTCTATCTCCATCCTTTACAAGTCACACAAAATGGGCTTTTGTGTTGTGAATACTGCACTCGTACCCGCATATGATCTTCTACTCAATGCGTCATCTACCACGTTCGCTTTTCCAGGATGGTATTGGATGGTATGATCATAATTTTTCAACAGTTCAAGCCAACGTCGTTTTTGCATGTTGAGTTCCTTTTGAGTGAAGAAATATTTGAGGCTTTTATGATCCGTAAAGATCTCCACTTTCTCTCCATACAAGTAATGCCTCTAAATTTTAAGTGCGAAGACAATAGCTGCCAACTCTAGATCATGAGTAGGATAATTCCTCTCATATTCTTTGAGTTGTCTTGAGGCATAGGCTATGACTTTCCCATGTTGCATGAGAACACATCCTAACCCTTTGCCCGAAGCATCACTATAGATGACAAATCCCTCCGAACCAGATGATATTGTCAAAGCAGTGTCTTTGAATGAGTCTCCTTTTGAGTTCTTGAAAACTCTTCACATTCCTCGCTCCAACTAAACTTTGTATCTTTAAAAGTCACCGAGTTAATGGAGTAGCAATTCGAGAAAATCCTTCCACGAATCTCCGATAATAACCAGCTAAACCGAGAAAGCTACGTACTTTGGTCACTGATTTGGGTTGCTCCCAGCTTTGAATAGCTTCAATCTTTGTCGGGTCAACGGATATTCCATGACTTGATACTACGTGCCCAAGGAATGCTACTTCCTCAAGCCAGAACTCGCATTTCTTTAACTTGGCATAAAGCTTATATTCACGAAGCTTTTGGAGTATCAGCCTCAAGTGTTGCTCATGATCTTCATGGCTTTTGGAATAAATAAGTATGTCATCAATAAAGACGACCACAAAATGATCCAAATATTCCTTGAATACTCGGTTCATCATATCCATGAAGGTAGCAGGAGCATTAGTCAATCTAAAAGACATGACTAAGAATTCATAATGCCCGTACCGAGTTCTGAAGGCAGTCTTTGGAATATCCTCAGTTTTAACCTTCAGCTGATGATATCCAGAATGAAGATCGATCTTTGAAAAAAATTGTGCTCCTTGTAACTGATCAAACAGGTCATCAATACATGGCAATGGGTACCTATTTTTGATGGTGACATGATTCAACTCCCGATAATCAATACAAAGTTGCATACTCCCATCTTTCTTCTTCACGAATGTAGCAGAGCACCCCAAGGAGACGACTTGGACGAATGAAACCAATGTCTAACAATTCCCTGCAATTGGGTCTTTAACTCTCGAAGTTCAATAGGAGCCATTTGATATGGGGCTCGAAATGGGTTTTGTACCGGTTCAAGGTCGATACAAAATTCAACTTCACGCCTCTGGGGTAGGCCGGGAAGTTCTTCGTGGAATACGTCGAAAATTTATTAACAATAGAAATATCCTTCAAATCTGACGTATTTTTGTTTAAATCCGTGACATGAGCTAAGAAAGCTTGACATCCGTTTTTCAATAAACGAATAGCCTTGTGGCTTGAGATGACCGTGATTGATTTTAATGGTTTGGTCGCTTGAATTCGCATAATAGGTTTATTAGGAATATGAAAGCTAACAACCTTACGAAAATAATCAATTTTAGCATGATGAGTAGTTAACCAATCAATCCCTAGAATCACGTCAAATGCAAGTATTTTCAAAGAAATAAGATCGACAGGTAACGTGCAGGTGCCGATTTGAACTAAACAAGACTTATAAATAGTGGATGTAATGAAGGTTTCTCCTAATGGAGTTTCAACAGATAAGTCAAAGTCTAATTTCTCCATAGTCAAATTTAAACGTTGAGCGCAAGTAGGAGAAATAAAAGAATGGGTAGAACCGGTATCAAATAAGGTATAGACTTCACTAGAGTTTATGATAAGCTTACCCGTGATGACCTCGTTTGGGTTCCTTGCTTTCTGGGAGGTCACAACAAATGCTCTCCCTTGCACCACCGGCTTTGACTTTTCTGGGACGGCCTTTGGTGCCTCCATCCTAGCTGAACTTGTCTTCGGTGAATGACAAAATCGGGCTAGGTGACATTCTCTTCCATAATTATAACACGCTTTGGATGGCATCGCGCAGTTTGGACTGATATGTCCCTCCCCTTCGCATTTGAAGCATATGATAGGTGGTCGTTCTCCTTCCTTAACCACGGTTGCTGGTGCTGACGTCTTTCCATTATTGTTGAATCTCCTTTTCTTGAAATGTCCATTTTTACTTGTCTTGGCCATGATTACCAATCAAGTGGTTACCATTTCGCATGTTAATTCCTCCACGTTTGTTGTCATCGCTTTGATGAATGATACCACCGGGTATTTTCATGTCGCCACCGCTTCTCTTTTAGTTCGCGTTGACTCGTTATCGCACTCCACCAATCGAGCCCTATTTACAACATCCTAATACAAACACGCTTTATGAGAAATAAGATGTTGGACGTATTCTCCGCTTCTTCAAACCTCTTAAAAACATTTGTGTCATTCTCTCTTTATTATCCACCAAGTGGGACGCAAACCGGGAAAACTCTACAAATTTTGCCTCGTATTGCAACACGGTCATATTGTTTTGCTACAATTTGATAAACTCCACCTCCTTCATATGACGAATACTTTCGGGAAAGTACTTGTCGTTGAACAGCTCTTGGAACTTCTCCCAAGACATCTTGAGTGCGTCAGGCTGGGTACGTTTTACAGATTCCCACCAGTAATCTGCTTCTTCACGTAACATAAAGGTGGCGAAGGGAACCTTTTGCTCCTCGGAGCATCCCAAGACATCAAATATCTTGGTGATCTGCTTTATCCATGCTTCCGCCTTAAGTGGTTTAGGCTCTCCAATAAACTCGAGTGGTCCCAGCTCCTTGAACTGTTTAGCGGTGACCGTCCCGAGAGTTTCTGTGTTTACACCGTATTTTGAACAGAGCCACTCTCGCTTTGATGTTGCATGAATTGCATGAAGCCTCGGAACATTCCATCGTTCATCATTTGGTTAGTGTTGTTGTTTGCATGAGGATTGTCGCCTTCCTGATGCACGTTGTCCTGGTTATTGATTTGTGGAGACTCAACGGTCTCCTGTGCTCCATTGATGTTCTCAACATTCTCGGATGCCATTTTCAAACACTGCCACAAAACAAGGGTTAATTGACATGCAACATATTATCACTATACTCAGACCGACCAATCAAATACCAAATAAACTTAGGTAGGTCATACTAGCGAAGGAATTCCACGTCTCTCCCCTCTTAGTTCTAGTCTCACATCTTAGCCAGGGATCATATCCCTAAGCTTTGATACCAACTGTGACGCCCCCACAATTAGGTATACGTCACCCATCTTGGGTCGCCACTTACATGGTACAAAATTCAAATACAACTATCGTGTACAATACGACAAAACATAAACTGTGAGTTTGAATACAAATATTGTATACTAGAGATTATACAAACTCAAAAGGAGTCCTTATTACAATTATTATTACACTATTTCACGTAATAGTGAGGACTACTAATGCTATCATCCGTCCGTTACTCTGCTTCCCGACTAGTCCCCTGCTACGTTCTCATTTCCTAAAGAGAACAATAAAAGTAAAAGGTGAGCTCAACTAGCCCAAAGAAGAAATATTATGACTAAGATAATGCGTAATATATTATCGTTAGCCTTCAACAGGTGTTAAACCGATACAATATAATAACCATCAAGTTTAATCTGCGGTGAACAAGCAATCCATTAAAAGAGTCAAGTAGAGAATAAAATCTACCATCTTTTATGATTTAAAAGGTTTTTCATCACTTTTATCATTGGGACTCGACAATAAATAATCCACATCATCGAATCACCCCGCACTACGACCAAGGATATTCTTTAGTATCACCATAATTATCCATGCACTACGGGCCAAGAATATTTATGTATTCATTAATGGTCATGATCATGCCAACAACTGTCCATCAATGAACTACGGGCCAATGAGGACTTTTTTCACATCATTTGTAACATTACGGTCATGATTACACCGAATAATCCCTGGTCATAATCATACCAAGTCCATCTATGCACTATAGGCCACAAATGACTTTCAACAAAATATAAACATGAGGATGATGACAATAATATAAGAATTCAATAAAACAAGTTCAAGAATTATTTTATCCAGGAACTAATAAATTGTCAACATGATACTGCTTTGTAGAGTAAAATTTAAGAATGCTCAAAAGAATATTTCCACGAAAAGATACTGGATGAAGCGCAAATATCAAGGATATTCCACTAATTTCATGGAGTATAGAAGTCAAAACTTTAACCAACTGAGTATAATAAGGAATGGAATAACAAAAAAAATCACCGGGCATGCGATGTAGCCTTGCAGGCGAGTTATTCCAATAGAATAATAAATAACGGAATCAGTCCCACAGAAAATGCATAGACAGGATATTCCAATGTAATAATAAAGATTTTATCGGTCCCACGAAAACGCATGCATGTGATATTCCAATGTAATAATAAAGATTTTAATCGTGTCCCACAGAAAAGCGCATGCATGTGGATGTTCCAACAGAATGATAAAGAATGGAACAATGTAAGAATTTCACCAAGTATAGGGTAGCTCAGCGTATCTGAGTTATTCAATGTAATAATAAGAATGGAATAACAGAAGTTCTCTTCATAGATAAGAAAGAAATAATACTCCCTACCTTGGAAAAACTGGATACTGGAATAGTGAGTAGCAAATTTCTCTTCTTCTTTCTCTCTATAATTTCTCTCTATAATAATCACTCTAAAGCTTTTGTGAATTGGTGAGAAATGAAGGAAGAATGAGCTTCTATTTATAGGAAAATATAGTTTCGATAATTGCACGTTTTGGGGCTCGAAAATTACAGTACAATACCTCCAACTTTTCTTTCATTTTTAATTTAGTCCTGCAAGTATCATCAATCTTGCACCAACTCCCCTAATAGTAAATAATGTGAATCAATAGTTCAATCATGTGAATCAATAGTATAATCATGTGAAAAAAATACTTAATTACAAGATATAGTACCTCCATCTATACCTCAATTTTAACTTAGTCAAGCAAGTATTATCAATCTTGCACCAACTCCCCTAATAGTAAATAATGTGATTCAATAGTACACATATGTGAACAAATAGTTATATAAGCATGTGAATTAGTAGCAATTAATTGCTCATTTATCCGATAAATCAGAAAATTTTGTGTTTATAGACTATTTTTACTAATTTCGTCGTTCCGGACGCAAATATCACGTTCGCGTCTCCAAATTCAACTCCAAACAACATTCATCATTAATATTATAACTCACAATATTTATCAACCAGGTCGTTCCCAGGAAAGAGGGAGCTTTCCAATAAGGATTTCTCCCTATTGGCGCGCAATTAGGTGACCAAACCTCTCCTCGATGTAACTTCTAGACATTGTAAATATTGCGCCATACAATATGAATAACTTTGTCGCCTCAAGTATTGATTTAATAAAAACATTTATGCACGATGATAATCGACCATAATTGAATCCATAATATGATAGATATGATGCAAAGAATTCTTGAGTAGCAATAATTGAGTATAACCGAGTGACTTCTCACGTAAGCATCAATAATCAATACCGTGTGCTACTATGCAACCACGCCAGACATCTTGTATTTTTAACACCGGGTGTTTCTGTCAACGAGCTTAACGGTAAAACTTCCGACGTTATTTTCATAAAGTATTTTTGTCGCTTTCTCGATCCGACAATAATAATCCGCTAGGGGGGTCTACTAATGATTGTGCCGTTGTACGAATATTCTCTGTTAAAATGAATATTCCCCAACAAATCAAATATTATATAACAACTTGCATACTTTGCAAAATTTGAAAATATTACCCACAACTATAACATTATATCAAATCCACACCATAATATTCAAAAATATATTTTGAGAAAAATTAATCTTTATTCAAAAAGTTGGGGTCTTACAAGTACCCCTTACGAGTACAACAAATAATATTCCCTACCTTAGAAAGAAGAGTACTGGATATAAAAGTAGTGAAGTAGCAGAACACTTTTCTTTTTTCTCTCTATAGTTTCTCTCTCTGAGTTTCAAAGGAATTCGTAAGAAATAATGAATGAATGAGTTTCTATTTATAGAAAAATGGAATGCATAAGAACTAACTCATGAACTAATCGAGATTGATTTACTTTTAATCGGACGGTCCATATTTAAAGCAAAATCTTTTAAATAAAATATAATATATTCTATTTATAATCTAATAAAACGAATAACTTTATAAAAGATTTTACTATCGCAGCACTATGCAAAAACACTATGCATAATAAAATATAATATATTCTAATTATTGTCTAATAAAAATGATAACTTTAAAAAGTATTCTTTTTATATAAAAAAGATTTTACTATGCAAAACACTATGCAGCACTATGCAAACACTATGCATAATAAAATATAATATATTCTAATTATTGTCTAATAAAATGATAACTTTATAAAAGTATTCTATTTTATATAAAAAGATTTTACTATGCAAAAAACACTATGCGATACTATGCATAATTAAATATAATATATTCTATTTATAGAATAACTTTATAAAAGTATTCGCTTTTATATAAAAGATTTTCCTCAGATTATTACATTAATAATACCAATAAAACAAAACCGAGTGACTTATCACATAAGCATCAATACCGTGTGCTACTATGCAACCACGCCAGATTCTCGTACTTTTTACTAATGAGTAGTTCAACAAGATTAACGGTAAAACTTTCGCCGTTATTTTCATAAAATATTTTTTTCGCTTTCTCTCATCGTATAATAATTTCGTTGTGGAGTCCACCAATGATTGTGTCGTTGCACGAATATTCCCTGATAAAACAAATATTCCACGACCAATCGAATATAATATGACAACTTGCATACTTTGTAAAATTTATAAATACTACCCACAACTATAACATTATCTCAAATCCACACCATAATATAAAAAAATATTTCGAGAAAATTAAATCTTTATTCATAAAATCTGGGGTCTCACACCATGTCTCTAATACCCAAACAAAAGTGTCCTCTGTCTCATCCCTTAACAATGCAAATCCAAACAATATAGACTAAAAATGACGGTTAACCCCAGTAAAATGAACAAACAACATGTCATACTTATTTGTCTTGTACATACTGTCAAATGTCACAACATCTCCAAAACGTTGATACATAAACCTTGATCAGGAGTCAACCCACAAAATGCATGCTATGCGATTTGTTTCATCTGGTTTGACACGATAAAAAAATTTACTCGAACTTCTGGATCCAAGTTTTTTCAAATAATTTATAGCAACTTGTGCATCATTTTCATCTGCAGAATCACGCCTTAAATCTTTCACCACATTCTGAACATTAACATTAGAAAAAGGAACATTTTGCAACCTACCACCCATTGTGCTCAAAACGTTCATCATCCTACTAGGTCCAATACCAGCCTTATTTAGAGTGTTAATTAATTTTCTTGCAATCGGAGTAATATTTCTATGTGTCTCAATCAAATCTACCTTATTAGGGGTCACTAGGTGATGATTGTGCTCTAATTCAACAGTAGAAATACGCTAATTGTCTTCTTTCTTATTATGAACAACATATATTCTAGCTTTACATATTGTGCATCCTATAGAGTCTTGTTGCCTAGTTATTTTCTTACTACCATTTTCATCAGCAGGCAAACTGTTAACAGAAGTTGGTGTACCAGCTTTTTTACAAACATACAACCTAGACGACACATCATCAGTACCAGCATGTTTATGACAAGTGTAATTCTAATCTCAAAACCATTTTTTGGAGCATACAACCTGTAAAAAATTCAACTTCTTCCAACTTATAAAATAATTGACCAACGTATGACACCATTTCATATTTACTACTTTCAACTTCACTTACAAACTCATGTGTATTTTCACAATCTAAACTAGCAATAGAATCCGAAAAATTAGGTAAAAACCTTTTATGAGGAGGCCATTCTGAAATAAGAAGGAAAAATTTGTGACGCCCCCAAAATTAGGTATACATCACCCATCTTGGGTCGCCAGATACATGGTACAGAATTCAAATACAACTTACTAATACAATTGTCGTGTACAATACGACAAAACATAAACTGTGAGTTTGAATACAAATATTGTCTACTAGAGATTATACAAACTCAAAAGGAGTCCTCATTACAATTATTATCACACTATTTCACGAATAGTGAGGACTACTAATGCTATCCTCCGGACCATCACTCCGCTCCCCAGACTTCGTCCCAAATTATATTCTCGTTTCACAAGAGAACGGTGAAAGAAAGGGTGAGCTCAACTAGCCCAAAGAAGAAATATTATGACTAAGATAATGCGAATAAATTATCATTAGTCTCCAACAATGTTAAACCGATAAAATATAATAGACATCAAGTTTAATCTGCAGCAATGAACAAGCAATCCATTAAAAGAGTCAAGTAGAAAATAAAATCTACTATCTTTTATGATTAAAAGGGTTTTTCATCATCATTATCACGAGACTCAACTTAATAAATAATCCACATCATTGAATCACCCCGCACTACTGACAATGATATTCTTTAGTATCACGACCACAATTATCCATGCACTACACGCCAAGAATATTTGTGTATTCATTAATGGTCATGATCATGCCAACAATCATCCATCAATGCACTACGGGCCAATGAGGACTTTTACCACCTCATTTGTAACATTACGGTCCATGATTACATCGAATAATCCTCGGTCATAATCATACCAAGTCCATCTATGCACTACAGGCCACAGATGACTTTCAACATAATATAAACATAAGGATGATGACAATGATATAAGAATTCAATAAAACAAGTTCAAGAATTAATTTGTCCAAGAACTACTAATGTCCAAATTGTCAACATGATACTGCTTTGTAGAGTAAAATTCAAGAATGATCAGAAGAATATTTCTATGAAAAGATACTAGATGAAGCGCAAATATCAAGGATATTCTACTAATTTCATGGAGTATAGAAGTCAAAACTTTAACCAACTGAGTATAATAAAGAATGAAATAACAAAAGAAATAACCATGCATGCGGTACCAGATGATAGGCAGTTATTCCAATGAATACTAAATAATGAAACCGGTCAAAGTAAATTACGCCGGCGGGATGTTCCAACGTAATAATAAAGAATGTAATAACAATGTAGAATCACCATGCATGCAGACTTGCAGATGTACAAAGTTATTCTAACGAGAATACTAATAAGGATTGGAATCAGTCCGGCCAGAAAAAGCGCAGATAGGATATTCCAAAGAATAATAATAAAGATTTTAACGAGGTCCCACAGTAAAACCATGTGCATGAGCGAGGATATTCAAATGTAATAATAAAGACGAAATCGGTCCGGCAGAAAAGCACAAACAGGATATTCCAATGTAATAGTAAAGACGGAATAATAGAAGAATGTCACCAAGTATAGGGTAGATCGCAGATACAAAGTTATTCCAATGTAATAATAAGCAATGGAATAACAACAGTTTCTCTTCATGAATAAGAAAGAATAACACCCTTACCGTAAAAAGAACCGAATATAAGAGTACTTAAGTAGCGTAAATCTTTTCTATAGTTTTCTATAATTTTTCTCTCGAGTTTTAGTGAATTAAGTAAAATAATGAAGGAATGAGCTTATTTATAGAAGAATGGATTGCGTAAGAACTAATTCTGAACGATCCAGATTGATTCACTTTTAATCGGACGGTCCATAAAACTTTAAATATAATATAATATATATATATATATAATAATAATAATAAAACTTTCTCCACCAAAATCCACTATCAAATATATATATATATATATATATAATAATAAGACTTTCTTCCACCAACATCCACTATCAAATATATATATATATATATATAATAATAATAATAATAAAACTTTCCTCCACCCAAAATCCACTATCAAATATATATATAAAAAATAATAATGTTTATACTCCCTCCACGTGAATATCAAATTCCCACCCAATTTTCAGATTTCATACATCACATGTGGGCCCCATATGTGGTCCCCACCTTTATAAAAAATTTCTACCAAATATTTTGAAAAATGGGTAAATAGGAATCCATAAAATAAGCAAACTTTATAAAAATCACCTTAATAATTATAACAACATTTATCATCTTTATTATAATTCACAATATTAATCGACTCAGTCGTCGTTCCGTGAAAGAGGGCTTTCCAATAAGGATTTTTCCCTATCAGGCGCCAGCAATTAGGTGACCAAACCTCTCCTCGATGTAACTTCTGACATCGTTAATATTACAAATAATAATATTAATAACTTTGTCGCCTCAATTATTGATTTTAACAATATATAAAATATCGACAATAATTGAATCAAATAACGTGAGATACTATGCAACAATTACTATAGCAATAATTGAACAAGACCGAATGACTTCTCACGTAAGCATCAATAATCAATACCGTGTCTTACTTATGCAACCACGCCAGACATCATTATTTCTTTTACTACCAAGTAGTTCAACAAGATCAACTGGTAAAACTTCCGCCGTTATTTTTATACAAATATTTTTGTCGTTTTCTCAATCCGACAACAATTACATTGTAGGGTCCACTAATGCTTACTTGCATTTAATATTCCCCGCTAAAACGAATATTCCCCGACCAATCGAATATAATATAACAACTTGCATACTTTGCAGAATTTATAAATACTACCTACAACTATAATATTATATTAAATTTATTCCATAATATTCAAAAATGATAAATATACAAAAATTCATCTTTATTCAAAAAGTTGGGGTCTTACAGAATCGCTGGATCAGAACTTCAACTTGAACTTGAAAGTGAAAGTGGACAACAACATCAACCAAAAAAAGAGAGATGCAAAAAAAGGAAAAAAATATTGAGAGGAAACCAAGCTATCTGAGATCTGGGAAAAGAAAGGTTAGAGAGATAATTCAACAACAGAGAAAACAAGCAAGGGATTTAAAAAAAATATTGACTACTGCTACAGCCTGCAGCGGCACGACCACCATTATTCGGTCAACGTAAAAATTCGTGAAAGTTGGTAAAAACTATCATAAACCTGTCATAAAGTTGGATGCCATAAAGTTGGATGGCAAAGTCCAAATCAACTCTGTTGAAAGAATTTTATTTTAATTTATTTCATATTTCTAAATCCTAAATCCTAAATATATCATTAATAAAGGTATTTTATTTTTCTTTATTTCTATTTTTTATATAAAAATTGAAAGATAAATAAAGTATCCTAAACTTTCAATACAACACATTATGCTTACAACAAATTAACAACTCCGTCATATCTTTGTCGGGTCCAAGCTCTCAATAGCTATTAACCTATTCTTTTCTTTTGTTCTATATTTTATTTCAAAATCAAAAATCCTTACTTAGAGGCCAAGCTTAGACTAGGGTGCTGGTCCCCATAACTCCGTCGAAAGTGAAAAGTAGGCAATTCTAAGTGATTGGAAATTAATTGGCTCTATAGTCTATTATTACCCGTTCTTATTCATTTTCTTTTATTATTTAATAGGTGAGGTTGGGTATCTTAAATTTTTTATTTTAAATAATGTGTCATTAAGTATTAATCCCTTATTAATTATCTCAACTAATTATTCTTTTCTCAATATTTTTTATTCAATTTAATCAATTAATTCTTATTCAACCAATTACTACTTGAATTATAACATTGAATTGAATAAAAATCATTGAAAATGGAAGAAAGCTTTAAATAGGAGAAAACTTTAAATAAGGATAAAATAGGGAAAGAATATCTAATGTATATTGATAAACTCAAAACGACAATCTTTTTGGAACAAAAATTACTTTCTAAAACGACAATCTTTTAAAAACGGAGGGAGTAGTTGCGTAAATTTTATGTAATTTTGCCATTAAGTATGTAATATTATGTCATTTAAAACTCGTTCGGAACAAAAAAAATAGACCTATATCATTACTCTTATTTAATTTAATATTTATATATAATCATATAATCTATTATTCTTTAATAGTTTGTCTAGGTTATATATATATATATATATATATATATATATATATATATATATATATATATATCAAAAGGATAAACAAATATAATTTGCACATTAAAAAATTAAAAGTAGATGAAAGAGAGTTAAAAAGTTTCAAATTTATCTTTAGTGGTCCCATAAGATTATGTAAAAGTGATGAATACTTTTATTTTTTTATACTAATAAACGCTACTAAATGATATATTTATCTTTCATTTTATGTATTTTATTTTATTTTTTAAATAAAAGAAAAATGTATACATTTAATCATAAAAAATATTATACTTAAAATATTTTTTTAAGACTCTTTTTCTTCTTCGGGTTTAAGTCATGATCACTATGACTAGGAATATACTACACTTTCCTACTATAATTTTTTTTTGTTGATATTTTCATATATTAAAATAAATATTAAGAGTCCAAAACAAAAAACACTTCCTACATATTTTATATTTTAAAGTCAATCCAACCGAGTGACCTTTGGCCCACTCAATTCATGTTTACTATATGAGTAAAAGAAGAAGCGAATCAACATAGCGATTCGGCGATTTCGATTCGATTCTGCTCGACTGAAAAAAATCTGACGAGACTCGAATTCGTTAATAATATGATTCAAATCTGAGTATTAAAAATAGTTCGAATAAAAATATGAGTAGAATCTGAGCAATGTTATACTCGACTCGTTTAAAATTCAAACTACTCAAATTTTTGATTGTGATTTGATACATACTCGGTTAAATACATATTTGATTAGATGTTCGATACATTCTCTTATAATATATACAAATTTAAATCAAATTAGGATAATTAGTTATTTTGTTTTGTTTTTAATTTTAATTGTGATTTTATATTTGTAAAGTGTAGTAATAAATATATTTTCTCATTTTTAAGTAAAATAATAAATTTAATTTATAATTATATTTATTATCAAACTAGTTATTATGTGGAGACTCGAATTCGAGCTTGAATTTGAAGCTCGCGAGTAGTTTGAATAAATATTCGAGTCGAGTCGGATCGAATTCAAGTAATAAATATTTGATTTGAGTCGAGTTGAATCTGAGTAGGATTTTTTAAATATAATTGAATTGAAAGAGTAATTTGAGTCTGAATTATTATTTGAATAAATTTCTATTTCATTTCCGATTTGAGTCGTTTACATCCTTAACTATGAGGTTGAGGGTTCTAATTGTGGGTGTGTGGGTGTGTGGGTGTGTGGGTGTTATGTGTCCATGCGTGTGGTGTGAGTGTTCAAACTATCAAAAAAAAAGACATTCCAAAGATTTTTAGATTTCAAAAAATCATACCAAAATATTTTAAATTTCAAAAAGTCATTCCAAAAACTTAGGATTTTAAAAAGTTATTCTAAAGATTTTAGATTTTAAAAAGTCATTCCAAAGATTTTTTTTTTTTTTATTTTTTTGGAATGTAGACCGAGTTATATCAACTCTTGACATATTATATTACATCTATAATAATGACACAAATATCAAAAAACCTCTAGTGCAGTGGAAGCTCTCGATAGCAATTACCTCTTCTCCTTCTTCTTTTGTAAACATTTTTTTTTAATTAGTGCAAAAAACGGATCCAATTATTATGAAGTTTATTTTTTTATAAGTTAATTAATTAGTCAATAGAATACTGATATATATATATATATATAATTTTATCTGCGTGTCAGCACTCTATTAACCAATTAATCAATTTACTCAAAAATAAATTTTATACTAACCAGTTCGCAAAAAACATAGTTGCAATAATTTTTTAACACTTTATTTTTTCCTTCAGGTTAAGTTATGACTATCTGGATCACTATATAAGAGGGAAAGAGATAGTGGGTCCCTTGATTTTCTGATCACATTATAAGAGATGGTGGGTCCTTGATTTTCTCGCTCTTTACTAGTTGTACCGCACTACTAGTCTACTATTATAACAAAACTTCCTTCCTACATAAGCCATAACAGGAATATACTATTATAACAAAACTTCCTTCCTACATAAGTCATAACATAAAAATATATATACTAGTAACAATCTCATGCTTCCCCACGATATGGACGATAAAATTTATCTCAAATTTTGAATGATACAGATATTTTATTAAAATGAGTAAAAAATTAAAAATCAGTTATATTTTATTGTATGTGTATATATATATCTAATAAAATACAAATAATTTTGAATTTTTCGCTCACTCAATAAATCATCTGAGTCGTCTAAAGTTTGAGATAAATCTCATCGTCTATACAGTGTCGGAAGCACGTGACACATCTAGTATATATATATGAGGGCCCATCAATGACCGTTAAGTTTTTTACATAATTTTTTAATTTGAACATTCTTAATGGTTAAGATTAAAATTGATTTTTAATTTATAACTAAATAAAAACAAAAACAAAGATTATGATAACATACTAGAGATAAATGACAGTTGGATGATATATCTTGGGCTTCATCCATTATGGTGACAATTTGACGGCTCCAAGTTGTTTAGACGAGAAAATGATAAAAATGAAAAGCTCTAGGTTTTGTTTTTATTTTTATTTAGTTATAAATTAACAATCAACTTTAATTTTAGCCATTAAAAGTGTTCAAATTTAAGAATCAAAGAATTATGTAAAAATTTTAGTGTCATTGATATATATATACACACACACACAAACTGATCTATAGTAAATAATTATTATGGATATTATTTTAATAAACGCATCTTTTATGCTACGTTTGGATTGAATAAATGAAATGAAGAATGAAATAATTCATTCAATTTTGGTTATAATAAGTTATTCCATGCTCTCCCTCCTTCAAAGGAACTAAACACAATTTTTTTTAATTCAAATTGTAATCATACACAATTTTTTTTTTATTTCATAAAAATGAGTCATTCTATTCTCACATTCATTACTCTAACGTAATATTATTGTCTAATATTAGAGCTAACAGGCTAGATTAATCCTCTGTCGGGTGACAATTTTTTGTTACATTGAGTTAAAATTTTAAATAATAAAATTGTCATAATAATTGATAATATTAAATTTTATTACTAAATAAATTATTTATATAAATAAATACATTACATATAATTGCCTATATTAAATTTTATTATTTAATAAATTATTTAATTAATAAATACATTGAATATAATTGAATTAAGTGATATATATACATGTGGGTTAACTCAGTAATAAGCATAATAGCATACGTGTGGCACCACTTAAGTGAATATATATATACACATACATGCATCGCCCATGTATGATTCCTAGTATCAATTGTTGTCTCTTTAAATTCCTGAGAGTTGCAGAGTTGATTACTGTCGTCCTACTGCTACCCATTTGAAATTCAAACCAAACACGGTTACCATTTCTTTCTCTGATTCTCTCATTCTGAACTGAGATCATCAAGATCTATTTGTATTTGGGGTTTTAGGGGATAAAGTTCCCGTGTTTATTGATATATATATATATATATATATATATATATATATATATATATGTGTATGTGTTAAATTGAAATTTTATTGTGCAGAGAGAAAGGCATCAAATGGAGACAGGTGTTTTGGAAACCCAGAAAGTTTGCTCTGATCCATTCTCTTTTGCTAGGAGGTACTTTTTATTTACTGAAAAAATTGTTTCAATTGGGAAATTTTGATATTTCCAGAAGACAATGCGGGCCATTAAATGCAAGGAAGTCTTGTGGAACTATCAAATTTCTTTGTGGAAATATCAATTCCCAAATCACAATGTCTCTGTGAATTCAATAAATTTATTTTTGTATTTGTTTATTTTTTTGATTTTTATTTTTGGGTTTTGGCAGTTATCAGTTAGAAGCACTAGAAAAAGCAATAAATCAGAACACAATTGTGTTCTTGGAAACCGGATCAGGGAAGACTTTGATTGCAATTATGCTTCTGCGCAATTATGCTTACCTTGTTCGAAAGCCAAACCCTTTTATAGCTATTTTCTTGGTCCCCACTGTGGTCTTGGTCACTCAAGTATGTGAAATATACCTTTTTTTAGTTTTTATATCCTCCAAAGTTCTTTAAGTTTGATGGGTTTGCTTTAACTTTTTAAAATTATTCATTTCATTTTTTCATGATTTTTTTTGGCGGGCAACTGTAAATTTCAATATATTTACTTATTTATTTATTTGTTTGTTTTATCGATTTTATTCTAACAATTTTATTTGATTGTTGGTTTTGTTTGTGAATGGTACTTATTAGCAAGCTGAAGTTGTGAAAATGCATACTGACTTGAAAGTCGGAAAGTATTGGGGAGAAATGGGAGTGGACTATTGGAGTGCTACTGATTGGAAGGATCAACAGGATGAATATGAGGTTAGCATAGTTTTTTTGTTTCACTTTATATGATAATTTACAATATATTTACAATATGCAGTTTTGAGGGAAAAATTATTTATGTCATAGGTCCCCTCCTCTCTTAATATGCTTCTGATTCAGTAGGCAATTCCTAGAACAAATGATGTATTTTTATTTATTTATTGAATTGGAACAAGTAGAAAAATACTATGGCAATTGGCATGACACATTGAGGGACTTTTGTACGATACATTTTTAAATATTAAAATGCATTTTGTTGATTAACATTGAGATCACTTTTTTCTTGTTTAGATCAGAAATTAGAGGGGGAAGAAGGATATTTGATCTCCCTTGTCTGATTGAGTTTGAAGTCTTGGGGGAAAAAGAGTTGTTTTTGTTATATTGCGCAGAAATCAGCTTTGCTTCTTTTAAATCAATAAGAAAACCTGAAAAAACTCGAAAAACAAAGGATAGCAACATTTGATATGATTATGAAAAAAGGAAAATAAAATTGGTTTTGGTAGAAATTGAGTTATTTTATTTTTTATTACTTTTGATTTCATTTTCCTCTCTTCATTAGTAATGCAAACAAAACTAAGCCTAGTCATGCTACTTTGTTTTCATAAAAAATATTTCTTTTTCCCCCCACAATAGCAGTTACTTCTGTGATTGAAATTTATGGCTTGCTTGTACACCAACTTTTTTTTTGGTCCTGTTTCAGGTGCTTGTCATGACACCAATGATCTTGCTTAATGCATTGCGACACAGTTTTTTGAAGCTTGAGATGATAAAGGTTTTAATATTTGACGAATGCCATAATGCTAGAGGTAGACACCCCTATGCTTGCATTATGACGGTGAGTTAACTTGTGCTGTCTCTCTATAATTGCTACTAACCGAACCCTTTCATTGAATCTATGTATCAACCTAGTTTTGTCTGATCATACTCTGTTCGAAATATTTGGGGATGCTGTGTTCATGTTGCTAGAGTGGACCAAAACTTGGCTGTGGTGGAGAAGAAAAACTTGCGTAAAATGCTTGATATTCAATTGGATATTGGCAGCAATTTTGGATTAGAAGAGAGCAGGATAACCCTCCTCACTGGAGGCCATTTAGTACTATTTTTATACTAATTTGTCGATTATTCTAGTCCTCATTTAACTTATTTTAGGAATTTAGAAAGGCTTGTTAAAACACTATTGAGTGTACATCCAAAAATCTGATTAAGGAACATTCCAAACTATATTATGAAGGTTTTAAATATCAAGTTTCAATATGCTCAACTCTGGAGGTGATTCCATGTGGTAAAACTTTCCAATTCCTTGAATTATTGTATCTATAGGCGAGACATTGTAGTATGGTGATTTTGGAGTCTGTTTAATGGTTCATCTGCACAATATGAATGACATTTCCTGTTTATCAAAATAATGATATGTAAAAAACTAGTGGCACACTGGCACTTCCTCTATAGGCAGCATGGATGACTCTCTCAATGTGACAGATAATTAGCATGAAGATGTAATACATAGTGTCATCTAAGGTTAAAATAATTTTAAAGAATTCTTGAACTAATAGCAACAATATGGATTTAAAGTAAAATATTGGCAAACCTTTTACCACATACATTATGGTTAAGAAAGATCTTTTGTAGACACTACCTATAAAGATAGATGGTTTCATCCACATATTTTGTGATGATTCCGCAAACAAGCATGACGATCACATGATTTATATAAGTTATGTATAGTTTAATAGTAAACCCTGTTTCTTCCTTTTATTTCTGGTCAAATAGGTTGCGAGCTGAAGGTATTTTTTGCACTTACAGGAATTTTATCATCGTCAGTTGGACTCCAATAATTCTCAGCAACCTAGAATATTTGGGATGACTGCTTCCCCAGTTAAGGCCAAAGGTATGCAAGAATTAAATATTAATTTTATTTTAATTTTAGTTTCTCTCAATGAGTTTCAGTTTTCCAAGTGAATTGAAATTGCTGAATTTATTAATTTTTTCTTTTGGTTTAGGCTCAAGCTCTGAATTGGCCTACTGGAAACAGATTCACGAACTCGAGAACTTAATGAATTCTAAGGTTCCTTATAGTTCAGTTCTCTTTTCAGCCTCTTAAATGATGAAAATATGAGATGCTATGTAGAACTGAATTTTTACTTGTACTTTTGTTTATGCTTGTCATTGGTGCTTTTCATCACTTAAATTGTTCATTGTGCTTTTGTCGTGATTCTTCCTCCTATTTAGGATAAAACCGCAGATTATGGATTTTCATGTTTAATCAGCTGGACATAATATTCCTAATGCAAACTTAAAAACACTTCGTACATAATCTTGACATTATATTAAATGAATTTTGATTCTATCCTTTTGGCTAGTTTCTAAAAGAAAAACCATGTCTAGGTAGCGGACTGGAGTTTGGAGGGATATGAACATATTTGCAGTTAATCATATAATTGGCGTAGCTTAAATGTGACTAAGTCTAGTTTTTATCTTGAAGGATCTGAGGGTGCATTTGGACTTAATGAGAGACATAGAAAGATGGGTCCAGAGAGAGACTCAGAATGTCAAAAGAGAAGGCCCATACATCATATTGATGAGGTTGATGATAATAAGTTTAGGTCCAGGACATTGCCCATTGTTGAGGATGGGACATTGTTATTTAAGGCGCGAGGCGCAAAGGTCTCCTTGGGGCCTAGGCGCGACGTGAGGTGAGGCGCGGCATGCGCCTCGTCAAAGTGAGGCGCAACGTGCGCCTCATCAAAGTGAGACGCACATATTTTAAAAAATTAAAAATATATACACATTCAATCATTTATGTATCAAATTTATCAACCATCAAGTAATTTTACAAACTTGTAAGCATGTTCTAAAAGTTTTTATAATAAGTTTAAGGACCATACCTATGTAGTATAGTGATACACTGATATAATCATATCATAATTATATTTTGCATAAGTACATAGTTAAATACTTATATATATATATATATATATATATATATATATATATATATATATGCAGTAAACACTAAACAATGATATAAATGCATATTTAAATATTTAAAAAAATACTTATAAGTTATACAAAAAACATACTTATAAGTTATACAGACATATTTTATTATTTAATAAGTTGGAAAACACCGGAATAGTAGTGTAGTGAAGTACTCAAAGTTTTTGAAAAAAATTGGGTAGCATAACCCCTTAATATTTTGCAAAATAACCTTTTTTTGGGCAAGAGAAGAGAATTTAAAAAAAAGGAGAAGGGTAAGACTTATCTCGAGGTGAAGACTGCAATTGATGGTTTAGATTGCTTTGGAAAAAAAATTATACAACTTTGATGAGTCCTCAAATGTCTCGGCTTCATGCTACCAAGTCCTCTCTGCTCTCATGAGCTAGGATGGGTCTCGCACCCTTTAATAATACTAGGATGGGATTTACATTATAACTAAATTAATCAAAAATACATTGTGAATGCGAAGTAGTAATAGCCTAATAGGTAAAACAGTACCCACAACCCCCACCAAAAAAAATAGAAATGTTATTGATTGCACTGTTTAGGGACACTAGAGGAGAAGTTGTTCGATAAGGAAGAGGTAGGGGTCCTTTACTTCATAAGAGAAATACCAAAGAAAGAGGTAGGGGTCCTTTACTTCATAAGAGAAATACCAAGAAACCTAGAAGTAGTATTACACAAATCAACTGAAGCAACATTGTTTTTTCCATATAAGAGAAATACCACTAAACCTAAAAGTATTACATTGTCAACTGAAGCAACATTGTTTTTTCTATATTACCAACATAAAGAACAACTCCAACCCCTATATATCTCCAAAATACCACCAATTACTTCAAACAACTAGTATCTAATTAAACAATAAATAAAGAATCAACTGAACATTGAAAATGAAAACTATACATATGTTCCAATATATAAGATTATTATTGACTTTTTGAAAGTCAAATTGAGATATTTTCAAATCCATAATTGCTATAGATTCACAAAGTTTAGTCAAATCCATCATTGCTATAGATTCACAAAGTTTAGTCAAATCCATCATTGTATTGACTATACTTTGTGAATCTATATCAATTTTGCATTTGAAAATTTCTTAATTTGACTTTCAAAAAGTCAATAATGATCTTATAAATTGGAACGAAGGGACTGGGAGTACTAGTTTTTATCTTCAAGGTACTGAGGTTGCAATTGGACTTGAGGATACATCAAGAATATATTTTAAATCATTTACTTAAATATTTATAATTTAGACTATAATTTTGGTCATTATATATTGATAGATTTAATATTATCAAAAAATGTATAATTAGACATATATTTGAGATTGATGCATACATAGTCGTTCGCATAAATGCGATACGATCGATATCTGACAACTATATATATCGCGCGGGGTGAATCGAAAAACACCGTATCATACGATTCACTTATTCGATATATATCTTATAAAGCCTTACATACAATGCACGATACTTTTTAGAGTTGACAACAACCTTGATTTTTTTATGTAGATCTTATAAAAAAAATCTTTTAAGCTTGATACCATTTCAAATGAAAAGGTTTTTTTAGCGTTAACATATTCTATATCACTTGATGAGCCTTTTAGAGTTTTAACAAAATGATGCTTTTTTTTTATGTTACTTTCCATAAGCAGAAACATAAATCTCCACTTTTTAACTTGATTTATTCTCTTTTGTTTTATAGTTCAAAGGTGAATTTGAATTTTGGTTTTTCTCTTGGTACTCTATATACATCATTAAAATAATATCTAATAATTTAACTTCGAGTATTTTGGCTACTATTTAGCTTAAAAATCTAATAATATTTATTTTTATATATAATCAAGCTAATATGCTTGATTATCCAATAACTTTTGTGTTTTATATGTTTAAATAATTACCACATTTTCATTTTGTTTTCATATCGTACAATACGATTCACGATACATTACATGAAACACGATATGGGGGTTTTCGATACACAATGAGATTCACGATTTGAGAACTATGGATCCATATAGAATTTTAGTGTCTTGGATTTGAAATGACACTTGAATAGGTGTTATAATATATCCTTCTCAAATTCTACTTTTGTAAGGATCCTTGTAACCTACTCTACTGCCTTTCTTACTCTGCATTCCAATTGCAATGGCAATACATCTTCAATTTTGTTAATTGTAAAACCCTAAATTCCATTCAGATATGTCAACTATGGTTGCTTATAGAATTTTAGTGTCTTGGATTTGAAATGACACTTGAATGGGTGTTATAATATATCCTTCTCAAATTCTACTTTTGTAAGGATCCTTGTAACCTACTCTACTGCCTTTCTTACTCCGCATTCCAATTGCAATTGCAATCCGTCTTCAATTTTGTTAATTGTAAAACCCTAAATTCCATCTAGATAGAAGCTAAATTTAAATTAAATAAAAATTATGTTCTTCCTTCCTCCTTTCCTTGGTCAACGAACTCTGAGCCTTGGCTCCTCTCTGTTTTACCTCTGGACAATTTTTGTTCGTGGGATGAAATGTTATGCCGAAGGTTATTTCCAATCTAAGGCTTGATATTCAACTTTCCTATAGTAATTTATGATGCTTGTGCATTTTATGTGTCTTTGTTGTAGGTTCGTATGGAAATAATATTTGAGACTGTTGAACAGTTGGATTTTTTAAACCAGTTGGCTAATGACGTCGTTGAATTGCAAACTTTTCTACCATAGGATTTTTCAATAAGCTATGAAATTTAACTCCTGCTTTTCTAGTCTCATGACTTGATACCATTAATTTTCATGTTCATCCAAAAAAGGTTTTGTGACCAATGTATGTTTTCCTTTTGTAGGTGTATACATGTGTTAGTGAATCTGTGATAGCTGAGTACATTCCATTTTCAACAGCGAAGCTGAAGAGTTACAAACATATGGATATACCCTATCCTTTATTTGTAAATTTAGCTAATGCTTTGAATACTTTGAAAGAAAAGGTACTAAGTAATCTTTCAAGCAAATATTATTTTGTTATTTTAATGCAATTGCTGCGTCTACATGTTGTGTATGCTGCACAGTGATATGGCGATGCTTATGCTAGCTGTCACAAGAATTCCTTTTGAATTCCATGGTTCGTATAATACCTCCTTTAGTACCTTCTAAAACAGGAGTACCTCCTAAAACTGGTAGCCTGGTATACATACAAACTGAATCATCATTACTTCTGGAAAATTTATGGGTTTCTAAAAGTGATTGGTTGCAAGTGCCAGGTTCAAAACACATTGAATGATGGATATATTTATTGTTTTAATCCATCAAGTTTCTCAAAATTAAGATCCCATCTCATCAGGCTTTATGTTATTTTTTCTTCCGCAATATTTTGAATCGAAGATTGTTTCATTCTCTTCTGAATCTTTAGAAGTTTAAGGTTCTATAAGTTTTAATTGAACTTTTTATACATATATAATATAAAGTAAATTGTTGGTTGTGAATATAAGGTAGGAAAATGATAGCTAGCCCAAGATGTAGTTAAAGCTTTTGATGAGTTAAAGATATGTTTCAGCACAAACATTGAGTATATGCTTTGTATTTGTACTGTTGATGAAAATTGGGAGTCAAGAGTTGAGCTTTTTATGTAAATATTTTGCATTTTAACAACAATATTTTTCTCTTAATGAGTTTTAACTTTTATGTACTTGTACCAGCATGAATCCTCTATTGTAAAAGCAAATCTTTCGGTGTCGGTATTGGAATCTGCTAGGAGAAGATTATCTAAAGTATCTTCAACCTTTTTCTTTTGTTTGAGTGAACTGGGAGTTTGGTTGGCATTGAAGGTAATTAAGTGCACTTTTGGTTTTTCTAAATTTGAAGTTTAGGATGATGAATAAGCAACAACCAACAACAAATTTGTGCGTGTAATAGGCAGCAGAGACTTTATTGTTTGAACGAAGTGAAATATTTTCATGGGGAGAATTGGATGTGTGCGGTGAGAAGATTGTCAGAAATTTCAGTTCAGACGTGTTCAAGGTTTTCTCCAAATATATACCTTCCGGTATGTTTTTCTCCACATGCAAGAAATAAATTACCAAAATTTTCTAGACTAGATTTTTGTATCTCTTTTTGCTTGTTAATAATTCATTTCATATTTCCTTTATTTAGATCCTGATTTGTCTATTGGTGATGACATGAAAGTTTATTTGGCGGATCGGTTTCTCTCAACTAAAGTCATCTGTCTTGTTGAATCACTTCTTGAATACAGGTGGTTGGATACTACATGAGTAGGATTCTCTTGTTTGGTATATTTTTGTATTAACGAAGAATAAATTTATGCATATGTTCTGGAGCTTCTGATGGAAGTTAACCAGAACAATTCTTTGTGTGGCCAAGTGGAAGCTTTTTAATCTTGGGTCCTCCAAAAGCAAGAATTAAAAACTATATGGCATGTGTTTCTTTCTTCCCCTTTTTATTGTTGTTGATAAGAGAAAATTGGATTTTCTTTGATTCATTAATGCAGTTTTGACTACAGAATAACAAACTAGAGTCTAATTTGACAGTCCGAATGTTCTATGATAATTGATTTCAACTTTTAAATGCAGATTTTTTTTTATGATATCATCAATCCATATCTCTTATTACTTTATCCATACAGGGATTTAAAGGATCTAAGATGTATAATCTTTGTAGAAAGGGTTATAACAGCCATAGTTCTTTGCACTCTTTTGACCAAGTTGCTTCCAAGTCTAAGTGGATGGAAAATAGAATATACAGCAGGCCAGAATACTGGTCTGCAGACACAGAGTAGGAAGACGCAAAATAAAATTGTTGAAGAATTTCGCAAGGGCACGGTATTATTTATATATATAATATTTCCCAGTTTAGTGAATGAATGATTACTAGAAGTCTAGATCTAGTGCTTATATGTTGCCTTGACAATGTGTGGCAGGTGAACATAATTGTTGCGACATCAATTCTTGAAGAAGGGTTGGACGTTCAGAGTTGCAATCTCGTCGTAAGATTTGACCCATCAGCTACTGTTTGTAGTTTTATTCAGTCCCGAGGTCGTGCTCGAATGCAGAACTCAGATTTTTTGTTATTGGTGAAAAGGTGTGTTACATTTTGTAACTATTTGATTGGTAATATCATAATATTGGTTGCCAAGTTAGCTGGTTTCTCAACTATAATAGGTGCTTTAGTGATTATCTTCAAAGTTCTATCTGATTAATTTTTTGTTTCTAGCCTCCATTTGATTTTGAATTACATGAGTACTAATTGACTATGACCAAAATAAATAATAGTTATTAACCAACTCTCTTCTTTGCTTATCAAAAAATAAAAGTAACTTTCTTCTGATTGTTTCCTAGATGTAAAATACTTGATAAAAAATGGAAAAGAAATTATTATGGTCAAGGAGATGGTAATTATAGTTTCATCTTTTTGGTGGACTTGCAGTGGGGATACTTCTACACTCGCACGATTAAATAACTACCTTGCTAGTGGAAACATAATGAGGCAGGAGTCCTTGCGTCATGCTTCCGTGCCTTGTCAGCCACTTGATAGTGAAATCTATAATGAAGTGTTTTACCAGGTTGACACTACGGGAGCAATTGTAACTCTGAGTTCTAGTGTGTCTTTGGTTTACTTCTATTGCTCTCGGCTACCTTCTGATGGGTTTGTTCTCAATACTCTCAAAACATCTGCCAATAACTTTCTGTTTGTTCTTTCTTGTTACATTATCTTATTTCTTACTTTAATCTCTCTCTCTCTCTCTCTCTTCTTTATTACTTATACTTATTTTTTCTGTATTCCTTTGGTTACTTGTAGGTACTTCAAACCCTTTCCTAGGTGTGATATTGATAAGGAATCGGAAACTTGCACCTTATATTTTCCCAAAAGTTGTCCATTGCCTAGTGTTACTGTTCATGGGAATATTAAATCGCTGAAGCAACTTGCATGCCTAGAAGCATGCAAGCAGCTGCACAAAATGGGATCACTAACTGATAATCTTGTGCCAGATATGCTGGAAGAAGTCGATGCAGAAGAATTGGGTAGTTGTGCTATCTAATTCGTGAAAGTTCTTTTTACTTTGGTTTATAGTTCCATAAAATTATCAAGTGATTGAACTGTGTTTCGGTGTTTTCATCTTTGGCTATTTATTATCTTATTCAGTTTCTTAGATAGATATATTAAAATGTACAGGTTATGGAGCTTATGTTGACGAATTTGAAAATTATGTCCCACCAGAACTGGTTAGTCAAGGTCCAAGTGATTCTAAGAAGTCATACCATTGCTATTTGATTGAGTTAGAACGGAATTTTGATTATGATATCCCACTCCATAACCTTGTGATTGCTGTGAGGACTGAGCTTAAACTTGATGACGACATCTTGGATTTTGGCTTAGAAGCTGATAAGGGCAGTTTGACAGTTCATATGAAATATGTTGGAGTTATTGATCTTACTTCTGAACAGGTGACGTGACTTGTTGTGTAGATTTAATTACCCATACTATTATGACTTGGATCATTAAGTTAAAATAAAAAGTAGGTCATTCTGGTTGTTGATCATTGAACTTTATGTTTCCAGGTTCTCTTGTGTCATAGGTTTCAAGTTATGATGTTCAGAGTTCTTCTTGATAACAATTTCAATAAGTTGAAGGAGACTTTGGGTGTATTTTGTCCACGGAACAATATTGCAGTTTTTGACTATCTCTTGCTCCCATCTACTGGCTCACAGCAGTCGTTGATCATTGACTGGGGATGTGTTGGTTCTGTTCTGTTTCCTAGCAAAAATCTCTGTCATGATCGTGCAAAATGTTCTCCCAAATGTCGAAATAATATTGTACACATGGAAAATGGTTTGGTTTGTAGGTGCGTTGTGGAAAATTCTTTGGTCTGCACACCGCATAATGGTTATGTATACTGCATAACTCGTACTTTAGATGGCTTGGATGGGAATTCAATGTTGGAATTGAAGAATGGAGAAACTATTACCTACAAAAAATACTATCAGAAACGGTTTGTGATTTTTTTAACATGTGCTATCTGCATGTTATTGAGGCTTTGCACTTTTTCTGAGTATTTCATATTTAATATGTAAATAAAGTATACTTATACCATGTACAACAGGCATGGTGTTGACTTGCATTTTGAACGAGAACAATTTCTCAAAGGGCGGCATGTTTTTCCAGTGCAAAATCACCTTCAGAAGTGTAGAGGACAGAAGGAGAGAGGTTGAATTAATTCCTTACTCTTATAAAATTTTTCTTTCTAATTCTTTCTTGTTACCATTTCTACTTTTCTTCTCTTCTTTTTCTTCATATATTACCTTGTGAAATGAAAGGTTTTTTAAATAAGTTGCTTTTGAATTGCTGTTAACTTTCAACAAATATAAGTAGCTGGTGTAAAAAGCGATTATTAATGGCAGCAGCAGTGACAATCCTGCAAGGATCTGTTCTAAAAGGAAGTAAACTATTTGACAAATGCATGCCTTTTCTTGTGATACTGCTAAGTTTACATAATAAGAGATCCTTTCCTTTCTAATCATCATACATAGTTTTATATTTTTTAATGACTGATATTATGTTTATGAATGTAGAACGAAGCAATGCATCTGTGGAATTGCCTCCTGAACTTTGTTCCATTATCATGTCTCCTATATCTGTTTCCACCTTTTATTCGTTTTCATTTGCCCCATCTATCATGCATCGAATCGAGTCTTTGCTTATTGCTAGCAGCTTGAAAAAGATGCACTCGGATCACTGCACAAAAAATGTTATTCCCACCAGTAAGGTTCCAACCATCAAGGTATCTTTCGCTGCTAATTCTTTACACAGAAGGATTTAGCTCTTAACTTTGATTTGATGTGAGTTTGTGATTAATGTAATAAAGGGACCTTTTTTTTTTGAAGTGCCTTATAGTCGCAGTTTATTTTTTACTTCTACCTTTTTAGTTACTTGCAATTATTTTAAAGGATAATGATCCCATTTTCCATGTCTGTCCTTGCATCAAGTCTCTTGGAATTTTTCCTATTCAGAATTTAATTATAATGTTTAAAAATACTTAAGTGAGTTTTCTTGTTAATAGGATTGCTATTTGATCTTTAAATTTTTTGGAATTAATTAATGCAAAGAATCTAAACGGAAATGTGGAAATGCGATTTCAGGGAAAAAATATCAGTATGATCCTTAATCCATTATATTATCAACTACAATTCAAGAACAAAACTGGGCACTTGCATCTGTGTGTTCGTAGAGAGCTAGTGATAGAGGGAGAAAGTGTAGGAGTTGTGGGTCCTAGTTGAATAAGGGGAGCTTTCTGTAAATTTGTTAGGTACATAACTAGATGAGAGAAGCGAAGATGAGGGTTATATCTAAACCATTGCTACACCAAAATTTGGATTAGTACCAAACTTGAAAATTTCCTTATTGAATAGACGTCTGAATGTCATTTTAAAGTAAATTAGTTTGATATCAAGTTATTAACATTGTGTCAGCTGCAGTTCACTTTATGGTTAAAGATGTACTGTTGGACAGCAGTTTCATACTAGCTTGGTGCTGATGTAGTTTGTGAATTTACACGTGTTTTTTATATCAGGCAGAACCAATTTGTCATGAACATTATAATTGCAATAAGGACAAATTTTCCTCTTCATTGTACTTGGTTAATGCGTCTCTTGCATTGTTTTTATTTCTGTGGTAGATATTCCCTCTCTTTGATTAAATTATGTTCATCTGATAATCTATAAGATCCAAATTGGTAGTTAAATTGATATTGCAATCTCATTTACCTGATGTTATCTTTAAGTTTCTTAATTTGACTTGTGGTGTCCCTCACTAGGTACTGGAAGCAATTACTACGAAAAAATGCCAAGAGAAATTTCATTTGGAATCCCTAGAGACTCTTGGAGATTCATTTCTCAAGTATGCTGCTTGTCAGCAGTTGTTTAAAACACATCAAAATAAACACGAAGGCATTCTTAGTGCCAGAAAAGATAAAATAATTTCGAATGCTAGCCTATGCAAGCTCGGGTGCAGTCGCAAACTCCCGGTAAAATGCTTTCAACCCTATTAGCTGGACAGGGTACAAGATGGTGTTTATATATAACACAGTATATTGAATTATTTGATGTTTTTGAATTACTGCTTCTGCTGGTTTTGTTGTTTATAACCTTTCATTTAGAATGCTCTGCTGCATTTAGCCTTTTGTCGAACTTGTTTATATGTCTATCTGAGCCTTGCATTTAATTACAGAGAGGCAAAAGGTTTTTAATCTAACTCAGGGTTTATCTAATGTCTTTTTATTAGTAGTTGCTTGTTACGTTGTTGTTAACGGAAGTTATGGTTTACCAATCTCTTATTATTTTACTTACTCCAAATAGTAGAATGATTTCTTATAATAGAGTGGTTTCTGTTATTTCAAGTCATATCCTTTTATTTGAGGGACGTGTTTGCAATTATTTATAACAAGACTTAAATATTTCAATTCTACCAATAAACTTTTTCATTAACAATATAGTTTTAATAGATCCTTTTATTCTGGTAAGATATATGAGTTTATGGTTGTATTCATAATTACACATTACGGATTTTACATATCGCAGATAATAGAGACAAGGAAAAACAAGGCTGTTTTACTTGTCAATATGTGAAAGATTGAATGATGTGGTCACAATCTAATATGTTACATCATCAACTTAGTATGCTTTACAAGTTTGTAAGAGCTCCTGGCTCGATTTGTTTATATAATTTTACGGCTCTTGAGGGCATAACAAATGTGTACTTTCAAAACTGTTTTATGCTATAATTTCAGTTAATTATTTACAAATTAAGCGGTTTTATTAATAATTTTGTTATCAATTTCTAGGGCTATATACGTAATGAACCTTTCGATCCTAAGATGTGGATCATTCCTGGTGACTATTCCAAGGCATTGGATGAAGAGTCCCTCTCTACTACAACAAAAGTATTTACTAAAGGAAGAAGGAAAATTAAAAGTAAAGTAGTAGCTGATGTTGTTGAGGCACTTATTGGTGCATTTCTTAGCAATGGCGGTGAAGTAGCAGCCTTGTCATTTATGGATTGGCTTGGTATAAAGGTGGATTTTCTCAACGTACCATATGTGAGGAACTTTCCGGTACAGCCAGAGAAGCTTCTCAACGTCAAATACCTGGAGTCAGTATTAAACTATTCATTCAGCGATGCTTCTCTACTAGTTGAAGCACTAACTCATGGTTCATACATGCTACCGCAAATTCCACGATGTTATCAGGTAATGTGGACAAAAATGAAATTTTATCGAAGTTTTTAGTGAACTTTTACTTCAATAGGTCAGTTACATGTTGCCGTCTGTATTTCACTTATGTAGTTATGTTGAACATGAAGCATGCTAAATTTAAAATCTTTTTAACTACAGTTTAAAACGTTAGAGATTGAATATCCCAAGATCTCTGGTTCCAATCTCAATACTTGCCAAACTTCCATAAATTCAAATATTAAAAAAGAAAGGACATTTTAGATTGCACTTCTCAAATTTTCATATTCTTTTATCTGCGATAATACTAAAATTAATATTCTTGAATTTGAATACCAATAGAAAAAGAATATTACCTGGTTTGATTATCCTGTTTGCTTGTAAGGTCGTTGAATTGTTGAGACTTGAGGGAGAAAAATATAGGATTTGTGTATGTGAGGTTCGTGTGCCCTTTCCTTTGATGGTAAGGGAGTTTTGGTTCAGGTTTCTTTGGGGATTGGAGTTTTAACCTCTCACATCAAGAATGATAATTCTCTTCGTTGAATACTATACTCGTCAAGGCTTATCAATTTGCGCAGGATTTAGTATAATTTGTTACTATCAATTATTTTCAATTCTACATTTATCTAGGTGAATGGGTGGTTTAATTATAGTTGTTTTTCCCAATATTGTAAATGTTGCTACTTTATAGCCGTTAAATAACAGAAATTCATATTCTAAACTGGATTTCAATATCGGAATTTTTTATTCTGCACCTCTTTGCAGCGTCTTGAATTTCTTGGAGATTCGGTGCTCGATTATCTCATAACCAGGCACCTATATGATAAATACCCTGGAATATCTCCTGGATTGCTAACTGATCTGAGGTCAGCTTCTGTGAACAACGATTGTTATGCGCTATCTGCAATCAAGGTTGGATTGCAGAAACACGTTCTCCATGCCTCACAAGAACTTAGCAGGCATATAACGTCAACTGTTCACGATTTTGATCAATTATCATTGGGATCAACTTTTGGATGGGAATCTGAGAACTATTTGCCCAAGGTTAGAAACACATGCAGAATTGCAAACATTAGTGTTTATTATGTTTTCCTTTTCGTGTAGAGTAATGCTATGGATACAAACTATACACTAAAAATTGTGCACAAACAATATAAAAATAAGAAAGAAAATTCAAAATAAAAAGCGGGACCTACCATCGACTTTTTAAACATTTTTATTGGTATACAATGCATGGGTTTTACCATTGGTGCACAACTTTTTGTGTATAGTTCGTGTCCATTTCAATACTCTTTCCTCCATGACAGTTAGCTTGATTGATATATATAGGTTTTAACATAGGAATATATTCAATGTTGAGATGAGATTGAAGATTTAATATCAGTCAAAAGTAAGACATTATTGACATTCTCTTCCTCCTTTGAACTTTAATTGAGCTCAGTAACAGCAGTTTAGATTTGTTAGTGAGCAAGTGCATCTGTAATACTCCCTCCATTCCGTATTATTTGATCATTTCGCTTTTATAGATAGTTTACAATATTTCTCATTGTGTTGAGTAAAATTAAAAGAATCTATGCTAATTTTGAGTTTAAAAATTAGATTAGAGAATTTGGAAGGGAGGGAGTATATTGCATCAGCGCTTCTTTATATGAGAAATTTTTCTGTAGTAGTGATTCTTTGAAATTGAAAAGTTGAAGATCAGAAAATCAGCACACTTTACTTATTATCCTATTTCCAGCCAATTTCATCTTTTTGTGTGTTATTTCAATAAAATATAAATCTGCATAATCCTTTTCAAAGTTGCTTTGTTCTTTCTCTTAATTCCTAATTTTCTATTTTAAGCATGCATCTGATATTTTTCTGATATGGTACAGGTACTTGGAGATGTTATAGAATCTCTAGCTGGAGCAATTCTTGTTGATTCTGGTTACAGAAAGGATATCGTTTTCAATAGCATAAGGCCTCTTTTGGAGCCTATGATTTCGCCTGAGACTGTCAGGCGCCAACCAACAAGAGAGTTGTACGAATTATGCCAGAAGGAGCACTTTGTGATGAAAAAGGCTGTTGTATCTTGTGAGAATGGCAAGGCATCCATTACAATAGAGGTCGAAGCCAATGGTATCATACATAAACAGTCATGCACCGCGCCAGAGAAGAATATGGCCAAGAAGCTTGCGGCAAAAGCCGTTTTGAAGTCATTAAAAGAGAGCATTTCCGAAGGACAGGTGGAGCAACACGTACTGGGGCATCTGATCCACCCTATCCCTCCACTCTGCTCCCCCAAGGGAAAAAAGAGAAAAGAAGACAACAAAGAAAGCACATAATTAGTTGAAGATAACGAGATGTTTTGAAGAAAAGAAGACACCGTTTATTTATTATTTAGTTGTGGTAAAAATAATCGAGTATCACCATATCATTCCTTAGTATGTTAACTATGAGTCATGGTCTCGGTATTGGGAATGCCTATATTATTAGTGAATAGAATGTTTGATGAAGCTCACATGCTAAAAGCTTGAAGAGTGAATCTCTGTACTTTTAAAATGGAATGCAACATTAATATATTCAAAGATGTGAAAATTTTGGGAGTGGTTAGCATGAAGTGAACTTCATGATCAATACATAGATGGAGAGATTATCTTTCAATTTTTGTGTCAAGATTGAATTAAGCATGAAGTAAAATTTTTCACTAAATGCTAACCGGATCTGAAAATTTCATATGGCATTTCTTTGGACAAGTAACCATTCCTACTGTTCCTTTAGCCCGGCAGTTTTTGTTTGAACAGTTTATCTCATTGCCCGAGTTAAGTTAGAATCTTTCATCAATTTTGTTTCTTCTTTCAATTCCAGTGTATGGTTCAGAGTATTCATAATCCAGTTTATAGAACTAGATTTCTAAAATTCACATATATGAAGTGAATTTGAGGCTTCATTTTACAGAAGCAACACTTGGTTCAAAGAGGGTATTTTAAGGATGATGATTCTATTCTGTAATTGCATTTTTCTTGTTACCAGCAAAAGAAATGGATTTGTTGTTGTTTAGTTGGTAGTTTTTTTTGGAAAGAGATTAGGTTTGCCTTGTGTGATTCAGCAAGCTGCTTAATGTTGCAGTTTTATTTGCCTTGTTCTTTATTTATGAAATGAAATTTGAACAGCTGGTCCCAATAAAAAAAAAAGACTGAAAACCAGTTTTGTTTCTTTTATAATACTATATACGTTCAAGTTTATTTATCCTAATTTTTTTTCAGTTTGTCCAAATTTATTTGCCTTATTTTATTTTATTTTAATACTATCTTTGACCTTATTTTTTCAATAATTCCCTCATTTAACTTTATTAAAAAATTCATTGTAAATAAAATTATTAACTTTGATATTGGTAGCATAACTTTGATATTGGAAGTATAATCACATTCTTTTTTTTTCTCTCTCTATTTTATTATTCTAAGAAAGAGTTGTGATAATAAAGTAGCTAATATGGATAATTTGAAGATAAAAAAATATTCTTAATAGGTGTGTTTACAAATTAGAACAAATAAAATTCGACGAATGGAGTAGTTTGTTATCATGTAAGTGAGAACTTCTGAAAATATTAAATTTTAAATATTAATTCCCTTTTAATATTTTCACAAATTCTTTCATATTACTTTAGTCACAACTCATTATTCATGCGAGCGAACTTTTATGAAATTATTAAAAAGTAATGTTATGGACACATACTATGAGCAACAAATTAGGGCAAAGGTGCAAAAATGCCCCTAATATTTTTCCAAAATCCCACTTTCAACCTGAACTTTTTTCCCCCAAAAAGTATACTTAACGTTACAAATTTAAGGCCAACTGTGCTCCTGCCCCTAAATGACATGCCACCTATACTAACTTCGCTTACACATGGACATTTTTTGTTGACTAGGCATGTAGACTGGACAAAAGCCTTAATCAGTTTTCAAAAGGGACAAGAAGCTCTAATCCGTTTTCTTTAAAGAAAGAAAGAGATGAAATCGAAGAGGAGAAGAGGTGGGAATGTGAAGCCCTAATTGTAATACCCGAGAATTTTCACATATTATTAAATGAATATATTAATGAAAATAAATATTTATTTGAATATAAATGATTTTGTGTTACGAGATGAGTTAACTCAATTATATTAAATAATTGAATAATTGAGAATATATGGAGTTTGCGATAAACTCGTTGAAAGCCTTGTGTGACACAGTGATGAGAAATATTAATAATGATATTAATCGACGAAGGAATTATTAAGTGAACAATTAATTTATATTAATTGTTAATTGTTATTGTAGAATATTAATTAATTGTTAATGATGATTAATTAATGATATGTGATTATTGTTGTTAGAGATATAATAATAATAAGCAACGTGTCTATAAATATAATAAGATCTATATTTATTTACTATACGTGATAGATAATTAATTGTTATAGAGATTAATAATTGCATTAATCAATGAGAAATGGATTAATTAATATTATTGTTAATTAATCAATAAGATGAATAATTTATTTATTTGACATAAAACAAATAAGTAAGTTATTAATATAATAAGATTATATTGAATGTTATATGCAAGTGTGCAATAATTAAATATATAAAATTTATGGAATACAACTATATTATATAGTGTAGTGCGACACTTATGTGACTATACTATATATAGCAACCATATATTAAGATTTATTAAACTATATTGAATGAAGCAATGTGATTGAACATATTGGAACTATATGTTATGAATACAACATGAAATGTGTATGTGACAATATGTATGTGGGTATACATTAAAATAATATATCATGAATATATTGAAGACAATGGTTGACTAATAGGATTTAATTGAATAATATCTGAGAAGATTGCACCGGTGCGATAAAATGTACATGGATTATATGTATGTTACATTGCCATATCACATCTACTACCTTGAAATATTAATTATGTAAATTATATTATGACATTAAGATATAACCCATGTATGGATGATATGTATGAAACAACCCGGGTCAAATCCTGAGTCCGGAATAAATCTTGGGTCAAATCCCAAGTTCGAATCGAATCAAATCCATCAAAATAAGGCCTCAAACTACTGGTCCAATAGTATCTTTTTGGGTCATCTTAGCCCACCACAGGCTCCCAAAAGGTCATGAGTTGAAGGTACTATTGGTAGTAACTTATTTACTTATATACAAACATATTTTTCCCCTATCTTTCGATGTGGGACTGGGGTGTTACAAACACCCCCACTTAAATTTCTGACGTCCCCATCAGAACCGATCACACACACGACCCAAAGATCTTTGCCTCTCTAGCCATTGTGGGATAATACCGACTGGCTTCGTGCCCCCACCTCCGGACCTCCATCTATCCATTGTGGGATAATACCACCAGCCTTCGTGTCCCCACCTCCGGCAACCCGATCGAAAGACCCGAGCTTTCGAGAGTCGTCTCTGATACCATATGAAACAACCCGGGTCAAATCCCGAGTCTGGAATAAATCTCGGGTCAAATCCCAAGTCCGAATCGAATCAAATCCATCAAAATAAGGCCTCAAACTATTGGTCCAATAATATCTTCTTGGGTCATCTTAGCCCACCACAGGCTCCCAATAGGTCATGACTTGAAGGTACTATTGGTAGTAACTTATTTACTTATATACATACATATTTTTCCCCTATCTTTCGATGTGGGACTGGGGTGTTACAATGTATATAAAATATAACATAAGAGTAGGGATTGTGTATAAGTGTATAGCCTAAGTGTTGCAAGAATGCTGAGTTGTTTGGTTTGTCCCAAGTTGGAAGACCCATTTTTCTCTTCACGTGCATGACAAAAGGCTAAGGCCTATTTCCCTTTTCTTCTCCCAAGCTCAAGCTAGCAAACTAGAAAACAATGATGAACAAGGGAATGGACATAATAGTGTAAATCAACTACTATCTAACAACTCTTTAATAACCTTCATGCAATCCTTCAATCCATGGGTTTGATTTAGTGGGAAATTGCAATGTCTATGTAATCTTTTTTTTTTATAAATATGGACTCTCCTTCTCCATTTTTCATTGCTGAGAATTGCTTAAGTGTGAAATTGAGAGAATATATAGAGTAAGTAATTATATACACATCAGTAGAAGAAGTGTGAATCAACAAGCTAATTACAAAGGTATAAGATTACTTCTTGTTCTTCACTTTTGGTTTCTGTCAAAATTTTCATTCTTGAATTACCAATTTCTTAATTATGTGGAGTTAGATGATAATGGGGTTGGAAAATGTTTACATAGTTGTTATATAACCATATAAGCATGTTTAAACTGTTATATGACTGATTAGAATCGAATTTGTGAATGATTTACGTGGTTGAAATTTGAAATCTCGCTTAAAACAATTTGTTTTTGGCTTGAACAGACGTGGTATGGCAAGATCGACCTCTGTGTTCAATTTTTGCCTTCTGTTTAAAATCTGCTAAGTGTTGGTCAATTGCTATGGCTTAAACCATCATGCAAGCATGTGTAATGTGTATATATAAGTATATGAACCTAATGTGAGCATGTTTTACTAGATTAGCATACATAATTAACGAAAGCGTATAGTTTAAAATGAATTTGGAACTTTAGAAATGAACTTGAAATGTATGTATGCCATGTTTATATACTGACTTTTGTAAGCATGTTAGTATGGTTTAGAAATGCATGAATAACCCGTTAACTTGTGTTTATATGATTCGTAAGGAAGCATGAACATGTTGGACTTATTAGTAAGATTTACTAATGAAAATACGAACTTTGAACGTGAATGTTAACATGCTACTTTGAGAGTTAGAATCTGACATTTATGAACATGTTTGATGATACTTTTAGACTTACTAATGTATCATACATATATGCCTACTATGTTAGGAGTTGTGAAATCAAGTTAAGACTAAATAAAGCATGTTTTCAAAATAATAACTAAGATAGTTACATGTATGCAATATGAATACTCATAAGCATGCCTAATATGAGTTATATGACTACCTTATATGTTTAAAAAGCAAGCATGTTAGACTTTGTGGTTTCATGACCTTGAATGGCCTTAACTTGTTGAAATGTTCAACTTAGAACCATATTATGAAAGAAGGGACCTAGATTGACTTGAGAGACACGAAAGGACATTTGACATGATAATATATATTATGTGTGAATGTTGTGTTCATGCCGGACAGAAACCACAAGGAAACAACTTAGCCTTGGATTGGCGGAAGGCTACGTGAGGCTACTTGAGATTCAAGAAGCTTAGCCATACATGAATTGCTGTGGCCAGAATCGAAAGCCATGCAATTTGACAATCTAATTTTGGACAGTTAGCTTATATGATGCCTACATTACTAGAAATGGTTACACCCTACTGATACGTGTATATATGTGATGATTAAGTAATAAGATAGTGTTTGCCTTATATAATGAAAGTCCATGGATAAAAATATCTTAATCTTGAGCATTATAATTTTGCTTATGAAGTAACTAGGTACTTGATTTTGTGATAAACCTATAAGCTGATTTTGTACCATATATGTATACTTGAATCATATCAAGCTTAAATAACGAATGTGTTAGCTAATGGACATCCTATACTTATAATACACTATAAATAGGATTCGAAAGTGTTGATTTCTTAACGTGGATAAACTATGCTTAAGGCAAGTATCCTAAACCCTTGCATTACTTTATTCAATAGATATCATAAGCAAGTATCTAAACCTTATCTCTTTGAATGCAAGTTATCTTACTTACTCGTTCAATTGAGCTAGTATGTTTAAACTCTTGTGAAAACTATTATTCATGTTTAACTTGGTATAGTTCTTGAATATTATGAAAGTGTCTATGCCATTTGATTCGGTTAGACTATATGCATGTTTATAAAACTGTCCAAACCAAGTGATTGGTACGGAAATCTTAAAAATTGAGTTGAACAACCCTTATGGTAAGGGGGTTGTATATTGTTGGAAGCCCCAACACACACGTGAATATTACTGTGGTGTTATGCATAACATATAGTATTGTAGACTGATCATCTATCGTAGTTAATTCTTTTGGGTTATAAGTTTAATATTGGTAATTCTAGTAGATGTTCAATAGTCCTTAGTGACTGCTCAGTATAAATTGTTTTATCCAGTTGGATACGTTGATAGCCTTTGAATTCATATATATCTGTTGATCTATATTGATCTATCATTTCATATTCCAAAGATTTGATTTGAGAATTGTTGATACTCATTATTCATGATATTATTCTAAGACTCTGAACTATCTTAGAGACTATACTTTGATATTTCAAACTCATGATATAATACTCATCACCCTTGTTGTATATTACTTGCTGGGCAATTTGTGCTTATTCTTGCTTATTTAAAACCTTTTAGTTAAGGCGGTACATGGAAGTGTCTTTGGGAAAGACAACGGCAAGGGCAAGGCTACCGACTAGCTTGTTCCTTTATGTTTAAAATTGTTATGTTGCATTAAAACTGTCTTCAGACTATATTTAGGCTTAAGTAGGATTATGTAATAAGTCTTTATTCGATATTATTATGTAATCTATTAAGTACTGTAGGTTGCGAGATTTGGGGGAATAATTATAATAAATAATTATATATTATTCTAGATTAGATCTTTTGATGTGAATGTGTGATTTTAGTTATTATTGTATTACCATGAACACATGACGAACCGAATTCGAGTGACCAAGTGGCGGTCTAAATTTGGGGGCGTCACATGTTGGTATCAAAGCTGTAGTTATAAACCTTAGGAGCGAGTGTCCTTAGATTATAACTTAGGAGAACTTAGAAGTTAGGAAGGAGATAAAACTCATGTAGAGTTTTTCTTGAGAGACTTAGTGTGTTATGAAATGTAATTTCATTCTATACAATGAATGTATATTTTACTTAACATTATAATGGAGTTGCTGTTTGTTTGTCTTGTGTTTGTGATTGTAGGATGACAGACACAGGAGTACCTAGTAGAGTGGTCGAGGAGGAGCCCAGAGATATACACGTAGTATATGAGGCATCTTTAGAGGCTGTGCCAGTGCAGGCTGTTGCACCATCCAAGTTTGACGACGAGGATGAGATCGAGGTGGAGTCTGACCCCGAGGAGGAGCCTATCGAGAATGAGCCTTCAGAGGAGGAGCTCATGGAGGACTCATACGAGCCTAACTTAGAGGAGCATATGCTAGGAGAATATGAGGAGCGGATCCTAGAGTTGGACTGCAGAGTCCAGGAGTTAGAGGCAGAGGCCCAAGAGAGAGAGTCGGAGTTCCGAAAATTGCGGGACGAAGACCATTAGAGGAAGCTGGTCATGTAGGGGCTAGAAGTAGAGATCGCTTACCGCAAGGAAGCGGGGATCCAGATGGGGACCTTATTTCATAGGTCAGTATCCAGAAACGTGGATCTGGCAGGAAAGCTAGAAGAGGTTGAACAGAGGGAGCTGAGTGAGAAGACTGAGAAGGAAGCACTTTATACTCAGCTAGAGTTAGAGGTGATGGATATGATACACTTCGAGGAGAAGTGGGAGGCGGCCAATGAGAGAGCAGATGACCTAGAGGATGAGGTCAGATACAAGAAGAGAAAAATGAACAAGATGGGGTACGTGTTCCGTTCGGCTTTCAAGAGGGTTATAGATGGTGTGTACCACTACCCGGCAGAGCAGGGACATACCCTACATACTATGTGCCGTGAGTTGGTTGCCTACATAGCGCAGATCGAGTATAAGAGCGCCGTAGAGCATGGGATGATGGGATGAGACCCCTAGTTAGTCTAGTAGTGGGTTAATAGTATTTGTCTTATGTGATGTATATACTATGTTGTAATCCCAACTTTTTGTGTAATGTGTGGGATAGTGTTTGTTGTAAACCCCGAGTAAGCTTTTGTTAGAGGGGTAGTATGGTAGCAAGTTGGTATATTCCCTATTTTTTGTGATATTGAGGGATATATGTGGTAGACATTTATAGAAATATGCTAGGAAAATAAAAAATAAAAAATCATTTAATGAAACGATTTGGCATATGAATATAAATGAAGCTTAATTCAGAAACGTGTTATAAATTTATTCTTCTTGATGTTAAGAGAAATACTTAAGTGATATAATTGAATAATAATAAAATGAAAATTTGTGATGCAGATCATGGCACCAAGACGTAGATTGACTGCACCCGAAGAATCCGTTAATAACGAGAGGGAGCAAGTAGATCCTATTCAGAAGTTGGTAGACTTGTTAGGAGAGGCTTTAAGGGGAAGAAACAATGAACCCGTTCGCCCCAACCCTCAAGCTGTCCCAGTAACAACCTTCAAAGATTTAGAAGTGTAGGACCCCCAGAGTTCGAGGGAACTACTGACCCGATAGTTGCACAAACCTAGATCAAGGAGATCAAGAAGGCCTTCACTATAGCTCGCATGGGTGAAGACCAGAAGACAATATTTTCCACATATATGATGAGAGGCGAAGCGAACTATTAGTGGGAAGCTAATCAGCAAAGAGCGGGAGAAGGGACGATAACATGGGAGAAGTTTACGACGATGTTCTTCGAGAACTATTTCCCAAAGAGTATGAAGAATAGGAATGAAGTGAAGTTCCTAGAGTTAAAACAAGGGGATATGACGGTGGCGCAATATGTGACGCCCCCAAATCCGGGTATCTTCTAACCCGACAGATGGTGCTCCACGATACTACAATCCATACAATCATTCCATTGAGATAACAACAAAATGAGTGTAATTACTATCTTTGTATTACATTTGTAATAAATCCTTTCCTAGGTTCATAAACCGAATACATTCATTGTTCTTCATAAGTATATTACAACCAAATACACTAATCTATTACAGGACGATTAATTGTCCATCTTAGCCTTGCCCTTATCTCTCCTAGAACTTTCAGTTCGTTCGGCTTTAGCTGCAAATATATGGTTCAAGCAAGAATGAGCATAACTAGCTCAGCAAGTCTTAACAAAGAATCATATGAATATCACATTAACAATTACATGCTTTATTTCCATATCTGAACAATTATCTACGAAGCATTATGAAACATTTGACTAGTACTTCTCATGTCATAACAACAATTCCAAAGTATATATAATATCTTAGGAATGATGAACCGGTCAATAGACCATGAACATACTCTTTTCGTTTTCATACTTGAAAAGGATATCCGGCCCTAAGGCCATCCACCCGTCTTTACTTACAAGAACTTCTAGGTGATCAACCTATTGTACTCTATGTTGATCAACACTCTTTCTTCAAACGTATTTACGTTTAACATTTGGCAACCTCGCGTGCCCATCGAATAATCGATGAAAAAAAATACTTTTGTTTGTACATAGACAAACTTACCTTCTCATCCGTACCAAATACTTGGCATAGGATAGCGTTAACAGTTCTATATCGAAAGACTTGTAAACAAATCAATCAATTCTTCAATACTTGTCTAGCCAAGTTAAAACAAGCATCGACTCTTTCTTTAAAACCATTCATGCATTGCATAACATGCATCACGTAAAACTTGGCTAACACGAAGGTTAGACAAGCGTTAAGAAAGACTTGCCTTCAAGCGTCTTCGAATAAACAATTCAACAATTCTCAGTCTTTACAAGATCTACATGATATATTCACATAGCACACTGTAATTAGTTATCAAACAACCTAACTTTATTGTCTATAACCAACTTCTTTCTCTTCTATGTCTTATTTGAATTAACTTCGTTATTAAAGTCGATTTGACTTTCTTTACTTCATCACAGTTCGTTTAACGTTTTTACGTTACTAACCGACATTCAATCATTATTGGTTAAATACCAACGTTGAACGTCAATTACAGTTTACTTATTACGTTCTCGCGTTCTTCGTTTAATTTTTATTTAAACCTTCCTAAATCTTCTTACATTATCACCTTATAAGTGATTTAAGTTCAGTCTTATTATGTACTTTAAGTACCTTCAATGTCTTACCTTAAGTCTATATTCAAATGGAACAAAACTTAACTTGGTCAACATTTTTCTCTTTCGGCATACAAGCATGCATGACGACATCCTTTGTATTCTAGTGGCCTCATGCCGCGAGTTAGTAGGGTTACTCGACCTAATCGAGGCGTGGCATGACCACTTTATCTTGGTTTTTGGCAATGCGGTAGCCGAAGTCCGGTCATGCACCAGTTGGCCAAAATAAATCCACTTTTCTAACGAAACTCCACAGCTTCCTAATTTGTTCGTTTTACATCCGAATTGACCCATTCGAAATCCTACAACTCACAAATTAAATCCTTTACGTGTTCATATAAGAATTTCACATTTTCGAATCCGTTAACTCAGAATTCACCATTGAGTTCATTTTTACGCGTTCGTTTAACGTTTTCGACCGTTCAATACTCGTTTTCTTCGTTATAAGTCAGAATGCGACGATTCCTTCGCTAACGACTCTTAATTACTTTATCTCACGTGTTGACATCGGAAACCAACGTTTTCAAGCCACACGATAACTTTTGACCTTTAATCCGGGCTTTTTACGTTTTTAACGTTTAACGTCTATTTTCGCAAAATTCACCATAACTTCGTTACTTGTGTTCTATAAGCCAAATTAAATGGAAAACTCCATTGATTCATCATAGTCATCCTAACCAAACAATAGGCACATTTCTTAGCTATAACGATTTTCAAAACGTTCATTCATAACTAAGTTAACGCTCAAGACTTTCTATGGTTTTAACTCACGTAAACACTTACGATTTCTATTTGGTCATGACCTATCAATGATTTAGTCATTAATAGGCATCCTTATATCTCCTCAATAAACATGCTCCACCAATCCACGATTCTTCTACGAGAAAGAAATCGAAAAAGATGAAGATTGCGGTTTATGAGAATTTACCTTTGAGGAAATTAACATTCTTGATAAATGTCTATTGGTTTGCTTGAAAGTAGAATGATTAAACATTTCTAGCTTTTCTCTCTCTCAATATAGGTTGAACAAGATTTTCAAAACAACAAAAGCTCAACCTTAGCTTTGTATTTATAGAAAACCAAATGAGGGGCAAAATGGTCTATATGGCAACTCCTTACTATTATACCTTCTTTATCAACTTTGTCACCAAGTAAAGTACTTGGTGAGCAAGTTGTCTACCTTGCTTGGCCACCAAGTGGCCGGCCCACTCCCTTGTGGATCATCCCATGGGTTGCCCCATGGGTTTTACCCAACCCATAACCCAATTTGGGATCAATTCAGCAGCTTACTTTTTTTTTGATTGGGCTTGACATAACTTAGTGATAGGCCTTAACTTGGGCTTGCTTATATAATTCGTTGGGCTTGCTATTTGTTTAAGTCCAATTGAATTATACCTAAATTCTTAACTCATACTCCATTAATACGTCTCATATTCTACGCGTATAACTCACGTATTCTCTTCGTCTAATACTCATATAATAATCATATTATACGTCGTACTATTCTTCATACCTTACTTGTATGCATACTAATATAATACTCGTATTTCATACATATAATATCTGAAACGACTATACGCATTTCATTTCCCTTTCGGAACCCTCTTTCACAAACCCTTAGATTTTTACGTCCGTAAGCGAAAATTACGTTTGCCACAACGGAAATATTATTGGATATTCCATAATATCTTCATATTCTATCATTACGCGTTTCTCGAAATTTTAAACCCTAGCTCCGAACAAAATCGAATGAATAGTGTTTTTACGCAAACATTATCGGAAAACCTTCATTTTCGTCTTGATAATTCACAACCATTAATACTAGCATAAAACCAGAATACTAACTACATCCGTATATTCTAGGTCATAGAACGACCTTCGAACATCTTACTCACATAATAAATCAATTAAATTCATTTAATTCACATAATCAAATAAAAATTTAATTTATTCAGAATTCGAAATTCCCGGGCGTTACACAATACGCAGCTATGTTTAACAAACTAGCGCGATTTGCAGAGTACCAAGTTGGAGATGAGGAAAGGAAGGGGAGACGCTTTGAGCAAGGGCTGAAGTCGTGGCTGTATAATAAGGTATCAGTTCTCCAGATTGATTCTTTTGCGACATTGTTAGAGAAGGCAATCATTGCGGAAGGTGGCAGTGAGGCCTTAAGTCTATATCATAAGGAGAAAAAAAACAAGAACACTGGTAGTGAGTATCGTGGAGGAAGCAACAGCGGAGGGAGTAACTCCAGAAAGAGAAAATGGGAAAACAACAACAACATAAACAATAATTGTTTCACAAAATATGCAAGACTTACTCTAGCCCCATATTCACATGCTATCATGATTTCATCCATATTCATATGTTCATTTCCAATTCCATACAAATACTAACATGAAGATTATCAGTCATTCATACATACAAACCAACCATGATAGATAACCCAATGATATGCAAAACAAATCTAACACCTAGATGTGCAACCAAATTACATATTAAAATCCGTTAGAATCCCATAATGGAGTTTAGTTCATGGCGGAACCAAAAGCCATTATGGGATCAAGACTAAACATGATCAATAATCAAGCAAATAAGAGTAAGAGGTAGAGAACAATCAAACCCAAATGCTGAATAGTAATCAATGATTAACTATGAAAACCCCAAAGAATTCCATTCAATAATAATAAAAATCCACAATGGTTAAGAACTCCAAGAAGAAGAAGAGAATAAAACGTTGCGTCTTCGTTCTCCGTTGGGACCCCCACTGTGTTAACCCTAATTCTAATATGAAAAAAACACATAAAATAATGTCAAGTCCCCTCTCTGACACACGTCAGAATCGTTTTATACCAATTACACATCATCAAATTTGCTTAATTAAAAATAAAACAAATTACAACATCAAGATCGCATATGGCCACACGCTATGGCTAGTATATCTCTCTCACAGTACCGAGACTTACAAAGATGCTTAGTGCCTCCGCACGTCTTAATTGCCAGCACACGCACGCTCACGCCCTGGCATGCGCTACCTTGGGTCTCTCATGAGCGTCTTGATCCTTGCCTCATGGTAATGACTTGCGAATGCTCCTTATGTCCAGCCACACTTTTCATGCAAGCGCTGAACTGCTTTGTATTGCTTGCCCACATGGCCATACCTTGTCCTCGTAAATCCACGAGTCTGTTTATGTTTTGTCTTCTTGCTACTTGTTTGCTCATGACTTAACCTCTTGCTTGCTTGATTTCCATGCCTCATTATGCTCCAATGCCGTGCACATCCTCGCCTTTCCCCTAGCCTACACACATACACTCACCGATGCCTCAATTTCCACCAAAATAACGCCGATTCCTGCACTTATTCACTAAAAGGAGTTTTAAGTATATGAAATGCAAAATAACATGAAATGCGACTAAAACACAATGAAATGTACTCAAGGTGGGCACACTTCGCATGGATTAATATACAATAAGTGAGTAAAAATATCACTTATCAAATACCCCCAAACTTGAACTGTTGCTTGCCCTCAAGCAATGCATATGCATGAACACTAAAAATATAACTACAAAACTATTCAACTACTTTATGATGCAAACTAGTCTCACATAATCTTAACCATAACAGAATTTCAGCCCAAATTACCTCAGTGAACTATCCGGATTCCAAAACATAATTTCAAACCAAACCATAGATATAACATCATACACGCAGATAATTCATGAATGCTATAGAGATGCTGTGTGTGTGTGTGTGTATTGTTCACAAAAATTTGATCCAAACAAAGATTATGTTTCCTACATTGCTTTTCACAGAAAATTATAATCTAAATCAAGAATCATGTATACTCATGCACATAGACTGTTTCGACATCTCACCACAAACTAAGGTTCAACAATGGGTTTATTGCTTTATTGCTACTCATGAGGGCGATTTCGCACTTTCCCGTGGTGTTTATTGCTATTGATTCTTTTCTTTTGCTCTTTTCTTTTTTTTTTTCACATGACCGTGCAATGTCTCAATCCATTAGGCACACTGCTACCCTTTAGCGAGCTTTCAACCAACAACTCCCAGACCATGAAAGACCTTAGGGCGCTAGGTGTAGAGACAATCCCCTCGGGCGTACTTACTCAAGTAGCCAGGGCCCCGAATTAAGACTAGTCATGTTATTGCATATATATATATATATATATATATATATATATATATATATACACACAGCATACCCATGTTTCCCCAAAATTTGCACCTCAATGACTCTACAATCTACAACACTTTCCTTATGTTTCTCATTTTAAATCTACATGTTCTATTGAGCAATGCAAGACACACATCTTAGACTTACAAGTGAATATGAACACAATTGTGCAAACCAAAGCATATAAATGACCACATGAATCGCATTGTGTAAAACATTATATCCACGTTGTGTTATGCAACATATTCGAAATCGTTCACAATTCATTATCATCATTGGCTTAGGCAAAATTTCTATTTATACGCAAGAATTTATGTGAGACATTAAACTAAACATACTATCAATGAATAAAAATAAAAATTTTATGCTAAAATTTAACTAACACATATTCATGCAAAATTAAACTAAACATGCTAAAATAAAATGCAACTAAACTACTATGCAAGTACACCAATGCCCCCAAACTTAAAATAAACAATGCCCTCATTGTAATTAAAATTGAAAGAATACTCCCTAAGTGGCAATGTCATCTCTCGTTCGCCTCCTCATGATTCGCTAGTATATCAGGCGATGGCTAAGTTTGAGATATTCTGTAGTTGGAAACTGAGTGTGGGCTTCTAACTGTCCGAACGCTTTAGTCAGAAATTCTAAGAATTCAGCAATTATTATTATTTTTTTTTTGGTCGAGCTATCAGCGTGCATGTGCCAGTGTTTAACTTCAGGGTCGTCTTTGCTTGCAGTGACCTTGTACTTTGCGACTTGGTTTTTGACTTCTGTTTGATCCTGAATGCTTATAGCAATTGGATTGAACCTGAGAGGAGAAACAATCAAACTATTATTAATACTTACCACTATCTAACCTCTACTAAATATGGAAATGTAAATAAGAATTAAACAAGGAGGGAGAAAGATTGGATGGGGTGCCTCCCATCTAGCGCTCGGCTTATAGTCCGTTAGCTGGACTCTTTTCTTGACACCGCTATCCAATTCCTCTACGATAAGATAAGAACCCTCCATCCATTAGAACCGCTATGTGCTTTGGTAGGTTCCCCATCATGAGAATTTGTGAATTGAAGCCACCTAGCATATTTCCTGTACATGATGTCCCTAGTTCCATTGCAATGCCAGGTGCTTCTCCCGTTGTATCTGTGAATAGATTTTTGCATTGAGGCATGAAAGATTCAACGGGATTTTCTTCTTCTATTATCTCTTCCGTAGCCCACCATGGTTTGTAAGAGGCCTCATAATCGCAAAAATTATTGCTTTGGATGTGACTACCAAGGGGACATGGGTGTGCAAAGTTCAATGAATTTTTCACATCTAATTGAGAAGGCACTTGGGGTATTATACAAGTCAGCTCATGTTCTTTATTTTCCATACCCCCAGTTATTTCCTCAATGTCCACTCCTTTCAGTTCATTCAGTGGCATGTACACTTCTGGCTCTCCATCGATTTCATCATCCATGTCATAACACCAATTGTTTGGAGGGCGATTGTTTAAGGCTTCGAACATTTGATCCATATGATTTTGAAGCTTTCGAATTGACCTCTCTTGCTCAATCATCTTTTCCTCAGTTGATGCTACAACTTTGAACCACAAATCCTCTGATCTTGAATTATCTTGTTCAGTTTCAAAATCCATGTATTGAGGACCATTCACTGAGGAGTTAATGAGTTATTCCATCCATGCTTCATTAAGATTTTGGCTTGATAAATCGACTCATCATCGTCTCTCCATGGTCTGCTATTCTTTTTGACATGAATTCCTTCAACTCTGCATTTTCTTCTTGTTGCATTGGAGGTGGATATGTTGGACTTGAGATGCAGTATTGACCTTGATAGTTATAACCCCTTTCATAATCTAGGTGATACCCCCAACCTTGTTGATAATCAGGATAAACATCGTTGTTGAAGTAATCACCCCCAAACTGCACTTGTCCAACCTTGATGTTATACTTATAACTCGGATGCTCGCCAGCACAGTATTCACATATAACTGCTATCTCTCGAGTGCGTTGGGCTGCAAGAACATCCAACCTCTCCGAAAGTGTTGCAATCTGTGCTGACAATGTAGAAAATACATTGAGTCCTTCAGGTCTTGTGTCCCTTGGTTGAATCCTATTTGCATAAGGCCATTGATAAGTAAAGTCATCCATGGTACCCTCTAATCGTGCTTGTAAATTTATGCGCTCTTTGCTTTCCAACCTTTTTTCGTTTATATTATCTTGTGCTGGTGTTAACTCTGAATTGGAAGATCGTGTGTGCATAAAACTTTACAAGTACCTGTAACCAAAAACAAAATAAAAATAGAAATGAGAAATGAACAGAATTGTCTAAGTCATACAATACAACTTTAAACTAATGATAATTATCTAAATTAACGCCTTTCCCGGCAGCAGCGCCAAAAACTTGTTGCCTCTTTTATAGTTCTTATAAAAGAGCTCTAACTCATGCAAGTAACACGGGTCAACAAGTAATCTGAGTAAGTAAAGTATCGATCCCACGAGAAAGTTGTTAACTTAGACTACTATGCATTAATCACTCACTATATTTATATCTTTGAGACTTTAGACTAAATTGTCGATTTGAATAAATTATAATTACCAACTACAAATAAGAATATAAATGAATTAAATATGATGTGGAAACAATGGGATCCTAACTTCATTCAATATTTCATTCAATCGCCATATATAATCATGCAAGAAGCGTTTACATATCACGGATAATAGCCAAGGGCTTAAAAGCGAAGTTCTAACCATTTTCCAATGCACTATAACCAACTCATATATCATCTACAGATGTTAGAATCCATGTAATCACCAATAACACCACAATTACCATATTCCTATCATGATTGCAATCCTATTGATTTTAAGCACAACCCTTACTCTAGCTCATACGGTAAAACAAAGATATTCTATCTCATTTCACAAAATATGCAAGACTTACTCTAGCCCCATATTCGCATGCTATCATGATTTCATCCATATTCATATGTTCATTTCCAATTCCATACAAATACTAACATGAAGATTATCAGTCATTCATACATACAAACCAACCATGATAGATAACCCAATGATATGCAAAACAAATCTAACACTTAGATGTGCAACCAAACTACATATTAAAATCCGTTAGAATCCCATAATGGAGTTTAGTTCATGGCAGAACCAAAAGCCATTATGGGATCAAGACTAAACATGATCAATAATCAAGCAAATAAGAGTAAGAGGTAGAGAACAATCAAACCCAAACGCTGAATAGTAATCAATGATTAACTATGAAAACCCCAAAGAATTCCATTCAATAATAATAAAAATCCATAATGGTTAAGAACTCCAAGAAGAAGAAGAGAATAAAACGTTGCGGCTTCGTTCTCCGTTGGGATCTCCCCCCACTGTGTTAGCCCTAATTCTAAAATGAAAAAATACATAAAATAATGTCAAGTCCCCTCTCTGACACACGTCAGAATCATTTTATACCAATTACACATCATCAAATTTGCTTAATTAAAAATAAAACAAATTACAACATCAAGATCGGCATGCGCAGCATGCAACTCTCTAGTATATCTGTCTCACGGCCGCGAGACTTACAAAGATGCTTAGTGCCTCGGGACGTCCCTAATCTTGCGGTCACACGCTCCGCCTCGTGGCACGCTACTTGGTCTCATCGCGGCCTTGTGATCCTTGCCTCACGGGCGCTTGACTTGCGAATGCTCCTTATGTCGACCACACTTCGTCTTGGTAGCGAGAGCTCTGCCTTTGTATTGTTGCAGCTGCTTCCGCTTCTACTGTAATCCCGCAAATCTGAGTCTGGTTTATGCTTTCTATCTCTACTGCTACTTGTTTGCTCATGCCTTAACCTCTTGCTCACTTGATTTCCATGCCTCATTATGCTCCCATGCCGCAGCACATCCTCGCCTTTCCCTAGCCTACACACACATACGCCACCGATGCCTCAATTTCCACCAAAATAACGCCGATTCCTCGCACTTATTCACTAAAAGGAGTTTTAAGTATATGAAATGCAAAATAACGTGAAATGCGACTAAAACACAATGAAATGTACTCAAGGTGGGCACACTTCGCATGGATTAATATATAATAAGTGAGTAAAAATATTACTTATCAATAATCAAGGTGGGAGTCACCAGGGAAACTTTAAGAAAAAGACTGAAGCTTGTAACAAGTGTGGGAGGAGTCATCAGGGGGAGTGCTGGAAAGGAAATAACACGTGTTATAATTGCGGCCAAGAGGGGCACATATCACAAAATTGCCCAAAACCAAAGAAGATCAGGGGATGTTTTGTTTGTGGATCAACAGAGCACCAGATAAAGGATTGCCCAAAGAAAGGAAGCGGTGGAACTGGCAGAGGCCAGGGAGGAGGAAGCAAGTTAATGATTGGTGGACCCGTGTAACCCAACCGATTGACCGCCCGAACCTTTAACATGACCATCTAGGACGCAGTAGCTGCAAAGGACGTGGTGTCAGGTATAATCCCAATCAATGATATAAATGTTTATATATTATTTGATTCGGGTGCCACCTGTTCTTTTATATCTGAAGAATTTGCTAGTAAAATTAGTACACCCCGAGAACATTTAGAAGATCCTTTGAACATAGAAGTTGTGAATAAGGAAATAATCTTTGTAGAATACATTTATCAAAATTATCGCACAAACATTAGAGAACATGAACTGAGCGTAGATTTGATTCCTATTAGACTGGGAGAATTTGACGTAATACTTGGAATGGATTGGTTATATAACCATGCGGCAGTAATTGACTGTTAGAACAAGTGTGTGAACCTTCAGACTCTGAGTAAGTCTAAGGTAATGATTTATGGTAGCTCATCGCTTAAGCAACCGTGTTGCGTTACGATGATGCAGGCCAAGAAATTGTTAAAGAAAGGATGTGTATGTTATTTAGCTTAAATCGTAGATACTCGTAAAAATGGAATATAAATTAAAGATATATCTGTAGTGAATTAATTTCAAGATGTGTTTTCGGACGATCTGCCCGGTCTTCCGCCAGACATAGAAATCGAATTCATAATAGACTTAGCACCGGGAATGGCACCAATTTCGAAAGCTCCATATCGTATGGCGCCGCTAGAAATGAACGAATTGATGGTACAACTTCAAGAGTTATTGGATAAGGGTTACATTCGATCGAGTGTGTCTCCTTAGGGAGCACCAGTGTTATTCGTTAAGAAAAAGGACGGATCGATGAGGCAATGTATCGAATATCGAGAATTTAACAGAGTAACGATCAAGAACAGATATCCACTACCGAGGATAGACGACTTATTTGATCAATTGAAGGGAGCAAAATGTTTCTCGAAGATCGACCAAAGGACAGGATATCACCAACTGAAAGTGCAGGATGAGGACATACCAAAGACTACGTTTCGAGCCGGTTATTGACATTACGAGTTTTTGGTAATGTCATTTGGTTTGACTAATGCTCCGACAACATTCATGGACTTGATGAATCGAGTTTTCAAGCCATACTTGGATAAATTTGTGGTTGTTTCCATCGACGACATTTTGATCTACTCGAAGACAGAGGAAGAACACGCTGAACATCTGAAGATTGTTTTGGAGGCACTACGGAAGGAGAAGATGTATGCAAAATTTTCAAAGTGTGAATTTTGGATGAAGAAGGTTCAATTCTTAGGCCACGTGGTGGATAAGAATGGACTCTCAGTAGACCCCGCAAAGGTCAAAGAAGTAAGTAATTGGGAACAACCGAGAACACCGATGGAGATGAGAAGTTTCTTAGGGTTAGCTGGGTACTATCGAAGATTCATCCAAGATTTTTCTAAGATAGCGACCTCGTTAACTAATCTGACGAGGAAGACGGTGAAATTTGTATGGACCAACAAATGCGAAGAGAGTTTTCAAGAGTTGAAGAAGAGATTGAGCGAAGCACCTGTGTTATCACTACAAGATGATGCGGGAAATTTTGTGGTGTATAGTAACGCATCGCACAAGGGACTTGGTTGTGTGCTCATGCAACACGGAAAAGTCACTGCGTATGCGTCAAGACAACTAAAGGATTACAAAAAATGATACCCTACTCATGACTTAGAGTTAGCGGCAGTAATTGTTGAGTTAAAAATATGGAGGCATTATTTGTACGGAGAGAAATGTGAGATATACATGGACCACAAAAGTCTAAAATATATCTTCACACAGAAGGAGTTGAATATTCGTCAGAGAAGGTGGTTGGAATTGATCAAAGATTATGACTGTGACATTCTTTATCACCCGAGGAAGGCAGACGTGGTTGCCGACGCTCTGAGCAGGAAAGGAATGTAGAAATTATTTCAATTGACGACTCAGGAAGAGTTAATAAGAGAAATGGAGAAATTAGAAATAGAGGTAAAGGGACCACAGAGGTCTGAAGAGAAATTATTTGTAATGGAAGCTTGTCCGACATTTTTGGATAGAGTAAAAGAAGCACATGAAAAAGATGAAGAATGTGAGAAGCTCAGGAAAAGGATTACAGAAAATGAGGAAGAGAAATTTTGAATGGATAAAGATGGTATCTTAAGATTCGAATGAAGAGTATGGGTACCAGTGGTAACCGAGTTAAGAGAAGAGATTTTGCACGAGGTACATAATACAATGTATTTCGTTTATCCGGGAGGCACTAAGATGTACCGAGACTTGAGGCAACATTTTTGGTGCCCCAATTTGAAACAGGAAGTCGTAGTGTGCGTTAGTATATGTTTGACTTGCTAACACATAAAAGAAGAACATCAGTGGCCGAGTTGTTTACTACAACCGTTGGAAATACCAGAGTGAAAATGGGAGCACATTACGATGGATTTTGTGGTAGGACTTCTAGTTACGCAAAAAGGTTATGATGCCATTTGGGTTATCGTGGATCGACTTACAAAGACCGCACATTTTCTACTGATCAAGATCCGATACAATTTAAATCAGTTAACGAGTCTGTACGTAAAGGAGATTGTTTCACGACATGGAGTGCCGGTGTCAATTGTCTCTGAGCGAGACCCGCACTTCATGTAAAATTTTTGGAAAAGCTTGCAAGAGAGAATGGGAACACAGTTAAGGTTGAGTACCGCTTATCATCCTCAGACAGACGGATAAAGTGAATGAACAATACAAATGTTGGAGGACATGCTTAGGACTTGCGTGATGGACTTCAAGGGAAATTGGGACGACCACCTACCCTTAGTCAAATTTGCGTATAATAATAGTTACCATGCAAGTATTGGCGTGCCACCGTATGAAACTCTTTACGGAAGAAAGTGCAGAATGCCATTATGTTGGGATGAAGTCGGAGAGCGACGAATACTCGGACCAGAGTTAGTACAACAAACCGCAGACGTGGTGACAGTGATAAGAGCCAGACTAGTAGTTTCGTATTATTAAAGGTATCTCCATGGAAGGGAAAGATCCATTTTGGCAAGAAAGGAAAACTGAGTCCAAGATTCATAGGACCGTTCGAGATACTAAAGCGAGTGGGGGAAGTGGCATATAAAGTTGCATTACCATTCGAGTTGGAGCACATCCACAACGTGTTCCACATTTCCGTGTTACAACCATACAAGGTCGACTACAAGCACGTGATTTCTTATGAACCCATTTAAGTGGAGAAGAACTTAGCGTATGAAGAAATTCCTGTCCAAATTCTAGATTGGAAAGAGTAAACTTTAAGGAACAAAGTCATTTCTTCTGTAAAAGTACTTTGGCGTAACCACGATGTCGAGGAGGCTACGTGGGAGTTAGAAGATAGGATGATGATGGATTATCCCCATCTATTTGTGTAACCTTGTAGCAATTCTGGGATAGAATTTTTATAAGGGGGGGGGGGGGGAGGATGTAATACCCAAGAATTTTCACATATTATTAAATGAATATATTAATGGAAATAAATATTTATTTGAATATAAATGATTTTTTGTTACGAGATGAGTTAACTCAATTATATTAAATAATTGAATAATTGAGAATATATGGAGTTTGCGATAAACTCGTTGAAAGCCTTGTGTGGCTTAGTGATGAGAAATATTAATAATGATATTAATCGACGAAGGAATTATTAAGTGAACAATTAATTTATATTAATTGTTAATTGTTATTGTAGAATATTAATTAATTGTTAATGGTGATTAATTAATGATATGTAATTATTATTGTTAGAGATATAGTAATAATAAGCAACGTGTCTATAAAAGTAATAAGATCTATATTTATTTACTATACGTGATAGATAATTAATTGTTATAGAGATTAATAATTGCATTAATAAATGAGGAATGAATGAATTAATATTATTGTTAATTAATCAATAAGATGAATAATTTATTTATTTGACATAAAACAAATAAGTAAGTTATTAATATAATAAGATTATATTGAATGTTATGTGCAAGTGTGCAATAATTAAATATATAAAATATATGGAATACAACTATATTATATAGTGTAGTGCGACACTTATGTGACTATACTATATATATCAACCATATATTAAGATTTATAAAACTATATTGTATGTAGCAATGTGATTGAACATATTGGAACTATATGTTATGAATACATCATGAAATGTGTATGTGACAATATGTATGTGTGTATACATTAAAATAATATATCATGAATATATTGTAGACAATGGTTGACTATTAAAGAAGAAATTTTGAAACAATTTCAAACCGACATCATCATGGTATCAACATACCCTGAGTGGCTATCCAACATAGTCCCCGTACCTAAACCCAGAGGAAAGGTGCGAGTTTGCGTGGATTACAGGGATATGAACAAAGATTGCCTCAAAAATAGCTTTCTCGTACCATTCATCCACATACTCATTGACAATACAACTCAGTATGACATGTACTCCTTTGCTGAATGCTTTGTTGGGTACCATCAAATCATGATTGCTGAATAGGATCGTGAGAAAACTGTACTCATCACTCTTTGGGGAACCTTTTGCTACAGACGGTTGTCATTCGACCTCATCAATGCCGGAGCTACCTATCAGCGAGCCATGATGGATCTTTTCCATGATCTAATGCACAAAGAGATAGAAGTCTATGTGGATGACATCATTGTCAAATCTCGAAGGAAGGAAGACCACCTAGATCATCTCAAAAAGCTTTTCAACCGGTTGCGTAAGTACAACTTGAAGCTGAACCATGCCAAGTACGCCTTTGGCCTTAAATCAGGCAAATTGCTAGGATTCCTAGTAAGCCACAAAGGCATTGAACTGGATCCTGCAAAAATCCAGGCCATCACGGAAATGCCCATACCCCAGACAGAGAAGGAATACGGGGATTTCTGGGAAGAATCAACTTCATCAGCCGATTCATCTCCCAACTCACAGCAACCTGTGAACCCATCTTCAAGTTGTTAAGGAAGAACTCCTCCAAGAAATGGAATGAAGAGTGTCAAAGAGCCTTCCTTTCAATCAAAGAGCAACTGGTCAAAGATCCTATTTTGGTACCTCCCAGGGATGGTGTTCCCCTGTTTATGTACCTGTCAATCAATGACAATGCCATGGGTTGAATGCTGGGATAGAAAGATGATAGATGGCAAGAAAGAGATATCTATTACCTCAGCAAAAGATTCAACATCAGTGAACACAAGTACACTCTAATTGAGAAAACTTGTTGTGCTTTAGCATGGGCTTCCATGAGATTACAACATTATCTTCATGGCCACACAACCCATCTCATATCCCGCATGGATCCCCTCAAGTATATGTTAAGCAAACCTATGTTGAATTATCGACTGTCCAAATGGCAATTGATCCTACAACAATTTGACATCATGTGACTCAAAAGTTTATCAAAGGTCAATGAATTGCGGATCAACTGGCCTCCACACCTTTAGGGGATTTCAAACCTTTGGAAACCTACTTCCCCGATGAAGGGGTAATGTCAATTCAACAACACCATCAGGACAATACACACAACCATGGAGGATGTATTTTGATGGAGCGGTAAACATGGAAGGTTCTAGAGCTGGAGCAGTTCTAGTATCCATTTCGGGAGAGCTGTATCCCGTTGCCAGTAAATTGCAGTTTGTCAACACCAACAACACAACTAAGTATGAAGGTTGTATCATGGGGTTGAAACTCGCTCAATCCATGGGCGTCAGACGGTTAACTGTCTTTGGAGTACGTAGGCAGCCATTCACTGTGCGGTCTCATCCCCTACCAAAACACAAAAACTTGTCAATGGTACTAGGATCATCCTTCGACCCTTTAAATCACACCTCATCGGCTTAGACCAAAGGGATGGAACTACCTGGTCTTCCCAAATAAGAGGGAGAACTGGCGACCATCTAAGCTGCGGTTGAGTCCTCAAATAGAAACACCAATCCATAAGAGATGAAACTACCTAGGCTCCCCAATACAAAGGAGTACCGGCGACCAATGTAAGACCTTGAATTTTATTAAATGAAAGTATTCAATTTTCTTATAATTATTATTCTATTTAGTAAATGGTTAAATTGATAAAGGGTTAAAGTTAAGGGTGATATGTGAAAATTTTGCAAAGTAAGCAAGTTGTCGTAAAATATTTGTTTGGTTAGGGAATATTCTTTTTGTTAGGGAATATCCGCATGCAACGACATAATCATTGGTGGACCCCACAACGGAAGTATTGTCGTAGTTAGAAAATGATGTAAATATCTTTTATAAAAATAACTATTGAAACTGGCTACTGTTAAACTGTTAAACTACCCAAAGGTAAAAAATACAAGATGTCTGGCGTGATTGCATAGTAGCACACAGTATTGTACAATATCTTTGATTATTGATGCTTACGTGAGAAGTCTCTCAGTTATACTCAATTATTGCTACAGTAATTGATGCATAATATCTCTCATATTATTGATTCAAATATTGTCACAATATCATCTGCATAATATTTTATATTATTAAATCAATAATTGAGACGACAAAGTTATTCATATTATTATTTGCAATATTGACGATGTTTAGAAAGTTCGGTCGAGGAAAGGGGTTTGGTCACCTAATTGCGCGCCAATACGGAGAAATTCTTATCGGAAAGCCCCCTCTTTCCTAGGAATGATCTGGTTGTTAAATATTATGAGTTATAATATTAATGATGAAAAAGTTCGTGTTGATTAAAGATGAAATTTTTGATAAAAAAATATTTCCATTGTGTTGGGATTATTTGTGTTAGTGGAAATCGACATTTATTTCGATAATAATTGATTTTTGGAGGTTAAATTGACCAATCAGGTAATTAATCGGATAAATGAGCAATTAATTACTATTAGTTCACATGCATATAACTATTTACTCACATGAATGGAACTATTGGTTCACATGCATTACTATTAGGGGAAGTGGTGCAAGATTCATAATACTTGCAAGACTAAATTAAAAATGGAGGAAAAGATGAAGGTACTATACTGTAATAATTCGAGCCCCAAAACATGCAATTATAAAAACTATGTTTTCCTATAAATAGAAGCCCATTCTTCTTTCATTCTCGCCAATTTACTAAGACTCACAAGAGCAATTATAAAGAGAGAAGCTATAGAGAGGAAGAAGAAGAGTATTCTGCTACTTTACTATTCCAGTATCTAGTCTTCTTCTAAGGTAAGGGGTATTATTTCTTTCGTATTCGTAAGAAATATTATTTTTATTCAATATTCATATGAAATAATATTTTCTTCCATACTCTGTAGTATGTAAGTAATATTATTTCATTTCGTATCCCTAATTCTACACTTATGTTGTTGAAGTATTGCTTCTATGCTCCGTGAAATTAGTAGAATATCCTTGATATTTGCGCTTCATCCAGTATCTTTTCATGAAAAAATTATTCTGAGCATTCTTGATAATTATTGATCTTTTCATGCCGGAATACTACTCATGGGTACTATTCACGAAGTATTATTCACGGGGTACTATTCATAAAGTATTATTCCCGAAGTATTATTTGTAGACATTCGAAGTTTTCTTTTCCTATTACTAACAATGTAGGAGGGCAAAATCGTCTTTTTCACATTTCAGAGGTAACCCTGGAGGACCACAATATCAATTCCAACCCCGGAGATAGCCCCAGGATATCTAGTTTCTAACCCCGGGAGGTCAAGCCAAACTCAGAGATAACCCTGAGGACATTCAGAGTCCAAAACATGACAACCTCAGAGATAACCCTGAGAAAAGACTGCTACAACTGTGCGAACATCGGAGATAACCCCGGGAGGGGTAAAATGGTCATTTTTCCAACTTAACTTCACTTCAAATCAAATACACTCATTTCAAACTCAAATTTCTTCAAAAGAAGTCCCACAAGAACCATATCTTAACTTCGGAGGGCAAACTACGCAAAACAGCTCACCAGATTTCCTGACGGAAACCCTAAAATGCTATTTCAGTAATGGACCCATCTTCCCAGAATAAAAAAGGGCAAATCTTATGTCATTGTGTAGCTCTCGGAAAGAGCTTTCCAGAATGGTATTTCACGCTTCCATCGGACTCCGGGATTGAAAGTTATGAAGGTCCGAGCGAATAACGCGTTGTCCGAGTGTACGTACTTCGACACGGCGGGACCCACATTGCCCTGGGCATCCCGGGCAGCCACAGGTTGACCTGCGGCACCCTCCTCTATATATAGAGGGCTTGGGGTGGCCTTATTTGCATGAGAAATAACGAGGAAACCCTGTCCAATTTTCTTTGTGCACACTATAAACTGAGTGCTTTCTTATTTCAAACACTTTTGAGCTTATATTCTGTCATATTTTTACCGGCGGGAGCATAGTGTTAATCCATTTAAAGTTATTGAAGTCTTCTTTGGCAGTCCACTATAAGCCTTCTTACACACTTTAAAGCCTTTCTCTTCATCTCTGTACACACAATTCTTCACGTTGAAAGTCGTGTTGCGTGTGTATGTCCGCACTTCGGTCCGTGGTTTCATTTCAGTTTGTATATATATATTTTTATATATGGACTAACATTATCGAGTTATGCCTCGATTGAGCCTAGACTTATGTCTGGAGCGTTTACTTGCTTTCGTATATATATTCTTATATATATGAACTGTGTGTCGGACTTTGTTGGATGAGCCTGGATTTTACATCCGGAGCGTTTACTACTTTAATATATATATATATATATATATATATATATATATATATATATATATATAAATTATTGTTTGGACTTTGTTCGATGAGCACAGATTTTACATCCAGTCGTTTCTAGACGCTTTCATATATATATATATATATATATATATATATATATATAAAAGTAATGCAACTCAATGTAAAATCGAGTGCTCATCGAACAAAGTCCGATAACAGCTTGATATATATATAAATATATATATATATATATATATATATATATATAAATATATATATATATATATATATCGTTTTTAGTTTCACTTTTACTGCTTACTTACGTGGCGGTTGATAAACTTCTGACTTTATTTATATTTCGATCCCCCATAGAGGTTCTTCGTGGTGGCTGATCATGTCTTTATATATATATATTTATAGCTTTTATATATGTATAACTGCTTACTGCTTTCATATCAATTGCGGCATCATGTGAGCCTAGGAATCATGTGATCACAGATTCAGTCGACTGGATCTAGATTCGGTTCCCGTGATGGATATTTTCAGTTGTAAACAACTTATAAATTTATTCACGGTGTTTGGATTTTCTCAGATGGTTTTCATGCCCACGAGGAGTTCGGCACTGCTTTATATATTATTTTCTCGAAGATGCTTCGCATCTCAAAAATTAAAAGAAATTAAGTCGAACACTTAATAAAAAATGGAAGTGTAAAAGGTCTCAATTACTATTGAGCACAAGGGTTTAAAAATACCTTTTTCTTACAAAACATCAGTGCCATATTTTGTTTAAAATTGAATTTTTATACAAATTCAAACCCTGTGTATATAGGTGCGAATGAGGACTCGCACTACTTCCATATAAATAGCACATTGACCCACATAGACACACATTCATATAACAATTTCTTGAAAAGTGGCGGTCACCGTGGTGTTGGTCGTTTTACCGATCAATATATGCGTGCAAGTATACACGGTCAACAAGTAATAAAGAGTAAGTAAAGTATCGTTCCCACGAAGAATTAACTAATAACGTTCACCAAACACTAGCCCATAACCATTTCAGTCTTATTTAAACGAATGATGTGATATTTTATATGTAAACTATGCAATTAACTAATACTAACTACCCCTAGAATGAGACTAGATAATGAAGACCTGAGATCACAATTTCATCTATTGACTCATTCAAAACCATACACTTCATGTTAAGCCAAACTAATTGTACCGGTTTGTTAGTCGAGAACACGAAAGTAAAGTATAGCCATCTCTCAATGTACCATACTCATATCACATATAATCCACAATTGATAGAATATACATGAACACCCACATTACCTAAACCACTATATGTCTATGTGATTTACAAATAATTAGGGTTTAAGCCCAAGTTCTCAATTGACTATGAATGGTGCTTCGGTATATGTCTATCCTAAGCACAAATCATACATCCCATCATAATATAGAATATATCAACACAAACTATTAAGATCATCAAATCCAAACCCATACATCGTCTCTCAAGTCCATATGGATTATCACAGTAATTGATGGCCAATCAACTAAGCAAATAACATGAATCTAAATAGACAATCCTATAGCAATCAATAAGGCTAACAATGAAATATATCAGAATAAACTAATCCATAGAATCCACTGCAATCTTAGAATAGAGTTTAAATCATAGTTGAATCAAATCTATCATCCACATATTGAATAAACATCATAAGATTACAAATAAGAGTCAAAGAGAGGATAAAGTAGAGAATTGAAGTGAAAATCTGTTCTTCTGCTCCAAGATGGAATCTCTGATGCTTCCCAATTGCTTCAAGTCTTCCATCTCATCAACTCTAGAAATCACTACTCTAATCTACTCTAATCTAATATCAAAATTAAAGAGAAGAAAACAAATAATGATAGCTTATTGATCTCCCAAGGGGTGGTATATCTTCTACATACTGATAATACGTCTAATATATAAGCCCTAATTGAACTCCTCCCTCAGTTACGCTTCCAATTTCGAATTTAAAATAAAGTCAAACAACAACAATCGATGGCCGTGTGCCACATGAGATCCCTTTGTAAATACAGTGCATGGCGTAGTGATGCAAGATAAGTTCTGTCCGGGTGATGGCGGCAAGCGTCGTCTTTAGCTCAGTAAGCCATACGGCTCTAAAAATCCATAGATCTTGAGTCTCTCATTGCTACTTCCTCGCCACCAACCAACACTGAGCTATGCCATTTCCTGTACTTTCACACCAAATGAGTTCTCAGTACATGTAATGCAAAATATCACAAAATGTAACTAAAAACAAACTAAAATGTACTTGAGATGGGCATAGTTCTCGTAAATTGATATCCAATAAGTAGGTATAAAACCCACTTATCACGTGGTAACACGGATGTCGGGGGGTGCCTAACACCTTCCCTTCGCATAATCAAGCCCCCGAACCCTAATGAATCTTGGTTTTACAGACTCATTTAGCAGTGTCACATCACTGGGTCAATGTGCAAACCTTTTCTCGGTTGTGTTGGTACAACCATATAAAAAACCAACTGGCGACTCTCATAGTCCAATCGTCGACATATAAATGTCGGACCTTTTCACAACTTATTTTTTCAAACAAATCTCACCTAACATGAGAACACCAAAGAACAAGATCAGAAAGGGACAAATAAAAATCCCGACGTCGACAGGTGGCGACTCTGCTGGGGACTCCAGTAAGAGGGCTTAAGCCACTATTACAATCTTTTAAAACTATTATATGCTTGTGTGTGGATGTTACATTTACATTTATAATGAATGTGTACGAATGCATATATTTACTGCGCTTAATGCTTTACACTATATCCGCATGTGATATTAGTGCTTCACACATGTTATCATTTTCATAAACGGTGAGACACGTTGTATGTGAATGTATGTTGTGTGGTTCCTTCATCAGGAGGCTATCCCGTCGGTGTTTGATTACTGGACTCGTAGGAAGACTAATTCTAACGAGGCTTAGGAAAGGCACCACCCAAATTCGCTCCAGTTGAAAGACCGGATTAACTTCCCGTCGAGTAAATTGCGATGATTTAGGAACCTTCATGCCAAAAATCCGTGAGAGTAGCCTAAGATAGGCCAGCCTCTGATAAACCAAACGCGAAGGAAAGTCTTGTCATACTTTCCCATTTCAATTACTTGTAATTTCATTTCCATGTCAATTTCAATGTAATGGAAAAATATGAATGAATGTGTACATGCATTCCCTTTTATCTAGCATGCTATATTGTCATACAAATAACTGACATCCGTTTTGCAGGATAATACTCCTAAAACGTACACATCACATAGCATGTAACACTTCTACATTCCCTAAGACTAAAATACGTAAGTCTTTTTGTAGGGAAGCAATCGGTTCCGTTACCCGTTTAAAGTCCAAGAAGGCACTAAGACCATCGTCAGACATGGCTACAAGTGCCCAGCCTGATCCTACTCCTGTCTCTCGAGAGGAGTTCGAATGATTAAGGAATCAGATAGCAGAATTGGCTATCTTTCTAAAAGAACAAAGTAAAAACACTCGGGGCCCGACAATGCCTACTCAACCAGAGTCATTCAGACCAGGGGGCAGTCAGGGTATTGACAAAAAGATAGAAACCCAGATACCTGAACCTCATTCCAATAAAGAAATCACAAATCTCAGGGATGATCGAGAAACTGGGGATATAAGAAAGAAAGTACAACAAATGGAGGAGACCATCCGGTCAATCAAAGGGACTGGAAATTATGGGAGTGTCACCTATTAAGATCTCTGCATATTCCCAGGGGCTCGATATCCTACCAAATTCAAAGTCCCAGAGTTTGAAAAGTACAATGGGACAGGCGATCCCTATACACACCTAAAAGTATATATTGGCAAACTAGGGTGTTATGCTGAAGATGAAAGCCTCAGAATACAGCTTTTCCAAAGGAGTCTCACTGGAGAGGCTAAAACATGGTATGCCCGACTTGGCAATGCCAAAATCTACAATTTGGAAAGAATTGGCCCATTTTTCTAAATCAAGATGATTTTCCAAATACAAATGGCAATCGGATCGATACCAAGTGACTAAAAGTCAAAAAAGCAAAGTACTGAATCTTTTCGAGAATATGCCCAAAGGTGGAGACATCTAGTAGCGCAAGTCATTCCATCAATGATAGAAATTGAGATGGTAATAACGTTTATTGATATATAAGAGGCTCCTTACTATGAGAGGATCCTAGCAGGCATAGGAAAGCTGTGAAACCCTAGATTTTATGAATAAAAAATTAATTTTCTCGAAATATTTTTTTTATATTATGGTGTGAATTTGAGATAATGTTATAGTTGTGGGTAATATTTATAAATTTTGCAAAGTATGCAAGTTGTCATATTATATTCGATTGGTCGGGGAATATTCGTTTTAAACGGGAAATATTCGTACGACGACACAATCATTGGTGGACTCCACAACGGAATTATTATTGGATTGAGAAAACGACAAAAATATTTTATTGAAAATAACGACAGAAGTTTTACCGTTGATACTGTTGAACTACTCGGTAGTAAAAGTACAGTAATACGCGTTGTTGCATAGTAGCACACGGTATTGATTATTGATATTTATGTGAGAAGTCACTTAGTTTTATTCAATTATTGCTACAATAATTGCTGCATAGTATCTCGCATTATTTGATTCAATTATTGTTGATTTAGAAGTTTTGTTTTATTCGTATTATTAACGTAATAAAATAGAAACATCTTTTTATATAAAACAGAATACTTTATTAAAGTTATTCTATAAATAGAATATATTATATTCTATTATGCATAGTGTTTTATAGTAAAATCTTTTTATATAAAATGAATACTTTATTAAAGTTATTCTATAAATAGAATATATTATATTTTATTATGCATAGTATTTGCATAGTGCTCGATAGTGTTTGCATAGTAAAAATCTTTTTATATAAATAGAATATATTATATTTTATTTAAAAATTTTTCTTTAAATATGGACCGTCGATTAAAGTAAATCAATCTGGACCGTTCATGGATTAGTTACTTATGCATTCCATTTTCCTATAAATAGAAGCTCATTCCTTCATTATTTTCTTACTTTAATTCACCGAACTCTAGAGAGAGAAACTATAGAGAGAGACTATAGAGAGATAGAAGAAAGTTTTACCGCTACTTCACTACTCTTATATCAAGTATTATTTTACTGGTAAGGATATTATTCTTTTGTATTCAAGAAGAGAACTTCACATTATTCTATTTCTTTATTGTTCTGTTGAAATAACTTTTGTATCGCTGGCTACCCTATACTTGGTGACATTTTTCTATTATTCATCTTTATTATTCTCGTTTTAATATCCTCGTGCATCTTGTACACCTGGGACTTGGTTCCATTTTATTATTCCGTCTTTATTATTCTCGCTTTAATATCCCGTCTGCATATATACACCGGACCTGGTTCCATCATTTATTATTCCGTATTTATTATTATGTTGAAACATCCTGTCGGTGTGAATTTCACCTGACCTGGTTCCGTTATTATTATTCTGTTGAAATAACCGTCTATGCGAAGTACCACATGCATGGTGATATCTTTTGTTATTCCATTCGGTATTATACTCAGTTGATTAAAATTTTGACTTCTATACTCCATGAAATTAGTGGAATATCCTTGATATTTGCGCTTCATCCATTATCTTTTCGTGGAAATATTCTTCTGAGCATTCTTGAATTTTACTCTACAAAGCAGTATCATGTTGACAATTTGGACGTTATTGGTTCCTGGACAAATTAATTCTTGAACTTGTTTTATTGAATTCTTATATCATTGTCATCATCCTCATGTTTATATTATGTTGAAAGTCATCTCATGGCCTATAGTGCATAGATGGACTTGGTATGATTATGACCAGGATTATTCTGTATAATCATTACCGTAATATTACAAATGATGTGGAAAAAGTCTTCATTGGCCGTAGTAGTGCATTGATGGACGCTTTTGGTATGATTATGGCTATGGATTCTCTTCGACGAGGGAGCAAAGATGAATTGTTTTATGGCATGATCGGAATCAGTTGATGAAAACACGATTATCTTTGGCCGTAGTGCATGGATAATTCGTGGTCGTGATACTAAAGAATATCCTTGGCCTGTAGTGCATGGATGATTTAATGATGTGGATTATTTATTGAGCTGAGTCTCAGCGATAAAAGTGATGAAAAACCTTTAAAATCATAAAAGATAGTAGATTTTATTCTCTACTTGACTCTTTTAATGTATTGCTTGTTCCGCTGCAGTTAAACTTGATATTGTTATATTTTATCAGTTTAACACTGTTGAAGGCTAACGATAATTTATTATGCATTATCTTAGTCATAATATTTCTTACTGGGCTAGTTGAGCTCACCCTTTCTTCAACCGTGTTCTTTTCGTGAAATGAGAATATAGTTTGGGACGAAGTCTGGGAACGGAGTGATGGTCCGAGAGGATAGCATTAGTAGTCCTCACTATTACAGCGAAATAGTGTGATAATAATTGTAATGAGGACTCCTTTTGAGTTTGTATAATCTCTAGTAGATAATATTTGTATTCAAACTCACAGTTTATGTTTTGTCATATTGTACACGACAGTTGTATTATCAAGTTGTATTTGAATTCTGTACCATGTATCTGGCGACCCAAGATGGGTGATGTATACCTAATTTTGGGGGCGTCACAAAAGCCATTCTCGGAAATGATCAAACACGGCGAAATGACAGAGATGGGCCTGAAGGCAGGCAAGATTAAAGACTTCACTGCCTTAGAAGCAGTCGCCAAACATATACAGACTGGCAAGTGTGCGAGCGATCCCAAGGGTATACCCGATAAAGGAATTGAAGATGTATCCCTTGTTGTACATGGGTAAGATAGGAGACCAACATACCGTCCCCCCATTTGGAAAAAGCCAGACAATCTGCCATTTCAACAAACGGCTGCATTCTACCAATGCCTAGAGAGGAAAAGAAATTTTGAGAGAACTGAAAATCGGGTGTTCACTCCACTAGGCGATTCCATTGAAAATGTATTGGAGATATTAATGGATCACAAGAAAATTACTGAATTGGCCCCACCTCTGGACCCAGGGAGCAAAAGATACAATCCAAGCCAAAGATGTGCTTACCACTCAGGGTCTCCAGGACACGATACAAAAGATTGTTGGTCTTTAAAGCATAAATTTCAAAATCTGATCGAAAGTGGCAGTATTGTGGTCCAATAACCTGATAAACAAAATGTCAACACCAACCTTCCGTTGCAGCATGATACGGGGGAAGTAAACATGATCGGGTCAGGAAGCGCGAAAATATATCCAATTCGTAAGTGCATACGAAGGATAGAAGAATACCCCCAAAGGCACTGATCAAATATCCTAAAGTCGGAAAACTCGGAGGAGTGTATGATAGTAATGCAAAAATTAGAGACAATCCAGAATCAAGTAAATCTGCTAGCTAAGCTGATAGTGCGCCAACATCAGGATACGAGGCAATTTTTCACTCAACTATCAGAAGGCCGAGAAAAGGGGGATGATAAATTTGCTGGAAGATCTCGTCAACGGAAAAATCGCTCGGGGGAATGCGAATTCTAAAAGAAGAAAGATCAAACAACCTCCATAAGAGTCCAAAAATTCACCGCTTTGAACAAATCAAATAAAGAAATGCTACGCGTTCTGATAAGCGAAGGAAAGATTACTGAGTTGCTGCCTCCTATAAATCCCAAGACAAAGAGTTATGATTCCACGAAGATATATCTCTACCATTTTAACTCACTTGGACATACAACTGAGAAATGTTGGTCTTTGCAATATAAAATCCAGGATCTCATTGAAAATGGAGAGCTGTAGATAGAATTTCCAATGACCAAAAAAGGCAAAAAGGAAATAAAAAGCTTAAGATGTCCACTCGAGACAGACAGTTCAAATGAGGTGAAGGCTATAAGCGATAATCCTTGCAGAACACAAGATGGAGTGACCCTAATGCAGGAAATGACAGAGGAGACAAGGGAATCCCCTAAGGAGATTCCTCCACTAACATCCAATATCCTGTGGTGCAAAGGTAGTAACCACATTCCAGATCTTATAACCTTGGATGATGCGGAGGAAATACTAATCCTTTCCAAGGAAGAAAAAGCTAAAAGGGAAAGTTCCTTGCAAGAAATGCGACAACAGTTCGATGGATATTTCATGGTTGAATCCTCTCAAGCCCAAGAAAAATGTGGAGGAACGAATGAAGGAAAAGGTAGCGAGGTTATCGGCGAAACCAACTCATTAAAGAATTAGGAGTTCATACCTTTTTACGATGCATCCAGCTCAAGCGTCCCTGAGGAATGTACTGAATCAGGAAGCGATCAAGTTATGGCCATAAGTGAAGACATTCAGAACCAAGACGTAACCTCTATCGCGAGCCTTGAAGGTAACATAACCACTGACAACTGGACTATCAGGCCTTAACTAGCCAAGAAGATGTAGATCCAGGGGATAAAGTTGCGGGTTCCAAAAGATGTTGGGACTATATCACTTTCATCATAATATGCCTTTTTTCATGCATATAAGTATTGAAAAAAAGAAAAAAGAAAAAAGAAAAAAGAAAAGAAAAAATAAAAAAATAAAAATATCAAATCAGTCAGGTTTCAGCTTATACGTCTTGAACTACGAAAGACCCGATCTCCCCTCGTCAATGGAAGTACGTAGGCAACCATTTATGGTGCGGTCAAACCAAACAAAAACCCAAGCAGACACTTCTCAAGCAGTCAATCTTATCAAGCAGTAACTACATCGACCTGATCTCCCATATACACATGAGTATGTAGGCAGCCATCAGTGGTGCGGTCTGACCCTCAAAAGAAACATCCAAACCCAAACATTAATCCCAAGTCTACGCCCAAGAACAACCCTCCAAGTCTGCGACCCATGTCGAGAAGACCCAACAACACTTCAATGTCATTCTATCAAATCTGGCACAAATCCCAGAATAGAAGAAACAACGATACACTAAGACAACCAGCAACAAGGACCTTCAAAGAGTCGATACCCTCAATCATAAGTTTTCATCAAATCAAAAGAAAACCATCAACGCTGATTACGAGAATAGGTCACGAACAATGATTGAGGGCATCAAAGCCCAAATCCACTACATGTTCACCATTCAGGACATAAGTAAAAGCCTCTTGTGATCTCGACGTCTTATCAGCTCATCAGTCAAAGCAACTATCCCAGATAATAAACAAGGCTGGGGCAATTTCAAAATTGGTGACAACCCGATATTGGAACTCGTACAACAAGACTAGGGCAATCTCAGGAACAACGACAACTCAACATTAGGGCATTTATCAACCATCCTAAAGAGGAAAATGCACCAGTCAGCACCATCAGTATGGTACATCATCATCAGAGCTTCCCTCACATCATCTCACTGATGATTTGGATATTACTCAATTATGACTTCATCAACAAAGAGAGTTTCTCATATGACCCCTGGGCATCAACATACGAAAGGACTGGGGCATTGTCCAATTTCGAGAAATGGAAGGAGCTTAAGGCGGGATCAAGCCTTTCAGCAAAAGAAATGGGAGAACGTCTGAAAGAAATTATGGTGACTTTAGCTTGCCCCTACAAAAGAAGGGGAAAATTCTCAAGAAAGTCATTAACTCAAGAGCAGGAGCCCAACGACAAAAGGTCTAGCGAATGAAATCCTCATCATCAAATTTGCCAATCGACGTCAAATTCTCACAAGTCGAGACCTCTACACTGAAGTTCAAATCAAGGCGAAAGAACAAAATTTGCACCCTCCGAGGATGTTAAGCGGCATTCGGTCATCGGTTCAATTTGGGTTGCAAATCAAACGCTCAAGGAAATGGGGCACAAGTACCCAACAACGAAAGGAGACTCCAAATCACCTCAAAAAGGGTGAGAGTCTGGTGAAGAAAACCTTTGAATATTACTTCAACAAAGGTATCAGAGGATCCGATATTATAAACCATTGGTATCAATTCAGCGCAACATCAAGACAATTCAGAGATGAAAGCTTTGTATACCACTGTTCGAGTGAGAACCGAAATAGTTTGGCGATGTCAACGTATTCAACTACCAGCAGGGTAGGATCCGTTTTCAAACTACCATCAGGGTAGATACCATTGTAAACTACCAAGTGTATACATCGGGAAGGTCCGGTGATTTTAGAACGTCATCAAACAAGCATCGGCGACACCGACAAAACGTTAAACCGTTGAAGTCAACACCTTCATAGGCATCAGCCATGATCGGTAAAGGTAAAGCGATCTGCGAAAACATTTTAACATTCATTACATTACGATTTACGATACGCGAGTTACGGAGTGCGATTGGCCAAATGTGGAAAGCGACATACGATGTGTAATTTGCAAACTGCGATTTGCGAAAATATTTTGACATTCATCGTAACATTCATTACATTGCGATTTGCATCATTAAAAATACCTTGTCATATTTCAAGTGTCTACTAATCTTTATCATGTTTATTCAATTGCATTGCATGAACATGATAAAGAGGGGCATCTGTAGACACTCGAAATTTTCTTTTCCTGTTAATAACTATGCAGGAGGGAAAAATAGTCTTTTTCACATTCTAGAGGTAACCCTGGAGGACGACAACATCAATTCCAACCCCGAAGATATCCCCGAGATATCTAGTTTCTAACCCCAGGAGGTCAAGCCAACCTCAGAGATAACCTTGAGGACATTCAGAGTCTACAACATGACAACCTCAGAGATAATCCTGAGAAAAGACTTCTAGAACTGCGCGAACACCGGAGATAACCCCGGGAGGGGCAAAATGGTCATTTTGCCAACTCAACTTCACTTCAAATCAAATAAACTCATTTCAAATGCAAATTGCTTCAAAAGAAGTCCCACAAGAACCATATCTTAACTTCGAAGCGCAAACTACGCAAAACAACTCACCGGATTGCCTGACAGAAACCCTAAAATGCTATTTCGGTAATGGACACATCTTCCCGAAATAAAAAAGGGCAAAAATTATGTAATTGTGTAGCTCTTGGAAAGAGCTTTCTGGAATGGAATGGCACGCTTCCATCGAACTCCTGGATTAAAAGTTATGAAGGTCCGAGCGAACAACGCGTTGTCTAAGTGTACGTACTTCGACACGGCGGGACCCACATTATCCTGGGCATCCCGAGCAGCCGCAGGTAGACCTACGGCAGGCCCCTCTATATATAAAGGGCTTGGGGTGGCCTTATTTACAAGAGAAATATTGAGGAAACCCTGCCAATTTGCTTTGTGCACACTATAAACTGAGTACTTTCTTATTTTAAACACTTTTGAGCTTATATTCTGTCATATTTTTACCGGCGGGAGCCTAGTGTTCATCCATTTAAAGTTATTGAAGTCTTCTTTGGCAGTCCACTATAAGCCTTCTTACACACTTTAATGCCTTTCTCTTCATCTCTGCACACACCATTCTTCACATTGAGAGTCGTGTTGCGTGTGTGTGCCCGCACTTTGGTCCATGGTTTCATTTCAGTTTGTATTTATATATGGACTAACATTATCAATTTATGCCTCGATTGAGCCTAGACATATGTTTGGAGCATTTACTTGCTTTCGTATATATATACTTATATATATGAACTGTGTGTCGGAGTTTGTTCGATGAGCCAGGATTTTACATCTGGAGCGTTTACTACTAATATATATATATATATTTATATATATCAACTGTTTTTGGACTTTGTTCGATGAGCCCGATTTTTACATCTGAGCGCCATTCTTTGCTTAATATATATATATATATATATATATATATATATCAACTATTGTCGGACTTTGTTTGATGAGCCTCGGATTTACATCCTATAAGTTTCTAATTTTCATATATATATATATATATATATATATATATATATATATATATATATATATATATATATATTTACCGAAGATCTCAATCAACGGAAAAAATCGCTCAAGGAATGCAAATTTTCAAAGAAGAAAGATCAAACAACCTCCACAAGAGTCCGAAAATTCATCCCTTTGAACGAATCAAATGAAAAAATGCTACGCGTTCTGATAAGCGAAGGAAAGATTACTGAGTTGTTGCCTCCTATAAATCCCAAGATAAAGAGTTATGATTACACCAAGATATGTCTCTACCATTTTAACTCACTTGGACATATGACTGAGGAATGTTGGTCTTTGCGACATACAATCCAGGATCTCATTGAAAATGGAGAGTTGGAGATAGAATTTACCATGACCAAAAAAGGCAAAAAGGAAATAAAAAGCTTAAGATGTTCACTCGAGACAGACAGTTCAAATGAGGTGAAGGCTATGAGCGATAATCCTGGCAGAACACAAGATGGAGTGACCCTAATGTAGGAAATGACAGAGGAGACAAGGGAATCCCCAAAGTAGATTCCTCCGCTAACATCCAGTATCCTGTGGTCCAAAGGTAGTAACCACATTCCAGATCTTATAACCTTGGATGATGCAGAGGAAATACTAATCCTTTCCAAGGAAGAAAAAGCTAAAAGGGAAAGTTCCTTGCAAGAAATGCGACAACAGTTCGATGGAGATTTCATGGTTGAATCCTCTCAAGCCCAACGAAAAGGTGGAAGAACAAATGAAGGAAAAGGTAGCGAGGTTATCGGGGAAACCAACTCATTAAAGAATCAGGAGTTCATACCTTTTTGCGATGCGTCCAGCTCAAGCATCCCTGAGGAATATACTGAATCAGGAAGTGATCAAGTTATGGCCATAAGTGAAGACATTCAGAACCAAGACGTAACCTCTATCGCGAGCCTTGAAGGCAACATAACCACTGGCAATTGGACTATCAGGCCTTAACTAGACAAGAAGATGTAGATCTAGGGGATAAAGTTGCGAGTTCTAAAAGATGTTGGGATGATATCACTTTATTCATAATATGCCTTTTATTTTCCATGCGTATAAGAATTGAAAAAAAAAAGAAAAAAAAGAAAATCAGTCTGGTTTCAGCTCATACGGCTTGAACTACGAAAGACCTGATCTCCCCTCATCAATAGGAGTACGTAGGCAACCATTTATGGTGAGGTCAAACTAAACAAAAACCCAAACAGATACTTCTCAAACAATCAATCTTATCAAGCAAGAACTACGTCGACCTGATCTCCCACATACACAGGATTACGTAGGCAGCTATCAGTGGTGCGGTCTGACCCTCAAAAGAAACATCCAAACCCAAACATCAATCCCAAGTCTACGCCCAAGAACAACCCTCCAAGTTAGTGACCCATATCGAGAAGACCCAACAACATTTTAATGTCATTCCATCGAATCTGGCACAAATCCCAGAAAGGAAGAAATAGCGATATACTAAGACAACCAGCAACAAGGACCTTCAAAGAGTCAATACCCTCAATCACAAGTTTTCATCAAATCAGGAGAAAACCATCAACGCCGATTGTGAGAACAAGTCAGGAACAATGATTGAGGGAATCAAAGCGTAAATCAACTACATGTTCACCATCTGGTACAGAAGTAAAAGCCTCTTGAGATCTCGTCGTCTTATCAGCTCATCAGTCAAAGCAACTATCCCAGACAACAAGCAAGGCTGGGGCAATTTCAAAATTGGCGACAACCAAATATTGGAACTCGTACAACAAGACTGGGGAAATCTTAGGAACAACAACAACTCAACATTGGGGCATTTATCAACCATCCTAAAGAGGAAAATGCGCCAATCAACACCATCAACATGGTACATCATCATCAAAGCTTCCCTCACATCATCTCACTGGCGATTTGGATATTACTCAATTGCGACTTCATCAACAAAGAGAGTTTCTCATATGACCCCTCGGCATCAACATGTGAAAGGACTGGGGAATTGTCCAATTCCAAGAAATGGAAGGAGCTTAAGGCGAGATCAAGCCTTTCAACAAAAGAAAGGGGAGAACGTCTGAAAGAAATTATGGCGACTTTAGCTTGCCCCTACAAAAGAAGGGGAAAATTCTCAAGAAAGTCATTAACTCAAGAGTAGGAGACCAATGACAAAAGGTTTAGCGAATGAAATCCTCATCATCAAATGTGCCAATCGGCGTCAAATTCTAACAAGTCGAGACCTCTACACCAAAGTTCAAATCTGGGCAGCGAAAGAACAAGTTGCACCCTCCAGGGATGTTAGCGGCATTCAGGTCATCAGTTCAGTTGTGTTGTGAATCAAACACTCAAGGAAATGGATCACAAGTACCCAACTACGAAAGGAGACTCCAATTCACCTCAAAAAGGGTGAGAGTCTGGTGAAGCAAACCTTTGAATATTACTTCAGTGAAGGTATCGGAGGATCCAGTATTCTAAACCATTGGTATCAATTCAGCGCAACATCAAGATAGTTCAGCGATGAAAACTTTGTATACCACCGTTCGAATGGGAACCAAAACCGTTTAGCGATGTCAGCGTATTCAACTACCAACAGGGTAAGATCCGTTGTCAAACTACCATCAGGGTAGGCACCATTGTAAACTACCAAGCATATACATCGGGAAGGTTCGGTGATTTCAGAACGTCATCCCCTGTAGAGATGTAGAAAACCTCTCAATTTCTCTTCATCAAACAAGCATTGGAGACACCGACAAAAAATTAAAACGTTGAAGTCAATACAAGCATAGTCATCAGCCATGATTGATAAAGGTAAAGTGGTCTGTGAAAATATTTTAACATTCATCATAACATTCATTACATTGAGATTTATGATTTGTGAAATGCGATGTGTGAGTTGCGAAGTGTGATTGGCCAAATGTGAAAAGCGACATTCGAAGTGCAAAATGCGATGTGCGATTTGCGAACTGCAATTTGCGAAAACATTTTGACATTCATCATAACATTCATTACATTACGATTTGCATCATTAAAAATACCTTGTCATATTTCAAGTGTCTACTCATCTTTATCATGTTCATTCCATTGCATTGCATGAACATGATAAAGAGGGGCATCTGTAGAGACTCAAAATTTCTTTTCCTGTTGCTAACTATGCAGGAGGGCAAAATCGTCTTTTTCACATTCTAGAGGTAACCCAAGAGGACCACAACATCAATTTTAACCTTGAAGATATCCCCGGGATATCCATTTTCCAACCCCAGGAGGTCAAGCCAACCTCAGAGACAACCCTGAGGACATTCAGAGTCCACAACATGACAACCTCAGAGATAACCCTGAGAAAAGACTGCTACAATTGCGCGAACACCGGAGATAACCCTGGGAGGGGCAAAATGGTCATTTTTCCAACTCAACTTCACTTCAAATCAAATAAACTCATTTCAAACTCAAATCGCTTCAAAAGAAGTCCCACAAGAACCATATCTTAACTTCGGAGCGCAAACTACGCAAAATAACTCACTAGATTGCCTGACGGAAACCCTGAAATGCTATTTCGGTAATGGACCCATCTTCCAGGAATAAAAAAAAGGCAAAACTTATGTCATTGTGTAGCTCTCGAAAAGAGCTTTCTGAAATGGTATGGCACGCTTCCATCGGACTCCTGGATTAAAAGTTATGAATGTCCGAGCGAATAACGCGTTGTCTAAGTGTACGTACTTCGACACGACGGGACCCACATTGCCCTGGGCATCCCGAGCAGCCGTGGGTAGGCCTGCAGCAGCCCCCTCTATATATATAGGGCTTGGGGTGGCCTTATTTGCAAGAGAAGTAGCGAGGAAACCCTGTCCAATTTGCTTTGTGCACACTATAAACTGAGTGCTTTCTTATTTCAAACACTTTTGAGCTTGTATTCATCATATTTTTTTTATGGAGCTAGTGTTCATCCATTTAAAGTTATTGAAGTCTTTTTTCATAATCCCAATCGTAAGCCTTCTTACACACTTTAAAGCCTTTCTCTTTATCTCTGCACACACCATTCTTCACGTTGAGAGTCGTGTTGCGTGTGTATGCCCGCACTTTGGTCCGTGGTTTCATTTCAGTTTATATATATATATATATATATATATATATATATATATATATATATATTTATATATGGATTAACATTATCGAGTTATGCCTCGATTGAGCCTAGACTTATGTCTGGAGCGTTTACTTGTTTTCGTATATATATACTTATATATATGAACTGTCTGTCGGACTTTGTTCGATGAGCCTGGATTTTACATTCGGAGCATTTACTTCTTTAATATATATATATATATCAACTGTTGTCGGACTTTGTTCGATGAGCCTGGATTTTGCATCCTATATGCGTTCTCGCTTTTCATATATATATATATATATATATTTATATTTTTTGTCCCGCCTGAGCTTACTTCGTGGCGGTTGATCGCTTTTACAGCTTTATTTACATTTTTGATCCCCCTTAGAGGTGCTTCGTGGTGGCTGATCATGTCTTTATATATATATTTATAGCTTTTATATATGTATAACTGCTTACTGCTTTCATATCAATTGCGGCATCATGTGAGCCTAGGATTCATGTGATCACAGATTCAGTCGACTGGATCTAGATTCGGTTCCCGTGATGGATATTTTTAGCTATAAACAACTTATAAATTTATTCACGGTGTTTGGATTTTCTCAGATGGTTTTCATGCCCACGAGGAGTTCGGCACTGCTTTATATATTATTTTCTCGAAGATGCTTCGCATCTCGAAAATTAAAAGCAATTAAGGCGAACACTTAATAAAAAATGGAAGTGTAAAAGGTTTCAATTACTATTGAGCACAAGGGTTTGAAAAAACCTTTTTCTTATAAAACATCAGTGCCATATTTTGTTTAAAACTGAATTTTTATACAAATTCAAACCCTGTGTATATAGGTGCGAACGAGGCCTCGCACTACTTCCATATAAATAGCACATTGACCCACACATACACACATTCATATAACAGTTTCTTGAAAAGTGGCGATCACCGTGGTAACACGGATGTCAGGGGGTGCCTAACACCTTCCCTCCGCATAATCAAGCCCCCGAACCCTAATGAATCTCAGTTTCACAGACCCGTTTAGCAGTGTCACATCACTAGGTCAATGTGCAAACCTTTTCTCGGTTGTATTGGCACAACCATATAAAAAACCAACTGGCGACTCTCACAGTCCAATCGTCGACATATAAATTTCGGACCTTTTCACAACTTGTTTTTTCAAACAAATCTCACCTAACATGAGAACACCAAAGAACAAAAACGGAAAGGGACAAATAAAAATCCCGACGTCGACACTATTCATGAAGTACTATTCAATCGGGTACTATTCACTCGGAGTACTTTTCATGACAAAAATTAATTTCTTTTCTAATATAATAATATTCTTTAATTTTACTCCACAAAGCAGTATCATGTTGATAATTTTGATATTTTTAAAACTCTGGATAAATTTAAAGTCTTTAATATTTATCCTTGATTTCGTTTGATTAATGCTTATATCATTGACATCATCATCATGCTTATATTGTGATGAAAGTCATCTTTGGCTTACGTGCATAAATAGATTGTTGGTTGGTATGATTATGACCAGGGATCATTCAGTATAATCATGACCTGTAATGTTACAAGTGATGTGGATTATTGAGCTGAGTCTCAGCGACAGTTGTTGGTATGATCATGACCTTGCGTTCTTTTCGGCCAAGGGTGCAAAGATGAATTGTTGTTTGGCATGATCATGACCATTGAAGAAAACACGAATATCCTTGGCCCGTAGTGCATGGATAATTCGTGGTCGTGATATTAATGAATATCATTGGCCCGTAGTGCATGGATAATTCAGCGATGTGGATTATTTATTAAGCTGAGTCTGAGCGATAAAATTGATGATAAACTTTTAAATCATAGAAGATAGTAGATATCATGCTCTACTTGACTCTTCTAATGGATTGCTATTTCCGCTGCAGTTGTTGATCTAAAATTTGTTGTCTATTGTATTCTATCAGTTGTTATACTGTTGAAGGCTAATGATAATTTATTATGTATTATCTTAGTCATAATATTTTTTACTGGACTAGTTGAGCTCACCCTTTTGCTTTCATTCTTCTCTTCAGGAAATGAGACGTAGCCGGGACTAGTCGGGGAATGGAGTAATGGTCCGAGATGGTGGTTGTAGTAGTCCTCACTATTTAGTGTGATAATAAATGTACTGAGGACTCCTTTGAGTTTGAATACTGTCTATTAGACAATATTCATGTAAAAACTCTCAGCTCATGTTGTATAATTAAGTTTGTATTTATATTCAGTACTATGTATTTGGCGACTCAAGATGGGTGATGTATACCTATTTTGGGGGCGTCACAGTTGGTATTAAATCTTAGGGATATGATCCCTGGCTGAGATGTGAGACAAGAACTAGGAGGGGAGAGATGGGTAATTCCTTCGCTAGTATGACCTACCTAAGTTTATTTATTATTTAATTGGTCGGTCAGAATATAGGGATAATATGTGGTATGTCAATTAACCCTTGTTTTGTGGCAGTGTTTGAAAATGACATCTGAAAATGTTGAGATAAACAATAAAGCACATGAGACCGTTGAGTCACCGATGATCAATAACCAGGATAATGTGCATCAGGAAGACAATAATCCTCTTGTAAACAACAACACCGACCAAATGACGAACGATGGTATGTTTAGGAACTTTTTAGAATTTATGCAAAACCAAACGAGAGAGACTCCTATTCATAATGCAGGTGGAAACACTGGAAACTCACGGCTGGTCACCGCTAAGCAACTCAAGGAGCTGGGACCGCCGGAGTTTTTGGGAAAGCCAGAACCACTTAAGGTGGAGACGTGGATAAAGCCGATCACCAAGATATTTGATGTCTTGGAATGCTCAGAGGAGCAAAAGGTTCCCTTCACCACCTTTATGTTACGTGAAGAAGCATATTACTGGTGGGAATCTGTAAAACGTACTCAACCTTCCGTACTAAAGATGTCTTGGGAGAAGTTCCAAGAATTGTTCAACGACAAGTACTTTCCCGAAAGTATTCGTCACATGAAGGAGGTGGAGTTTATCAAGTTGGAACAAAATAATATGACCGTGTCGCAATACGAGGCTAAGTTTGCCGAGTTGTCCCAGTTCACAACCCATTTGGTAGATAATGAGGAGAGAATGATGCGAATGTTTCTAAGAGGTTTGAATCCCAAAATACGTCAATACCTCATTTCTCACAAACTTTGTTTATATTCAGATATTGTGAATAGGGCTCAGTTATTGGAGCGCGATAATGAGATAGCCCAACCAAAAGGTAACGACCAACAACACGATAATAATCATACCGGTGGTAACGGCTATCGGAACAATGATAACCATCGTGGAGAAAATTATCAGGCAAGAAATGGTAACCACTTCGGTGGTAATCATGGCCAAGATAATAGGAAAGGTGAACTAAGTGGGAACAACTTTAAGAAGAGAAGATTCAACAATGACGGAAAGACATCAACAACAGCACCAACACCCGTTTCAAAGGAAGAAGAACGACCAACTATCGTATATTTCAAATACGGACATGAGGGTCACGTCCGTCCAAACTGTACGCAGCAACCCAAAGCGTGTTTCAATTGCGAAAGAGAAGGTCATTTAGCTCGATTTTGTCGTGTAGTGAAGTCAAGTCTAGCTAGGATGGAGACGCCAAAGGATGTCCCAGACAAGTCAAAATCGGTAGTTTAAGAGAGAGCATTTTTCGTGACGAGGAACCCGAACGAAGTTATCACGGGTAAGCTAATCATAAACTCTTGCGAAGTCTATACCTTATTTGATACCGGTTCTACCCATTCTTTTATTTCTCCTACTTGCGCTCAATGTTTAAATTTAACTCCGAAGAAATAAGACTTTGACTTATCTTTTGAAACTCCGTTGGGAGAAACCTTCATTATATTCACAATTTATAAGTCTTATTTGATTCAAATCGACACTTTCACATTACCTGTCGATCTTATCTCTTTGAAAATACTTGTCTTTGATGTGATTTTAGGAATCGACTGGTTAACTATTCATCATGCTAAAATTGATTATTTTTGTGTTGTTAGCTTTCATATTCCTAACCAACCTGTTATATGAATTCAAGCAACCAAACCACTAAAATCAATCACTGTCATATTAAGCCATAAGTAAAGAACCCCAAGCCTTTCACTGATAACTTCCTTGTGTAGGATGCACCAAAGCCAGACTATCCGTAGGGGACGCTGTGAATAACTGTGGCAAGTTGATAGGTAGCAATGTGACGTGTTATCCAAGTCTTGGATGAGAGTCACAGTTTTGAATGATAATTCTATCGTTAATAAATTTCCTGATGTATTCCTTGAAGAACTTCTTGGCCTACCCCAGAGCGTGAAATCAAATTTTGTATTGACCCCAGTACAAAACCTATTTCTAAAACCCTCAAATATTTCTTCAACTAAAACGAACGTATCATGCGCCAAAGACGTTGGCTCGCTGTTGAAAGATTACGATAATACCATTCAAATACCATCCTAGAAAAATGAACGTAGTAGCTGGCGCGTTGAGTAGAAGATCGTATGCGTTTACGAGTGCGATATTGTTAACACAAAGACCCGTTTCGTACGACTTATAAAAGATGGAGATAGAGTTAAAGACTCCAAGAACCTATGTTATGATGTCAAATATACGAGTAGAATTGACTTTAATCAATAAGTTAAAGTTATTCAAGCTACACACCCGGAGCTGATGAATATGAAGAAGAAGGTTCAAGAAGGCGTTATTCTAGAAGCAAGAGTCGATGAAGAGAGAAAATCTCAACCCTCAATTTTATTGGTCTATTTGAAATCCTCAGTCGAGTAGGAACTGTGGCCTATAGATTCCCTTTACCGCCAAGTATGTCACGTGTTCATAATGTTTTTTCACGTATCGATGTTACGTAAATATGTGGACGACCCGAACCACATTATTGAATTAGAACCAGATGAGATAGCGGAAGATTTAACGTATGAGGTGATACCTGTTAAAATCTTGGATAAGAAGGATCATATTCAACACTCAAAGGTTATACCTCAAGAGTTAGAATATGACGAGGTATCCTCAGCTTTTCGGCATACCAGGTACGTACGTAAATTTCGAGGGCAAAATTTCATAAGGAGGGGAGATTGTAAGACCTCGAATTTTATGAAATGAAAGTATTCAATTTTCTTATAATTATTATTCTATTTAGTAAATGGTTAAATTGATAAAAGGTTAAAGTTAAGGGTGATATGCGAAAATTTTGCAAAGTAAGCAAGTTGTCATAAAATATTCGTTTGGTCGGGGAATATCCGTACGACGACACAATCATTAGTGGACCCCACAATGGAAGTATTATCGTAGTTAGAAAATGATAGAAATATCTTTTTATAAAAATAACGACGAAAGTGTTACTGTTAAACTGTTAAAATATCCGGTGGTAAAAATACAGTAATACGCGTGGTTGCATAGTAGCACACGGTATTGTACAGTATCTTTGATTATTGATGCTTACGTGAGAAGTCACTCAGTTATACTCAATTATTGCTACAATAATTGTTGCATAATATCTCTCATATTATTGATTCAATTATTATCACAGTATCATCTCCATAATATTTTATATTATTAAATCAATAATTGAGACGACAAAGTTATTCATATTATTATTTGCAATATTGACGATGTCTAGAAAGTTCTGTCGAGGAAAAGGGTTTGGTCACCTAATTGCGAGCCAATAGGGAGAAATTCTTATCAGAAAGCCCCCTCTTTCCTAGGAATGATCTGGTTGTTAAATATTATGAGTTATAATATTAATGATGAAAAAGTTCGTGTAGATTAAAGATGAAATTTTTGATTAAAAAATATTTCCATTGTGTTGGGATTATTTATGTTAGTGGAAATCAACATTTATTTCGATAATAATTAATTTCTGGAGGTTAAATTGACCAATCGGGTAATTAATCGGATAAATGAGCAATTAATTACTATTAGTTCACATGCATATAACTATTTGCTCACATGAATGGAACTATTGGTTCACATGCATTACTATTAAGGGAGGTGGTGCAAGATTCATAATACTTGCAAGACTAAATTAAAAATAGAGGAAAAGATGAAGGTACTATACTGTAATAATTCGAGCCCCAAAACGTGCAATTATAAAAACTATGTTTTCCTATAAATAGAAGCTCATTCTTCTTTCATTCTCACCAATTTACTAAGACTCACAAGAGCAATTATAGAGAGAGAAGCTATAGAGAGGAAGAAGAAGAGTATTCTGCTGCTTCACTATTCCAGTATCCAGTCTTATTCTAAGGTAAGGGGTATTATTTCTTTTGTATTCGTAAGGGATATTATTTTTATTCAATATTCATATGAAATAATATTTTCTTCCATGCTCTGTAGTATATAAGTAATATTATTTCGTTTCGTATCCCTAATTCTACACTCATTTTGTTGAAGTATTACTTCTATACTCCGTGAAATTAGTAGAATATCCTTGATATTTGCGCTTCATCTAGTATCTTTTCATGGAAAAATTATTCTGAGCATTCTTGATAATTATTGATCTTTTCATGCCGGAATACTATTCATGGGGTACTATTCACGAAGTACTATTCATGGGGTACTATTCACAAGGTACTATTCTTGAAGTACTATTCATGAAGTACAATTCACGGGGTACTATTCACTCAGATACTATTCACCCCGAGTACTTTTCATGAAAAAAATTGATTTCTTTTCTGATATAATATTATTCTTGAATTTTACTCCACAAAGCAGTATCATGTTGACAATTTGGATATTTTTAAAACTCTGGATAAATTTAAATTCTTTAATATTTATCCTTGATTTCGTTTGATTAATGCTTATATCATTGTCATCATCATCATGCTTATATTGTGATGAAAGTCATCTTTGGCTTACGTGTATAGATAGACTGTTGGTTGGTATGATTATGACCAGTGATCATTCAGTATTTAATCATGACATGTAATGTTACAAGTGATGTGGATTATTGAGCTGAGTCTCAGCAACAGTTGTTGGTATGATCATGACCATGCGTTCTCTTCGGCCAAGGGTGCACAGATGAATTGTTGTTTGGCATGATCATGACCATTGATGAAAACAAGAATATCCTTGGCCCGTAGTGCATGGATAATTCGTGGTCGTGATACTAATGAATATCCTTGGCCCGTAGTGCATGGATAATTCAGTGATGTGGATTATTTATTAAGTTGAGTCTCAACGATAAAATTGATGATAAACTTTTAAATCATAGAAGATAGTAGATATCATGCTCTACTTGACTCTTCTAATAAATTGCTATTTTCACTGCAGTTGTTGATCTAAAACATGTTATCTATTGCATTCTATCAGTTGTTATACTGTTGAAGGCTAAGGATAATTTATTTTCCATTATCTTAGTCATAATATTTTTTACTGGGCTAGTTGAGCTCACCCTTTTTCTTTCATTATTCTCTTCAGGAAATGAGAACATAGCCGGGACTACTCGGAAAAAGGAGTGACGGTTCGAGATGGTGGCTATAGTTGTCCTCACTATTTAGTGTGATAATAAATGTATTGAGGACTCCTTTGAGTTTGAATACTGTCTATTAGATAATATTCGTGTAAAAACTCTCAGCTCATGTTGTATAATTAAGTTTGTATTTGTATTTAGTACCATGTATTTGGCGACTCAAGATGGATGAAGTATACCTATTTTGGGGGCGTCACAGTCAACCTTAAAGAAGAAAGCCATAATCCTCTTCATAACCACATACAGAAAGCATTCCCAAAACACCAAAGGGTAGGGGATACAAAGATCAACGATCCATTCTGAAAGATCCTGAGACATCTCAATGTCCATCCATCAAGGAGGAGTTCAGAATACATCAAGATCACAAGCCCTGGAGAACAGGCAACTATCAAGCAAGTAACAAGACATAACTAAAAGGGAAGTGAATCAAAACATATTTCCTTGCCATATAATACTGTTTGATATATACAATGTGTCCTGTACATGACAAAAATGGCTAAGCTAGGCTATGCAGGAAAATCAAAGCTAATCTACAAACCAGTGGATAAGTGAGCCATCAAGTCTAACATGGTATCCCTCTTAGAAGATGGGGGTAACTCTATGAGCTCCTGCCCAAGGGTATCTACATGAGCCAAGAGATCTACAGTCATCTGCATGGTGACACTATGTTCATCAATGAATGTACTCATCTTTGCAATGATACCAACAGTATGAGATCTCAATGTAGTATTATCTCTCTCAACTAGAGTGGCATCTCTACCAGAAAGCACTATCAACATCAAGGACCTAGCTTGATCCCTCTCAAATGTCATCAGATGCAGACTCTGCTCTAAATACTCTATAGAATGTGGAGTCACAACAACATGAATACTGGGGAAATCAACCAGAGCTACTGTCAACTCAACAAACCGCTCATCCTCAGTGGGAGAATCAAGGTCCTCCATAGGCTCCCCACTGTCAAAATTAATCTCCGGCTATGAGGATACAACCCTAGTCGATGTAATCTCTACCTCCAACTATGCATAATACTTTGTAGAACGGCCTGGATGGCTAGTAGTAAAATCAACCATCTCACATTGGGCCCAACAGGCATAAATTCTGGACAAATCCTCTTTTGATAGAAGTCGAGATGACAAACGTTGACCCAATGCCCCGTCAAAGGGATGAACCTCCTGAAATTGGTCAAACTGTGCCATCACATCTAGTGGGTGATATGTGACCAAGCCCTTCAAACCAGCCAGGGAAAGATAATCCATGTCAGATTCATGAGTGATAAAGCTTTAAGGAGAGCTGAGCCCTGAATACGATTGAATATCAAACGAATCCTCGATCCCAGATAAGAAAATTGACCAAGAAGTAGGACATGGCTATCTCATGGGAAAAAGGAGTAGGACATGGCTATCTCATGGGAAAAATAATACCCATGGCGTTGGAAAGTGTCAATCGGTTTCAAGTGTGTCATGAACCACACGCACAATAAGACCGAGCTGCCTGTAAATACCCCTGCAGGTAGGCCTGGCAAAATATGGTTATGGGTTGGTTTTGGTTTTTAAAATATGGTTATGGTTCCATTTAAGAACTAAAACCATATTAACCATTTTTAATATGGGTTGTGTGGGTTGGAACTATATGGTTATGGTTCAAAACCATATTAACCATTTTAAGATATTTTGACTTTTAAAATAGAACTTTTGAAAAATGAAATTGTGACTGTCACAATTAAATTAATTAGTTAATAATATGATATAACAATTATTAATATAAATAATAAAATGCTAAAAAAATATACTAATAAAATTTTAAATTGAAATTATTAATACCCTTCCATATTTAAATAATTTTTCACAAGACTTAATAAACGGGACCTACAATTTATGTGACTGAGATATTGTGAAAATATTAATTTTCTTTGTGTAAATAAAAATTTCCTAATATTAATGTTGTTTTTCCCTATATATATTCATAAACAATTTTGTTAATGCAACACTAGTCTCATATCGTAACATATGAAAATTGAAATATTTAAATATGTATATAAATACTCAAATTATTATTATTAATATTTTTAGTCATATGAATCTAATCAAGGGCGTCAGACTATATGGTAGTACTATTCGGTTCTGTAATTTGTAGATATTCACATATTCTTTGTATAAAATACTTATAATAATTTGAACACCAAATTAGAAATACTCCACTCCACCATCGGGGTGCCTCGTATACCCAGTAAATAGTCCAATGACATTGATCTGGGTCGCCATTCTTGTGGACTAGTCCAATTTTTGATTTGGATCAGAATGGAATATGGGTTGAAAAATGGTTAACCGGTTCAGAACTATATTTGTTTTAAAAAATATGGGTCCAAACTTTAACCAACCTGAATAAATAAAAATGGTTAACCAACCCATTTGGTTCCAGTTAATATGGTTTGACCCAATAGTTAACTAACTATATTGTCAGGTATACCTGTAGGATGGGTGTGGCAATACGTGGCCTACCTCAAGGTCTCTGCCAGAATCATCGATAAAATGGTATGTCCCTCCCGGAGAGCCCGCACTGCCATAATCAAGCTGATGTCTAAGTGGTCCATGTCAATGGCATGTACAGATAAGCCACCATGCATATCAAGAGTACATCTACTCTGGCAACATGCCAATCATCCTCCAAAGTGGTGAAATCCCCGGAGTGCCGATGATAACTATCTAAAGATCCAAATTTGTCTATCATAAAATTCATGGACACTACATGCCCTGAGGAGATCTCATCCAGGGCGACTCTGCGCCTCAAACATGTGAGGGACATAAACTGATGGCTCATGTTGCCGACATCCATCCGAGCGCAAGGCCTATCCAGCGGCAAATCTGTTAGACGCTCATTCTCCTCCAAGGTAGGAGTCAACTCATGGGTCTCAAACTGGAACACCTGCCTATCCGGTACCCAATGCTCCAGCATGCCTTCTACAAAGTCCAATGGAACCTGGAATGTCAAGAGGGTCATAGAGTGATGCATCAGCTGATCAACTGTCGCCCGATCTAGGGATGATAGACTATCATACCACAATCTCAGTGAAGATATCGCCAATACTGGTGGGGTATGCTCTATCCGGCTAACTGTCGATGAAGACATCTGTAGGGTCGTGTCATAAGACTATCCATGGGTCAATGTTAAACTCATCACTGGAAATGTATGTCCATAAACATAATGCATAAATGATAAACAATAGATGACAATATGATGTAGGGAATGGAAACAATATACATACATTCCTAAGTACATCATCATCTAAATACATCATCTCTGTATACAGCTGGAAAATACAAGAAAATGGGGCACAGCCGCCCAACGACTAACAGAGGCCTATCAAAAGATATAACGAGAATGGGGCACAGCCGCCCAATATCTAACAGAGGCCTATCAAAAGATATAGCGAGAAATACATCAGAAGAAGTCAATAGTGTTGATGTCTACATCATCCAACCTATCCATCTGATGTAACTCCTCCTGAGTCACTAAATCTTTGCCAGTAGGGATATCAGGCTGATACAACGGAGGATCTGCGCCGGTAAAACCATCTGAATATGGGCCACTTGAAAGGCCAGCCCCAGAGTTGGAAGGATCAAAAGAATCCACCTCAGAAGGATCTCTGCCCAAATACCGGATGAAAAAATGTGATCGGTCTAACTGTTGGGTCAAACTATCAATCTACGTCAGATGAGTAGGCTCTCGGACGCAAGCAATCCAATCCGCCATCATGACGGAGCCAGGAACCATATACCCCATAAACTGTGTGGCGCGGGTCTAGGCTCCAATGGTGCGAGGGAACCACCAGCGGTAGAATGCTTCCTGAGTGAACGGTCCCTCTGACAAAGTGAAGCCGTCAATTGCCAACAACGGGACATCAGCGATCGGTGGCTGCGACACATGTCAATAACATCTGGCAAAAGGACAGGTCGATATACGAATCTCCCACGTGGTGCTCTTGATAGCACGCTCTCCTAAATAGAGCTCTCATCCTCCATCTATGGAGAAAGGAATCCGACGGGTGGACATCACATACTCGACACCAGTCGGGAAACCACCCTTAAAGCCAACTGTCAAGTGGTAATCAGAGTAGGGAACCCATGTAATGACATCAACTGTCAACAACTCCAACTGTAGGCGAGAATGGGTGAAACCCTCAGCTACAGAAACCTCCACCAATGTTGAATGATGTCATCGCCATCCCCATAGATAGGTGTCTAAACCTAATAGGCTAATGGGAAGCAAAGATGGGAGCCTCTCATAGGCCCAAAATTGCCAATACAAGATCAAATATATGCGGTTAGTCAACACACTTAACCCGAACAAGGGAAATCAAAAGAGAAATACTCACCAGCAAGAATGGGTAAAATCCTAGCCAAGCCTTCGTTAAGCCCTGTGAGCGCAAATGCATTCCCCTAAGGAAACATGCAAAGGTATAGGAGACCCAATCAAACTCTCCAATATGGTCCACCTCCCGTGTGGCGCTGACTAAAGCCAACGACATCGTGGAAGAGTTATCCGCCAGGAAACAACCCCTGAGGATGATCAGGAATAATCGCCGAAGAATGTGATCCCTAACTCTCCTATCATCGGGTAATGGCTCAGTCAAAGCCCCATTCACGGCATTTACACTCAAAGGACCAGTGCAGACTGTCCTACCTTTGAGCGTCGTTGCTTGGACTCCTAGCAAGGATCTGACAATAGTAGGGGAAATGTCAGTCACACAAGGCACTAGCACCCCGGAAAACTCCATACCGGTGATAAACCTCCAATCCATTGCCGTCATCATCACCTCATAATCCAGTAAATAGAGAGACTTAGTTTGGTGAAACTAGCGCTCAGACAAAGCCTTGAGGTAACCCCAGGGACAACGGAGGGGGAGGATGGAAATGAACGCCTCAAAACCCAAAAAATGCACAATCTCTCGGTACTCTGGGTGAAGAGTCTTGTATAGAGAATGTATGCTGAACCAGTTCCCTCGAGACTGCGTAAAGCTGGGAACCTACATCACAGTGCAAATCAACATCAGAATCATTGCTCCTTATTAATAGGAAAAAGGAAGATCAAACACAACTTTTACCTCGTTAGCATTCAAATAGATCGAGGGTGGCGACTCAAATCATCCAGAAGCTCTGGAATCGTCACATTTACGGTTGGAAGATCCCTGCAGGGAATAGAAGTAACAGGAATAGGATCCGAAACTGGTACATCCTCCTCCTCGTCCTCAACATCTGGTACCTCAACCCGGATAGGACGAATCACTGACTCCATCAACTGACGAGGTTGTCGGGCTGGGCGAGGCCGAAGAACATCAGAAGCTCTCCTCCTAACACCTAAAGAGGTCCTATGGGAGCTACTCGGCTGGTCTGTATCCATATATCTGGACAAAAGTCTCCAAATCACCTCAAAAAGGGTGTGGTAAATTCTAACCTGGAGCTCATTAAATGCATTTTACATCTATATGCATGAATGCATTACTTTAACATACATCTATAGTAGAGTTAAAAATGCAAGTTCATTCAATGCCTAAACTCGTGAAAAAATTTTGCCCGAGTCTCCTTTGAAAAAAGGACTATCCACAGGTGCGTATATGCATGACTAGATGGCCATTCAATAGCACACCAACTCACAATCATAAACATCCCATATACATGAAAAATATCAAAGTCATAATCCACAGGATTACTTTGCTTTATAACCTTTGCTCATTTGTCCTCAAATAGGATAAGAAATAGCAGAGATAGGTGCCAAATTGACTGTTTCAAAAGTCAATTTTTTCCACATCAATATGTTCATCATTGTTAAATACTAACATTTACTATATTGAATATTTTTTATCAAGTCATATGAGCATGCATATTCACTACTATGTGTTTAGAAGCATTTCATGTGATAACTTACTTTCCAACAGTCAAAACTGGAAAAGAGGACATGCATACGTTACCAGGATAGTGCAGAACACTTGTACGGTGACGGATTTTGCAGAAAATAGCCCGAACTCAGCAGATCTGAAGAAGAACTCTCGGATTCTCTATGTGGTTTCAACTGAAAATGACTTGTGAAAGGGAAAGGCACCTGAAATACCACCCACGGATGGCCGCGGGTGTACATGCGGCTCCCACGGGTCCACCTGCGGCTATCCTAGGTGGTCCCCACCCCCTCTGGCTTGATCAAATTTGAGTTACAAAGGAGGTCCCACAAGCTGAAAAAGTCAAATCAGGAAAAAAGACGCTACACGATTAAGCGAAAAAAGCCTGAAATCCTGATTTTTCAAAGATCAAACTACGGGTCTACATATCAATCATTGGTATTTGCCCAAACACAGGGTTCACAAAGCCAATTATCACAGCTCCTAGAAGCTACCTGTGGAAATACCTCACGAAAGTTCAATGTCGTTAGTCTGATTGTAATTACAATTAAAGCCATGCACCTTATCAGAAGTTCATCCGCCAGCGGAGATTTCATACATATTCAACCGTTGAAGGACATTTCAATGAAGGTCAAGCAGCCTTGACATTTTCAATCATTGGTAAGTAAATTAAACGAAGCATCAGAGGTGGTCCGATGATCTCAACCGTTGAAGGAAATTTCAACAAAGGTCAAGCAGCCTTGACGTTTTCAGCTATTGGCAATTAAATCCAGCGAATCATCAAAGGTGGTCCGATGATGTTCAACCGTTGAAGGACATTTCAATAAATTACAATCAGTTTCGCTACAGCACCCGCTGCTCTAGCTAATTGTCCACCCTTTCCACGTGTGATTTCTATGTTATGTATGGTCGTGCCTAAGGGCATATCGGTTGAAGTAGATTCTTCTTTTGATCAATCAAAACCCTTCCCAAAGCTGTCTGAAGCTTCTTCCAAAGCATACGGCTTTACGGATGTAGATGATATCTATACAGATGGATCTTATATATCCTACAATGAAGTACCACATGGGTGGATATATAGGAATGACTACTTTACCCGAGATCACTACTTGCTCAACCTTGCTTGTAAGAAAGAAATGCGTAAACAACTTGCTCTCAAGTATATCGCATGAAAGGCGGAACGATTAAGCGAAGTGAACAGGCAAGGCAATCATCCAATCTCTTCTTTTTATTTCCCTATGTTGCTTCGACCTTTTCTAAAAAGCCAAGAAAGTTACCCAACAAAGTAAAGGACTTCGTCTTAGTCTACTTTCAGGTCATTGAAGAGTTCGTCCTTTAAGTCATTTGTAAAATCTCGTCCAATAACTAAAATAAGTAATAAGTTTATATTCCAACACGGAACGAAAAGGACAATATACAGGATGGGTAGAAAGAGTTGTGATACTTGGCTCGATCCAGAGAAATTCCAGGATAGAAAAGAATATACCAATCCTAAGGATTCATCAGATTAATTGTGGATTCAACACACCAATAGAAACGTTTGAGTTGTTTAGTCTTAGATTTTGTATATTCTTCTATATCTAGATAAGTATGTATAAGGTCAAGCAGCCTTGACATTTTTAGTCGTTGGCAAATAAATCCAACGAAGCATCGGAGATGATCTGATGATGGTAGTCGTTGAAGGACATTTCAACGAAGGCCAGGCAGCCTTGACAACATAAATTGTTGGTAGTAACTCCAACAAAGTGCTGGAAAGACCTGGCGATGCAACCCATGGAAAACCATCCTCATCGGGGAGGACCGATGATGAAATCTGTTATACAGTCAGCGATCTAAGCACAATTCCCCAGGAGTCTCTCGCACATAAGAAGAACATCTTCGGTGGAAAGCATGCAATGAGGATTAAGGACTTTGGTGATAACCCCAATGTCAACATCCTCTGGTCTTACCCATGGAGCAACCTCCATTTCATCCATTCCATACACTTCATACAACATTTGCATCATGCTGCATTACATTGCATCATGATTATCTTGTTTCATTTCAAGTGTCTATCAATTTTTATCTTATCCATGTCATTACACTGCATGAATATGATAAAGAGGGGAATCTGTAGACATTCGAAATTTTGCATTCCTGTTACTAACCTTGCAGGAGGGCAAAATAGTCTTCCAGAGATAACCCTGGAAGAAAAATCAGCTCAATCTTAGAGACAACCCCGAGATATTCAGTTGCAATCCCGGAGACACCCCTCGGGAGATTCAGTTCCAACCTCGGAGATAACCCCGAGGGATACAATTCCAGTTCCGGAGATAACCCCGGAAAAGTTAGTTTCAGCCTCAGAGACAACCCTGAGGCACTCAGTTTCAACCCCGGAGATAACCCCGGGAGGTCAAGCATAACTCAGAGACAACCCTGAGGACATTCAGCATCCACAACAGCCCAATCTCAGAGATAACCCTGAGTAACGACTGCTACATCTACACAAAGCTGGAGATAACCTCGGTAAGGGTCAAAATCATCATTTTCCACTTCGATTCTACATTCGCGTCGTCTCAACATCATTTTAACCCACATTTCATACAGAAGTGTCCCACAAGAACCATAGCTCAAATCTCAAGTGACTACTACACAAGACAGCACACCGGATAGAATTTGAAGATTTGAAGATCTGGTTATGAATCCATCTTCCCGGCTTCGTACAACCTCTAATCCCATGTCATTGTGTAGCTCTCGACAATAGCATTCTGGAAAGGAAACAAGCCTCAATCGTATGCCCGAATTAAAAGTTATGAAGGTTTGAGCGGACATCGCGTTACATAAATGTACGTACTTCGAGACAACAGGACCTGTAGAGCCCGGGGCACCCTGGGCAGCCGTATGTAGAACCGCGGCTCCCCGGTCTATAAATATGAGCCTTGGGCAGCTTCGTTAAAAAAAGAAAATAGAAAAAGAAGAGAAAACTCTGTCCATTTCAGCCTATAAACACTTCTAGAGTGCTCTAAACTGAGTGATTCTTCTTTCTAAACACTTGTAAGATCGTGTTTTGCTACATACTAAAATTTAACCAGTGGAAACTGAGTTTTCAGGTGTCAAAAGCTATCTGAAGTCTTCTTGGCAGCCCATTATAAGATATTTCAGAATTTTAAGCTTTTTATCACTTTTGTGTGTGTGTGTGTATATATATATATATATATATATATATATATATATATATATCTGACTGCGTTCAAGGCATCCAACTTAAATAAAGAATCCAAATTTAAAAAGAGCATTCTATTTAAAAAAAGCCGACTTTTTAAAATCTTAGGTGGGACCCAACTAATCTGCTTTTGCACATTCATAAATATTGCTTTTGCAACGTGAGATTTAATATTTGCAGGAGCATTTCATATGGTTTTTGCATTTGTTTTTCCTTTTTTCCCCGCAATCCGCATGATCTAGTAAGTGCTCATTCACATGGTTGTCACAATATTTTGTCTCCAATAATAATAATAATAATAATAATAATAATAATAATAATAATAATAATAATAATAATAATAATAATAAGCTATTTTTTAATAATAATAATAAGCTATTTTTTAATAATAATAATAAGCTATTCCATGTCTAGTGCTATAGATTCGCCAATAATAATAATAATAAGCTATTTTTTAAATAATAATAATAATTTCAAAAAAAGTGATTTATTCCCAATCAAGTGCATACATCACAAGTACATACAATTTTCACGAAAGCCCATGTCCAGCAAATGTAGAAAATGTCAAATACTCTAGAGACATGAAAAGTACAAGAATGGAAAAAATATGCCAGTCATTAGCTTTTCTCCAATTGTTGACAAGGTCTTGCTAAATTCTAATGTTAAAAAAACACTCTAAAAAGAGAAAGGTTTAGAATCAAAAAACATAGCAGCACCTAGCAGCACAGAGTCCATAGCACATAACAGCAGCACATAGTCCATAACACATAGCAGCACTTCACACACAGCTCTAACATTATCATCAGGTTAGACAGCAGCACAACACATAGCACTGCACACACAGCAGCAGCAGCCAGCACACAGTCATTCCACCAAACTCCCACCTGCATATGAAACCCAAAATAGATAGCAGTCAACCAACTGCAGCAACATACAGAACATAAGTCACAGAACTGTCCCCATTATGCAAAGAATGTAAACTACAGTAGAAAAATAAAACCATAACAGTCTTCCCTAAACAACTGTCCCCATAAACAGACAGCAAAATACAGTCCCCCAGCAACAAGTTCAAACAAGTTCAAATTAGACAGCAAAATACAGTCCCCCATTCATTGTACATGTCATCCATTATATTTATGTGACGCCCCCAAAATAGGTATACAACACCCATTCCGAGTTAATCACAAAATACGTGGATGCAAAACAACTACAACTTTATTAATACAACATAAAAGCATGAGTTTAAATACAAATATTGTCATCTAGACAATATCCACACTCAAATAAGTCCTCATTATAATTTTTGATACATTATTATACAAAAATGGTGAGGACTACTAAAACCACTACTAGAACCACTTCTAGAACCATCATTCCACACCCCGACTAGTACTCGCTACATTCTAAGCCTCCCGAGAAGAAAAAAATGGAACAAAAGGAAAAGGGTGAGCTCAACTAGGCCGATAAAGAATATTATGACTAAGATAACATAGAACAAATTATCGTTAGTCTTCAACAGGGAAAATTTAATAGAATACAATAGACAACCGGTTTTAAATCAATCTTGGCAGTGAAATAATAATTCATTAGAAGAGTTAAGTAGAGAATGCAAACTACTATTTTCTATATATGAATTTAAAAGTTCATCGTCGATATTTTATCCTGTATAACATCAATCAATATATATACGGAATTAAATATTTATCTTTTTCTACAGCCAAAGATATTCATCGATTAATCATGTTCATCTAAACACTTGTTCATCTTTGCACTACTGGGCCAAAGATATTCATCGAAAAATCATTCATCTTTGCACTACATGCCAAAGATATTCAATAATATCATCATTTAGACCGAGGATGATGAAAAATATTTTAAAGAAAAGCGAATCGATGAAACAAAAGAATAAATATTAAGGATTCGTACTTTAAACAATCCAAGTTCAAAAATACTTCATAAATAATCAGAGTGGAGTAAAATTCAAGAATGATCAAAACATAGATACAATCAAAGCTAGTATCCATAATAGATATTTTTGGACGAAAAATGAAAATTTAATTTTTACGTGAAACGATTAATAAATGATAAATGAATAGTGTCATATACGTGAATAGTGTCGTATACGTGAATAGTAACTCCGACACCAAAAGATAGAAATTCTACAAAAAAAATCATCATGCTTTGTGAATAGTAACTCATGAATAGTAACCCCAACATGAAAAAGTTCCAAATTTGATAAAAAGTTCCAACCAATATTTTGGCATAATTATATTGAAGAAATAATATCACTTACGAAGAAAATAACATCCCTTACCTCGAAAGAATAGTACTTCTAGTTGAAACACCGAATATAAGCTATGACTTGAACTTGCACCGTATAGCAACACTCAAAGTATCAAAATACTCACAAGAATACACTCAATATATCGAGAGAGAAAGAGAGAGAATATTTCAGTTTCTGGTGTGATTTTCAATTCTAACCTAAGCACCCTATTTATAGGAAAATGCTTAGAACACCAAAGCAGAAAATTTAATAAATTAATAATATAATTTTCTTAATTTCCTTAGCACACCATGAATATATTATTAAAATAATATATTTAAATGAATTATTTTATCAGAAAAAGATAAAATATTAATTTTCAACAATTGTCACATTAAAAATTTTCTCCATCTATATCCACATAAAATTAATATTTTCCTCATCATATAAATTAATAATTAATTATTCATAAATAATATTACGAGAATCACAATCTGAAAAACCGTGCAATTCCGGAAAGAGGGGCTTTCCAATAAGGATTTCTCCTTCTTCACAGCAATTAGGTGACCAAACCTCTCCTTAGATAGAACTTTCTAGACATTGCCAATAATGTTATCTAATAATATTATTCGAGATAATATGAATTATTGCTTCGATAATGAAAAATCTTGTGTAGTGACAATTATTGAAACAACGGTAATATAGAATATCAATGCAACAATTATTGAATCAATAAAATAAAATCTTGAATAAAGAATTATCGTAACAATTATTGAGTAGTGCCTTCTTACGTAAGAATCAATAATTGGTACAATCTGCGTGTCTTAATGTGCAACAACGCCAGATTCATCGTGTTTTAACCACCGGGTATTTCAACAAGATTAATTGGTAACAACTACGCCATTATTTATAAACAACTTATACTTGTCGTTTTCTTCATCCAATCGCTTTTTTAATTATGGGGCTCACACAAGGTTACGCGCCATCGTCATTTAATATTCTCCGAAAAAATGAAGAATATTCCATGACCAAACGAATATTCTCCGATAAAAATGAATATTTTATAACCACTTGCTTATTTGAGATATTTCCGCATTTTACCCATAATTAACCACATTAATCAAATCAACCCTTACTATTTCAAAATAATAAATAGAGGAAATTCCATTATATATATAAAAAAAAATTGTGGTCTTACAATTTACACCTGGACAAACATAAATTTACTTGAACTTATGAAATCACCAATTAAAAAAATTATAAATAATAACTATATTGCTGGAATTTACTTGACAAACAGAAATTTACTTGTAATGTGCCCACTGAACAATGTGTCCAATTTAACAATAACCTATTTTTTCCTAATTATGTGAGGCATAAAAAAATACAAATATAAATTAACTTGCAGCTTGAATTTAATGTTAACTAGACATGTTTGGAAATTTTACTGTCTTTGGCTTCATTAACTAATGTTACATTTTCCATAATCTGTTGGAAAACACCTCTGTAAACCAAAACTAAAAATAATAGGGACTCTTTCAAATTCAGAAGTCCGAGCATATAAAAAAAATAAAATAGCAATCTATATAGTTTGTTGTTAAATGTTGTGGAAGCAACTTAAGATAGATTTCCCAGACCAATACACTAGACCAAATGTATAATAAACTGCAAAAGTACCAAATTGCAAGCCCTTACCGATTCGAACTGATGAGATGAAGGAAATTGATTTTCTAGGGCTTTCTCTCTTGGAGCAATATCGCGTTTCTAGGGCTTCGTTCCCTCAGTTGCAGCAATCGCGATGGAGAAGGGTTTCGTTCCCTGAGTTGAAGGGCTTCGCGATGGAGAAGGGCTTCGATTTTATGAGGGCTCTTGAAATCGATTTTGCAGTGAGGGAAGGAACTCGTTCGATTTTTCAAGCGAGAGCCAAGTCTGAGTCTTAGTATTATGGTAGTGAGGCTGAGATTTTAAAAATTTTTTTTTAAGCAGAATGCTCTTTAAAATTTGGATTGTTATTTAAAATTTGGATGCCCTTGAGCGGGTCAGATATATATATACTAACGTTGAGAGTCGCGTTGTATGGGTATGCAGGATCACGATCCATGGTTTTTATTGCTTTTATATATATATATATATATATATATATATATATATATATATATATATATATATATATATATTATCGAAATATGCTTCAATTGAGCTGAATATAATATTCTAACATTTACTACTTTTGTATATATATATAAATATATATATATATATATATATATATATATATATATATATATCATCAAACTCTATTTGATTGAGCACGGATTTACATCTAGAGTGTTTCTTTGCTTTTATATATATATATTATCAAACTTTGTTCGATTGAGCATGGGTGTGATATCCTATGCGTTTACAACTTATATATATATATATATATATATATATATATATATATATATATATATATATATATATATATATATATATATATATATATGTACAACAAGAGATCGGTCAAGAAAGTGGGACACGATCAAAAACAGACCAATTTTTTATTTTTATTTTACTTTTTTTAAAACAACTAAAAAAATATTTAATATTTTATGGAACTGAAATTTTTCATAATCTGATGTTTTGGGCGTGATTTGGATACCTATACCAAAAATATATATACGATGCCTTGCATGCATATGCATACATATTTTGTTATATGTATCCAAATCACACCTTTCTAATGTATTATGTAAAAATTCAAGTTCCATATTTATTTTTTTTTTTTTAAAAAAAACAAAAAAAGGTCCGAATTTTGAGTGCAGTCAAGAGTCCGGACACGATCAACCTCTATTTATGTATATGTATATATTTACCTTTCAAGTCACATGCGAATTTACTTATTGGCGGTTGATCGTTCATATATATATATATATATATATATATATATATATATATATATATATATACAACCGAAATAAAACCACGAATGAGAAATCAAGGGCATACACACGTAACACGACTCTCACTTTGACCGGTTCATGGTGACTAAACTAGAACCGTTGAAGCTGGAATGGTTTAGATTTACTCAAATCTAGTTCTTTTTCTAGCTTTTATCAACCTGCAGGCTAGATTTTCCTAAATCTGATTATTTCTCACTTTAATCGGTTCATGGTGACTAAACTGAAACCGTTGAAGCTGGAATGCTTAGATTTACTCAAATCTAGTTCGTTTTCTAGCTTTTGTATATATTGCTTTGTCATATGAGCCTAGGAATCATGTAATCACAGATTCAGCTCCTGAATCTTATTTGGTTCCCGTGATGGACATTTTCAGCAGCAGCCAGCTCGTAAATTATTCACAGTGTCTGAATTTCCTTAGATGGCTATCATGCCCACAAGGAGTTCGGCACTGCTATATATCTTATTTTCTCGAAGATGCTTCGCATCTCGAAAAAAAAAGCAATCAAGTTGAACACATAATAAAATGGAAGTATCAAAGACCTCAATTATTATTGAGCACAAGGGTTTGAAAAACCTGTTTTACAAAATATCATTGTTATATCTTGTTAAAATCAAACTTTTACAAAAGTCAAACCCTTTGTATATAGGTGCGAACGAGATAGCGCTACTTCCAAATAACTACACATAGACCTACACACACAAACAGATAAAAGTATAATGAAAAGTGGCGGTAATTAGACTTGGAAAACGGGCGGGCCAAGCCCAAACAGTAGAAACGAGTGGCGAAATTTGGGCAAAAAAAAAAAGCGGCTAAAAGGCCGGGTTTTTTGAGGCTAAAATTCTGCAGCCCAAAGCCCGGCCTGCGACGGGTGAGCTAGGACTAATTTAGGCCTATTTTATGCTCTCTTTTTGGTTTGGCCCAAACGGGCCGGGCGGGTGGCGGGCCAGGCCAAAAATGGGCGGGTCAAAAACGCTCGGGTTTTAGTGGGCTAAAATTATGTGGCAAGCTTGGGCCAGGTGGCGGCGGCGGCCAAGTGGATGAGGCGGCCGACCCATGAGGTTTGGGCCATGTTTTGCCAAGTCTAGCGGTAATTGTGTTATCACGGAAGTCGGGGGGTGCCTAACACCTTCCCTCCGCTTAATCAAGCCCCCTGACCTTAACGAATTTTAATTTTACAGACCAGTTAAACAATGTCACATCATTAGGTCTTTGTGCAAACCTTTTCTCGGTTAAGTTAGTGGAACCATTTAAAAATAACCAACTAGCGACTCTTACAGTTAAATCGTCGACATACACAAGTCGGACCTTTTCAAACTTGTTTTTTCAAACAAATCTCACCTAACATGAGAACACCAAAAAATAAGAATAGAAAGGGACAAGTAAAAATCTCAACGTCGACACAGCAGTTATATTTGGTGGAACTTTGGCTTAAAGTAGGCATCAAGAATCTGCACAGTTTTGAGCGATCATCTATTACTATGGTCTCACACAAAGAGACATAAAGAAGAAACAAGTTTTCCACAACGGATTCACTTAAGTTAGAATTGTAGATGAGACCTTTAACAAGCTTCCAGTAACAGATGAAATAAACTCAATACATCAGTACCTCAGTTTTAACCACCATACTAAGTCTTCATCACAATTCCAATTCCATATAACATTAGGGTTAGTGCTGAGTTTTTTTGGTATTTCAATTTTGTCATATAGGTGGCTGTTGCAATCCAACAGTTAGCAGAATTATTTTTTAGAGTTTTTTAAGCTTTGTTTTACTATATGTGTTATCAATGTAATCTTATTCGGTTGTAAAATTTCCAACAACCAAGTCTTTTGGATTTTGGAGTTTCATTACTTGGTTAATAAAATATTTTGTCTTTTGCTAAAGAAAAGAAAGTGGGATCTAATGTTAAATTTTTTTACCCATTTTTACTAGTATGGAATACATAGGTTCAACCGTTGGTGTCAACTTTTGCATATAATTTGGGCACATAGAATTAATTTATTATTAAATGGCTTGTTTAAATAGGATACGCTCTTCTTTTGAGCATGAAGAAGTACAAGGCTTAATCGGTAGAGTTGAGACATCCTTTTGTATTAGTGTATGTATATATATATATATATTGAAAATGTATATACACAGCTATGTAGTATACAGTCGCGATAGTTTTTTTGGACTATAGTGACGATTCACCCGTCGCTATAGCCCAAAATACTGTCGACATAGGTAATTGTGTACTACACAGCTCTCGTTTAATCTTATTTTTTAGGACTAGTCGTTCAACCTATTTCTTAGGAGTGGTCCTTCAACCTTAAAATTTAGTGTAACACCCCAACTTTTATGAATAAAGATTAATTTTTTTCGAATTATATTTTTCAATATTATGGTGTGGATTTGATATACTGTTATAGTTGTGGGTAATTTTATAAATTTTTCAAAGTAAGCAAGTTGTCATAAAATATTCGATTGGTCGTGGAATATTCGTTTTATCAGGGAATATTCGTACAACGGCACAATCATTGGTGGACCCCACAACAGAATTACTGTCGGAGTTGGAAAATGACAAAAATAGCTTTTTATAAAAATAACGGCAAAAGTTTTATCGTTAACTGTTGAAATACTCGGTGATAAAAGTACAGTAATACGCGTGGTTCCATAGTAGCACACGGTATTGATTATTGATGCTTACGTGAGAAGTCACTCAGTTATACTCAATTATTGCTACAGTAATTGCTGCATAGTATCTCACATTATTGATTCAATTATTGTAACAATTTCATCTGCACAATATTTTATATTATTAAATCAATAATTGAGATGACAAAGTTATTCATATTATTATTTTTATTATTGACAATGTCTAGAAATTTCTGTTGAGGAAAGGGGTTTGGTCACCTAATTGCGCGTCAATAGGGAGATATCCTTATCGGAAAGCCCCATTTTTCCTGGGAATGATCTGGTTGTTAATATTTCAAGTTATATTATTGATGAATAAATGTTGTTAAAAATATTTCCATTGTGTTGTGATTATTAGTGTTTGTCGAAATCGACATTTATTTTGATAATAGTTGATTTCTAGGTGTTAAATTGACCAAACGAGTATTTAATCAGATAAATGAGCAATTAATTGATGTTAGTTCAAATGCATGGAACTATTGGTTCACATGCATGGAACTATTGGTTCACATGCATATACTATTAGGGGAGGTTGTGCAAGATTGATAATACTTGAAAGACTAAATTAAAAATGGAGGCAAAGATGAAGGTACTAAACTGTAATAATTCGAGCCTCTAAACGTGCAATTATCGAAACTGTGTTTTTCTATAAATAAAAGCTCATTTCTTCTTTCATTCTCACCAATTCACTAAGACTCACAAGAGCAACTATAGAGAGAGAAACTATAGAGAGAAAGAAGAAGAGTATTCAACTACTTCACTATTGCAGTATTCAATCTTCTACTAAGGTAAGGGATATTATTTTTGTTCAGTATTCGTAAGAAATAATATTTTCTTCCATACTCTGTAGTATGTGAGTAATATTATTTTGTTTTGTATTCCTAATTCTACACTCATTTTGTTAAAGTATTGCTTCTATACTCCGTGAAATTAGTAGAATATCCTTGAAATTTGCGATTCATCTAGTATCGTTTAACAAGGATATTTTTCTGAACATTCTTGTTAAATTTTAAGCTTTTCATGTCGGAGTACTATTCATGGGTACTATTCATTTATACGGCACTATTTATACGTACGACACTATTTATACGTATGGCACTATTCATATGTATGACACTATTTACGAAGTACTATTCACGGGGTACTATTCACGAAGTACTATTTGATGAGTGGGATTTATACCCATGAATCAGATACTTTATGACTTAAATAGTTGCCTGTTCTCGTAGATTTTATATGGTTTTATATGATTATAGTGTTATTGTTCTTAACCGATGCAATGCAGGGCTTATTAGGTCTTTTCCATGCATTCAGGGGCAAAATGGGCATTTTATATGTAGCCGCGTCGCAGCGCCAAAGCCTAGTCTATTGGCCGCGCCGCAATGCCACCTCCTGGTCCAGCTTAACGTCACCACACTTGCACCGCATGGCGCATATGACCTATATGGACTCTCATTGCGGTATGAAGCTTGGTTTCCTTCTTACACACGTGGCATTGCATATTTTCCACCCATAAATATATTAGTCGTGCCAGCAAAGGCGACCTCTGGTGCTCAGATAGTAAAGGCCTTGGTTTGACCTAGCAAAAGGGGGATACTGATATAAAAGGGAAGAAAGCCTCTGCAAACAATATATCTCATATATCAGAGAATAGAATAAGATAGAATAACTTAGTTGTCTCTTCTCTTTTGTAATTTTCTTTCTCTTTCTTTTAGATTATTTTTGTAAATATAGATTAGGCAGATTAGGGAGAAGTCTGGCATTTCTTTGGAGCATTAAGAGTAGTGAGCTACACGGACTCGAGAGCTTGAAAGGAGCGAAATGCTTGGAGATTGAAGAGCCTTGACATAGTTCTTTCTTATCCATTTATTTCCTCTAATTTTGTAATCCATTAATATTGTCTTTATTGCTACTTGTATTGTGTTCAATAGCTATGAACTGAATATTTGCTCTAAGGTTATAATTGAACTCTTTGTTATTTAAATTGATTGTCTTATCTCTTTGGTTGGCACCATATGATTTGGTTTAATATATTTGTGCTTAATGATTCTCGCTAAGACATTAGTGATGATTTTGGTAATCTATATGATACCGACATGAGGATTGTAGATTTACACCTAAATATATTGGCATGTGATTATGGGTTTCGACTGCATAAGTTGTGCGTAGAATAGACATATATATGTGCGCCACATGCGACCTAATAGAGAACTTATGCTTAAATCCTTATTTTGATTAATTCGCATAGACATGTGTAGGATTGTATCTAGCTTGGACGTTCTTTTATGTTCTATTCCCTTTTGGGTGGATCTGGAGAGGATATGTTTGTGCATACCTCAACAGAGGTGCATAGGCACATGTGTGTTCTAGGTCGACAAATTGTTGTGACCATTAAGACCAAAGAGAGAAGGGTAGCTAGTTTGATGAAGCATAGCACGCCAGGTGTTCGACAGAATGCCTGAGTGGGGTAAAGTTGTAACCTTAGCTTGTATTTCCTTTGATTACCATTCGTTATCCATTTACTTGCTTTGTTAATTAGTTTTAACTAGGTTTATCACACTTCTATTTATTGTTGTTCGAATAAGACTTTAGCGATACAAAATCAATACTTGTTAAATATTAGTATAGTTCTTTGTGGGTACGACATTCTACTTATCACTGTATTACTTGTTAGACCGCGTATACTTGCGCGTGTTTAGTGATCGGTTTTCTGACCAACACTATTCACGGGGGTACTATTCACCCAGGGTACTATTCATGACAAAATTTGATTTCTTTCGGTCCAAATTATTTTTGATACAATATTATTCTTGAATTTTACTCCACAAAGTAGTATCATGTTGACAATTTGGAAATTATTGAATATTGGATAAATTGAATTATAAATCTTTAAAATTTATCCTTGCTTTCATTTAATTGAATTTTTATATCATTGTCATCATCCTCATGCTTATATTATGACGAAAGTCCTCATTGGCCCGTAGTGCATTGATGCACAGTTGATTGGTATGATTATGACCAGGGATTATTCGGTATAGTCATGACCTGTATTGTTACAAATGATGTGGTAAAAAACCTTATTGGCCCGTAGTGAATTGATGGACAGTTGTTGGCATGATCATGACCATTGGTGATAACACGAATATCCTTGGCCCGTAGTGCATGGATAATTCGTGGATGTGATACTAATAAATATCCTGGCCCGTAGTGTATGGATAATTCAGTGATGTGGAATATTTATTGAGCTGAGTCTCAGAAAATTGATGATAAACTTTTTAAATCATAAAAGATAGTAGATATCATGCTCTACTTAACTCTTCTAATGGATTGCTTGTTCCGCTGCAGTTAAACTTGTTGTTTATTGTATTCTATCAGTTTAACACTGTTGAAGGCTAACGATAATTTATTCTGCATTATCTTAGTCATAATATTTCTTACTGGGCTAGTTGAGCTCACCCTTTTATTTTCATTGTTCTCTTCAGGAAATGAGAACGTAGCTGGGACTAGTCGGGGAATGGAGTGACGGTCCGAGATGGTGGTTATAGTAGTCCTCACTATTTTATAAAATAGTATGATAATAATTATAATGAGGACTCCATTTGAGTTTGGATATTGTCTAGAAGACAATATTTGTGTTAAAACTCTCAGCTCATGTTGTATAATAAAGATTGTATTTGTATTTTGTACTAAGTATTTGGCGACCCAAGATGGATGATGTATACCTATTTTGGGGGCGTCACAGTTGGTATCAAAGCTTAGGGATATGATCCTTGGCTAAGATTTGAGGCTAGAACTAGAAGGGGAGAGGCGGGTAATTCCTTCGCTAGTATGACCTACCTAAGTTTATTTGTTATTTAATTGGTCAGTCAGAATATAGGGATATTATGTGGCATGTCAATTAACCCTTGTTTTGTGGCAGTGTTTGAGAATAGCATATGAAAATATTGAGATAAGCAATGAAGCACATAAGACCGTTGAGTCACCAACGATCAATACCCAGGATAATGTGCATCAGGAAGGCAATAATCCTCAGGTAAACAACAACACCGAGAAAATGATGAACGATGGGATGTTCAGAGGCTTTCTGCAATTCATGCAACATCAGGCGAGAGAGGCCCCTATGCAAAATGCAGGTGGAAACACTGACAACTCACGGATGGTCACCGCTAAGAAATTCAAGGAGCTGGGTCCACCGGAGTTTTTTGGGAAAGCCAGAACCACTTAAGGTAGAGACGTGGATAAAGTAAATCACCAAGATATTTGATGTCTTGGGATGCTCCGAGGAGCAAAAGGTTCCCTTTGCCACCTTCATGTTAAGAGGAGAGGCAGATTACGGGTGGGAATCTGTAAAACGTACTCAACCTGTCGCACTAAAGATGTCTTAGGAGAAGTTCCAAGAACTGTTCAACGACAAGTACTTTTCCGAAAGTATTCGTCGCATGAAGAAGATGGAGTTCATCAAGCTATAGCAAAATAATATGACTGTATCGCAGTACGAGGCTAAATTTGCGGAGTTATCCCAGTTTGTATCTCATTTGGTAGATAATTAGGAAAGAATGACGCGAATGTTTGTGTGAGGTTTGAAACCCAAAATATGTCAATACCTCATTTCTCAAAAACTTTGTTTGTATTCAGATATTGTGAATAGGGCTCAGTTATTGGAGCATGATAATGAGTCAACCCAACCAAGAGAGTGCAACCGGCGAATCAATAATACCAGTGGTAGCAGTCATCGAAGTGGCGACAACAAATCTGGAGGGAATCAACATGCTAGAAATGGTAACCACTTCGATGGTAATCATGGCCAAGATAATAGGAAGAGAAGGTTCAATAATGATGGAAAGATAGAAGCACCAGCACCCATTCTCAAGGAAGGAGAATACCACCAATCGTATGCTTCAAATGCGGAGGGGAGGGACACATCAGTCCAAACTGCACGATGCAGTCCAAAACGTGTTATAATTGCGAAAGAGAAGGTCACCTAGCCCGATCTTGTCGTGTAGTGAAGTTAAGTCCAACTGGGATGGAGACACCAAAAGCCGTCCCAGACAAGTCAAAGCCGGTAGTTCAAGGGAGAGCGTTTGTCGTGACCTCCCAAAAAGCGAGGAACCAGAATGAAGTTATCACGGTAAGCTAATCATAAACTCTTACGAAGTTTATACCTTATTTGATATCGGTTCTACCCATTCTTTTATTTCTCCTACTTGCGCTCAACATTTAAATTTAACTTCGGAGAAATTAGACTTTGACTTATCTGTTGAAACTCCGTTGGGGGAAACCTTCATTACATCCACTGTTTATAAATCTTGATTGATTCAAATCGGTACCCGCACATTACATGTCGATCTTATCTCTTTGAAAATACTTGCATTTGATGTAATTTTAGGGATTGATTGGTTAACTACTCATCGTGCTAAAATTAATTATTTTTGTAAGGTTGTTAGCTTTCATATTCCTAACCAACCTATTATGTGAATTCAAGAAACCAAACCACTAAAGTCAATCACTGTCATATCAAGCCATAAAGCTATTCGTTTATTGAAAAATGGATGTCAAGCTTTCTTAGCCCATGTCACAAATTTAAACAAAAATACATCATATTTGAATGATATTTCTATTGTTAATAAATTTCCTGACGTATTCCCTGAATAAATTCTTGGCCTACCCCCAAAATGTGAAATCGAATTTTGTATCGACCTTGAACCTGATACAAAACCTATTTCTAAAGCCCCATATCGAATGGCTCCTATTGAACTTCAAGAGTTAAAAACCCAACTGCAGGAATTGTTAGACATCGATTTCATTCATCCTAGTACGTCTCCTTGGGGTGCTCCTGTTCTATTCGTAAAGAAGAAAGATGGAAGTATGTGACTTTGTATTGATTATCGGGAGTTGAATCATGTCACCATAAAAAATAGATACCAGTTGCCTCACATTGATGACCTGTTTGACCAGTTACAAGGAGTTAAATTCTTTTTAAATATCGATCTTCGTTCCAGATATCACCAGTTAAAGATTAAAACTGATGACATTCCAAAGACTGCTTTTAGAACTCAGTACAGGCATTACGAATTCCTAGTCATGTCTTTTGGATTGACTAATGGTCCTGCTGCCTTCATGGATATGATGAACCGAGTATTCAAGGAATATTTGGATCATTTTGTGGTTGTCTTTATTGATAACATTCTCATTTACTCCAAAAGCCGTGAAGATCATGAGCAACACTTGAGGCTGATACTCCAAAAGCTTCGTGAGAATAAGTTATATGTAAAGTTGAAGAAATGTGAGTTCTGGCTTGAGGAAGTAGCATTCCTTGGGCGCGTGATATCAAATCACGGAATATCTGTTGACCTAGTGAAGATTGAAGCAATTAAAAGTTGGGAGCAACCTAAGTCAGTGACCGAAGTACGTAGCTTTCTGGGCTTAGTTGGTTATTATCAGAGATTCGTGGAAGGATTTTCTCGAATCGCTACTCTGTTAACTCAACTAACTCAAAAAGATACAAAATTCGATTGGAGCGAGAAATGTGAGAAGAGTTTTCAAGAACTCAAGAGGAGACTCATTTCAGAACCTGTTCTGACAATATCATCTGGTTCGGAGGGATTTGTCATCTACAGCGATACTTCAGGCAGAGGGTTAGGATGTGTTCTCATGCAGCATGGGAAAGTCATAGCCTATGCCTCATGACAACTCAAAGAATATGAGAGGAATTATCCTACTCATGATCTAGAGTTGGCAACAATCGTTTTTGCGTTAAAGATCTGGAGGCATTACCTGTATGAGGAGAAGGTGGAAATCTATACAGATCATAAAAGTCTCAAATATTTCTTCACCCAAAAGGAACATAACATGCGACAACGATGTTGGCTCGAGCTGTTAAAAGATTACGATCATGCCATTCAATACCATCCTGGAAAAGCGAATGTGGTAGCTGACGCGTTGAGTAGAAGATCATATGCGGGTACGAGTGCGATATTGTCAACGCAAATGCCCATTTTATATTACTTACAAAGGATGGAGATAGAGTTAAAGACTCCAGGGACCCACGTGATGATGGCAAATATACGAGTAGAACCAACTTTAATCGATAAAGTTAAAGCTGCTCAAGCTACAGACCTGGAGCTGATGTGTATGAGGAAGAAAGTACAAGAAGGTGCTATTCCGGAAGTAAGAATCGATGAAGAGGGAATACTTTGAGTCAACTCCAGACTTTGTGTTCCTAACGACTCTGATTTGAAGTATAAAATCATGATGGAGGCACACAACACACCGTTTACAATCCATCCTAGGAGTACCAAAATGTATTGTGATCTTCGACATACATTTTGGTGGAGCAATATGAAGAGAGAGATAGCGGAGTTTATCTCAAGGTGTCTAATTTGTCAACGAGTCAAGGTGGAGCATCAAGTGTCTAAAGGTCCATTGCAACCACTTGAAATTCTAGAATGGAAGTGGGAGCACATTACCATGGATTTCGTTACTAGTCTTCCCAAAGTTTCTCAAGGCATAGATGCAATTTGGGTCATTGTCGATAGATTAACCAAGTCTGCTCATTTCTTACCTATACGAGAAACTTATTCACTTGAATGTCTTGCTCGTATATACATAAATGAGATTCTAAGACTGCATGGTATGTCAGTATCCATAGTTTCTTATCCAAACCCAAGATTCACTTCACGAATGTGGGTCAGTTTGCAAAAAGCTATGGGCACGGATTTACGATTTAGTTCAGCATATCATCTTCAAACAGATGGGCAGTCGGAGAGGACTATTCAAACTCTTGAAGATCTATTAAGACTCTGTGTCCTTGACTTCAAAGGAAGTTGGGACAAGTTCTTGCCATTGGTGAAATTTTCCTACAACAACAGTTATCAAGCAAGTATAGACATGGCTCCATTCGAGCGTTGTATGGATGCAAGTGTCGTTCTCCAGTATGCTGGGACGAGGTGGGTGAAGCAACGTTGTTAGGACCGGAATTGGTACGCATGACTACGAAAAAGATTCAAACGATCCGAGAACGTATAAATACCTCACAAGATCGACAAAAGAGTTATGTTGATCTTCATCAAAAGGACATGGAATTCAATGTTGGAGATCATGTGTTGTTACGTGTTGCTCCAGGGAAAGGAGTTACAAAATTTGGAAAGAGAGAAAAGATCAATCCTCGATTCATTAGCCCATTTGAAATTCTCGATCGAGTAGGAACTGTGGCCTATAGACTCGCCTTATTGCCAAGTATGTCTCGTGTTCATAACGTTTATCACATATCTATGTTACGTAAATATATGGAAGACCTGAACCACATTATTGAATTAGAACCAGACAAAATAACGGAAGATTTAACGTATGAAGAGGTACCTATTAAAATCTTGGATAAGAAGGAACATATTCTACGCTCCAAGGTTATACCTCAAGTCAAAGTTTTGTGGAGATACCACGATGTTGAGGAAATGACCTGCGAGTTAGAATCTGAAATAAAATCAAGGTATCCTCACCTCTTCGACATACCAGGTTCGTACCCCAATTTCATAAGAAGGGGCACAATATTTTATATTATTAAATCAATATTTGAGATGACAAAGTTATTCATATTATTATTTTCATTATTGACGTGTCTAGAAAGTTCTGTCGAGGAAAGGGGTTTGGTCACCTAATTGCGCGCCAATAGGGAGAAATCCTTATCGGAAAGCCCCCTCTTTTCTAGGAATGATCTGGTTGTTAATATTGCAAGTTATATTATTGATGAATAAATGTTGTTAAAAATATTTCCATTGTGTTGGGATTATTAGTGTTAGTGGAAATCGATATTTATTTCGATAATAGTTGATTTCTAGGTGTTAAATTGACAAAACGGATAATTAATCGGATAAATAAATAATTAATTGATATTAGTTCACATGAAAATAATTATTTGTTCACATGCATGGAACTATTGGTTCACATGCATGTACTATTAGGGGAGGTTGTGCAAGATTGATAATACTTGAAAGACTAAATTAAAAATGAAGGCAAAGATGAAGATACTAAACTATAATAATTTGAGCCTCTAAATGTGCAATTATCGAAACTATGTTTTCCTATAAATAAAAGCTCATTTCTTTTTTTATTCTCACCAATTCACTAAGACTCACAAGAGCAACTATAAAGAGAGAAACTGTAGAGAGAAAGAAGAAGATTATTCTGCCACTTCACTATTGCAGTATCCAGTCTTCTACTAAGGTAAGGGATATTATTTTTGTTCAGTATTCGTAAGAAATAATATTTTCTTCCATACTCTGTAGTATGTGAGTAATATTATTTCGTTTCGTATTCCTAATTTTACACTCATTTTGTTAAAGTATTGTTTCTATACTCTGTAAAATTAGTAGAATATCCTTGAAATTTGTGCTTCATCTAGTATCGTTTCACAAGGATATTTTTCTGAACATTCTTGTTAAATTTTAAGCTTTTCATGCTGTAGTACTATTCATGGGTACTATTCATTTATACGACACTATTTATACGTACGACACTATTCATACGTACGGCACTATTCATATGTATGACATTATTCATGGGGTACTATTCACGAAGTACTATTCACGGGGTACTATTCACCCATGGTACTATTTATGACAAAAATTGATTTCTTTCGGTCCAAATTATTTTTGATACAATATTATTCTTGAATTTTACTCCACAAAGCAGTATCATGTTTACAATTTGGACATTATTGAATATTGGATAAATTAAATTATAAATCTTTAAAATTTATCCTTGCTTTCATTTAATTGAATTTTTATATCATTGTCATCATCTTCATGCTTATATTGTGATGAAAGTCCTCATTGGCCCGTAGTGCATTGATGGACAGTTGATTGGTATGATTATGACCAAGGATTATTCGGTATAATCATGACCTGTTGTAAGACCCCATCTTTTTGAATAAAGATGAATTTTTCTATAATTATCATTTTTGAATATTATGGAATGAATTTAATATAATGTTATAGTTGTGAGTAATATTTATAAATTTTGCAAAGTACGCAAGTTGTTATATAATATTCGATTGGTAGGGGAATATTCGTTTTAACAGGGAATATTCGTACAACGGCAAAATCATTGGTGGACCCCACAACAAAATTATTGTCGGATTGAGAAAACGACAAAATACTTTATGAAAATAACGGTGGAAGTTTTACCATTAACTGTTGAAACACACGGTGTTAAAAGTATAGTAATGTCTGGCGTGCATAAAGATGCACACCGTATTGATTATTGATGCTTACGTGAGAAGTCACTCAGTTTTGTTTAATTATTGCCACAATATTTGTTGTAAAATTTGGCGTATTATTTGGACCCCCATTTATCTATTTTTTTCAAAATAACCGGTAGTAGGTTATTCATTATATATATATATATACGTATGACATGAATGTTGTGGGGGGGAGAAATAATGTTGTCGATGGTGATTATTATATATATATATATATATATATATATATATATATGAATTGATTTGAAAAAATTGGCAGGGAGTACAATTATTATGATTATTATATTTATATATATGTTATAGTTAAATGTTTGGCAGGCGGTGTTCACGGGGTTCATAACCCGTGACTAATGTTATATATATATATATATATATATATATATATATATATATATATATATATATATATATATATATTGGAAAGCTTGAGAGCATAATCCTTAAATAACATAACGCCTTAAATAGCATAATTTTATCAAAACGACGTAGTTTTGATAAGACGCGGTGGTATTTTTGTAAATACGCGGTGGCATGGTATTTACAAAAATGCCACCGCGTCTTATCAAAACTACGTCGTTTTGATAAAATTATGCTATTTAAGGCGTTATACTATTTAAGGATTATGCTCTTGAAGCTTCCCGTATATAATATATATATTATATTTTATTTAAAAGATTTTGCTTTAAATATGGACCGTTCATGAGTTAGTTACTATGCAGTCCATTTTTCTATAAATAGAAGCTCATTCCTTCATTATTTCTTACGAATTCACTGAAACTCTGGATAGAGAAATTATAAAGAAACTATAGAAAAGTATTCTGCTACTTCCCTACTCTTATATTCAGTTTATTTTATGGTAAGGGATATTATTTCTTTTGTATTCATGAAGAGAACTTCTGTTATTCTATTCTTTATTATTATGCTGGAATTACCAGTATACGCGGACTACCCTATACTTGGTGACATTCTTCTATGATTCCGTCTTTATTATTTTCTCATTGGAATATCATATTCATATGCGCTTTCGCCTGGGACTGGTTCCGCCTCTTTATTATTTTCTCATTGGAATATCCATGCATGCGTGCGTTTCATGGGACCTGGTTCCATCTTTATTATTATTCTGTTGGAATATCCTGTCTGTGCGTTTTACGCCGGACCTGGTTCCGTCTTTATTATTATTCTGTTGGAACATCCTGTCTGTGCGTTTTACGCCGGACCTGGTTCCGTCTTTATTATTCTGTTGGAACATCCTGTCGGTGCGAATTTCGCCTGACCTGGTTCCGTTACTTATTATTCTGTTGGAATAACCTGTCTATGCGAAGTACCGCATGCATGGTGATTTCTTTTGTTATTCCATTCTTGATTATACTCAGTTGGTTAAAACTTTGACTTCTATACTCCATGAAATTAGTGGAATATCCTTGATATTTGCGTTTCATCCAGTATCTTTTCATGGAAATATTCTTCTAAGCATTCTTGAATTTTACTCTACAAAGCAGTATCATGTTGACAATTTGGACGTTATTAGTTCCTGGATAAATTAATTCTTGAACTTATTTTATTGAATTCGTATATCATTGTCATCATCATCATATTTATATGTTGTTGAAAGTCATATGTGGCCTGTAGTGCATAGATGGACTTGTTATGATTATGACCAGGGATTATTCGGTGTAATCATGACAGTAATGTTAGAAATGATGTGGTAAAAGTCCTCATTGGCCCGTAGTGCATTGATGGACAGTTGTTGGCATGATCATGACCATTAATGAATACACAAATATTCTTGGCCCATAGTGCATGGATAATTGTGGTCGTGATACTAAAGAATATCATTGGTCGTAGTGCAGGGGTGATTCGATGATGTGGATTATTTATTAAGTTGAGTCCCAACGATAAAAGTGATGAAAAACCTTTTAAATCATAAAAGATAGTAGATTTTATTCTCTACTTGACTCTTTTAATGGATCTTGTTCACTGCAGCTTAAACTTGATGTTGTTATATTTTATCAGTTTAACATTGTTGAAGGCTAACGATAATTTATTCTGCATTATCTTAGTCATAATATTTCTTACTGGGCTAGTTGAGCTCACCCTTTCTTTCACTGTTCTCTTCAGGAAATGAAAACATAGCAGGGACTAGTCAGGGAATGGAGTGACGGTCCAGAGGATAGTATTAGTAGTCCTCACTATTCTGTGAAATAGTGTGTTAATAATTATAATGAGGACTCCTTTTGAATTTGTATAATCTCTAGTAGACAATAATTGTATTCAAACTCACAGTTATGTTTTGTCGTATTATACACGACAGTTGTATTAGTAAGTTGTATTTGAATTTTGTACCATGTATCTGACGACCCAAGATGGGTGGTGTATACCTAATTTTGGGGGCGTCACACCTGTAATGTTACAAATCATGTGGTAAAAGTCATCATTGGCCCGTAGTGCATTGATGGACAGTTGTTGGCATGATCATGATCATTGGTGATAACACGAATATCCTTGGCTCGTAGTGCATGGATAATTCGTGGACGTGATACTAATGAATATCCTTGGTCTGTAGTGCATGGATAATTCAGTGATGTGGATTATTTATTGAGCTGAGTCTCAGCGATAAAATTGATAATAAACTTTTTAAATCATAGAATATAGTAGATATCATGCTCTACTTGACTCTTCTAATGGATTGCTTATTTCGCTGCAGTTAAACTCGTTGTTTATTGTATTCTATTAGTTTAACATTGTTGAAGGCTAACTATAATTTATTCTGCATTATCTTAGTCATAATATTTCATATTGGGCTAGTTAAGCTCACCCTTTTGCTTTTATTGTTCTCTTCAGGAAATGAGAACGTAGCCGGGACTAGTCGGGGAATGGAGTGACGGTCCTAGATGGTGGCTGTAGTAGTCCTCACTATTTTATAAAATAATATGATAATAATTGTAATATGGACTCCATTTGAGTTTGGATATTGTCTAGAAGACAATATTCGTGTTAAAACTCTCAACTCATGTTGTATAATTAAGTTTGTATTTGAATTTTGTACCAAATATTTGACGACCCAAGATGGGTGATGTATACTTATTTTGGGAGCGTCATATTTAGTAATAAATTCTAATTATAAATAAAATCTATATATATATATAAATAGCACAAAATAGCATCTCAGTCTTAAAACTTAGAAATGGTCCTACAACCCTAAAATGTAAGAATAGAAATCTAAAATTTAGTAAGAGAAACTATTTTTTCATCTATTAGTTAATTTCAAAATCTTTTCATCTACATTCTTACTATCTTAATTATCTACTTATCAGTATCTCTTATTCTTATACATTTTATAAGTTAGTTAGTGTTCTTTAAAATTCATATTACTGATAACAATAATTTTTTATTGTATAATAATTTTTATTATTAAATTATATAAATATAACTATTTGAGTTTAATTAAGATTTTATTATTTCATAAATAGATGAACATGGGAATATAGAAACAAATAAATCATTTTAAAGAGGAATATTATCATTTATATTATATAAGTGGAAGAATTATTATTGTAGATTTTAAATTTATTTAATTTTTCATAAATAATTAGGTATACGTTATTAGTTAAATTGGATATTTCAAAAGAAAATATTTTCTTTAATCATTGTACGCAATATAAATCTATTATTAGTAGAGTTTCGCAAAGGATCATGAGCTAGTTAGAATAATGAGAGTTCCCTTTTCTCTTTTTTATTATTACTTTAATTTTAATTTTCGGTAATCAAGTTCTGATTGATGACAATGGAAAATAATAAAAGAAAAAGAGGCTTGACAAAAACTTTGGTTTAATATTTCATGTTTCTCAATTACCTACATTCCATGTATTCTCTAGGATTGGTGGTGTTATGTTTTGCAATAGTCATCATTGACTGTTTAAACCAATGCTTTGCTACTGCTGCGGTGTGTATTTGTGTTGGACTTGTTACTTTATCCATGCAATTGTTAATACACATAGTACAACTGTAATACAACTTATTGCTATAAATGTTAAAAAAGCACCAACAGTTTTCAAAAAAAATTCTTTTTTGGAATGTTGAAATAACTCATTTCTGGACCAAACAGTTACAAGATAATTTTCTGAGTCCTAGGGAACATTGTTCTAGTGACACTTTTTTTTTGGTTTTTTTTGTAGCGCCTCCCAAAAAATATATAGTATTTATTCTAATTAAAATTTTTATAAAAAATAGTGTTTTATGTGTAATTTAGATACATACAAGAAACATGATCTGTACAGTCTATACAACCTGTTTCTTGTATGTAAAAACAGTGTTTCTTGTATGTAAAAACAGTGTTTTTCTTTTTTGGAATGTTGAAATAACTCATTTCTGGACCAAACAGTTACAAGATAATTTTCTGAGTCCTAAGGAACATTGTTCTAGTGACACTTTTTTTTTTGGTTTTTTTTGTAGCACCTCCCAAAAAATATATAATATTTATTCCAATTGAAATTTTTATAAAAAATAGTGTTTTATGTATAATTTGAATACATACAAGAAACATAGTCTGTACAGTCTATACAACTTGTTTCTTGTATGTAACCAAATTACACCTAAAAACTGTTTTTTATAAAAAAAAAAAATCAATTGAAATAAATATTACACATTTTTTGAAGGTACTACTGCTGCGGTGTGTATTGTAATTTTCTTTACAAGATGGATGAAAATATTGTAAAATGAAAACGGAGTGAGGCACATAAATTTCAATCGGAACAAATTTTCCAGTCCTTGATATAGAAGAGGGTGAAAAGGGGGCAGCGTGGGCGAACAACTGTTGAAAAGAAAATTTTAAATGATCCTTCCCCTCAATTATGCCAATCCAGTTTTACCCAGCTAAGGGTGAAAAATAGTTTGTTACATTAATTTATATCAGATGTCACAAATAACAATAGGATTGCCACGAGCAAAACTGTAGGGCGTCCACTGTAAAGAAGATAGCTTTGCAACAAAAAAACATATTCTGGACATACCGTTCCATCATCTGGTAACTTGGTAACTCTACAAAACAAAGAAAGCTAATGAAACTCGTTGATAAAGAGAGAAAAGGAGAGGGAAAAAATGCATGCATAGTTTCTTATAAATGGTTCCATAGCTTAATAAAAGTTGATTTCATTGGTAGTAAAAACAAGAGATGATGTTGTTTTGATGAAGCCATATATATATATATATACCTTCACCCTTTCAAGTAACTCCTTAGCAGTAGGATCATTCTTGAAATGATTGCGTACAGGCTGCAGCACAAGAGAATTAGTGTTAATGTCCTTGTAATAAGAATGGAAAACAACTGCTAAGTCTTGCAATTTTTCGTATGTCTCACAAAGCATACTAATCTAGGCCAAGGATAACAGTATATATTTAAATAAGCTTATATAAAAGCAACATATTTACCAAGAATAACCAATTTGAAAAGTAGACAAGAATCATCAACCCAAATACACTTTCGATAAAAAAAATTAGCACTGGGTGAATATAAAATATATATTCAAAAGGCACCAAAAAAAGGGGCGAGTATAAATATATAAAGAAGATATCTTGAAAAAACACTTAAACTACCCCTTTGCAATTTTTTCTTTTCCTTTATAATTTATTTTAATTGCCTTAAAACTCTTGTATCAGAAAAAAATTGGACAACACCTGTGAGAGACCATAAAAACTAAAACCTAGGCTTTATGCAACACACATACAGGTTTTATGTAACACATTTGGATATAGGCAAAAGCACTGATCAAAGAAGTAAAACTGACCTACCAAGCTATAAAGAGAAGGTAGATTTAGTGACCACAGAGTACAAGGATTTCACTGCTTGTCATTGACATGGTAACATTGTACTTGTTAGAGCTTAGTTCTTGTCAACCATTGGCCTGGTTAATGGGGCCCTATTTTGGCCTTATTTATGGGGCCCTATTTTGGACTAGGTCATTAAAAAAAATTATAATTATATAACATACTACTAGACTGCATAGAGAAGGATCAAACAAAATTCAAATAGCAAAATGTGCACATCAACATCATAATATACAGATGACTCCACATACCACAGAATGCCTCAAAAATGCATCTGACATAGGGAAGAGAGCAGATTATAAATGAAGGAAATATTTACCTGCAAAATCTCATTAATTGCTTTTGAAAGAGCATGTTTTAGGTCATCGGGATGCACTTCCCCACTTTCGTAATCAATAGTTAGGTCTTTAAAATTGCTATAGATCCTGTTAAAACAAACAAAAAGGGCATCATTAGATAGGAAAAATTAAATCAATAAAAGTTATGACTGAACTCAATAAAGGGGGAAAAATGAAACACAAGAAATATGACCGATTTGAGAAGTTATTTAACAGGTGAGAAAGCAGGCTGGTAAACCAAGCACCAATAGGTTCAGCCAGAAAACAATCTAGTATTGGTATATCAAGCATCCTGTACATCCCGCACTTATGATTGTTGTACAATGTTGACATCAATGATCAAATATGATTGTTGTAAAATAATCGCATTTAGACCCTTGAGTCTTGACCAGAATGGATTTGCTTTAATGACCACTGATCTTCTTTTATTGGCATTGGTATGTTGTAAAATTATTTGATGATGAATGGAATGGAATTAAATGTTTGTCCAATGCTGTTCTAGTACCTATAAGTTATATTTTATCTGAAAAACGGGTGTCATTCAAATGTCAAAGTTGACATGTTTTAGGTGTCATCTTACTTCCCAATTCCCATATACACAGAACAATTAGGTATGGGGATAACCCTTAAAACTATTTCCCTTGGTGAACAACTGAACTTCGAAACTTCAGCCAGAAACTTGGTAGATGCTTTAAAAATATATTAGTGGGCACTGACTAAGCTCATGGGCTAGTTGGTAGATCTCTTAAAATCTGTCCTAAATTTGCTTTGGGGCATAGTTCGATATGATGTACTTTAATGCCTCTGCCCAGTTCAAAGAGGCTTAGGTGGTGTTTGATAAAATTGTGTAATAAGAGCATAAATGAAATAGAGGATCTCTATAAAATAGACGCTCTTTGTAAAACAGAGATTACATGTAAAAAAGTTATTTAATAACTAATACGTACAGTATGTCTGAATACGACATTTTACTATTTACCCTTAGATCAGTTTATACAAATTTAGGGTGGGGTAATAATAAAATACATATTAAAAAATCAATTCAAATAAATCACCAATAATGTATAACTAGTAAAATATTTTAAATATTTAACAAAACATAATTATGACAATTTTCCATAATTATTATAAAAATATGATGACAGTGGTGGTGGGTGGTGGTGGGTAGTAGTGGTGAGAGAAGTGAAGGAAAAAATTAAAAAATAAAATTTGAGTAATAAGGGTAAAAGAGCAATGAGGAGCCTCTTTTTCTAAAAGAGTTGCCTCAATCTCTTTTATTTTTCAGAGGCAAAAAGAGATTGACAAATTTTTATCAAACAAGTTTAGCCTCGGTGCGAAAAAGAGGCAAGGCCGAAAAGAGACAAAAAGAGGCTATCAAGCAGCCCTTTACATGTGTAGAAACTGGTGGAGGGATGGAGGGGCGTAGGGGAGGAGAGGTGGAGGGAGAAGAATAGGGTGGTACTATTTGACAAGGTGATGAAAAAGTCAGTATACTCACTTGTCATGGCCATTAGTTTCACTTCTTTCAATCTTGATTGAAGAAAACCAAGGGAAGATAATGTATTTGATATACTCCAGACATGGATTCCCTTCAACAACATTTGGTGGACAGTAGGCATTCTGTATCTTCACATTTACGGCTTCCTGAAATCAATCACGTTACATCATGCCTACAGATTTTGATATTAAAACTACAAAGAACTTAATTTAAAAAAAGCTTTAGGAAGGAAATAACCTCATTGCTCCTTCCAGTTTTTAGAATAAAATTTGAGTGTTATGGTTCAAAATCATCTACGTGCCACAATTTTCCAGACATGGCTATGGCCTATACACATACAGTATATATAGTACATTTTTCATATTTCTTCTCTTAAAATTAGACTCCAGATATGAAAAAAATACTTCATAAGTTCTAAAAACAGAGTACTACTTTTAGGTTTACTCCTTTTTTTCCCAGATATTAGTGTTTGCATAGGACACATTGATTTAAAGTTTACAAGATCTTTTTCCAATAAGCTTTTAAAACTCAATTACATTACTAGAAATAAAATTATTGAAAGCAATTGTGTCCAAGTGTTTCCTATGTAAAACTTAATATTTGGGGATAAGAGTACCTAGAAAAGTAGTACTCCCTCCATTCCAACACGTAGAATCAAGTTTGAGTTTTTGAAGTCAATTTGAGATGATTTTAAATCCAAAATTGATATGAATTCATTTAATGATACCTGATACAATTATGAAAATTATAACTATGCAAGAGTACTACCAAATACAAGATTTATTGTTTTCAAAAGTTAAGTGAATCACATCAATTTTGAATTTCCAACTATCACCAATTGACTTTATAAAGTCAATATCGATCTTATATTTTGTAACGGATGGAGTACTATTTTTTTCAGGACGAAGGGTGTAAAATTCAGAAAAATATTTGAAAAATATAATCTCTAGATGTGTCATAGATGTTTTAAATTCCAAGCAATTTGGGACAGAGGTAGTAAAAACTAAATTGTTTAGCATTAGACAATACCTCCTCATCCTCCATATATATAGCAGATGATGGATCACTCTTTGACATCTTGTCCTGCCCTTCCTTCAAACCAGGAATCATATCTGCATAACAAAATAACCAAGAGAAACTGTTAGCTAGCATAAGGAAGGAGCAATGTTAGCACAGGGTAGAAGCTGTGTAAGGGATGGAGCATACGATGAGACAATATGATAGGCTTGTTCTTCCTCTTGATCTTGAGACAATATTCTCTTGCAAGAACATTCACTTTCCTCTGATCCATGCCCAATTGACATATGTCAGCCTGTTCAGATATACAATTTTGTGAATTGTTACACTATCAACATGCAGAATACACACAATTATTCGTAGTCAGGAATCAAGAGTACCTTAAGGAAAAATATATCCGCACATTGCATGCATGGGTAGAATATCTGGGCTGCAGTCAACTGATCCTTGTCACTACGACCCATAATCTGACCGCACCTGATAGAATTCCATGCCATGAGTTTCACTGTAGTAAACCAATACTCAAAAACAGAAGCAAACTAAATCACAACCCTCTTACTTTATTATCCTCGAAAGTGTGTTCTTTCTAGCTATGTCCAGTACCAGAGGCCAGTACTCATGTGACCTAGAATTAATTTCTTTCGAAGACAACAAAAACTCTACTTTTCCATCTTCCAGCTTCATTCCAAGAGCTTTCCAAATCTCAATAAAATAATTTCCAACAGTTTGGATTTTATTCAAGTCTCCCCCCATTTTATTGTTTAATTGTGCAAACCAATCCGCAATCCACATTTTCACTCTGCAATCAGCAGAAGTCAGCTTGTTGACATTAATTGCCTTCAGGATCCCCTGTTCAGAAATAAAAAGAAAAGCACAGTTCTGAAATAAGAACAGACAAGCAAGTTTAAGTGCACTCTACATATCAGTATTTGCTTTTGCAGTCTTAAAAGGAAAAGTTTATTTACAGTACACTGTGAGTACAAATGCTTGAAAATTTGGAGAATTGATCAACTATAAGCATTAAAATGAATGAAAACTCAAATTGACTTGGACAAAGTTTGTTTTAAAGGCTATGCTTGTGAGAATGAAGTAAAGAGAAGATAATGAAGGAGAAAGTTATGTTCACTACATTTTGTTTACTCTTGTTGCTTGGAAGTTGAGAGAGCAACAAAATAGATAGGAAAAAATCTTTTAACTCTCCCATTATAAAATAAATCTGAAGACAGAGAAGAGAAGAAAGCATGGGGTAGATTGAAATTAAATAGATTAACATTAAACATACATTATTTTCAATTCGGAAAGAAGAGAGAAGAAAGTGGGGGTTTATTTCCCTTCCTTTCTTTCTTCGTTAAAAGTTGCAAATTGTTTGGGGGGAAAAGTGAGATCTTTCTTCCCAAACTCTTCTTTTCATTTTTTATTCAAACTCTCATGCATAATAGAATATTTCAAGTAGATTTTGACCAATCGGAATATTATGAAATGAATCTTCCGTCTTCAAGTAGAATTTGACCAATCAGAAATCCTAACCTTTCAAAATTGAATAACATAGAGGATCTGGCTCACCAAATTGCATTAAAGAATCTCTACGTCTCTCCCTAAAAGTATCTTTTAAAAAAGATTTTATAGAAAAGAAAGGAACTAAAATATGAAAATTAGAGGAAAAGAAAACCTCTTACACTAAAGAGGAAAAGGAAAAACCCTTAGAAGAGAGATCCCCTCCTGTCCCACTTCAAATCTGTAAATGAAATCCCACAAAAAAGGCTCATCGCTAAGGAAACCAGAAACTCAGCACTGTGACAAGGAGATATGAGGATATTACCTGGCTGCTAAAAATCTCAAGCATTTCTCTCTGTCCAAATACCCTAGGTAATATAGCAAAACAAACACTGCTATAGCACCTACAGATCTCTCTCTCTCCATACCAAAGTCTTGAAACCTAATAAGAAGTAACTCTTCCACTCCCACTAGAAAAACCCAAATACAATTAGCAACAGAAAGCATATCTATAGCATTGAGCCTATCAAGGACCACAGGCCAGACAAAAGCTTTAATTTTAAAGGAAGATTTTGCCTTCCAAATATAAATTAGTAACAGAAATCCTCCGATGGATTAAGACCAACCAAAAAAAGACTTGCAGGATATCCCCCAATGAAGCATACATTCAAAGACGCTTATCAGACAAAGAGGATAAAGAATACGAGTTAAGTAAGAGAAGGAAAGAAGCCAAATCATGGCTTCACAATTATTGGAATTGTGAAAGAAATGAAAGTTCCGAGACACATCATACACGGTGGTAAAAAAAAGTAATATGGCCCACAGACACATTGTAGATAGACAAAAAGGTAATATAATCATGGAAATTCTACTAAAAAGGGAAAATCCCCCAACCAAACATACTCCCAAAAGTAAACAGAATTGCCATCTCCAACTCATATCGAACCAAAAGGAGAAAAGATGCATAACCTTAAGAGATACCAGAGACTTGAGTGAGTAACAGATGCAGGCCATGAATTAGCATCCCACATTCTCATCCATTCAGATGGAGATCAAACTAGCTTTTAATCACTTTAGCCGGAGAGAAGTAGATTCTAAAGGAAACAGCCACTACCACTAACCAACTAAGGATACGTTCTTAGAGACAAGATCAAGGCCTAGACACCATCCTCCCTCAGCCGATACACGTTCTCCCAACTAACTAAATAATCCTTCCAATCCTCCCCGCCCAAGGAAATGACACAACATACGGATTTTGCAACTCCCACCAAAATCCTAAAAAGAGAAAAATAAATAAAATAGAATACTGGACAAATAGGCTTGAAGCAAATTAGTTCTACCCTAAGAGATAAAACGCCCTTCAAACAACCTGAATTTTTAGAGACATGCTCAACAACCAGATCCCAGAAAGGAAGATGATCTAGAAATTCCCACTAAGTGTATCCCCACGATATGTTATACGGAGTGACACACTACTCTGACTTGTAACGACCTATCCAATTCTTGGTCTTTAGGTGTATGTTAATATGTTTTGCTACTTTTTTGTTGTGTTGAACATTTGCATAATTTTCCTATTCGTATTCCTCGTGCTAATACTTTTTTCAAGTTAAAGAGATTGTATTCATGACTTGCACAAGTTGTTGTGCCTAACGTTCTTTATGGGTTAATGTCATGGTGCTATTAGGGGTATTTCCTTTGTCTGATCTTAGTAGAGATTGGAGAGCTCCACATTCTTGAGAGTTCTCTTTTTATTTTCACTTATTATGGGGGCTGAACTCCTAGTTGCCCCACTACTTGTATTCTCTCTATTCATCTAGCTAACAAGATTCTTTAATTAAAAAATAATAATATAAAAAAAAAAAATCGTTCTTCGAAATTTAGTGGCCAGTATCTATCTATATAAACATAGGGAATGCCCTCTATAACTTCTTGTTGCTTTTTCATTTTATTTGTATCAACTCATGCCCCGTCTTAAGCATGATATTTTGTTCTATTTGTGGGGAAGAAACTTTTTTTATTAGGAAAAGAGACCTAAAACAATGGATAGAAATTATCTTACATTACACAAGTCAAAGATTTGGATTGAATAACTTGTAATTCTATAGCATGAAGGCAGCATGAATTACATACCAAACTTGTATAGATCCCCTCCCAAAACCATAAAATACAGTAATATATAGTCTATGTACTTCACTAAATGAAGCAATGTCATTAATTCATGCTTCAGATCCACAATGACACAATGTGGTATCATATGTTAGCTAAATATTATATACACATGATCAGCCCTAGCTCAAGCTGGTAAGAAAAAAATATTAGAATGTATAAAAACAAACTGTATATGCAGAGGAATAGCTAGTAGACCATCTAAACATTAATCTAAGAAATAATTGATGGTAAATATCCTTACCCTGCTGATATACCCTTTTTAGCATGTCACATTATTATGGCAAAAGCCAGTCCAGGTTGAGTGGAAAGGCTCCACTAGGTAACCATCCCCATGCCATCAAGAGTCCTCTACCCAAGAGGATTCCCATTCCTGCAAAAATAGCGGAGTGTTGGGAAGGATGGCATTTGGCTGCCTTCTAGAAAGGGCCCTAACCAGAAGTATATGGTTTATCTTGGCCCCATAAAATCTCTTGGCAGGCAACAGAGTCGACATCACTCATAGGGCATTCTCCTAAAGTTTCCCACATAGTGTTCCATGTCTCTACTCCTCCTGAACATTGTCTTGGGATCTATACACACTCACAACATTATTCTTCAATGGGTAATGGTTGGCCAGCCCTACAGGATGGTCAAGGCTTTAGTGACACTGACATAGCATGACTTGGGGGCTTTCACACCACTTCCAAGTGTGCGCCCATGTCCACCAGGAATGCTCACCAATTGCGTTGAGAGCATGATCCAGTATGAGAATATGCCCCAAGCTGCCTGCAGGTATAAACCTATGCTTTGCCTTCAACACCCTGATTTAGAAGAGCCTTGAGGCTCCTCAGGCTTTGAGAAACTTGTGAGGGATTTGCATTACCGGATTAGACAGAGTCACTTTCCATGCAGACAACCCTCTCTCAGGGAAAATTCCTGTCTTATGTTTCTTGATCTATTATGCATTCTAGAGGAATACACTCGCAAAAATCACAAGAAAAGAAAAACAGTAAGGATTCTTCAGTAGACTGGCGAATTCCCGTATCCAGAGTCGGTGATTCTTCTTCCGGAGATGGCAGGATTCTTCTAGATTCAGCAGGAATCTTCTGGAGTTTTATTTTTATTTTTTGATATTAAGAAGTAAATATATTACCAATACTATATACTCCCTCCGTTTCATAATATAATATCATTGACTTTTTAAAGTTATGTTTTCAAATTCAAAATTGATATGAATAATCAACTTTTTAGACAAAACAATTATGAAAATCGTAAACTATCTAACTAGTACTACTAATTAAAAGATATATTGTTTTAAAATGTTAAATGAACCACATCAATTTAAAATTTAAAATTTTCTCTAATTAATTTTGAAAAGTCAAACTTGATCATATAATTAAGCATGGAAGGAGTACTATACTAATAAATACTCCCTTTGTTCCCAAATATAAGATCAAGTTTGACTTTTCAAAGTAAATTTATATATTACCAAATTCAACATTAAAGTGATTCATTAACATTTTCATAATTGTATTGTATAGTTGTCATAGCGTCGCCATGAGCGGACCCAAATTAAGTGATGAAGTCATTTTTTATGATAACTCCTCATAACCCATAGACTTTTTCAATTACCCAAGTAACTCAACCCATGACCCTAACCTAACCTAACCCATGACCCAACTCCTTTGAATGAGAGTGATGCTCGTGAGGGAGACGAAAATGACTTCATAGTTGATGACATTACTTGAGTTATGACTAGAGACAGTAGAGTGGAGACTTTTTCATAGTGTTAGTTGTTACGTTTTGGGTTTAGTGTATATAAAATTTTATTGTGCAATATACTTTTAATGTAAAATAAATAATATATAAAGTGCACATTGTTTACAACTTGTCGCCATACGGACTCCATCGCAGACGCCTTATCGCCTAGGCGTCGTAACGGTTAACTACCGCCGCGTCCTGCCTTGGTGCCTAGACAACTATGTTGTATTGTCTAAAATTGAATTAATTCTTTATCAAATTTTAGTTGAAGATATCTCAATTTGACTTCCAAATATCAATACTGATCCTATATTTTGGAAACTAAGGGAGTACATGTTTCATACATTAGTAATATCTAAAAAATTAGTATAAGAATTAATTAGTATATATATATATATATATATATATATATATATATATATATATATCCTAAAGTCCAAGATAGTACTATTATATAAATTTTTTGTTTACCTTGAATATTTTACATTTTACATGAAGTACATTAGTGCAATTTGTTGGTATTGAATTTTTAATGTAGGTGTGTGAATTTATATATATATATATATATATATATATGAATATATATATATACACATATACACATACACATCAAAATTAATATTTAAATATGTAAAGAATCCCCACCGAACTCAAATCCCCATTTTTTGAGATATGTTGAACTGCCAAATTTCTGTATTAAACTCCCCAAATCCTCGAACCCAAGTCCTTGCTTTTTAGGTCTACAGATATCAAATATATCTCGTGAATATTGAATACAATGACAATAATAATTATATTCAGCCACAACCCAGGCACAAATATAATCAGATTAATGGAACCTGATAGTACAAGGAGTTGAGATATAATCAGCTAGAATTATTTTAACTGCACAGAATTAGTAGAGATATGAATACCCGTACATGAAATTCAATTTATATGCAAACTATGGGGAGTAAATATAGAACAAACTTAATTTCATCAATCAATTAGATTATGTTACGTATGCTTCAATTTAATCGCATCAAGTGAAATGAAATGATAACTAATGTTGATTAATCTTTCAAAAGTGCTACTCATTAAAGTGAATAAATTGATAAATATATACCTGGGCTATGTGCATTCTACCAGAGGGTTCAAAACCGTCATAGGCAATGGGTTCGGGCTTCTTAGTCAAAAGATTCATTAGTTCATCCAACTTTATACATTCCTCCCCTATACTCCTCACCATGTTGAATTTTTTTTCTTCTGGACTCAGCCTGTCCCAAGAATTTTGAAACAATTTAATTTGAAAAGTTATTTTACATTTATATAAAAATACACATACATATAACACACACACATATAGATAGAGAGAGAGTAATACTGGTTTGATGTATCTGATGACAGATCAGGAGACAAATCTTTATTGTGTGAGTTGATTAATAAGGACTCCATGTCAGAGGAAGGAGGATTTTCTATTGAGCTCTCTTTGGTGGCTTTGTAACTCTGCAAAACAAAGGAAAGCTAATTAGACCCATATATTAAGGGAATCGAACAAAGTACAAATTCAAGGGGAAAATAGAAGAGGGGAGGGGGGGGATAACATGTTTAGAGCCAAATTTAAGCATACTTTTCAAGATATCCTCAGTTTAGATTCAGTGGATTAGAAAACACATTAATATATTAGTCGTATAAAACAAAGAAATGTTGGAAAGATGCAAGCAATAAAACCAGACCTTCACTTTTTTCAGTAAATCCTTAGCAATGGCATCCTTTTTGAAATGATCACGCACAGGCTGCAGCACAAAAAAGTAAAGATTTTATTGTCCGGAGTAAGAATGGAAAAGATTGCAACTTACTAAAAAAAATATTATTGGAAAAGATTGCCGCTTATTAAAAAACATAATATGAAGGATTTCAAAGCCATGCATTTCACCATACATCTCACAAGAACTATTGATCCGTTCCAACTTATAGAAATTCTATGTTGAAAAATGTCATTATACCCTAGTATGGATTGTTCATTCATTTGACATATTTATTTTTTTAGCTTTGATTACTGAAGGATAAAAACAAGTCATCCTCCCTAAAACAATAATATAAGCCAGCGTCCATTAATTTGACAACTTGAATTTGAACACAAGAAAAAAAAGAGGAAAAAAAAAGAGCCTTCTAATTCATTATCAGGCCCTAGTTCAATCACTATTGTGGTTATACTAACTTAAAAGCCAATTTCTAGAAATGTAAGTGGACAGTGTAAGCAAGGACAAACTAAACGACACTGCATGTTTAGCAAAAGAGAATGCACACTAAACAGAAAGAAGAGTTAGAACAAGAAGCTAAAATTCTGTCTTCTTTAAATTATAGCTATGATTCCTAAATGTTCTTCTCCAAAGATTAGGACTGAGTTGCATTAAAGTAATCCGTGATAAGGAGATAAATAAGCCAAATCTAATGAAGGAGCTAGTTATCTAATCTTTTTGGTAAGACTGAAGTATAACAACAGAATATGATAATACTATATACTCCTCCATCCCATATTATTTGCAACACTTCTTTTGATGTGGCACAAATTTCAAGATGTACCAAATTTAAAATTATTTTTAAAAGAATTAATAATAAATTAAAAAATATAACATTTGTATACATTAAAATATATAGATATAATATCTAAATATAAAAATGATTTGACCAATCCATATCAAATTGAGTATAAGACATTAATGAATTAGCCAAAACCAAGCCACACCTAGTATTCACCTCCCACATCTATGAATGAGAACTTGTACACACTGTAAGCTACAAGCATACAAGCTACAGCCATAGATGTGGCTCAGGACAAATATCTATTAATGCCCTCATTTGCAGGAGATACAGATACATAAAATCACATACAAGCATAGAGTTTCTCACCCAAAAGAACTGTCAGAATCTCTCACAGGTGAAGTAAGTGTTCCTCTCGAGTTTTACTATAAATAAGGATGTCATCAAAATAGATCACGACAAACTTGCCTATGAAAGGACGTAACACCTAATTCATAACTCTCATAAATGTGCTAGGTGCATTGGTTAAGCCAAAAGGTAAGACTAACCACTCATAAAGTTCATCCCTTGTCTTAAAAGGCAGTCTTCCACTTAATTCCCTCTCAGACGTTGATTTGGTGGTATCCACTCCACAAGTCTATTTTGGTGAAAAGGCGAGTCCCAACTATCATATCTAGCATGTCATCAAGCTTAGGCATGGGGAACCTATACTTCATAGTGATCTTATTTATGGCTCGACTATCACAACACATCCTAAAACTCCGTAAGGGTGAATAAGGCTGGAACGGCACAAGGGCTAAGACTCTCTCTAACAAAACCATTCCTCAACAATTCACCTACCTATTGTCTCATCTTTGTCTGCCCTGTCACATCCTATAATGTAGCAGGTTAGGTAAAAAAAACCCTGGAACAAGGTCAATGGTATGTTGGATGTCCCTAAGAGGTGGTAACCCATTGGACAACTCATTAAGATCGGCAAACGCATGTAAAATCTGCCTAGCATCACTAGGAATTTCTCTACTACTTTCCTCAAGAACATCTCTCACCTCTCTAGCTACCGCCGCATACACAACCTTCTCCTCCAACACACTCTACTCAAACTCCTTTCTATTAAGAATAGGAAGTGATTTGATTTGTTGGGTAAGTAAGCTAGTCCCCTTTGGCTGACTCTTAAACGACACTCGGGGTTTCTCAAGTGCTAATGATATTTTTTGCCTCTTGTGTGTGAACACGTGTTCGTCCTCCCATAATTATAATGAGTCACATCATGGACATATATATAGTCAAGGTCGCCCTAGTAGAATATGTGCAACATCCATAGGAAGGACATCACACCAAATACTCTCATCATAGTCCTGAAGGTGGATCGTCACTAGACATCTCTTTGACGGGAATGAATGTCTTGTTGACCCAGGCGACGCTAAAAGATTGGGGATGTGGCTTTGCCTTCAGCTTCATCCGTGATAAGACGGACTCGGCAACCACATTTAAGTAACTACCCCCATCGATGATCAACTTAGAAGATACACTACTTTGTTGTAGGTCTGAAGTATGGTGGTTCTCCTCCAATCATCCTCTCTCCTACAAGTGAAAACGCACCTCATGACACCTACCTGATTACATTTTTCCTCTAGGTGCTCATCAGCCTCCTCATCCTGCGAGTCATACTCACCATCGACTTCATCCCCCTACTCTTTTGAAATTTCCTCTACTATTGTTACCCGCTAGCGATTGCCCCTAGCACATAAAGCACCTCTCTCCTGGGTAAGTAGACTAAGAGTTGGGTGCAGCTACAAATTTCGGCCAGTGAGCTGGCCTGGGTAAGAAGGGACTCCTAACGATACCCTGTAACATATACTCATTATCTAGAGCTGACTGGAAAAGGTAAATTAGGGTATTGATGCAACTGGTCACGATGTGTGATTGAAGTTCAAGTCGTAACTCATTCTTGAACTTCAAAATGGTCAATCTATCACTCCAACATCTTTGAGTCAACTCCCTAAATCTACAGATGTAACCAGCAGCATACATATTATTACCCTGAAGAAAGTTGTCATACTGCTCCATTAACGTATTGGTATGTCCTATGAGTAAATATTATTGCTTTAGGTGAGTTTTCATCTCCCCCCCCAGCTGTGTTACTCGGACTCGTGTGCGGGTGTGGGTACGAATCTAGGTGTCGGACACGTGAAGTCAAAAAATAAAGGATACGCGGATATGGATCCGAATTTGGACACGGGTGCAGGGATACGGTATTTTATGATTTTTTTTAACAATAATGTTTTTAATTATATCACAAAGTTTTTTTGCTCTAGGGACTTAAGTGCAAAAAGTATAAAGAAACAAGGGCAGAAATGAAAAAAACAAAACTATAGGGACTGATATGTAATTTTCCAGGGGCTATTTTGAACTTTCAGAATACCTGAGGGACTAAATTAAAAAACTTTAAAAACTATGAAGTACCAAATTGTAATTTTCCATAAAATATGTAATAACCCTGGATATCTCATGCCTCTCACGCCTCTCTTCTTCAGATATCTCACGCCTCTTTTCCTCTTCCCCTCGACAGACAGAATCCTACTCGACAATTGACAGATGTCTCTTCTTCCTCCTCCTCTAGCATCTTCTTCTCTTCCCAAACAGCCGTTCTTCTTCCCCTCGACGCGACAGACTGCTCTTTTTCTTCCTCTTCTTCCTCCTCGATAGTCGACTTGCGTCTCTTCTTCTTCTTCCCAAACAGCCGTATCCGGATTTGTGTAGCCGAATCCCGTACGAATCCCGCACTCATTCCCGTGTCGTGTCGACACGGGTACTCCACCAAAAATGACGAGTTCGAGTAACACAGCCCCCCAGTGTTGATAGGTGGCTCACCTAGACGCTCTAAGTCTCTCTTAACCCCTGACCAAAATAAACTGGCCAATTTCACAAATTTCATTTTGGCGAATCTCACCTTCCTATCCTCGGACATATCATACCAGTCAAAACATTTCTCCATGCTAAACAACCAATTAAGGAATGCATTGAGATCAAATCTGTAATAACCCGGGATTTCGAATAATCCGAATTTTACGAATAATTTTTTTTTTATTAATATTAATTATCATTATTGTGTTGTGTATCTGTGATACGAGTCTCGAGTAGTAGTCAATTTGTGTATTGACTGAAATTAAGAGTAGAGTTGTGCTTAACAGCTTTAAAAACTCTAACCCTAATTCTGGATAGGGATTCGATAGAAAATATAATTAAAATAATTATATTGATACGTATGTGTTTGTACTGTATAGAATTTTCGATCAATGATAGATCGAATAAGGTTTAAAATTAATAAACCCTAATAAGATATTAGAAATCCTAATCTTAGGATTAGAAACTCTAACGTACAATTAAAAACCCTAATCGTATGCCGGGAAACCCTAATTTTGAATTCGAGAATCCTAAACCCTAATCCTAATTGGCAAGCCTAATGTGTTTAGTAAATGTTAATATAATTAGGAAACCCTAATTATACTTTAGAAATATTAATTTCTATTTAAAACCCTAATTTTATTTTAGAAATCTTAATTTTTCTTTTTAGAAACCCTAATTAGAAAACTCTAGAATTAGAGATTTTTTTAAACCTAAGGGTTAGAACCCTAAGGGTTGAGCCAATTGTCTATATTGCCATTAAAATGTTATGTCCAATGTCCAAAATACCCTTTACTTAAAAAAATCGAAGTAAAAGAGATATGGTTAAAATTGTTGCCACACCTCTTGCATTATTACCAAACACTTTTTACCAGCCATGTGAAGCCACATCACAACCATTTTAACCACAAGAATCAAAAGTGGGTGATTAAAGAAAGAGAAAATATAAAACATAAGTCCTTTATGTTTTTACACTTGGCCAAACTTCTCTCTCCATAGCCACGAAATTTTTAAGTGTTTCAGTCACTAACCAAGCATTTCAAACACCTAGATCAGATTGGTGAGGCAAGATCAAGGATTGGATAATAGAAGGTATAAACCCTAAACCTACTTTGATCTTGTATGCTAAGAAAATAATTATGTTTGTGTTTAGATTTATGCTAGAGGATGTTTTATGTTGATCTATGATGATCAAACATAGATCCATAGCATCAAAACGCTTTAAAAAGATGTTTTTCAAAAACTGTTCTTGAGCTTGAAATGTGGTCTGACAACCGAATGTCAGTGATCACAGATCCTTCCTCATTTATGATTTTTGTTGTTTTAAAGTTTTAATCCATACTCTGACATGGGGTCTGTGATCTGGAAGTGGAATCCAAGCTATTCGAGTTCCAGATTTCAAGTTATTAACGGTCAAAGTCGGTTGACCGACCATGACCGAGTACAATCTGGGTAACCCAGAAATACTAAACCAGCGTCTGATAAGTTTTTATAATGCCTTGATCTGTCAGTGTTTAAGTTGTTTGTTGATGTTGTTGGAACCAGTTGGTAGTCTGTCATGTGTACTTTATATTTGTGGCCTTAGATCGTGTAAGCTATCAACAAATCGATCGTAACAGTTGGTCAAAGTAGGTCATTCGGCCATGACTGTGAATTTCTGGAATTTCCAGAAAAGGGTATGAAGTTTTTTCTGACAAGCTTTGACCGAGTCATAGCTTGTGGATCTGTTGTTAAACTGATTTGTTGTTATAGTAATGTTCCTTGTCATGTATACTACCACTCTGTTCTAAAAATCCCGCCTAGGTCCGCTTAGGCCTCGCTTCAGCGCCAGTTCTCCTCTCGGGCGCCCGCCTAGACCTAAGCCCCTCGGCGCCTCTAAGCCCCAGTGCGCCCTCACCTAGGCTCAAGGTGACAAAAAAAATCCTCTAGAAAATTAAAGCGGATTCTAGGCGTAGAGATTTTTTTATTTTAATAACTACCAAACCAAATCTTGATATATTTATTTTTCTAATGATTACCATATTCATAATACAAAGGTTGTAGATATCAAATCACAACAAGAAGTGAACAATATCAAGTCAAAATGGATAATTTTATTATAGTTGTAATTTTTTGAACTTGTACTAACTTCAAATTATATAAATGAGAATACATTTGTAATATTTAGTTTAATTCAATTTTATAATTCTTAAATTTATGTTTAGTTTTTAAGTTTTAATATTGAATTAAATTCTTGAAATTTTAAAATTTATTATTTAATAGCAATCTTATTTATAAATAAAACTAATACGTTAAAAATATGTTTAAACTTTGAACAATTGCATGTTTGTGTTTGAACGTTGACATTAGCAATATGGATATGTGTTTAAACTTTAAGAAAAGGCCTTTATTATCTTTATTATAGATTGTTTTGCTTTATATTATTATTTTGTTTGGATAAATGTAAGATAAAATATTAAAATTACCTTAAAATAAAAAATCCCACCTAGGCCCTGGCCCAGGTTCACAGAGGTCCCCTAGGGCGCTAGGGTCCCCCTCTGACCGCCTCGCCTCCGCCCTAGCGCCTTTTAGAACATTGACTACCAGTGTGAACCATAAAACCATCAAAATCGTGACTAGAACCTAGATTAAAATGATCTAGAAAGTAACAAGATGAATTGTTGGGTTTCTGGGAAAACCCAGAAACTGTCTGACAAGGATTTTGAAGGCACAGATCGTCTTGATATGTTATTGTATGGCCGAGATGAAGATTGATTCATGTAGTGTTACATAAACACTACATGATCAAATACTTAACCTAGCCCAGAACATGATCAAATTGGATTTTATGAGCGGTCAAACAAGCACCTTTGTTAACTGTCTGACAGTGTTCTTGAGCACCGAGAACACCTAAGACGACAGAAAGCGTCGCTAAAGGGCTTTAGCGACGGTTTAATAAATTTCTAATTTCTGATTTTCCAAAAATTACTTCAAAATATAAAATAAATTATAAAAATTATAAAATAGTTTTAAAAATTATTTTAAATTATGAAAAATATTTTTTGACTATTTGGAATATTTTTCATTAATATTTATAATTATTTGAATATTAATGATATTAAATTTATTTAATTAGTGTATTAAATAAATTAGAGAAAAATGATTTAATATTATGAAAATCATTTTAAATAAGAATAAAATATTTAAAATATTTTGAATTATAAAATATACTTTTCAATATTTTTAGAGAATTTTCATTAATAATTTAATATTAATGATATTGGATTTATTTAATTATTAATTTAAATAAATAAGTTAAAAATGATTTTATTGATTTAAAAATCATTTTAAATGAGAATAAAGTGTTAGAAAATATTTTGAAATATAAAATATAATTTTCAATATTTTTGGAGAATTCTCATTAATAAATTAATATTAATAATAGTAGATTTATTTAATTATTATATTAAATAAATGAATTAAAAATGATTTTATTGATTTAAAATGAGAAAAATGATTTTAAAATATTTTAAGTTATAATTAATGACTTTTAATATTTTGATGATAATTTCATTAATATTTAAATATTAATGATGATGATTTAAAAATGATTTTAATTATTTTAAAAATCATTTAAGTAGAATATTGATGATTTAAAAATATTTGAAGTTATTAATAATAACTTTAATATTTTGATAAGTATAACATTAATATTTTTATATTATTAAATATTAATGATGATAAGATTATTTGATAATTAAATCATTTAAAAATGATTTCAGTGTTTGAAAAATTATTATAAATTATAATAATTGTTTAAATGTTATTAAAAGCTTCCGAAAAATATTATAAACGATATTTGACTTATCTAAAATAATATTGAAGCTTTGAAACCGAGTTTAAGTGGCAATAAAGGTGTAAATTGTCGGATAAGGTGATCAAAGCACCAAGATGAGACCGAAGTCCAACCAGACCGAACTAGTTAGACTTGTTAAGTGTTTATATAGGTTATAAACACTAATGTGGCTATGTGGTAATGTGCCTAGGGGGATGATTGATTTGTAATTACAGATTATTACGTGTTATGAAATATTGTGCTAATTGTGAGACCGATATTATTGGTTATAGGTCTTTCAAACGCAGATCGCTTTATCAGGTAGTTGTAAATAAAATGGAAGAGGCAAGTTTCCTAACTAAACCTTGAGTTATATTCATTCAATTATTATAGTGGTTAATTATTGTTAATTATACCACGTCCAAGAATTTATTGTTGATTATTCGCAGTTAGTGCATGTTTAATAATTCAAATTGAATTACTAATTCGTAAAATATACATTCGTAGAATAACTGTTGTTTGATATTCATATCCGTAGAAGCTAATATTGACAGTACAGATAATTCATGTTTATTGTCAAATTATGTTGAGAAATGTCTTAGCTAATTATTCTGGCTAGACAAACATTTGTTAGAACTTGATAGATTCGAGAAGAGAATTCAATTGTTATTGACAGATTGATGCCAATTATTTCGGATAGATCAATAAGTAAATAGGAATTGAAATCATAGTATTTCGTTGTTAAATTAAATCTTGATTCTGAGACTGAGAAGAACCTTTTATATAAAGGGAAACATTTTATTGGTCGATATCTCGATTTCATGCGCGATTAAGTATTATGATAATATAGGTACAAGGAGTCACGCTCTAAGTACTTGCAGAGGGTATAATTTAATCTTTATGGTTATCTGATACACCTGGGTATATCAAAGTCAAATCTTTGATAGTTACTCGAGAAGAGAAGTTCAAGATCCAATGGATCACTCAACATAAATCTGGAAAACATTCCACTTTGTAATTGCGTAGAATTGATTCTTGATTATTCATTAGAATATCGTAGAAACTTTAAAAGCGTTGTACTCTTTCATTATTAGATTATCTTGTTGTATAGAATGCGAGAAAACTTGTTAGTTATTAAAGCTTTGTTCAGCTAATTCAAAGTTCCCCGAACTTTGGCATTATTCTATCAAAATAGATAGTCTGTTCTTAATGATTCGTATACATTTATTGTATGTCTTAACTTGCCGGACAAATTTGTTGCTCACCCTTGTTAAATAAAATATTTCAGCTAGGAACGAAGAGGCCAGCGGATCAAAGAAGAACAAAGGTAAAGGAAAAGTACTGGATTAGTTGTAATAAACATTATTATGTTGTGTTTGTGAACCCTTTTTGTATATCTAAAGGGTATGTTTGTAACGTTAAGGTTAGAGAACCTGAGACTAATATATTAACAATCTCTGTTAATGACTTATGTATTACTATTTCTATATGAATGGGTAGTTAGATGTTATTATATTGTGAATCGTGAGCACCAAACTCGGGGGTCAGGTAACCCGGATTTGGGGGTGTCACAAAATCTACTGTCAAACTCGGGTGCATCTATAATCATCATCACAAGGATCATGCCTAATGAACATGGTGCCTAACATGTGAGTTTTTGACATGCTCATTCCCATTATTCCCCTGAGGTTCCACTACAGGATGTCTTTGTTCAATGTGTGTGATCATATCATTCATTTGACCCAGTTGTGCAACTATGACCATTAATTGGTCCTGAATTTCTTCTAAAGCAATTTGGGTACGTGCAATCATGACAATGTTCTAAAAGGCGCTAGGCGGGAGGCCTGGGGGCCTAGACAGAATTTTTAATTTTAAGCCAATTTTAATATTTTATCTTACATTTACCCAAACAAAACAATAATATAAAGCAAAACAATCTATAATAAAAATAATAAAGGTCATTGCTTAAAGTTCAAACACATTTTTAACGTATTAGTTTTATTCATAAACAAGATTGTCATTAAATAATAAAATTTAAAATTTCAAGAATTCAATTCAATATTAAAACTTAAGAAACTAAACATAAATTTAAGAATTATATTGAATTAAACTAAATATTACAAATTTATCATTATTTATATAATTTGAAGTTGGTACAAGTTCAAAAAATTACAACTATAATAAAATTATCCATTTAACTTTATCATGTTCACTTTTTATTGTGATTTGATATGCTACAACCTACATTATGAATATGATAAATCATTAGAAAAATAAATATATCAAGATCTGGTTTGGGTAGTTATTAAAATTTTTAAAAAAAATCTCTAATGCTTTAGGCCCCGCTTTTTTTCATGGGCCCCCTTTAATTTCATGAAGGGATTTTTGGCTGGCGAGGCCTAAGCGACGCCTTTTAGAACACTGAGTCATGATGCAAATGCAAGTGCAAAACTGAGACAATACAGAAATTTAATTGAAACAAATTAAAATTACAAGTCTAAGCCTATGCAATCGCAATCGCAATCTAAAAACCTATTGATAATAACCGAATAATATGCAACTAGAAGGAATAATGTGCAATTTTAAAAGAACAAATCCAAAACAAGCTTTCAAAAATTTTAGAACTAATGAACGAAGGGAACACAAGTAATTAAATATTAAAAATCTGAATATTCAAAATAAAATATTACCATTTTTTTAATGGACCTAACTAATCAGAAAGTATGACTGGGAGTGCTATGGTTAAAAATTTAGGGCTCTTTATGCAAGAAACAAGGATGAAAAAATGTAAACTAATAAATTGTGGGGAGAGCAAAAGCTTGGGGTACTAAAAGGTAATTTACAAGGTTTTTTAATTTAAATTAAGAAAGGGTTACCTCTCTATTTCCAAAACAACGTGGCAACGATTTTTTTTGTTGAACAATAAATCATGATGAATAGTAACTCTGACGGAACAGTTCTCTGATGAATAGTAACTCTTTTTTTCTTTTTTTTTTGAAAACCCAAGATCTCCCAAAATTTTAAAAAAAAATGATGGAGAAACCAAGCTTTGATTCCAAAATGATGTAGGACGAAAATTGTTGAATAGATAATTAATTGGAAAAGGGCAAAATCAACAAAGAGAGAATTAAAAGAACTAGGTGATTCAACCGCATGAGAACCACTACCCCTATGGTTTTTTAATCGCAGTAAGGAGGAAAAATACTGATCGCAACCAATAATCAAAATAATTTCACTATCAAAGTATTAAGAGTTTGACATGACTTACAAGCATATTTATAAATATACTCTAATAAATCTAAACTCAGTAACAATTGGGCCTCTAAATAAATAACACAATACTGAAATAAACCAATAAATAAGAAGTTCAACAAACTAAATAAATAGGCAATAGATAAATAAATAACTAAATAGTGAATCATCCACGACGACGTCTCACAGATCGATCCCTATAACTGAGCAATAGTAACCTACAAAGTTATAAAGGATATATTTTAAGGATTACACATTCTTTAGATAATATTCTTCTCTATTGTATCCACCCTGCAAGGCACTGAACCGGACCCTATAAGAAGACCCTGCTATCAGATCAGACAAACAAGTTCACAAAATAGACACTAACTGAGATATTATATTAGTTGGACATCAAGATCATATATGCATGTTATTTGAAAGACCAGGGAATGCCTCAAATATGTATAAGATGTAGGAAAGAGAGCAGGGATTGGAACAAGATTATATACCTGCAATATCTTATTTATTGCTTTTGAAAGAGCAGGTTTAAGATCACCAGGATGCAATTTCCCACTTTCATAGTCAGCAATCAATTCCTCAAAATTACTAAATGTTCTGTTTAAACAAAGATAAAGACAGAGACAAATGCAATTAAATCAGTAAGAGCCGCTATTATTGAACTCCATAAGAAATAGAATGAAAGAGGACTAATGTGGCCAGGTTGAGAAGTTATCGGTCTTGTTAGAAGAGGAAGCAATATATTACTCCAGGATCCAAGTACCAATACACTCGGCAGAAATAATAGAGTACTATGATGTGAACAACTTCGTATCACATCATGTCATTTGTCCATCTTAATCATTTTGGCTAATTTGTTGGCATTTAGGTTTTGTTGAAGAAAAAAATATTAAGCATGGTATAGATTTGCATGTAGGGCATAAGTTGATACGATGTATATAATTGCACATCCATTGTAGTAGATTTTTCAGGCTCAGAAAACGTTATATTTGTATAAACTAAATTGTTGAGGACAAATAAAGAGAGTTGGTTGGCGATTGGGGTGAAGGTAACAAAAGTCTGTATACTCACTTGTTGCCACCATTTTTTTCATTTCTTTCAACCTGGAACTCATCAAACCAAGGGAAGATTATGTATCTGATGTACTCTAGACATGGATTTCCTTCGACGACATTTGGTGGGCAGTACGCCTTCTTTATTTTGACATTTACATCAGCCTGTGAAATTCGTCACATTACAACACACCACAATATTAAATCTGCAAACAAGATTAATCTAGAGGAGGCCTAGGAAACATCTCAGCTCATTGCTCATTCCATTATTTTGATAAACAAACACCAAAGTAAAACGATTTAAACTTTAATTGATTGGGATTAAATAATACCTCCTCGTCCTCCATATAAATGGAAGATAATGGATCACTCTTCTTCTCCAGTCCTTGCTGCAAAGCAGGAATCAAATCTGCATCTCAAAATAATTAACCTCATTAGGTTAAGGAACCATATTAGCACAGGGAAGAAGAGTAATGCAAGGAGCACAACGTTGAGACAATATGATAGGCTTGTTTTCCCTCTCCATTTTGTCGCAATACTCTCTTGCAATTACATTCACTTCCATCTGATCCATGCCCATTTGACATATGTCAGTCTGTTCAGATAAAAGAATTTTTGTATTATTATACAATATAGTCATGCAGAATCAGCATGTTATAATTACAATATTTCATAGACTGGAATTAAACGTACCTCAAGGAAAAATATATCTGCACATTGCATGATTACGTATACTATATGAGATGCGTAAAATTCATCCTGCTCACCAAGACCCATATTCTGAATGCAACTGAGAAAAGTCCATGCATTAAATACATTTGAGTAGCATCAATACACAAATTTTGAAGCAAATCAAATCACAAACCTTTTACCTCTCTATCTTAGAAACCGTGTTCCGTCTGGCTATGTTTAATACCAGAGGCCAGTATTCATCTGATCGAGAATCAATTTCTTTGGAAGCCCACAACAACTCTACTTTCCCGTCTTCTAGATTAATCCCTAAAGCTTTGAATATCTCAATAAAATATTTCCCAGCAATTTGGATTTTATTCAAATCTCCCCCAATTTTATTGTTTAATTGTGCAAACAAATCTGCAATCCAAATTTTTACTTTGCAACCGGCAGAAATCATTCTCTTGACATTAATAGCCTTAACAACACCCTGTACAGTATAAAAAAGAAAATATCAGTTGTAAATAAGCACGTCTAAACACAAGCAAATATAAGTACTCTATCAATTTCAAAATATAGGACCAAGTTTGACCACTTCACATTAAATTTACACATTTTCAAATTTAAAATGGTAAACTTTGTAAACACCAACAGTTTTCTGATCTTGGTAAACTTTGTTTCTCAAAATCGAAAGAGAAATTCACACACACAACAACAAAAAAGAGCTAATTACTAAATCAATGAGTTTGAAATTTGGACCTGCGCTATGTGCATTCTTCCGGAGGGTTCAAACCGGTCAACCGCAATGGGTTGGGACTTTTCAGTTAAGACACTTCGAAGCTCATCCTCTGTAGTACATTCCTCCCAAATACTTCTCAAGGTACTGAACTTTTCTTCCGAATTCATCCTGCTCTAGTAATTTCAAACAAATTAAATAAATTTGTATTATCAGTACTTACATCATTTATATGCAAATATATATCACATACTATTTATTTTATATAAAAACTCAGACCCAATACCTGTTACAGAAATTTGATGAATTCAGAGGAGGCCAATTCTATATTGATAATCCCACAATTACTAATGCCCGAATTCCTTTAGTAGCAGCCCTTTTCTCTCCGAATCTTCCGATGATATAAATTCACCCGCGGCAGCTATGCTACTGGATCGTCGTGCTCCAATGTGTCTGATTAAATAAATTTGCTTTTACATCAAAATTGGGGTTTAAGAAAGTATGTATGTGTTCAATACTCCTAAGTGATTAAGATGATTGGTGGCTAGGGTTTTGAATTTTAAGGAAAGAGGGGAGACTTGGGAGATATAATTGGAACTAATTTTTGGAATAAACTATTTTCCCCGTAATTCTTGTGTTAACCTTAATAATTATTAAGGGTAAATTTGTCCAAACAAATTAAGAAGGTTTTATTCAATAAAAACTTTTAAATACTTTTTTAAAGTCATATTTTTGTAGAGTTTGTAAATTTTAATGATTTTTAAAAACTTTTAAAACTATTTTTAAAGACTTCATGAAATAAATGACAGACTTTTATAGACTTTTTACCGAGAGTAGATCATTTGTCCCCATTTTACATGTCCACTTGTGTCCCCCGCTTAAATTTTTGACACTTGGCATCTTACTTAACACCGATTAAATCTAGTCAAAAATTTAAGTGGGGGATAAGTAAAATAGGGACAAAGAATCTGCTCTCCTTTTTACCAAGACTTTGATAGACTTTTGTATACTTCTATTATATCTTACAATTTATATTAATTGTTAAAAAGTCAACAAATATTTTATATTTTAGATGGAAAAATACAATATTAAATAATATTAAAATATTTTGACCATGTCACAACCTATAAAGTTCATAAAATATATATTCAAAAAAATTACATATGAAAATAAAACTTTATTTTTAAAAAAGTACATTTTTTTATTTTTTATGTAAAACTTTATTTCAAAAGAAAAAAAAAAGTTAATATTTTAACCATTATTATATGTATTCTTAAAATTAGAAATTTTAAACAAAAAACTAAAAATAGAAATTAAAATACAAAAACCACTAAAAGATAAATAAAAAATATTCAATTTTTAAAAGATAAATAAATAAAAAGTTTTAAAAATAAGTATTATTTTCAGGAAAAAAATTAGAAACTTTTTCATTTTAAAAAAAATGAGTATATATTCAAAAAATAAAATTTTATTTTCATAAACAAAAATAATGTGTTTTATAAATATGTAAATTTTCATAAAAATAATTAAGATTTAAAAATTTTAACATAATTTTTTTTGAATCTATATTTTATGAAACTTTACTCATTTTAAAAAAAAATAAAGTTTCTAATATTTTTCCTTCAAATAATAATTATTTTTAAAAATAATATTTTATTTTAAATATAAAATATATTTTTTTTAAAATTATTTTAATAAGAATATTTTATTTTAAAATATAAAAAAATATTATTTTCATATTATTTTTAAAAATAATTTATTTTAAAATATTAAATTTAATTATTATTTGATTTTTAAAAAAAATATTTTATTTAAAATATTAAAAATATTTTATTTTAAACTATTAAATATAATTATTATTTTAAAATTAATATTTTATTTTAAAATATTAAAAATATCTATTTTAAAATAATTATTGTATTTTAAAATATTAAATAAAATTATTATTTAAAAAATAATATTTTATTTTAAAATACTAAAAATATTTATGTTATTTTTAAATATTAAAAATTGGTGTTGGGTCAAAATGGGTCAGGTTGAGGTCAAATCAGGTGATAAAAGGAACGAAAATCCCAAAAATGTCACTTGAAGTACCTAATTGACGAAAAATGAACTTTATGGACGCTTTTGAAAATGGGTGACAACATTAAGGGGAAAAGTGTCATTCAGTAATAAAAAAAATTAATTGCGATTTCGAAAAACATAGTTATTGTTATTAAATAGTTAAATATTTTTTCAAATAATTAATGATTGAATTATATATTGTATGTTCTTCAATCAATTATTAATTTAAATATTTGAATGGATTATTGTATATTTATTTAGTTATGATTATGTGAAAATAACTATTTTAATTTTATTTAAGTTTGTAATGAAATTCTATATTAGCGTTTATATCAATAAATTTTGCTTGAAATTCTAACCAGAATAGAATTATGAAACTCATATTTTAATAACTTTTAATTTAATTATGACAATTAATTAGGAATGATTCCACTATAATTTTTCAATGGAATTGATATTTTCACATATATTTTTGATATTTTCATATGGTCGTCTCTCACATGAGCATAGAGTGGGTCTCAACTTTATGTGAGAAGGAGAAAGAACCATGCGGAAATATCAAAAGCACATGTGAAAATAGTGCTCCCCTTTTTCAACTATTGTTACAGTTTTTATGTTTCAAATTCATATATATTATTAATATAATTAATCATGTGATTTGATAAAATTTTAAGTTTAAATGAAATAAATTAGTTAGAATATTGATTTAATATTGAAATTCACGACTAATATTTATATAATTAAATCGTGTGATGTATCTCTTAAATGTGTTTAATTAATTGTTTGTAATTGTTATGGAGGTGATTTTTTTAAGTGAAATGTGTTTTACTAATTTTGTAATAAAATTGATAAAATCAAAAATAAAAATTCGAAATTACTTTTTCTACTAGAGATTAGTGAAGTTTCTTTTAAATACTTTATAAATTAAGATAGTATGTTGACGTTGGAAAAAATTTCTATTGAATTCCTCTTTTAAATATTTCTTACCCTTTATGTTTTCTACGTGGTTCAAATCTTGTTAAAAGGGTGAAATTGATAAAAGAGTCCGACATAAAATGTCGATGATTTGAAAAGATTTAATTTAATGATTGAGCCAATTTAAACAAAGTCGCCAGTTGGTATGAGTTTAAATTGTTGTACCAACTCAACCAGAATTTTGGCAGAGGTTTGTTTGCAATATGGCCCAAATGTGACTCTATTTAATTAGTCTGGAACCCGAGATTCATGGAATTCGGAGGCTTGCTTAAGCGAGGGGAAGGTGTTAGGCACCCTCTGACTTCCGTGAAACACGATCACCGCATATTTTCAATTCCCTAAACATGTGTGTGTATACATGTGATACAAATAAATGTACTTGCAGTGCTTTGTTTAAAAGTAGTGCTATGCCTTTTTCGCTCCTATATACAAAGGGTTTGATTCATAAAATCCATTTTTAGCAACTAATTTAAAGATGAGGTTTTGAAAAAAAGCAATTTTAAAACCCTTATGCTCGTATAGTAATTGAGGTATTTGATACTTCCATTTTATTCTACATTATTCTAAACATTTTTATTTTTATTCTAGAGATCGAAATATCTTTGATGAATAATATATATATATATATATATATATATATATATATATATATATATATATATATATATATATTATTTTTAAGACAAAAGCAATGGAAATATAAAATAATCAAAGCAATTTCTAAAACCCAAAACAGGATCCATGCGAAACAGAAATTAATTCAGTAGTTTAGATATTATACCGATTAAGAAAGATTTCTGAAATGGCTTCGAATCTTTTACGCAATCCAACAGAATTGTGTCTCTATGGTATCCACATGAACGCTCCGCTAATCGTCCTACGATCTGCAGAAGAAGGAATCGTGGTACTAGCCACAAAGGATGAGGATTTTCGAAACTGTTTTCTCTAGTCTCTCTCTAACAGCGGCTAGGATTTTTTTATTTTGACGTAAAATCCCTAAAATGACTGATATATATCATATATATAGCAGTTAGGAGGAATTAATCAAAACATAATATTATTAAAATTCGAATTTATATATATATATCTTAATTAAGTCTTACTTAATTAATATACATATATATATAAATTATCCTATTAATTTAAATTCATAATTTAAATACTATCAATCATATTGACATATTTAAATCTTTACAATTTAAATTAATTCCCTTTTAATTACGTTCTATGTGTGTGACCCTATAGGTTATTATTATGTTGACAATGATTTTAAAATTATATTATAAAATTATAAATAGTGAGCGGCATCTAGTAATGCATCACTGCTACCCAAGTAATAATAAGATTGATGATTCGATTCAACCTTTTCGTGACCAATGTTTCAATGCAATTTAATCCTTTTAACCTTAATATCCTAGATTAAACTCGAGTCATGGAATATGTCATACTCTTCATAATTTAATCTGAATTTTTCTTGATCAATGAGTAGACTATATGAAACAAATCACTATTTGAGCATGACCATGCATTTCTTAGTCCTACTCAATCAAGAGGCCTATGGATATCACCCTTAATAAATAGGAGGGTTAAATTCCATCTAGATCACTCATATTCCTCACACGATTCATGATGTACCCAATAATCACCTTTATAGTCCACCCTATTAAAGGTGACATTTGATGATATCAAAGTACATAAATTTCCGTGTAGTAATATAGTGATTTCAGGTCGGAGGACCATTACATCATTGTCACTATGAGAATCATTAATGACACTTTGCATAATGTTCCACGTAGAATTCTCATGGTGGGTCCTGCATCCGAAGACATCGCTCTCTAACATGTACCTATGCATTGACTTAATATCTCATATATTTATGACCAATGAGATTTGGTCATCAATCAATCCACATACTGGTCTCAATTGTTAAACCCCAACTTTTTGAATAAAGATGAATTTTCTATAAATATTATTTTTGAATATTATGGAGTAAAATTGATATAATGTTATAGTTGTGGGTAATATTTATAAATTTTGCAAAGTACGCAAGTTGTTATATAATATTCGATTGGTCGGGGAATATTCGTTTTAACAGGGAATATTCGTACAACGACACAATCATTGGTGGACCCCACAACGGAATTATTGTTGGATTGAGAAAATGACAAAAATATTTTATTGAAATAACTATGAAATTTTACCATTGATCTTTGTTGAACTACTCTGTAGTAAAAGTAAAAAATGTCTGGCGTGGTTGCATAGTAGCACACAGTATTGATTGATTATTAAGGCTTATGTGAGAAGTAGTCTCGGTTTTGTTTTATTACTTATATATATAAGAGTTATATATATATATATATATATATATATATATATATATATATATATATATATATGTAAGTTGTCTAGTGGGTGGAGGAAAAAGTTGATATCAATCACGTGGGGGAGTATTATTATTATTATTATTATTATTATATATATATATATATATATATATATATATATATATGATAGCTTGTTTACAAAATGGGTGGGACGTGACATTAAAGTCACGGGAAGGAGTATTACAAGAATGTAATATATATATATATTTATATATATATATATGTGCTGATTGATGATATATATATATACTATATAAATGTTACATATATATATATATATATATATATATATATATATTATGTGACTTCAGTGGTAGGAATTCACTGGATTCATCCCCCGTGAACTGATGTGCTATATATATATAATATATATATTATATTTTATTTAAAAAATTTTGCTTTATTTATGGACCGTCAGATTAAAGTAAATCAATCTGGACCGTTCATGGATTAGTTACTATGCATTCCATTTTCCTATAAATAGAAGCTCATTCCTTCATTATTTTCTTAAATTCACTAAACTCTAGAGAGAGAAACTATAGAGAGAGACTATAGAGATAAAAAAAAGTATTACCTACTTAACTACTTTTATATTCAGTTTCTTTTACGGTAAGGGATATTATTTGTTGTACTCGTAAGAGATATTATTCTTTTGTATTTGAGAAGAGAACTTCTGTTATTCCATTTCTTTATTATTCTGTTGGAATAACTTGTATACGCGGAATACCCTATACGTGGTGACATTCTTCTATTATTTTGTCTTTATTATTCCGCTTGGAACATCCTCATCAGGCTATCTGTACCGGAACCTGCCCGCTTTTTATTATTCTCGTCTTTATTTTCCGTTGGAACATCCTCGTGCATGCTTTATCTTGGGACTGGTTCCGCCTCTTTATTATTTCATTCTTTATTATTACATTGGAACATCCATCCGTCGGTGTGATTTTCACCTGACCTGGTTCCATTATTATTATTCTATTGGAATAACATTCCTATGCGAAGTACCGCATGCATGGTAATTTCTGTTGTTATTCCATTCCTTATTATTCTCAGTTGGTTAAAATTTTGACTTCTATACTCCATGAAATTAGTGGAATATGCTTGATATTTGCGCTTCATCCAGTATTTTTCATGAAAATATTCTTCTGAGAAATCTTGAATTTTACTCTCACAAAGCGGGTCATGTTGACAATTTGGGCGTTATTAGTTCTGAATAACTTAATTCTTGAACTTGTTTTATTGAATTTTTATATCATTGTCATCATCCTCATGTTTATATTTTTTTGAAGTCATCCGTGGCACGTAAAGCATGGATGGACTTGGTATGATTATGACCGAGGATTATTCGGTGTAATCATGGCCGTAATGTTACAAATGATGTGGTAAAAGTCCTCATTGGCCCGGTGATGCATTGATGGATGATTGTTGGCATGATCATGACCATTGATGAATATACAAATATCTTTGGCCCATAGTGCATGGAATTTGTGGTCGTGACCCTAATGAATATCCTTGGTAGTAGTGTGGGATGATGTGGATTATTTATTAAAATCGAGTCTCAAATGATAAAAGTGATGAAAAACTTTTAAATCATAAAAGATAGTAGATTTTATTCTCTACTTGACTCTTTTAATGGATTGCTTGATCCGCCGCAGCTTAAACTTGATGTTGTTATATTTTATCGCTTTAACATCGTTTGAAGGCTAACGATAAATTATTCTGCATTATCTTAGTCATAATATTTCTTACTGGGCTAGTTGAGCTCACCCTTTCTTTCACTGTTCTCTTCAGGAAATGAGAATATAGCAAGGACTAGTCGGGGAATGGAGTGACGGTCCAGAGGATAGCATTAGTAGTCCTCACTATTCTGTGAAATAGTGTGTTAATAATTGTAATGAGGACTCCTTTTGAGTTTGTATAATCTCTAGTAGACAATAATTGTATTCAAACTCACAGTTATGTTTTGTCGTATTGTACACCTACCACGCTTGTATTAGTAAGTTGTATTTGAATTTTGTACCATGTATATGGCGACCCAAGATGGGTGATGTATACCTAATTTTGGGGGCGTCACATCAATGCATCATTGTTGTCCCATCAACAATGATACTCGACTAGGGACATTTAAGAACAATGATACTAGTTGTAATTATATAATCTCACGTTCAAGTCACATACTTGAAACTATATAATTTGTATCATTATTCTAAGGATTTTTATTATGTTAACATTAATATAACGCAGTAAATAAAACCATAATAAAATCATTCATTTATCAATCAAATATAATATCAAAATGTTAAACAATTATATCAAATAATTGGCCTCTAGGGCTTAAACTCTAACAGTCTCCCACTTGCACTAGAGCCAATCACTCATGTATCTAATACCCATGGAACTAGTGTGACCGGCATGCTTCACGCATGTGACAAAGCCTCGTCGCTGGATCTCGCAACATTATCATCTCGTGACACTCTTCCTATATGTACATCTCCTCTATCAATGATTTCACAGATGAGATGGTACCGCCTAAGTATATGCTTGGATCGTTGTGAGATCTGGGTTCTTTAGTCTTGTGCAATGGCTCCATTATTATCACAGTATAGCTTAATCGGATCAACAATGGTTGGAACAACACCAAGTTCAATGATGAACTTTTTAATCCATACACCTCCTCGTCAGCATTAGAAGCAACAACAATATACTCACTCTCTCAGAGAATCGACATCGCCTCTCTTGCTTCAACTCTTCCAACCTAACAACACCACCATTAAGGCAAAACACAAAACCATATCGAGACTTATAGTCATCATTGTCGGCCCGAAACTAACATCTGTGGTAACCTTTACCGCCATTTTGTCTTCACCTCCATATACCAAGAATGAATCCTTAGTCCTTTTCGTACTTGAGGATATTCTTGACTACTATCCAGATGACCTTCACCGGATTCGATCGGTATCTCGCTTGTCATGCTCAAAGCATACGAGACATCCGGATGAGTACATATCATCATTGCATACATGATAGATCCAATTGTCAAGCATATGGGATCTTTCTCATACGCCTCATCATCTTGTGATTTAGGACATTGGGCCTTAAAGATCTTTACACCATGAGTCACGGTAAGTTTCCTCTTTTCACCTCTTTGCATGTCAAATGTTTCAACACTTAATCAATATATGTACTTTGACTTAGGTAGAGCATTTTTCTCGATCTATCTCTATAGATCCCGATACCTAAAATATAGGCAAAGATCGCCCAAATCTTTCATGGAGAAACATTTTCCTAACCATGTTTTTACAGCCTTTAAGGAAAGAATGTCATTCCCAATAATTAATATGTCATCAACATATAATACTAGGAATACAATGTGACTCCCACTAACCTTCTTATATACACAAGGTTCATCTTCATTTTTTATAAAGCCAAACTCTTTGACTGCTTCATCAAATCAAAGATTCCAACTCCGAGAGGCTTGCTTTAATCCATAAATGGATCGCTGCAGTTTACATACCTTTCCAGCATCCTTTGGAGTGACAAAACCCTCAGGTTGTGTCATGTACACATCCTCAAGGAGATTTCCATTAAGGAAAGCAGTTTTGACATCCATCTGCCAGATTTCGTAATCATAAAAGGCTGCAATAACAAGTAATATCCTGATGGATTTAACCATTGCCACCGGAGAGAAGGTTTCATCATAGTCAACACCTTGAACTTATTTGAAACCTTTTTCTACCAGTTGGCCTTTATAGGTTTGTACGTTACCATCCATGTCAGTTTTCTTCTTAAAAATCCACTTGCACCCGATTTATTTTTACCTCTTCGGTGGATCAACCAAAGTCCATACTTGGTTAGTATACATGGAGTCCATCTCGTTTCATGGCTTCAAGCCATTTCTCGAAATCTAGTCCATTCATAGCTTCTTGGTAGAAGCAGTGCTCATCTTGATCTATGAGCATCACATCGCCGCTTTTAGTCACAAGATATCCATAATATCTCTCTGCTCTTGGCGTGTCCTACCAGATCGACGAATGCCTTGTGTAATTTGAACAGTTTCACTTTCCACAATATCTTGTGGTTCCCGCCACGCTCCAACTCAGTTCAATGATATTTTGTGGTTCTCGAATTTCTTCGAGTTCTACTTTCCTCCCAATCGCTTCCTTTAGAGACAAATTCTCTTTCTAGAAAAATACCACCGAGCAACAAACACTTTGTTCTCGTAAGGTTTATAGAAATAATACCCTTTTATTTCCTTTGAGTATCCCACAAAATTACATTTTTCGATTTTGGTCCGAGCTTGTCGTAATCCGTGACGCTTTTACAAATGCCTCGCAACCCCAAATCTTCATTAATGACATACTAGGACGCTTCCCACCCACATCTCATATGGTGTCTTCTCGAACCGCCTTTGTAGGAACACGCTAAGTGTGAATGCAAATTGCCTCTGGGCATGACCCCAAAAGCTTATTGGAAGATCTAGATGACTCATCATTAATCGTACCATGTCTAACAAGGTTCGATTCTCCTCTCGATACACCATTCCATTGTGGTGTTCCGTGGAGTGAGTCAGTTATATAATACCACACCCTTTAGAAGGTCATCAAAGTCTTGCTTAAGTATTCACCTCCTCGATCGGATCAAGGGCTTTTATGCTTTTGCCAAATTGGTTTTGAACTTCATTCTTGAATTCCTTGAACTTTTCAAAGATTCTGATTTGTGTCTCATAAGATACACATATCCATATCTACCGAAGTCGCCAAGAAATGTAATGAAGTAATAAAACCTACCTCTTGCTAACGAACTCATGGGTCCACATACATCACTATGTATAAGTCCCAATACATCATAGCCCGCTCAATCGTGTCCAAAGTGAAAGGGGCTTTAGTCATCTTGCCTAATAAAAAGATTCGCATTTCTCATATGATTCAAAATCAAATGAATCCAAAAATCCATCTTTATGGAGTTTAGATATGCGCTTTCATTTATATGGCCTAAACGATAATGCCAGAGATATGCTTGATTTGAATCATTTGATTTAAATCGCTTTGTATTTATGTTATAGATAGGCATTTCTAAATCAAGAATATAAAGACCATTAAACAATTGTGCAACACCATAACAAATATCATTTAAGTAAAACAAACAACGATTATTCTTTATTATAAATGAAAACCTTTCTTGTCCAAACAAGAAATGTAAATAATATTTTTGTTTATAGCAGTACAAAATAACAATCTTCTAATTCTAAAACTAGCCCAAAGGCAAAGATAAATGATAAGTTCCTATGGCCAGTGCAACAACTTTTGCTCCATTCCCAACTCGTAGGTCAACCTCTCCTTTCGCCAAAGTCCTACTCCTTCAGAGTTCCTTCACATTAACATAAATGTGAGAACAACATCCAGTATCCAATACCCATGATGTAGAAGTAGACAAGTTGACTTATAACATATATATTCAATCAAGTCACACTTCCTTTCCTTTTCTTCACATATTCCAAATAAGCATGATAGTTCCTCTTCTAGTGTTCGTGTTTTCCATGTAAGACACTCACCTTCTTTAGCCACCCCACCTTTTAGGTTTTAAAGCTTGTTTGGTTTTGGAATTGGGTTTGACAAAATATTTAGATCCTATCTTCTTCTTGCCTTTCCATTTCCCTTAGCATTCCCCTTTGCACCATCATTATGGGAGCGGGTCCTTCCTTTTCATGTTGTTCTCGCAGCTTCTTAACATGCTCAACAACTCAGTAAGGGGTTTCTCAATTTCATTCATAAGATAATTCATAACAAATTGAGAGTAGTCGTTATTCAAGGATTGCAAAAACAAGATCGGTTTGGGCTTCCGGAGTGATTGAAAACCCAACCTATCAAGATACTCAATATACCCAATCATTTCCAAAGACATGTGGACAACCGGATCACGCTTCACCCATCTTGCAAAGGATATACAACGCCTTGCTTGTATCATACCTCTCCGCCGAAACATGCCCTTCAATAATTTCTTGAGATGCTCGATCATCTCATAAGCATCCATCAACTCATGTTGCTTCTGAAGCTCAACGTTCATGGTTGCTAGCATGAGACAACTCACGTCCAGAGCATCATCTTGATGCTTCTTGTAAGCATTATGCTCCACACGTGGTGCAGTGACAGCTGGTGCTGCAGGAATAGTCCCATCAAGGACATATAGCTTGTGCTCTTATTTGAGGACAATCCTCAAGTTCCTATGCCAGTCAAGGAAATTAATTCCACTCAGCTTGTCCTTCTCAAGGACTGATCGTAGTGAAAGACTACTTGTGTTGTTGTTGTTTGCCATTGATATCTACAATTTATAAGTGCAAAAATAATAAGTCAAATTACAGAGTTGATATTATGTAATTGATAACAGTATATTCAAAATATACCTCCCACTATTTTATTCAAATTAGTAGCCCTCACCATTAATTCGGAAAACATTTTCTATTAAATCTTTCTAGTGAGCCAAGATCCATATTTCATTATGCCTTAAGTTAGCTTTGGCTAATCTCTTAAAACATAATTATTAAGGTAGACAACCCTTTGTCAATTATATCATATATAACTCTTGGATAGTTTGGTAAACAACATTTGTTTCTAGTCCATCTAATGGTACCTACCAAACTCCATGCCTCTAAGTCCACAATCCTATTGAGATAACTTAGTTAAGTCTCAGCCCAATGATTTTAACAGTTTGATATCACAATTATCCTATCGATCTTACCTAGATAAATAGGGTACTTTGCTTTTGGCAAACCTACATCCATCGATCAAGGTCTTGATGAGTGTTATTCATTAAGTTATCCGATTTAGACTTAATAATTTAATGAGGGATTTTATAAATTAATTTAGATCTCACCAATTTTAATCTTATTAAGCATGCACATTATTTATCATATCATATCGCATACAAGCATAAATAAAGTGTAAAAATTAAATGTGTCATGCTTATGGCCCAATCCATCGTCAATCTTTTCAAGCTAATGAAAGATTGAAGGTCAATCTAAGGTGGTAAAAGATCTCAAAATAGTAGCTTCCTTGGATCTTCCTCATGCAAGTGCCTCCTCTCCATCATTTTTCCATCGTGTTCTCCATCTTGTCATCTTCATCGATTATAGATTATTACATGACATAAAGAAACCTCGAGTTACATTCGAGGGGATTTAGATGAGAAGAGAATATTACATTAGAATTTATAGAAAGGCACGACATGCAAGCCGTATTTTAAAACAAAAAACTACTAACCTATGGGTCAAAAGGCCATAACTGTGCACTATGCATATCACAATAAACACATAACAAAATATATATAATAAAAAAAAACTATATATCAAATATTGGGGTCACGACCATCGTAAGACCACGACGGGGTCAAGGGGGGTCTCCCCTCATTGGTCAATAAGAATCAGATTGTAAAATTTTTTCCATACTACAATCTCCTCGAAATAGTTTCAAAATAGCTCATCATATATTTTAATCCACCAAAACACCCATAATAATAACTATACACCCAATATCATATCATATATGTCCAGCTTCAATTAATTATATTAAATCGAATCTTCATGTTTCTAATCCAATTAGAACAAAAGTCAGATATCGTTATTATTACGCCATTTAAGATACAATTAATGTAATGTAATATAATATACATGTATATCTATTACTAATATTCATAATACCGTAATATGCCTACATAAAATATATATCATATACTCAATTTCAGATCGGTAAAATTGTATCATCATATATCATATATATTGAAAATAATATAATCAATTTCAGATCGGTAAAATTGTATCATCACATATCATATATATCGAAAACAATAAAACACGTAATCTGAATTAATCGTTTCGCAAGTAGCTCTGATACCACCGTAGGTTTTCGACACAAAACGCGCAGTGGAAATATAAAATAATCAAAGCAATTTCAAACCCAAAACAGATCCATGCGAAATGTAAATTAATTCAAAGGTTTTAGATATTATACCGATTAAGAAAGATTTCTGAAACGGCTTCAAATCCTTTATGCAATCCAACAGAACTGCGTCTCTACGGTATCCACACGAACGCTCCGTGAATCATCCTACGATCTGCAGAAGAAGGAACCGCGGTACTAGCCACCAAGGATGAGAATTTTCGAAACTGTTTTCTCTAGTCTCTCTTTAAGAACGGCTAGGGTTTTTTTATTTTGACGTAAAATCCCTAAAATGACTGATATATATCATATATATAGCAGTTAGGAGGAATTAATCAAAACCTAATATTATTAAAATCCGAATTTATATATATATCTTAATTAAGTCTTACTTAATTAATATTCCTATATATATAAATTATCCTATTAATTTAAATTCGTAATTTAAATAATATCAATCATATTGACATATTTAAATCTTTACAATTTAAATTAATTCCCTTTTAATTACGTTCTATGTATGTGACCCTATAGGTTATTATTATGTTGGCAATAATTTTAAAATCATATTATAAAATTATAAATAGTGAGCGACATCTATTAATGCATCACTACTACCCAAGTAATAATAAGATCGATGATTCGATGCAACCTTTTCGTGACCAATGTTTCAATGCAATTTAATCCTTTTAACCTTAATATCCTAGATTAAACTCGAGTCATGGAATGTGTCATACTCTTCATAATTTAATCTGAATTTTTCTTGATCAATGAGTAGACTATATGAAACAAATCACTATTTGAGCATGACCATGCATTTCTTAGTCCTACTCAATCAAGAGGCCTATGGATATCACCCCTAATAAATAGGAGGGTTAAATTCCATCTAGATCACTCATATTCCTCACACGATTCATGATGTACCCAATAATCACCTTTATAGTCCACCTATTAAAGGTGACATTTGATGATATCAAAGTACATAAATTCCGCAGTAGAATATAGTGATTTCAGTGCTCAAAGGACCATTACATCATTGTCACTATGAGAATCGTTAATGACACTTCGTGCATAATGTTCCAAATAGAATTCTCATGGTGGGTCCGTCTTAGACATCGTTTCAACATGTACCTATGCATTGACTTAATATCTCATATATTTATGACCAATGAGATTTGGTCATCAACAATCCACATATTTTAGTCTCAATGCATCATTGTTGTCCCATCAACAATGATACTCGATTAGGACATTTAAGAACAATGATACTAATTGTAATTATATAATCTCACGTTCAAGTCACATACTTGAAACTATATAATTTGTATCACCATTCTAAGGATTTTTATTATGTTAACATTTATATAACGCAGTAAATAAAACCATAATAAAATCATTCATTTATTCAATCAAATATAATATCAAAACGTTAAGCAATTATATCAAATAATTGGCCTCTAGGGCATAAACCCTAATATATATATATATATATATATATATATATATATATAAGTGTTAGGCCACTTATTGGCATGAAAACCATCGAAGTGACTAGAGCACCACAAACCACAATTTGATTATGTCAGGGCCTTACATCCGTAGCCCCGCTTTAAGGCCCAGGGCTACATTTACAAGAGTTTGCAAGCTATCTGTACATCTCAAATATGTCCATTATGGGAATCGGATCTAGACCCATGGATTTAATCATAGATCCCATGATTCTTAGGCTCACAAGATATTATTAAGAAGCTTGTATAACAAATATTAAAATAAACTGCAGAATCGAATCTAGACGTCTCAAAATAAAGGATTCATCAGTTAAATCCTAGCATACGTGTAGCCATGCTTCCCGGTTCCTTTAGATACAGATCTAGGGTCGCGTAGTCGCTTAATATTTACAAAACTAGATTTAAATAAATCTTAACCATTCTAACTCAACGGTTCCAATTTTATAATTTTTGAACCGGTTAAGAGTTAGATATGGATAGATTTAGATAATATGGCTAGATTTAGATAAATCTAGTCCATAAATTTAAATATTACAGCTTAAATTGAATGAACAGTTAAAACTGATATTTAATCACAATAAACAATTAACATATATATATATATATATATGTGTGTGTGTGTGTGTGTGCTTATATATATATTAAAGCAGGAAAATGCCACAGATTAGCAATCCAGGCCAAACAGATATATATATATATAATTATAAGCATATATATATATGATTATATATATTAAAGGAGGAAAAAGCCACATATTAGCAATCCAGACCAAACTGGTATATATATATATATATATATATATATATATATGTTAAAGCAAGTAAAAGCTTCAGATCTGAAAGGATTAGCGAGAAGGGCTTTAGACTTCTTTTAAAGCTTGAAAATTCAGTTTTCACCGATTAAAACTTGATATATTGTAATACATATGTATAAAAGTGTTTACAAAGAAGAATATTGAAGTTTAGAACACTATTGGAGTGGTTAAGAGCTAAAATGGGCAGAATTCCTTCTCTTTTCTTCTTATTTTTTTAAAATGACTAATGGGGGGGGGGGGTCTATTTATAGACCAAATTATCCGCGGGTCTACCTGCGACTGATTCGGGTGGGCCCGGCCTCGTGGGTCACATTGTCTCGAAGTACATGTACTCGGATCAACGCGTCGTCTGCTCGAACCTTCATAACTTTCAATCCTGGAATCCGATGGAGGCGTGCTACTATACCTTTCCGAAAAGCCCTTTTCGAGATCTACACAATGACATAAGATTTGACCTTTTCCGAATCCGGGAAAAGGGGTCCATGACAAGATCTTCAAGTCTTCACAGTTTGTCCGTTGATTTGTCTTGCGCTGTTTTCACTCGAGATTGACGTTATGGTTCTGAATGACCTTCATTGCAGTGATTCGACTTGATTTGATGTTGAGTTGGAAAAATTACTATTTTGCCTTTCCGGGTTTAATGTAGTTGTAACTATCTTTTCTTAGGGTTGTCTATGAGATTGGACTGCTGTTGACTTTTGTCAATCCTTAGGATTGTCTCTGAGGTTGGTTTTTTATTTCCCGGGGTTGCCACCGGGGTTTGACTTAATCTCCCAGAGTTGTCACCAGGGTTTGACTTGATCTCTCGGGGTTGTCATCTGGGTTTGACTTGATATCCCGGGGTTATCACCGGGGTTTGTCTTGATCTTCCGGGGTATTATTGGGTTTTGTCTTTATCTCCGGGGTTGTCACCGGGGTTTGGCTTAATCTCCCGGAGTTATCACCGAGGTTTTTTTTGATGAATTTAACTTCTAGGGTTATCTCTGGAAGACAAAAGACTATTCTGTCCTCCTGCATGGTTAGTAACAGGAATGCAAAATTTCGAGTGTCTACAGATGCCCCTCTTTATCATGTTTATGCAATGCAATGGAATGAACATGATAAATATTAAAAGACACTTGAAATGTGACAAGATTAAATGATGTTATACAATGTAGCATGATGTGATGTTATGGAATGAATGTTTTTGTTTGGAGTTACTTCTCACGACATCCTATCACTGACCGCTCCAGCCATTTCTGCTGGGAATGGAGTTGTCAATGATGGTCTCTACTGAACTGCCTTGATATTTACTCGAACGGTTGTTTACACAGGCTTTTATCATCGAACTTTCTCGATGTCTACTAGAACGACAGTTTACAAAGCTTTCATTACCTGATTTTTCCCGATGCTACATTGGGTTGACGCCAACGGTTTAAAATGTCCGTCAGTGCTATTGAGACTAATTCGACGACATGTTGTAGAGATGTTTTCAAGATCCCAGCTGGGGAGATTTTCCTGTGGCTGATACCACTGGACCTTTCTGAATTCAACGTCGGGGTTGTCACCAACGTTCTTTGTCTTCAGATAAGCTTTCTCACTTTACTTCCACTGGGGATGTTCTTCTTTTTACGAGTGTCCTTATTGGGGAATCCCGATGCCTATGCTTATGATAATTTACACCGATTTACATCATCAGATCCTTCTTGCCGTTACGCTAGGATTGTCACCACCGTCCTGGCTTTCTATCAGGTTGATGCTGATAGTTCTGTTGGAGATAGAGCTTTTATTGTTTGCTTCCATAACATCCTCACAATACCTACTTGAACGGTAGTTTGTGAAGGTTGACCATCACTGAATTTCCTTGATGCCTACTTGAATAGTAGTTTATAACGGTTTGAAAATCACCGAACCTTCATGGTGCCTTGGCTGGGGATTTATATAACAGATTCCATCATTGGTCCTCCCTGAGGAAGATAGTTTTCCATAGTTTTCATCACCGGATCCTTCCCGATGCTACGCTGGAGTTATCGCCAACGATTTTCAATACCAGATACTCTGACCTTCGTTGAAGCAATTCTTAATAGCTTACATCAGCGAACTCTTCCTGATGCTATGCTGGAGTTGTCGCCAATGGTTTACACTGTCAATCATTCTGAGCTTCGTTGAAGTAGTTTTCAACAGCTTATATCACCATATCTTTCCCAATGCTACGCTGAAGGTGTCACCAACGGTTTACACTATTAATCATTCTGACCATCGTTGAAGTAGTTTTCAACGGCTTATATCACGTGATCTTTCCCAATGCTACAATGAAGTTGTTGTCAACGATTTACACTATCAATAATTCTGACCTTCGTTGAAGTAGTTTTCAACGACTTGTATCACCGGATCTTTCCCGATGCTACGCTGGAGTTGTCACCAACGATTTACACTATCAATTATTCTGACCTTTGTTGAAGTAGTTTTTAATGGCTTATATCACCAGATCTTTCTTGATGTTACGCTGGAGTTGTTGCCAACAGTTTGCAACATCAAACATTCTAACCTTCGTTGAAGCAGTTCTCAACGGTTTATATCACCGGATCTTTCTTGATGCTATGCTGAAGTTGTTACCAATGGTTTACACTGTCAATCATTCTGACCTTCGTTGAAGTATTTTTTAGCGGCTTATATCACCGGATCTTTCCCGATGCTATGCTAGAGTTGTCGCCAACGGTTTACACTGTCAGTCATTCTTATCTTCGTTGAAGTAGTTTTCAATGGCTTATATCATCGGATCTTTCCCGATGCTACGCTGGAGTTATCGCCAACAGTTTGCAATATCAGACATTCCGACCTTCATTGAAGCAGTTCTTAATGACTTACATCACTAGATCTTTCCCGATGCTACGCTGGAGTTGTCGCCAACGGTTTGTAATATCATACATGCCTGATATCTCTATTGGGGGTATCTTTCTGACAAGTTATACCTTTGAATAAATCTGGATATTTTTACGCATTCAAGACCAACAGTTCATGACACCGGACCTTCCCGATGCTTTGATAAGGGCAGTTTTCAACAATCTCTATCATCGGCTTTCTAAACCCCACATTAAGGTTAATCCCAATGATTTACATGAAAATCTTCTTTCATCAGAAGTTTGATACCTGAATTCAGAGTTTCAGGCTTTTTATGCTCAGTCTCGTAGAACCTTTTTCCCTGATTTGACTTTTTAGCTTCCCGAAACTCTGTTGTAACTCAAATTTGATCGAGCTGGAGGGGGTGTGGACCACCTTAGGTGGCCGCATGTAGACCTACAGCTGTTGCGGGTTGATCCGCGGATCCCACGGGTGGATTTATGCCCCCTGGTCCATGTATAAGTCATTTCAAGTTGAACTACATAGAAAACACAAAAATTCTTCTTTAGATCTATTGAGTTTGAGCTACTTTTTGCAAAATTCGTCACTATACAAACGTTTTGCACTACCCTGGTCACGTTTACATGTTTTCTTTTCAAGTTTTGACCGTTAGAACGGTAAATTTCATATAGAATGCTTCTAAACACAATATAGCGAATATGCATGCTTATATGACTTGATAAAAATGATCAGACTTAGTAAATGCTTATATTTTACCATGCTGAACATATTGATGTGAAAAAAACTAATTTCTGAGATAGTCATTTGACACCCTTTTTTGCTAGTTTATTCATCCTTTTTGAGGACAAATGAGCACGGGTTTTTCAAAAAAATGCACATGGTAATTTGGCTGCAATTGTGACTTACTTTTAATGTTTAATATCTATAACTTTATATTGGATTGGTGTGCTACTAAATGGCCACCTAGTCATGTATATGTACACGTGGACAATACATTTTACAAAGGAGACTGGCAAAAAATTTTCATGAGCCTAAGAATTTAATGAACATGCAATTTTAACTCTACTGGGGATGTATGTTAACCTAATGCATGCTTTAGGACTTAAACTAGGCATAAAGTAATGATTTTACTTAAATAAGTTTTAAGTTTAAAACTTACCTCACCCTTTCTGAGGTGATTTGAAGATTTTGTTTAGGTTATGGATTCAGATAGACCGAGTAGCTCTCGCACGATCTCTGTAGGTGTGAGGAGGAGAGTTTCTGATGTCTCTCGGCCTCGTCCAACCCGACAATCTCGCTAGTTGACTGAGTCAGTGATTCGTCCTATCCAGGTCGATATGCCAGATGTTGTAGATGAGGAGGTTGATGTTCTTATTGTGGACCTCGCTCCTTCTTCTTCTATTCCTCGTAGGGAGCTTCTAGCTATCAGCGTGACAATTTCAGATCTCCTAGAGGATTTGAGTCATCATCCTTCGATCTACCTTCATGCGAACGAGGTAATATCTATTTTCATTTTTACCTTTCTTCTTTTCACACTTTTGGGACAAGGGTTTTGATCTTAATTTGGAACTTAATACAGGTTCCCGGCTTTACTCAGTCTAGGGGGAACTGGTTTAGCATTCACTCCTTATACCAGACCCTTCATTCGGAGTACCAGACCATCGTTCATTCTTGGGGTTTTGAGGCCTTCTTCTATATTCCTCCTCGTCGTTGCCCTTGGGGTTATTTGAGGGCTTTAACCTAACGTTGATTCCAGCAGACTCAGTCTCTCTATTTATTGGACTATGAGGTGATGATGACACCCATGGACTGGCGGTTCATCACGGGCTTGGAGTTTACAAGGGCGTTGGTGCCTTTGGTGGCTGACATTTCACCGGCTGTAGTTCGATCCCTTTTGGGAGATCCTGCCACGGCCTTCAAGGGTCGGACTATCTGTTCTGGGCCCTTGAGTGTGGATGCCACGAGTGGGGCTTTTTTACTGAGCCTCTGCCTGATGATCAGAGGGTTAGCGATCGCATTCTTCGGCGACTGTTCTTGATCATCATTAGGGGTTATTTTATAGCAGACAACTCCTCGACGGTATCTTTTGTCTTGGTTAACGCTAGTCGTGATGTAGATTGCATCAGGGATTTTGACTGGGGAACATTCACCTTTGCCTATTTTCTTCGTGGGATGCGCCTATGGCCAGAGGGCGTGATAGAAGCTTGGTTAGGCTTTTACCCATTTTTGCTGGTGAGTAACTTTTCTTTATCTCCCAATTTCCTCTACTTAGGCAATCAATCTTCATAACTGATGACATTTAATATTTGCATTTTCAGTTTGGGGCCTATGAAAGGCTTCCTTGCCTTCGCCTAATTACTACATTAGGTCTGGAGACCTATCCACGGGGACGACGATGACATCACTCCACTCTTGCAGAGGTTCCCATAGTAGAGGGATTTACCGACTCTCGGTTGGAGTTGGAGTTGTTGATTGCCGATGTCATGACACGGGTTCCCTATTTCGAGGATCATATGACAATAAGTTTTGAGGGTGGCTTTCCGACCAGGGTATTATTATCCACTCGTCGGATCCCTCTCTTGACTGATGGAGGTTGGGAGCTCTACTTGGGAGAGCCTGCTATCAGGAGCATCACATGGGAGATTCATATTACATTCTTTCCTCTTGCTAGACGACATTGTTCCTTATCTCAAACAATCATATAGATTCTCATAATGGGCTTGGATGGCTTTACACTATCAGAGGGCCCTTACAATTAGGAGGCCTTCCATCGTTGGTGGACTCCTCGCACCATTGGGGCTCAGACCCATGTGTTGGTCGATTTCACAATCGATAAAACACACGCAAGTATACGCGGTCAACAAGTAATATATGATAAGTAGAGTGTCTTACCCACGAGGACGAAGTGTTAGGTGCTAGTCAAGTACTAAAATATGTTCAATACAGTCTTATCTAAACAAGTAATTGGAGATGGTGTGTTAAGTTATATGATTAAAAACTGTAGGAATAAGAGATTGAGTTGTACAAGCTAGAAAGTCAAGCTAGGATTACAATTCTCCTAATGCGTCACCTAATCTCCTAACTCTCCCCATTACAAACGAATCAAGGAATAGTCAACCGAGAAGAGTAACTACACATAAGCTGTGACGACCCCAAAATAGGTCCATTCCATCCAACCCATTCTGAGTCGTCAAAATACATGGTACATAAACAACTACAACTTCATTAATACAATTGTCGTGCAAAATACGACAACACATAAACTCTGAGTTTAAATACAAATATTGTCTTCTAGACAATATCCACACTCAAATAAGTCCTCATTACAATTATTGATACACTATTTTACAAAATAGTGAGGACTACTAAAACAATCGTCTTGAACCATTACTCCACACCACGACTAGTTCTTCGCTTATATTCTCGCTTCTCTCGAGAAGAAAAATGGAACAAAAGGAAAAGGTGAGCTCAACTAGCCCAATAAAGAATATTATGACTAAGATAATGTACAACAAATTATCCTTAGTCTTCAACATGGAAAAATCTAATAGAATATAATAGACAACAAGTTTTAGATCAACAACTGCAGCGAAAACAACAATTCATTGAAGAGTTAAGTAGAGAATGAAATCTACTATCATCTATGAATTTAAAAGTCCATCATCGATATTTTATCCTGTAAACATCAATCAATATACATCATAAATCAAATATTCATCTTTGCACTACTGAGCCAAAGATATTCTCCGATTGGTCATGTTCATCTAAACACTGCTCATCTTCAGCACTACGGGCCAAAGATATTCATCATAAAATCATTCATCTTTTGCACTACGCCAAAAGATATTCATTATAAAATCATTCATCTTTGCACTACTTTCACGGGCCAAAGATATTCATTATATATTCATCTTTGAAAAATATTTTAAAGAAAACAAATCCAAAGGAAACAAAAGAACAAATATTAAGGATTCGTACTTTAAACAATCCAAGTTCAAAAATACTTCATAAATAACCAGAGTGGAGTAAAATTCAAGAATGAAGACCAAAATATAGATCCAATCAAAGATAGGAATCATAACAGACAATCTTGGACATAGAAAAAAAAATTTAATTTTTTTGTGAATAAGTGTCGATTCATGAATAGTCAGATATCGTGAATAAGGCCAGATACGTGAATAAGAATCTCACACTAAAAGATAGAAATTTCACAAAAAAACATCATCATGCTTCGTGAATAGTAACTCATAAATAGTAACCCCGACATGAAAAGTTCCAAATTTGATAAAAAGTTCCCACTAATATTTTGGCATAATGATATTGAAGAAATAATATCATTTTTGAATAAAATAACATCCCTTACCTCATAAAGAATAGTACTTCTGACTGGAATATTGGATATAGTGCTGAAAGAACTTGCACCGTTTAGCAATACTTAAAGTACTAAAATACTCACAAGAATACGCTTAATATATCGAGAGAGAAAGAGAGAGAAATCTGTAGTTTCTGGTGTGATTTTCAATTCTAACATAAGCACCCTATTTATAGGAAAATGCTTAGAACACCAAAGCAGAAAATTTAATATAATAATATAAATAAAAAATTTTCACGCCCACTTAAGACCAACTGAATTCAGCACATTTTAACAACCAGTGGGCCCCACCATCTTACAAAAAACATTTTTGTTATTAAAAAAAAATAAAACTTTCAAAAATCAATTATTTCGGAACTTCGGAACTTCAATAATTCATAATAAATAGCCCTTTTATCATAAAATTCGAATCTCACGATTTTTATAGGAAATTCAATTCTGTACAACTTTGCAGAAGAAAGGTTTTCCAAATTCCAAATGAAATTGGCCAAAATCCACATACTGAGACGATTTTACAAATGCTATAATCAAATTTCGACCAAGAAATGGGGTCCAATTGATACACAAAACATATGTTAATCAACTTTTGCAACAAAAATACTCTTCTTCCTCATATACTCATATATCCCACATTCATTGTAAAAATATCATCATTAATATATTATTAAAATAATATATTTAAATGAATTATTTTATCGTAAAAGATAAAATATTAATTTTTAACAATTGTCACATTAAAAATTTTCTCATCTATATCTACATAAAATCAATATTTCCCTCATCATATAAATTAATAATTAATTATTCACAAATAATATTACAGAATCACAAGATCGGGCAACTGTGCCGTTCCTGGAAAGAGGGTCCAATAAGAATTTCTCTCACTCTATGCCAAGATTAGGTGACCAAACCTCTCCTTAGATGTAACTTTCTAGACATTGCCAATAATGTTTTCTAATAATATTATTCAGATAATATGAATTATTGTTTCAATAATGGAAAATACTTGTGTAGTGACAATTATTGAAACAACGATAATATAAAAAATCAACGCAAAGAATTATTGAATCAATAAAATAAAATAATGAATAAGAATTATCGTAATAATTTATTGAGTAGTGCCTTCTTCACGTAAGAATCAATAATTGGTGCAATACTGGTGTCGCGGCTTTCTGCCAGACATCGTTTTTTTTTTAACCGGGGTATTCCAACAAGATAATCAGTAACAACTACGCAGTTATTTATAAACAACTTATACTTGTCGCTTTCTTCATCTAATCGCTTTCACATGGGGGCCCACATAAGGTCGCTACTAGTCAGTCATTTAATATTCTCCTCCAACAACAAGAATATTCCACGACCAAACGAATATTCTCCTACAACAATGAGTATTTTATAACCACTTGCTTATTTGAAATATTTAAGCATTTTACCCATAACTAAACACATTAATCAAATCAACCCTTACTATTTCAAAATAATAAATAAAGAAAATTAAATCTTCATTTATAAAAAGTTGGGGCCTTACATAAGCCTCTTTCGAAAGTCAAATGCACATCCCTAACTAGATGAATCATAATATTTCTATGGTGAAAATAACTAGACTAGGGTCATTAAGCTTAATCTCAAGGCTACACAAGGCAAATAGAGATATGTTTATCCTATTAAGCAATTTATGCACACATTCCCACATGCATGGTCATAACAAGTGTTCTTATATTTAAAGGATATATATTAATATCCATTAATATCAATATCAATTTCTTTGTCAAGAAATCAATCAATAAGCATGAAATACAACAACCCATTCCAAAATGATTCATTAATATAAATAGAAGAGAAAGTTAATTAAGCTAAACAATAGGTTACATTGCAATCCTAAAAATGGAATTAGTTCATAACCATGGTACTAATACACATTTTCAAAGTATTCAACATACTCATTAATACACTAATGAATGAAAGATTTGGATAAAGAAAATTCCTTTTGTGAAGTCTTCTGGCTCCAAGTCTTCTCTTCTCCGTGTAGAGTCTGAGCTGTGAAGGATGCAATGGAATTTTCTTCCTTGAGGACCAGTTTCTTTCTCTTCTAAACTAAATAAACTGAAAAACTCTTATTCTATGCTCTGTAATAAATGGTGGCTGCGGATTCTGTCTGAAGATAATGAATTCTCAGCTTTTAGGTCATTAATACAAAGTCTCTGCCATGGCATCGGAGGTAGCGCCGCAGCGCGAAGAGTAAGGATTAGAACTACGCTGCAGCGCCACATCAACATAAAAAGACTAGAGCTTGCGCTGCAACGCCACATCAACATAAAAAGACCAAAGCTTCATGGCTGGCTGCCATAGCTTTATAAAGGGAATTATGGCGTTGTGACGCCAAGTGACATCATTATTGACGGGAGAATATGCTGGCTGCAAAGACCAAAGTTAAAGCTCGGCATTGGCGCCGCAGCGCCGATTAATGTAAATTTGACCTTTTTGCCCTCTTAAAGCTAGAAATGACCTAATAAGCCCTGCAACATAAAGATTAAGCAAAATAACAACAAAATATATATAAAAGATAAACAAATAACGGAGAACAAGCAGTGTCTTAAGCCATAGAGGATCTGATTCGCGGATATAAATCTCACTCATCAAATACCCCCAAACTTAAGCTTTTGTTTGTCTTCAAGCAAACTATCTGAACATCCACACCCATATTAATGTAAGACGCGAATGAAATCTAATCCTATAAACTATCATCATGGCTTTTAAGCACAATTATAGACCCTCTCTGAGAACATGACAAACACAGATATGAATGAGGGTTTAATATCAATTTTTAAGCATAAGACTGTACTCGATCCATTCTATGTGTGTGTGTGTGTATGAAGACCAACCATCTTAACTAATTATAGGTCAAATTAAGTTCATACAGTCGATTGTGATAACCAATATGCTCACTCTGCAACTCAAACAATCAACAAGCAATAAGAACAAGACGCAAATGCAAGAAAGGATCAAAAGGCTCTAGCATGAAGACAGTAAAATTTGACTCGGAGAGTGCTTAATTACCTTAGGCTATTCAGAGCTACCCATTAATGAGCTTTTGATCAATGACTCCCAAGCTAGACGACTTTAGGGCACTAGGTGTAGAACACCCCTACGAATCTAATAACTCAAGCAACAAAGGTCACGTAATCAACTTAAGCCAAATTAGACTTTACGAAATTTGAAGATTATTAGGCGAGTGCATATTATGCTCTATCTCGCACAAGTCTGGCGCTACAACGCCAGTATGTAAAATTTAACCTTTTTGCCCCTTAAAGTTGGAAATGATCTAATAAGCCCTGTAACATAAAGATTAAGCAAAATAACAACAAAATAAATATAAAAGTTAAACAAATAACAGAGAACAGGCAGCGTCTTAAGCTACAAAGGATCTGATTCGCGGATATAAATCCCACTCATCACCATGCCACTAAGTTCATGGGGTGATATGGTTCCTGGGTCCTGGGTCCGTGATGATGACATACTAGATCACCTGTGTCAGAGAACCCACTCATTTGGAGCAGATTGATAGCTTGACCCAGAGGTTAGACCGGGCACACTTTTTCATTAGATATTTGGGCAGAAATTCATTAGAGGTAGATTCTTTTGATCCATCCAGCTCTGGTGCTGGCCCTTTAGGTGGCCCATACTCTGACAGTTTTACCGGAGCAGATCCCCCTCTGTATCGACCTGATGTTCCCTCCGACAGAGATATAGTGACTCAGGCAGAGTTACAACAGGTTGGTCCTCCAGGGTTATCTTTAGAGTGTGAAAAAAGGTTTTTGTCCTCCTGTATAGTTAGTAATAGGAAAACAAAATTTTGAGTGTCTACAGATGACCTTCTTTATCATGTTCATGCAATGCAATGGAATGGAGATGATAAATATTACTAGACACTTGAAATATGATAAGGTATTTCTAGTGATGCAAATCGCAATGTAATGAATGTTATGATGAATGTTAACATGTTTTTGCAAGTCGCAGTTCGTAAATTGCACATCGCATTTAACACTTCGCATTTCGTATTTGGCCAATCGCACTTCGCAAATCGCAATGTAATGAATGTTATGATGAATGTTAAAATGTTTTCGTAAATTGCTTTACCTTTACCGATCATTGATGATGCCTATGTTGGTGTTGACTCCAACGGTTTGACTTTTTGTCGGTGTTGTCGATGCTTGTTTGATGAAGATAAGTTGAGACGACGTTCTGAAATCACCAAACCTTTCTGATGCATACGCTGGTAGTTTACAACGGTGCCTACCCTGATGGTAGTTGACTACACTGACATCGCCAAACTATTTTGGTTCCCACTCGAACAGTGGTATCCCTAAACTGTCTTGATGTTACGTTGCATTGATGCCAATGGTTTAGAATAACAGATCGTCCGATACTTTTGCTGATATTCCACGTATTACTTCACCAGCCTCCGCCTTATGTTACGTCTTTCTGAGGTGATTTGGAGTTTCTTTTCACTATTGGGTTCTTGTGCCCCATTTCCTTCTATTTTTGATTCACAGCCCAGCTGGACTGATGACCTGAGTGCTGCTGACATCCCTGGAGGGTGCGACTCATTCTTTCACTGCCCAGCTTTGAACTTTGGTGTAGAGGCCTCAACTTGTGAGGACTTAACGCAGGTTAACATGTTTGATGGTGTAGATTTCATTCGTTAGGCCTTTCGTCGTTGGCCTTCTGCTTGTGAGTTAAGAACTTTTTGGAGAATTTTCCCCTTCTTTCATAGGGGCAAGCTTATGTCACCATGATTTCTTTCAGAAGTTCTCCCTTTTCTTTTGATGAGAGGCTTGATCTTGCCTTAAACTCCTTCCCTTTCCTGGAATCGGAAAAATGCCCCAGTCCTTTCGCATGTTATTATCGGAGATTCATACGAGAAACTCTCTTTGTTGATGAAGTCGCAAGTGAGTAATATCCAAAATCGCCAGTGAGATGATGTGAGGGAAGCTCTGATGATGATGTACCATGCTGATGGTGCTGACTGGCGCATTTTCCTCTTTAGGATGGTTGATAAATGCCTCAGTGTTGAGTTGTCGCTGTTTCTGAGATTGCCCCAGCCATGCTTATTGTCTGGGATAGTTGCTTTGACAGATGGGCTGATATGATGCTGAGATCGCAAGAGGCTTTTACCTCTATACCAAATGGTGAACATGTAGTGGATTTAGGCTTTGATGCCCTCAATCATTGTTCCTGACCTATTCTTGCAATCCTCGTTGATGGCTTTCTTTTGATTTGATGAAGACTTGTGATTGAGGGTGTCGGCTCTTTGAAGTTCCTCGCTGCTGGTTGTCTTAGTGTATCGTTGTTTCTTTCTTTCTGGAATTTATGCCAGATTTGATGGAATAACATTGAAGTGTTATTGGGTCTTCTCAACATGGGTTGCTGACTTGGAGGGTTGTTCTTTGGCGTCTTGGGATTGATGTTTGGGCTTGGATATTTCTTTTGAGGGTCCGACCGCATCACTGATGGCTGCCTACATACTTATGTATGCGCGGGAGATCAGGTCTGCGTAGTTCTTTCTTAATAAGATAAACGGTTTGAGAAATATTTTTTTGGGTTTTTGTTTAGTTTGACCGCACCATAAATGGTTGCCTACGTACTCCCATTGATGAGGGGAGATCAGGTCTTTCGTAGTTCAAGCTTTGGCTTAAAAGGCTAAAAATATTTATTAGAGTTTGAGCTTGGTTGAAGAGGTTTTTTGATTTTTATAGTGGTTAGACCGCACCGTACATGGCTGCCTACATACTCCCATTGATGAGGGGAGATCAGGTCTGCATAGTTCCAACTTAGTGTGAAAAGGTTCAAAGTTGTAAGTGGTGAGAAGGGTGTAGAGATGTTTTTGTTTTTATTTTTATTTTTATTTTTATTTTGTTTTGTTTTTTTTTCTTTTTCTTCTTTTTGTTTTTGTATTTTTTGTATTTTTTTTCTCTTTTTCTTTTTTTGATATTTACATGCATTGAAAATAAAAGGCACACTGCGAAGAAAGTGATATCGTCCCAACATCTCCTGGAACTCACAACTGTATCCTCTGGATCTATATCTTCTTGGCTAGCTGAGGCATGATAGTCCAGTTGTCAGTGGTTATGTCGTCTTCAGGGCTCGCGATAGAGGTTACCTCTTGGTTCTGAATATCTTCACTTATGGCCATAACTTGATTGCTTTCTGATTCAGCACAACCCTCAGGGATGCTTATACTGGACCTATCGTACGAAGGGATAAACTCTTGATTCTTCAATGGGTTGGCTTCCCCGACAACCTCACCATTTTTTCCTTCGTCTGTACCTTGACCTTCTTCATGGGCTTGAGAGGATTCGACTATGAAATCTCCCTCGAACTGTTGTGGCATTTTTTGCTAGGAACTTTCCGTTTTGGCTTTTTCTTCCTTAGAAAGGATCAATATTTCCCCCTCATCATCCAAGATGATAAAATCAGGAACGTGGTTGTTATCTTTGGGCCACAGGATGTTTGATGTTGGCAGAGGAATCTCCTTTGGGTATTCCCTTATTTCCTCTGTCATTCCCTGCATCAGGATCAGTCCACCTTGTGTTTTGCCAGGATTTATGCTCATAGCCTTCAACTCCTTTGAACTGCCTGTCTCGAGTGGACAACTTAAGCTTTTTATTTCCTTTTTATCTTTTCTGGTCCTGGGGAATTCTATCTCCAGCTATCCATTTTTAATGAGATCCTGGATTTTATGTCGCAAAGACCAACATTCATCAGTCGTATGTCCAGGTGAGCTAGAATGGTAGAGACATATCTTGATGGAATCAAAACTCTTTGTCTTGGAATTTATAGGAGGCAGCAACTCCGTGACACCCCCAAAATAGGTATACATCACCCATTCTAAGTCGCCAAATACATGGTATAAAATTCAAATACAACTTAATTATACAACTGTCTTGCAAAATACGACAAAACATAAGCTGAGAGTTTTAATACGAATATTGTCTTCTAGACAGTATTCAAACTCAAATGGAGTACTTATTACATTTATTATCACACTATTTCACTGAATAGTGAGGACTACTAATGCAAACATTTGGACCGTCACTCCGTCCCCCGACTAGTCTCAGCTATATTCTCATTTCCTGAAGAGAATAATGAAAACAAAGGATGAGCTCAACTAGCCCAGTAAGAAATATTATGACTAAGATAATGCAGAATAAATTATCGTTAGCCTTCAAGAGTGTTAAACTGATAAAATACAATAAACATCAAGTTTAAATGTAGCGGAACAAGCAATCCATTAGAAGAGTCAAGTAGAGCATGATATCTACTATCTTCTATGATTTAAAAAGGTTTTTCATCAACTTTATCGCTGAGACTCAGCTTAATAAATAAATAACATCATCGAATCATCCCCGCACCACGACCAAGGATATTCATGTAATCATCAATGGTCATGATTATACCGAATAATCCCTGGTTATAATCATACCAACAACTGTCCATCAATGCACTACAGGCCAATGAGAACTTTTACCACATCATTTGTAACATTACGGGTCATGATTATACCGAATGATCCCTGGTCATAATCATACCAATCAATAGTACATCTATGCACGTAAGCCACATATGAGTTTTATCACAATATAAGCATGAGGATGATGACAATGATATAAGTATTCAATTAAAAGCAAGCAAATGATAAATATTTAAAGATTTATAATTTAATTTATCTAGAATTCAATATTGTCCAAATTGTCAATATAATACTACTTTGTGGAGTAAAATTCAAGAATAATATTGTATCAAAAATGATTTGGACATCAAAGAAATCAATTTTTGTCATGAATAATTCCCCGGGTGAATAGTACCAGAGTGAATAAATACTTGAAAATAGTACCCGTGAATAGTACTTTTTGAAATAGTACTGTGAACAATTATTTTGTGAATAGTACTAAGTGAGCGATTTCTTTGTGAATAAGACTGTGAATAGTACTTTGTGAATAATACCCCGTGAATAGTACTTTGTGAATAGTACCGTAAAAATGAATACTACTCATGGACAGTACTCCGGCATGAAAAACTTCAAATTTAACAAGAATGCGTAGAAAATATGTGACATCCCAAATTTTTAGAAATTATAAATGAGAATTTTATAAATAAAAGTATTATTTATGAGATATGTTGGGTGTGAGTATGTGTATGTCATATATTGTAGAATATGTGAATTGATGTGAAGAGAATGTTATATATTAATTTTAATATATATAAATATTTAATTGAATTATTTATTGAGTTAAATAAATAAATTTTGTTTTGATTATAGAGTAATGTAATTAAGTGTAGCAGATTAATTAAATGAATATTTAGTATTTAATTTAATTAATATAATAATTTTATGTTATAATTCTAATTTAATTGAGATAATTAAATTAGATGAGTTATGTGATGATTGTTACACAAAATTATAATTAACAAGTAAATATAATTATGTGACAATTTGATGAGATTGATTGATGTTAAGCTATTGATTAATTAAAATAATGAGTATTTGCCAAACATGGTCTTAGGCTTTTCAAGTTCAAATTGGTGTAACTTATGTGTATTAACTAGTAATTAGTATATCTAATAATTACTAGGAGTTACATATATTATATATTACTAGTATTGTATATTATATGTATATACTACAAGTTAGTATGTTAGTTTTAGAAAACAAACCAAAGAAAGAAGAAGAGAGTTAGAGAGAGTTGTAGGAGAAGAAGAAGAGGAGGAAAAAGAAGAAGAAGGGAAAGCTTTGAGAAGACAAAACAAGACCCATCATCATCATCTCCATCTCTCTCTTAAATTCATACTAATAAAGTTATAATCTAAATTCCTTGTTTTAATTATATTTTTATGTTCTTCATAATGTAGATAATTGTTATGTAGAAGTTGTATTGAGAAATTGAGAGAGATAGAAAGAAATGGAGGAATTGAGATGAGCTTGAAGAAGAAGAAGAAGAAAAAAAAAAGAAGCTAGAAGAAGGTAACTTCTAAACTCTTATTTAATCCTTGATTTTTTTGGGTAGATTTATGTTCTAGGGTAGTAGATCATGCTTAATCTGTTTGTATTGGTTTAATCTTGGACTATCAAGAATCAAACAAGAGGATTAAAGAAAGAAAATGAAATGGAAAGAAAATTTAAAGAACAAAATTTGTAGGTTTTTAGTAATTGTGGACATATCTTGTGAAATTCATACCTCTTTGGGTATAATGAGTTAGAAAGTGAGCCTTATATCAAATCGAAGATATGGAAGTAAGTTATATTCTGAAAGTGGAATCACATGAAAACTCTTTGTAGATTTCTTGCAATGTCTCTGCTTTTAGTAAGGTCAGGTGCGAAGGGAAAATAATCATCCGTAAAATCAAAAGCACATTACGGTTTAGACTTAGAAAAATTCATATAAATTCGTGTGTTTTGAATCTGAAGAACTTAAAACTGCAAAGTTGTAGATATGAAAGTTTACTAGCTAGACTCGCGAGATTGAGCCATTGTATGGACCGGATCATGTCCGAAATAAATTGTTTAGTAAGGATGTCCAGAAAATGAAATTTTCTAGACTAGTTGATGAATTACGTAATCTGGTTTAGATGGATAAGGTTCCGATTTTAAGGCCTAGATGAGGTTTTAGTACAAACCGAGTAAGGATTAATTCTATATAAGAAGGAACAAAAACGGACATGTAAATCTAACGAGTTAAGTTAAAAACGAAAACAACGCTTTTGTTAAAGAAATTGTGAAGATGAGTTTTATAATTCTCGTTTTGAATTAAGATTTTGGGTGATGATATATTTTGATGATTAAAAATATGTTTTGACATATGTAATGAGTATAGATATGTGTTATCATATTCTATGCATAATTAACCATTTAAGATCAAGAGTTGAGATAAGTTAATGTGTGCACATAACGCATTTCGATAAAATGCCTAAGAGTAATAGTGTTTTCAAAACTTTGGTATACAAAATGTCTAACTAATGGCTAATATTGGATATCTAAGTATGAAAAGATGATAATACAAGAATAATAATGGAAAGAAATCGAAAAGGGTAATTTTGATTTATGAAGGAAAATTAAACATGTAAACAATGTGTTGAATATGCATTTTTGAAACCAAAGTGGTATAATAAAATAGTGTGATATACTTATTATTAAACTACAAGTGTGATAGTCTAGCATGTGTGGTGATAAAATGAAAAATAAAACCGAGTTGCATATAAAATAGTTAGATGTCTATAAAGACATTATAAAGGATAATAAGATAAAGTAAGGTCTTAGAATAAATTTGACCATGAGATTGAGTATTGATTTTATTTATTATCAATCTCACATACAAGTAGGTTGTGCTGAAGGACGCAAAGTATTTGCGTGTTGGTAAAAACGCCAAGAAAGGCAAGTCTGCTCGCCTTTTTTTTATGTGAACTTGATGATGATCTGGCTTTAAAATTTTAGTGTATGATGTATTATATATGTCAAAAGTATGAAATGTGAAAGTTAATCTATGACTATGATGATTGAACTATGAATGTTGATTGGGTAAGGAAATCAATCTTTATAGTTGTTATGTGAACTATAACATGTATGCTATGTTTGTTTATGATTATTCTTGTATGTTGAGCATGTTATTATGTGCTACGTGATGCATGAAAACTGTTAGATTTTGCTGAGCTGTGTAGCTCATTCTTGCAAATAACCATTTTTTGCAGATTCAAGAATTGAAGGTAACACTATGTGCTACTTGATTGTTATGGATCAAAAGTGATATATGAAGATTTAATATCCTAGCTAAGTTGTTATTCTTGTAAACCATGTCTAATGTTTCGAATAATGTATTAATGTTGAATTGTAATATTGTTTTGCGAATGTAAACTATTGTAGTATTAAAATGATTCTGAGATATTTAGATGTAAAGGTTGAAGGTTTTGGGAACGAGGATAGTTTGTAATAGAAAATTTTAATTATTTCGCAAATTTCAATGGTTGTATTATCGTTTAATGATGTAAAATTAGAGGTTGAATGTATTATTAACGACCGAAGTCGAGAATTAAATTGTATGAATTTTGGGGTTGTTACAAAATATCCTTGTGAAACGATACTAGATAAAACGCAAATTTCAAGGATATTCTACTAATTTCACGGAGTATAGAAGCAATACTTTAACAAAATGAGGGTATAATCAGGAATACGAGATGAAATAAAATAACTCACATACTACAGAGTATGGAATAAAATATTATTCCTATGAATACTGAACAAAATAATATCCCTTACCTCTGAAGAAGACTGGATACTGGAATAGTGAAGTAGCAGACTTCTCTTCTTCTTTCTCTCTATAATTGCTCTTGTTAGTCTTAGTGAACTGGTGAGAATGAAAGAAGAATGAGCTTCTATTTATAGAAAAATATAGTTTCGATAATTGCACGTTTTGGGGCTCAAAATTTTACAGTATAATACCTTCATCTTTTCTTTCATTTTTAATTTAGTCCTACAAGTATTATCAAACTTGCACCACCTCCCCTAATAGTACATCTTGTGAATCAATAGTGCAATCATGTGAATCAATAGTACAATCATGTGAAAAAAATAATTACAGTATAGTACCTTCATTTATACCTCCATTTTTAATTTAGTCATGCAAGTATTATCAATCTTGCACCACCTCTCCTAATAGTACATGCATGTGAACAAATAGATATAAGCATGCGAATTAATAGCAATTAATTGCTCATTTATCTGATTAATTACCCGATTGGTTAATATAACCTCCAGACATCCATTATTATCGAAATAGATGTCCATTTTCATTAACACTAATAATCCCAACACAATGAAAATATCAATTTCATCTTTAATCAATACAAACTTATTCATCATTAATATTATAACTCACAATATTTAACAACTAGATCATTCGCAGGAAAGAGGGGGCTTTCCGATAAGGATTTCTCCCTATTGGCACACAATTAGGTGACCAAACCTCTCATTGACATAACTTTCTAGATATTGTCAATATTGTAAATAATAATATGAATAACTTTGTCGTCTCAATTATTGATTTAATAATATAAAATATTATGCAGATGATACTGTGACAATAATTGAATCAATAATATGAAAGATATTATGCGAGAATTCTTCAGATAGCAATAATTGAGTATAAGCGGTGACTTCTCACGTAAGCATCAATAATCAATACCGTGTACTTTACTATGCAACCCGCGCGAATTCTTGTACTTTTACCACCGGGTAGTTCAACAGTTTAACGGTAAAACTTTCGTAGATTATTTTTATAAAAAGATAATTACGCTGCTTTTCTAACTATGACAATACTTTCGTTGTGGGGTCCACTTAATGATTGTGTCGTCATCTAATATTCCCTTAAAAGCGAATATTCCCAGACCAATCGAATATTATATAACCACTTGCTTACTTTTTGAAAAATTTGTAAATATTACCCACAACTATAACATTATATCAAATCCACACCATAATATTCAAAAATATATTTTGAGAAAAATTAATCTTTATTCATAAAAGTTGGGGATCTTACAACCTCCCCTTCTTATGAAATGTCGTCCTCAAAATTAGGGTGCGTACCTGGTATGTCAAAGAGGTGAGGATACCTTGACTTCATTTTAAATTCTAACTCCCAGGTCATTTCCTCAACATCGTGGTTTCTCCACAAAACTTTGACTTGAGGTATAACCTTGGAGCATAGAATATGATCCTTCTTATCCAAGATTTTAACAGGTACCTCTTCATACGTTAAATCTTCCGCTATCTCGTCCGGTTCTAATTCAATTATGTGGTTTGGGTCTTTCACATATTTACGTAACATAGATATATGAAAAATGTTATGAACACGAAACATACTTCGCAGTAAGATGAGTCTATAGGCCACAGTTCCTACTCGATCGAGGATTATAAATGGGCCAATGAATCGAGGATTGAGATTTTCCCTCTTTCCAAATCTCGTAACTCCTTTCCATGGAGCAAAACGTAACAACACATGATCTCCAATATTGAATTCCACATCCTTTCGATGAAGATCAACATAACTCTTTTGTCGATCTTGTGAGGTTTTTATACGTTGTTGGATTGTTTAAATCTTTTTTGTAGTCATACGTACCAACTCCGGTCCCAACAACGTTGCTTCACCCACCTCATCCTAGCATACTGGAGAACGACACTTTCTTCCATACAACGCCTCAAATGGAGCCATGCCAATACTTGTATGATAACTGTTGTTGTAGGAAAACTCCACTAATGGTAAGAACTTGTCCCAACTTCCTTTGAAGTCAAGGACATATAGTCTTAATAAATCTTCAAGAGTTTGAATAGTCCTCTCCGACTGCCCGTCCGTTTGAGGATGATATGCCAAACTAAATCGTAAATCCGTGCCCATAGCTTTTTACAAACTAACCCAAAATCGTGAAGTGAATCTTGGGTCTCGATCAGAAACTATGAATACTGGCATACCATGCAATCTTACAATCTCGTTTATGTACATACAAGCAAGACGTTCAAGTGTATAAGTTTCTCGTATCGGTAAGAAATGAGCAGGCTTGGTCAATCTATCAATAATGACCCAAATTGCATCTATGCCTTGAGAAACCTTGGGAAGACTAGTAACGAAATCCATAGTAATGTGCTCCCACTTCCATTCTGGAATTTAAAGTGGTTTCAATGGACCTTTTGACACTTGATGCTCCACCTTGACTCATTGACAAGTTAGACACCTTGAGATAAACCTCGCTATCTCTCTCTTCATATTGCTCCACCAAAATGTATGTCGAAGATCACGATACATTTTGGTACTCCCAGGATGGATTGCAAACGGTGTGTTGTGCACCTCCATCATGATTTTATACTTCAAGTCAGAATAGTTAGGAACACAAAGTCTGGAGTTAACTCAAAGTATTCCTTCTTTATCGATTATTGCTTCCGGAATAGCACCTTCTTGCACTTTCTTCCTCATACACATCGACTCCAAGTTCGTATGGCAAGCGAACTTTAACTTTATCGATTAAAGTCGGTTCTACTCATATATTCGCCATCATCACATGGGTCCTTGGAGTCTTTAACTCTATCTCCATCCTTTGTAAGTCATATAAAATGGGCATTTGCGTTGACAATATCGCTTTCGTACCAAGCATATGATCTTTTACTCAATGTGTCGACTACTACGTTAAACTTTTCGGGATGGTATTGAATGGTATGATCATAATCTTTCAATAGCTCAAGCCATCATCGTTGCCACCGTGTTGAGTTCCTTTTGAGTGAAGAAATATTTGAGGCTTTTATGATCCGTATAGATCTCCACTTTCTCTCCATACGATGTAATGCCTCCAAATCTTGAGCGCAAAAAAACGACATACCGCTAACTCTAGATCATGAGTAGGATAATTCCTCTCATATTCTTTGAGTTGTCGTGAGGCATAAAGCATGACTTTCCTATGTTGCATGAGAACACACCCTAAACCTTTGCTTGAAGCATCATTTGTATATGACAAATCCCTCCGAACCAGCTGGTATTGTCAAAACAGGTGCTGAAATGAGCCTCCTCTTGAGTTCTTGAAAACTCTTCTCACATTCCTCGTTCTAATCGAATTTTGTATCTTTTCGAGTCAATTTGAGTTAATGGAGTAGCGATTTGAGAAAATCTTGCACAAACCTCCGATAATAACCAAATAAAGCGAGAGAAAGCTATGTACTTGATCATTGACTTAGGTTGCTCCCGACTTTGAATTGCTTGAATCTTTTAAAGTCAACAGATATTCCGTGATTTGATATTACGTGCCCAAGGAATGCTACTTCCTCGAAGCGAACTCACATTTCTTCAACTTGGCATATAACTTGTTTTCACGAAGCTTTTGGAGTATCGACCTCGGCGTTGCTCATGATCTTCACGGCTTTTGGAGTAAATGAGGATGTCATCAATAAAGACGCGACCACAAAGTGATCCAAATATTCCTTGAATACTCGCTTCATCATATCCATGAAGCAACAGGAGCATTAGTCAATCCAAAAGACATGACTAAGAATTCATAATGCCCGTGTCGAGTTCGAAGCGCGCCTTTGGAATATCCTCGCTTTTAACTTCAAATTTGATGATATCCGAATCGAAGATCGATCTTTGAAAAGAATTTAGCGCCTTGCAATCTTGGTCAAACAGTCATCAATACGAGCAACAGTACTTATTTTTGATGGTGACATGATTTAACTCCCGATAATCAATACAAAGTCGCATACTTCCATCTTTCTTCTTAACGAATAGAACAGGAGCACCCCAAGGAGACGTACTAGGTCGAATGAAACTGATGTCTAACAATTCCTGCAATTGGGTTTAACTCCTGAAGTTCAATAGGAGCCATTCGATATGGGCTTTGGAAATGGGTTTTTTACCGGGTTCAAGGTCGATACCAAACTCGATTTCACGCTCCGGGGGTAAGCTAGGAAGTTCTTCGGGGAATACATTAGGAAATTTATTAACAATAGAAATATCATTCAAATCTGACGTATTTTTGTTTAAATCTGTGACATGGGCTAAGAAAGCTTGACATCCGTTTTTTAATAAACGAATAGCTTTATGGATTGATATGACAATGATTAACTTTAGTGGTTTAGTTGCTTGAATTTTCATAATAGGTTGGTTAGGAATATGAAAGTTAATTAACAACCTTACGAAAATAATCATTTTTTTCATGATGAGTAGTTAACCAATCAATCCTTAAAATCACATCAAATGTAAGTATTTTTAAGGAAATAAGATTGACAGGTAATGTGAGGGTACCGATTTGAACCAAACAAAACTTATAAACAGTGGATGTAATGAAGGTTTCTCCCAGCGGAGTTTCAACAGATAAGTCAAAGTCTAATTTCTCCGGAGTTAAATTTAAGCGTTGAACGCAAGTAAGAGAAATAAAAGAATGGGTAGAACCGGTATCAAATACGGTATAGACTTCGCTAGAGTTTATGATTAGCTTACCTGTGATCACCTCGTTCGGATTCCTCGCTTTTTGGGAGGTTACGACAAACGCTCTCCCTTGAACTACCGATTTTGTCTTGTCTGGGACGACCTTTGATGCCTCCATCCCAGCTGGACTTGACTTTAGTGCACGATAAAATCGGGCAAGGTGACCTTCTCTTCTGCAATTATAACACTCTTTGGATTGCTGCGTACAGTTCAGACTGATATGTCCCTCCCCTCCGCATTTGTAACATACGATTGGCTGTCGTTCCCCTTCCTTAACAACAGGTGCTGGTGATGATGTCTTTCCATCATTGTTGAATCTCCTCTTCTTGAAATTTCCACTTCTATTATCTTGGCCATGATTACCACCGAAGTGGTTACCATTTCTGGCATGTTGATTCCCTCCACATTTTTTGTCACCGCTTCGATGACTGCTACCACTGGTATTATCATTTTGTCGGCTGCTCTCTCTTGGTTGGGTTGACTCATTATTGTGCTCCAATAACTTAGCCCTATTTACAACATCTGAATACAAACATAGTTTGTGAGAAATTAAGTATTGACGTATCTCAGGTTTCAAACCTCTTAGAAACATCCGCGTCATTCTCTCCTCATTATCAACCAAGTGGGACGTAAACCGGACAACTCGGCAAACTTAGCCGTCGACTATGACACAATAATATTGATCTGCTCCCGGCTTGATGAACTCTACCTCCTTCATGTGACGAATACTTTTGGGAAAGTACTTGTCGTTGAACAATTCTTGGAATTTCTCCCAAGACATCTTCAGTGCGGGAGGTTGAGTACGCTTTACAGATTCCCACCAGTAATCTGCCTCTCCTCGCAACATGAAGGTGGCAAAGGAAACCTTTTGCTCTTCGGAGCATGCCAAGACATCAAATATCTTGGTGATCTGCTTTATCCACGTCTCTACCTTAAGTGGTTTTGGCTGTCCAATAAACTCCGGTGGTCCCAGCTCCTTGAAGCTGCTTATCTGGTGACCGTCGTCAGGAAGTTGCCGGTGTTTCCACATATTTTGAGCAGAGTTGTTCTACTTTGATGTTGCATGAATTTCATAAAGCCTCTGAACATCCCATCGTTCATCACTTGGTTAGCGTTGTTATTTTCCTAAGGATTATTGCCATCCCGATGCACATTATCCTGGGTATTGATCGTTGGTGACTCAACAGTCTCATGTGCTTCATTGCTTATCTCAACATTTTCGGATGCCATTATCAAATACTACCACAAAACAAGGGTTAATTGACATGTCACATATTATCCCTATACTCTGACCGACCAATTAAATACCAAATAAACTTAGGTAGGTCATACTAGCGAAGAAATTCCCTGTCTCTCCCCTCCTAGTTCTTGTCTCACATCTCAACCAGGGATCATATCCCTAAGCTTTGATACCAATTATGAAGCCCCCAAAATAGGTATACATCACCCATTTATGTCGCCAAATACATGGTATAAAATTCAAATACAACTTAATTATACAACTGTCGTGTAAAATACGACAAAACATAAGCTGAGAGTTTTAATACGAATATTGTCTTCTAGACAATATTCAAACTCAAATGGAGTCCTTATTACATTTATTATCACACTATTTCACTGAATAGTAAGGACTACTAATGTAAACATCTGGACCGTCACTCCGTCCCCCGACTAATCCCATCTATATTCTCATTTCCTGAAGAGAACAATGAAAACAAAGGGTGAGCTCAACTAGCCCAGTAAGAAATATTATGACTAAGATAATGCAGAATAAATTATTGTTAGCCTTCAACAGTGTTAAACTGATAAAATACAATAAACATCAAGTTTAACTGCAGCGCAATAAGCAAATCATTAAAAGAGTCAAGTAGAGCATGATATCTACTATCTTCTATGATTTAAAAAGGTTTTTCATTAACTTTATCGCTGAGACTCAGCTTAATAAATAAACCACATCATCGAATCCTCCTTGCACCACGACTAAAGATATTCATGTAATCATCAATGGCCATAATTATACCAAATAATTCCTGGTTATAATCATACCAATAACTGTCCATCAATGCACTATAGGCCAATGAGGACTTTTACCACATCATTAGTAACATTACGGGTCATGATTATACCGAATGATCCATGGTCATAATCATTCCAATCAATAGTACATCTATGCACGTAAGCCACATATGACTTTTATCACAATATAAGCATGAGGATGATGACAATGATATAAGAATTCAATTAAAAGCAAACAAAGGATAAATATTTAAAGATTTATAATTTAATTTATCCAGAATTTAATATTGTCTAAATTGTCAAATGATACTGCTTTGTGGAGTAAAATTCAAGAATAATATTGTATCAAAAATGATTTGGACAACAAAGAAATCAATTTTTGTCAAGAATAATTCACCGGGTGAATAGTACCTGAGTGAATAGTACCCCATGGATAGTACTTCAGGAATAGTATCCCGTGAATAGTACTTTGTGAATAGTACTTGTGAATAGTACTTTGTGAATAGTACTTTATGAATAGTACCCCGTGAATAGTACCGTAAAAATGAATGCTACTTGTCGACGTCGGGATTTTTAATTGTCCCTTTCCGTTACTTGTTCTTTGGTGTTCTCATTTTAGGTGAGATTTGTTTGAAAAAACAAGTGAAAAAGGTCCGACATGTATAATGTCAACGATAGAATTTGATTAAGAGTTGCCAGATTGGTTTTTAAATGGTTGTACCAACACAACCGAGAAAAGGTTTTGCACATTGACCCAGTGATGTGACACTGCATTAACCAAGTAATTGAAACCGAGATTCATTAGGGTCCGGGGACTTGATTATCGGGGAAAGGTGTTAGGCACCCCACGACATCCGTGTTACCACGGTGACCGCCTTTTTTCAAGAAACTATTATCTGAATGTGTGTGTGTGTGTGGGTCAATGTGTCTTTGTTATTTGGAAGTAGTCATGAGGCCTCGTTAGCACCTATATATACATGGTTTGAATTTATGTAAAAATTCAATTTTAAGCAAGATATAAGCGGTGATGTTTTATAAAAAGAGGTTTTTCAAACCATGATGCTCAATAGTAATTGAGACCTTTACACTCCCATTTTATTAAGTGTTAAACGATTAATTTTATTTTCTGAGATCTGAGGCATCCGTATTTAAAAATAATATACAAAAATAATGCCGCCTTCCTCGTGGGTATGGAAATCATCTCGAGGAAATTCGGACATCGCAATAATTTACAAGCGCTAACTTTACAATGAAAATGTCCATCATGAAATCGAATCTAGATCCAACGAAGATTTGATCTGTGATCACATGATTCCTAGGTGCATGAATCTGTGATTTGTATAAAAGCGATAAGCATGTATATATATATATATATATATAAAGCATAAATATATATATATATATATATATATATATATATATATATATATATATATATATATATATATATATATATATATATATATATATATATATATATATATATATATATATATATATATATATATATATATATATATATATATATCACATGATCACCAACCATGAAACTCCTCCGGGGATCGAAATGTAAATAAAGTCAAAAGCTATTAACATGCCACGTAGAAACTCCAAAGAGACAAAACATAAATAAAGTCAGAATATCGACGATTGGGGCGAAGGAAACTCAAAAGCGGGATAAATGTAAATAAAGCGTAAAAGTGATCAATCGCCACGAAGGAAACTCTGTGCGGGACGAAATATATATATATATATATATATATATATATATATATATATATATATATATATATATATATATATATATATATATTAACGCATTCTGGATGTAAAATCTGGGCTCATCGAATGTAGTTCGACAAATGATTAATATATATAAGTATATATATATATAAAGCGAATAAATAAGCGCAGATCAAGTCTAGGCTCATCGCTCAATCGAGGCATAACTTGATAATATTATATATAAAAATATATATATATATATATATATATATAATAGTCAATATATATATATAAATATAAAACACGGACAAAAGTCCTGCAAAATCAAGCAACACGACTCGACTCAACGTGAAGAAGGGTGTGTGCGAGAGATGAAGAAGAAAGACTCTAAAGTGTGTGAGAGAAGGCTTACGGTTGTTGCCAAAGAAGACTTCTATATCTTTAGAGTGGGTAAACACCGGCTTTTGTAGGTACAAAAGAGGCTATATATGAGCTCACAGTGTTTTTAAAATGAGAAAGTACATTACATGGGGTGAGTCTTGAAAGTAATTGGTGAGCTTCCTCGCCATTTTCTCTTGAAAAATGGGCACCCCAAGCCCTCTATTTATAGACGATTTAGCCATAGGTGTACTGCTGTGGCTCACTGAGGTGTACTGCGCCAAATTGAGTGTACCAAAGGCAACGGGTGGGCGAGGGTTTTTTCAGTCGTCCGTCGTCTCGTAGTAGATGCGTGCACTTTCGAACCTTGTAATGTCCACTCGAACTTTCAGAAGTGCAATCCGGGCATCCGTTTGAGGTATCTGAGGACCTATTTCGGACCATGGTTGTCGAGAGTTGTACGATGGCATGGGATTAGAGTTTGTACAAAGTCATTGAAGATGGGACGATGCCCTCCGGTCTTCAAGCTTCAAATTCTATCCATTACCCCGCACAATAGTCATTCAGGATTGGTTAGTCTTGTGGGACATCGTTGCGTAGAGATGTTGAAACGACATGGCGTGGCATTGTGTTAGCTAGATGACGATGTTGCCCCTCACCGGTGTTATCGCGGATTGGTATTTGTCTGTGACGTTGCTCGAGAGCTTATTTGAGATTGGATCGCTACGCATTTGTCGAAGGTCCTCATTATCATCTTTGAGGTGTGCCTGTCTTCCCGATGTTATCGTTGGGTTGGTACAGTGTATCTCGTTGTGGCGTTGAGATTGAAGCGTCGATCGCATTTGAAACAAGCATTTCGGGGTTATCGTGAAAGCGCATTCCTTGGGGTTATCACCAAGGTTGGTGGCTATTCCATGGTTGGGACTAAGGCCCCGGATACCTCGGGGTTATCTCGAGATTAATCGGTCTTCTCCGGTGTGTGTTCCGGTGTTGGATCTGCATGCCTAGGGGTTATATCCGAGGTTGGATTTGTTACTCCCAGAGTGATCTGGGGTTGATGCTGAACTTCCGGTAGTATCCGGTATGGATATGGATTGTCTTTTAGGGTTCCCTCTTAAAAGACGAATCATCCTCCTGCAATGTTAGTGGCGGTGTATACAAAAATTTTGAGTGTCTCTGAGATGCCCTCTTTATCATACTCATGCATGGAGATGCATGGGTAGGATAAAGAATCTTAGACACTTGAAATGCAACAAGACAAACATGGTACTATGGGTAACAACATGATATGAAATGTATGATGCATGTATGCGGGGTTGTAGCCAACATCTTTGAGGGATGATTGCTGGCTCCCTGTTGCTTCAACCGGGGATTGGCAATAATGACCAGATTTGATGTGTAATCCGAATCTGTTAGGATGTTGATGTTGGAGTTATCACCAAATCCCTGTGTCTTCGATTATGACTTGATCTTGAAGATGTACCTCTTATGTGTAAGAGATCTATGGGGATAAAGCTTGGTCTATTTGAGGATGTGTATAACATATTCCATTATATATCCTCTTTGATAACATTGACCTTTCCTGGTTAGTATCGCAAGGTCATGTCAAGATTCTGTTGGATTTATTGCCAACAGCAAATGATGTCAGGCATGTCTGACCTTCGTTGACGTGTACTTCAATGACATGTGAATCAACGGCTAAAAAATCACATGGGATATCTTTATAAGGGTGATTGACCTTGACGACGGCGTGTGAATCAATGGGCGATACTACGGGTAGATTATCAAGGTTGCTTAACCTCCGCTGTCGTGTAGATCAACGGAACATTGCGTTGTGACCCCTGCCGGGGATCCGATGGGGAATATGAGTAATCGAGCATGAAATCCTCGAATAGCTCAAGAGCCCTGATAGGTTTAATCGCTATCGGCTGAGATAACGTCAAGGCTGTTTGACCTTCGTTGTCAACGACTTAAATGTACGTTGTAATCCCCTGCTGTGGTCTTCACGTTGTAACCCGTCGGGGACGTTATATGTTATTATTAATCCGTCTACGTTATAACCCCGTCGGAGACATCGTTATAACCCGTCGAGGACTCATTTAGGTATAACGACCGGAGTTAAGCGACATCGGACTGTCTGAGGTATTGCTAAATGTGATTTGTAACAAATGAGATCATTGGCAGAGTATACCTCGTGTCCGGGTGACTACCAATGAGTGATGTACAGACTCAAAGTTTTATTTGAGAAGACCAGGATTGTATGCTGTTTTGCTCAATCGCGTGGCGTTTTTATTCCTGATTTGACTTTTTTAGTCTGTAAGAACTCCTTTGTAACTCGAACTGGAACGAGCTGTAGGGGTGGGACCCACATAGGGTGTGCTGCGGATGCACTCTTTATGGTACAAGAGATGAGCTACAAGACGATAAATGGATGATAAAATCCGGCGATTGGTCTCCTGAGTCATTTTCAACTTGTCGCGCGAAGAGAAATCCGTGAGCCTCCTTTAGATATGCTTTGAGTTAAGGGCTATTTTACGCAAATTCATCATCACCGTATAAGTGTTCTACACTATATCACAGTAACGTATGCATGTATTTTTTCTAGTTTTTATCCGTTGGATTTCAAGTTATAGCATGAAATGCATCTAAACACATAGTAGTGATTATGTATGCACAAATGACTTGCCAAAAAATATTCAACATAGTAAATGTTAGTATTAGACCATGCTGAACATAATGATGTGAAAAAATTTGACTTTTGAGACAGTCAAATTGGCACTTTTTTTTTGCTATTTTTTGTCTTATTTGAGGTCCAATGAGCAAAGGTAGAAAGGCAAAGTACTCTTGATATTGAGGTTAACCTTATGCATGGATGATTTTGATTTTTTAATGCATATATTATGTATATGACTTTGGGGCAGGTGTGCTACTGAATGGCCACCTAGACATGCCTATGCGCATGTAGATAGTCCTATTTTCAAAGGGGACTATGGCAAAAATTTTCCAAAGGTGGGCATTGGGTAGTCATGCATTTTAACTATATTGTATGTTAAAGTAAATGCATGCATGCATATAGTCATAAATGCATTTTAAAAGCTCAGTAAGGAAATACCACACCCTTTACGAGGTGATTTGGAGACTTGTTGTCCGGATATTATGGATCCGGATCGGTAGAAAGCGGTTCCGTAGGACCACTTACGGTATCTGGCGGAGGGCTTACGAAGTACCTCGTCCCCAGATTACATCGAGATAGCCTCGTCGATTGGTGGAGGCCGTGATTTGTCGATCCGGCGGGACGTGCGGATGTTGAGGACGAGGAGGCGGATATTCCGATTGAGGATCCCGCTTCTGCTGCAAATGTTCCTCGTAAGGAGCTACCTTGTATTCAGGTGGCAAACCCAGAGCTGCTGGGTGATTTGAGCAGACATCCATCGATGTATTTGCATGCTAACGAGGTATGACATTAGACTTTGATCTTCCTTCTTTCCTATTTATGAGGATTAAAGGGTTCTGATGTTGATCTGCATTTCATGCAGGTTCCCGGCTTCACACAGCCTCGAGGGATTTGGTTTAGTATACACTCCATGTATCGGGCTCTTCATTCTAATTACACAGCCATAGCGCATGACTGGGGATTCGGGGCATTCTTCTCCATCCTTCCCCGTCGTTGTCCCTAGGGTTATCTCAGGGCATTGTCTGAGCGATGGTTTCATCAGACTCAGTCACTCCATCTACTGGATTGCGAGGTGATGATGACGCCGATGGATTGGCGATTTATCACAGGTATGGAGTTTGGAGGGGAACCATTGCCTTGCATGGCTAATATTACCCCTCTTCCCGTCGGATCCTTGTTAGGAGTTCCGTGAGGCGCTTTCGAGCGGGGCTATCCGTTCGGGTCCTTTGGCGTAGATGCTATAATGGGCTTTTGGTGAGCCCATGCACGATGATGTCGAGAATCGGGGATCGCGTTCTGCGGTGATTGTTCTGATGATCATTAGAGGCGCTTCATAGTAGATAACTCTTCTACGATTTCTTTCGCTTTGATCGGTGCCACGTGTGATGTGGGCGTATTGGAGAGTATGATTGGGGCTCTATACCTTTGCCTATTTCCTCCGGGGCATGCGTGTCTGCTCATGAGGGTTTAATGAGAGGCTTGGCTGAGCTTTTACCCATTTTTTTGTGGTGTGAGTATTTCTCTTGTCTTTTCCCATTTATAGGTTAAGAGTGTTTACTGATATCAGATGTTTTGCCACTGTGTTGGCAGTTTTGGGCCTATGAGAGGCTCCCATGTTTGCGTCTTGTGAGTGTGTTGGGTTTAGATACCTATCCACGAGGGCGACGATAACATCATTCTATTTTGCCGGAGGTCCACATGGTGAGGGCTTCACTCATTTGCCGTGTCTTGTTTGGAGTTCTTGACGGTGATACCATCACATGGATTCCTATTCAGGGAACACTTGACCATCGGCTTTGAGGATGGATACCCGACTGGAGTCGAGTACGTGATTTCCACCAGGAGAGTTCCTCTCTTCACAGATGGAGGCTGGGAGCTCTATTTAGGAGAGCGTGCTATTAGGAGCACCACAGGGGAGATTCGTATGCCGATCTTGCCTCCTGCCAGGCGTCATTGGCCTGTATCGCAGTCACCCATCACTGATATCCCATTGTTGGGGGTTGACGGTTTTGCATTGTCAGAGGGTCCATGTACTCGGGGAGCGTTCCAGCGTTGGTGGTTCCCTCGTCTATTGGAGCCCGATCCGCGCCACACCACGGTTTATGGGGATATGGTTCGAGATCCTTGATGATGATGGATTGGATAGCTTGTGTCCGAGATCAAACTCATATGACCCAGATTGATAGTTTGACGGCGGTTGGACCGGCACATATATATTTATCCGGCATTTGGGCAGAGATCCGGCAGAGGCGGCTTCATTTGATCCTTCCAGCTCAGGCGCTGGCCCCTCAGATGACCCATTTGGTTTTTCCGGTGCAGATCCTCCTCTATATAGGCCTGACATCCCTGTTGATAGAGATCCAGTGACTCAGGAGGAGTTACATCAGGTGGATAGGATTGATGATGTGGACATCGACACCATGGTCTTCTTCTGATGTGTATTCTCGTTATATCTTTTGATAGGCCTCTGTTAGATATTGGGTGGTTTGTACCCCATTCTCGCTATATCTTTTGATAGGCCTCTGTTAGTAGTAGAGGCGTCATGCCCCATTTCTCTGTATTTGTAGGTGTCTGAGAGATGATGTATTAGATGATGATATACTTAGGAATGTATGCACGTTTTTTCCATTCCTATATCATATTGCCATCTATTATCTCTGCTATGCATGTATCATGTTATGCATATGTATGTATATCGAGAGATATTAAGCATTGACCCTGGATGGTCTTATATGACCACGGCCCGTCGGATGTGTCTTCTTGACGATTAGCCAGTATAGATCATACCCCACCATCATTGGTGGCATTGGGTATCACGATCGTGGTATGATAGCATGTCACCACCGAGACGGGGTGTTGTAGATCATTTCTTTGCGACATATACCATGACTTTATTGATGTTTGAGTTCCGCGAGGAATTTGTGCAATGGGATCTTTAGAGCATTGGATACCGAATATAGGGAGTTTTCGATTCGGGACCCATGAGTTGACTCCTACTCTGGAGGAGTATGCACGATTGACGATGCTGCCTTTAGACAGACCTTGCGTGCACCTGGCTTTGGGAGACATGAGTAGATGATTCATGACTCTCACTGGATTGCGGCGTGAGTGGTAGTGCAGATGATGGTGACGTCTAGCCACGTGATATCGGCATTTTTTACGTATGAATGATTTGGCTCGGAGGATAGCTATTCCGCGACATTAGGGGATTTCACCGTCATTGGGAGGATCATTGGCGTTTGGCGGGGTTGATGTCTTCTTGTTGTGCGTCTTGTCGTATGTCTATATGCCATGATACATGGATGAGATGAACATCGGTGTCATCATGGTGTGAGAGCTCTTAGGGAGGTCTTACCATTGTACCTATGATTGTAGTAGAGACCTGCGGTTTGACATCCTCTTCTTTGCACTTATCCGACAGTGTTCACTTTGGGAGTTTCGATCATGCTTTATATGTGTGGTTTATGTCACACTTGAGGCCGATTGGTACCTTTAGACGGCATGGATATTGTTTCACCCATGATGTAGCTATGTCATTCTCCTTTTCGACCATCGAGTGTATAGATGCTCTGTCTGGTCCACATTTTTGCGGATATCGAGATCCTTTTAGCATATTGCCGTGTTGGGGCTTAGCTCACCATCTGACTTCATTACTCATGCTCAGGGCATGGACTATCTCCCTACTACAGCTGGTTTGAGGGTGTGACTACTTATCACCCATTGGTAGTGATGTCAAAGTTTGACCCGATTCCAGGACTTTCATCCTTTTTGAGGGCGATAGGTTAACGTTGACTTCTCGATATCTCTCGGCGGAGGAGATCGATCCGTGTGTATGCTTGTTGGGATCGGCATGAGATAGCTGCTTTTTACGTGAGCCATCCGGGTTGTTACGCGAGTATTCCGCATGGATGGAGACAAAGATTTTATCAATTTGCGGCGATATCTACTGATCTGGGATAGCGAGTCAGATGATGTAGAGCCCATGGAGGACATCGATTCCCACCTCGAGGAGGAGCCCACTGCTGGGTTGCCAGCATTTCTTCCGGATTCTCCTAGTACCGATCTTTGTTGTGATTATTTTCTACCACGATACCTAGGCGAGTCTTCATCGATGACCTTTGAGAGAGATCGGGCTCGATCTATGATGTTGGCCCTTGCCCTTGATGGGAGAGACCTGACTCTATTAGAGAGAGGCGAGGCATTAGCTCGCGAGATGTCGTTTGTTGTTGAAGCGGGATGAGGCTAGATCGACCGAGAGATCACGATGATAGTTGGCGGGATAGTGCCATATCTTGCCGGGATGTAGCCGTCACAGATAATCTTGTTGATGAGGTCCTTTACCATGGCATGATCGCGAGAGATGGCGCATATATTGATGATCATATGGTCACCATGCGGATGGGCTGCGCGATCTGTTGGGTCGTGTGGATATTCTCATCTGAGGAGACCACGACTTCACCTCCATCTTACGAGAGGGATGCGCCATGTTGGGCTTGTTAGCTCGCATATACCACGACTTGTAGATGAGCTTGTATTTACCTTCATGAGACTAACTTAGCCATTTTGTCATGTACAGTTTACATTGTATATATCAAACAACATTATATATATGCGAGGAAATATATTTTGGATCACTTCCCTTTTAGATATGCTTTGCTACTTGCTTGATATTTTGTCTGCTTGCTTGAGGGCTTGTGATCTTGATGTATTACGAATTCCTCTGGGTGGATGGACATTGAGTTGTCTCTGGATAGTTCGAATGGATCATCGATCTATATATCCCTACCATCTTTGGTGTCTTGGGAATTTGGTTTACGTATGGAAATGTGGAGAGGAGTGTGGCTTTCCTCTACGAGATTGACCGCTTTCCACGGATGGTGCTTGATACTTCTATTTAGGAGAAGCCTAGTTAATTCCATCTCTTATGGATTGGTGTTGCTCTTCAAGGTATGGCCATGACTTAGATGGTCGTAGAATCTCTATTTGGGAGGAGTTCGGGTAATTCCATCCCTTTGATGCGAAGCCAATGAAAATGTAGTGGATTGAAGGATGATCCCGATACCAGATTGACAATGGTTTGTGTTTTGGTAGGGGTGAGACCACACCATGAATGGTACTACGTACTCTATTGAAGAGGAGATCGTAGTGCGTGGTTCGAACTTAGGTGTAAGAGGTTCAATGATGTATATATGGCAAAATGGTGTAGGAATGTTTTTGTTGTTTTTGTTTTGAGGAGAAGAGGGTAGAAATGTTTTTGTTGTTTTTGTTTTTTATTGCGATGGGGCCATATGAAATGGTTGCCTACGTACTCTATTGAAGAGGAGATCGGTCGGCGTAGTTAAGCCCTCGAGGCGAGATGGAAAGCGTAATCCCATGTGCGGTCGAGTGCGGGGAGGAGAAAGTTTAATCTAGGTTGAGGATAAAGCTGCGGTGGGAGAAGTTTGATCCCATGTATGGGTAGCCAAACTATAAGCAGAGAGGTTCAATCCGTGGTGGGATGACCTAAGTCGTAGGAACATGAAAGGAGATAGCCAGTGCTTTGGCTTTGAAAAGTATGTTTTCCACGAGGGCAAAGTGTAGAAAAGTTGTATGTGGTAAAGGGTTAAAAACGGAATGGTTGGTGATCGATGGTTCAACACCGGGGTGTTTGCTGAATTACTTGGACATAATCTTTGTTTCACGGTGTCCAGAGTTGATGAGTTGTGGAAATTCATCGTCGTCCATTTCTTGCAATCTGAGAGCGCCTCTGTCAATACTTCCTTGACAATAAATGGGCCTTCCCGAGTTAGGGCGAATTTTCCCTTAGATTGATCTTGGTTGTCGAGGATTTTCTTCAAAACCAAGTCATGTTGTTTAAAACTAAATGGCCGGACTTTTTTGTTGTAGGATCTGGCGATCCTTTGTTGATATAATGACCATGGAAGATAGCCGCGGTTACGCCTTTCGTCTATTAGAGACAATTGGTGATACTGTCTTGTACCCATTGGTCTTCATCCGGTGGCGTCTATCGACACTCGGGGATTCCATTTCAACTTCTATAGAAACCTTTGCTTCCATCCCATAGGTTAAAGCGTGGGGGTTGCCCAGTGGAAGTGCGCATTGAGGTTACGTAGGCTAACGGAGTGAGAGGCAATAGGTCGAGCCAATCTTTGTGGTTGGCGGACATCTTTTGCATAATCTTCTTGATGTTTTTTGTTAGGCGCTTCAACAACACCATTCATCTTGGACGATAGATGACGAGTTAAGATGTTTGATGTGGAATTTCTTTGCATAATTCCTCCATCATTTTGTTGTTGAGGTTCTTGGCATTATAAACACAATCACCTCTGGTTGTCCATATCGACAAAGCGACATTGTTTACGATGAAAGCAATGATGACTTCTTTAGTAACCACAGGGAAGGAGGATGCTTCTACCCACTTGGTGAAGTAGTCGATCATGGGAAAGATAAATCGATGTCCATTCTTGGCTTTAGGCTCGATGGGCCCGATATACGTCCATTCCCCACATTGAGAAGGGCGAGGTGAACTCGTATTGTGGAGTTCCGTGGAGGCGTGTATAGCATTCCCATGAATCGCAACTGATAGCATCTCTTGGCGTGGTCATTGCAATCGACTTTGAGAGATAGCCATAATGTCACATCCTAAGGACTTTCTTGACAAGGAGGGGCCACTCATGTGGGGGCCCCGAGACTCCACCATGGATTTCATCCATAAGCCTTTGGGCTTGATCTTTGTCTAAGCATCGAGGAGACCTAGTCCTGCATCTCTTTTGTAGGCGCATCTCCACTCGGGTAGAATTTCATAGCAAGTCGATGGATCGCCTTTTCTCGGTCGGGCTCGCTTTGTGGTGTAGATCCATCTCGTAGATATTCCTTGATATCTTGATACCAAGGATGTTGGATGGGAGGTAGCTCATCCGATACTTCTCCAACGTAATTCCCATAGGTTGGGGGCCTTGTGCGGAAATTGTGACGCTTGGCAAGTGTTCCTTATGTCGATATCTGCGAATCAAGGAGGCCAAAGTTGCTAATGCGTCCATAAAGTCATTCTATTACGAGGAATGTGTAGAAAGGAGATTTCTTCGAACTCCAAAACCATCTGTAAAACTTGCCGATGGTAGGGCAGCAAATGTAGTTCCTTGGTTTGATAGATTTTGGTGGATTGTTTGATTACCAACTCTGAATCTCCAAAGACAGTTAACCGCCTGATGCCCATTGAACGGGCAAGTTTTAGCCCCATGAGACAGCCTTCATACTCAGTCGTATTGTTGGTGCTGACAAACTATAATTTGACGGCGATGGGATACTGCTCCCCCGTATCAGATACTAGAACTGCTCCAGCTCCAGAACCTTCCATATTAACAGCTCCATCAAAATACATCTTCCATGATTGGCGTGTATCGTACTGATGGTGTTGCTGAACTGTCATTACTCCTTCATCGGGGAAATATGTTTCCAAGGGTTTGAAATCCCCTGAAGGTGCGGCGGCCAGTTGATCCGTGATTCCTTGACCTTTGATGGACTTTTGAGTCACATATACGATGTCAAATTGTTGTAGGATCAAGCGCCATCTGAGACGATCGGACAATTTAACATGGGTTTATTGAACACGTGCTTGAGAGGATCCACGCGGGATATGAGATGGGTTGTGTGACCATGGAGATAATGTTGTAATCTCATGGAAGCCCATGCTAAAAAGCCTGACCGTCTTTTTTCGATCGAGTGTACTTGTGTTCATTCTTCTTTGAACCTTTTCTTTGAGGTAATAGATAGCTCGTTCTTGGCCTCTATCGTCCTTCATCGACATCGTGCGACCCATGGCATTGTCATTTATGGGCGATACATGAGCAGGGGAACATCATCCACAGGTGGTACCAACACGGGAGCTTTGACTAGCTTGTTTCTTGATTGTGAGGAAGGCATTTTGACACTCATCATTCCATTTCATGGAGGAGTTCTTCCTTAATAAGCTTGAAGATTGGCTCACGAGTTCTTTGTGAGTTGAGAGATAAACTTCTTAATGAAGTTGATTCTTCCCAAAAATCCCGTATTTTCCTTTTACGTAGGAGGAATGGGCATTTCGTGATGGCTTGGATTTTGGCGGGATCCAGCTCAATCCCTTTGTGGTGACTAGAAATCCTAGCAACTTGCACGATTTAACATGAAAGCGCATTTTAGTGGATTCAACTTCAAGTTGTACTTACATGACTTTGTTGAACAACTTTACGAGATGGTCTATATGGTCATCCTCCTTAGGGACTTGACAATGATGTCATCCACGTAGATCTCGATCTCTTTGTGCATTAAGTCATGGAAAAGAGCCATCATAGCTTCGTTGATAGGTGGCTCACGGCATTGATGAGGTCGAATGACAACCGTCTATAGCAAAAAGGTTCCCCAAGGCGTGATGAAAGCGGTTTTCTCACGATCTTCCTCGGCAACCATGATCGATGGTACCCTATGAAGCAATCGACAAAAGAGTACATGTCGTATTATTGCGATATTGTCAATGAGAATGTGGATAAATGGCATGGGAAAAAAGCTATCTTTTAAGCAAGCTTTGTTCAAGTCCGGTAATCCACGCAAACTCGCACCTTCCCCGGGTTTAGGCACGCAGCACGATGTTGGATATCCACTCGGGATATGTAGACACCATGATGATGCCGACTTGAAATTGTTTCACAATTTCTTCTTTCACCTTTAAACTCCACTCGGTTTCAATCGCTTTGAGCTTTTGTTGATTGGCTTAAATCCCTCTTTAATGGGAAGGCGATGAAGGACAATGTCGATGGGACAAACCCACCATATCTTCATGAGACCATGCAAACACATCTTGGAATTGGGTTAATAAGCGTAACCATGTCATTCGTTGGTTTGGGGTAAGAGTGCGAACCAATCTGGATTAACTTAGGGCTTTCTAAGGTTAGAGATTGAAAGAAGTGGTTTGATCAAGGTTGGGTTTAGGTTTGTCTTTGACCCATTCTTGAATTTACTAGAGGCACCTCAATGTCATCTTGTATTTCCATCAAAATGAATTCATCTCTACATCAAAGGTACAATCCTTGTGGAGAAGAGCACCGTGTCGTCGAATACAGGCACATCTAAATTGAGTCTGAAAACAAAATATGCTTTCACTTAGTATATATGAAATGTGTTGATCATACACAGTGTTAGCATATCTTGGCAAAATAAAGCTGCTAATCTTTATCACGAGAAAAGTAACGGTTATTATATCTACTGAGCGAAAAAGAGTTTACTTGCTTTTACCCTTGACGACCAATGCGAGGAATGTTGTTCCAATTGGCAAGGCAAAAGTCGGGGTGGACCATTGATGATGGAGGATTGTCATCATCCTCCACATCGAATGATGGCCATTATGTCTGGGCAATCATCGTCTGGGGTGTATCTGTTGGTATGTTCATCATGAACGATGATGCGTATGCCAGACATCATTCGGATGACGTCTTGCTTGATTCTTCGTTCCTCTTCTTCCACTGCGGATTTGGAACAAAGACTTCTTTCTCCTTCTTTCTGATGCAAAGCTTGGAAATAACATAGCCATTACATTGGTTTGGCACCTTTCTGAGAGGTTATGCGGACTTCGAGAGATTGAAGGCGAAGATAAGCGCCCGCATGGTTGAAGTGAAGGAATCTGTTGATGCTTATGAGGATTCACATGTGACTAGAATGGCGAATAGCCTAGTAGCCAGGTGTTCGAGTTTGCTTGGTTAATCGAATTGGGTACTTGATACCACAGCAATCTTTACCCGACCCTTGTCTCGGCTTATGACCCAATGACATCATTTCTTGAGTGTAAGCCGACATTACCTCGGCAAAATCTTGGGTTGAGTAATGGCATTCCAATAGCATGGTATTGGGTATTGCTTACTTCAAAGCATGGCCCGGATTGGTTCAACGTCTGCATTGGCATTGATGAATGGCATGTCTCCCATGTTGAGGACACTCTGGTTCGGCGTTGACCATGACCGGGCTATTGTTGATAATGTATTTCAAGCTGTTGATGAAGGTGGAGGGGACTGACCCATGTGAATCCATGGTCATCCCAAGAAGCGGGTTGTATCCGAATCTATCTTGAGCACATGGAAAGATCGCGAGAATGTATGAGGACCAATTTTGATTGGCGGCTCAATTACTCAAAAATAAATTTAGTGGGCTCCATCAAAAGCTTTGATGATAGTATGGCTACTCAAAATTCGGTTGAGATTGATATTCATCTTCACCAAGGTAGCGTATGGACGAGATATTTAGAGAGAACCTCCATCTATCAAGACTCCGCTAGCATGTATCCGGAGGATAAGAGGCGCGATGATGTGCAATGGTTTGCAATGGCCGGGTCCCCTCGGGCGGTATGTCATCATCGATGAAGGATATCACATTGTTGTTGAAAATGTGATCAACGGATGTTGAAATTTTTCCGTATCAATTGATGTTGGTAGATGAAGCTTCTTCTAAAACCTTGAATAAGACCTTAGGTGATTCTCGGAAGTTAGGACCAAGTCCAAAATTGATATTTGTTGTGGAGCTTCTTTTAAGCTTAAAACCACCTTAGCTTCGTGATGACCCATAGTGCGGAGGAATTTTTCAATCTTCTCCATGGGTATTTTCCCCTTTGATTTGATGGTAGACTTCATCACCCGTTGGGGAAGATACAATGGATTTTCCTTCGACACTGTAGCAGTTGTATGTGAGGTGGATCCTTCACCTTCTCCATAATTCCACGAAACTTTGCTCAAGCTAACAATGGGATATTGTGCTCTTGCCGACAAGTTGATTGGCTCGGGGCGACCACTTTCAAAGGATTGTTGCTTCCTTTGAGTTGAATTATTGGCATTGTGAGTGATTTGTTAACCCCATCAGTTTCAATGGATATAACTGCTACCACACTCTTCCACTTAGTAGGGCCTGAATTCTCACTTGCACGTAACACGATATAAATAAATACGCTAAGTCGAGGACACCACTGTCAATTAGATTTTGAATAAGGTGGCGGAGTGCCCAGCATTGTTCTGTGCTGTGACCGCGAGACTGGGAGTGATATTGACATACTCCATTAGAGTTGTACCGTCCTGAACGGGGGTTGATTGGAGTTAGAAGGGGCCGATCCTTCCTTTATTGATTAACATATGAAGAATTTCCTCCATAGGTTGGCCCAAATAGGTGAATTCCTTTTGTTGGCAAAATCCGATGAGGCTTTGGCATTTACTCTCTTTGTCACTTTGTCTTCCACATTTCATTTTCTAAAAGTGATGAGGAATATTCATGACAAGAGGTAGGAGGCTAGCATGCTCTGGTGATTAATTGGCGTGTCACTTGATGCTGATAAGTCACCAGTTCCGCCAATTGATCAATTTGTTTGCATAGAGCTTTCATCTTTCGTTCCATTATGAACTGGAACTTGGCATAATCCCATTTGTCATCACCGTCTTTGAGGGTTTGGGAGGATTCACAGCTGAAATTGGAATTCTGTCCGCTACTCCAATTTATCATGTTTACCTCTTCTTCTTTGTGTTGAGGAAGAGGGTTGTCTTGAACGTGAGGCTGATCTGGTTTGGTGACCACGATCTCCCCATTTTCTATCAAGTCCTGGATCTTGTGTTTCAAGGCCCAACAATCCTGAGTATCATGTCATGGTGCCCCGACATGATAAGCACATTCAAAAGCGACATTGAAACCCCGATCCATTAGAAATTTGGTGGTGGAAGAAGATCGTAATTTTCTTCTTTGTTGTCGGAAGATTGAGAATGTTCTCGAGGTATCCCCAAGGGTGTAAACACTCGAGGGCATTTGACTTCTCCACCTTTTGGTATTGGAGGGTTCATGAGTGTGCTTGAAAGGGTGTAGTTTCTCCTTTGAATAGGCATGTTTTGATTGCCTTTTTGACCTCAGTAGTATCGAGAAACATCTTCCTCTTTCTTTTTATGGGACCCTCAAGGGTTGTTCCCATAATTTAGAATTTGGATGTGATCGACAACGACTTTGAGTCTTGACTAGGTCTTGAATCTTTTGGACTTCAATCCCATCTCATCCATCTCCCCATGTTTGACCATTTGAGAAAATGGTTTGCCGATCTTGGCTAAAACTCTTTCATAGAAAGGCGCTTCTTGTGTATGTCTATGAAAGTCATGACCATCTCTGATTACATCATGGAAGGACTAACTTGGGTATGAGCGTCTCCACCTCTGAGCATACTCTCGAAAGACTCGTTAGATTGTTTCTTGATCTTGGTAATTTGATACCAATCGAGAGCCATTTGAGAGTCTGAAAATTGTATTGAGTGAGGAAAGCATGTGCTAGCTCTTCCCAACTATGGATCTTTGAATTGTCTAATCTTGTGTACCACGAGCAGGCTTCTCGGTTAGACTTTTTTGGAACAATTGCATTACGAGCTTTTAAGTCCTCTGCATAAGATCCAAGTTCTCCAATAAACACCTTTAAATGTGTATAAGGATCTCCTAACTTGCGTCATATTTTTCAAATTCGGAGTTTTAAACTTTTTTAGATAATGAACACCGGGGAAAATACAAGAGATCGGCATATGAAACACTCCCATGTGTTCCAATTCCTTTGATAACGAAGGGTCTCTTCCATTTGGAGGACTTTCTTTTTGATGTCACCAATGTCTGGGTTCTCCAGTGGGATGGGCGACATCATGAGTTTTGTTGGTCGTATCCAATTGCGATTCGGTATTGTAATGACACAGGTTCCTCCTTGTGTGGAGGATTCAACATGTATGGGTATTTTGGGACCACGATTAGGCGGTGTAATTCTTTGAGTAGAACAACCAAATCAGTAATTTGTTTGCTTAATCAATTTAATTCTTTGCGAGCTGGATTAAGTTCGATTTGGTCGGATAACGACATGATTGATTGTAGGCTGTTGCCTTTTGGACTTTGGCCAGGTAGTAGGTCCAATTGGTTCCTGAAAAGACTTGCATAGTTTAGTCTTTAGGGAATGTAAATAATAACATGCTATGTGATGTGTCCATTTTAGGAATTTTATCCTGCCAAAAGCGGATGTCAATTTATTTGTAGCATGTTAATTAAAATATGTATATGTACACATTTCTTCATATTTCTCATTACATGGAGATAGATATGGAATGAAATTACAAGTAATTGTGTTTACAAGTAATTTGAAATGATAGCATGAAGAGACTTTCCTCCGTTTTGGGTTTATCGGTGACCTATCTTAGGTTACTCTCATGGCTTTTTGGCATGAAGGTTCCCAAATCATCGCAATCTACTTGACGGAAGTTAATCCGGTCTTTCAAGCTGGAGCGAATTTGGGTGGTGCCTTTCACGAGCCTCGGAGAATTAGTCTTCTCACGAGTCCATAATCAAACAAGCAGGATAGCCTCTGGTGGAGGGACCACACAACATACATTCACATACATTATAGCGTCTCACGTATGAAAATGATGACATGTGCGAAGCACTAATATCCTGGCAGATTATGGTGCGAAGCACTAAGTGCAATCAGAAAATGCATTCGTACACATTCATCATCAAATGTAAATGCAACATCTGTACACACACATCCACACGATATAACAGTTTTGAAAAGATTGTAGTAGGGGCGTAAGTCCTCTTACTGGAGTCCCGAGCAGAGTCGCCACATGTCGACGTCGGGATTTTTAATTGTCCCTTTCCGTTACTTGTTCTTTGGTGTTTTCATTTTAGGTGAGATTTGTTTGAAAAAACAAGTGAAAAAGGTCCGACATGTATAATGTCGACGATGGGACTGTTAAGAGTCGCCAGTTGGTTTTTTAAATGGTTGTACCAACACAACCGAGAAAAGGTTTGCACATTGACCCAGTGATGTGACACTGCTAAACGGGTTGGTGAAACCGAGATTCATTAGGGTCCGGGGATTTGATTATGCAGGGGGAAGGTGTTAGGCACCCCCCGACATCCGTGTTACCACGGTGATCGCCTCTTTTCAAGAAACTATTATTTGAATGTGTGTGTGTGTCAATGTGCTGTTATTTGGAAGTAGTGCGATGCCTCGTTCGCACCTATATACACATGGTTTGAATTTATGAAAAAATTCAATTTTAAGCAAGATATGGCGATGATGTTTTTATAAAGAGTTTTTTCAAACCACGATGCTCAATAGTAATTGAGACCTTTTACACTCCCATTTTATTAAGTGTTCGACTTGATTGATTTTATTTTACTGAGATCACGAGGCATCCGCATTTAAAAATAATATACAAAAATAATGCCGCCTTTCCTCGTGGGTATGGAAATCATCGAGGAAATTTAGACATCATAAAATAATTTACAAAGTCGCTTACAATTGAAAATGTCCATCACGGGAGCAGAATCTAGATCCAATAGGTTGAATCAGTGATCACATGATTCCTAGCGCATATGATACCGCAATTTGTATGAAAGCGATAAGCATATATATATATATATATATATATATATATAAAAGTCAAATATATATATATGAGACATGATCACCAACCATAAAGCACCTCCATGGGGATCGAAATGTAAATAAAGTTTGTAAAAAGCTATCAACCGCCACGGAGGAAACTCGAGGGGGACAAAACATAAATAAAGTCAGAATACTATTAATCCGCCACGAAGGAAACTCAAAGCGGGATGAAATGTAAATAAAAAAGTCAGTAAAAGCGATCAATCACATGTAAAGAAATCAGTAGGGGCGATTTATATATATATATATATATATATATATATATATATATATATATATATATATATATAATAAACGCAATAAACGCATTCTATGTAAAATCTGTGCTCATCGAATGCGAGTTCGACAACAGCTTTATATATAAGTATATATATATATGAAAGCGAATAAACGCCTGCATCAAGTTCAGGCTCAATCGAGGCATAACTCGATAATGTTAGTCAATATATATATATATATATATATATATATACAATCTGAAACAAAACTACGGACAAAAGTCTGGGCAAAAGCAAGCAACACGACTCTCAACGTGAAGAAGGGTGTGTGCAGAGAAGAAGAGAAAGACTCTAAAGTGTGTGAGAAGGCTTACAGTTGACTGCCAAAGAAGACTTCTATATCTTTAGAGTGGGTAAACACTGGCTTTTGTAGGTACAAAAGAGGCTATATATGAGTTCATAGGTGTTTAAAATGAGAAAGTACACTGCATGGGGTGAGTTCAGAGCAAATTGGGCAGGGCTTCCTCGCCGTTTTCTCTTGCAAAATGGGAAACCCAAGCCCTTTATTTATAGACGATTTAGCCGCAGGTGTACCTGCAGCTGAGCCGCAGGTGTACCAGAGGCAACCTGGGTGGGCCCGGGTTTTTTGGGTCGGGTCGTCTCGTAGTACGTGCACTCGGGCACTGTAATGTCCACTCGAACTTTCAGAAGTGCAATCCGGGCATCCGTTTGAGGTATACAGGACCTATTTCGGACCGCCGTTGTCGAGAGGTACGATGGCATGAGATTAGAGTTTGTACGAAGTCATTGAAGATGGGACGATGCCCTCCGGTCTTCAAGCTTCAAATTCTATCCGTTACCCCACACAATAGTCACTCGGGATTGATTAGTCTTGTGGGACATCGTTGCGTAGAGATGTTGAGATGATGTGGCGTGGCATTGCGTTGGCTAGATGACGATGTTGCCCCTCACCGGTGTTATCTCTGGATTGGGCTGATAAAGCAGACATTTCTCAGAGCTTCACTGAGATTGGACTGCCGCATTTGTCGAAGGTCCTCATTATCATCTTTGAGGTGTGCCTGTCTTCCCGATGTTATCACCAGGTTGGTACAGTGTATCTTGTTGTGAGCGCCGAGATTGAAGCTGGTCGCATTTGAAACAAGCATTTCTGGAGTTATCGCTGAAACTGCATTCCTTGGGGTTATCACCAAGGTTGGTGGCTATTCCCATGGTTGGGACTGAGACTGGATACCTCGGGGTTATCTTCGAGATTAATCGGTCTTCTCCGGTGTGTGTTCCGGTGTGTGTTCCGGTGTTGGATCTGCATGCCTCGGGGTTATATCCGAGGTTGGATTTGTTACTCCCAGAGTGATCTGGGGTTGATGCTGAACTTCCGGTAGTATCCGATATGGATATGGATTGTCTTTCAGGGTTCCCTCTTAAAAGATGAATCTGTCCTCCTGTAATGTTAGTGACAGATATACAGAAAATTTTGAGTGTCTACACTACTCATGGACAGTACTCCGTCATGAAAAACTTCAAATTTAACAAGAATGTGTAGAAAATATCCTTGTGAAGCGATACTAGATGAAGCGCAAATTTCAAGGATATTATACTAATTTCACGGAGTATAGAAGCAATACTTTAACAAAAAGAGAGTATAATCAGGAATACGAGACGAAATAATATTACTCACATACTACAGAGTATAGAAGAAAATATTATTCCTTATGAATACTGAAAAAATAATATCCCTTACCTTAGAAGAAGACTGGATACTAGAATAGTGAAGTAGCAAACTTCTTTTCTTCTTTCTCTCTATAACTTCTCTCTCTATAATTACTGTTGTGAGTCTTAGTGAATTGGTGAGAATGAAAGAAGAATGAACTTCTATTTATAGGAAAATATAGTTTCGATAATTGCACGTTTTGGGGCTCAAAATATTATAGTATAATACCTTCATCTTTTTCTTCAATTTTAATTTAGTCCTGCAAGTATTATCAAACTTGCACCACCTCCCCTAATAGTACATCTTGTGAATCAATAGTACAATCATGTGAATCAATAGTACAATCATGTGAAAAAATAATTACAAGATAGTACCTTCATCTATACCTCCATTTTTAATTTAATACAAGTATTATCAATCTTGCACCACCTCCCCAAATAGTACATGCAGTGAATCAATAGTACACACATGTGAACAAATAGTTATAAGGATATGAATTAATAGCAATTAATTTCTCATTTATCCGATTAATTACCCGATTTGTCAATATAACCTCCAAACATCTATTATTATCGAAATAGATGTCGATTTCCACTAACACTAATAATCCCAACATAATGGAAATATCAATTTTATCTTTAATCAACACGAACTTATTCATCATTAATATTATAACTCACAATATTTAATAACCAGATCATTCCCAAGAAAGAGAAGGATTTCCGATAAGGATTTATCCCTATTGGCGCGCAATTAGGTGACCAAACCTCTCCTTGACAGAATTTTCTAGACATTGTCAATATTGTAAATAATAATATGAATAACTTTGTTGTCTCAATTATTGATTTAATAATATAAAATATTATGCAGATGATACTATGACAATAATTGAATCAATAATATGAAAGATATTATGCAGCAATTACTGTAGCAATAATTGAGTATAACTGAATGACTTCTCACGTAAGCATCAATAATCAATACCGTGTGTGCTACTATGCAACCACGCCAGACATCGTGTTTCTTTACCACCGGGTAGTTCAACAGTTTAACGGTAAAACTTTCTTCGTTATTTTTATAAAAAGATAATTCTGTCGTTTTCTAACTACAATAATACTTTCGTTGTGGGGTCCACCAGTGATTGTGTTGTTGTATGAATATTCCCTGTTAAAACGAATATTTCTCGACCAATTGAATATTATAGAACCACATGCTTATTTTGCAAAATTTGTAATATTACCCACAACTATAACATTATATCAAATCCACACCATAATATTCAAAAATATATTTCGAGAAAAATTAATCTTTATTCATAAAAGTTGGGGATCTTACAAACTCAGTAATCCTTCCTTCGCTTATGAGAAATGGTAGCATTTCTTCATTTGATTTGCCCAGAGGGGTGAATTTTCGGGATCTTTTGGAGGTTGTTTAATCTTTCTTATTTGAGAATTCGCATTCCCTCGAGCGATTTTTCTGATAATGAGATCTTTTAACAATTTTATCATCCCCTTTTTCTTGTACTTTCAGTCTGCTTTGATCTTCTTCATTTAGCTGGCTCATCATGGAGAGCTATGGGCTTGCATTATGGTTAACCTCCTTTTTCTCTTGGCTTTCTGATAGTTGAGTGAAAAATTATCTCGTTTCCTGATGTTAGTGCACTATTAGCTTAGCTAGCAGATTTACTTAATTCTGGATCGTCTCTAATTTTTGCATTACTGTCATACCCTCCTCCGAGTTTTCCCATTCTAGGACATTTTTTCTGTGCCTTTGGGGGTATTCCTCCACCCTTCGTATGTACTTACGATTTGGATACATTTCGGCGCTTCCTGACCCGATCATGTTTACTTCCTCCGTATCATGCTGCAACAGAAGGTTAGTGTTGACATTTTGTCGATCAGGTTGTTGGACCAGAATACTGCCACTTTCGATCAGATTTTGAATCTTATGCTTTGAGGACCAACAATCTTGTGTATCGTGGCCTAGAGACCCTGATTGGTAAGCACATCTCTGGCTTGGATTGTATATTTTGTTCCCTAGTTCCAGAGGTGGAGCCAATTCAGTAATTTTCTTATGATCCATTAATATCGCCAATACATTTTCAAGGGAATTGCCCAGTGGAGTGAACACCCGATTTTCCGTTCTTTCAAAATTTTCTTTTCCTGTCTTGGCATTGGTTAAATGCAGCCTGTTGTTGAAATGGCAGATTGTCTTGCTTTTTCCAAATTTAGGGACTGTAGTTTGGTCTCTTAGATTGCCCCTGTACAACAAGGGATACATCTTCATTACCTTTATTGGGTACCTCCTTGGGATCTCTTGCATACTTGCCAGTCTGTATATGTTTGGTGACTGCTTTCAGAGCAGTGAAGTCTTTAATCTTTCCTGCCTTCAGGCCCATCTCTGCCATTTCACCGTGTTTGATCATATTCGAGAATGGCTTTCCTATGCCTGCTAGGATTCTCTCATAGTAAGGCGTCTCTTGAATGTCTATGAAAGTCATCACCATTTAAGTTTCTGTTATTGATGGAATGACTTGTGCTGCCAGATGTCTCCACCTTTGGGCATATTCTCAGAAAGACTCAGTACTTTGCTATTTGAATTTAGTCACTTGGTATCGATCCGATGCCATTTGTGACTGAAAACTGTACTGATTTAGAAAGGTGTGGGCCAATTCTTCCCAGTTGTGGATTTTGGCATTGTCAAGTCGGGCATACCTGGCTTTAGCCTGGTAAGTGAGACTCTTTTGAAAAAGTTGCATTTTGAGGCTTTTATCTTCAGCATACGACCCCAGTTCGCTAATGTACACTTTTAGGTGCGTATAAGGATCGCCTGCCCCATTGTATTTTTCAAACTCTGGGATTTTGAATTTGTCAGGATATCGTGCCCCTGGGAATATGAAAAGATCTGAATATGTGACACTTCCATAGATTCCTGTCCCTTTGATTGATCGAATGGTTTCTTCTATTTGTTGGACTTTCTTTCTTATATCCCTAGTTTCTCGATCATCCTTGAGTTTTGTGATTTCAGGGGTTTTGTTGGTTCCTTTATTGGAATGAGGTTTAGGTATCTGGGTTTCCATCTTCCTGTTAATATCCTGACTGCCCCTTGAGTGAATGACTCTGATTGAGTAGGCATTGTCTGTGCCCGAGTGTTTTTACTTTGTTCTTTTATAAAGACAGCCAATTCTGCTATTTGATTCCTTAATCCTTCGAACTCTTCGCGGGAAACAGGAGTAAGGTCAGGCTGGGCACTTGTAGCCATGTCTGACGTTGGGCTTAGTGCCTTTTTGGATTTTGAACGGGCAACGAGACCAATTGCTTCCCTACAAAAAGACTTATGTAGTTTAGTCTTAGTGAATGTAGGAATATTACATGCTATTTAATGTGTCCGTTTAGGAGTATTATCCTGCGAAACGGATGTCAGCTGACCAGATATCATGTCAAGTTTTGATATGAAAGGGAATGCATGTACACATATTCCTTTATATTTTCCATTACATTGAGATTGACATGGAAATAAAAGTACAAGTAATTGAAATGGGAAGGTATGAGAGACTTCCCTCCGCGTTTGGTTTATCAGAGGCTGACCTATCTTAGGTTACTCTCGCGGATTTTTGGCATGAAGGTTCCCAAATTATCGCAATTTACTCGATGGGAAGTTAATCCGGTCTTTCAACTGGAGAGAATTTGGGTGGTGCCTTTCCTGAGCCTCGTTGGAATTAATCTTCCTACGAGTCCAGCAATCAAACACCGATAGGATAGCCTCCTGGTGGAGGAACCACACAACATACATTCACATACAACGTGTCTCACCATATGGAAATGATGACATGTGCGAATCACTAATATCACAAGCAGATATGGTGCGAAGCACTAAGTGCAATATCTAAATGCATTCATACACATTTATTCAAATGTAAATGCAACATTCACACGCAAGTAGATAACAGTTTTAAAAAGTTTGTAATAGCGACTTAAGCTCTCTTACTGGATGTCCCCAGCAGAGTCGCCACCTGTCGACGTCACGATTTTTACTTCTCCCTTTTCTGTTCTTGTCTTTTGGTGTTCTCATGTTAGGTGAGATTTGTTTGAAAAGACAAGTTGTGTAAAGGTCCGACATGTATATGTCGACGATTGGACTATAAGAGTCGCCAGTTGGTAATTTTAAATGGTTGCACCAACTCAACTGAGAAAAGGTTTGCACATTAACCTAGTGATGTGACACTATTTGACTGGTCTGTGAAACCAAGATTCTTTAGGGTCCGGGGGTTTTATTATGCGGAGGGAAGATGTTAGGCACCCCCCGCCATTCGTGTTACCACGGTGACCGCTACTTTTCAAGTTAAACCATTATCTGAATGTGTGTGTCAATGTGCAATTATCTGGAAGTAGTGCTATGCCTTGTTTGCACCTATATACAAAGGGTTTGAATTTTGTATAAAAGTTCAGTTTTAACAAGATATAGCAATGACGTTTTGTAAAAGAGGTTTTTCAAACCCTTGTGCTCAATAGTAATTGAGGCCTTTGATACTTCTATTTTATTATGTATTCGGCTTGATTGCTTTTATTTTTCGAGATGCGAAACATCTTCGAGAAAATAAGATAAATAGCAGTGCCGAACTCATTGTGGGCATATCATCCATCTAAGGAATTTCAAACACCGTGAATAATTTACAAGCCATGTACAACTGAAAATGTCCATCACGGGAACCGAATCTAGATTCAGGAGACTGAATCTGTGATCACATGATGTTCAATTTGTATGAAAGCTATAAGCAGGTATATATATATAAGCTGCAAATATATATATAGGAACGATCAACCGCCACGAAGTAAACTCCAGGCGAGACGAAAAAGTAAATGTATAAAAGCTGTACATATATATATATAGAAACGATCAACCGCCACGAAATAAACTCCAGACGGGACGAAATGTAAATAAAGTAGTAAAAGACCACGAAGTAAACTCCAGGCCTGACAGAAATGTATATATATATAAGCTGTAAACGCACCGAATGTTATATCCAGGCCCAATCAAATAGAGTTTGATGGTAATAATATATATATATATATATATATATATATATATATATATATATATATAAGTATTTATATATATAAAAGCAGTAAACGCTCCGGATATAAATCCAAGCTCACCGAACAAAGTTCGATAACAGTTTATATATAAGTATATATATATAAAAGCAATAAACACACTGATACAAATCTAGGCTCACCGAACAGAGTTCGATAACAGTTTATATATATATATATAAGAAATAAAAAACCACGGACTGAAGTCCGGGCATACGCACACAACACGACTCTCAATGTGAACAACTGTGTGTGCAAGACGTGGATAAAAGGCTTTAAGTAATGTAAGAAGGATTACAGTGGACTGCCAAAGAAGACTTCAATAGCTTTAAATGGGTGAACACTCGGTTCCCACCGATAAAAAGTAGCCAAATATAAACTCACAAGTATTTAAAATGAGAAAACACTCAGTTTATAGTGTGTACAAAGCAAATTGGACAGGGCTTCCTCGCCTATTTCTCTCACAAAATGCCACCCCAAGCCCTCTATTTATATTGGAGGGAGCCTCAAGTGTACCTGCGGCTGCCCGGGGTGCCCTCAACAATGTGGGTCTCGCAATCTCAAATTATGTGTACTCGGACAACGCGCTGTTCGCTCGAACCTTCATAACTTTCAATCTGGGAGTTCGATGGAAGCATGCCATACCATTCCGGAAAGATATTTCTGAGGGCTATGAAATGACATAGGATTTGCCCTTTTTTGATTTGTGGAAGATGGGTCCATGATCGAAATGGCATTTTTGGGTTTCCGTCAGGCAGTCGGTTGAGCCGTTTTGCGTAGTTTGCGCTTGGAAGTTAAGATATGGTTCTTGTGAGACTTATTTTGAAGCAATTTGAGTTAAAATGAGTGTATTTGATTTGAGTTGAAGTTGAGTTATCAAAATGACCATTTTGCCCCTCTCGGGGTTGTTTATGGTTTTTGCGCAGTTGTAGCAGTCTTTTCTCAGGGTTATCTATGAGGTTGACTTTGACTGTCCTTAGGGTTACCTTTGAGGTTGTCTTTACCTCCTGGGGTTATCTCTAGGCTCTGAACTTGATCTCCCACGGTTATATCCGGGGTTGGAACTAATTTTCCCGGGGTTATCTCCGGGGTTGGAAACTGATTTCCTGGGGTTATCTCCGGGGTTGAAAACTGGATCTCCCGGGGCTATTTTCGATTTTGGAATTGATGTTGTGGTCCTCTAGGGTTATCTCTGGAGTGCGAAAAAGATGCCTATTTCCCCATGGGCATGCATATGCGTTCGCAGGGCTTGACCGAGGCTTAGCTAGGATTTTACCCGTTTCTGCTGGTGAGTATTTCTCTTTTGATTTCCCATGTACATGTTTAAGAGTGTTCACTGATAGCATATGTTTTGCCTTTATGTTGGCAGTTCTGGGCCTATCAGAGGCTCCCATGCTTGCGTCCTGTGAGTGTGTTAGGATTGGATACCTATCCACGAGGATGGCAATGACATCATTCCATACTGGCGAAGGTCCCTATAGCTGAGGGTTTTACTCATTGGCGCCTACAACTGGAGTTATTGACAGCTAACATCATCACATGGATTTCCTATCCTGGGGAGCATTTGGCCATTGGATTTGAGGATGGGTACTCGACTGGCGTCGAGCACGTACCCGTAGGGTTCCTCTCTTCACAGATGGAGGACGGGAGCTCTATTTAGGAGAGCGTGCTATTAGGAGCACCACATGAGAGATTCGTATATCGATCTTGCCTGCTGCCAGGCATTATTGGCCTGTGTTGCAATCACCCGTCATTGATATCCCATTATTGGGTGTTGACGGTTTGCACTGTTAGAGGGTCCCTGCACTCAGGAGATATTCCAGCATTGGTGGTCCCCTCATACCATTGGAGCCCAGACCTGCGCCACTCAGTTCATGAGGGATATGGTTCCAGGATCCGTGATGATGACGGATTGGCTAGCCTTTGTATGAGATCTGACTCATCTGACATAAATTGACAGTTTGACCCAGCGACTGGACCGAACACATTTCTTTATCTGGCATTTGGGCAGAGATTCGGCAGAGGCAGATACTTTTGATCCTTCCACATTAGGCGCTGGCTCCTCAGATGACCCATTTGGCTTTGTCGGTGCAGATCCTCCCTTCTATAGGCATGACATCCCTGTTGATAGAGATCCAATAACTCAGGAGGAGTTACATTAGGTGGACATGATTGATGATGTAGATATTGACACCATTGTCTTCTTCTGATGTGTATTCTCGTTATCTCTTTTGATAAGCCTTTGTTAGATATTGGGTGGCTGTTGTGACGCCCCCAAAATAGGTATACATCACCCATCTTGAGTTTCCAGATACAAGGTACTGAATACAAATACAACTTAATTATACAACAGTCGTGTAAAATACGATAAAACATAGGCTGTGAGTTTTAATATAATTATTGTCATCTAGACAATATCCACACTCAATGGAGTCCTTATTACATTTATTATCACACTATTTCATAGAATAGTGAGGACTACTAATGCACCATCTAGGACCATCACTCTATTCCCCAACTAGTCCCAACTACGTTCTCATTTCCTGAAGAGAACAGTGAAAGAAAGGGTGAGCTCAACTAGCCCAGTAAGAAATATTATGACTAAGATAATGCAGAATAAATTATCATTAGCCTTCAACAATGTTAAACTGATAGAATATAAAAGACAACAAGTTTAACTGCAACAGAATAAGCAATCCATTAAAAGAGTCAAGTAAGGTATGAAATCTACTATCTTCTATGATTTAAAAAGTATTTAATCAACTTTATTGCTGAGACTCAGCTTAATAAATAAAATCGAATCATCCCTGCTCCACAGCTAAGGGTATTCATGTAATCATCAATGGTTATGACTATACCGAATAATCCCTGGTCATAATCATACCAACAACTATCCACCAATGAACTACAGGCCAATGAGGACTTTTACCACATCATTCGTCACATTACGGTTATGATTATACCGAATAATCCCTGGTCATAATCATACCAAGTCCATCTATGCACGTAAGCCAAAGATAACTTTCAACATAATATAAGCATGAGGATGATGACAATTCAATAAAATAGGTTCAAGAATAAATTTTACAGATTTATAAGTTAATTTATCCTGAACTCAATAACGTCCAAATTGTTAACTTGATACTGCTTTGTGAAGTAAAATTCAAGAATGCTCAAAAGAATATTTCCATGAAAAGATACTGGATGAAGCGCAAAATCAAGGATATTCAACTAATTTCATGGAGTATAGAAGCCAAAGCTTTAACCAACTTAGTATAATAGATTATATGAAACTGTAAATGGATTTTCGCCCGCCATGCGGTAATCCACGTAGACAGATCATTTCCACAATTTAATAAGGAATGAATACGAAGGATCATTCACCATGCATGTGGTATTCCACATAGACAGGTTATTCCAACAAAATAATAAAGAATGAAATAACAGAAGGATTCGCCATGCGTGCGATAGATCTGCATGCATGTGCGAGTTATTCCCAGCGAATAATAAATAATGGAACCGGTCCTGTAAGAACGCCTTCGCACAAGATATTACGATGAGAATAATAAATAATGGAACCAGGTATGGTGTAAACGCACATACATGATATTCCGACAGAATGATAAATAATGGAACCAGGTTCGGCGTAAATGCACAGACAGGATATTCCGATAGAATAATAAAGAACGGAATATTAGAAGAATTTTACCATGTATGCGGTACTTCGCATAAACAGGTAATTCCAACAGAATAATAAGAATGGAATAACAAAAGTTCTCTTCATGAATACGAAAGAAATAATACCCCTTATGAGTACAACAAATAATATCCCCTACCTTAGAAAAAAATTGGATATTGGAGTAGTGAAGTAGCAGAATACTTTTCTAATTTTTCTCTATAATTTCTCTCTCTAGAGTTTCAGTGAATTCGTAAGAAATAATGAAGGAATGAGCTTCTATTTATAGGAGAATGGACTGAATAGTAAATAATTCATGAACGGTCCAGATTGATTTACTTTTAAACGGACGGTCCATATTGGTTTACTATTAAAACTTAAAGCAACGGTCCATACTGATTTACTATTAAAACTTTACACCAGCGATCCATATTGATTTACTATTATAACTTTCCACCAGCGGTCCATATTGATTTACTATTATATCTTCAACCAACGGTCTAAAAAATTAGTACATCTCCTCATGGAATAATATTGTACCCAAAAATGATTTGGACCGAAAAGAAATATATCTTACGAGTGAATAGTACTGTAAGACCCCAACTTTTATGAATAAAGAATTATTTTCTCGAAATATATTTTTTGAATATTATGGTATGGTTTTGATATAATGTTATAGTTGTGGGTAATATTTACAAATTTTGCAAAGTAAGCAAGTAGTTATATAATATTCGATTGGTCGGGGAATATTCGTTTTTACAGGGAATATTCGTACGACGGCACAATCATTGGTGAACCCCACAATGGAAGTATTGTCGTAGTTAGAAAACGACACAATTATCTTTTTATAAAAATAACGGCGAAAGTGTTACTGTTAAAACTGTTGAACTACCCGGTAGTAAAGGTACAGTAATACGCGTGGTTGCATAGTAGCACACAATATTGATTATTGATGCTTACGTGAGAAATCACTCAGTTATAATCAATTATTGCTACAGTAATTGCAAAATCATATCTCTCAAATTATTGATTCAATTATTGTCACAGTAGCATCTGCATAATATTTATTATTATTAAATCAATAATTGAGACGACAAAGTTATTCATATTATTATTTGCAATATTGACAATGTCTAGAATTTCACATCGAGGAGATTTGGTCACCTAATTGCGGCGCCCAATAAGGAGAAATCCTTATCGGAAAGCCCCCTCTTTCCTGGGAACGACTTGGTTGTTAAATATTGTGAGTTATAATATTAATGATGAATAAGTTGTGTTGATTAAAAATGAATTTTAATAGTTCCATCGTGTTGGGATTATTAGTGTTAGTGGAAATCGACATCTATTCCGATGATAATTGATGTCTGGAGGTTATATTGATAAATCGGGTAATTTATCGGATATATGAGCAATTAATTGCTACTAATTCACATGCTTATATAACTATTAGTTCAAATGTGTGTACTATTGAATCACATTCTTGTACTATTAGGGGAGTTGGTGCAAGATTGATAAAACTTGCATGACTAAGTTAAAAATGGAGGTATAGTTGAAGGTACTATACTGTAATTAGTTTTTTCACATGATTATACTATTGAGTCACATGAATGAACTATTAATTCACATTATTTACTATTAGGGGAGGTGGTGCAAGTTTGTTAATACTTGCAGGACTAAATTAAAAATAAAGAAAAAGAGGAAGATATTATATTGTAATATTTCGAGCCCCAAAACGTGCAATTATCGAAACTATATTTTTCCTATAAATAGAAGCTCATTCTTCCTTCATTTCTCACCAATTCACTAAAGCTATGGAGCAATTATTATAGAGAGAAAGAAGAAAAGTATTCTGCTACTTCACTACTTCTATATCCAGTTTCTTCTAAGGTAGGGAGTATTATTTCTTTCTTATCCATGAAGAGAACTTCTGTTATTCCATTCTTTATTATTTTGTTGGAATAACCTATATACGCGGGATACCCTATACTTGGTGAAATTCTTCTATTATTCCATTCTTTATTATTCTGCTGGAACATCCATGCATGCGTGCTTACGGCTTTACCTGGTTCCAAATTTATCATTCTGTTGGAACATCCTGTCTGCGCTTTACGCATGACCGGTTCCATTATTTATTATTCTCGCTGGAATATCCTCGTCTCATGCATTTTACGCCGGACTGATTACATCTTTATTATTCTCATTAGAATATCCTCGTCTGCATCGCTTTTACAATTTACCGGTTCCGTTATTTATTATTCTGCTTGAATAACTTTGCATGTGCGGTCTATCGCATGCTGGTGATTTCTTTTGTTATTCCATTCCTTATTATACTCAATTGGTTAAAGTTTTGACTTCTATACTCCATGAAATTAGTGGAATATCCTTGATATTTGCGCTTCATCCAAAGATCTTTTCATTGAAATATTCTTCCGAGCATTCTTGAATTTTACTCCATAAAGCAAAGATCATGTTTACAATTTGGGCGTTATTAGTTCATGGATAAATTAATTCTTAAACTTGTTTTATTGAATTCTTATATCATTGTCATTATCCTTATGTTTATATTATGTTGAAAGTCATCTGTTACAGTAGTGCATAGATGGACTTGGTATGATTATGACTGTGGATTATTCGGTATAATAATCATAATTGTAATGTTACAAATGATGTGGTAAAAGTTCTCATTGGCCCGTAAAGTGCATTGATGGACGATTGTTGGCATGATCATGACCATTGATGAATACACGAATATCCTTGGCCCGTAGTGCATGGATAATTTGTGGTCGTGATACTATTGAATATCCTTGGTAGTAAAAGTGCGAGAGATGATGTGGTTTATTTATTAAGCTGAGTCTCAGCGATAAAAGTGATGAAAAACCTTTTAAATCATAAAAGATAGTAGATTTTATTCTCTACTTGACTCTTTAAATGGATTGCTTATTCCGCTGCAGTTAAACTTGATGGTTGTTATATTATATCGGTTTAACACTTTGAAGGCTAACGATAATATATTCTCGCATTATCTTAGTCATAATATTTCCCATCGGGCTAGTTGAGCTCACCTTTTACTTTCATTGTTCTCTTCAGAAAATGAGAACGTAAAGCGACTAGACTAAACGAGAAACGAGTGACTTTGACCGGATGATAGCATTAGTAGTCCTCACTATTCAAAGAAATAGTGGGAAAATAAATGTAATAATATTGAATTTGAGTTTGTATATTGTCTAGACGCACAATATTTGTATTAAAACTCACGACTTATGTTTAATAAGTACTTTGCTCGACAGTTGTATAATTAAGTTGTATTTGTATTCTGTACCATGTATTTGGCGACTCAAAATAGGTGATGTATACCGATTTTGGGGGCGTCACAAGTACCCCGTGAATAGTAACTCATGAATAGTAATTCGTAAATAGTAACTCGTAAATAGTACTCCGACACGAAAAGTGCCCCGAATACCCGATTGAACAATATAACCTCTAGACATCAATTATTATCGAAACAAATGTCAATTTCCACTAACACAAATAATTCCTACACAATGGAACTATAAAATTCATCTTTAATCAACACGAACTTATTCATCATTAATATTATAACTCATAATATTTAACAACCAAGTCGTTCCCAGGAAAGAGGGGGCTTTCCGATAAGGATTTCTCCTTATTGGCGCGCAATTAGGTGACCAAACCTCTCCTTGACAGAACTCCTAGACATTGTCAATATTGCAAATAATAATATGAATAACTTTGCCGTCTCAATTATTGATTTAATACTATATCATATTATGCAGATGATACTGTAACAATAATTGAATCAATAATATGAGAGATATGATGCAACAATTACTGTAGCAATAATTGAGTATAACTGAGTGACTTCTCACGTAAGCATCAATAATCAATATCTTGTACTACTATGCAACCACGCGTATTACTGTACTTTTACTATCGGGTAGTTCAACATTTTTAACGGTAGCACCTCCGTCATTATTTTTATAGAAAGATAATTTTGTCGTTTTCTAACTACGACAATACTTCCGTTAGGGGGTCCGCTTAATGATTGTGCCATCGCATTTAATATTCCCCTGTTAAAACGAATATTCCCCGACCAATCGAATATTATATAACCACTTGCTTACTTTGCAAAATTTGTAAATATTACCCACAACTATAACATTATATCAAATCCACACCATAATATTCAAAAATGTATTTCGAGAAAATTATTCTTTATTCATAAAAGTTGGGGTCTTACAACCTCCCCTTCTTATGAAATTTCGTCCTCAAAATTAGGGTGCGTACCTGGTATATCGAAGAGGTGAGGATACCTTGACTTCATTTTAGATTCTAACTCCCAGATCATTTCCTCAACATCGTGGTTTCTCCACAAAACTTTGACTTGAGGTATAACCTTGGAGCGTAGAATATGATCTTTCTTATCCAAGATTTTAACAAGTACCTCTTCATACGTTAAATCTTCCGCTATCTCGTCTAGTTCTAATTCAATAATGTGGTTCGGGTCTTTCACATAGTTACGTAACATAGATATGTGAAAAACGTTATGAACACGGGACATACTTGGCGGTAAGGCGAGTCTATAGGCTACAGTTCCTACTCGCTCGAGAATTAAAAATGGGCCAATGAATCGAGGATTAAGCTTTCCTCTCTTTTCAAATCTCGTAACTCCTTTCCATGGAGCAACACGTGACAACACATGATCTCCAATATCGAATTCTACGTCCTTTCGATGAAGATCAGTATAACTCTTTTGTCGATCTTGTGAAGTTTTTATACGTTGTCGGATCGTTTGAATCTTTTTTGTAGTCATACGTACCAACTCCAGTCCCAACAACGTTGCTTCACCCACCTCATCCCAGCATACTGGAGAACGACACTTTCTCCCATACAACGCCTTAAATGGAGCCATGCCAATACTTGCTTGATAACTGTTGTTGTAGGAAAACTCCACCAACAGTAAGAACTTGTCCCAACTTCCTTTGAAGTCAAGGACACAGAGTCTTAATAGATCTTCAAGAGTTTGAATAGTCCTCTTCGACTGTCCGTCCGTCTGAGGATGATATGCCGAGCTAAATCGTAAATCCGTGCCCATAGCTTTCTCCAAACTAACCCAAAATCATGAAGTGAATCTTGGGTCTCGATCAGAAACTATGGATACTGGCATACTATGCAGTCTTACAATCTCATTTATGTACATACGAGCAAGACGTTCAAGTGTATAAGTTTCTCGTATAGGTAAGAAGTGAGCAGACTTGGTCAATCTATCAACAATGACCCAAATTGCATCTATACCTTGAGAAACCTTGGGAAGACCAATAACGAAATCCATGGTAATGTGCTCCCACTTCCATTCTGGAATTTCAAGTGGTTGCAATGGACCTTTTGGTACTTGATGCTCTGCTTTGACTCTTTGACAAGTTAAACACCTTGAGATAAACTCTGCTATCTCTCTCTTCATATTGCTCCACTAAAATGTATGTCGAAGATCACGATTCTTTCTTCCAGAATAGCACCTTCTTGCACTTTCTTCCTCATACGCATTAGCTCCAAGTCTGTAGCTTGAGCAGCTTTAACTTTATCGATTAAAGTCGGTTCTACTCGTATATTCGCCATCATCACATGGGTCCCTGGAGTCTTTAACTCTATCTCCATCCTTTGTAAGTCATACAAAATGGGCCTTTGTGTTGACAATATTACACTTGTTCCCGCATATAGTCTTCTACTCAATGCGTCAGCTACTACGTTCACTTTACCAGGATGGTATTGAATGGTATGATCATAATCTTTCAACAGTTTAAGCCAACGTCATTGCCGCATGTTGAGTTCCTTTGGGTGAAGAAATATTTGAGGCTTTTATGATCCGTATAGATCTCCACCTTCTCTCCATACAGGTAATGCCTCAAAATCTTAAGTGCGAAGACAACAACTGCCAACTCTAGATCATGAGTAGGATAATTCCTCTCATATTCTTTGAGTTGCCGAGAGGCATAGGCTATGACTTTCCCATGTTGCATGAGAACACATCCTAACCCTTTGCCCGAAGCATCATTATAGATGACAAATCGCTCCGAGCCAGATGATATTATTAGAACAGGTGCTGAAATGAGTCTTCCCTTGAGTTCTTGAAAACTCTTCTCACATTCCTCGCTCCAACCGAACTTCGCATCTTTTCGAGTCAGCTGAGTTAATGGAGTAGCGATTCGAGAAAATCCTTCCACGAATCTCCGATAATAACCAGCTAAGTCGAGAAAGCTACGATACTTGATCCATCGACTTTTGGTTGCTCCCAGCTTTGAATTGCTTCAATCTTTGCTGGGTCAACAGATATTCCATGATTTGATATCACATGCCCAAGGAATGCAACTGATGAGTGGGATTTATACCCGCGAATCGGATATTTTATGACTTAAATAGTTGCCTATTCTCGTAGAGTTTATATGTTTTTATATGATTATAGTGTTGTTGTGCTTAATTGACACATTGCAGGGCTTATCAGGTGTTTTCTAGCAAACAGGGGCAAAATGGTCATTTTTCTTATACTATCGTCGTCCATGCCTTGCCAAGCCAAGCTAATTGGCCACAGCCAGCCATACCCCTCCCTCCAGCTAGATGACATCATCACGGCGCCGCAGTGCCATAGTCTCTATGTAGACTCGCGCCACAGCGCGAGCTCCGTGTTTTCCATGCACACGTGGCGCCGCAGCGCCAAACACAAGGTTATTTCTCGCGCTGCAGTGCGAGCTCCGGTGCCCAGGTAGAGAACAAGTGCTTTTGACCTAGCTTGAAGGCAGAGACGTATATAACAGACAGCAGCCATTGCATAACATCATCAGACATCCTATATCATAGTTTTTAGTTAGCTTAGCTTAGGTTTTAGTTTTCTTTGTAATTTCTCTTCCTTTCCCTTAGTTGATGTCTGTAAATATAGATTAGGTAGATTTAGGGAGAAGTTTGTATTTCTTTGGAGCTCAAGAGCAACAAGCAACACGGAGTGGAAAGCTTTATTTGAGCGGAGAATATGGAGATTGAAGGGCCTTGACAAAGTTTCCTCTTATCCATTTATCTTCTCTAGTTTTGTAATCTATAAATGTTGTCTTTATTGCTACTTGTATTTGATTTATTAAATATGACCTAATTATTTGCTCTAAGGTTATAATGGATCCCTTTGTTATTTGAATTGACTGTCTTTATCTCTTTGGTTGGCACCATATGATTTGGGTTAATATATTTGTGCTTTATGATTCTTGCTAAGACATTAGTGATGATTTTGGTAATATGCATGATATCAACAGAAGAATTATAGATTTACACCTAAATATATTGGCATGTGATTGTGGGTTTCGACTGCATAAGTTGTGCGTAGAATAGACATATCTCTGTGCGCCACGTGCGACCTAATTGAGAACCTATGCTTAAATCCTTGTTATGATTGATTCACATAGACATATGTAGGATTGCATCTAGCTTGGACATTCCTTTCTATTCTGTTCCCTTTAGGGTGGATCTGGAGAGGATATGTTTGTGCATACCTCGACAGAGTTGCATTAACACCTGTGCGTTCTCAGTCGACAAATCGTCGTGACCATTAAGACCAAAGAGAGATAGGGTAGCTAGTTTGATGAAACATAACACGCCAGGTGTTTGACAGAATTCCTGTATGGGGGTGAAGTTATGACCTTAGCTTGTATTTTCTTAGATTTCCATTCGTTATCCACTTACTTGCTTTGTTAATTAGTTAAATAGATTAATCACACTTCCATTTACTGTTGTTCGAATAAGACTTTAGCGATACATAGTCGGTATTTGGTAAATATTAGTCATAGTTCTTCGTGGGTACGACACACTCTTTATCACTATATTACTTGTTAGACCGCGTATACTTGCGCGTGTTTAGTGATCGGTAATCCGACCAACAAGTTTTTGGCGCCGTTGCCGGGGAACTATTATTCTAATATTGTCCAATATTGATTTCAATCAATAAAGTCTTATTTTGAACTTGTATATATTTATTTTATTTGTTTGATCTTCCTTTCTTTTTGTTTTTAAGTTTACAGATTATGAACAATCAATGTTATCAATGGCCTTACGAGGGGACAACACAACCAAGCTCTGAAGAAGGACTCGAGAGATTACAACTTCAAATTGCTAATGCCTTGAGTTTTTCTGACAATCTTGAGTGTCGGTCCACTCAGAATGCCTACTGTCAGAATCAAGCTAACTTTGAACCGATTCCCTACCATCCAAACTGCCAGGGTTATCCAAACTCATGGGACTACAGTCAAGAGCCATATGATGATCTGAATCATGCCTTTCAGTTTAACTATCAGTCTCAGCCGCATTATGAGTTGACATCTCAACCCAATGAGAGCTTCTATGAGACCTCAACACGAGAAGAAGAGAATAGGCTTGGGGAGCTTCTCACCGAATTTATTGAAAGAAATGAGGTTCGGATGGCAAGTCAAGAAGCCGCAGTGCACAGCCTTGAGAATAAATTGGGGCAACTGGTCAATGCCATCACAAATCCACCGCAAGGCAAACTCCTGGTCTTAATTGTTATCGACGATGAAGCAGAAGAGAATTGCACGGTGGATACGCAAGGAAAATGCAATGAGTCTCGCACAGTTGTTGAGGGAGACGTCATAGTACAGACTGGCCAACCAGTGGAGTCTGAAGTTGGAGACATGAGGATAAACAGTGGTTGTATAGTCCATACTGATCTGCAATCAGAAACCATGCTCCCGACTGTGGAAATTTGTGAGGGCCCAATAGCGCACAAAGACCGTTTTCAACTTAACGCAATAGGCGATTTAGTGGATAATTCCAGTGCTGAAAGCTTCTTTGTGCCAATGGATGACTGAATGGACGAGGAGAACGAGGATGACCAATCATCTATGTCTGCCAAAAATCCAAAGGAATTAACGAATAGGCGACATGAAAAGGGTATCTTCGCTTTATGGCTTGAAATGACCGTGATTGATTTTAATGGTTTGGTCGCTTGAATTCGCATAATAGGTTGATTAGGAATATGAAAACTAACAACCTTACGAAAACAATCAATTTTCGCATGATGAGTAGTTAACCAATCAATCCCTAGAATTACGTCAAACGCAAGTATTTTTAAAGAAATAAGATCGACAGGTAATGTGCGGTTACCGATTTGAATCAAACAAGACTTATAAACCGTGGATGTAATGAAGGTTTCTCCCAACGGAGTTTCAACCGATAAGTCAAAGTCCAATTTCTCCGGAGTCAAATTTAAACGTTGAGCGCAAGTAGGAGAAATAAAAGAATGGGTAGAGCCGGTATCAAATAAGGTATATACTTCACTAGAGTTTATGATAAGCTTACCTATGATGACCTCATTCGGGTTCCTTGCTTTCTGGGAGGTTACAACAAACGCTCTCCCTTAAACTACCAGTTTTGTCTTGTTTGGGACGGACTTTGATGCCTCCATCCCAGCTGGACTTGACTTCGGTGCACGACAAAATCGGGCTAGGTGACCTTCTCTTCCATAATTGTAACATGCTTTGGACTGCTGCGTACAGTTTGGGCTGATGTGTCCCTCCCCTCCACATTTATAACATACGACCGGTGGTCGTTCTCCTTCCTTAACAACAGGTGCTGGTGCTGACGTCCTTCCATCATTATTAAATCTTCTCTTCTTGAAACTCCCACTTTTATTGTCTTGGCCATGATTACCACCGAAGTGGTTACCATTTCTGGCATGTTGATTCCCTCCACGTTTGTTATCACCGCTTCGATGACTGTTACCACTGGTATTTTCATTCTTCCGGCTGTTTTCTCTCTGTTGCATTGACCCGTTATCGAGCTCTAATAACTGAAACCTATTTATAATATCTGAATACAAACACAGTTTATGAGGAATAAGATATTGACGTATCTCCGGTTTTAAACCTCTTAAAAATATTTGCGTCATTCGCTCCTCATTATCAACCAAATGGGATGCTAACCGGGATAAATCCGTAAATTTAGCCTCGTATTGCGACATGGTCATATTGTTTTGCTCCAACTTGATAAACTCCACCTCCTTCATGTGACGAATACTTTCGGGAAAGTATTTGTTATTGAACAGCTCTTGGAACTTCTCGCAAGACATCTTGAGTGCGTCAGGCTGGGTACGTTTTACAGATTCCCACCAGTAATCTGCCTCTCCTCGCAACATAAAGGTGGCAAAAGGAACTTTTTGCTCCTCGGAGCATCCCAAGACATCAAATATCTTGGTGATCTGCTTTATCCATGCATCCGCCTTAAGTGGTTTTGTCTCTCCAATAAACTCCGGTGGTCCCAGCTCCTTAAACTTTTTACCGGTGACCGTCCGAGAGTTTCCAATGTTTCCACCTACATTTTAGACAGGAGTTTCTCTTGCCTGATGTTGTACAAATTATAGAAAGCTCCTAAATATTCCGTCGTTCGCCATTTGGTCGGTGTTGTTGTTCACCTGAGGATTATTATCTTCCTGTTGCACATTATCCTGGGTATTAATCCGTGGTGACTCCACGATCTCATGTGCTTCATTGCTTATCTCAACATTTTCGGATGCCATTTTCCAATACTGCCACAAAACAAGGGTTAATTAATATATCACATATTACCCCTGTACTCTGATCGACTAGTTAAATACCAAATAAACTTAGGTAGGTCATACTAGCGAAGGAATTCCCCGTCTCTCCCCTCCTAGCTCTTGTCTCACATCTCAGCCAGGGATCATATCCCTAAGCTTTGATACCAATTGTGACGCCCCAAAATAGGTATACATCACCCATCTTGAGTCGCCAGATACAAGGTACTGAATATAAATACAACTTAATTATACAACGATGCGTGTAAAATACGACAAAACATAGGTCGATGAGTTTTAATACAAATATTGTCATCTAGACAATATCCACACTCAATGGAGTCCTTATTACATTTATTATCACACTATTTCACAGAATAGTGAGGACTACTAATGTACCATCTAGGACCATCACTCTTTCCCCGACTAGTCCCACTACGTTCTCATTTCACGAAGAAAACGATGAAAAGAAAGGGTGAGCTCAACTAGCCCAAGAAGAAATATTATGACTAAGATAATGCAGAATAAATTATCATTAGCCTTCAACAATGTTAAACTGATAGAATATAAAAGACAACAAGTTTAACTGCAACGGAACAAGCAATCCATTAGAAGAGTCAAGTAAGGTATAAAATCTACTATCTTCTATGATTTAAAACGTATTTCATCAACTTTATCATTGAGACTCAGCTTAATAAATAAAATCGAATCATCTCTGCTCCACGGCCAAGGATATTCATGTAATCATTAATGGTCATGACTATACCGAATAATCTCTGGTCATAATTATACCAACAACAGTCCGCCAATGAACTACAGGCCAATGAAGACTTTTACCACATCATTCGTAACATTACGGTCATGATTATACCGAATAATCCCTGGTCATAATCATACCAAGTCCATCTATGCACGTAAGCCAAAGATGACTTTTAACATAATATAAGCATGAGGATGATGACAATTCAATAAAACAGGTTCAAGAATAAATTTTAAAGATTTATAAGTTAATTTATCCTGAACTCAATAATGTCCAAATTGTCAACTTGATACTTCTTTGTGAAGTAAAATTCAAGAATGCTCAAAAGAATATTTCCATGAAAAGATACTGGATGAAGCGCAAGTATCAAGGATATTCCACTAATTTCATGGAGTATAGAAGCCAAAGCTTTAACTAACTGAGTATAATAGAATATATGAAGCGTAAATGGATTTTACCGCCATACGATATTCCACGTGAGATGGATCATTTCTACAATTTAATAAGGAATGAATACGAAGGATCATTCACCATGCATGTGGTAATCCATATAGACAGGTTATTCCAACAAAATAATAAAGAATGGAATAACAGAAGGATTCACCATGCGTGCGATAGACTGCACATATAGGTTATTCCCAACAGAATAATAAATAATGGAACCAGGTTCGGCGTAAACGCTCAGACAGATATTCCGATGGAATAATAAATAATGGAACCAGGTCCGGCGTAAACACACATACATGATATTCCGACAGAATGATAAATAATGGAACCAGGTCCGGTGTAAACACACAAACAGGATATTTCGACAGAATAATAAAGAACGGAATATTAGAAGAATTTTACCATGTAAAGCGGTACTTAGATAAACAAAGTTATTCAACGAGAATAATAAGAATGGAATAACAAAAGTTCTCTTCATGAATCTGAAGAAATAATACCCCTTATGAGTACAACAAATAATATCCCTACCTTAGAAAAAATTGGATATTGGAGTAGTGAAGTAGCGAATACTTTTCTAATTTTTCTCTATAATTTCTCTCTCTAGAGTTTCAGTGAATTCGTAAGAAATAATGAAGGAATGAGCTTCTATTTATAGGAGAATGGACTGAATAGTAAATAATTCATGAACGGTCCAGATTGATTTACTTTTAAACGGACGGTCCATATTGGTTTACTATTAAAACTTAAAGCAACGGTCCATACTGATTTACTATTAAAACTTTACACCAGCGATCCATATTGATTTACTATTATAACTTTCCACCAGCGGTCCATATTGATTTACTATTATATCTTTAACCAACGGTCTGAAAAATTAGCACATCTCCTCATGAAATAATATTGTACCCAAAAATGATTTGGACTGAAAAGAAATATATCTTACGGGTGAATAGTACCCTGTGAATAGTAACTCGTGAATAGTAATTCGTGAATAGTAACTTGTGAATAGTAACTCGTGAATAGTACTATGACACGAAAAGTGCCCCGAATACCCGATTGAACAATATAACCTCTAGACATCAATTATTATCGAAACAAATGTCAATTTCCACTTACACAAATAATTCCAACACAATGGAACTATAAAATTCATCTTTAATCAACACAAACTTATTCATCATTAATATTATAACTCATAATATTTAACAACCAGGTCGTTCCCAGGAAAGAGGGGGCTTTCCGATAAGGATTTCTCCTTATTGGCGGCCTTGATTAGGTGATGAAACCTCTCCTTATGTAACTTCTAGACATTGTCAATATTGAAAATAATAATATGAATAACTTTGTCGTCTCAATTATTGATTTAATAATATATCATATTATGCGGATGATACTGTAATAATAATTGAATCAATAATATGATAGATATTATCACGATGATTACTGTAGCAATAATTGAGTATAATTGAGTGACTTTTCACGTAAGCATCAATAATCAATACCGTGTGCTACTATGCAACCACGCGTATTACTATACTTTTACTACTTAGGAAGTTCAACAGCTTTTAACGATAACACCTCCGTAGTTATTTTTATAGAAAGATAATTTTGTCGCTTTTTAACTACGACAATACTTAGATATAAGTCCGCTTAATGATTGTGTTGGTCGTCTGCGAATATTCCTTGTTAAAACGAATATTCCCCAGACCAATCGAATATTATATAACCACTTGCTTACTTTGCAAAATTTGTAAATATTACCCACAACTATAACATTATATCAAATCCACACCATAATATTCAAAAATGTATTTCGAGAAAATTATTCTTTATTCATAAAAGTTGGGGTCTTACAGCTGTGCCCCATTCTCACTATATATTTTGATAGGCCTCTGTTAGTAGTAGGGCGTCTGTGCCCCCATTTCCCTGTATTTTTAGTTGTACAGAGATGATGTATTAGATGATGATATACTTAGGAATGTATGTACAGTTTTTCATTCCCTATATAATATTGCAATCTATTGTTTGTAGTGCATGTATCATGTTATGCATATATATGTATGTCTAGAGATATTCAACATTGACCCCTGGATGGTCTACGGCCTACACAGATGTCTTTTTTGACAGTCAGCCACATAGATCACACCCCACCAGACTTGGTAGCATCCCGTCTGAGGTAGTGGTATGATAGTATGTCACCTCCAGATAGGGTGATCGTATATCTGCGACTACAACATTCCATGACCCTCTTGATGTTTCAGGTTCCCGCAGGTTTTGTAGAGGGTATGCTGGAGCATTGGATACCAGAGAGACGGGTCTTCCGGTTTAGTACCCAAGAGCTGACTCCTACATTGGAGGAGTATGAGCAGTTGACGGCTTTGCCCTTAGACAGACCTTGCACTCATATGGTTGTCGAAGATATGCGCTGGCAGTTCATGACCCTCATCGGATTATGACATAGAGTAGTAGAGGATGAGATTACATCTGGTCATGTACTATCCTAGCGTTTCCTGATAGATAGGTTTGGTTCATTGGACAGCTATGCACGTTATTCTGGGGATTTCACCACACCAGAGGATCAGTGGCATTTGGCCAGAGTGGATGTATTTGTGATTTGCATAGTAGCGTATGTATACATACCACAGTATATGGATGAGATGGACATCGGTGTTATCATGGCAGTGAGAGCTCTCAGGGAGGGTCATACCATCATTCCGATGATTGTGGCGGAGACGTTGAGGTCGGCCACGTTTTGCAGCACCTACCCTACAGGGGTATTCACATGTAATTCAGTCATGTTGTACGTGTGGTTTATGTCACACTTGAGACCGATTGGCACTTTTCGCCGACACAGGTACTGTTTTGCCCACGATATAGCTATGTCTTACTCCTTTCAGCCATCGGAGTGCACAGATGCTATGTCTTGGTTGGTATACTTAGAGGAGATCAGAGATCCGTTTGGCATTCTACAGTACACCGGGCTCAGCTCACCCTACAACATTATTACTCATGCTCCGGGCATGGATTATCTCCCTTTGGCTGGTTTGAGGGGAATAACTACCTATCACCCACTAGCCGTGATGTCACAGTTTGACCAGTTCCAGGACTTCCATTCTTTTGAGGGGGCGTTAGGTCAGCGTTTAGCTTCCCGCCATCTATCAGCAGAGGACCGATCCCGGGTGTATGCATGTTGGGATTAGTATGAGATAACTAATTTTTCTGTTAGACATCCGGGCTGTTCACCAGAGTATTCTGCGTGGATGGAGATAGAGACTTCATCGACTGTGGTAGTATCCACAGTGCCGAGTATTGATTCAGATGGTGGAGAGTCCATGTAGGACATTGATTCCCACACCGAGGAGGAGCCATCTACTGGGTTGCTAGCAACTCTTTTAGATTCTCTCGATTACTAGCCTTTGTTGTGATCCAACATTCGACCTGATGCTTGACGAGTCTCCATTTGATGACCTTTGAGAGAGATCAGGCTAGAGCCTTGATGTTAACAGCTCTTAATGGGAGAGACGCAGCTCTGTTAGAGAGAGACGAGGCATTAGCTCGGAGAGATGCCGCTGTTGTTGAGCGGGATGAGGCCAAATCAGCCAGAGATGCCGTGACAGTTGAGAGGGATATCGCCATATCTTCTCGGGATGTAGACGTCACAGATAGTAACACAGTGAGGTCCCTTACCACTGGCATGATTGCAAAGATGAGCACGCATATTGATGAGCACAGAGTCACCATGCATATGGTTGTAGATCTGCTAGCCCGTGTGGATACCCTTGTACAGGAGACCACATCGTTACCTCCTTCTACTGAGATGGATGCCATGTTGGGCTTGATAGCTCGTATATACACTGATTTGTAGATGGGCTTTTATTTTTCTGCACAGACTATCTTAGCCATTTTGTCATGTACATTTCATATTGTATATATTAAGCATCATTATATATTGCAGGGAAATATATTTTTGATCACTTCCCTTTTAGTTATTCCTGGATACTTACTTGATATTTTGCCTGCTTCTTTAGGGCTTGTGATCTTGATGTATTCTGAATTCCTCCTTGATGGATGGGCATTGAGTTCTCTGGATATTTCAGAATGGATCATTGATCTGTGTGTATCCCCTACCATCTCTTTGGTGTCTTGGGACTGGTTTTTGTATGGAAATGTGGAGAGGATTGTGGCTTTTCCTCTCTGAGATTGACCGCACCACAGATGGCGCTAGTACTCCTATTTAGGAGGAGCTTAGTTAATTCCATCTCTTATGGATTTGTATTGATCTTTGAGGCACAACCGCAACTTAAATGGTCGTTGAATCACCTATTTAGGAGGAGGTCAGGTAGTTCCATCCCTTTGGTCTAAAGCCGATGAAATGTAGTGGATTGAAGTTTAATCCCAGTACCATTGACAAGTGTTTGTGTTTTGGTAGGAGGTGAGACCGAACCATAAATGGCTTCCTACGTACTCCTATTGAAGAGGAGATCAGGTCTGCGTAGTTCGAACCTGGTGTAAGAGGTTTAATGTTGTATGTGGCAAAAAGAGTGTAGGAATGTTTTTGTTGTTTTTTGTTTTTGTAATGAGAAGGGTGTAGAAGTATTTTTTTCTTTATTGCGACCGAGCCATATAAAATATGGTTGTCTACGTACTCCGCGGTATCGGGGAGATCAAGTCGACGTAGTTCGCCCCTCACAACGATTTGTAGTCGATGAAAAGTTTGATCCTATGTGTAGGACAAACTGTGGGGGAAAAGAAAGTTTGATCCTAAGGTCAGGATAAACTGTAGGTGTGAAAAGTTTGATCCCATGTTTGGGATAAACTCCAAGTGTGAAAGGTTCAATCCCTAGTGGGATAACCGAAGTTGTATGAATGGAGTGAAGCCAGGCTGCTGGCTTGAAGAGTATGTTTTCCTGAGGGGCAAAGTGTGAAAATGAGTTGTATATAGTGAAGGGTTAAAGAACTGGAATGACTGATGATCTGATGATCCAACATCATGATGTTTGCTTGATGATAACCTCAGACATAGTACCGTTTCACGGTGTCCGAGTTTATGAGTTGCGGAAATTCATCGCCGTCCATTTCCTATAATCTGATAGCGCCTCCTGTCAATACCTCCTTAACAACAAATGGGCCTTCCCAGTTTGGAGCGAATTTTCCCTTGGACTGATACCATCTCGATCCGCCTTTTCTCAGTTAGGCTCGCCTCAGCGAGTGTAGATCCATCTCGTAAATAATCCTTGATGTGCTGATACCAAGGATGCTGGATGGGAGGTAGCTCATACGATACTTCTCCAAAATAGTTCCCATAGGCTAGTGCCTTTTGCAGGGAAAATGTGATGCTTGGCATGTGTTTCTTGTCAGGTATGTTAATCAAGGAGGCCAAAGTTGCTAGCGCATCTGCAAAGTCATTCCTGTTATGGGGAATGTGTAGAAAGAAGATCTCTTCGAACTCCGAAGCCATCTGTGAAACTTGTTGATGGTAATGCAGCAAATGTAGCTCTTTGGTTTGATAGATTCCCGTGGATTGTCTGATTACCAACTTCAAATCCCCAAAGATAGTTAACCGCCTGATGCCCATTGAACGGGCAAGTTTTAGCCCCATGATACAGCCTTCATACTTAGTTATGTTGTTGGTGCTAACAAACTGCAATTTGACGGCGACGAGATACTGCTCCCCCGTAACGGATACTAGAACTGCTCCAGCTCTAGAGCCTTCCATGTTTACAGCTCCATCAAAATACATCTTCCATGTTTAGCGTGCATCGTACTTATGGTGTTGCTGAATTGCCATTACCCCTTCATCGGGGAAGTATGTTTCCAAGGGTTTGAAGTCCCCTGAAGGTGCGACGGCCAGTTGATCCGCAATTCCTTGACCTTTGATGTACTTTTGTGTCACGTAGACGATGTCAAATTGTTGTAGGATCAACTGCCATCTAAACAATCGGCAGTTCAACATTGGTTTACTGATCACGTACTTGAGAGGATCCACGCGGGATATAAGATGGGTTGTGTGACCATGGAGGTAATGTTGTAACCTCATGGAAGCCCAAGTTAAAGCACAACAAGTCTTCTCAATCAGAGTGTACTTGTGTTCACTGATGCTGAATCTTTTGCTGAGGTAATAGATAGTTCATTCTCGGCCTCTATCGTCTTTCTGTCCCTGCATGCAGCCCATGACATTGTCACTTATGGACAGGTACATGAACATGGGAACATCATCCCTGGGTGGTACCAAAATGGGAGCTTTAACTAGCTGCTCTTGATTGTAAAGAAGGACTTTTGACACTCATCGTTCCATTTTATGGAAGAGTTCTTCCTTAACAACTTGAAGATGGGCTCACAAGTTATTGTGAGTTGAGAAATAAACCTGCTAATGAAGTTGACTCTTCCCAAAAATCCCCATATTTCTTTGACTAGCTGCTCTTGATTGTAATGATGGCTTGGATTTTGGTGGGATCTAGCTCAATCCCCTTGTGGCTGACTAGGAATCCTAGCAACTTACCTGATTTAACGCCAAAGGCACACTTGGCTGGATTCAACTTCAAGTTGTACGTACGCAACCTGTTGAAGAGCTTTCTGAGATGGTCTAAGTGGTCTTCTTCCCTTCGGGACTTGACAATGATGTCATCCACGTAGATCTCTATCTCTTTGTGCATTAAGTCGTGGAAAAGAGCTATTATAGCTCGCTGATAGGTGGCTCCGGCATTGATGAGGCCGAAAGACAACCGTCTATAGAAAAAGGTTCCCCAAGGCGTGATGAAAGTAGTTTTCTCACGATCCTCCTCAGCAACCATAATTTGGTGGTACCCCACGAAGCAATCCACAAAGGAATACATGACGTATTAAGCAGTATTGTCAATGAGAATGTGGATAAATGGCACGGGAAAGCTATCCTTTAGGCAATCTTTATTCAGATCCCAATAATCCACGCAAACTCACACCTTTCCTCCAGGTTTAGGTACGAGAAATATGTTAGATATCCATTCAGGATATGTGGACACCATGATAATGACAACTTGAAATTGTTTCACAATTTCTTCTTTAACCTTTAAACTCCACTCAGGTTTCAATCGCCTGAGCTTCTACTTGACTGACTTGAATTCCTCTTTAATAGGAAGGTGATAAAGGACAATGTCAGTGGACAAACCCACCATGTCTTTATGAGACCATGCAAACACATCCTAGAATTGGGTTAGTAGTGTAACCATGTCATTCCTTTGGTTTGGAGTGAGGTCTGAACCAATCTGGATTAACTTAGGGCTTTCTAAGGTTCTGAGATTGAAGGAAGTGGTTTGATCAAGGTTGGGTTTAGGTTTGTCTTCGACCCATTCTTTAATCTCCTAAGGTATTTCAATGTCCTCTTGTACGTATTTCCATCAAGTCTGAGTCTAACTTTTCATCAAAGTTACAATCCTTGTGGAGAAGAGGCATCTTATCAGCAAGTACAGACATATCTAAGTTCAGAGTCCTGAAACAAAATATGCTTTCACTTCATAAATCATTTAATCATACAAAGTGTTATCATGTCTTGACAAAAAAAACTTGCTAATATATATGAGAAAAGTAAGCGATTAATGATATATCTGAGGCGGAAGGAGTTTACGCCCATTTTACTATGTCGACCAATGAAAGGAGTCTTGCTCCAATTATCGAGGGCAAAGTCCTGGTGGACTGCAGTGATGGAGGGGCTGTCATCGTCCTCCTTCTCCCAAATGATGACCATTACGTCTGGGCAATCATCATCTGGGGTGGATCTATTTGTATGCTCATCATGGAAAATGATGCGTATGTTGGACATCATCCTGGCGATGTCATGCTTACGTCTTCGTTCCTCTTCTTCCACTTTAGGATCAAGAACTAAGACCTCTTTTCCCTTGACCAGTATCGTCTTGGGAAATAACATAGCCATTACGTTGGTTGACACTTTCACCGGAGATTGTGCGGGCTCAGGATTTGCCGGTGGAGATAATCGCCGTGTGGCTGAAGATGGAGGAATCTGCTTGTGCTTATGAGGATTCTTGTGGTGGGCCCGGAAAAATAGCCTAGTCCTAGTTGTCCCAATTTTATTGGACATTTGAATTGGTAACTTAATTCCTGATGATTTTACCCGACCACTTCCAGTCGGTGATGACCCAATGACATCATTTCTTGAGTAGCTGCCATCACTTCAGCATAAATCTTGGGTACGAGAGGTGGGGCCCCAACAGGATGGTAGTGAGTGTTGCTCACCTCCAGGGCATGAAAACTGATCGGCTCAACTTCTGAATTGAAGCTGATGAGTGGTATATAACCTTGTTTAGGACATTCCGGTTTAGCGTTAATCGTGACTAGGCCGTCGTTCATGATGTATTTATATTGTTGATGAAGAGTGGAGGGGACGACCCCAGCCATATGAATCCACAGTCTTCCCAATAGCAGGTTGTATCTTGAATCTATCTTGAGCACGTGAAAAGATACGCATAATTTATGGGGACAAATCTCAATTGGCAGTTCAATCTCTCCGACTGAATTTCGGTAGGATTCATCAAAAGCTTTAATAATCGTATGGCTGCTTCGGATCTATTTGAGATTGACGTTCATCTTTAGCAAAGTAGCATAAGGATAAATATTCAGAGACGAACCTCCATCTATCAAGACTACAGCTAGCATGTATCCGGAGGACAAAACCATGATAATGTCTGACGACTTGCGATGGCCGGTCCCTTGGTGGTATGTCATCATCGGTGAAATATATCACATTGTTGTTAAAAATGTGATCAACCAAATGTTGAAATTTTTCCACATCCACTTGATTTACGTGATAAACTTCTTCCAAAACCTATAGTAAGATCTTCCTGTGATCCTCGGAAGAGAAAACCAAGTCCAGTATTGAAATTTGATGTGGAGCCTCTCTTTAGCTTAAAACCACCTTGGCTTCATTATAGCCCATAGTACGGAGGAATTTTTCAATTTTCTCCATGAGAATTTTCCCCTTTGATTTGATGGTAGGCTTCATCACCCATTGCGGAAGATACAATAGATTCTCCTTCAACATTATAGCAGTTGTATGAGAGGTGGATCCTTCAGCTTCTCCATAATTCTATGGGACTTTTTGTAAGTTGATAACATGATATTGTGATCTGAATGGTAAGCTAATTGGCTTTGGAGCAGCCACTTTCAAAGGATTGTCAACTCCTTTAAGTTGAATTGCTTGTATTGTGAATGGTTTGACAGTCCCATCAGCCTCAGCGGATATAACTACTACCAATGCCTTCCATTTAATAGGATAGGTATTCTCACTCTCAAATAGCACAGTATCATCGTCTGCTAGCTGCAGGACACCGCTGTCAATTAGATTCTGAATAAGGTGGCGGAGTGCCTAGCATTCTTCCGTGTTGTGACCACGAGAATGGGAGTAATATTGGCATACTCCATCAAAAATGAACCGTCCTGAACGGGGATTAATTGGAGGTAGAAGGTAGGTGATCATTCCTTCATTGATCAGCATCTGAAATATCTTCTCCATAGATTGGCCCAGGTATGTAAATTCCCTTCTATTGGCAAAATCCCGATGGGCTTTGGCATTTGCTCTCTTCGCAACTTTGTCCTCCATTGTTTCACTTTCTGAAGGCGATGATGGAGTAATCATAACAAAAAGGAGGAGACTAGCATGCTGTTGGTTGACTAATTGGCGTGTGACTTGATGTTGATGGGTCACTAGTTTTGCCAATTGCTCAATTTGCTTACACAGAGCTTTCATCTTTCATTCCATCAAAAACTGGAACTTTGCATAATCCCATTTGTCAACACCATCTTTGATGGTCTGGGATGATTCACAATTAAAACTGGAACTCTGTCCATTGCTCCAATTAATCATATTGACTTCTTCCTCTTTGTGTTGAGGAAGAGGGTTATCTTGTACGTGAGGTTGGTCTGGTTTGGTGACCACAATCTCACCGTTGTCTATTAAATCTTGGATCTTATGTTTCAAGGCCCAACAATCGTGAGTATCATGTCCAAGTGCCCCGACATGATAATCACACTTCCGAGTAGCATTGAAACCCCTCCCATTCGGGTTGGCTGGTGGAAGAAGATGTGTGATTTTCTTCTGAGTCGTCAGAAGATTGAGAATGTTCTCGAATGAGTCCCCTAAGGGTGTGAACACTCGAGGGCATTTGACTTCTCCACCTTTAGGCAATGGAGGGTTTGAAGGCTGAGCTTGAAAATGGGAGTAGTTTCTCCTCTGAATAGGCATATTCTGATTGCCTTTCTGACCTTGTAGTATTAAGGAAACATCCTTCTCTTTCTTTTTATGGACCCTCCGAGTTGTTTCCATAAGTTACGAATGGATGTGCTTTCGATAATGACTTTAAGGGAAGCTAGGTCTTGAATCTTTCCTGACTTCAATCCCATCTCAGCCATCTCCCCATGTTTAATCAGTTCAGAGAATGGTTTACCAATGCCAGCTAAGACTCTCTCATAGAAATCTTGTATGTCTATGAAGGTCATAACCATTTCTGACTCTGTCATAGAAGGAATAACTTGAGCAGCAAGGCGCCTCCACCTTTGAGCATATTCTCTGAAAGACTCATTGGATTGTTTCTTGACCTTGGTAATCTGGTACCGGTCAGGAGCCATTTGAGACTGGAAGCTATATTGAGTGAGGAAGGCATGAGCTAGCTCTTCCCAACTATGTATCTTTGAGTTATCTAATCTGGTATACCACGAACGGGCTTCTCCAGTCAGACTCTTTTGGAACAACTGCATTCTGAGCTTCTCGTCCTCTGCATAAGATCTAAGTTCTCCAATGAACACCTTCAAGTGTGTGTAAGGATCTCCTAATCCGTCATATTTTTCAAAGTCAGGAGTTTTGAACTTTTCTGGATAATGAACCCTAGGGAATATACAAAGGTCAGCATATGAGACACTCCCGTGTACTCCGATTCCTTTGATAGAATGAAGGGTTTCTTCCATATTAAGGACCTTTTTCCTGATGTCACTGGTGTCTGGATCTCCTTTGAGATGGGTGTTTTCAAGGTTTTTGTTTGTTATAATCAACTGAAGTTTCGGATTTGTTTTATCCGACCCTTGGGTTCCTCCCTGTGCAGAGGATTCTGTATGTGTGGGCATTTTTGGGCCCTGAGTAGACTGATGTAGTTCTTTAAGCAGAACAACCAAATCTGTAATCTGTTTACTTAATCTATCAAATTCTTCATAGGAAACGAGATTAGACTGGTCAGATGAAGACATGATTTGATGTAGGCTCGTGGTTGGACTTTGAACGGGTAATAGGTCCGATTGTTTCCCTGCGAAAGACTTGCATAGTTTAGTCTTTGGGGAATGTGTAAATGTTTACATGCTATGTAATGTATCCGTTTTAGGAATATTATCGTGTAAAATAGATGTTAGCTGTTTGTGACATAGGATAACATGTGAATTTAAATATGCATGTTTACATATTTCTTCATATTTCCCATTACATGGAGATGAATATGGAAATGAAATTACAAGTAATTGACTTTATGAGTAATTCGAAATGAGAAAGCATGAAGAGACTTTCCTCCGTGTTTGGTTTATCAGAGGTTGACCTATCTTAGGTTACTCTTGCGACTTTTTGGCATGTAGGTTCCCAGATCATCGCAATCTACTTGATGTGAAGTTAATCCGGTCTTTCAACTGGAGCGAATTTGGGTGGTGCCTTTCCTGAGCCTCATTGGAATTAGTCTCCCTATGAGTCCAGTAATCAAACACCGACATGATAGCCTCCTGGTGGAGGAACCACACAACATACATTCACATACAATGTGTCTCACCATTTATGAAAATGATGACATGTGTGAAGCACTAATATCACAAGCAGATATAGTGTAAAGCATTAAGTGTAGTAAATATATGCATTCGTACACATTCATCATAAATGTAAATGCAACATCCACACACACAAGCATATAATAATTTTGAAAAGATTGTAATAACGACTTAAACCCTTTTCTTTGGTGTCCCCTAGCGAGTGCGCCACTGTCGGCGTCGGGATTTTTATTTGTCCCTTTACATTTCTTGTTTTTTGGTGTTCTCATGTTAGGTGAGATTTGTTTGAAAAAACAAGTTGTGAAAATGTCCGATATATATATATGTCGACGATTTGATTATAAAAGTCGCCATTGGTTTTTATATGGTTGTACCAACATGAATGAAAAAAGGTTTGCACATTGACCCGATGATGTGACAACGCTAAGCAGATGCATGAAACCGAGATTCATTAGGGTCCAGGGGCTTGATTATGCGGAGGGACTGTGTTAGGCACCCCCTGACATTCGTGTTACCACATTGACCACCACTTTTCAAGAAACTGTTATATGAATGTGTGTGTGTGTGGGTCAATGTGCAGTTATATGGAAGTATTGCGAGGCCTCGTTCGCACCTATATACACAAGGTTTTAATTTGTGTAAAAATTCAGTTTTAAACAAGATATGACAGTGATGTTTTGTAAAAAAGGTTTTCAAACCCTTATGCTCAATAGTAATTAAGACCTTTTATACTTCCATTTTTTCTTAAGTGTTCGGCTTAATTATTTTTAATTTTTTTGAGATGCGAAGCATCCTCGAGAAAATAATGTATAAAGCAGTGTCGAACTCCTCGTGGGCATGAAAACCATCTGAGGCAGTCCAAACAACATGAATAAATTTACAAGATGCTTACAGCTGAAAATGTCCATCACGGGAACCGAATCTAGATCAAGTAGACTGAATCTGTGATCACATGATTCCTAGGCTCACATGATGCCGCAATTTGTATGAAAGCGATAAGTCATTATATATATATAAAGTTGTATATATATATATATATATATATATATACTTTTTGTCCATTTGGAGTTTACTTAAGTAGCGGTTGATTATTTTACTGACTTTATTTACATTTCAGATCCACCACGGAGTGTGTTGTAGTGGTTGATATATATATATATATATATATATATATATATATATATATATATATATATATATATATATATATATATATATAAGTAGTAAACGCACTGGATGTAAAATCCAGGCTCATCGAACAAAGTTCGACAACAGTTGATATATATAAATATATATTAAAGTAGTGAACGCACCGGATGTAAAATCTTGGCTCATCGAACAAAGTTCATATATATAAGTATATATATATATATACGAAAGCAAATAAATACTCTAGACATAAGTCTAGGCTTAATCGAGGCATAACTCGATAATGTTAGTCCAAATATAAACAAAACCACGGACCGAAGTCCGAGCATACACACGCAACACGACTCTCAATGTGAAGAATGGTGTGTGCAAAGATAAAGAGAAAGGCGTTAAAGTGTGTAAGAAGGCTTACAGTGGACTTCCAAAGAAGACTTCTATAACTTTAAGTGGATGAACACTCGCTCCCACCGGTAAAAATAGTAACTATATGTGAGCTCACAAGTGTTTAAAATGAGAAAGCACTTAGTTTAGGGTGTGTACATAGCAAATTTGACAGGGCTTCCTTGCCTTTTTCTCTTTTTAAAATGGCCACCTCAAGCCCTCTATTTATAGAGGGGGGGCTATCGAGTGTACCTGCTGACTAGCCCAGATGATATACTGTGGTACTTTCAGGGAGCCAGGGCTCCGCCAGTTCCGTCGTCTCGAAGTGTGTGCCTGCAGCGTGCCTTTGTGATGTCTGCTTTCGAACTTTCGAGCAGAATCAGGGCATCTGATTGAGGTGTATAAGACCTATTTCAGACCGCCGTTGTCGAGAGCTATGCCATGACATTGGATTAGAGGTTTTACGAAGTCAGGAAGTTGGGAAAATGCCCTCGGTCTTCAAGCTTCAAATTCTATCCGGTGTGCTGCCTTGCATAGTAGTCACTCGAGATTGGACCTCCTTGGTTCTTGTGGGACATTGCTATGTAGAAATGTATGTATGTTGTTTTTGAGACGACGCGATGTAGGATCGAGGTGGCAAAATGACAATTTTACCCCTCACCGGGGTTATCTCCGGTTTAGGCTGATAAAGCAGACGTTGCTCAAGGTTATCTCTGAAATTGGATTCTTTTAAGGCCGAAGGTCCTCGGGGTTATCTCGAGGTGTGTGCTGTCTTCCGGTGTTATCCGGGTCTTGTCTTGAAGTGCCTCGGTGTGAGTTCCGAGGTTGAAGGCGATTGCATGCATTTAAAACAAGCATTTAGGGGTTATCTCCAGAAGTGCAACTGCACTCCTTGGGGTTATCTCCAAGGTTAGCACTGCTATTCTTGGTGTTGTTTCCGGGACTAGAACTGAGCATCCCGGGGTTATCTCTGAGATAGAACTGTCCTCTCTGGTGGAATTTCCGGTATTTCAACTGCATTATCTTCCAAGGTTATCTCTGAAAGACGAATTTGCCCTCTTGCAATGTTAGTGACAGGTGTGCAGAAAATTTCGAGTGTCTATAGAAATATGTTTGATTAGGATGTTAATATGATGTAATGAATCCATTTGAAACGATGTAAAAATCTTAAGTAACGAAATTATGGCGGAATTTATGAGATTAGATGATAATCGTCGAAATCATGAAATTCTCAGAATGGAAGTCAAATTTTGATATTGAACCCAGAAACGTTGGTTTTCGATGGAGATTAGTCCAAGTTGGCATTCTAGAGTTGCGGACTCGAAAATGATCCAATTCCGACTTAGAACGAAGAAACGAGCTATAAACGTTCACGAACGTTTATCGTTTTCGTAATAATGAACTAATCAGTGAAGTCCGAGTTAAAAGATTCAAAAATGAAATGTTTTCTAATGACATCGTAGAGCACGTGATTTGTGAGTTAATGGCTTTGGAACGAGCCAATTCGAACTTATAACGAATGAGTTATGAGCCTGGAAAATTCACAAAGAGAAATCAAAATTGTCAATCGTATCGAGAGCATTGCAGGGGCCGAAGGCCGTGAGTGCGCACCCAAGGTTTAAAAAGTGGTGCCGCAGCCCAAACCCATCAAGAATATAGCCTACGCATGGTAACGCTAAGGTATCTTGGGGATGGCTCCGCATCGCCAATTCCAGCCATTAGTTACTGAAGTTTTGTGCCGCAACGTGAGACTTATAAAGGGAAGCTGGCGCCGCAGGGCCATCACTAGACAAGGCACAGTAAAGAAGGTTTATGAATATAGAATGGAATTAGTTAATTAGTAATGAACTAGAACCTAAAGTAACATTGTTTAAGATGATATAAACCTTAAGTAGTACAACTAAAGGTTGAAGAAAGAGTGCTTAATCATGAATGCAAAACATTACGATAAACTGTAACCAATGCTAAATAAATATAATGAACTATTAGATTGAGAAGAAGGGTAAGATACGTTAGAAACCATACATGTCTGACTATGACCTAACGTGGTATATTACATGATTATGTATTGTAGAGACCTTAAAGAATCAAAGAGAATTTGTATTGACTATAGAAGACGCCAAAGGCAGGTATTATGACCCTTGTCTGAATTCTTTGGACAAGCTTTGTAATTCATGTACCTTACACATGAATTGATGTATGATGAAGTCGAAGCCAATTCCTTCTGCTAGACTTAGGATGATTTATGGATTTCTTATAATCTATTGAAATGTTATCAAAGTTGTTAAGTTTTGCCAAACTATTTTGGTATAGTTTTCAAAGGAAGACTGAGTATGCATAAACAAATATTTTGTCGTCAAACGACAGGCACGTGAGGTTACCAAACCTTAAACGTACATACATTTAAAGAAAGTAGTGTTGTACAACATAGAGTACTATAGGTTGATCACCTAGACGTGCTCGTAAGATATGCCAGACTTACGGATTTGGTGCCGGGTTGTCCTTTTCAAAGAAAGAATGAAATGCTCAAGGTCTTGGACCGATATTGATGTTTAATGAATATTGTTCATTGTGAAACATTTTAAAGAAAAGAGAAGTGCTATTTTAAATTATCGATAGTACTTCATAACTATTAATTAGTTATTGAAGATATACAATTTGTATGTTTCAAGCATATTGTTAAATGAAATTGTCATACTTGCTGAGCTAGTTATGCTCATTCTTGCTTGAACCATATGAATGCAGCTAAGACCGAAGGATCCGGTAAAGATAAAGGGAAGGCTAAGGCGAACCTATAAATTGCTTTTGTAATAGTATAGGTTGAATGTTGTTATTATTTGATATTATGACAAGAACAAATGTAATGGTTATAAAGAACCTGGGGAATGGTAATATTGTTTGGAATATATATAAGACATATTTGTTCTTTTGAGGCTTTTCAATTAAATGTATGTGTGAACTGTAGCACCGTGTAACACCATATGTCGGGTTGGAAGATACCCAGATTTGGGGGTGTCACAGGTTGGTATCAAAGCATTAGGTTATAAAACTTAAGAGATGGAAAAGAACCTTAAGTCATAACCTTAAGAAGAGTTAAAGAAGTAAAAGATAAAGGTAACCCTAAAAATGCATTATATGTGATATGTGTTTTTATTATTCTACTGACGTGTACTAATCAAACTAAATTATTTTGTTGTAGATGTCAGGAGAAAATGAAATGTATAGGGATATGCATGTAGTAAGTGAAGAGTCGGTGAACCAAATAGAAGTCTTATCGAATCCTATAGCAGTAGAGCTGGAAGTGGTGGTAATCGAGTCTGGAGACTCGGAAGACTTAAACCTCATGTCCATGTTCAATGGCATGTCGGAGGAGGAGGTAGAGGTGGCATCTTTTAACCCCGTAACACGTGAAGAGGAGGTGGCTCCCAGGGAGGCAATGAAAACTCTGTTCATGGCCTTATTGGATAGAAACATCCAGCTGGGAAGTGAGGTTAGGGAACTGAAAGAAGAGGTCCAGGAAATCCTAGAAGATAAGAAAAGCATGGAGTCCACGTGGGAGGAAGAGCACGATGAAAGATTTTTAGCAAAGGACGAGGTCCACGAGCTAAAACAAGAGACCTTTGAGCTCAGGCAAGAGCTAAAGGTCAAGAAGTAGAAGAGAGGGAGGATGTCCAATATATATAGGAGTTCTCATACGGATTTCTAGTAGCAGGTAGCTGGGTATCCGATAGAGGCAGGACAGACTCGGCATACTATCAGCCGAGATATTATTGTTAGTCTTGCCAATGCGGATTTTGAGAATGCCATAAGGCAAATGTAATCTAGTAGTAGCTAGAGTAGAGTTAGATGTGTACATATGATGTATCTAGTAGTGACGTAAAACCTTCTTTTTGTATATCAAATGGTAGTCGTTTGTAAATCCCAATTTTTGGAAAGCAATTGCGGGATAGAAATGTAATCAACTAAGGTTGTGTAATGAACGAAATGTTGTAGTATTATACTATGAAAAGTAAAATCAATATAAGCCTTTTTATGGAACATATTGTGCAATGAGTTGAAGTTGTTGTTTAAATAATGAATAATAACTCACTAACTAGACACAGCAAGCAGGCGGGCGATGGTAGCTAGTAAGGCTAAAATAACTCTTCAGGTTTTGGTGGGCTGAAATTTCAAGACCCGTGGCTCGGGTTGGGCTGGCCCGGCCCGCGGGATTTTTTTTTTTAAATCTGTCATATTTTAGTCTACATATAAATTATTGTTTTGAAAAAAACTAATATGGACAAAGGATTTTAGTGAAACCTGTAAGTAATATTGTTTTTAGCTTGAAATGGATATACGGAATCAGTGTGATAATGCCAATATATATTTCCTATTTTTGGTATTTATTATTCACTCAATAAGCGGAATATACTTAATTTACGCCTAAATTTTTATGATTAAAATATTAGATTAGGGAATATTAATAAGTGAGATTACATAGTTTTAATGAATTGGATCTCAATATTAAATATACATTGTGAATAGAGTTGACTACCTTAGTGTAATATCATATTAAATAGGTTGACAATAATGTGACTTTTTAACAAAAACGTGTAAAAATCTTTAATAGCGACACTATCTTTTGTTTAATATATATCTTTTATGTATGTGTATATATTATTATTATTTATTTATTTTAATTTTATCATGTATGTGCTATAAAATAATTGATTTTCATGTATGTATTATTATAAATATTATAAATTAGTATTATTAATTTTAATAGTATTATAAATTAATATTATTAATTAATTACCTATATTAACTACATATCTTAATTACTCATGTTCTTAACAAATCAATTAATTTTTTTTGAAAGTTTAATTGTGGTGGTAGATTTTCCCAAAATCGCATAGAATCACATGTTGATCTCTCTTCCAGAACACAACTTTTAATTTGAAAGTTTTATTTCTAAGCACATGCAATATCTTGCATGGGTACTCCGTACTCAACTATTTAGTGCTTATTTTAATAATAATTAATACCCTTAAATAAGGGATTTAGTTGGAGTATAACAACTCAAACTATGGTAGTGGTAGACTGGTGTCTGGTAGTACTCTGAACACAACCGTTAAATAAGGGATTTAATTTTCAAACATTATGATTAAAAATAAATAGTTATTATAGTTCAGTTGATTTGAATTCTTATTTATTTACTTACAAGTCTTGTGCTCAAGCCTCATAACCCACAAGTAGCAACATTCTTTTTTTAAAAAATAAATCGCGGGCCACGGGCTGGGCCAAAAAAGCCCAAATTTTATTGGGCTAAAAAGCTATGACCTCAAAGTCTTACTTGCCCATGGCCGGGAAGGCCGGGCTCGGCCATGAAGCTTGGGCCATGTTTGCCAGGTCTATCACTAACAAGAAAAAAAGTAATAATGACGTGTTGTTTATCTTAACAGCAAAATGCCGCCAAGAAGGAGACAAAGAAATCAAGATGCTAATGTAAATCAACTAGAGGGAGGTCCGGTTAACCCGATGCAAGAGTTCGTTAACTTGTTAACGACCGCTTTTAATAAGAACGGGGCTAATATACCCGTAAATTTTGCAGTAGTACGAGCTACTACTTTTAAGGATTTTAAGACTATCGGTCCGCCTGAGTTCAAAAGAACTACGGACCCCATAGAAGCCCAGACGTGGGTGAAGGAAATAGAGAAGGCATTTGTAATTGTAAATATCGATGAGGGGCAAAAGGTTGCTTTTGCCACTTATATGATGAAGGGGGAGGCCAACTTCTGGTGGGAGGTGAACCGGGCTAGGGCCGGAATAGAAAATCTTACGTGGATGCAATTCAAGGAGATTTTCTTCGAGAACTACTTTCCCACGAGTATGCAGGGGGGGATGGAGATGCGGTTTCTGGAGTTAAAACAAGGGGAAATGATAGTTCCCCAATACACTGGCAAATTCAATGAATTGGCGCGGTTTGCTCCACATCAGGTAGACACCGAGGTGAGGAAGGCTAGAAGGTTTGAGCAGGGCTTGAAACCCTGGCTCTATAGCCATATTTCTATGTTCCAAAGTAATTCTTTTGGGACCATACTGGAGAAGGAAATAATTGCCGAAGGTGGTAACGAGGCTCTAAGACAATACCACAAGTTAAAGAAGAACAAGGGAAAGGTAGACGAGGGAGTAAAGCTCGAGGGAGCCAGTGGTAGTGGTGAAGGCCAGAAGATGAAGGGATTTAACTCTGGGAATACCGGAGTAAAGCAAGGGGAAGACTCACTTAAGAATCTGTCTCAAAGGGAAAGCCGTCTGTTACAACTGTGGATATGAGGAGCACATTTCGCCTAACTGTCCAAGTCCGAAGAAAAACCATGGATGCTTCATGTGTGGATCAACTGATCACAAGGAGAAAAACTGCCCGAAGAAGGGGACGGACGGGAATAAGGGAGCTAATAGCGGTAAGTTAGCTATTGGTGGTCCAGCGCAGACGGGTATGCCGATGACCTGCACCTTTAACATAACGATCCAAGTTGTAGTTGAATTAGGGGATGTAGTTGCAGGTATTATCCCGATCAACAACATAAATGCTTACGTGTTATTTGACTCGGGTGCAACTTGTTCTTTCATAGCATATGATTTTGCTAGACGTTTAGGATTACTTCCTAAAAGATTGCATGTACCTTTGAATATCAAGGTAGCGAACAAAGAAATAATTCCTGTTGAAGATATTCATAGGAGTTGTTGCGTAGAAATACGAGCTTATAAATTATCGGTAGATTTGATACCGATAAAGTTGGGAGAATTCGATGTAATTATCGGAATGGATTGGTTGTTTAAATATGGAGCAATAATAGGTTGCCAAAAGAAATGTGTAAACATTAGAACGTTGAGTCAGCCTCATATAGTGTTTTACGGTAATAAATCGCCGGGACGTTCGTGTTGTCTTAACATTACACAAACTAGGAAGTTGTTAAGGAAGGGTTGTGTAGGTTACTTGTGCCATGTTGTTGATACCCAGAGAGTGGGAGCAACGATGGAACAAATACCTATAGTAAAAGAATTCGCAGATGTTTTTCCATGTGAATTGCCGGGTCTTCCACCAGATAGGGTTCGTGATAGACATTGTGTCAGGAGCGGCACCAATTTTCGGGCACCGTACCGTATGGTGCCAGTGGAGATGAAGGAGTTGATGGTACAGTTACAAGAACTGTTGGATAAAAAGTACATTCAACCGAGTGTTTCACCATGGGGAGCACTGATACTATTTCTGAAAAAGAATGACGGATCATTAAGACTTTGTATCGACTATCGAGAGTTGAACAAGTTAACGATAAAGAATAAATACCCATTGCTTTGGATCGATGATCTTTTTGATGAATTGACAGGGGTAAAGTCTTTTTCTAAGACAGATTTGCGAACGGGGTATCATCAGTTGAAGGTTAAAAGTAAGGATGTACCTAAGACGGCATTCAGGACTCGTTACGGCGAGTATACACGGGTCAACAAGTAATACAGAGTAAGTAAAGTATCGATCCCACAGAGAAAGTTGTTAACTTTAGACTACTATGCATTAATTAACTCACTATATTTATATGTTAAGACTATAAACTTAATTGTTGATTTGTATCATTTATACTTACCAACTAAAAATAAGAATATAAACGAATTAAATATGATGTGGAAACAATGGGATCCTAACTTCATTCAATATTTTATTCAATTGCCATATGTCATGCAAAAAGTGTTCACATATCACAGGATAATAGCCAAGGGCATAAAAGCGAGTTATAACCATTTTCCAATGCACTATAACCAACTCATATATCATCTACAGATGTTAGAATCTATGTGATCACCAATACCATCACAATTACCATATTCCTATGCGTAATTGCAATCCTATTGACTTTAAACACAACCCTTATTCTAGCTCATACAGAAAAACAGTATATTCCTATCTGTTTCACAAAATATGCAATCCCAATATTCGCATGCTATCATGATTTCATCCATATTCATATGTTCATTTCCAATTCCATACAAATACTAACATGGAGATTATTAGTCATTCATACATACAAACCAACCATGATAGATAATCCATATGATATGCAAAACAAATCTAACATTTAGATGTGCAACCAAACGACATATTAAAATCCGTTAGGATCCCATAATAGAGTTTAGTTCATGGCGGAACCAAAAACCATTATGGGATCAAGACTAAACATGATCAATAATCAAGCAAATGAGATTAAGAGAGAAAGAACAATCAAACCCAAACACTGAATAGTAATCAATGATTAACTATGAAAACCCCAAAGAATTCCATTAACAATAATCAAAATCCACAATGGTGAAGAACTCCAAGAAGAAGAAAATAAGACGTTGTGGCTTCGTTCTCCGTTGGACCATCCCCCAAGGTGTAAACCCTAATTGCTACTATGAAAATACATAAAATAATGTCAAGTCCCCTCTATGACACACGTTAAAATTGTTTTATATCAATTACACATCATCAAATTTGCTTAATTAAAAATAAAACAAATTACAACATCAAGACCTAGCCTTGCCATTTAGCTTGCGGCTCTAGTATATCTCGTCTTTACATTGCGAGATTTATAGTATGCTCAGTGCCTCTAGACGTCTTAACAGCTACGGTCAAGGCCTTCCCTTGCCTCATGGGCGCTTATTCCTGCCTCAGCGCGCTTAACTTGCAAAATGCTCCTTATGTCCAGCCCTGCACTCGCACGGGCGCACGAGCCTGCCTTTGTATTGCCGCGTGGCCTATGTCCTGCAAATCCTAAGTCTAGTTTATGCTTTGCTGCTGCTACTACTTGTTTGCTCATGCCTTAACCTCTTGCTTGCTTGATTTCCATGCCTCATTATACTCCCATGTCGTGCACATCCTCGCCTTTCCCCTAGCTTACACACATACGCTCACCGATGCCTCAATTTCCACCAAAATAACGCCGATTCCTGCACTTATTCACTAAAAGGAGTTTTAAGTATATGAAATGCAAAATAACGTGAAATACGACTAAAACACAATGAAATGTACTCAAGGTGGGCACACTCCGCATGGATTAATATACAATAAGTGAGTAAAAATATCACTTATCAAATACCCCCAAACTTGAACTGTTGTTTGCCCTCAAGCAATGCATATGCATGAACGCTGAAAATGTAACTACAAGACTATTCAACTACTTTATGATGCAAACTAGTCTCACATAATCTTGACCATAATGTAATTTCAAAATTAAATTACCTCGGTGAACTATCCGAATTCCGAACATAATTTCAAACCAAACCATAGATATAACATCATACACGCAGATAATTCATGAATGCTATAGAGATGCTGTGTGTGTGTGTGTTGCTCACAAAAACTTGATCCAAGCAAAGATTATGTATCCTACATTGCTTTTCACAGAAAATTATAATCTAAATCAAGATTCATGTATACTCATGCACATAGATCTGCTTCGACATCTCACCGCAAACTAAGGTTCAACAATGGGTTTATTGCTTTATTCTTACTCACGAGGCGATTTCGCACTTTCCCGTGTTTTTTATTGCTATTGATTCTTTTCTTTTGCTTTTTTCCTTTTTTTTTAACATGACCATGAAATGTCTCAATCCATTAGGCACACTACTACCCTTTAGCGAGCTTTCAACCAACGACTCCCGCACTAGCGAAAAGACCTTAGGGCGCTAGGTGTGAGACAATCCCCTAAATGTATTTACTCAAGTAGCGAGGGGCCCTAATTAAGACTAGTCACGTTATTGCATATATATATATATATATATATATATATATATATATATATATATATATATATATATATATATATATACACAACATACCCATGTTTCTCCAAAATTTGCACCTCAATGACTCTACAATCTATAACACTTTCCTCATGTTTCTCATTTTAAATCTACATGTTCTATTGAGCAATGCAAGACACACATCTTAGACTTACAAGTGAATATGAACACAATTGTGCAAATCGAAAGCATATAAACAGCCACATGAATCGCATTGTGTAAAACATTATATCCACATTGTGTTATGCAACATATTCTGAAATCGTTCACAATTCACTATCATCATTGGCTTAGGCAAAAATTTCTATTTATACGCAAGAATTTATGTGAGACATTAAACTAAACATATTATCAATGAATAAAAAATAAAATTTTATGCTAAAATTTAACTAACACATATTCATGCAAAATTAAACTAAACATGCTAAAATAAAATGCAACTAAACTACTATGCAAGTACACCAATGCCCCCAAACTTAAAATAAACAATGCCCTCATTGTAATTAAAATTGAAAGAATACTCCCCTAAGTGGCAATGTTATCTCCGTTCACCTCCTCATGATCCGCTAGTATATCAGGCGATGGATAAGTTTGAGATATTCTGTAGTTGGAAACTGAGTGTTAGCTTCTAACTGTCTGAACGCTTTAGTCAGAAATTCTAAGAATTCAGCAATATTTTTTTTTTTTGCGACTGAGCTATCATGTGCATGTGATGTTTAACTTAGTAGAATTATACGCCATGCTACCACAGACTTTCTAATGACTTTAGTTTTTGACTTACATTTGATCTGAATGCTTATAGCAATTGGATTGAACACGGAGGAGAAACAATCAAACTATTATTAATACTTACCACTATCTAACCTCTACTAAATATGGAAATGTAAATAAGAATTAAACAAGGAGGGAGAAAGATTGGATGGGGTGCCTCCCATCTAGCGCTCGGCTTATAGTCTGTTAGCTGGACTCTTTTCTTGACACCGCTATCCAATTCCTCTACGATAAGATAAGAACCCTCCATCCATTAGAACCGCTATGTGCTTTGGTAGGTTCCCCATCATGAGAATTTATGAATTTAAGCCACCTAGCATATTTCCTGTACATGATGTCCCTAGTTCCATTGCAATGTCAGGTGCTTCTCCCGTTGTATCTGTGAATAGATTTTTGCATTGAGGCATGAAAGATTCAACGAGATTTTCTTCTTCTATTATCTCTTCTGTAGCCCACCATGGTTTGTAAGAGGCCTCATAATCGCAGAAATTATTGCTTTGGATGTGACTACCAAGGGGACATGGGTGTGCAAAGTTCACTGAATTTTTCAACTCTAATTGAGAAGGTACTTGGGGTATTATACAAATTCACTCATGTTCTTTATTTTCCATACCCCGAGTTGTCTCCTCAATGTCCACTCCTTTCAGTTCATTCAGTGGCATGTACACTTCTGGCTCTCCATCGATTTCATCATCCATGTCATAGCACCAATTGTTTGGAGGGCAATTGTTCAAGGCTTCGAACATTTGATCCATATGATTCTGAAGCTTTCGAATTGACCTCTCTTGCTCAATCATCTTCTCCTCAGTTGATGCTACAACTTTGAACCACAAATCCTCCGATCTTGAATTATCTTGTTCAGTTTTAAAATCCATGTATTGAGGACCATTCACTGAGGAGTTAATCAGTTATTCCATCTGTTTGTTAAGATTTTGGCTTGATAACTCCTGACTCATCATCGTCTCTCCATGGTCTGCTATGCTTTTTGACATGAATTCCTTCAACTCTGCATTTTCTTCTTGTTGCATTGGAGGTGGATATGAGAAATTTGATGGATATGTTGGACTTGAGATGCAGTATTGACCTTGATAGTTATAACCCCTTTCATAATCTGGGTGATACCCCCAACCTTGTTGATAATCAGGATAAACATCGTTGTTGAAGTAATCACCCCCAAACTGCACTTGTCCAACCTTGATGTTGCACTGATAACTCGGATGCTCGCCAGCACAGTATTCACATGTAACTGCTATCTCTCGAGTGCGTTGAGTGCGCAAGAACATCCAACCTCTCGAAAAGTGTTGCAATCAGGTTGACAATGTAGAAAATACATTGAGTCCTTGAGGTCTTATGTCCCTTGGTTGAATCCTATTTGCATAAGGCCATTGATAAGCAAAGTCATCCATGGTACCCTCTAATCGTAGCCATAAATTTATGCGCACTCTTGCTTTCCAACCTTTTCCGTTTATATTATCTTGTCTTTGGTGTTAACTCCTGAATTGGAAGATCGTATGCATAAAACTTTACAAGTACACGTAACAAAAACAAAATAAAAATAGAAATGAGAAATGAAATGAATTGTCTAAGTTATACAATACGACTTTAAACTAATGATAATTATCTAAATTAACGCCTTTCCCCAAGAATAATTGAAAAACTTTGCCTCTTTTATAGTTCTTATAAAAGAGCTCTAACTCATGCAAGTATACAATTGACAAATGTCTGAGTAAAGTAAAGTATCGATCCCACAGAGAAAGTTGTTAACTTTAGACTACTATGCATTAATTAACTCACTATATTTATATGCTAAGACTATAAACTTAATTGTTATAATTACTAACTAAAAATAAGAATATAAACGAATTAAATATGATGTGGAAACAATGGGATCCTAACTTCATTCAATATTTCATTCAATCGCCATATGTCATGCAAAAAGTGTTCACATATCATAGGATAATAGCCAAGGGCATAAAAGCGAGTTATAACCATTTTCCAATGCACTATAACCAACTCACATATCATCTACAGATGTTAGAATCTATGTGATCACCAATACCATCATAATTACCATATTCCTATGCGTAATTGTAATCCTATTGACTTTAAACACAACCCTTATTCTAGCTCATACGGCAAAACAGTATATTCCTATCTGTTTCACAAAATATGCAATCCCAATATTCGCATGCTATCATGATTTCATCCATATTCATATGTTCATTTCCAATTCCATACAAATACTAACATGAAGATTATTAGTCATTCATACATACAAACCAACCATGATAGATAATCCATATGATATGCAAAACAAATCTAACATTTAGATGTGCAACCAAACGACATATTAAAATCCGGTAGGATCCCATAATGGAGTTTAGTTCATGGCGGAACCAAAAACCATTATGGGATCAAGACTAAACATGATCAATAATCAAGCAAATGAGATTAAGAGAGAAAGAACAATCAAACCCAAACGCTGAATAGTAATCAATGATTAACTATGAAAACCCCAAAGAATTCCATTAACAATAATCAAAATCCACATTGGTGAAGAACTCCAAGAAGAAGAAAATAAGACGTTGTGGCTTCGTTCTCCGTTGGACTCTCCCCCAAGGTGTAAACCCTAATTTCTACTATAAAAATACGTAAAATAATGTCAAGTCCCCTCTCTGACACACGTCATAATCGTTTTATATCAATTACACATCATCAAATTTGCTTAATTAAAAATAAAACAAATTACAACATCGACATCATCCACGGCTCTAAGTATATCTGTCTCCATTGCCATGAGACTTCTGATATCTTTCGGTGCCTCCAGACGACTTAACGCTTGGTCATGGCTCTCCTGCCTCTTGAGCGTCTTGTTTGGGTCTCTCGCGGTAGCGTGGTCCTTGCCTCATGGCGCTGACTTGCGAGAATGCTCCTTATGTCGGTAGTGCACTTTCATGGCAGTATGCTGAAACTTTACATTTGTATTATCTGCATGACTTTGTCCTCCCGCAATCTGGAGTCTGGTTTATGCTTTTCTTTCTTCTTTCTTCTACTTGTTTTCTCATGCCTTAACCTCTTGCTTGCTTGATTTCCATGCCTTATTATGCTCCCATCGTGCACATCCTCGCCTTTCCCTAGCCTACACATCGCTCACCACCACCGTGCCTCAATTTCCACCAAAATAACGCCGATTCACGCACTTATTCACTAAAAGGAGTTTTAAGTATATGAAATGCAAAATAACATGAAATGCGACTAAAACACAATGAAATGTACTCAAGGTGGGCACACTTCGCATGGATTAATATACAATAAGTGAGTAAAAATATCACTTATCAACCAGCTGCATTCATGGATATGATGAACAGAGTGTTCAAACAATACTTGGACAAGTTCATCATAGTGTTTATCGATGATATTCTAGTCTATTCTAAGACGTCAGATGATCATGCTGAACACCTAAGAATAGTGTTGGATACACTAATGAAGGATAATTTATATGGGAAATTCACTAAGTGTGAATTTTGCCTGGAAAGGGTACAGTTTTTGGGTCATGTTATCGACCGTGAGGGGATTTCAGTAGACCCAGCGAAGGTTGAAGCAGTGATGAGTTGGGAACAACTAAAAATGCCGACTGAGGTGTGATGTTTCCTAGGGTTAGCGGGATATTATCAAAGATTTATCCAAGATTTTTCGAAGATAGCTACTCCGTTGACTAACCTGACAAGGAAGACGGTGAAGTACGTGTGGACAGAGAAATGTGAAGACAATTTTCAAGAACTAAAGAAGAGATTGAGTAAATCACTTGTGTTGTCTTTACTTTACGATACAGGAAATTTATAGTTTATAGCGATGCTTCGCATAGAGGACTTGGTTGCGTGCTCATGTAGCATGGCAAGGTCATTGCGTATGCATCACGATAGTTGAAAGATTATGAGAAAGTTTATCCTACTCATGATTTGGAACTGGTTGCGGTAGTGTTTGCCTTGAAGATATGGAGGCATTATTTATACGGGGAGAGATGTGAGATATACACGGACCATAAAAGTCTAAAATATATCTTCACACAAAAGGAGTTAAGTATGAGATAAAGGAGATGGCTGGAGTTGATAAAGGATTATGATTGTGTAGTCCTGTATCACCCTGGAAAAGCCAATGTAGTGGCCGATGCCTTAAGTAGGAAGGGTCGGGAAAAGTTGTCTATGTTAACAACTCAAATTGAGTTAATAACAGAGATGGCTAGGATGGTGTTGGAGGTGAAGTTACCAAGTGAATCGGGACATAGACTATTTACAACAGAGGTTCAATCTACCATAGTAGAAAGAGTCAAGGAGGTGCAACTCCGAACTGGGGAGTGTGACCAGATGATGAAGCGATTAACCGATGAAAAAGATTTAAAGTATAGTCTTGATAATGAGGGATTATTAAGATTTGAAGGAAGAATTTGGGTTCCAAATGAGAGGGAATTAAAGGAGCAAGTGTTACAAGAAGCTCATAGTTTGAGGTACTAGATTCTTCCTGGTAGTACTAAGATGTATCAAGACCTTCGATAGAGTTTTTGGTGGTCAAACATAGAGAGGGAAATAGCAGAGTACGTGAGTAGGTGCTTGACTTTTCAAAAAGTTAAGGTCGAACATCAACGACCAAGTGGCTTGTTAAAGTCATTGGAGATTCCAGAGTGGAAGTGGGAGCATATTGTCGACGTCGGGATTTTTTGGGTGTCCCTTTCCGTTACTTGTTCTTTGATGTTCTCATTTTAGGTGAGATTTGTTTGAAAAAACAAGTGAAAAAGGTCCGACATGTATAATATCGACGATGGGACTGTTAAGAGTCGCCAGTTGATTTTTTAAATGGTTGTACCAACACAACCGAGAAAAGGTTTGTACATTGACCCAGTGATGTGACAACGATATACGATTCGGCCTAAGCAAGAGATTCGTGTAGGGTCAGGGGACTTGGTTATCTTGGGGGAAGGTGTTAGGCACCCAGAACATCCGTCATTACCACGATGACCGCCTCTTTTCAAGAAACTATTATCTGAGTGTGTGTGTATGTGTGTGGGTCAATGTGCTGTTATATGAAAGTTGTGCGAGGCCTCGTTCGAACCTATATACACATGGTTTGAATTTATGTAAAAATTCAATTTTTAGCAAGATATGGAAATGATGTTTTATAAAAGAAGTTTTTCAAAACCTGATGCTCAATTGGAATTGAGACCTTTTACACTCCCATTTTTTATTAAGTGAGCTAATTGAATTGATTTTATTTGACGGATCTTGAGGCAACCGTATGAAAAAATAATATACAAAAATAATGCCGAGCTTCCTCGTGGGTATGGAAACCATCTGAGGAAATTCGGACATTCTGCGAGAATACTTTACAAAACGCTTACGGTGAATAATGTCCATCACGAGGAACCGAATCTAGATCCAATGGGATGAATCTGTGATCACATGATTCCTAGGCACACAGAATATTGGAATTTGTATAAAAGCAATAAGCAGGTATATATATAAAAACGGTAAATATATATATACATACATGATCACCAACCACGAAGCACCTCAATGGGGGATCAGAAATGTAAATAAAGCTGTTAAAAGCTATCAACCGCCACGGAGAAACTCCAAAGTGGGACAAAATGTAGTAAAAGTCATAAAAGCGATCAAGCGCCACGAAGAGAACTCCAGGCGGAATGAAATATATATATATATATATATATATATATATATATATATATATATATATAAAAGCGATAAATGCACGGATGTAAAATCTAGGCTCATCGAGCGAGTTCACCACCAGATTCATATATATATATATATATATATATATATATATATATATATATATATATATATATATATATATATATATATATATATATATATATATATATATAAGCGATAAACGCACGGATATAAAATCCGAGGCTCATCGAGGCAGTCCAGGCACACGCTTAATATATATAAATGTAAATATATATATATATATATATATATATATATATATATATATATATATTAAAGCGATAAACGTACAGAATATCAAGTCTAGGCTCATTGAACAAAGTTCAACACACAGTTCATATATATATAAATATATATATATATATATATATATATAGGAAAGCAAGTAAAACTCGAATCAAGTTCAGGCTCAATCGAGGCATAACTTCGATAATGTTAGTCAATATTTAAATATATATATATATATATATATATATATATATATATATATATATATATATATATATATATATATATATATATATATATCTGATTGGAATGAAACCACGGATAGAAGTCCCGGGCAAAAGCAAGAAACACGATTCTCAACGTGTAGAAGGGTGTGTGCAAAGATGAAGAGAAAGACTCTAAAGTGTGTGAGAAGGCTTACAAATGGTGATAAAAAAAGGCTTCTATATCTTTAGAGTGGGTAAACTCTTGGCTTTTGTGGGTACAAAAGAGGCTATATATGAGCTCATAGGTGTTTGAAAGTGGGAAAATACAACATATAAGCGAGTCTTGAGCAAATTGTGCGGGGTTTCCTGTCTTTTTCTCTTAAAATCAGCACCCCAAGCCCTCTATTTATAGGCAATATGTGTCATGTTGTACTGCTTGGTGGCAGGTATGAGTGTCTACGAGGCCGGGTCGAATTAAATCTCGAAAATGCGTGCATTCAAACCTTTGTAATGTCCACTCAGATTTTGAGAAGTGTAATCCGAGCATCCGTTTTGAGGTATTTAGGACCTATTTTGGACCGCTGTTGTTGAGAGTTGTACGATGGCATGGGATTAGAGTTTGTACGAAGTCTTTGAAGATGGGACGATGCCCTCTGGTCTTCAAGCTTCAACTTTTATCCGTTACCCCGCACAATAGTCACTCGGGATTGGTTAGCCTTGTGGGACATTGTTGTGTAGAGACGAGACGTGGCATCGTGTTGGACGAGATGGCGATGTTGCCCCTCACCGATGTTTTTGCCGGATTGGGCCGATCAAGCAGGCGTTTCTCAGACTTCGTTGAGATTGGACTGCTGCATTTATTGAAGGTCCTCATTGTCATCTTTGAGGTATGCCTGTCTTCCCAATGTTATTACCAGGTTGGCACAGTGTATCTTGTTGTGAGTGCCTAGATCGAAGCTGATGGCATTTGAAACAAGCATTTCCGGGGTTATCTCCGAAACTACATTCCTTGGGGTTATCACCAAGGTTGGTGGCTATTCCCATGGTTGGGACTGAGACCAGATACCTCAGGGTTATTTTCGAGATTAATTGGTCTTCTCCGGTGTGTGTTCCGATATTGTATCTGCAGGTCTCGGGGTTAGATCTGAGGTTGAAATTGTTACTCCCAGATTGCGATCCGGGGTTGATGCTGCACTTCCGGTAGTATCCAGTATGGATTTGGATTGTCTTTTATGGTTCTCTCTTAAAAGACGAATCTATCCTCCTGTAATGTTAGTAACAGTAGTACAGAAAATTTTGAGTGTCTACAGATGCCCCTCTTTATCATACTCATGCATGGCGATGCATGGGTAGGATAAAGAATCCTAGACACTTGAAACGCAACAAGATAAACATGGTACTATGGATAGTAACATGATGCAAATATATGAAGCATGTGTACGGGGTTGTGGCCCAACATGCTGGGGATGATTGCTGGTTCCCTGTTGCTTCAACTAGGGATTGGCAATACCGACCAAATTTGATGTGCAAGCCGAATCTGTTAGGATGTTAGTGTTGGAGTTATCTCCAAATTCCTGTTTTCTTGATAACGACTTGATACTGAAGGGGAATCTCTTATGTGGAAGACATCTGTGGGGATAAAGCTTGATCTGTTTGAGGATGTGTATAACATATTCCATCATCTATCCTCTTTGATAATGTTGACCTATCCTAGTTAGTATCGCCAGAATATGTCATGATTCTGTTGGATTTACTGCCAACAGCAAATGCTGTCAGGGATGCCTGACCTTCGTTGACATGTGAATCAACGGCTGAAACATCCTATGGGATATACTGTCAAGGTTGCTTGACCTTGGCTTGGCGATGTGTGAATCAACTAATTTGAAACTCGTGAGGAGATCGTCAAGGTTGCTTGACCTTGACGGCGATGTAGATCATCAATCGGGCATTGCGTTGTGACCCCGTATGGGGATCCATTTGGGGAATATGAAAGCGGTTGGGTATGAGAACCTCGAACAGTTCTATAGCTCTGACAGGTATAAACGCTATTGGCTGAAATGATGTCAAGGTTGCTTGGCCTTCGTTGATATGTGTGTCAACGACTGAGCATGCGTTGCTACTCCCGCCGGAGATATACGTTGTAACCCCCGTCGGGGATTCACATTGTAACCCCCATCGGGGACTCACGTTGTAACCCCCGTCGGGGACTCACGTTGTAACCTCCGTCGGGGACTCACGTTGTAACCCCCGTCGGGGATTCACGTAGGGTAACGACCTGGAGTCGGCTGCATCGAACCTGTATAAGGTATTGCCGTATGTGATTTGTGACAACTGAGGTCATCGTGAGTATACTTTGTGTTGAGCGACTACCAATGAGTGATGTCTTGATTCAAAGTCTCATATGAGAAGACCGAGGATTGTATCTTTGTTTTGCTCAATTCGTGGCATTTTATTCCCGATTTGACCTTTCTAGCAAGTAAGAACTCCGTTTAACTCTATCTCGACCGGGCCGTGGGAGGGTGGGACCCACATGGAGAGGCTGCAGGTGCACTGCTGCGGCCATGAGTGAGCTCTGCTTGACGGTGACGTGAATGATAAATCCAATGATCGCCTTTGCGTGTTCATTTCTAACTTCGCCTCGCTTAGGAAAATCCGTTGAGTCATAAAACCCCAACTTTTGAATAAAGATGAATTTTCTATAAATATTATTTTTGAATATTATGGAGTAAAATTGATATAATGTTATAGTTGTAGGTAATATTTATAAATTTTGCAAAAATGTCATAAAGTTGTTATATAATATTGATTGGTGGGGGAATATTCGTTTTAATAGGGAATATTCATACAACAGCACAATCATTGGTGGACCCCTACAAATTATTGTCGGTAATTATTGTAACGGATTGAGATAACGAAAAAAATATTTTATTGAAATAACGTGCGGAAGTTTTACATATATATTATCTTTATATAAGTTGAACTACTCGTAGTAAAAATATATATGCGATGTCTGGCGTGGTTGCATAATAGCTACGGTATTAATTATTAAGGCTTACGTGAGAAGTCGTCTCGGTTTTGTTTTATTACTTATATATATATATATATTTAAGTTGTCTAGTGGGTGGAGGAAAAAGTTGATATCAATATATATATATATATATATATATATATATATATATATATTATCACTTGTTGACAAAATGGGTGGGAGGTGATATATAATATATATAATATATATTATATTTTATTTAAAAGATTTTACTTTATTTATGGACCGTCAGTTAAAAGTAAATCAATCTGGACCGTTCATGGATTGAATTCTTATGCATTCCATTTTCCTATAAATAGAAGCTCATTCCTTCATTATTTTCTTACGAATTCAATTGAACTCTAGAGAGAAAACTATAGAGAGAGACTATAGAGAGATAAAGAAAAGTATTCTACTACTTAACTACTTTTATATATATTAGGTTTCTTTTTACGGTAAGGGATATTATTCTTTTGTATTTGAGAAGAGAACTTACATTATTCCATTTCTTTATTATTACATTGGAATAACTTTGTATCATGAATACCTATACATGGTGACATTCTTCATTATTACATCTTTATTATTCCGTTGGAACATCACATGCATGCTATCTGTGGGACACAGTTTAGTTTTATTATTCTATCTTTATTTTTAGAGTTGGAACATCCTGTTTGTGCTTTATGTGGGACTGGTTAAAATCTTTATTATTCCATTCTTTATTATTACATTGGAACATCACATGTCGGTTGTGATTTTCACGACACAGGTTCCATTATTATTATTCTGTTGGAATAACTTTTGCTTTATCTTGAGTATCTGCATGCATGGTGATTTCTTTTGTTATTCCATTCCTTATTATTCTCGGTTGGTTAAAATTTTGACTTCTATACTCCATGAAATTAGTGGAATATCCTTGATATTTGCGCTTCATCAAGTATTTTCATGGAAATATTCTTACGAGAAATCTTGAATTTTACTCTACAAAGCATAATGTTGACAATTTGGGCGTTATTAGTTCTGAATAACTTAATTCTTGAACTTGTTTTATTGAATTCTTATATCATTGTCATCATCCTCATGTTTATATTTTTTGAAAGTCATATGTGGCTTTTTGTAAAGCATGGATGGACTTGGTATAATTATGACTATGGATTATTGATTGTAATCATGGCCAGTAATGTTACAAATGATGTGTAAAAGTCCTCGTTGGCCCGTAGTGCATTGATGGGCCGATTGTTGGCATGATCATGAACATTGATGAATATACAAATATCCTTGGCCCGTAGTGCATGGAATTTGTGGTCGTGACCTTAATGAATATCCTTGGTAGTAGTCTGCGGGGATGATGTGGATTATTTATTAAGTTGAGTCTCGTGATAAAAGTGATAAAAAACTTTTAAATCATAAAAGATAGTAGATTCTATTCTCTACTTGACTCTTTTAATGGATTGCTTGATCCGTGCGCGATTAAACTTGATGTTGTTATATTTTATCGGTTTAACATTTGTTAAAGGCTAACGATAAATTATTACGCATTATCTTAGTCATAATATTTCTTCTTGGGCTAGTTGAGCTCACCCTTTCTTTCCTTTATTCTCTTGAGAAATGAGAACATAGCGAGGGACTAGTCGGGGAGCGGAGTGATGGTCGAGAGGATAGCATTAGTAGTCCTCACTATTACGTGAAATAGTGTGTTAATAATTGTAATGAGGACTCCTTTTGAGTTTGTATAATCTCTAGTAGACAATAATTGTATTCAAACTCATAGTTATGTTTTGTCGTATTGTACACGACAGTTGTATTAGTAAGTTGTATTTGAATTTTGTACCATGTATCTGGCGACCCAAGATGGGTGATGTATACCTAATTTTGGGGGCATCACAGTTGGTATCAAAGCTTAGGGATATGATCCCTGGCTAAGATGTGAGACTAAAACTAGGAGGGGAGAGATGGGGAATTCCTTCGCTAGTATGACCTACCTATGTTTATTTGGTATTTAATTGGTTGGTCAGAGTTTAGAGATATTATGTTACATGTCAATTAACCTTTGTTTTGTGGCGATGTCTGAAAATGACATCCGAAAATGTTGAGAATAGCAATGGAGCACAAGAGGCAGTTGAGTCTCCACATATCAATAATCGGGAGAATGTGCATCGAGGCGACAATCCTCATGCAAACAACAACAACGACCAAATGATGAATGATGGATTGTTCGGAGGCTTTATGCAATTCATGCAACAACAATGAAGAGGCGGCTCTATCCAAAATGTATAGGTGGAAACACTAGAAACTCTCGGGTGATCCGCTAAAGCGATTCAAGGAGTTGGGACCACCGGGAGTTTAAGGGAGAGCCAAAACCACTTATGGCGGAAGCATGGATAAAGCGAGATCACCAAAATATTTGATGTTTTGGGATGCTCCGAGGAAGCAAAAGGTTCCCTTTTTCTTGCCTTTTATGTTGCGGCGGAGGCGCTGATTCTTGGTGGGAATCGATAAAAGCGTACTCGACTGCCATCTTGAAGATGTCTTGGGAGAAGTTCGAAGAGTTGTTCAACGACAAATACTTTCCGAAAGTATTAATGTCATATGAAGGAGGTGGAGTTTATCAAATTGGAGCAAAACAATATGGCCAGGTGTCATGATACGAGGCAAAATTTGCGGAGTTATCCGGTTTAAATCCCACTTGGTGGATAATGAAGAGAATGGCGCGAATGTTTTTAAGAGGTTTGAAGTCGGGAGATCGTCAACATCTTATTTCTCATAAATTGTGTTTGTTTTGGATGTTGTAAATAGGGCTCGATTGGTGGAGCCGCGATAACTTAGTCAACGCAACCAAAAGAGAAAAGCGGTAGACAAAATGAAAATACCGGTGAGGCGGTCATTGAAGAGGTGACAACAAGCGTGGAGGAATCAACATGCGAAAATGGTAACCACTTGGTGGTAATCGGGGCCAAAACAATAAGAATGGACATTTCAAGAAGGAGAGATTCAACAATGATGGAAAGGCGTCGGCACTGACACCGTTGTTAAGGAAGGAGAAAAGACCACCTATCATATGCTTCAAATGCGGAGGGAGGACACATCAGTCAAAATTGCGTGATTCCATCCAAAGCGTGTTATAATTGTGGAAGAGAAGGTCACCTAGCCCGATTTTGTCGTTCATAGAAGACAAGTTTAGCTAGGATGGAGGCACAAAAGACCGTCCCAGAAAAGTCAAAGCCGGTATTGCAAGGGAGAGCGTTTGTTGTGACCTCCCAGAAAGCAAGGAACCCGAATGAGGTCATCACGGGTAAACTTATCATAAACTCTAGCGAAGTCTATACTTTATTTGATCTGGGATCTACCCATTCTTTTATTTCTCTACTTGCGCTCAACGATTAAATTTGACTCGGGAGAAATTGGACTTTGACTTATCTCGTGGAAACTCCATTGGGAGAAACCTTCATTACATCCACGGTTTATAAGTCTTGTTTGGTTCAAGTTGGTACCCACACATTACTGTCGATCTTATTGCATTAAAAATACTTGCATTTGATGTAATTCTAGGGATTGATTGGTTAAATACTCATCATGCAAAAATTGATTATTTTAAATAAGGTTGTTAGCTTTCATATTCTAACCAACCTATTATGCAAATTCAAGAAACCAAACCATTAAAATCAATCACTTTGTCATCTCAGAGCCATAAAAGGCATTAGTTTATTGAAAAGCGGATGTCAAGCTTTCTTAGCTCATGTGGCGGATCTAAATAAAAATATATCGATTTTGAATGATATTTCTATTGTTAATGAATTTCTGGCGTATTCCACGAAGAACTTCAGCCTACCCCGGGCGTGAAATTGAATTTTGTATTGACCTTGAACCGATACAAAACCCATTTACAAAAGCCCATATCGAATGGCTCTATTGAACTTGAGAGTTAAAGACCCAATGCGCAGAGAATTGCTAGACATTGGCTTTATTAATCCTAGTACTTCTCCTTGGGGTGCTCTGTTACATTTGTGAAGAAGAAAGATGGGAGTATGCGACTTTGTATTGATTATCGGGAGTTGAATCATGTCACCATCAAAAATAGGTACCCATTGCCACGTATTGATGACCTATTTGACCAATTGCAAGGAGCCAAATTCTTTTCAAAGATTGATCTTCGTTACGGATATCACCAATTGAAGATTAAAACCGATGACATTCCAAAGGCGGCTTTCAGAACTTCGAGACGGGCATTATGAATTCCTAGTCATGTCCTTTGGATTGACTAATACTCTACTTTGCCTTCATGGATATGATGAACCAAGTATTCAAGGAATATTTGGATCACTTTGTGGTCGTCTTTATTGATGACATCTTTATTTATTCCAAAAGCCGTGAAGATCATGAGGAACACTTGAGGCTGATACTCCAAAAGCTTCGTGAATACAAGCTTTATTCCAAGTTGAAGAAATCACGAGTTACGGCTTGAGAATAAGCATTCCTTGGGCACGTGGTATCAAGTCATGGAATATCTGTTGACCCGACAAAGATTGAAGCTATTCAAAAGTTTGGGAGCAACCTAAATCGATGATCAAGAAATCGTAGCTTTCTCGGCTTAAGTGGTTATTATCGGAGATTAAATAGAAGGTTTTCTCGAATCGCTACTCCACTAACTTTCGGTGACTCGGAAAGATACAAAGTTCGATTGGAGGCGAGGAATATGAGAAGAGTTTTCAAGAACTCGAGAGGAGACTCATTTGATTACATTGTTAAATGATACCATCACGGTTCGGAGGATTTGTCATCTACTGATGATGCTTGAGCAAAGGGTTAGGATGTGTTCTCATGCAACATGGGAAAGTCATAGCCTATGCCTCACGAAAACTCAAAAGAATATGAGAGAGAATTATCTTACTCATGACCTAGAGTTAGCAAATTGTTGTCTTAGCACTTAAAATTTGGAGGCATTACTTGTATGGGGAGAAAGTGGAGATCTTTACGGATCATAAAAAGCCTCAAATATTTCTTCACTCAAAAGGAACTTAACATGCGACAACGACGTTGGCTTGAACTGTGAAAGATTATGATCATACCATCTAATACCATCCTGAAAAAAGCGAGCGTAGTGGTAGGCGCATTGAGTAGAAGATCATATGCGGATGCAGAGTGCAATATTGTCAACATGAAGGCCCATTTTGTATGACTTGCAAAGGATGGAGATAGAGATAAAGGCTCCGGGGACCCACGTGATGATGGCAAATATCTGAGTAGAACAGAACTTTAATTGATAAAATTAAAGTTGCTCGAATTCTGAATCCGGGAGTGATCGTATGAGGAAGAAAGTGCAAGAAGGTGCGATCTAGGAAACAAGAATCGATGAAGAAGGAATACTTGAGTCAACTCCGGACTTTGTGTTCTAGCGACCCTAATTTAAAGTATAAAATCATGATGGGCGCACAACACACCTGATTGCAATCCATCACAGGAGTACCAAAATGTATCATAATATTAAATACATACATTTTGGTGGAGCAATATGAAGAGAGAGATAGCGCTGTTTATCTCAAGGTGTCTAACGTGTCAACGAGTCAAGGCAGAGCATCAAGTACCAAAAGGTCCATTGCAACCACTTGAAATTTTAGAATGGAAGTGGGTGCACATTACCATGGATTTTGTTACCGGTCTTCCCAAAGTTTCTCAAGGCATAGATGCGATTTGGGTCATTGTTGATAGATTGACCAAATCTGCTCATTTCTTACCCATACAAGAAACTTATACACTTGAACGTCTTGCTCGTATGTACATAAACGAGATTGTAAGGCGCATGGTATGCCGGTATCCATAGTTTACGATCGAGACCCAAGATTCACTTCCGCGATTTTGGGTTAGTTTGCGAAAAGCTATGAGCACGATTTACGATTTAGTTCGGCATATCATCCTCAAGCGACGGACGATCGGAGAAGACTATTCAAACTCTTGAAGATCTATTAAGACTCTGTGTCCTTGATTTCAAGGGAAGTTGGGACAAGTTCTTACCATTGGTGGAGTTTTCCTCTGACAACAGTTATCAAACAAGTATTGGCATGGCTCCATTCGAGCATTGTATGGAAGAAAGTGTCGTTCTCTCGGTATCTTTGGGATGAGGTGGGTGAAGCAACGTTGTTGGGGCCGGAGTTGAAATGCGTATGACTACGAAAAAGATTCAAGCGATCCGATAGCGTATAAAAATCTCACAAGATCAACAAAAGAGTTATCTTGATCTTCATCGAAAGGACATGGAATTGATATAAGAGATCATGTGTTGTTACGTGTTTCTCCATGGAAAGGAGTTCTGAGATTTGGAAAGAGAGGAAAGCTCGATCCTCGATTCATCGACCCATTTTAATCCTTGATCGAGTAGGAGCTGTGGCCTATAGACTCGCTTTCTGCTTGAGTATGTCTCGTGTTCATAACGTTTTCATATATCCATGTTATGTAAATATGTGGAAGACCGAACCACATTATTGAGTTAGAACCAGACGAAATAGCGGAAGATTTGGCGTATGAAGAGGTTCTTGTTCAAATCTTGGATAAGAAGGAACATATTCTACGCTCCAAGGTTATACCTCAAGTCGAAGTTTTGTGGAGAAACCACGATGTTGAGGAAATGACTTGGGAGTTAGAATCGAAATGAAATCAAGGTATCCTTACCTCTTGATATACAGTCACGTACCCTAATTTCGAGGCGAAATTTCATAAGAAGGGAGATTGTAAAATCCCAACTTTTGAATAAAGATGAATTTTCTATAAATATTATTTTTGAATATTATGGAGTAAAATTGATATAATGTTATAGTTGTGGGTAATATTTATAAATTTTGCAAAATGCATGAAGTTGTTATATAATATTTGATTGGTGGGGAATATTACGTTTTAATAGGGAATATTCGTACAACAACACAATCATTGGTGGACCCCACAACAGAATTATTGTCGGATTGAGAAAAAGACAAAAATATTTTATTGAAATAACGGCGAAAGTTTTCTACGATTTGTGTTGAACTACTCTGTAGTAAAAATGCGATGTCGTGTGGTTGCATAGTAGCACCGGTATTGATTATTAAGGCTTCGTGAGAAGTCGTTTGATATATTTGTTTTATTACTTATATATATATATATATATATATATAGTTATATATATATATATATATGTAAGTTATACAGTGGGTGGAGGAAAAAGTTGATATCAATCACGTGGGGGAGTATTATTATACATACATATATATATACATACATACATATATATATATATATATATATATATATATATATATATATATATATATGATAGCTTGTTGACAAAATGGGTGGGAGGTGACATTAAAGTCACGGGAAGGAGTATTACAAGAATGTAATATATATATATATATATATATATATATATATATATATATATATATATATATATTATGTGACTTGATGGTAGGAATTCACAGGATTCATCCCAAGTGAACTGATGTCTTATATATATATAATATAATATATATTATATTTTATTTAAAAGATTTTGCTTTATTTATGGACCGTCAGTTAAAATAAATCAATGGACCGTTCATGGATTAGTTACTATGCATTCCATTTTCCTATAAATAGAAGCTCATTCCTTCATTATTTTCTTACGAATTCACTGAACTCTAGAGAGAGAAACTATAGAGGGAGACTATAGAGATATAGAAGAAAAGTATTCTGCTACTTAACTACTTTTATAATCAGTTTCTTTTACGGTAAAGGATATTATTCTTTTGTATTTGAGAAGAGAACTTACATTATTCCATTTCTTTATTATTACATTGGAATAACTTTGTATCATGGAATACCCTATCGTGGTGACATTCTTCATTATTACATCTTTTATTATTCCGTTGGAACATCCTATGCTTTATATCTTGGGACTGGTTCCGATTTTATTATTCTATCTTTATTTTTCGTTGGAACATCTTGTGCATGCTTTCTGTGGGACTGGTTAAAATCTTTATTATTCCATTCTTTATTATTACATTGGAACATCCCGTCGATTGTGATTTTCACGACTGGTTCCATTATTATTATTCTGTTGGAATAACTTTTTTTATCAAAAGTCTGCATGCATGGTGATTTCTATTGTTATTCCATTCCTTATTATTCTCGGTTGGTTAAAATTTTGACTTCTATACTCCATGAATTTAGTGGAATATCCTTGATATTTGTGCTTCATCCATTATTTTTCATGGAAATATTCTTATGAAAATCTTGAATTTTACTCTACAAAAGCGATATCATGTTGACAATTTGGGCGTTATTAGTTCTGAATAACTTAATTCTTGAACTTGTTTTATTGAATTCTTATATCATTGTCATAATCCTCATGTTTATAATTTTTTTGAAGTCATCTACGTGGCACGTAAAGCGTGGATGGACTTGGTATGATTATGACCGAGGATTATTAGATTGTAATCATGACCGTAGTAATGTTACAAATGATGTGTAAAAAGTCCTCATTGGCCCGTAGTGCATTGATGGACAGATTGTTGGCATGATTATGACCATTGATGAATATCTGAACATCATTGGCACTCTGTAGTGCATGGAATTTGTGGTCGTGACCTAATGAATATCCTTGGTAGTAGTCTTGAGGAGATGATGTGGATTATTTATTAAAATTTGAGTCTCGTGATAAAAGTTATGAAAAACTTTTTAAATCATAAAAGATAGTAGATTATATTCTCTCTGACTCTCTTTTAATGGATTGCTTGATCTGCTGTGATTAAACTTGATGTTGTTATATTTTATCGGTTTAACAACATTGTTGAAGGCTAACGATAAATTATTCTGCATTATCTTAGTAATAATATTTCTTCTTTGGGCTAGTTGAGCTCACCCTTTCTTTCAATGTTCTCTTGAGAGAAATGAGAACATAGCGAGGCTAGTCGGGGAGCGGAATTGACGGTCGGAGGATAGCATTAGTAGTCCTCACTATTACGTGAAATAGTGTGTTAATAATTGTAATGAGGACTCCTTTTGAGTTTGTATAATATTTAGTAGACAATAATTGTATTCAAACTCACAGTTATGTTTTGTCGTATTGTACATGATAGTTGTATTAGTAAGTTGTATTTGAATTTTATACCATGTATCTGGCGACCCAAGATGGGTGATGTATACCTAATTTTGGGGGCGTCACAGCCATCTTCAGATTCTTTGAGTTCAGTTTCTTCTCGCAAATTCATCCATGCGTCTGAAGTGTTCTACACTATCCTGGTAACGTATGCATGTATTTTTTTCCAGTTTATGTCCGTTAGATTGTGAGATATTGCACGAAATGCATCTAAACACATAGTAGTGATTATGTATGCACAAATGACTTGATAAAAAATATTCAACATAGTAAATGTTAGTATTAAACCATGTTGAACATAATGATGTGAAAAAATTTGACTTCTGAGACAGTCAAATTGGCACCTTTTTCTGCTATTTTTTGTCCTATTTGAGGTCCAATGAGCAAAAGGTAGAAAGGCAAAATACTCCTAGCATTGAGGTTGGCCTTATGCATGATAATTTTGATTTTTAATGCATATATTAGGTATATGACTTTGGGACAGGTGTGTTACTGAATGGCCACCTACACATGCCTGTGTGCATGTGGATAGTCCTATTTTCAAAGGGGACTATGGCGAAATTTTTCCAAATGTAGGCATTGGGTAGTCATGCATTCTAACTCTATTATATGTTAAAGTAAATGCATGCATGCATATAGTCATATAATGCATTTTAGAAAGCTCCAGGTAAGGAAATACCACACCTTTTCGAGGTGATTTGGAGATTTGTTGTCCGGATATTATGGATTCGGATCAGTAGGCGGTTCTATATAGGACCACTTACGGCGTCTGGCGGAGGGCTTACGAAGTGCCTCGTCCAGATTACTCGAGACACCCTCGTCGGTTGGTGGAGGATGTGATTAAATCTGTCGGGTAGAGGTTCCGGATGTCGAGGGGCGAGGAGGTGGATATTGAGGATCCCGCTCCTGCCGCATCTATCCTCGCAGGAACTTTCGAGCATCCGGTGGTGAACCCAGAGTTGCTGGGTGATTTGGGTAGACACCCATCGATGTACTTGCATGCTAACGAGGTATGACGTTAGACTTTATCTTCCTTTTTTCCTATTGATACGGATTTAAAGAGTTCTGATGTTGATCTGCTTTTCATGCAGGTTCTAGGTTTTACACAGCCTCGGGGGAACTGGTTTAGCATCCACTCCATGTACCAGGCGCTTCATCCTGATTATAGAGCAGTAGTGCATGAGTGGGGATTTGGGGCATTTTTCTCCATCCTTCCCCATTATTGTACTTGGGGATACCTCAGGGCATTGTCTGAGCGATGGTTTCATCAGACTTAGTCACTCCACCTGCTGGATTGCGAGGTGATGATGACGCCTATGGATTGGCGATTTATCACAGGTATGGAGTTTGGAGGGGAGCCAGTGCCTTGCATGGCCAATCCTTGTTAGGAGTTCCGGAGGGGGTGCTCAAAGCCAGGACTGTCCGTTCAGGTCCTTTGAGCGTAGATGTTATGAGCGGGCTATTGAGTGAGCCCATGCCTGATGATGTCTGGATCAGGGATCGCGTTCTGCGGTGATTGTTCCTGATGATCATTCGAGGCTACTTTATAGCAGATAACTCTTCCACGGTATATTTCGCTTTGGTCAGCGCCACACGCGATGTGGACCATATAGGAGAGTATGACTGGGCTCTTACACCTTTGCCTATTTCCTCAAGGGGCAATGCGTCGTCTGCGCTCACGAGTGGTTTAATGAGGCTTGGCTAGGATTTTACCCGTTCTACTTGGTGAGTATTTCTCTTGTCTTTTTCCCTTCATAGGTTAAGAGTGTTCTTGATAGCGAGATGTTTTGCCATTGTGTTGGCGGTTTTGGGCCTATGAGAGGCTTCCGTGTTTAAATCTATGAGTGTGTTAGGCTTAGATACCTATCCACGAGGACGACGACGATGCACCATCATTCTATTTTGCGAGAGGTCCACATGTTCGAGGGCTTCGCTCATTGTCTTACAGTATCTGGAGCTAGCTCTTGACGGTGGCGCCATTACATGGATTCCATACTCAGGGGATCATTTGATCATCGGTTTTGAGGATGGACACTCTACTGGAGTAGAGTATTTGATTTCCACCCGGAGATTTCCTCTTTTCAACGATGGAGGCTGGGAGCTCTATTTAGGAGAGCGTGCTATTAGAAGCACCACAGGGAAGATTCGTATACCGATCTTACCTACTGTTAGGCATCATTGGCTTGTATCATAGTCACCCGCCACTGATATGCCATTGTTGGGAGTTGACGGTTTTGATTTATCCGAGGGTCCATGTACTCAGGAGATATTCCAACATTTGGTGGCTCCCTCGACTATTGGGGCCCGATCCGTGCCACCACAGTTTATGGGGACATGGTTCCGGGATCTTTGATGATGATGGATTGGGTGGCTTGTGTATGAGAGCTCAAACTCATCCGACCAGATTGATAGCTTGACCCGGCGATTGGATCGAGCACATATATTTATTCGGCATTTGGGCGAGAGATCCAAAGCAGAGGCGAGACATTTGTTCCTTCCACCAGTCTTTGGCCCCTCGACGACCCATTTGGTTTTGCCAACAGAGATCCTCCCTTTATAGGCTGATATTTACGCTGATAGAGATCCAAAGTGACTCGGGAGGAGTTACATCAATGGACAGAGGATTGAGGACGTGGACATCTAGACCTGGTCTTCTTTTGATGTATATTCTCGTTATATCTTTTGATAAGCCTCATTAGATATTGGGTGGTTGTTCCCCATTCTCGCTATATCTTTTGATAGGCCTCTCATTAGTAGTAGTATTATGTCTGCCCCCATTTTTACATGTAGCTGTATAGAGCTGATGTATTAGATGATGATATATTTAGGAATGTATGGACCATTTTTTCATTCCCTATATCATATTGCCATCCATTATCTGTTATGCATATATCATGTTATGCATATGTATGTATGTCCATAGATATTCGGCATTGACCCCTGGATGGTCTTATGACACGGCCTGCACAGATGTCTTCTTCGACAGTTAGCCGTATAGATCATTCCCCATCGTTAGTGGTGGCATTGGGTATGAGATCGTGGTATGATAGCATGTCACCACCAGACAGGGTGACTGTAGATCTGTTGCTGCAGCATACCATGACCCTTTTGGTATTTCGAGTTCTGCGAGGATTAAGTGGGCCGGGATGATAGAGCATTGGCTACCTAATAGGAAGGTATTAGTTTTGGCACCCATGAGTTAACTCTTACTCTGAGGAGTATGCCTGGTTTGACGATGCTTCCCTAGACCCGACCTTGTGTGCACATGGCTTTGGGAGACATGAGTAGACGATTCATGACTCTCACGAGTTGAGGCGCAGAGTGGTGCAGGATGAGCCGACATCCGCCATGTAATCTCTCGGTGTTTTCAGATATGATTTGGTGCGGAGGATAGCTACTCATGACATTGAGGATTTTCTGACCGTGTCCGGAGGATCATTGGCGTTTGGCGAGTTGATGTCTTGATGCTATGTGTAATTGTCATATGTGTATATGCCATGATACATGGATAAGATAGACATAGGAGTTATCATGGCCGTGAGCTCTCGTGGAGGGTCGTACCATCAGTGTACTATGATCGTGGCGAGACCTGCGATTAGCATCCTATTGCAAGATTTTACCGTCAGCGTGTTTCTTCGGGAGTTCTGGCCATGTCAGTATGTGTGGTTTATGTCACACTTATGACCGTGGTTGGTACCCTTAGACGGCACGGGTATTGCTTCTCCCATGATGTGGCTATGTCATATTCCTTTCAGCCATCGGAGTGTATAGATGCTCAGTCCTGGTCCGCATTTTTGGCAGATATCAGAGATCCATTTAGCATATTGCTGTGCTCGGGGCTTTGCTCACCATACAGCTTCATTACTCATGCTCCGGGCATGGATTTCCTTCCTTTGGCTGGCTTGAGGGGCGTGACTACTTATCACCCATTGGCCGTGATGTCGCAGTTTGACCAGTTCCAGGATTTTCATCCTTTCGAGGGGGAGGTAACTCAGCGTTCAGCTTCTCGATACCTCTCAGCCGAGGACCGATCTCGTGTATACGCTTTCTATGATCAGCGTGAGCTAATTTACTTTTCCACGCCAATCGTCCGGTTATTCAGCAGTACTCGCATGGATGGAGGAGATGGGTTTTATCGGTTGCAGCGATATTTGCGATACCGAGAGATTGAGTTAGACGATGTAGAGCCTATGGAGGATATTGATACCTACATCGAGGAGGGTACCGCTGCTGGGTTGCCAGCATTTCTTCCGGATTCTCCTAGTACCAGTACTTTTGTGATCCAAAGACTTTCGCTAAGACGATGATTTAGAGCGAGTCTTCATCCGATGACCTTTGAGAGATCAGATTCGATCTATGATGTCGATTGCTCTTGATGTGAGGGACGCCTACCTGTTAGAGAAAGCGAGGCATTAGATCGCGAGATCAAATTGTTGTTGAGCGGGATGAGGCTAGATCAGACAGAGATGCACGGATGATAGTTGAGCGGGATAGTGCTATATTTGCACGGGATGTGGCTATCACAGATAATCTTGCAGAAGAAGGTCCCTTACCACCGGGTATGATCGCGAGATGAGCGCTTATATCGATGAGTATATGGTCATCATACAGATGGCTACAGATCTGTTGGGTCGTGTGGATATTCTTATCTAGGAGACTATAGCTTTACCTCCTTCATCGGAGAGGGATGCCATGTTGGTCTTGCTAGCTCGCATGTACCCTAATCCGTAGATGAGCTTGTATTTATCTGCACAGACTAGCTTAGCCATTTTGTCATGTACAGTTCACATTGTATATATATCAAACAGCATTATATATGACAGGAAAATATATTTTTGGATCACTTCCCTTTTAGATATGCCTTGCTATTTGCTTGATATTTTGCCTCACCTTGCTTGTGGCTTGTGATCTTGATGAATTCAATTCTTCCTTGGTGGATGGACATTGAGTCGTCTCTGGATAGTTCGTAATGGATCATCGATATATATATCCCTACCATCTTTGGTGTCTTTGGACTTGTTTCTGAATGGAAATGTGGAGAGGAGTGTGGCTTTCCTCTCTAGATTGACCGCATTCCACGATGGTCGCCAAGATTTCTATTTAGGAGAAGCCTAGTTAATTTCACCTCTTATGGTTTAGTGTTGCTCTTCGAGGTATGACATGACTTAGATGATGGTCACCTCAATCTCCTATTTGGGAGGAGTTCGAGTAATTCCATCCCCTTGTCCAAGCAGTTCTAATGAAATGTAATGGATTGAGAGAGAATCCCAATACCCGTTGACAATGGTTTGTGTTTTGGTAGGGGGTGAGACCGCACCATGAATGGTTGCCTACGTACTCCTATTGAAGAGGAGATCAGGTCTGCGTAGTTCGAACCTGGTGTAAGAGGTTCAACGCTGTATATGGCTGACATGGTGTAGGAATGTTTTTGGTTGTTTTTATGAGGAGAAGAGGGTAGAAATGTTTTTTTTTGTTGTTTTTGTTTTTATTGCGACCGGGCCATATGAAATGTTCGCCCCTCAGGGCGAGAGGAAAAGCGTAAACCCATGTACAGGTCAGAGTGCGGTGAGGAGAAAGTTTAATCCTAGGTTGAGGATAAACTGCAGGTAGGAGAAGTTTGATCCCATGTATGGGTAGCCAAATTGCGAATGCAAGAGGTTCAATCCACGGTGGGATGACCTGAATTGTATGAGTGCAAAGGAGAAAGCCAGGCTGCAGGCTTGAAATGAAATGTTTCCATGAGGGGCAAGGTGTAGAAAAGTTGTAGGTGGTAAAGGGTTAAAGAACCGGAATGACTGGTGACCTGATGATTATGCACCAAGGTGTTTGCTGGTTACTTCAGACATAATACCATTTCACGGTGTCTGAGTTGATAAGTTATGGAAATTCATCGCCGTCCATTTCTTGTAATCTGAAAGCGACTCCTGTCAATACTTCCTTGACAATAAATGGGCCTTCCCAGTTAGGAGCGAATTTTCCTTTAGCCTGATCTTGGTTGTCAAGAATCTTCTTGAAAACCAAGTCATGTTGTTTAAATTACCGTAGCCAGACCTTTTTGTTGTAGGATCTGGCGATCCTTTGCTGATATAACTGACCATGGAAGATAGTCGCGGTTCGCCTTTCGTCTATCATAGACAATTGGTGATACTTGTCTTGTACCCATTGGTCTTCATCTAGCTGAGCGTCGATCAACACTCTGAGAGATTCCATCTCAACTTCTATGGGGAGCACTGCTTCCATCCCATAGGTTAAAGCGTAGGGGGTTGCCCCAGTTGAAGTACGCATTGAAGTTCTGTAGGCTAACAGAGTAAGAGGCAACAGGTCAGGCCAATCTTTGTGTTGGCGGACATCTTTTGCATAATCTTCTTGATGTTTTTGTTATCCGCTTCGATAGCACCGTTCATCTTTGGATGATAGATGACAGAGTTGAGATGTTTGATGTGGAATTTATTGCATAATTCCTCCATCATTTTGTTGTTGAGGTTTTTGGCATTGTCTGACACAATAACCTCTGGTTGTCCGTATCGGCAAACGACATTGTTTCTGATGAAGGCAATGATGACTTCTTCAGTGACCCTGGGGAAGGAGGCTGCTTCTACCCACTTGGTGAAGTAATCAATCATGGTGAAGATAAATCGGTGACCATTACTGGCTTTTAGGCTCAATGGGCCCGATAACGTCCATTCCCCACATTGATAAGGGCCAAGGCGAGCTCATATTGTGGAGCTCCCGTGGAGGGGCGTGTATAGCATTTCCATAAATCTGGCACTGATAGCATCTTTTGACGTGGTCATTGCAATCATCCTTGAGAGATAGACAATAATGTCCCGTCCCCGAGGACTTTCTTGACAAGGAGGGGGCCACTTATGTAAATACAGACTCCACCATGGATTTCATCCATAAGCCTTTGGGCCCGATCTTTGTCTGACACACCGAGGAGACCCTAGTCCTGCATCTCTTTTGTAGGCGCATCTCCACTCGGTAGAATTTCATAGAAAGTCGATGGATCCGCCTTTTCTCAGTCAGGCTCGCCTCAGCGGGTGTAGATCCATCTCGCAGATATTCCTTGATATGTTGATACCAAGGAGGTTGGATGGGAGGTAGCTCATCCGATACTTCTCCAATGTAATTCCCATAGGCTGAGGCCTTGTTCAGGGAAATTGTGATGCTTGGCAAGTGTTCCTTATCTGATATGCGAATCAGGGAGGCCAAAGTTGCTAGTGCATCCACAAAGTCATTCCTATTACGAGGAATGTGTAGAAAGGAGATTTCTTCAAACTCCAAAGCCATCTTCAAAACCTCTGGAGTGGTAGTAGGCGTGAAATGTAGTTCCTTGGTTTGATAGATTCCGATGGATTGTCGATTACCAACTCCGAATCTCCAAGGACGATTAACCTTTGATGTCCATTGAACATGCAAGTTTTAGCCCCATGAGACAGCCTTCATACTCAGCTGTATTGTTGGTGCTGACAAACTATAATTTGACGGCAACGAGATACTTCTCCCCCGTATCAGATATTAGAATTGCTCCAGCTCCAGAGCCTTCCATATTAACAGCTTCATCAAAATACATCCTCCATGATTGGCGCGTATCGTACTAATGGTGTTGATGTACTGGCATTACTCCTTCATCGGGGAAATATGTCTCCAAGGGTTTGAAATCCTCTGAAGGTGCAATGTCAAATTGTTGTAGGATCAACTGCCATCTGGACAGCCGGCAATTTAACATGGGTTTGTTGAACACATACATGAGAGGATCCACGCCGGATATGAGATGGGTTGTGTGACCATGGAGGTAATGCTTAACCTCATGGAAGCCCATGCTAAAGCACAACACGTCTTCTCGATCAAAGTGTACTTGTGTTCACTGCTGCTAAACCTTTTGCTGAGGTAATAGATAGCTCGTTCTTGGCCTCTATCATCTTTCTATCCCAAAGATACAAACCCATGGCATTGTCACTTACGTGCATGTGTACATGAGCAGGGAACATCATCCACTGGTGGTACCAAGACTCAGTAGCTTTGACTAAATTGTTTCTTGATTATGCGGAAGGCATTTTGGCACTCATCATTCCATTTCATGGAGTAGTTCTTCCTTAATAACTTGAAGATTGGCTCACAAAGTTCTTTGTGAGTTGGGAGATAAACCCACTTGATGAAGTTGATCCTTCCCAAAAATCCCCGTATTTCCTTCTGCTCTGAGAAATAGGCATTTCCGTGATGGCTTGGATTTTGGCAGGATCCAGCTCAATCCCTTTGTGGCTGACTAGAAATCCTAGCAACTTGCCTGACTTGACGCCAAAGGTGCACTTAGCTGGATTCAACTTCAAGTTGTACTTACGCAACCTATTGAACAACTTTCTGAGATGGTCTAGATGGTCATCCTCCTACCGGGACTTGACAATGATGTCATCCATGTAGATCTTAATCTCTTTATGCATTAAGTCGTGGAAAAGAGCCATCATAGCTCGTTGATAGGTAGCTCCGGCATTGATGAGGCCGAATGACAACCGTCTATAGCAAAAAGTTCCCCAAGGAGTGATTAAAGCAGTCTTCTCACGATCTTCCTCGGCAACCATGATCTAATGGTACCCCGCAAAGCAATCAGCAAAGGAGTACATGTGGTACTGCGCAGTATTGTCAATGAGAATGTGGATAAATGGCATGGGAAAGCTATCTTTTAAGCAAGCTTTATTCAAGTCCCGGTAATCCACGCAAACTCGCACCTTCCCTCCGGGTTTAGGCACGGGTACAATGTTAGATATCCACTCAGGATATGTAGACACCATAATGATGCCAGCCTGAAATTATTTCACAATTTCTTCTTTCACCTTTAAACTCCACTCAGGTTTCAATCGCCTGAGTTTCTACTTGACTGGCTTAAATCCCTCCTTAATGGGAAGGCGATGAAGGACAATGTCAGTGGATAAACCCACCATGTCTTCATGAGACCATGCGAACACATCTTGGAATTGGGTTAATAGCGTAATCATGTCATTCCGTTGGTTTGGGGTAAGGTCTGAACCAATCTGGATTAACTTAGGGCTTTCTAAGGTTTCGAGATTGAAAGAAGTGGTTTGATCAAGGTTAGGTTTGAGTTTATCTTTGACCCATTCTTGAATTTCTGGAGGCACCTCAATGTCATCCTGGAGATCCATCAAGGCTGAATTCATCTCTACATCAAAGGTACAATCCTTGTGTAGGAGAGGCATCGTATCCGCAAATACAGGCACATCTAAATTCAGAGTCCTGAAACAAAATATGCTTTCACTTAGTATATATGAAATGTGTTGATCATACACAGTGTTAGCATATCTTGGCAAAATAAACCGCTAATCTTTATGCAAAAGTAAGTACATCTGAAAAAATGGCGATTATTGTATCTGAGGGCGAAAAAGAGTTTACCCACGCTTTACCTCGTCGACCAAAGCAAGGAATGTTGTCCCAATTGGTAAGGGTAAAGTCCGGGTGGACCGCAGTGATGGAGGGATTGTCATCATCCTCTCTGTCCCGAATGATGGCCATTACGTAAAGGCAATCATCATCTGGGGTGTATCTGTTGGTATGTTCATCATGGACGATGATGCGCATGCTCGACATTATTCGAACAACGTTTTCCTTGATTCTCCGCTCTTCTTCTTCGATTGCAGGATCTGGAATAACAATTTTCTTTTCTTCCACCGGCTTCGGCTTAGGAAATAACATGGCCATCACATTGGCTGGCACCTTTACTGGAGGTTGTACGGACTCAGAGTTTGAAGGCAAAGCCGAACGCCACATGGTTGAAGCTGAAGGAATCATTTTATGCTTATGAGGATTCTCGTGACTAGATTTGGCGAGAATAGCCTAGTCCAAATTGTTTCAACTTGTTTGGTTAATCGAATGGGTCTTGGATACCACAGCCATCTTTACCCAACCTTGTCTCCGGTTTTGACTCAACACAACATCATTTCTTGAGTGGTGACATCACCTCGGCAGAAATGTGGGGTTCGGCGATGGTGCTCCAATAAGTGGTATTGGGTGTTGCTTATTCCAAAGCATGAAAACCGGGACGGTTCTCGTCGCATTGGCATTGGTGAACGGAATGTCCCCGTACTGAGGAATCTCTGGTTCAGCGTTGATCGTGACCAGACTATTATTGATAATGTACTTCAATTGTTGGTGAAGGGTGGAGGGGATTGCCCCTGCCATGTGGATCCATGGTCTTCCCAAGAGCAGGTTGTATCCCGAATCTATCTTGAGCACATGGAAGGATACGCAGAATGTATGAGGGCCAATTTTGATTGGCAGCTCAATTACTCCAACCGAGTTACGGCGGGCTCCATCAAAAGCTTTGATGATAGTATGGCTACTCTAAATTCGGTTGAGATTGATGTTCATCTTCACCAAGGTGGCATATGGGCAGATATTCAGAGAGGAACCTCCATCTATTAAGACTCCAGCCACCATATATCCGGAGGACAAGACCGTAATGTGCAACGGTTTGTAATGACCAGTCCCTTCGGGCGGTATGTCATCATCAGTCAAGGATATCACATTAGGTTTGAAAATGTGATCAACCATGTGCTAAAACTTTTCCGTATCCACTGATGTCGGAAGATAGGCTTCTTCCAAAACCTTTAACAAGACCTTCCGGTGATTCTCGGAAGTTAGGACCAAGTCCAAAATTGATATTTGTGGTGGAGCTTCCTTCAAGCTTAAAACCACCGAGGCTTCGTTATGACCCACAGCGCGGAGGAATTTTTCAATCTTCTCCATGGGTATTTTTCCCTTTGATTTGGTGGTGGGGTTCATCACCCGATGGGGAAGATATAGTGGATTTTCCTTCGACACTACAACAGTGGTATGTGAGGTGGATCCTTCACCTTCTCCATAATTCCATGGAACCTTGCGCAAGCTAACAATAGGATATTGTGCTCTGCATGGCAAGTTGATTGGCTCGGGAGCGGCCACTTTCAAAGGATTGTTTCCTCCTTTGAGCTGAATTATCGGTGTTGTGAGCAAAGTATTAATCCCTTCAACTTCAGTGGATATAACTGCTACCACACTTTTCCACTTAGTAGGGCATGCATTCTCACTTGCACGTAACACAGTGTCGTTATCTGCCAAGCACAGTACACCACTATCGATTAGATTTTGAATAAGGTGGCGGAGTGCCCAGCATTCTTCTCGTCTTTGTGATCGCGAGGCCCAGGAGTGGTATTGACATACTCCATCAGAGTTGTACCGTCTCGAACGGGGGTTGATTGGAGGTAAAAGGGAACTGATCCTCCCTTCATTGATTAACATGTGAAGGATTTCTTCAATGGGTTGGCCCAAATAAGTGAATTCCCTCTTGTTGGCGAAATCCCGACGGGCTTTGGCATTTGCTCTCTTCATCACTTTGTCTTCCAGCATTTCATTTTCTGAAAGTGACAAGGGAATATTCATGACAATAGGTAGGAGACTGGCATGCTCTGGTGATTAATGTACCGAGTCACTTGATCTTTGATAATTCACCGATTCGCCAATTGCTCAATTTGTTTGCCGAGAGCTTTGATCTTTCATTCTATTGTGAATTAGAACTTGGCATAATCCCATCGTCATCATCACCGTCTTTGAGGTTACGGGAAGATTCTGGCTGAAGTTGGAATTACATGCATTGCTCGAATTGATCATGTTGACCTCTTCTTCTTTGTGTTGAGGAAGAGGATTGTCTTGTACATGAAATTTGATCGGGTTTGGTGACTACGATCTCCCCCGTTGTCTATCGGTCCTGGATCTTGTGTTTCAAGGCCCAACAATCCACGAGTATCATGTCCAGTGCCCCATCATGACAATCACATTTCCTAGCAAAGATTGAAACCCGTCCCATTAGGGGTTTGGTTTGGTGGAAGAAGATCGTAATTTTCTTTTATGTTGTCGGGAAGATTGAGAATGTTCTCGAGGTATCCCCTAAGGGTGTAAACACTCGATGGCGTTTGACTTCTCCACCTTTTGGTACTAGAGGGTTTGCGGTTTGTCTTTGGAAAGAAAGTGTAGTTGTAGCCTCCTTTGAATGGGCATATTTTGATTGCCTTTTTGCCCTCAGAGTATCGAGGAAACATCTTCCTCTTTCTTTTTATGGACCCTCAAGGTTGTTCTCATAATTTCCAGTTAGTTTGATCGACAGCATGACTTTGAGTGCAGCTAGGTCTTGAATCTTTCCTGATTTCAACCCCATTTCAGCCATCTCCCCATGTTTAACCATTTCAGAAAACGGTTTGCCGATGCCGGCTAAAACTCTCTCATAGAAGGGAGCTTCTTGTATGTCTATGAATGTCATGACCATTTATGATTCTGACATGGCAGGACTAACTTGGGCAGCCAGGGTTCTCCACCTTTGAGCATACTCTCTGAAAGACTCGTTGGACTGTTTCTTAATCTTGGTAATTTGATACCGATCAGGAGTCATCTGAGTTTGAAAACTGTATTGAGTGAGGGAAGGCATGTGCTAGCTCTTCCCAGCTGTGGATTTTGGAGTTGTCTAATCTTGTGTACCACTTAATCAGGGCTTCTCCAGGTTAGACTCTTTTGGAACAATTGCATTCTCGAAGTTTTTCATACTCTCTGCATAGGATCCCAGTTCTCCAATAAATACTTTTAAATGTGCATAAGGATCCCCTAACCCGTCATATTTTACAAAGTCAGGAGTTTTAAATTTTTGGGTGTCCCTTTCCGTTACTTGTTCTTTGGTATTCTCATTTTAGGTGAGATTTGTTTGAAAAACAAGTGAAAAAGGTCCGACATGTATAATGTCGACGATGGGACTATTAAGAGTCGTCAGTTGGTTTTTTAAATGGTTGTACCAACACAACCGAGAAAAGGTTTGCACATTGACCCAGTGATGTGACACTTATATACGGGTCGGCGAAACCGAGATTCGTTTAGGGTCCGGGGACTTGGTTATGCGGGGGGAAGGTGTTAGGCACCCCCCGACATCCGTGTTACCATGGTGACCGCCTCTTTTCAAGAAACTATTATCTGAGTGTGTGTGTGTGTGTGTGTGTGTGTGTGTGTGTGTGTGTGTGGGTCAATGTGCTGTTATATGAAAGTTGTGCGAGGCCTCGTTCGAACCTATATACACAGGGTTTGAATTTATGTTAAAATTGAGTTTTTAGCAAGATATGGCAATGATGTTTTATAAAAGAGGTTTTTCAAGCCCTAATGCTCAATAGGAATTGAGACCTTTTACACTCCCATTTTTATTAAGTGAGCGGCTGAATTGATTATATTTGACGGATGCGAGGTATCCGTATGAAAAATAATATACAAAAATAATGCCGACTTCCTCGTGGGTATGGAAACCATCTGAGGAAATTCAAACATCGCAGAATACTTTACAAGCTGATTACAGCTGAACAATGTCCATCATGGGAACCGAATCTAGATCCAACGGGATGAATCTGTGATCACATGATTCCTAGACGCACAAAATATTGCAATTTTTATAAAAGCAATAAGCAGGTATATATATATAAACAGTAAATATATATATATAGACATGATCACCAACCACGAAGCACCTCCATGGGGGATCAAAAATATAAATAAAGCTGTTAAAAGCTATCAACCGCCAAGGAGGAAACCCTCAAAGACAAAATGTAAGTAAAGTCAGAAGCGATCAACTGCCACTAAGAGAACTCCAGTAGACGAAATATATATATATATATATATATATATATATATATATATATATATATAAAAGCGAAGAAATGCACCCAGATGTAAAATCCGTGCTCATCGAATAGAGTTCAATTACGGTTCATATATATAAGTATATATATATATATATATATAGGAAAGCAAAGTAAACGCCCGCATCAAGTTCAGGCTCAATCGAGGCATAACTTTCGATAATGTTAGTCAATATATATATATATATATATATATATATATATATATATATATATATATATATATACAGATTGAATGAAACCACGGACTAGAAGTCCGGGCAAAAGCAAGCAACACGACTCTCAACGTGTAGAAGGGTGTGTGCAAAGATGAAGAGAAAGACTCTAAAGTGTGTGAGAAGGCTTATAGTCAACGATAAAAAGGCTTCTATATCTTTGGAGTGGGTAAACACTTGGCTTTTGTGGGTACAAAAGAGGCTATATATGAGCTCACAGTGTTTGAAAGTGGGAAAATACAACGATAATGAAAAGTGCGAGCAAATTGTGTAGGTTTCCCGTCTTTTCCTCTTAAAAAATCAGCACCCCAAGCCCTCTATTTATAGGCAATATGTGCTGGCAGGTGTACTGCTATTTGTGGCCGCAGTGTACCAGGCGGTCGAGTCACCCGGTTTTGTCGAGTCAGTCGTCTCTCGTGCACGTGCATTTAGGCACTATAATGTCCACTCGAATTTTGAGAAGTGCAATCCGGGCAACCGTTTTGAGGTATTCAGGACCTATTTTTGGACCGCCGTTGTTGAGAGTTGTACGATGGCATGGGATTAGAGTTTGTACGAAGTCTTTGAAGATGGGACGATGTCCTCCGGTCTTCAAGCTTCAACTTTCATCCGCTTACCCGCACAATAGTCACTCGATCAAGTTAGCCTTGTGGATATTGTTGCATAGAGACGAGACATGGCATCGTGTTGGGCGAGATGGCGATGTTGCCCTCACCGTGTTATTATCTTGGATTGGGCCAATCAAGCGAGCATTACTCGGATTACTTGAGATTGGACTGCTTGCATTTATTGAAGGTCGCCATTGTCATCTTTGAGGTGTGCCTGTCTTCCGATGTTATTCTTTGGGTTGTACGGTGTATCTTGTTGTGGAGTGCCTAGATTGAAGGCGATGGCATTTGAAACAAGCATTTCAGGGGTTATCTCCTAAATCGCATTCCTTTGGGTTATCACCAAGGTTGGTGGCTATTCCCATGGTTGGGGCCGAGATCGGATACCTCGGGGTTATTTCCGAGATTAATCGGTCTTCTCCGTGTGTTACGTATTCTGATGTGTATCTGCAGTCTCGAGGTTAGATCCGAGGTTGAAATTATTACTCCCAGTTACGATCCGAGGTTGATCTTTGCACTTCCTGTAATATCCAAGATGGATTTGGATTGTCTTTCGTGGTTCTCTCTAAAGAGCGAATCATCCTCTGCGCAATGTTAGTAACATGAAGTAAGAGAAAATTTCGAGTGTCTCACAGGACTCCCTCTTTATCATACTCATGCATGACGATGCATGGGTAGGATAAAGAATCCTAGACACTTTGAAATGCAACAAGATAAACATGGTACTATGGATAGCAACATGATGCAAATGTATGATGCATGTATGCGGGGTTGTGGCCCAACATCTTTGGGGATGATTCTTTGGTTCCTATTGCTTCAACTAGGGATTGGCAATACCGGACCGAATCGATGTGCAAGCTTCTAATCTGTTAGGATGTTGGTGTTGGAGTTATCACGTTGTAACTTCCGCTTGGGACTCACGTTATAACCCCGTCGAGACTCACGTTGTAACCACCGTGCAGGACTCACGTTGTAACCCTTCGGCCGAGACTCACGTTGTAACCCCCGTCGGGGACTCACATTGTAACCCCAGTCGGGGACTCACATTGTAACCCCCGTCGGGGACTCACGTTGTAACCCTCGTCGGGGACTCACGTTGTAACCCCCATCGGGGACTCACGTTGTAACCCCCATCGGGGATTCACGTAGGGTAACGACCTGGAGTCGGCGATATCGGACCTGTATAAGGTATTGCCGTATGTGATTTGTGATAACTGAGGTCATCGGTAGAGTATACCTTGTGTTCAGGCGACTACCAATGAGTGATGTGCAAATTCAAAGTCTCATATGAGAAGACCAGGATTGTATGCTATTTTGCTCAATCGCGTGGCATTTTTATTCCCGATTTGACCTTTCTATCCCGTAAGAACTCCGTTTTACTCGAACTAGACCGAGCCGGAGGGGTGGGACCTACATGGAGGAGCCAGCGAGTGCACTGCTGCAGCCATGAGTGCACCTACTACAACAAAGATTGAGCTCGGCGGCAGTGTGGATGATAAATCCAAAGACTGCCTTGCGAGTTCATTTCTAACTCGCCTCGCTTAGGAAAATCCGTGAGCCATCTTCAGATTTGCTGAGTTCGGGCTGCTTTCGGCAAATTTTGTCACCGTACAAGTGTTCTACACTATCCTGGTAATGTATGCATGTATTGTTTTCCAGTTTCTGTCCGTTAGATTGTGAGATATTACACGAAATGCATCTAAACACATAGTAGTTATTATGTATGCACAAATGACTTGATAAAAAATATTCAACATAGTAAATGTTAGTATTAAACTATGCTGAACATAATGATGTGAAAAAATTTGACTTCTGAGACAGTCAAATTGGCACCTTTTTCTACTATTTTTTGTCCTATTTGAGAAAATGAAATGCTGGAAGACAAATTGACGAAGAGAGCAAATGCCAAAGCCCGTCGGAATTTCGCCAACAAGAGGGAATTCACCTATATTTGGGCCAACCCATGGAAGAAATCCTTCACATGTTAATCAATGAAGGGAGGATCAGTTCCCTTCTACCTCCAATCAACCCCCGTTCGGGACGGTACAACTCTGATGGAGTATGTCAATACCACTTCCGATCCTCGCGATCGGCCCGCCTTCTATAGGACCGCTTTACGGCGTCGGCCGAGATGGCTTCAAGTGCCTCGTCCCCTGATTACGCTGAGACGGCCCCTCATCGGTTGGTGGAGGCTATGATTCGTCCTGTCCAGGTAGAGGTTCCAGACGTCGAGGATGACGAGGTGGATATTGAGGATCCCGCTCCTGCTGCATCTATCCCTCGCAGGGAACTTTCGAGCATCAAGGTGGTGAACCCAGAGTTGCTGGGTGATTTGGGTAGACACCCATCGATGTACTTGCATGCTAACGAGGTATGACGTTAGACTTTATCTTCCTTTTTTTCCTATTGATGAGGATTTAAAGGGTTCGATGTTGATCTACTTTTCATGCGGTGTTCCGGTTTTACATGCCTTCTGGGAATCGGTTTAGCATCCACTCCATGTACCAGCGCTTTATCCCGATTATAGAGCGATGAGTACATGAGTGGGGATTTGGGGCATTTTCTCCATCCTTCCCCGTCGCGTTGTCCCCTGGGTTACCTCGTGGGCATTGTTCGAAAGCGATGGTTTCATCAGACTCGGTCACTTCACCTCTTTGGATTGCGAGGTGATGATGATGCCTATGGATTGGCGATTTATCATAGGTATGGAGTTTGGAGGGGAGCCAGTGCCTTGCATAGCGAATATCACCCCTACTGCCGTCCGATCCTTGTTAGGAGTTCTGGAGGGGGCGCTCAAAGGCAGGACTTTTTCGTTCAGGTCCTTTGAGCGTAGATGTTATGAGCGGGCTATTGAGTGAGCCCATGCCTGATGATGTCGGGGATCGTGGATCGCGCTCGCATGCGATTGTTCATGATGATCATTCGAGGCTGCTTCATAGTAGATAACTCTTCCACGATATCTTTCGCTTTGGTCAGCGCCACACGCGATGTGGACCGTATAGGAGAGTATGATTGGGGCTCTTACACCTTTGCCTATTTCCTCCGGGGCATGCGTCTGCGCTCACAGGGTTTGACCGAGGCTTGGCTAGGATTTTACCCGTTTCTGCTGGTGAGTATTTCTCTTGTCTTTTTCCCTTCACAGGTTAAGAGTGTTTTATCGATATAGCGATGTTTTGCCATTGTGTTGGCGCTTTGGGCCCATGAGAGGCTTCCATGTTTAAGGCCCTATGAGTGTGTTAGGCTTAGATACCTATCCATGAGGGATGATGGTACCATTCTATTTTGCCAGAGGTCCTCAGATCCGAGGGCTTCGCTCATTGCCGTATACAGCTGGAGCTACTGACAGCTGACGCCATTACATGGATTCCATACTCAGGATCATTTGATCATCTGTTTTGAGGATGGACACCCTACTAGAGTAGAGTATTTGATTTCCACCCGGAGATTTCCTCTTTTCACCGATGGAGGCCGGAGCTCTATTTAGGAGAGCGTATATTAGGAGCGCAGACAAGGGAGATTCAGATATCTGATCTTGCCTCCTGCAAAGGTGTCATTGGCTCAGATATCATAGTCACCCGCCAATCGATATTCCATTGTTGGGAGTTGACGGTTTTGATTTATCCGAGGTCCATGTACTGGGAGATATTCCAAATACGGTGGCTCCTCAAGACTATTGGGGCCGAAGTGCCACCACAGTTTATGGGGACATGGTTCCAGGGATCTTTGATGATGACGGATTGGGTGGCTTGTGTCCGAGTCTCCCACTCATCTCGACCCAGATTGATAAATTGACCCTACGGTTGGATCGAGCACACATATTTATTCGGCATTTGGGCGTAGAGATCCAAAGAGAGGCGAGACATTTGTTCCTTTCATTTCGGTCTTTGGCCCCTCGCATCGACCCATTTGGTTTTGCCAACAGAGATCCTCCCTTTATAGGCTTCGATATCCCCGCTGATGAGAGAGATCCAAAGACTCGGAGGAGTTACATCAGGTGGACAGGATTGAGGACGTGGACATCTAGACCCTGGTCTTCTTTTGATGTATATTCTCGTTATATCTTTTGATAAGCCTCTGTTAGATATTGGGTGGTTGTTCCCCATTCTCGCTATATCTTTTGATAGGCCTCTGTTAGTAGTAGGGTGTCTGTGCCCCATTTTTACATGTAGCTGTATAGAGCTGATGTATTAGATGATGATATATTTAGGAATGTATGGACCATTTTTTCATTCCCTATATCATATTGCCATCCATTATCTGTTATGCATATATCATGTTATGCATATGTATGTATGTCCATAGATATTCGGCATTGACCTGGATGGTCTTATGACACGGCCGCATGTATGTCTTCTTCGACGAGCTTAGTAGTATAGATCATTCCCCATCGCTGCTGGTGGCATTGGGTATGAGATCGTGGTATGATAGCATGTCACCACCGCAGACGGGGTGATCAGAGATCCGCTGGCCGCAAAGATACCATGACCCTTTTGGTATTTCAGGTTCCTGCAGGATTCGTGGACGGGATGATAGAGCATTGGCTACCGATAGGAAGGTATTCCGTTTTGGCACCCATGAGTTAACTCTTACTCTAGAGGAGTATGCCCGTTTGACGATGCTGCCCCTAGACCGACCTTGTGTGCACATGGCTTTGGGAGACATGAGTAGACGATTCATGACTCTCACAGGATTGAGGCGCAGAGTGGTACAGGATGAGCTGACATCTGGCCATGTAATCTCTCGCATTTTTCTGTATGACAGATTTGGTGCGGAGGATAGCTACTCATGACATTCAGGGGATTTTACCGTGTCGGAGGATCATTGGCGTTTGGCCAGAGTTGATGTACTGATGCTATGTGTACTATCATATGTGTATATGCCGCGATACATGGATAAGATAGACATAGGAGTTATCATGGCCGTGAGAGCTCTCAGGGAGGGTCGTACCATTGTACCTATGATCGTGGCAGAGACCCTGCGATTAGCATCCTATTGCAAGATTTCTACCGTCAAAGCGTGTTTACTTGGGAGTTCTGGCCATGTTTGTGTGTGGTTTATGTCACACTTGCATGATCGGGTTGGTACCCTTAGATTTCAAGACGGTATTGCTTCTCCCATGAGGTGGCTATGTCATATTCCTTTTTCAAATGATCGGAGTGTATAGATGCTCACCTCGTCCGCATTTTTTGGCGTATATTAGAGATCCATTTAGCATATTGCTATGCTCGGGCTTTGCTCACCATACATACTTTCATTACTCATGCTCCGCATGGATTTCCTTCCTTTGGGTCGGCTTTCGAGGGCGTGACTACTTATCACCCATTGGTAGTGATGTCGCAGCTTGACCAGCCCGTGATTTTCATCCTTTCGAGGGGGAGGTAACTCAGCGTTCAGCTTCTCGATACCTCTCAGCCGAGGACCGATCTCGTGTATACGCTTTCTATGATCAGCGTGAGCTAGCTGCTTTTCCTGCCAGTCGTCCCGGTTATTCCGCAGAGTACTCCGCATGGATGGAGACAGTGGTTTTATCGGCTGCAGCAGTATTTGCAGTACCAGAGATTGAGTTAGACGATGTAGAGCCTATGGAGGATATTGATACCTACATCGAGGAGGGTACCGCTGCTGGGTTGCCAGCATTTCTTCCGGATTCTCCTAGTACCAAAGATTTTTTGTGATCCAAAGACTTAAGACAAGATTTAGAGCAGAGTCTTCATCTGATGACCTTTGAGAGAGATCAGATTCGATCTATGATGTCGACTGCTCTTGATGTGAGGGACGCCGCCCTGTTAGAGAGAAACGAGGCATTAGATCGCAGAGATACAGCTGTTGTTGAGCGGGATGAGGCTAGATCAGACAGAGATGCAGTGATAGTTGAGCGGGATAGTGCTATATTTGCCCGGGATGTGGCTATCACAGATAGTACTGCAGCAAGGTCCCTTACCACTGGTATGATCGCAGAGATGAGCGCTTATATCGATGAGTATATGGTCATCATACAGATGGCTACAGATCTGTTGGGTCGTGTGGATATTCTTATCTAGGAGACTATAGCTTTACCTCCTTCATCGGAGAGGGATGCCATGTTGGTCTTGCTAGCTCGCATGTACCCTAATCCGTAGATGAGCTTGTATTTATCTGCACAGACTAGCTTAGCCATTTTGTCATGTACAGTTCACATTGTATATATATCAAACAAAGATTATATATGAGACAGAAAATATATTTTGGATCACTTCCCTTTTAGATATGCCTTGCTATTTGCTTGATATTTTGCCCGCCGCTTGTAGGCTTGTGATCTTGATGAATTCTGAATTCTTCCTTGGTGGATGGACATTGAGCTGTCTCTGGATAGTTCAGAATGGATCATCGATATATGTATCCCTACCATCTTTGGTGTCTTTGGACTTGTTTCTGAATGGAAATGTGGAGAGGAGTGTGGCTTTCCTCTCTAAGATTGACCGCACCACAGATGGTCGCCAGTACTTCTATTTAGGAGAAGCCTAGTTAATTTCACCTCTTATGGTTTAGTGTTGCTCTTCGAGGTATGACCGCAGCTTAGATGGTCACCGAATCTCCTATTTGGGAGGAGTTCAGGTAATTCCATCCCCTTGGTCTGAAGCCGAATGAAATGTAATGGATTGAGAGAGAATCCCAATACCCGTTGACAATGGTTTGTGTTTTGGTAGGGGGTGAGACCGCACCATGAATGGTTGCCTACACGACTCTATTGAAGAGGAGATCAGTCTCATGAGTTCGAACTCGTGTAAGAGGTTCAACGTATATATGGTCGACATGGTGTAGGAATGTTTTTGGTTGTTTTATGAGGAGAAGAGGGTAGAAATGTTTTTTTGTTGTTTTTGTTTTATCATGGTAAGGGCCATATGAAATGTTCGCCCTCGTATGAGAAGAAAAGCGTAAACCCATGTACAGGTCAGAGTGCGGTGAGGAGAAAGTTTAATCCTAGGTTGAGGATAAACTGCAGGTAGGAGAAGTTTGATCCGGCAGTTGGATCAGGCACGCATATTTATTCAGCATTTGGGCAGAGATCCAGCAGAGGCGGAGACATTTGTTCCTTCCACTCAGTCTCCGCCCCTCGAACGCACCCATTTGGTTTTGCTAGCGCAGATCCTCCCCTTTATAGGCCTGATATCTCTGTTGATAGAGATCCAATGACTTAGGAGGAGTTACGTCAGGTGGACAGGATTGAGGACGTGGACATCGAGACCCTGGTCTTCTTCTGATGTATATTCTCGTTATATCTTTTGATAGGCCTCTCGTTAGATATTGGATGGTCGCTCTCCCATTCTCGCTATATCTTTTGATAGGCCTCTCTAGTAGTAGTAGGCGCCCTCGTGCCCAATTTTCATGTACTTGTAATGATAGAGTCGATGTATTAGATGATGATATATTTAGGAATGTATGCACCATTTTTTCATTCCCTATATCATATTGCCATCCATTATCTGTTATGCATGTATCATATTATGCATATGTATGTATGTTCGTAGATATTCTAAGATTGACTTCTCGAGGTCTTATGACACGACTTCGCATGTATGTCTTCTTTGATAGTTAGCCATATAGATCATACCCCACCGCCGCTGGGGGCATTGGGTATGAGATCGTAGTACGATAAAGATGTCACCACCGTTGACAGGGTGATCAGAGATCTGTTATTGCAAAGATACCATGACCCTTTTGGTATTTCAGGTTCTTGCAGGATTCGTGGATGGGATGATAAAGCATTGGCTACCTGATAGGCAGGTATTCCATTTTGGCACGCATGAGTTGACTCCTACTCTAGAGGAGTATGCCCGTTTGACGATGCCGCCTCTCAGACCGACCTTGTGTGCACATGGCTTTGGGAGAGACATGAGTAGATCGATTCATGACTCTCACAGGATTGAGGCGCAGAGTGGTACAGATGAGGCGACATCCGCCATGTAATCTCTCGCTTTTCGTATGACGATTTGGTGCGGAGGATAGCTACTCATGACATTCGTGGATTTTACCGTGTTTGGAGGATCATTGGCGTTTGGCGTAGTTGATGTAATTGATGCTATGTGTACTTCGTCATGTGTGTATATGTCGCGATACATGGATGAGATAGACATAGGAGTTATCATGGCCGTGAGAGCTCTCGTGGAGGGTCGTACCATTGTACCCGTGATCGTGGAAAGACCCCGTGATCGAGATCCTATTGCAAAGATTTCACGTCACAAAGCGTGTTTACTTGGGAGTTCGGTCATGTCAGATGTGTGGTTTATGTCACACTTATGACCGGGCTGGTACCCTTAGACAGGCGGGCGGGTATTGCTTCTCCCATGAGGTGGCTATGTCATATTCCTTTTAGCCATCGGAGTGTAAAGATGCTCAGTCCAGGTCCGCATTTTTAGCAGATATCAGAGATCCATTTAGCATATTGCTGTGCTCGGGGCTTTGCTCACCATACAGCTTCATTACTCATGCTCCGGGCATGGATTTCCTTCCTTTAGCTGGCTTGAGGGGCGTGACTACTTATCACCCATTGGTCGTGATGTCGCAGTTCGACTAGTTATAGGATTTTCATCCTTTCGAGGGGGCGGCAGGTCAGCGTTCAGCTTCTCGATACCTCTCAGCCGAGGATCGATCTCGTGTATACGCTTGTTGGGATTAGCGTGAGCTAGCTACTTTTCCTGCCATTTGTCCCGGTTATTCCGCAGAGTACTCCGCATGGATGGAGACGGAGGTTTTATCAGCTGCAGCAATATTTGCAGTACCGGAGATTGAGTTAGACGATGTAGAGCCTACGGAGGACATTGATACCTACATCGAGGAGGGTACCGCTGTTTGGGTTTCCAAAGATTTCTTCCTGGATTCTCCTAGTACTAAAGATTTTTGTGATCCAAAGACTCTATTACAAAAAGATTTAGAGCAGAGTCTTCATCTGATGACCTTTGAGAGAGATTAGATTCGATCTATGATGTCGACTGCTCTTGATATGAGGGACGCCGCCCTGTTAGAGAGAGACGAGGCATTAGATCGCATAGATGTTGCTGTTGCTGAGCGGGATGAGGCTAGATCAGACAGAGACGCAGTGATAGTTGAGCGGGATAGTGCTATATCTGCCCGGGATGTGGCTGTCACAGATAGTACTGCAGCGAGGTCCCTTACCACTGGTATGATCGCAGAGATGAGCGCTTATATCGATTAGCATATGGTCATCATGCAGATGGCTACAGATCTGTTGTGTCGTATGGATATTCTTATCCAGGAGACTACAGCTTTACCTCCTTCATCGGAGAGGGATGCCATATTGGTCTTGCTAGCTCGCATGTACCCTGATCCGTAGATGAGCTTGTATTTATCTGCACAAACTAGCTCAGCCATTTTGTCATGTACAGTTCACATTGTATATATATCAAACATCATTATATATGACAGGGAAATATATTTTTGGATCACTTCCCTTTTAGATATGCCTTACTATTTGCTTGAAATTTTGCATGCTGCTTTAGGGCTTGTGATCTTGATGAATTCTGAATTCTTCCTTGGTGGATGGACATTGAGTTGTCTCTGGATAGTTCAGAATGGATCATCGATCTATGTATCCCTACCATCTTTGGTGTCTTGGGACTTGTTTCTGAATGGAAATGTGGAGAGGAGTGTGTCTTTCCTCTCTGAGATTGACCGTACCACAGATGGTCGCCAGTACTTCTATTTAGGAGAAGCCTAGTTAATTCCACCTCTTATGGTTTAGTGTTGCTCTTCGAGGTATGATCGTAGCTTAGATGGTCGCCGAATCTCCTATTTGGGAGGAGTTCAGGTAATTCCATCCCCTTGGTCTGAAGCCGAATGAAATGTAATGGATTGAGAGAGAATCCCAATACCCGTTGACAATGGTTTGTGTTTTGGTAGGGGGTGAGACCGCACCATGAATGGTTTCCTACGTACTCCTATTGAAGAGGAGATCGTGTCTCATGTAGTTCAACTCGTGTAAGAGGTTCAACGTCAGATATGGATGACATGGTGTAGGAATGTTTTTGGTTGTTTTTATGAGGAGAAGAGGGTAGAAATGTTTTTTTTTTTTGATTTTATTATGACCGCCATATGATATGGTTGCCTACGCATCTCTATTGAAGAGGAGATCGAATCGACGTAGTTCGCCTCGTATGGTAGAAGAAGCGTAAACCCATGCAGTGTCGAAAAGGGAGGAGAAAGTTTAATCTAGGTTGAGGATAAATCTGCGTAGTGGGAAGTTTGATCCCATGTATGGGTAGCCAAACTCATAATGCAAGAGGTTCAATCCACTTGGGATGACTCAATTGTATGAGTGTAAAGGAGAAAGCCAGTCACCGGCTTGAAATGTATGTTTCCACAGGGCAAGGTGTAGAAAAGTCAGAGGTGGTAAAGGGTTAAAGAACCGGAATGACCGGTGACCTGATGATTATGCACACTGTGGTTCTTTGGCCGGTTACTTCGCATATAATACCATTTCACGATTATCCGAGTTGATGAGTTATGGAAATTCATCGTAGTCCATTTCTTGTAATCTGAGAGCGCCTCCGTCAATACTTCCTTGACAATAAACCAAGCGCTCCCGCTTAGGAGCGATTTTCTTTTAGCCCCGATCTTGGTTGTCAAGAATCTTCTTCAAAACCAAGTCATGTTGTTTAAATTGCCGTAAGCTTGGACCTTTTTTGGTCAGAGGATCTGGCGATCCTTTCCTTATATAATTGACCATGGAAGATAGCCACGGTTCGCCTTTTGTCTATCATAGACAATTGGTGATACCTGTCTTGTACCCATTGGTCTTCATCTAGCTGAGCGTTGATCAACACTCTGAGAGATTCCATCTCAACTTCTATGGGGAGTACTGCTTCCATCCCATAGGTTAAAGCGTAGGGGGTTGCCCCAGTTGAAGTGCGCATTGAAGTTCTATAGGCTAAAAGAGTAAGAGGCAACAGGTCATGCAATTCTTTGTGGTTGGCAGACATCTTTTGCATAATCTTCTTGATGTTTTTGTTAGCCGCTTCGACAGAACCGTTCATCTTTGGATGATAGATGACAGAGTTGAGATGTTTGATGTGGAATTTACTGCATAATTCCTCCATCATTTTGTTGTTGAGGTTTTTGGCATTGTCTGACACAATAACCTGTGGTTGTCCGTATCAGTAAACGACATTGTTTCTGATGAAGGCAATGATGACTTCTTTAGTGACCCTAGGGAAGGAGGCTGCTTCTACCCACTTGGTGAAGTAATCAATCATGGTGAAGATAACTCGGTGACCATTACTGGCTTTAGGCTCAATGGGCCCGATAACGTCCATTCCCCACATTGAGAAGGGCCAAGGAGAGCTCATATTGTGGAGCTCCCGTGGAGGGGCGTGTATAACATTTCCATGAATCTGGCACTGATAGCATCTTTTGACGTGGTCATTGCAATCAACCTTGAGAGATAGCCAATAATGTCCCGTCCTGAGGACTTTCTTAATAAAGAGGGGGCCACTCATGTGGGGGCCACAGACTCCACCATGGATTTCATCCATAAGCCTTTGGGCCTGATCTTTGTCTAGACACCTAAGGAGACCTAGTCCTCGCATCTCTTTTGTAGAGCGATCTCCACTCGTGTAGAATTTCATAAAGAAGTCGATGGATCCGCTTTTCTCGGGCAAAGCTCGCCTCGGTGTAGATCCATCTCGCAGATATTCCTTGATATGTCGATACCAAGGAGGTTGGATGGGAGGTAGCTCATCCGATACTTCTCCAATGTAATTCCCATAGGTCAAATTGTTCAGTGAAATTGTGACGCTGGCAAATGTTCCTCGTCTCGATATGCTAATCGTGGAGGCCAAAGTTGCTAGTATGTCGCAAAAGTCATTCCTATTACTAGGAATGTGTAGAAAGGAGATTTCTTCGAACTCCAAAGCCATCTTCAAAACATGCCGATGGTAGGGCAGCAAATGTAGTTCCTTGGTTTGATAGATTCCAGTGGATTGTCTGATTACCAACTCCGAATCTCCAAGGACAGTTAACCGCCTGATGTCCATTGAACGGGCAAGTTTTAGCCCCATGAGACATCCTTCATACTCAGAAGTATTTTTGGTGTCGATAAACTCAGATTTGACTCAAGAACGGGTAATCGCTTCTCCCGTGACGAGATATTAGAACTGCTCCACTCCAGAGCCTTCCATATTAATGTATTTCTATCAAAATACATCCTCCATGATTGGGCGCGTGATCGATCGATGGTGTTGCTATACTATCATTACTCCTTCATCGGGAAATATGTTTCCAATGGTTTGAAATCCCTCAAGGTGCGGCGACCGATTGATCCGCGATTCCTTGACCTTTGATGGACTTTTTGAGTCACATATACGATGTCAAATTGTTGTAGGATCAATCGCCATCCGGACAACCGCAATTTAACATGGGTTTGTTGAACACGTATTTGAGAGGATCCATGCGGGATATGAGATGGGTTGTGTGACCATGGAGGTAATGTTGTAACCTCATGGAAGCCCATGCTAAAAGCACAACACGCCTTCTCGATCAGAGTGCACTTGTGTTTATCGGGCCGCTAAACCTTTTGGTCGAGGTAATAGATAGCCTGTTCTTGGCCTCTATCGCCTTTCTCTCGTCTCAAAGATACGTTTCCCATGACATTGTCACTACACGGACAGTACATGAATGGGGAACATCATCCTCGGTGGTACCAAGATCGGAGCTTTGACTAGTCGCTTTCTTGATTGTAAGGAAGGCATTCTCGCACTCATCATTCCATTTCATGGAGGATTTCTTCCTTAATAACTTGAAGATCGCTCACAAAGTTGCCGTGTAAGTCGAGATAAACCTCGCTGATGAAGTTGATCCTTCCCAAAATCCCCGTATTTCTTCTCTGCCTTAGGAATGGGCATTTCCGTGATGGCTTGGATTTTGGCAGATCCAAATTTCAATCCTTTGTGGTCGATTAGAAATCCTAGCAACTTGCCCGACTTGACGCCAAAGTCGCACTTAGCTGGATTCAACTTCAAGTTGTACTTACGCAACCTGTTGAACAACTTTCTGAGATGGTCTAGATGGTCATCCTCCTTCCGAGACTTGACAATGATGTCATCCATGTAGATCTCAATCTCTTTATGCATTAAGTCGTGGAAAAGAGCCATCATAGCTCGTTGATAGGTAGCTCCAAGATTAATGAGGCCGAATGACAACCGCTCTATAGCAAAAAGTTCCCAAGGAGTGATGAAAGCGCCTTTCTCACGATCTTCCTCGCAACCATGATCCGATGGTACCCGTAAAGCAATCAAAGAAAGGAGTACATGTCGATCACTAGCAAAGATTGTCAATGAGAATGTGGATAAATGGCATGGGAAAGCTATCTTTTAAGCAAGCTTTATTCAAGTCCCGGTAATCCACGCAAACTCGCACCTTCCCTCCGGGTTTAGGCACGGGTACAATGTTGGATATCCACTCAGGATATGTAGACACCATAATGATGCCAGCCTGAAATTGTTTCACAATTTCTTCTTTCACCTTTAAACTCCACTCAGGTTTCAATCGCAGGAGTTTCTGCTTGACTGGCTTAAATCCCTCCTTAATGGGAAGGCGATGAAGGACAATGTCAATGGATAAACCCACCATGTCTTCATGAGACCATGGGAACACATCTTGGAATTGGGTTAATAGCATAACCATGTCATTACGTTGGTTTGGGGTAAGGTCTGAACCAATCTGGATTAACTTAGGGCTTTCTAAGGTTCCGAGATTGAAAGAAGTGGTTTGATCAAGGTTAGGTTTGGGTTTGTCTTTGACCCATTCTTGAATTTCTGGAGGCACCTCAATGTCATCCTGGAGATCCATTAAGGCTGAATTCATCTCTACATCAAAGGTACAATCCTTGTGTAGGAGAGGCATCGATCCGCAAATACTGTGCATATTTAAATTCGAGTCTCGAAACAAAATATGCTTTCACTTAAGTATATATGAAATCATTGATCATACACAGTTGTTAGCATATATCGGCAAAATAAACTCGCTAATGCGCATAAAAAAAAGCAAGTGTTATTGTATCTATAGGGCAGAAAAGAGTTTCTGCCCACTTTACCCTCGTCGACCAAAGAAAGGAATGTTATCCCAATTGGTAAGGGTAAAGTCCGGGTGGACCGCAGTGATGGAGGGATTGTCATCATCCTCTCTATCCCGAATGATGGCCATTACGCCGTGGCAATCATCGTCTGGGTTTATCTGCTGGTATGTTCATCATGGACGATGATGCGATGCCCTCACATTATTCTTGACAACGCTTTTCCTTAATTCTCCGCTCTTCTTCTTCATCATGGATCCGAATAACGATTTTCTTTTCTACCACCGGCTTCGGCTTAGGAAATAACATGGCCATGACATTGGTCGGCACCTTTACCGGGAGGTTGTGCGGACTCGTAGTTTGAAGGCGGTTTAACGCCACATGGTTGAAGTCAAGGAATCATTTTATGCTTATGAGGATTCCTCGTGACTAGAGCTAGCGAATAGCCTAGTCCAAATTGCTCCAACTTGCTTGGTTAATCGAATGGGGCATGTGGATACCCTATCCATCTTTACCCAACCCTTGTCCTCGCTTATGACCCAACGACATCATTTCTTGAGTGGTCAAATCACCTCAGCCAGAAATGTGGGTTCGGCAAATGGTGCTCCAATAGCGTGGTATCGGGTGTTGCTTATTTCTAAAGCATGAAAACCGACCGTTCTACGTCTCGCATTGGCATTGATGAAATGTAATATCCCGTCTTTGAGGAATCTCTCGGTTCAACGCTGACCGTGACCGTGCTATTGTTGATAATGTACTTCAATTGTTGGTGAAGGGATCGCTTCGCCATGTGTATCCATGGTCGCCCCAAGAGCAAAAGTTGTATCCCTAATCTATCTTGAGCACATGGAAGGATACGCAGAATGTATGAGGGCCAATTTCATTGGCGGCTTCAATTACTCCAACCGAAAGTTACTGGGGCTCCATCAAAATCTTTAATGATAGTATGGCTATCTTCAATTTGGTTGAGATTGATATTCATCTTCACCAAGGTGGCATATGGGCGGATATTCGAGAGGAACCTCCATCTATTAAGACTCCAGCCACCATCAGTGAAGGATATCACATTAGTGTTGAAAATGTGATCAACCATGTGTTGAAACTTTTCCGTATCCACTGATGTCGGAAGATAGGCTTCTTCCAAAACCTTTAACAAGACCTTCCGGTGATTCTCAGAAGTTAGGACCAAGTCCAAAATTGATATTTGTGGTGGAGCTTCCTTCAAGCTTAAAACCACCGAGGCTTCGTTATGACCCACATCGCGGAGGAATTTTTCAATCTTCTCCATGGGTATTTTTCCCTTTGATTTGGTGGTGGGGTTCATCACCCGATGGGGAAGATACAGTGGATTTTTCTTCGACGCTGCAGCAGTTGTGAGACCCCAGATTTTATGAATAAAGATTTTATTTTCTCGAAATATTTTTTTGAATATTATGGTGTGGAATTGATATAATGTTATAGTTGTGGGTAATATTTATATATTTTGCAAAGTACGCAAGTTGTTATATAATATTCGATTGGTCGGGGAATATTCGCTTTTAACAGGGGAATATTCGTACAACGGCACAATCATTGGTGGACCCTAATAAATCGAAATTATTGTTTGATTGAGAAAACGACAAAAATCTTTATGAAAATAACGGTGTTTTACACGTTAACTGTTGAAACACCCTTGTTAAAGTAAATGCGATGTAATGCTGTGGTTGCATAAGAGCAGCACACTCAGTATTAATTATTGATGCTTACGTGATAAGTCACTTTCAGCTTTTATTGGTATTATTAATGTAATAATACGTAAAATCTTTTTATATAAAACATAATACTTTTATAAAGTTATTCTATAAATAGAATATATTATATTCTATTATGCATAGTAATCTTGTTATAGTATTATCGCATAGTGTTTTGCATAGTAAAATCATTTTATATAAAATGTAATACTTTTATAAAGTTATCTGCTTTTATTAGACAATAATTAGAATATATTATATTTTATTATGCATAGTGTTTGCATAGTGCCTGCATAATGTTTGCATAGTAAAATCTTTTATAAAGTTATTCGTTTTATTAGATTATAAATAGAATATATTATATTTTATTTAAAAGATTTTGCTTTAAATATGGACCGTCAAATTAAAGTAAATCAATCTGGATTGTTCATGAGTTAGTTACTATACAGTCCATTTTTCTATAAATAGAAGCTCATTCCTTCATTATTTTCTTACGAATTCACTGAACTATAGAGAGAGACTATAGAGAGATAGAAGAAAAGTATTCTGCTACTTAACTACTTTTATATTCAGTTTCTTCTACGGTAAGGGATATTATTCTTTTGTATTTGAGAAGAGAACTTCTGTTATTCCATTTCTTTATTATTCTGTTGGAATAACCTGTATACGCGGAATACCCTATACGTGGTGACATTCTTCTATTATTCTGTCTTTATTATTCCGTTGGAACATCATGTCTGTGCTATACGCCAGACCTAGTTCCGTTGTTATTATTCTGTCTTTATTTTTCGTTGGAACATCCTGTCTGTGCTTTACGCCGGACCTGGTTCCGTCTTTATTATTCCATTCTTTATTATTCTATTGGAACATCCTGTCGGTGTGATTTTCACCTGACCTGGTTCCATTATTATTATTCTATTGGAATAACCTGCCTATGGGAAGTACCTCATGCATGGTGATTTCTGTTGTTAATCCATTCCTTATTATTCTCAGTTGGTTAAAATTTTGACTTCTATACTCCATGAATTTAGTGGAATATCCTTGATATTTGCGCTTCATCCAGTATTTTTCATGGAAATATTCTTCTGATAAATCTTGAATTTTACTCCACAAAGCAGTATCATGTTGACAATTTGGACGTTATTAGTTCCTGAATAACTTAATTCTTGAACTTGTTTTATTGAATTCTTATATCATTGTCATAATCCTCATGTTTATATTTTTTTGAAAGTCATATGTGGCCTGTAAAGCATGGAAGGACTTGGTATTTATGACAAGGGATTATTCGGTGTAATCATGACCGTAATGTTACAAATGATGTGTAAAAAGTCCTCATTGGCCCGTAGTGTATTGATGGACAGTTGTTGGCATGATCATGACCATTGATGAATACACAAATATCCTTGGCCCGTAGTGCATGGAATTTGTGGTCGTGACCCTAATGAATATCCTTGTCAGAAAAGTGTGGATGATGTGGATTATTTATTGTCGAGTCTCAAATGATAAAAGTGATGAAAAACTTTTTAAATCATAAAAGATAGTAGATTCTATTCTCTACTTGACTCTTTTAATGGATTGCTTGATCCGCTAGCAGCTTAAACTTGATGTTGTTATATTTTATCGCTTTAACATCAAGAAGGCTAACGATAATTTATTCTGCATTATCTTAGTCATAATATTTTTTTTCGGGCTAGTTGAGCTCACCTTTCTTTCATTGTTCTCTTGAAATGAGAACATAGCAGGGACTAGTCGGGGAACGGAGTGACGGTCCAGATGATAGCATTAGTAGTCCTCACTATTATGTGAAATAGTGTGTTAATAATTGTAATGAGGACTCCTTTTGAGTTTGTATAATCTCTAGTAGACAATAATTGTATTCAAACTCACAGCTTATGTTTTGTCGTATTGTACCACGATAGTTGTATTAGTAAGTTGTATTTGAATTCTGTACCATGTATCTGACGACCCAAGATGGGTGATGTATACCTAATTTTGGGGGCGTCACAGCAGTGGTATGTGAGGTGGATCCTTCACCTTCTCCATAATTCCACGGAACCTTGCGCGAGCTAACAATAGGATATTGTGTTCTGTATGGCAAGTTGATTGGCTCGGGAGCGCCACTTTCAAAGGATTGTTTCCTCCTTTGAGTTTGAATTATCGGTGTTGTGAGCAAAGTATTAATCCTTCAACTTCAAAGGATATAACTGCTACCACACTTTTCCACTTAGTAGGGCCTGCATTCTCACTTTGACGTAACACGTTGTCGTTATTCCGCCTCATGCCTTGATACCACCTGTCGATTAGATTTTGAATAAAGTGGCGAGTGCCCAAAGATTCTTCTCTTTGTGATCACCGCAGACGGGAGTGGTATTGACATACTCCATCGAGTTGTACCGTCCCCGAACGGGGTCGATTGGAGGTGAAGGGAACCGATCCTCCTTCATTGATTAACATGTGAAGGATTTCTTCCATGGTTGGCCCAAATAGGTGAATTCCTCTTGTTGGCGAAAATCCCGAAGCAAAGCTTTGGCATTTGCTCTCTTCGTCACTTTGCCTTCCAGCATTTCATTTTTTGAAAGTGACGAGGGAATATTCATGACAATAGGTAGGAGACTGGCATGCTCCTAGCTGATTAACTGCCGAGTCACTTGATGCTGATAAGTCACCAGTTCCGCCAATTGCTCAATTTATTTGCCGAGAGCTTTGATCTTTCGTTCCATTGTGAATTGGAACTTGGCATAATCCCATCTATCATCACCGTCTTTAAGAGTCTGGGAAGATTCACAGCTGAAGTTGGAATTCTGTCCGTTGCTCCAATTGATCATGTTGACCTCTTCTTCTTTGTGTTGAGGAAGAGGGTTGTCTTGTACATGAGGCTGATCGGGTTTGGTGACTACGATCTCCCCGTTGTCTATCAGGTCCTGGATCTTGTGTTTTAAGGCCCAACAATCCTGAGTATCATGTCCAGGTGCCTGGGCATGATAAGCACATTTCCTAAGCAAAGATTGAAACCCCGTCCCATTAGGGTGGGCGGTGGAAGAAGATGCGTAATTTTCTTCCGTGTCATCGTAAGATTGAGAATGTCTCTCGAGGGTATCCCCTAAGGGTGTAAACACTCAATGGCGCTTTGACTTCTCCACCTTTTTGTACCGGAGGGTTTGCAGACCGTATGTCTTTGGAAAGGGAGTGTAGTTTCTCCTTTGAATGGGCATATTTTGATTGCCTTTTTTGCCCTCGTAGTATCGTGGAAACATCTTCCTCTTTCTTTTTATGGACCCTCCGGGTTGTTCTCATAATTTCCAGATTGGATTTGATCAAATAATGACTTTGAGTGCAAATAGGTCTTGAATCTTTCCCATTTCAACCCCATTTCACCATCTCTCCCATGTTTAACCATTTCAGAAACGGTTTGCCGATGCTTGGCTAAAACTCTCTCATAGAAGGGAGCTTCTTGTATGTCTATGAATGTCATGACCATTTATGATTCGACATGGCAGACTAACTTGGGCGTACCAGTGGTTCTCCACCTTTGAGCATACTCTCCAAAAGACTCGTTGGATCGCTTTCTTGATCTTGGTAATTTGATACCAATCAGAGCCATCCGAGTTTGAAAATCGTATTGAGTGAGGAAGGCATGTGCTAGTTCTTCCCAACTGTGGATTTTGGAGTTGTCTAATCTTGTGTACCACTTAATCGGCTTCTCCAGCTTAGACTCTTTTGGAACAATTGCATTCTCGAGTTTTTCATCCTCCACGATAGATCCCAGCCTCCAATAAATACTTTTCAATGTGTATAAGGATCCCCTAACCCGTCATATTTTTCAAAGTCAAGAGTTTTAAATTTTTTTGGATAGTGAACACCAGGAAAAATACATAGATCAGCATATGAAACACTCCCGTGTGTTCCAATTCCTTTAATAGCGCAAAGGGTCTCTTCCATTTGGAGGACTTTCTTTTTGATGTCACCACTGTTTGGATCTCCATTGGGATGGGCAGCATCATCAGTTTTATTGGTAGTATCCAACTGTGGTTCTGGTATGGTAATGACCGGGTTTCCCCCTTGTGTGGAGGGCTCAGTATGTACGGGTATTTTATGACCCTGTGTAGACTGGTGTAATTCTTTTAATAGAACAGCCAAATCTGTAATCTGTTTGCTTAATCCGTCAAATTCTTTGTGAGAAACTGGATTAATTTCAGCCTGGTTAGATGACGACATGATTGATTGTAGGCCTATTGCCTTTTTGGACCTTGACCGGGTAGTAGGTCCGATTGATTCCCTGCGAAAGACTGGCATAGTTTAGTCCTTTAGGGAAGGTGTATAATGACATGCTATGTGATGTGTCCATTTTAGGAATTTTATCCTGCAAAATGGGTGTCAGCTGTTTGGAGCATGTATGTGGACACATTGCATCATATTTCTCATTACATGGAGATATATATGGAATGAAATTACAAGTAATTGTGTTTACAAGTAATTGAAATGAGAGCATGAAGAGACTTTCCTCCATTTTTGGGTTTATTAGAGGCTGACCTATCTTAGGTTACTCTCGCGGCTTTTTGGCATGAAGGTTCCCAAATCATCGTAATCTACTAGACGGGAAGTTAATCCGGTCTTTCAACTGGAGCGAATTTGGGTGGTGCCTTTCCTTAGCCTCGGAGAATTAGTCTTCTCACGAGTCCAGTAATCAAACACCGACGGGATAGCCTCCTGGTGGAGGGACCACACAACATACATTCACATACATCGCGTCTCACCATATGAAATGATGACATGTGCGGCTACTAATATCATAAGCGCTTTATAGTATGAAGCACTAACATCACACGCAGATATGATGCGAAGCACTAAGCTCAAACAAGACATGCATTGGTACACATTCATCCAATGTAAATGCAACATCCACACACAAGCGAGATAATGCTTTGAAAAGATTGCAAGAAGGCTTAAGTCCTCTTATCGAGTCCCCAGCAGAGTCGCCACCGTCAACGCCGAGATTTTTGGGTGTCCCTTTCCGTTACTTGTTCTTTGGTGTTCTCATTTTAGGTGAGATTTGTTTGAAAAAACAAGTGAAAAAGGTCCGACATATATAATGTCGACGATGGGACTGTTAAGAGTCCCAAGTTGATTTTTTAAATGCTTGTACCAACACAACCGAGAAAAGGTTTGCACATTGACCCAGTGATGTGACACTGATGATATACTGGCCTACAAAAACCGAGATTCGCTTAGGGTCCGGGGACTTGGTTATGCGGGAAGGTGTTAGGCACCCAAACACATCCGTGTTACCATGGTGACCGCCTCTTTTCAAGAAACTATTATCCGAGTGTGTGTGTGGGGGTCAATGTCTTTGTTATATGAAAGTTGTGCGAGGCCTCGTTCAACCTATATACACAGGTTTTTAAATTTATGTAAAATTCAGCTTTTTAAAGATATGGCAATGATATTTTATAAAAGAGGTTTTTCAAACCCTGATGCTCAATAGGAATTGAGACCTTTTACACTCCCATTTTTATTAAGTGAGCGGCTGAATTGATTTTATTTGACGGATGCGAGGCATCCATATGAAAAATAATATACAAAAATAATGCCGACTTCCTCGTGGGTATGGAAACCATCTGAGGAAATTCAGACATCGCAGAATACTTTACAAGCTGCTTACAGCTGAACAATGTCCATCATGGGAACCGAATCTAGATCCAATGGGATGAATCTGTGATCACATGATTCCTAGGCGCACAGAATATTGCAATTTGTATAAAAGAAATAAGCAGGTATATATATAAAACGGTAAATATATATATACAGACATGATCACCAACCATGAAGCACCTCCATGGGGGATCAGAAATGTAAATAAAGCTGTTAAAAGCTATCAACCGCCACGGAGGAAACTCCAGACGGGACAAAATGTAAGTAAAGCTGTAAAGCAATCAACTGCCACGAAGAGAACTCCAGGCAGGACGAAATATATATATATAAAAGCGAGTAACGCACCGGATATAAAATCCATGCTCATCGAACAGAGTCCGACACATAGTTAATATATATATAAATGTAAATATATATATATATATATATATATATATATATATTAAAGCAAGAAACGAACTGCATCAAGTCTAGGCTCATCGAACAAAAGTTCGACACACGCTTCATATATATATATATATATATATATATATATATATATATATATATATATATATATAGAAAGCAAGTAAACGCCTCGGCATCAAGTTCAGGCTCATCGAACAAAGTTCAACACACGTTCATATATATATAAATATATATATATAGGAAAGCAAGTAAACGCCTCGCATCAAGTCTAGGCTCAATCGAGGCATAACTCGATAATGTTAGTCAATATAAAATATATATATATATATATATATATATATATATATATATATATGATCGAATGAAACCACTGGATCAAGTCTAGGCAAAAGAAAGCAACACGACTCTCAACGTGTAGAAGGGTGTGTGCAAAGATGAAGAGAAAGACTCTAAAGTGTGTGAGAAGGCTTACAGCTAACTGATAAAAAAGGCTTCTATATCTTTAGAGTGGGTAAACACTGGCTTTTGTGGGTACAAAAGAGGCTATATATGAGCTCACAGGTGTTTGAAAGTGGGAAAATACACTGTATAACGAGTGCAGAGAAAATTGTGCAGGGTTTCCCCGTCTTTTTTCTCTTAAAAATCAGCACCCCAAGCCCTCTATTTATAGGAAATATGTGCCACAGTGTACCGTGCAGTGGGTCTGGTCACCCGGTTTTGTTTGCCGGGTTGTCTCAAGCACGTGCATTCAACCTAATCAAATGTCCACTCGGATTTTGAGAAGTGCAATCCGGGCATCCGTTTTGAGGTATTCAGGACCTATTTCGGACCGCCGTTGTCGAGAGTTGTACGATGGCATGGGATTTGAGTTTGTACGAAGTCTTTGAAGATGGGACGATGCCCTCTGGTCTTCAAGCTTCAACTTTCATCCGTTACCCCGCATAATAGTCACTCGGGATTGGTTAGCCTTGTGGGACATTGTTTCATAGAGACGAGACGTGGCATCGTGTTGGACAAGATGGCGATGTTGCCCCTCACCGGTGTTATCGCCGGATTGGGCCGATCAAGCAGGCGTTGCTCAGACTTCATTGAGATTGGACTGCTGCATTTGTTGAAGGCCCTCATTGTCATCTTTGAGGTGTGCATGTCTTCCCGATGTTATTGTGGGGTTGGCACAGTGTATCTTGTTGTGAGTGCCTAGATTGAAGCTGATGGCATTTGAAACAAGCATTTTCGGGGTTATCTCTGAAACTGCATTCCTTGGGGTTATCACCAAGGTTGGTGGCTATTCCCATGGTTGGGACTGAGACTGGATACCTCGGGGTTGTTTTCAAGATTAATCGGTCTTCTTCGATGTGTGTTCCGGTATTATATCTGCAGGTCTCGGGGTTAGATCCGAGGTTGAAATTGTTACTCCCAGATTGCGATCCGGGGTTGATGCTGCACTTCCGGTAGTATCCGGTATGGATTTGGATTGTCTTTCGTGGTTCTCTCTTAAAGAAAAATCATCCCTCCCGCAATGTTAGTATAATGAGTACTGTAAAAAATTTGAGTGTCTACACATATCACGATGGACTTTGTGGTGGGACTTCCAATTACTCAGAAGGGGTATGACGCGATTTGGGTAATAGTGGACTGATTAACAAAGTCGGCTCACTTTTTGCCAATAAGGGTTAAGTATAACTTAGACCAATTAGCTAAACTTTATGTTAAGGAAGTCATTTCTAGACATGGAGTACCCGTTTTGATTGTGTCAGATCGTGATCCACGATTCACATCAAACTTTTGGAGGAGTCTGCAAGAACAAATGTAATGGTTATAAAGAACATGGGGAATGATAATATTGTTTGGAATATATATATGACATATTCGTTCTTTTGAGGCTTTTCAATTGAATGTATGTGTGAACTATAGCACCGTGTAGCACCATATATCGAGTTGGAATATACCCGGATTTGGGGGCGTCACAAGTAATACAGTGATAAGATGAGTGTCGTACCCACGATGACAAAGTGTTAAAGCTAGTCAAATACTAAAATTGGAACAATACGGTCTTATCTAAACAAATAATTAAAGAAGGTGTGTTAAAAACTATATGCTTAAAATAGTAAATTAAGAGATTGAGTTGCACAAGTATGTTAAGTTAGGATTACAACTCCCCTAATGCGTCGCCTAATCTCCTAACTCTCCACTTACTCAGAAATCATAGGAATGGCCAACCGAGAACATTAAGTACACATAATCCTCTTTCGACGGTCAAATGCACATCCCTTAGCTAGATGAATCACAATATTTCTATGGTGAAGATAACTAGACTAGGGTCATTAAGCTTAATCTCAATGTTTACACAAGGCAAATAGAGATATGACTATTCTATTATGCAAAATATGCCCACATTCCCATAGGCATGGTCATAACAAGTGTTATTTTATTTTAGGGTTAGATATTAATATCCCTTTTTCAATATCCATTAATACCTATAGAAATTCCTTTGTCAAGTAACCAATAAATAAGCATGAAATACAACAACTCATTCCAAAATGATTCATTATCATAAATAGGAGAGAAATTCAATAAAGCTAATCATTATGTTACATTGTAACCCTAGAAATGTAATTAGTTCATAACTATAGGACTAATTAACATTTTCAAAGTGTTTAGTATGCTCAAAAATACACAAATGAATGAAAGATTTGGATAAGAAAACTCCTTCTGTGAACATTTTTGGCTCCAAGTCTTCTCTTCTCTGAGTAGAGTCCGAGCTATGAAGGATGCAATGAGCTTTGATTCCTTGAAGACCAACTTCTTTCTCTTCTAAGCTAAAAGGCTTTAAAAACTACTCCTAATCTCTCTCCAATATTCTTGGGAGAATCAATTTCATAAGCAGATTCATCTCTCAACTCACAACAATGTGTGAGCCCATCTTTAAGCTATTAAGGAAAAATTCCTCCATGAACTGGAATGAAGAGTGTCAAAAAACTTTCCTTTCCATTAAGAAGCAGTTGATCAAAGCTCTTGTCATGGTACCCCCAAGGGAAAATGTTCCCATGTTTATGTAACTGTCAGTCAATGCCAATGTTATGGGCTGCATGCTGGGGCAAAAAGACGATAGAGGCAAGGAAAGAGCTATCTATTACCTCTGCAAAAGATTCAGTAGCGGCGAGCAGAAGAACACTTTGATTGAAAAGACCTGTTGCGTGATAGCATGGGCTGCCATGCGGTTACACCATTATCTTCATGGGCACTCAACCTATCTCATATCCAGTATGGATCCTCTGAAGTACGTATTCCACAAACCTATGTTAAATTACCGATTTTCCAAATGGAAGTTGATCCTCCAGCAATTCGATATCATCTACGTGACTCAAAAGTCCATTAAAAGTGTAGACACTCGAAATTTTGCATTCCTGTTACTAACTTTGTAGGAGGGCAAAATCGTCTTCCAAAGATAACCCTGGAGGTCAAATCAGCACAGTCCCGGAGAAAACCCCGGGATACTCAGTTTTCCATCTCAGAGACTGTAAGACCCCAACTTTTTATAAATAAAGATTTAATTTCTCTAATTATTATTTTGAAATAGTAAGGGGTTGAATTGATTAATGTTGTTAGTTATGGGTAAAATGCGCGAATATTTTAAAATAAGCAAGTGGTTATAAAATATTCATTGTTGTCGGGGAATATTCGTTTGGTCGTGGAATATTCTTGCTGTCGGGGAATATTCGTACGACGGCGCAGCCTTGTGTGGGCCCCATAACAGAAAGCAATTGGATGAAGAAAACGACAAGTATAAGTTGTTTATAAATAACTGCGCGTTGTTATTCAAGATTATCTTTAATACCCTATGGTTAAAAAACACAGAATACGCGTTGTTGCACAAGAAGATGCGGTATTATACCAATTATTGATTCTTACGTAAGAAGGCACTACTCAATAATTGTTACAGATAATTCTTTATTCGATATTTTATTTTATTGATTCAATAATTGTTGCGTTGATATTTTATATTACCGTTATTTCAATAATTGTTACTACACAAGATTTTCCATTATCGAAGTAATAATTCATATTATCCTAATAATATTATTAGAAAACATTATTGGCAATGTCTAGAAAGTTCATCAAGGAGAGGTTTGGTCACCTAATTGCGGCTACCAATAAGGAGAAATTCTTATTGAAAGCCCCTCTTTCCTCGAAAGCAGTTCGTTTGCCAAGATCTGTGATTCTGTAATATTATTTGTGAATAATTAATTATTGATTTATATGATGAGGAAAATATTGATTTTATGTGGATATAGATAGAGAAAATTTTTAATGTGACAATTGTTAAAAATTAATATTTTGTCTTTTTTTGATAAAATAATTCATTTAAATATATTATTTTAATAATATATTAATGATGATATTTTTTACAATGAATGTGGGATATATGAGTATATGAGGAGGAAGAGTATTTTTGTTGCAAAACTTGATTAACACATGTTTTGTGTGTGGTGCGGACCCCATTTCTTGAATCGAAATTTGATTATAAATTTGTAAAATCGTCTGTATGTGGATTTCTTTTGTCAATTTCTCATTTGGAATTTGGAAAACCTTTCTTCTATAAAGTTGTACAGAATTGAATTTCCTATAATAAATCGCGAGATTCAAATTTTATGATAAAAGGGCTATTTATTATGAATTATTGAAGTTCCGAAGTTCCGAAATAATTGATTTTTGAAAGTTTTATTTTTTTTAATAACAATAACGTTTTTTGTAAGATGGTGGGGCCCACTAGTTGTTAAAATGTGCTGAATTCAATTGGTCTTAAGTGGGCGTGAAATTTTTTTATTTATATTATTATTATATTAAATTTTCTGCTTTGGTGTTCTAAGCATTTTCCTATAAATAAGGTGCTTAGGTTAGAATTGAAAATCACACCAGAAACTACAGATTTCTCTCTCTTTCTCTCTCGATATATTGAGCGTATTCTTGTGAGTATTTTAGTACTTTAAGTATTGCTATACGGTGCAAGTTCTTTCAGCACTATATCCAGTATTCCAGTCAGAAGTACTATTCTTTCTGAGGTAAGGGATGTTATTTTATTCGAAAATGATATTATTTCTTCAATATCATTATGCTTAGAAATATTGGTTGGAAATTTTTATCAAATTTGGAACTTTTCATGTTTCAAGTTACTATTCATGAGTTACTATTCACGAGTTACTATTTATGAGTTACTATTCACGAGTACTATTCACGAAGCATGATGATGTTTTTTGTGAAATTTCTATCTTTTAGTGTGAGAGTTACTATTCACGTATACTGGCCTTATTCACGTATCAACCTTATTCACAAATCGACACTATTCACAGAAAAATTAAATTTTCTTTTCTATGTCCAAGATTGTCTATTATGATTCCTATCTCTGATTGGATCTATATTTTGGTCTTCATTCTTGAATTTTACTCCACTCTGGTTATTTATGAAGTATTTTTGAACTTGGATTGTTTAAAGTACGAATCCTTAATATTTGTTCTTTTGTTTCACTGGATTCGTTTTCTTTAAAATATTTTTCATCATCCTCAGTCCTAAATGATTATATAACTGAATATCTTTGGCCCGTAGTGCAAAGATGAATGATTTTATAATGATTATCTTTGGCCCGTAGTGCAAAGATGAATGATTTTATGATGAATATCTTTGGCCCATAGTACAAAGATGAACAGTTGTTTAGATGAACATGACCAACTGGAGAATATCTTTGGCCTATAGTGCAAAGATGAATATTTTATTTATGATGTATATTGATTGATGTTACAGGGATAAAATATCGATGATGGACTTTTAAATTCATAGATGATAGTAGATTTCATTCTCTACTTAACTCTTCTAATGAATTGTTGTTTCCATGCAGATTGTTGATCTAAAACTTGTTGTCAATTGTATTCTATCGTATTTTCCTGTTGAAGACTATGGATAATTTGTTGTACATTATCTTAGTCATAATATTCTATCTTCGGGCTAGTTGAGCTCACCCTTTTCCTTTTGTTCCATTTTTCTTCTCGTGAGAGGCGAGAATATAATGCGGGAACTAGTTAGGGGTGTGGAGTAATGGTTCAAGACAGTTATTTTAGTAGTCCTCGCTATTTTGTAAAATAGTGTATCAATAATTGTAATGAGGACTTATTTGAGTGTGGATATTGTCTAGAAGATAATATTTGTATTTAAACTCATAGTTTATGTGTTGTCGTATTTTGCACGACAATTGTATTCATGAAGTTGTAGTTATTTCTGTACCATGTATTTTGACGACTCAGAATGGGTTGGATGGAATGGACCTATTTTGGGGTCGTCACAGTTGGTATCAGAGCTTGGGGATATGATCTCTGGCGAAGATCGGGGAATAGTACTAGAAGGGGAGAGACGAGTAAATCCTTCGCTAGTGTGTCTTACCTAAGCTTATTTGTTGGTCTGTCATAATATAGGGGTATTATGTGATTTGTTAATTTATTTAATTAACCCTTGTTTTATGGCAGTATTTGAGAATGTCGACTGAGAATGTTAACAGTGGAGTGAATGAGACCGTGGAGACACCTCTAATCATCAACCAGGTTAATGTGATTAGAGATATCCATGTGGTGATTGAGGAATTAAAAGTTGCACTCAAGCTAGTCGCAAAGGTAGCAACTGAGAGTGAGGAAGAAGAGGAACCTGAGGATGATTTATTAGAAGAACTTATTGATCAAAATGTAGAATTGCAAAATCGTATTCATGAGTTAGAAGAGCAGGTTGAAGAACGGCAGGCGGTCGTGGAACAAAGGGATGCAACAATGCAAAATTGTATTACCCGATGTGCAAAGGTTGAACAGAAGCACTCTTTGGCAGATTATACGATATTAAAGCTGGAATCTGAGAATTCAAATGTCAAGGAGCAACTGAAAGAAGAAACAACTGAACGAGTGAAAATGAAAGATGCATGGGTAAAAGCCGTACGACGCGTTGATATTATGGAAAGAGAAAGTCAAATCTAAGAAAGCTAAAATAGATGATATGTATTTCTCTTTTTGACAAGAAATTGGGAGAATCCAAAGATCGAGTTTTGAATTACCCCGACGAAGAATTGAACGGGTTATCACGGGTTAGTTAATTATAAATTTTTGCGAAGTTTATACCTTACTCAATATCGGTTCTACCCATTCTTTTATCTCTCTTGTTTGCGCTCAATGTTTAAATTTGACTCCGGAGATATTAGACTTTGACTTATCGGTTGAAACTTCGTTAGGAGAAACCTTCATTACATGTGCTATCAAAGTCTTGGATGAGAGTCACAGTTTTGAATGACATTTCTATTGTTAATAAATTTCCTGACGTATTCTTGAAGACTTCTTAGCCTACCCCTAGAACGTGAAATCGAATTTTGTATTGACCCCAGTACAAAACCCATTTCTTCAACCCTTAAATATTTCTTCACATAAAATGATAGTATCATGCGCCAAAGACGTTGGCTCGAGTTGTTGAAGATTACGATTATACCATTCAATACCATTGTAGGAAAAGCGAACGTGGTAGCTGACGCGTTGAGCAGAAGATCGTATGCGTTTACAAGTATGAATATTCGAACCTACGTGAGGATAGTAAATATACGATTAGAATCGACTTTAATCAATAAATTTAAAGCTGCTCAAGCTACAGACTTGGAGTTGATGAATATGAAGAAGAAGATGCAAGAAGTCGTTATTCCAAAAGCGAGAATCGGCGATGTGAGGAAAGCTCAAACCTTTGATTTATTAGTCCATTTGAAATCCTCGATTGAATAGGAACTGTAGCCTATAGACTCGTTTTACTGCCAAGTATGACGCGTGTTCATAACGTTTTTCACGTATCGATGTTACGTAAATATGTGGACGACTTGAACCACATTATTGAGTTAGAACCAGACGAGATAGCCGAAGACTTAACGTACGAGGAGGTACCTGTCAAGATCTTGGATAGGAAGGAGCATGTCCTACGCACGAAGGTCATACCACAAGTTAAAGTTTTGTGGAAGAACCATGCTATAGAGGAAATGACCTGGGAATTGGAAACGGAAATGAAAGCGAGGTATCTTTACCTTTTCGAAACACCAGGTACGTGCATCAATTTCGACGACGAAATTTCATAAGGAGGGGAGGTTGTAAGACCCCAACTTTTTATACATAAAGATTTAATTTCTCTAATTATTATTTTGAAATAGTAAGGGGTTGAATTGATTAATGTGGTTAGTTATGGGTAAAATGCGCGAATATTTTAAAATAAGAAAGTGGTTATAAAATATTCATTGTTGTCGGAGAATATTCGTTTAGTTGTGGAATATTCTTGTTGTCGGGGAATATTCGTATGCGTTGCGCACAATTGACCTTGTGTGCCCCATAACGTAAACGATTGGATGAAGAAAACGACAAGTATAAGTTGTTTATAAATAATTGGCGTAGTTATTACCAATTAATCTTGTTGGAATACCCGGTGGTTAAAACACGATGTCTGCGTTGTTGCACGATGTATTACCAGTATTGCACCAATTATTGATTCTTACGTGAAGGCACTACTCAATAATTGTTACAGTAATTCTTTATTCAAGATTTTATTTTATTGATTCAATAATTGTTGCGTTGATATTTTATATTACTGTTATTTCAATAATTGTCACTACATAGTATTTTCCATTATTGAAGTAATAATTTATATTATCTAAATAATATTATTAGAAAACATTATTGGCAATATCTAGAAAGTTCTGTCTAAGGAGAGGTTTGGTCACCTAATTGCGGCGCAATGAAGGAGAAATTCTTATTGAAAGCCCCTCTTCCAGGAACTACACGGGTTGTCGATCTTGTGATTACAGAATATAATTTGTGAATAATTAATTATTGATTTATATGATGAGGAAAATATTGATTTTATGTGGATATAGATGGAGAAAATTTTTAATGTGACAATTGTTATAAATTAATATTTATCTTTTTCTGATAAAATAATTCATTTAAATATATTATTTTAATAATATATTAATGATGATATTTTTACAATGAATGTGGGATATATGAGTATATGAGGAGGAAGAGTATTTTTGTTGCAAAACTTGATTAACACATGTTTTGTGTGTCGGTGGACCCCATTTCTTGACTGAAATTTGATTATAGCCTGTAAAATCGTCCGTATGTGGATTTCGGTCAATTTTTGTTTGGAATTTCGAAAAACTTTCTTCTACAAAGTTGTACAAAATTGAATTTCCTATAAAAATTTGTGAGATTCTAATTTTATGATAAAAGGGCTATTTATTATGAATTATTGAAGTTCCGATGTTCCGAAATAATTGATTTTTGAAAGTTTTATTTTTTTTAATAACAAAAACGTTTTTTGTAAGATGGTGGGGCCCACTAGTTGTTAAAATGTGCTGAATTTAATTGGTCTTAAGTGGGCGTGAAATTTTTTTATTTATATTATTATTATATTAAATTTTCTGCTTTGGTGTTCTAAGCATTTTCCTATAAATAAGGTGCTTAGGTTAGAATTGAAAATCACACCAGAAACTACAGATTTCTCTCTCTTTCTCTCTCGATATATTCAGCGTATTCTTGTGAGTATTTTAGTACTTTAAGTATTGCTATACGGTGCAAGTTCTTTCAGCACTATATCCAGTATTCCAGTTAGAAGTACTATTCTTTCTGAGGTAAGGGATGTTATTTTATTCGAAAATGATATTATTTCTTCAATATCATAATGTCAAAATATTGGTTGGAAATTTTTATCAAATTTGGAACTTTTTCATGTCGAGGTTACTATTCACGAGTTACTATTCATGAGTTACTATTCATGAGTACTATTCACGAAGCATGATGATGTTTTTTTGTGAAATTTTTATCTTTTAGTGTCGGAGTTACTATTCATGTATACGGCACTATTCACGTATACGGCACTATTCATAGAAAAATTAAATTTTCTTTTCTATGTCCAAGATTGTCTATTATGATTCCTATCTTTGATTGGATCTATATTTTGGTCTTCATTCTTGAATTTTACTCCATTCTGGTTATTTATGAAGTATTTTTGAACTTGGATTGTTTAAAGTACGAATCCTTAATATTTGTTCTTTTGTTTCACTGGATTTGTTTTCTTTAAAATATTTTTCATCATCCTCAGTCCTAAATGATTATATAACTGAATATCTTTGGCCCGTAGTGCAAAGATGAATTATTTTATAATGAATATCTTTGGCCCGTAGTGCAAAGATGAATGATTTTATGATGAATATCTTTGGCTCGTAGTACAAAGATGAACAGTTGTTTAGATGAACATGACCAACTGGAGAATATCTTTGGCCTGTAGTGCAAAGATGAATATTTGATTTATGATGTATATTGATTGATGTTACAGGGATAAAATATCGATGATGGACTTTTAAATTCATAGATGATAGTAGATTTCATTCTCTACTTAACTCTTCTAATGAATTGTTGTTTCCGCTGCAGTTGTTGATCTAAAACTTGTTGTCAATTGTATTCTATCAGATTTTCCCTGTTGAAGACTATGGATAATTTGTTGTACATTATCTTAGTCATAATATTCTATATTGGGCTAGTTGAGCTCACCCTTTTCCTTTTTGTTCCATTTTTCTTCTCAGGAGACGAGAATATAACGGGAACTAGTCGGGGTGTGGAGTAATGGTTCAAGACAGTTATTTTAGTAGTCCTCGCTATTTTGTAAAATAGTGTATCAATAATTGTAATGAGGACTTATTTGAGTGTGGATATTGTCTAGAAGACAATATTTGGATTTAAACTCACAGTTTATGTGTTGTCGTATTTTGCACGACAATTGTATTAATGAAGTTGTAGTTGTTTCTGTACCATGTATTTTGATGACTCAGAATGGGTTGGATGGAATGGACCTATTTTGGGGTCATCACAGAGACAACCCCAAGATATACAGTTGCAGTCCTGGAGACAATCTCGGGATCTTCAGTTTCAACCTCGGAGACAATCCTGAGGAATACAGTTCTAGTTCCGGAGATAACACCAGAGAAGTTTGCCATCTCGGAGACAACTCTGATATATTCAATTCCAGTCCCGAAGACAACCCCGAGAGTTTTAGACCTTACCTCGGAGACAACCCCGAGGCATGCAGTTACAGGTCCGGAGATAACCCCAGAAATTCTTGTTTCAAACCCACGCGATCAGCTTCAAAAGCCCTCCCCCGTACACCTAAAGTGGTCTTGCGGGAACTACTCGACTGATCCGGATCCATAATATCTGAACACAAGTCTCCAAATCACCTTAGAAAGGGTGTGGTAATTTCTAACCTTGAGCTTTTTAAATGCATTTTTATGACTACATGCATGTATGCACTACTTTAACATACGCTTACAGTAGAGTTAAAAATGCATGACTACCCAATGCCTAGGCTCATGAAATTTTGTTGCCAGAGTTTCCTTTGTAAATAGGACTATCCACATACATATAGGCATGACTAGGTGGTCATTCAGTAGCACACCTACCCACAGTCATAAACATCCTATATGCATGAACATGTCAAAGTCATAATCCATAAGGGTAGCCTAATTACCAGGATTACTTTGCTTTACCACTTTTGCTAATTTGTCCTCAAATAAGATAAGAAATAACAGGAAAAAGGTGCCAATTTGACTGTTTTAAAAGTCAAAATTTTTTACATCATTATGTTTAGCATGTTTTAATGCTAACATTTACTATGTTGAATATTTTTTATCAAGTAATATGAGCATGCATATTCACTACTATGTGTTTAGAAGAATTTCATGTGATAACTCATTTTCTAACAGTCAAAACTGGAAAAGAAGACATGCATACGTTACCAGGATAGTGTGAAACACTTGTACGGTGATAGATTTCACAGAAAATAGCATGAAATCAGCAAATCTAAATAAGAACTCTCAGATTCTCTATGTGGCGCAATGTGAAAGTGACTTATGAAAGGCAAGTAGCCTACAAGTACACCCACGATTGGCTGCAGGTGTACCTGCGTCTACCCTATGTGGGTCCCACCCCTTCAACTCAGTCCAATTTGAGTTGAAAAGGAGGTCTCACAAGTTGAACAAGTCAAATCAGGAAAAAAGATGCTACGCGATTGAGCGGAAAAGCCTAAAATCCTGGTGTTCAAAGACCAAACTGCGGGTCTACATGTCACTCATTGGTATTCACCCAAACACAGGGTTCACAACACCAATGATCTCAGTTGTTGTAAACTACACTCGGCAATACCTCACAAAGGTCTGATGTCGTCGGTTTGGAGACATAACTCCAAAGAACCTTCCCCCAGCGGGAACTTCATACATCATCAGCCGTTGAAATACATTTCAACGAAGGTCAAGCAACCTTAACATTCTTCAGCTATTGGCAAGTAAATCCAACGAAGCGTCGGAAACAGTCCGATGATTTTAGCCGTTGAAGTACATTTCAACGAAGGTCAAGCAACCTTGACATTCTTCAGCCGTTGGCAAGTAAATCCAATGAAGCATCGGAAACAGTCCGATGATTTCAGTCGTTGAAGTACATTTCAACGAAGGTCAGGCAACCTTGACATCATTTCAGCTGGAGGAAAATAAATCCAACGAAGCGTCGCAAATGTTCTGATGAATTGATCTGTTAAAGAACAGTTCAGTGAGGGTCAGGCCACCCTAACAACACAGACTATTGGCAGTAACTCCGACATGACACTGGAAAGACTTACCGATATAAACCAAGGAAATCCATACTCATCGGGGATGACCAATGATGGAATCTATTATATACAATCTTTATCACACAAAAGCTCATTCCTCCAGAGTCTCTTGCACATGAGATGAAACCTTGACATCATTTGAACCGGTGGAAAGTAAATTCAACAAAGCGTCAGAAATGTTTTGATGAATGGATCCGTTTAAGAATAGTTCAGTGAGGGTCAGGCCACACTGATAACACAGACTGTTGGCAGTAACTCCGATATGACACTAGAAAGACTTGCCGTTACAAACCAAGGAAAGCCATCCTCATCAGGGAGGACCGATGATGGAATCTGTTATACTCAATCTTCATCACACAAAAACTCATTCCCCCGGAGTCTCTTGCACATGAGATGAACATCTATGGTGGAAAGTCTGTACCAAGGATTAAGGACTTTGGTGATAACCCCAATGTCAACATCTTGGAAGTTCCTGAGAACTTTAGAATACACATCCAAGCAATTTTTCAGGGGCATCTGTGATAACTCCAGTCCCCAACAGAAGTCATGGGAACAAACAGTCATCACATCCTGTTGGAAAACGATCCAACAAACATTCATCGTACATTTACATCATGTTGCAGTACATTGCATTATGAATATCTTGTCACATTTCATGTGTCTAGTATTCTTTATCCTATCCATGCCATTTCATTGCATGAATATGATAAAGAGGGGCATCTGTAGACACTCAAAATTTTGCATTCTTATTACTAACCTTGCAGGAGGGCAAAATCATCTTCTAGAGATAACCCTAGAAGTCAATTCAGTTACAGTCCCAAAGACAACCCCGGGATCCTCAGTTTTCCATCTCGGAGATAACCCTGAGATATTCAGTTCCAGTCCTAGAGAGAACCCCGGGATCCTCAGTTTGCCATATCGGAGACAACCTTGAGATATTCAGTTACAGACCCGGAGATAACCCCAGGATCCTCAATTTTCCATCTTGGAGACAACCTCGAGATATTCAGTTCCAGTCCCAGAGACAACCCCGAGATCCTCAGTTTTCCATCTCGAAGACAACACCGAGATATTCAGTTACACTCCCGGAGATAACCCCGAGATCCTCAGTTTGCCATCTCGGAGACAACCTTGAGATATTCAGTTCCAGTCCCGGAGACAACCCCGGGATCCTCAGTTTGCCATCTCGGAGACAACCCTAAGATATTCAGTTACAGTCCCGGAGACAACCTTAGGATCCTTAATTTGCCATCTCGGAGATAACCCTGAGATATTCAGTTCCAGTCCCGGAGATAACCCCGGGATACTCAGTTTGCCATCTCGGAGACAACCCCGAGATATTCAGTTCCAGTCCCAGAGACAACCCCGGGATCCTCAGTTTGCCATCTCGAAGATAACCCCAAGATATTCAGTTATAGTCTCGGAGATAACCCCGGTATATATAGTTCCAACCTCAGAGATAACCTCGAGGAATGTAGTTGCAGTTCAAGAGATAACCTCAAAAAAGCTCATTTAAATCCCCAACAATCAGCTTCAAACTCGGTGATAGCCCCGAGGCACTTAGTCCTAAACCCGGTTGTGACGCCCCCAAAATAGGTATACATCACCCATCTTGAGTCGCCAGATACATGGTACAGAATTCAAATACAACTTAATAATACAAATGTCGTGTACAATACGACAAAATATAAACTATGAGTTTGAATACAAATATTGTCTACTAGAGAGTATACAAACTCAAAAGGAGTCCTCATTACAATTATTATCACACTATTTCACAGAATAGTGAGGACTACTAATGCAAATATCTAGGACCATCACTTTGTTCCCCGACTATTCCCAGCTACGTTCTCATTTCCTGAAAAGAACAGTAAAAGAAAGGGTGAGCTCAACTAGCCTAGTAAAAAATATTATGACTAAGATAATGCAGAATAATTTATCATTAGCCTTTACAGTGTTAAACTGATAAAATATAACAAACATCAAGTTTAACTGCAGCGGAATAAGCAATCCATTAAAAGAGTCAAGTAGAGAATAAAATCTACTATCTTTTATGATTTAAAAGGTTTTTCATCACTTTTATCGCTCGGACTCAGCTTAATAAATAATCCACATCATCGAATCACCCCTGCACTACGGCCAAGGATATTCTTTAGTATCACGACCGCAAATTATCCATGCACTACGGGCCAAAGATATTCGTGTATTCATTAATGGTCATGATCATGCCAACAACTGTCCATCAATGCACTACAGGCCAATGAGGACTTTTGTAAAATTAAGATCATGATTACACCGAATAATCCCTAGTCATAATCATACCAAGTCCATCTATGCACTACAGGCCAAAGATGACTTTCAACAAAATATAAACATGAGGATGATGACAATGATATAAGAATTCAATAAAACAAGTTCAAGAATTAATTTATCCAGAACCAATAACGTCCAAATATCAACATGATAATCTTTGCTTTGTAGAGTAAAATTCAAGAATGCTCGGAAGAATATTTCCATGAAAAGATCTTGGATGAAGCACAAATATCAAGGATAATCCACTAATTTCATGGAGTATAGAAGTCAAAGTTTTAACCAACCGAGTATAATATAGAATGGAATAACAAAAGAAATCACCATGCATGCGATAGACCGCAGATGCATAAAGTTATTCCAATGAATAATAAATAACGGAACCAGTCCAAATAAAAATGCATGCATGTGGATATTCCAATGAATAATAAAGAATGGAACCAGTCCCATGTAAAAACGTCATGCATGGATATTCCAAATGTAATAATAAAGACTAGAACCGTGTCCGGCGTAAAATGCACGTACGGTGATATTCCAACGAAATAATAAAAACCGGAATAATGTAAGAATTTCACCAAGTATAGGGTAGCTCACAGATATCTGAGTTATTCCAATGTAATAAATAATGGAATAATGAAGTTCTCTTCATGAATACAAAAGAAATAACACCCTTACATTAGTAGGAGATTGAATCTCGCAAAGTAGTGTAGTAATGTAATACTCTTCTTCTTTTCTCTTATTCTCTCTATACTTTCTCTCTCTATAGCTTGAATGAATTCGTGAAAATAATGAAGAACTAGGCCTCTATTTATAGAAGATTTCTAGCTTAGCGCTTGCAATGTGAAAAGGCAAGCGGCTTGACGAATCGTGTGATATGAAAAGAAAAGTGGTTTGGCGCGCTTTTGAATGTGAAACACCAAGTGGTTTGATACTGTAATATGAAACGACAATTGGTTCGGACGCTTTTAGTAATGTGAAACGACAATTGGTTCGACGCCTGTAATATGAAATGGCAAGTGGTTTGACGTCTGGTAAAGGTAATTACTATTGGCAAAAGAGACTCTTAGATGATGGCATATGGGCCCCCATAGAATAACCAAATTTACCACAACCGTCTCATAATAGACTCTTTATATACATCAAGGATTGAATAAATATTACCACATTTTTAATCAACACATATTTAATCTTTCAACAATTATTAATCATTAATATTATAACTTGTTGTCTCAATTATTGATTTAATAATATAACATATTATACAAATGATACTGTGACAATAATTGAATCAATAATATAAGAGATATGATGCAGCAATTACTATAGCAATAATTGAGTATAACTGAGTGACTTCTCACGTAAACATCAATAATCAATACTATGTGCTACTATGCAACCACGCCAGACATCTTTGTACTTTTACTACCGGTAGTTCAATGGTTTTAACGAGTAACACCTCCGTAGTTATTTTTATAAAAATATTTGTGTCGTTTTCTCAATCCGACAATAATTTCGTTAGGGATCCACCAATGATTGTCTTGCTGTCAGCTTCGATATTCCCCGACAAAAAGAATATTCCCCGACCAATCGAATATTATACAACAACTTGCATACTTTGCAAAATTTATAAATATTACCCACAACTATAACATTATATCAAATCCACACCATAATATTTAAAAAAATATTTCGAGAAATTTAAATCTTTATTCATAAAATTTGGGGTCTCACAATCTCCCCTCCTTATGAAATTTCGCCCTCGAAAATTACGTACGTACCTGGTATACCGAACAAGTGAGGATACCTTGACTTTACTTCAAATTCTAACTCTTGAGGTATAACCTTTGAGCGTCGAATATGATCCTTCTTATCCAAGATGTTAACATGTATCTCCTCATACGTTAAATCTTCTACTATCTCGTCCGGTTCTAAATTAATAATGTGGTTCGGGTCGTCCACATATTTACGTAACATCAATACGAGAAAAAAAACGTTTTGAACACACAACATACTTGGCAGTAAAACGAGTCTATAGGCCATAGTTCCTACTTCATCGAGAATTTCAAATGGGCCAATTAAATCGAGGGTTGAGATTTCATCTCCTCGTCGATTCTTGCTTTTAGAATAACGCCCTCTTGAACCTTCTTCTTCACATTCATCAGCTCTGAGTATGTAGCTTGAGCGGCTTCAACTTTATCAATTAAAGTCAATTCTAATCGTATATTCGTTATCTTCACGTGGGTTCGTATATTCGCACTTGTAACCGCATACGATCTTCTACTTAACACGTCAGCTACCACGTTCGGACTTTCACAATGATATTGCATGGTACGATCGTAATCTTCAACAGCTCGAGCCAACGTCTTTGGCGCATATTACATTCGTTTTAAGTAAAGAAATATTTGAGGGTTTTAGAAATGGGTTTTGTACTGGGGTCAATACAAAATTCGATTTCACGCTCTAGGGTAGGCTAAGAAGTCTTTAAGAATACGTCAGGAAATTTATTAAAAATAAAAATATCATTCAAAACTGTGACTCTCATCCAAGACTTGGATAGTACGTCACATTGATACCTATAAACTTGTCATTGTCATTCACAACGTCTCCTACGGAAAGTCTGGCTTCGGTGCATGTTGCCTCTTTTTTACGACTAACAAAAGAGCTCTAACTCATGCAAGAATACATGCGTCAACAAGTAATACAGAGCAAGTAAAGTATCGATCCCACAGAGAAAGTTGTTTAACTTACACTACTATTCATTAATTAAATCACTATATTTATATGTTCACACTAAAGATTAAACTTGGTTGATTCTCGAATTGCAAATAACAACTAAAATAATATAAACGATATAATAAATGATATTGGAATTAATGGGATTCTAACTTCATTTACTATTTCATTCAATCGCCACTATCATGCCTGACTTGTTCACATATCATACGAAAGTAGCCAAGAGCACTAAAAGAGTATTAGCCATTTTTCAATGCACTAAGACCTACTTACACAGCATCCACAGATGATAGACTCTATGTAATCATCAATATAACCAACATCACTATATGTCTATGTGAAATTGCAACTATATCGATTTTAAATTCAAGCTCTTATCTTAACTTATACGGTGAAACAAAGATATGTCTATCTGGTTCACGAAATACATAAGTAAATAAAATGACCCTATATACGTATACTATCATGACTACAGTCCATATTTGCATGTTCATTGTCAATTCCATACAAATACTGAAACGAATGGTGATCAAGCATTCATGTATTCAAAACAATCATGACAGACATCCCATATAATATGCAAAACAACTCAGCATTTAAGTATGCAACCAAACTACATAATAAAATTCGTTAGAATCCCATAATGGAGTTTAGTTCATGACTAAACCAAAAGCCATTATGGGATCAAAGTTAAACATGATCAATAAGCAACAATTGAAAGAAGAAAGATGAAACTATCAAACCCAATTGTTGAATACACATCAATATTCAATCCTCATAAGTTTTCAGCAAAAACTAATGTTAATAATCCGCTCTCGTAGAGAAAATCCCAAGAAGGAGTAGAAAATAGAGTTATCACCTCCTTCTGCGTTGGAATCCTCTCTCGAGAGTAAAAACCCTAATTACGATGTAAAGTTACGTGAAAACTACTAAAATTTCGAATGATACCCCTGACACTAGTCAGGAATCATTTTAAATCAATTACAACCTTTAAAATTCGAAAATAAAATAAAACACATCAGCAGCAATCAGACATCGCGCGCGGCCGCGCACTCTTCCAGCATGATAGTCTCGCGGCCACGAGACTTGCAGTAGGTTCATATGTTCGGCTGCTTCTCGCAGCGAAATACAAGCTCCATAAGCTTATCTCTCGCTCATGGTAGTAAGACTTGGTAGCATCCAAGATCCAAGATCCGGTCATGATCGCGGTAGCGCATTCTTAAAATTTGCTTTTGCCGCTGACTTGAAATCTGCAGTCCCGGTTTCGCTTTTCCCTCTCACCGCTTGCTTGCTCCATTATGCTCTATTTCCTTGCACCAATTCACCTTCATGCCATGACTATCCCATCCTTTTGCCTCGCTTCAAGCGTCCATTTGCCTTATGCTCCAAATCACCACCAAAACAGGCCGATTCCTTCACTTATTCACCAAAAGGAGTTTTAAGAACGTGCAATGCAAATTATCATGAAATGCAGCTAAACTAGACTAAAATGTACTTGAGATGGGCATAGTTCGCATGAATTGGTACTCCATAAGTAGGTAAAAATCCTACTTATCAAATACCCCAAACTTGAACCATTGCTTGCCCTCAAGCAATGCATACCACTCTTGAATGAAAGATGCAACTACATTATTATGCACTTAATTCTCACATTGTCTCAACCATTATAGGCATTCAGTCCAATTTGCCTCAGCGAAGTTTTTCTAGATTTGAGAATACAAATTCAATCCAAACTGCAGGCATAATGTCATATACGCAAATAATTCACCAATGCTATACAGATGATGTGTGTGTGTGTTGTGTTCGCCCAGTACTTGATTTAGGTGTAGAATGTTCATGCTATCTTGCTCAAACCAGAAAACTTATAGCATAAATCAAAACTTATGTTTATATATGTGACTTGAACTATTCCACATCTTAAAATAAACTAAGGTTCAACAATGAGTTTATCTGCTTTATTCTACTCACGAGGGCGAATTTCTCTCTATCTCGCGGTGTTTATTGCTATATATATTTTTTTATTTTATTTTTTTTCTACATGACTGTGCAATGTCTTACTCCATTAGGCACACTGCTACCCCTTAGCGAGCTTTCGACCAACGACTCCCAGACCATGAAAGACCTTAGGGCACTAGGTGTAGAGATAATCCCCTCGGGCGTACTTACTCAAGTAGCCAGGGCCCCGAAATAAGACTAGCCATGCTATTTCTACTTTTCTTTTCTTTCTTTCTTTTTTTTTATATACACAGATACCCATGTTTTCCCAAAGTTTAAAAATCGATGTTTTATACAGTCTCCAAGCCACTTTTTCACATATTTCTCTTTTTAACACTACATTTTTCCATTGAGCAAAACACACATGTTTCATATACCTACAAGTGCTTGTGAACCCATTTGTGTAAACCGAGAGCATGTATACAGCATTATAATTTCGTTGTATAAAACGTTATAACTCAGCTCATGTTATCCAAAATATTCAGAATTCATTTAAAACTTAACTCTCATCATTGGCTAGACAAATTATTTTTCTAAACGGCAAGAACTGTGAGGTAAGCAACATGCAACTATGTGCTAAAATGTAAAACTAAACATGCAAAACTATATGAATTATGTAAACTAATCATTCAAAACTAATAATAATAATAAAAAACCAACTACTACCTAATACCCCCAAACTTAAAATATTCAATGTCCCAATTGAATGAAGTTAAAAGGTATGAAAACTCCCTTAAGTATCGGTGGTGCCACCCTCCTCGGGTGGTGAGTCCGATGTGGATATGGTGCTGCGGTTCCAAACTGAGGCCATTCTTGTGTTGTTCCTTGTTGCACAAACGCTTCGGTTAGAGCCCTTGTGAGTTCCGTCGCAAATGTGCCCAAATTGTCGTACATGGCATCGACCTTACGCTCTAACCTTCGGAGCTGTCGATCGCCATAGGTGGCACGCGCGTGCTTGGACGGGACCCGCCTCGTCTGTTTGCAGGGGTTGTTATTGTTCTGGAGGAATTGGATGAATGATGAATCCTAGTCCTCGTGGATGCGGTACACCACCTGTCCATTCCTTGAGATTCACAATAGTAGCACGATTGATTACATGGTGTGAGTACTGAAGCGGCTCATTGTGCCATTGGATTCTTTATTAAGTACAGAGCATGGCTATTACCGACGTATGCAGAATAGTCCCATTTCTATTTCCACCCATATAATTCATCATGTTTCTGTGGATTAACAAGCCGATATCGATGTACTTCCCTTTGATGATTCCCCACAAAATATTCGCCCGCTCGGTAGGGATGGCATTATATTGAGCTGACGAAATGAGCTTGGCACAAATAAACAGGTTTTAGGCCTGGGCATACCGATTCAATGCGGACGACGGAAACGATTTTGGTTCCGTTGTTCTTATTTTATACTTTTATTTGGTGCCCGAGATACACAAATCAGTAAGCACAACTGTGAGATCCGTCTCCAAGTACTCGCCTTCTAACCAATTGTCAGACCCGGTAGGAGGTGCATCATATATGTTGAACACTTCTCTGATCGCGGAAAGGCGATAATTCACCTGTTCTGCTCGAACAATAGTAATGCTTCTTGTTAGCAACTCCGTGGCATTAGCATAAAATTCTCAAACTATCCCCACCGGAATGGGCATAGGAGATGCCGTTAAACCAACCCAATCTCGTTCTCGTATCATCTGCCAAAGTTGGCCATCCTATTTTGCCGGTTGGAATCCCCGTTCCTTCACAAGTGATTTGGCCATACTCCGATAATAATCTTGTTGTGCTTCCAAACTGACAAATCTGCTCTCGTCCAAGACCTCCTCTTCCTGGTGATCGGACAAAAATTCGGATGAAGAGGATAGTGAGATTGCACGTGCTCGTTTTGGACCCATATGGGGATGCTAAAGACAATGGGAAGGACTTATTGATGAAGCTCCTCAGATCTAGGGTTTCACACCCCACAAAGAACCCTAATTATGCCAGGAACATGATGGTTGGGTATGAACTGGGAGAGAAGTTACTTAGCCGTCTGAATATGGGAAATATAATAAGATTGGTCTTTTATAGAGGAGATAAACCCAACTCAGAACGCAACTCGGATTTTGTGACTTAAAAATTTTTCCACGTCTACGATACCGCGCGGCTTGACTTGTTGCCTCTTTTTTACGACTAACAAAAGAGCTCTAACTCATGCAAGTATACATGCGTCAACAAGTAATACAGAGCAAGTAAAGTATCGATCCCACAGAGAAATTTGTTTAACTTACACTACTATTCATTAATTAAATCACTATTTTTATATACTCACACTAAAGATTAAACTTGGTTGATTCTCGAATTGCAAATAACAACTAAAATAATATAAACGATATAATAAATGATATTGGAATTAATGGGATTCTAACTTCATTTACTATTTCATTCAATCGCCACTATCATGCCTGACTTGTTCACATATCATACGAAAGTAGCCAAGAGCACTAAAAGAGTATTAGCCATTTTTCAATGCACTAAGACCTACTTTACAAAGATCCACAAGATGATAGACTCTATGTAATCATCAATATAACCAACATCACTATATGTCTATGTGAAATTGCAACTATATCAATTTTAAATTCAAGCTCTTATCTTAACTTATACTATGAAACAAAGATATGTCTATCTGGTTCATGAAATACATAAGTCGTATAACACAAACCCTATACGTATATTATCATGATTACAGTCCATATTTGCATGTTCATTGTCAATTCCATACAAATACTGAAACGAATGGTGATCAAGCATTCATGTATGCAAAACAATCATGACAGACATCCCATATAATATGCAAAACAACTCAGCATTTAAGTATGCAACCAAACTACATAATAAAATCCGTTAGAATCCCATAATGGAGTTTAGTTCATGACTGAACCAAAAGCCATTATGGGATCAAAGTTAAACATGATCAATAAGCAACAATTGAAAGAAGAAAGATGAAACTATCAAACCCAATTGTTGAATACATATCAATATTCAATCCTCATAAGATTCTAGCAAAAACTAACGTTAATAATCCGCTCTCGTAGAGAAAATCCCAAGAAGGAGTAGAAAATAGAGTTATCGCCTCCTTCTGCGTTGGAATCCTCTCTCGAGAGTAAAAACCCTAATTACGATGTAAAGTTACTTGAAAACTACTAAAATGTCGAATGATACCCCTGACACCAGTCAGGAATTGTTTTAAATCAATTACAACCTTTAAAATTCGAAAATAAAATAAAACACATCAAGAAGAATCGACATCGCCAGCATGCGGCCGCTTCTTCCGAAGATGATAGTCTCGCATGGTCTAGCGAGACTTGAAGTAGGTTCATATGTTCGTTTATTCGCTACAAGGCAGCACCATATAGTTGTTATGCATCTCGCGCTACCATGAGACTTGTAGTAACATCCAAGATCTGGTCAGGTGATCGCGGTGCAAGCCGTTTTTAGGTCTTTTTGCCAGCGCCAGACTTAAATCAGAGGTCCCGGTTTACTTTTCCTCTTCGCCGCCGCTGCTTCGTTATTCTCTATTTCCTTGCACCAATGCACCTTCATGCCATGCATATCCCATCATTTTGCCTCGCTTCAAGCATCCATTTGCCTTATGCTCCAAATCACCACCAAAATAGGCTGATTCCTGCACTTATTCACCAAAAGGAGTTTTAAGAACGTGCAATGCAAATTAACATGAAATGCAGCTAAACTAGACTAAAATGTACTTGAGATGGGCATAGTTCGCATGAATTGGTACTCCATAAGTAGGTAAAAATCCTACTTATCAGTGCATTCCACACAAGGAAGTCAACAACGAAAGGATCAGGGCTCTTTACTTATGGCTTGATATGACAATGATTGACTTTAGTGGTTTGGTTGCTTGAATTCGCATAACAGGTTGGTTAGGAATATGAAAGTTAACAACCTTACGAAAAGCATGATGAGTAGTTAACCAATCGATTCCTAAAATCGCATCAAAAGCAAGTATTTTCAAAGAGATAAGATTGACAGGTAACGTGAAAGTGTCAATTTGAATTAAACAAGATTTATAAATAGTGGATGTAACAAAGGTTTCTAATATCGAAGTTTCAACCAATAAGTCAAAGTCTAATTTCTCTAAAGTCAAATTTAAACGTTGAGCGCAAGCAAGAGAGATAAAATAATGGGTAGAACCGGTATCTAATAAGGCATAGACTCGCAAGAATTTATAATTAACTAACCCGTGACAATTTTATTCAGGTTCCTTGTCACGAAAAAAAACACTCTCTCTTAAAATATCGGCTTTTACTTTTCTGGGACGGCCTTTGGTGCCTCCATCCTAGCTGAACTTGTCTTCGGTGAACGACAAAATCGGGCTAAGTGACCTTCTCTTCCATAATTATAATATGCTTTGGACTGACATCGCTAGCTTTGATCGATGTGTCCTCTCCTCCGCATTTGAAGCATATGATAGGTGGTCGTTCTCCTTCTTTAACAACGGGTGCTGGTGTTGACGTCTTTCCATCATTGTTGAATCTCCTCTTCTTGAAATGTCCATTCTTATTGTTTTGACCATGATTACCACCAAAGTGGTTACCATTTCTGGCATGTTGATTCCCTCCATGCTTATTGTCACCGCTTTGATGATCAAGTATCACCGATATTATCATTTTCACGGTACCGCTTCTTTTGGTTAAGCGTTGACTCGTTATCGCGCTCCACTAATCGAGCCCTATTTACAACATCTGAATACAAACACAGTTTATGAGAAATAAGATATTGACGTATCTCCGGCTTCAAACCTCTTAAAAACATCTGCGTCATTCTCTCTTCATTATCAACCAAGTGGGACGCAAATCGGGATAACTCGGCAAACTTGGCTTCGTACTGCGACACGGTCATGTTGTTTTGATCAAACTTGATAAATTCCACCTCCTTCATGTGACGAATGCTTTCGGGAAAGTACTTGTCATTGAATAGCTCTTGGAATTTCTCCCAAAACATCTTGAGTGCGTCAGGCTGGGTACGTTTTACAGATTCCCACCAGTGATCTGCCTCTTCACGCAACATAAAGGTAGCAAAGGGAACCTTTTACTCCTCGGAGCATCCCAAGACATCAAATATCTTGGTGATCTGCTTTAACCACGTCTCCGCCTTAAGTGGTTCTTGCTTTCCCAAAAACTCCGGTGGTCCCAGATACTTGAATTGCTTAGCGGTGACCAACCATGGGTTGCAATTGTTTCCTCCTGCATTATGAACAGGAGCCGCCTTCGCCTAATGTTACATGAATTCTAAAAATCTCCTAAACGTACCATCGTTCGTCAATTGATCAGTGTTGTTGTTTACAGGAGGATTATCGTCATCCTATTGCACATTGTCCTGATTATTGATCTGTGGAGAATCAACGGTCTCCTGTGCTCCATTGCTATTCTCAACATTCTCGGATGTCATTTTCAGATACTACCACAAAACAAAGGTTAATTGACATGTAACATATTATCCCTATATTCTGACCGACCAATTAAATACCACATAAACTTAGGTAGGTCATACTAGCGAAGGAATTCCTCGTCTCTCCCCTCCTAGTACTATTCTCACATCCTAGCCAGGGATCATATCCCTAAGCTTTGATACCAACTGTGACGCCCCCAAAATAGGTATACATCACCCATCTTGAGTCGACAGATACATGGTACAGAATTCAAATACAACTTAATAATACAACTATCGTATACAATACGACAAAACATAAACTGTGAGTTTGAATACAAATATTATCTACTAGAGAGTATACAAACTCAAAAGAAGTCCTCATTACAATTATTATCACACTATTTCACAGAATAGTGAGGACTACTAATGCACCATCTAGGACCATCACTCTGTTCCCCGACTAGTCCCAGCTCCATTCTCATTTCTTGAAGAGAACAGTAAAAGAAAGGGTGAGCTCAACTAGCCTAGTAAGAAATATTATGACTAAGATAATGCGTAATAATTTATCATTAGCCTTCAACAAAGGTTAAACCGATAAAATATAACAAACATCAAGTTTAATCACAATGAATAATAAGCAATCCATTAAAAGAGTCAAGTAGAGAATAAAATCTACTATCTTTTATGATTTAAAAGGTTTTTCATCACTTTTATCGGCGGGACTCACCAATAAATAATCCACATCATCGAATCACCTCCTCGCTACTACTACCAAGGATATTCTTTAGTATCACGATCAAGCAAATTATCCATGCACTACGGGCCAAAGATATTCGTGTATTCATTAATGGTCATGATCATGCCAACAACTGTCCATCAATGCACTACAGGCCAATGAGGACTTTTGTAAAATTAAGATCATGATTACACCGAATAATCCCTAGTCATAATCATACCAAGTCCATCTATGCACTACAGGCCAAAGATGACTTTCAACAAAATATAAACATGAGGATGATGACAATGATATAAGAATTCAATAAAACAAGTTCAAGAATTAATTTATCCAGGAACCAATAACGTCCAAACTGTCAACATGATACTGCTTTATAGAGTAAAATTCAAGAATGCTCAGAAGAATATTTCCATGAAAAGATACTGGATGAAGCACAAATATCAAGGATAATCCACTAATTTCATGGAGTATAGAAGTCAAAGTTTTAACCAACTGAGTATAATATAGAATGGAATAACAAAAGAAATCACCATGCATGATAGACCACATGCAGAAAAGTTATTCTAACGAATAATAAATAACGGAACCAGTCCAAATAAGAAATGCATGCAGACAGGATATTCCAACAGAATAATAAAGAATGGAACCGGTCCCACAGAAAATGTACGTATACAGATATTCCAATGTAATAATAAAGACTAGAACCGGTGTCAGGGCGTGAAACGCATGCATGTGATACTCCAACAGAATAATAAAGACTGGAATAACGAAAGAATTTCACCAAGTATAGGGTAGCCCGCGTATACAAGTTATTCCAACAGAATAAATAATGGAATAACAGAAGTTCTCTTCATGAATACAAAAGAAATAACACCCCTTACATTAGTAGGATATTGAATACTGCAGTAGTGTAGTAACAGAATACTCTTCTTCTTTCTCTCTTATTCTCTCTATACTTTCTCTTTCTATAGCTTGAATGAATTCGTGAAAAATAATGAAGAACTAGGCCTCTATTTATAGAATATTTTTAGCTTTGCGCTTGCAATGTGAAAAGGCAAGCGGCTTGACGACTGGTGATGTGAAAAGAAAAGTGCTTTGACGCCTGTAATGTGAAACACCAAGTGGTTTGACGCCTGTAATGTGAAACACCAAGTGGTTTGATGCCTGTAATGTGAAACGACAATTGGTTCGACGCCTGTAATGTGAAACGACAATTGGTTCGACGCCTGTAATATGAAACGGCAAGTGGTTTGACGTCTGATAAAGGTAATTACTATTGGCGAAAGAGACTCTTAGATGATGGCATATGTGCCCCCATAGAATAACCAAATTTACAACAACTGTCTCATAATAGACTCTTTATATACATCAAGGATTGAATAAATATTATCACAAATCATTTTATTTTTAATCAACACATATTTAATCTTTCAACAATTATTAATCATTAATATTATAACTTGTCGTCTCAATTATTGATTTAATAATATAACATATTATACGAGATGATATCGTGACAATAATTGAATCAATAATATAAGAGATATGATGCAACAATTCATCAGAGTAATAATTGAGTATAACCGATTGACTTCTCACGTAAGCATCAATAATCAATACTTGTGTGCTACTATGCAACCACGCCAGACATCAGTATTTTTTTACTACCGGGTAGTTCAATGCTTTTAACGATAACACCTCCGGCCAAGTATTTTTATAAAATATTTTCTCATTTTCTCAATCCAAAATAATTCCGCTGTGGGGTCCACTAATGATTATACCGTCGTACGGATATTCCCCGACAAAAAGAATATTCCCCGACCAATCGAAAATTATACAACAACTTGCATACTTTGTAAAATTTATAAATATTACCCACAACTATAACATTATATCAAATCCACACCATAATATTTAAAAAAAATATTTCAAAAAATTTAAATCTTTATTCATAAAATTTGGGGTCTCACATCGGTGATAACCCCGGGAGGTCAGGCACACCTCAGAGACAACCCTGAGGACATTCAGTACTCACAACAGCCCAATCTCAGAGATAACCCTGAGCAACGATTGCTAAATTAGCCCAAAACCGAAGATAACCCCGGTGAGGGGCAACATCATCATTTCGCCACCTCGATCCCATATTCACATCGTCTCAACAACATTTTAACCCATATGCTACACAGAAGTGTCCTACAAGAACCATAGCTCCAATCCCGAGTGATTACTGCACAAGATAGCACACCGGATAAAATTTGAAGACTTGAAGATTTGGGCATGGACCCATCTTCCTGGCTTCGTACAACCTCTTATCCCATGTCATTGTGTAGCTCTGGATGATAGAATTCCAGAAAGGTATTATACGCCTCAATCGGATGCCCAGATTAAAAGTTATGAAGGTTCGAGCGGACAACACGTTGTACGAGTGCACGTACTTCGAGATGGTGGGCCCACGGAGCCCAGGGCACCCCGGGCAGCTGCAGGTACATATGCGGCTGTCACAGGTACACCTGCGGCTCCCCCCCTCTATAAATGGAGGGCTTGGGGTGGCCATTTTGGAAGAAAAAAGGCTAGAAAGTCCTGTCCATTTTGCTCTGTACACACTATAAACTGAGTGCTTTCTCATTTCAAACACTTGTGAGCTTATATTTTGCTACATTTTACCTGTGAAAACTGAGTGTTCATTCATTTAAAGCTATTTGATGTCTTATTTGGCAGCCCACTGTAAGCCTTCTCACATTCCTTAAAGCTTTTCTCCACTTTTGCTCACACACAGTTATTCACGTTGAGAGTCGTGTTGTGTGTGTAAGTCCGGACCATCGGTCTGTGGCTTTTATTGCTTATATATATATATATATATATATCCTCAAATTTGAATTAACGATTGAGCCTGGATCGATATATATCCGGTGCGTTTATTGCTTATATATATATATATATATATATATATATATATATATTTACATTTCTATCGTGCCTAGAGTTTACTTGTGGCCATTTATCGCTTTTATATATATATATATATATATATATATATATATATATATATATATATATATATATATTTTTACAATTAGTCCCTACTGGAGTTTACTTACATGCTGAGCGGTTGATAGATCGCCCATATATATATATATATATATATATATATATATATATATATATATATATACATATATATTTATAGCTTTTATATATATAACTGTTTACAACTTTCTTACATATTGCATCATCATGTGAGCCTAGGAATCATGTGATCACAAATTCAGTTCCTGAATCTAGATTCGGTTCCCGTGATGAACATTTTCTGCTATAACCATCTTGTAAATTATTCACGGTGTTTGAATTTCCTTAGACGGCTCTCATGCCCATAAGGAGTTCGGCACTGCTATATATCTTATTTTTTTCTCAAAGATGATTCGCATCTCGAAAATAAAAGCAATCAAGCCAAACACATAATAAAATGGAAGTATCAAATGCCTCAATTACTATTGAGCATAAGAGTTTGAAAAACCTCTTTTACAAAACATCACTGCTATATCTTGTTAGAATTGAACTTTTATACAAAATTCAAACTATTTGTATATAGGTGCAAACGAGGCATAACACTACTTCCAGACAATTACACATAGACCTACACACACAGTCAGATAAAATGTTTAAAATGAAAAGTAGTGATCACCGTGTTACCACGGATGTCGGGGGGTGCCTAACACCTTCCCCTCGCATAACCAAGCCACAAGACCCTAACGAATCTCGGTTTCATAGGCCAATTATGCAGTGTCACATCACTTGGTCTATGTGCAAAACTTTTCTCGGTTGAGTTGGTGCAACTATTTAAAAATACCAACTGGCGACTCTTACAGTCCAATCGTTGACATATATATGTCGGACCTTTTCACAACTTATTTTTTCAAACAAATCTCACCTAACATGAGAACACCAAAAGACAAGAACAAAAAAGGGACAAATAAAAATCTCGATATTAACACCACCCTTCCTTCCCTTAACCCAAAATGTGCCCAGTTTAGATATCTCAGTCAAAATCTGATCATAGTTAGGGTTTCTATCACGTAGCTGAGTATACTGGCATGTGGCAAGGGCACTCAGACTGTAGTACTCGTTGATGGCCTCTAGACTAAATGGAACCTGTTTACCTCGCACAAATGCCCTGTATGGCGCCCTATCCTCAGCATTTGCATAAAACTCCATCACCACATTCATAATTGATGGGTCAGGATCATCAGTGAGCATCTCCCAGCCTTGCTCGTGTATTTGTATGCGCATCTGTCCATTAAAAGATTCTGGTGCCAAACCCCGCTCAGGAGTTAGTGCTATGGGCACTAAATAATCATACTTGTCGGCGACGTTGGCACTAACAAATTTCCTTCTGTTAAAGGCACATGTGGGTGGTGAAGAACCTGAACCTTCGCCCCTTTATCGCTTCGATGGTGTCTTAGGTGCCATTTTTCTCAAATGCAGTCACAGTATCCCCAAAACTTAGCTTTGGTGATATCACAAACACTTAGTGTGCACAACTCAGAATACTCCTAATTTAATCAACTGGAATTCAAAATTGTGATGAATACTAAAAATAGTAGCTTACCCACTGATTTCCCCTTCTGTTGATTATGTAAATGCAGTGATTGATTGCCTAAATTCAGATTCTCCCCCTTCTTTCTCTCTACAGACCCGAACTATGGTCAAACCCTAAGTTTTGGTGTAGAAATTTAGAGAATTTAATGGAGAATGGTGTGGAATTGAAGAAATTAGGGATTAGGTTTATATAGGGAGAAAGTAGTATACTAATTCGTGTGGTAATGGAAGGGAATGAGGGAGTTCGTAGGGATTTCAAGGGTAAGAGAGTGGGTTATTTTGGTTATGTAGATGAAATCATATACTATAGGCTTAAAAAATATTTAACTTCCCGTACCCCCCACCGGGGCGGGGGGTATTTGAACTATATAGGCCCGTCGGGGCGGGTATGGACAGACAATGCCCCCCCCCCCCGGTTGGGGCGGGGGTGCAGGCTTGGAATGGGCCCGCCGGGGTGGGGGTCTATTCTGTAGATGACTTTGACTTTTTAATTTCTTCACCTCGTACGTATGTCCAATAACATCCTAAACACCTGAAATCCATTAGAACACTAAATATGAGATAACATCATGAAGATTGAGCAAGCATTATAAAAATTACTGAAAATCATGAACTAACTAACTAGCTATTGTACCGAAATAAACTAAGTGATACTAGGATTATGAATTAAACTACAAATTGAATAACATAGCATAAAAATACTATAAATGGAAAGAAAATTGGGTTGCCTCCCAATGAGCGCCTGTTTTTGAGTCTTTCAGTCTGACTACTCCCTGTGTTATTCTAGATCAGTGGGGATATCCGTGACATGCTATTTTTTTATAGCACATAAACAACATCGTTGTATTGCATGCCCATTCAACTGCATGTTTGAGATTGAAGTTAACTTATTATCCTCAATCAGTGCCTTAAGACCACCAACCTCTCTGCAATCCTCGAGTTTGACACGTGTAGATTCCTCGAGCAACTCATTCTCATCCTTGTCAGTCGGGATTGGGATTTCCTTAAACACTTTCACCTTCACTACCTGATCAAATAATGATTAATTCTCTGTTAGGCACGTCAATCAGTGTTCGTCTAGTCGCAAGGAATGGTCTTCCCAATATGATAGGGATGTTCTTATCTTCTTCAAAATCTAACACCATAAAAGTCAGCTGAAAAGATCAAAGTGTCCACTTTTACCAACACATCTTCTATTATACCTAATGGATACATTAATGATCTATCTGCAAGCTGTAGACTGATATTTTTCAGCTTTGCATCCTTTAACCCCAGCTTTTTGTATATGGATAGTGGCATGAGGTTTATACTTGCACCTAGATCACAAAGGGCTCTTCCCACATCCTGATTACCAATAACACACGGAATTGTGAAGCTCCCCCCATCTTCCAATTTAGGAGGGAGCTTTTTCTACAGAATTGCACTGCATTCTTCTGTCAATGCCACTGTTTCGAATTCCTTGAGTTTGCGTTTCTTCAAAAGTATCTCTTTCATGAATTTGACATAAAGTCATCTACTCAAGTGCTTCGGCGAATGGAATGCTGATGTGTAATTGTTTGAATATATCTATAAACCTTGAAAATCGATCCTTTAGCTTTTGACTTTCCAGCCTTTGGGGAAAAGGTACCGATGGTAAAATTATTCTCTGGTTATCTTCCTTCGACTTTTCCATGACTTTTTCCTCAGTTTTCCTTGCCGAATCATTCTCTTCGTTTTCACAAACCTCCTCTTTACTTGTTTTCCTATCTAAGTTAGAACCCAATTCCTTACTACTCCTAAGTGTAATGGCATTACACGGCTCATGATTTCCTCTAGGGTTCTTTTCAGTATCACTAGGCAACGTCCCTTGCGGCCTGTTCTTCAAAGCCAACACAAGTTATCCCATCTGATTCTCTAAATTCTTTATTGTTGATGTTTGCATTTTCATGGCCGCCTCATTGTCTGCTATATACTTCAACAGTAGCTCTTCCAATTCTGACTCTTGCTCATGCTGTGGAGCTGCCTGTTGATTCTAATTTTGAAATCCAGGGGGATAAGATGGTTGTGGAACTTGCTGATTTTGATTGTTAATCCACAAAATATTTGGATGATTCCTATTCCTCGGGTTGTAGGCATTCTGATACTGATTCTGCGGAATACTATTATAGCTGCCTACGAATTGAATCACTGCTGGATTAATGGCACGTTGCTCAGTAGGATGTTCCCCAACACACAACTCACAAACAATTGCTACCTGTTGAGCTTGTGCACCTGTCAGAGCATCCATCTTCTTAGACAAAGTTGAAATTTATGCCGCTAACACTATTACCCCATCTTCCTTTAACACCCCGACTACCTTTGGTTGTGTCATTCTCGCTGTGGGCCACTGGTAATTGTTAGCCGCCATCGTCTATATTAGATCGTATACCTCCTCATAACTCTTAGCCATGAATGCCCCACCCGAAGCTGCATCAATAATGGTCTTGAGATTACCACTCAACCCATTGTAAAACGTGTTCATTTGCAGCCATTTAGGTAGTCCATGATGTGGGCACTTCCTGAGTAATTCCTTGTACCTTTTACATGCCTCATACAATGATTCCCCATTCAGCTGCTCAAACATTGTAATCTTGTTTCTCATCTTCATAGTTTTTGATGGTGGGAAAAACTTGGCCAAGAATTTTTGAGCAAGGTCGTCCCATGTAGTAATTGAAAGTACTATGCACACAAGCCAATTATGTTTGATGATAAAGTATATACTTTGTAATTCCTTGTACCTTTTCCATGCCTCATACAATGTTTAAATTAAGATGTCGTAGTAACGGTTGCAAGACCATGGGACTAGAATATTTATGTTATCACAATATAAATGATTCTACTTTTTCGTTGTGTGAGATTTTGAATTATTATTAAGGATAACACGTGACGAAACAAATTCGAGATATGAGTATCTGAATTTGGGGGCGTCACATAACCCCCAGAGACAACCCCGAGAAATCATCAAACTAGACCCACGAAAATAACCCTGGGAAATCATCAAACCAAACCCCGAAGACAGCCCTCAGAAAATATCAAATCAACCTTAGAGACAACCTTAAGGACAAACAGAAGTCAACATTAGTTAAACCCAGAGATAACCCTGAGGGAAGACATCTACAGCTGTGTCAAGCCCAAAAACTAACCCGGAAGGGAAAAAGGGTAATTTTTCCAACTCAACATCAAAATTGATCAAACTACTGTGAATAATGTTATATAGAACCATCACAACAATCCTAAGTGAAAATTGTGCCAGACAGCTCAACGGACTGACTGCAAAGACTTGAAGATTTGGTTATAGAACCATCTTCTCGGATTCAGAAAAGGTTAAGCCTCATGTCATTGCGCAGCTCTCAGAAAGAGCTTTCCGGAAAGGTATGGCACGCCTCCATTGGATTCTTGGATTGCAAGTTATGAAGGTTCAAGTAAATTTTGCATTGGTCAAAGTGCACGTACTTCGAGACAGTGGGGCCCACTAGGCCCAGCCACAGCTCTACCTGTAGCTGCCATAGGTAGACTCGCGTCTAATCGGGTCTATAAATACCTCCTCCCCCCCATCTCATTTATATATAGAAAGAGAGAGAGAAAGGATCGGGGAGAGAGAAATTTGGTCATTTGAGAGCGAAAGATAGCTTTTCTTCCATTCAATCTTTGTAAATCTCTTATACGAACACTCTTATACATATATATAGCAACATATCAAGTTTTAACCGGTGGAAATCGAGTTTATAGGCGCTTAAAGCCCTTTGATAGCCATTCTCATGCTTAATTGTAATATCCCTTCAAATCTGCTTCTTTTTCTTACTTTACTATATATATATATATAAGTACTATATATATACAGATCTGCCTCTGTGTGGCACAGATCTAGTTTTTTAACCGTTTATTTCTTGTAAATAGTCAATATTTAAGCTTTGTTAACTAGGTATGTACTAGATCTAGCCAGATCTAGCTTTTAATCAGTTCAAAAGTTGTAAAACTCGAACCTGAAAGCTAGAATGGCTAAGATCTGTATAGATATAGTTTTCTTTCTAGTTTTTGTAAGTATTTAGGAACCACGCGGTCCTAAATTTGTATCTAGAGGACGCTGGAAGCTTTGGCTACGAGCATGGAAGGATTTAACTGATGAATTCTTTATTTTGCGACGTCTAGAAATAAATATGTGTTTTATTGCGTTATATTCATGGTGCAGGCCATTTATGTGATATTATGTGAGCCTAGGAGCTACATGATATACGATCCCACTAATGGATCTAGATCTGGTTCCCATGATGGACACTTTTTAGTTGTACAGCTAGCTTGCCAATTTTTGTACTTGTAAATCTAGGGCCAGTTATACAGGTTTAAGGCCCTGAAATAGTGAAAACTATGGTTGTGATGTTCGGGCTTACTTCGATGGCTTTCATGTCCATAAGAAGTCCGACACACACACACACATACACACACATATATATATATATATATATATATATATATATATATAATATTATACTATCAAAGATGCTTCGCATCTTGAATAAATTCAAATCAAGCCGAATACAGAATAAAATGGAAGTATCAAAGGCCTCAATTCCTATTTGAGTATAAGGGTTTCAAAACTTGTTTTCAAAACATCACTTTTATATTCTTTGCTTAAAATTAAATTTTTCGATAAGTCAAACCCTTTGTATATAGATGCAAAAAAGGCATAACACTACTTTCAAATAAAGCACTTTGATCACATGTATCTGCATCTCACACACACGCACACACTTCACATGCTTAGGGAATGAAAAGACGCGGTAACTGTGTTTCACGAAAGTCGGGGGGTGCCTAACACCTTCCCCTTGCTTAAGCAAGCCCCCAAACTCTATGAATTTTGGTTTCCAAGACCAATTAAACAGAGTCACATATTGGGCCATATTTTCAAAATTCGGTTGAGTTGGTACAACCATTTAACTAATACCAACTGGCGGCTCTGTCTAATTCGGCCCAATCAATAAAATCAAACTTTCTAAATCGTCGACATTGTATGTCGGTCTCTTCCTAAAATCTCACCCTTTAAAGTAAGATAAATAAAATCACATAGAAAACATAAAGGGTAAGAACCAAAAACTTAGGAATGGAAGATGATTTTTCCCGGCGTCGACAATCCCAGCTCCCTTTGAAATCCATAACGCAAGATCTTAACATATCTTCAAGCGTTTGAATGGTTCTTTCACTTTGTCCATCCGTCTGTTGATGATACTCCGTACTCAACCTTAGTTGTGTTCCCATCTGTTTTTGCAAACTCCTCCAGAAATTCAATGTGAATCGTAGATCACGATCTGACACAATTGAAACTGGCACTCCATGTCTTAAAACAATCTCATTTGACATAAAGTTTAGCTAACTGCTCCAAGTTAAACCTAACTCTTATCGGCAAAAAGTGAGCCGACTTCGTCAAACGATCCACTATTACCCAAATAGCGCCGTATCCTTTCGGTATAGTTGCAAGTCCCACCACAAAGTTCATCGTGATGCTTCCATTTTCATTACGGAATTTCCAATGACTACAATAAGCCACTGGGTCGTTAATGTTCGGCCTTAACTTTTTGACAAGTTAAGCACCTACTCACATACTATGCTATTTCTCTCTTTATGTTCGGCCACCAAAAGTTCTGTCAAAGGTCTTAATACATCTTAATATTATTATGATGAATTGAGTACCTCGAACTATGGCCCTCTTGTAAAGAATTAGTCCGATCAAAACTAATTTTTGACAAGTTTTGAAAAATTTATCCTCATTCTTTTGAAAAATGGAATCAACCCGTTAATCCTTGGGACCAGTTTCCAACTCAACCAGTTCATTGGCCAATTTAGTCCAATTTCAAAAATATTAGTCGTTGCCCCCAAAAATGAGTAAAGTGCAATTTGTATATATATTAAGAAAAGTAAAAATAGAATAAATAGAGTAAAAAAGTTTTAAATTTATCCTTAGTGGTCCTATAAAATTATATAAATTGATGAATACTTTTATTTTTCTACACTAATGGACCATACTAAATGACTTAGATACTTTTCATTTTATGTAATTTATCTATTCTTTTGGAAACAAAAATATTTGTCTTTGTAGTCATTTTTTTGGGGATAGAGCGAGTACAATTCACACATTCTCTTTCAATGTTACAAACGTATTTGTAAATTTTGAGTCATTATCATTAAAATTACAATATTTTATATAATATTTATTATGTTTCAAAATTAGAGATGCAATTTAATTTTTGAAATCAAACGACGACATATTAAATTTCAAAATTAGTAAGACTCATAAAAGTTTAGAATAAATTAACTTTTGTGATTAATAATTTTTGTTATATACTATACAGTTATAATAATTGTCTCAACTAAAATTAAATAAATTCACATCAATTTGAAGTTTAATATATTGTCCTTTGACCTCAAATGTGTTAAATTGTATCTCTAATTTTGAAACGAAAAAAAGTGAATGCTTATACATACTTTTTCTTTCGCTATTATATTTATTGATAATCAATAAATATCATATTTATAATAAAAAAAATATAATATATATTCATTATATTTTATTTTGATTAATAAACATCAAATTTCTCTGACAAAATGTCTAGGGCCAGAAAATGAAAGTTGCACCAGCATGCAATAATGAAGGAATTACTCAAAATATTTATGTAAATACGAGGAAGATATGAGAGAACAAAATTTTATATTTCAATTTTGAAGAACAAATGAACATAATTGCCATTAGCCTCTATTCGTAGGCTTACATAACCTGTACACATTAACTACAACATACATGAACCAAAAACTTCTTAAAACACCAACTTCTTTCATGAACCTATGTATTTGACAGCTGCTTTTTTTCCCTTCTGAAAACTAATGACTAAAGCCCTGGCTAAACAGAAACACAATGCTCGTCAGTTCAAGATCTATAGTCTATACTAAGAAACTTCATAATCCTATTACAAAAACAACACAAATAAATATGAATTAAAATCTATTTAATAGTCTAGTGCAGCCACACGGTTTCTCCAATCAAGCTCTATATTACCCAACGCATCCATAGAACGTTCAAGTGCAGCCTCATCTAGCGCCCCTTCTACTTCAATGTTTGCTATTTTATGACTCTGATCAGCAGAAGCCTTCTGCAATGCATCAGCTTCAGCAGTGAAATTGGCGATCTCGGTGTTTATAACTTCATTCCTAATTCGAAGCCTAACTATCTGATCCTGCAGCCTATATATCTCGGACAAGTTGGATTCTTTCTCTTGCTCCAACTTCAAAAGATTATCCTCACATTTACGATATCTGCAGATATAACCCTGTAATTCCTCCATCTTGGACCTAGTTTCCCTCTGCATCATGCCTTTGGTCACTTCCTTGTTAAGCTCGAAGGCTCTACTAGCTAAACTTGGCAAGTCACGTCGAAGAACTAAGAACCCTTGATGCAAGCTTGAAGGGATCCTCCGACAAGCGAGCAAACCGGTTAAGACTTCATTATACTCTTGATATCTTGAATCCTTTCCGAGCTCTCTAAGGTCTCCGGACAAACCCTTTTTGAGCAACTGCTCGTACTCCTCAATGGTCTGGTTGTCAAGCTGAATTTGAGGAGGAAGAATCTGATTGAACTTGTCGCCTTGAAGCATGTCTACCAATTGGTTAAAGAACCCGACTGTCTCGGTAGGGAGTGATTTGGGAGTTTGACAAGAAAAGGCTGGAGCAGCACTTGAGGTTGAAGGAGTATGCATGGTCTGAGTGCTGCTTGTAGTACAAGGGACAATCTGCATCATAAAAAGAACATAAAAGAGAAGTAAATGGCAGATGGAAGCAGGGGCTGGTGCAGGAATTTCATTAAGACGAGGCACCCTTATAATTAAATAAAATAAATAAAAAATTTACTCCCTCAATTACATATAAAGAATCTCATTTGTCATATATGCAAATATTAATGGAATATTTTTATTTCATATTTACCATTAAATATAACGAGTTGTTAGTTTAATAGTGACGGCAAATAATGAAATTATGATGACAACAAAAAGAGGACTCTTTTTGTTGAACAAAAAAAAATGACAAATGAGACTCTTTTATTGTTAAACAGTGAAAATAATAAAATTCACCAAATCTAGATTTCAAAAAAAAATATGCTACAAAATCATTCTTTAAGCTTCATTTGTTGAAGTCATCAAATCTTTTCTTAAAGAAGGGTCACTTTACTTGAATACCCATATACTAACAAAGAAATTACAAAAATCAATTGTGGGTAACTGGCCCTTGCTCTATTCTGCATCCGCCATTGGATGTAAGAACACACAAAAGAATATAAAGGAATTGAACTAGAGTACCTCAACATTATTGCACTCAGTTTCGGAGGCAATTTTGGAAGCACTAGCATCATAGCTCGAAGTATGATCCCCGCTCTGACCTTTCACAGAAGGAGCCTCTTCTTCCATCGCAAAGTCTCCCTGGTTAGAATCCTCAACTCCCTCATCACTAGTACAAAGCACGGAATCTATCATTGATCCTAAGGATCCATCATTATGATAAGACTCCTCTGACCAAGCACCAGATGATTCAGACGGCTCTAAGCTGTCTTCAGCATAATTAATAGGCTGACTGGAAGTATGACAAGGGCAGGATATCAGTCTCCAAGCTACGGTGTTCAATTATAATTTTTCTCATTTTCATAAAATGCATGAATACCAAAGGATCCTACTAGATTTATATGTTTGGCTTGTTAAATGGTTATAAGTTTAAGAACATTTTTACAAGTATTTACCCAATATTAGAATTTGCTAACCAAAAGAAGCAGCAGTCAAAATGAGATGAAAAAACCTATTATGTTTAAGCACAAAATATAGATCACAACATAGAAGTCATTTATTCTAAAAATATAACCAGACATATCTTTAAATAATAGTGGTTTCATATACTCGTAATTTAGATCTCACAGGAACAGTTATGGTAACTATACCCAATGCAATTTTATGAACTAAGTTTATTCAACTTATTAAAGATATCCTAATTGGTAATACCTTTTGTCCACATGTGTCGATATCATCATATAAGTCAAGTTTGGAAGTATCACTAACTACTACTTATCAATATCATCAAGGGCTACAGCTAGGGCTGTACAACAAACCGAGAAAGCAGAAAAAACCGGACTACCCGTGTTCCGGTCCGGACAACCGGCTTACGTATACGTATAAACATAATATATATATATATATATATATATATATATATATATATATATATATATATAACCAAATATATACACGATGTTAGAAATGAACTCTCTTTGTTAATTTTTCAGATTGTAAGTTATAGAATTTATACACAAAGATTAGCCTAATTCTAGGATTAAAACAGGAAAACATGTTTAGAATAAATAAAAGGAACCATGTTTTCCCTAATAAAAGAAACCATGTTTTCCAACACTCTCCCTCAAGCTGGTGAATGAATGTTTTTCATTCCCAGCTTGGATACAAATTCTAAAATACTGAACTACTTAACCCCTTAGTAAGTACATCCACAAGTTGGCCATGCGTAGACACATAAGGGGTACAAATCAACCCTCTACAGTTTCTCCTTGATGAAGTGTCTATCAATTTTGATGTGCTTCGTGCGATCATGTTGCATCGGGTTGTGAGCTATAATAATTGCAGACTTATTGTCACAATAAAGTCTCATCAGCCATCCCACTTGATTTTCAAGTCTTGTAAGACGATCTTCAACTAAAGTAGTTCACACACACCTTGGGCCATTGGTCAAAATTCTGCCTTTGCACTAGACCGTGCCACCACATGTTATTTCTTACTCCTCCATGTCACAAGATTACCGCCAAGAGATGTACAATATCCTGTTGTTGACCTCCTGTCAACTATTGACCCAGCATAATCATCATCCGTATATGCCTCAAGCACCAAACATCCGTTTCTTTTGAACAGAACACCTTTTCCTGGTAGTGGTGTCCCTTTAAGATATTTTAACACTAGGTGTGCTGCTTGCAGATGAACTTCCTTTGGGCTATGCATGAACTAGCTAATCACACTCACTACGTATGCTATGTTCGATCGTGTATGAGACAGATAAATGAGTTTTCCTACCAACCGCTGATATATTTCTTTATTTATTACACCGTCTTCCTCTGCTATTCCAAGTCTAAGATTTTGGTCTATTGGAGTACTTGCTAGTTTGCATGTTGTCTTGTCTGTTTCTTTGAGGAGATCCGTAACATACTTTTGTTAGGAGATAAAAATGCCCTACCTAAAGTGAGTCACCTCGATCCCAAGAAAATATTTAAGCTTTCCTAATGCTTTGATCTCAAATTCCTTAATCAAACGCTAACTTAGAAGTTATCTCTCATTATCATCATTCTCCGTTACTATTAGGTCATCAACATACACTAATAATGTTGCGACTCCCCGTGAAGGTAAGTGTTTAATGAACAACGTGTGATCTCCTTGGCTTTGTTTATACCCCATGACAATCATAACTCTCGCAAATCTGCCAAACTATGCCCGTGGCGATTGCTTAAGTCCATACAAGGCTTTCTTCAATTTGCACAGTATGAACACCAAAGTTATTCCCATAACCCAGTGGGACATCCATATAATTTTCTTATTCTAGTTCTCCGTGCAAAAATGCATTCTTGACATCAAATTGTTGTAACTCCCAACCATAATTAGTTGTTAATGACAGTAGGATTCTAACAGTATTCATCCTTGCAATTGGAGCAAAAGTCTCTAGGTAGTCAATCTCATAGGTTTGAGTATAGCCCTTGGCTACCAACCTTGCCTTATATCTCTCTATTGACTCATTTGCTCTATATTTCACTGCATAGACCCATTTACACCCTACGGGTTTCTTTCCGAGAGGTAACTTCACTAACTCCCACGTTTTATTCTTCTCCAAAGCTTCCATTTCTTCATGGCTTGTCTCCATTTTTCATTGGTTAAAGCCTCGGATAAAGTGGTAGGGATGGTAATGGTGTTCAAGTTAACAAGGAAGGCTCTATGTGATGGTGAAAAATGTTTAAAGGAAAGAAAATGTGCAAGATGATATTAAGGTCGTTTTGTGCACTCTCTAGTTCCTTTTCTAATAGCAATGGGAAGGTCCTGGTCATTATTGTTTACATGAGATTCAGTTTCAGGTCGTAATGAAGAATTAGAAATTGTTACCTCGTTTTCAGGATCTGGGTTGGATTCTTCAACTTGCACTGATTCCGGGACAATTGTTTTTTTCCTCGAATACACCTTACCTTGCCTTTGTAAAATCTTTCTAAGGGCAGAGTTGGGAGTTTTTGAAATTTCCTGCACAGGTTCAAACACAATTTGGGATGGAATCAAATACTGGCTCAGACACATGACTCGGATTACTAGAAACTGGTTAAGACAAGATTTGGCATGGACTCAGCTACTGGCTCAGACACATGACTCAGATTACTAGAAACTGGTTTAGGAAATGACAACAGATCGAGCAAGAAATCCATGCCCTTATCTTCAAGTATTGAATTCTCCCCCTGAAGATGAGGTGAAATAAGGTGTTTGTTCATTGAAAGTAACATCCACCGAGACGTAAAATTTCTTCGATAGAGGGTGATAACATTTGTACCCTTTTTTGAGTTGAGAAATAACCAACAAATACGCATTTTAACGCCCTTGGGTCTAGTTTTCCTCTATTTTGACTATGAACATGGACAAGTGATACGCACCCAAATATCTTAGGGACAAGATTATTTGTAGTGTATGTTTAGATAGAATGTTGAGAGTATATCCATTGGACTCTTGAATCCCATGACTCTGGAAAGCAAACGATTTATAAGATGAGTAGCTGTAAGATATGCTTCTCCCCAAAAAGATTTAGGCACATTTTTTTGGAATAAGGCTCAGGTCAACGGAAGGAGATGACCATTTTTTTCTTTCCGCGACTCCGTTTTGTTGTGGCATATTGACACAGGATGACTCGTGTACTATTCCTTCCTTTTGAAAATAAGGAGTTCGCACTTGATTGGAATAATCCCTGGTATTATCTGACCTAAACCTTTTGATAGCGACCTCAAATTGGTTCTTAATCATGGAACAAAAATTTGGACAAACAGTACTGGCCTCAGATTTATGTTTAAGTAAGAAAAGCCAAGTAACACTAGTACAATCATCAATGATTGACACAAACCATCTTGCCCCAGAAACATTAGTAGTAGATGGACCCCAAATATCACTGTGAATGAGATAAAAGGGAAGAGAGCTTCTTTTATCACTACCTAGAAAAAGTACACGTTTGTGTTTGGAAAGTTTACACACTTCACAATGAAAGTTTTCAACATCTAGACCTTGAAATAAAGACGGAAACAAAATTTTAATGACTCTAAAAGACAGATGTCCAAGTCAGCGGTGGTGAAGCCAAACTTTTGTTTCATTGGATGAATAAAGTTCCTAAACAAAAGAAGGTAATTTTCCCTTGGTAATATTTGACTGGCTCGATGCTTCTAAGTAATAGAGTCCGTCCCGTTCTCTAGCATGTCTAATCATCTTCCCCGAATTCTGGTCCTGAAATACACAATAATTATATCATAAAGATCACTCTGCAACATAAATCTTGAGTAAGCTTTTGTATGGAGACAAGGTTTGTGGATAATCTGGGGAGATGAAAAACATTTTTTAAAGTCAATGATGGGCTTATTTTAACATCTCTTACACCTGCTACAGTGGTCAAAGAACCATCAGCTGTGGATATTTTCCTAGTGCTTGGGCAAGGTAAGTATGTAGAAAAGTCATTTGGTGAGTAGCTAGATCCGACAAAGGTTGTATTCGAGACATTTAATCCAACAGAGGATGGAGACTTACCTGAATACACCGGTGAACGTGCCTAAAGGTTTGTCAAAGTTGCCTATTAGAGATCTCACCCTCTCGGCCTCTTCTTGGCTTAAGACTACCCGACTCCTTTGGTGAGGTTATTTCTATTACTTCTAAAATCTTTCACAAGTCACAAATTACCGACTATCAAGTCCAATCACTAACAAAATTGCAAAGCTGCTTTGATACCAAGAAAAGGTTTTTGGTTTATGCAAGCTTCTTTGATTCACAGAATGTAGAAATGATAGAATTACAAATCTGCAAAATTACAAGTATGCAGAATTAAAATCCTGCAGAATCATAGAATTTAAAAAACTGCAGAAAAATAAATAAAGGAATGGAAAAATATGTTAGAATATCCTTAGCTTTGATACCATGTTAGAAATGAACTCTCTTTGTTAATAATTTTTCAGATTGTAAGTTACACAATTTATACCCAAAGGTTAGCCTAATTCTAGAAGTAAACAAGGAAACATGTTTAGGAGAAATAAAAGGAAACATGTTTTCCCGAATAAAAGGAACCATGTTTTCCAACACATGATATAATACATCAGAAGAAGGATCTAAGCTTATTTTAAAATCCACAAAGCATTTATTCGCTTACTACGCCTTTCCTCGTCTCTGGGTGCCTAGGTATCCACCGTAAGCCTTTCCTCGTTTGAATCTCACCATTTCTCACACTTTTAACACTTCCACCTCTCTCTCACAAACCCTTGGGGAAAGAAAAATTACATATCAGTTCAAATCAGATCACTCAGTCATGACTCGGGCCCAGATAAGATCACTTGATATCTCTCCCTTAGTCCCTCAAATTCAAAAGGGGCAAACTCTGAAGACTCAAAAGTGATGAACAATCAAATCCCAATCCCAAGAGAAGAATCTAAAGAATCGAACCCTATACCCAACCTCCAGGTCAGTTTTCCTACAAAATCCTATTTTCTAGCAAACAAATTACAAAACCTTAACTTTGAAACACCTAATCTCACTTCTTCAGTTACTCCCAAAATCTTATTTAGATTCAGCGTCCTCTATGCCAAAGGAAAAAAATCTAGAGTTTCAAAATTCTTCTGAATACTAGATCTTTATTTTTCTTCAATTGCTCCATAACAACTCAGCACTCCCCAAAGGTACAATCTTTCCCACTCCTTACTACCATTATATGATATCTATCCATCATTTTATCTACTAGGGCCAAATCTGGAAAATTAGAGTTTTAAGGCAGAGGTCAAAACCAATAGGACCAAACCGAGAAAACTGGAAGAATTAAATGGTACAAGTGACCATAACAGAATCGACTTAAATGGTAAGCTTTGGCTTTCCATTGTAAGAAACTGATTGCCTCAGTGCCGATGATCTTTTTCTGCCAAAAAATTGGTGAAACCCGACCGACAACAGTGTACAAACCTGGCTACAGCCATGTAATTTTAAGTTATTACTTATTAGCAAAAATTCATAATCATCACAGGATTTTCATTTGGTTAACTCATGTTTCCCGCTGCATCATTAATCGTGTTCGGGAAGAGAGGATAAGGGACGATGAGTGGGAGTGATAAAGGAATTTTCTTGGTGAGATCTTATTATTCATTGATGGTTAACATGTAGAAGTTTTCCTTTGGAAGTCTACTTGGTCAATTGCTGGTTATTCGTTGTTGGTTAACATCTTATTATTCTTTTGGGGCACTCAATGACCAAGTAAAAAACTTCTTGATTAATAGACATTGTACAGAAGAAGAAAAAGGGTAACATGGTTTTCAGGTAATTACTCCAATATGTGTTTTTCGGTGCAGCTAGGGCTAAAGCAATGACACAAATTTTGTGGATAGGAACTGCCTAATATATATAGTTGCTTGAAGGTATTGTTGGCTTGAGGAAGCCTTTCTGGATTCCTTAAACTCCTTTTGTCCATGGAGGACATCTCAAAGTCCTTGGATAGGTAGTCTGCATACTATTCGTGTACGTGGCTCAACCCTTTTTTGGAGTTTCGATTGAAAATCTTCTAACAATAATTTAAAAAAAAACATAAACGCTCTTAGAAAATCCCAATGAACCATCAGTTCAGCAGAGAATTTGTCACCACTTTTTTTCTTTTCTCCAGGGATGGACTCATAATTTATGCCTAGTGGGGGCTTTGGTTTAAAAAGTATCAGTTGTTATGATTCGACTGGAATCATATTAAAGATTTGGTTTCCTTTTCCATTAAGGTTTTGGCTTTCCTATACCATTATGGTTGGTTTGGATCTACCATGTTAGGTTCTAGAAATAAGGTCCTTAGTGTCTCCTATTGGAAAACACACGAGACTAAGGAAAATTATATTGATTGAGAGTATGGCTAAGGTATTGGCCGGAGCTTTGGGTAGCTAAACACAAAGGCTTTGTCATTGATTGTGTTAGAGAAATCTAGAAGATTCTAAAGATTGTTCTAGAGGCATAATTGTAGGAGTAATCAATTGTAATCACTGATGTACGCTCCTTGTATAGTTATGATTCCAAGCCTATATCAAGGCTCTCATTTGTATATTTTGAGGTATGGAAGAATAAACATCTTTGTCCTTTTTCTTTCGCAGATTGTATCACGGGTTCTTCAAGTGTAACTGTGATATCCCGGATAATAGCAATATTTCTTTTAAAGGAAATATTAAATGATTAAATAAGGGTTAGAATAGATATTAAAACCTAGTTTGTTAAAGGAAATGTGTAAAAAGAGGATTAATTATTTTTTATTTAATCTATGTGCTATCAAGAACCTATAGGGTATGTGAATATTGTGAAGAGAGAGACTTTTAAGATAAAAGACTCTAACTAAGAATGTTATGGGACATTATGAATAAAGAAATTATATGAAAAGATAGTAATATGTGGAATTAACTAATTTTATGTGATGTGGAAAATAAATGTATTATTAAATGTATACATTTATTTATTCAAAATGAAAAGGAAAGCCAATATATATTATGTTATGTATGTGTTGGAAATATGTATGATAATTATGAAGTGAAATAAGTAATGTAATTAATAAAGTAAATTAATTACATTACATATGGAACAACAAGGAAAGTCATGCATTTTGATTTATTTAATTAACTACATGAACTAAACTAAAGATTTGATTAATTAAGTAACAAGCTTAATTAATGAGTTAAAGATATTGAGAAAGCGAGTTGTATATAAGAACTCAGGTTGTTATACTTAATACATTCAGTCATGACCTTTTAGGTGAGTCTGTAGTGAACTAAGATGACCCAAAACAGATATTGAGAAAGCGCGTTGTGCCTTATCATGCTATGATTTGATTCGAACTTGGGATTTGACCTAAATTGTTCATGTGACCTATAACGAAATTAGTATAAAAGGTAGAAGGGGTTTCCATCAATTTTCTGGAAGAGTCGAGGAATAATCATTTTTGCTTCGACTCTTTTTTACGTATCTTCTATTTAATATAGAAAGGAGCCAAAGGGGAAAAAGAAGAGGGCAAAATCTGTGGAGACTGAATTTTCAGGGGCAGCTCTGTAAAAGAAGTAAAGTTCAGGGACTGAATTGACAAATTTTCTAATTTTATAGTCAGATTTAAAATTATATCATTGTCGATTAAAAAAATCTTAGAAAACTTTGGTATGCTAGGTGTACTTTGGCATACCAAATGAAAATTAAATGACCGTAACCTCTTTCTTCATCTCCTCGCACAAAAGAAACAAACTAGCAATGATTCTCAGTACCCCTACAAAGGCTTCAGCAGCTGAATATTTACCCTATCATTTCTTCTCTTTCTGGTTGGATAGCCTAAATCCACTTAAATTTCTGGTTTGAACTAGTTGTTATGGTGTCGAAAAGATGACGGCATCAAAGATTACTCCAAATCAGTGAGGGTTTCCAAGGATAAATGTGAAGGTTGCTATTGAGTTCCACCCACTCCAACCCCCCCCCCCCCCCAACACCTTTTTTTTTGGTGATGAATAGTGTTGTATGAAGTTTCTTTTCTTTTCTGGGCAGCAGATGATGGTTTTGAGTTTAGGTTTGGGCGGTATTTTGTAGATGATAACAATGAACAATAAGTGGCTGATATGGAATCACTAATTTGGGACAATAATTTTAGGACAGAAGACCTTATTAAGGTTTGTTTTTTGGATAATTCAAACTATACAAAGCCTAAGTTGATACAAGACGGGTTATAAAAAAGTTGTGAAATATAGATTAAGATGAGAGGGAAGAGTGATAAGGAACCTATCCACACATGGAATCCGTAAAACGCGCACAACTAAAGAACAAGCTTTAAACTCGATTCATACTCCGAAAAGTAATAGAGCTCAAAGATTACTCCCTTCATCCCACAAAAATGCTGAAGTACAAAAAATATTGTCCAACAAAAGATGTCTAACATACATAATTCAAATTAAAAATGTTATCTGAAGTTTATTTTACCCTCAAAAGTAATTAAGTAGAGAGAACACTAATTTAGAGGAAAAGGAAGAATCCTTAATGTACTTACGTGAGGTCCACAAATGGATAAAATGGCAACTTAATTATCTTCTCTCCTCAACTTTTGTTTTTCTTAAATTGAGTGAAAAGAGTTTTCAAGACATCTTTATGGAACAGGAGTACATCAACTTATATAGGAAACCTGCGACTTGGAAGACGAGTTAAAAAGCCCAATTAAGAAAAAGGAAATAACTCCTAATCCGTCTGCTAAAATTAGAGATACAATTTTCTTTTTAGTCCGTTCCAAAATTAGAGATACATTTCTATTTTAAGACTATAAAGTGTCATGATGTTTCTAATTTGCCATTACTTTTCTACTATCATTTTTAATATCATACCAGCAAAAATGAATTCCTAGCTAATACTAAGGTTATATTTGAAACCATAAAATTATCCTTAAAAATCATCTTTTTACAAATGTAGCTCAAATTTTGGAATGGAAGGAGTAACAATTGTCTACCACCATAATCAAATAATCTACCTAAAATAATTAAATATGAAAATTACAATTTTTTCTTCTAAAAACAATATAAAATAACTAATTAATAATCTTTTAACTCCTTTATATTTATCAGTATCATGTGGATAACACAATACATTTTAAGATAAGCAAAAAAACAAATCTCTTTCGACGCTTGGTCTGCCAGAATCTTGAAGAAACAGAAATCCTAAGAAAAAAGTTGCCATCATGTTTTATAGAACAGAACAAAAGATGGGAGCATTATCTACAAACAACCAGACTGAGTAGGCATTTGGCATGTGAGAACTTGGACCATAGAAAGCAATTAACATTCTCCCTTGGACTTTTAATTTATTTTTTTTATTCAATTGTTATGTCATGATACTGTCCCAAAAACTAAAGCCAACAACACAATTTAACACTGATTCTAAGTAAAAAGCGATGTCAGCAGAACAAACAATATTCACCAACACACAGTCCGCAAGGGAAGGGGTATTAATCTATTTTTTTAGAGTAAAACACAGAGCAATATGAATAAACTAATTACCTTTAAATTTCTAACTTGATGAGGACATCCAGCTGGAATAAATACTGCATCTCCTTGTTTTTGCACAAATGCCCAGGGTTGAATTCCTAAATAACAAGAAAACATAAGGTTATGACAACAAAAAAATAAAGATATAGCTCCTACTACATCTATTATGTCAAATATATGAAAAAACAACCATATTCCTCCTTGAGCCTCCTTTTGTGCTCCATAGTCAAGTAAAAAGTTTGGTCATGAATAGGATGAACAACCTGTAACATCAAATTAAATGTATTACAAAAAAAACAAAATCAAATGATATAAACAGAGACGTGACATTAGATCTCATCTCATAGTTGAACATTAATCTTTTGGAAAACTAGCATGTTACGAAGTTTTGCATCTTGATTCAAGACATTCTAGAAAGTGTGAACCGACAGAAACTGAACTAGAACAACAAAAAGATAACTAGGGTTTAAGCTCCACAACTAAACACTAGGGTTTCTGGATCGCAACCAATATAGTTTTGTCTGTAGACAAGAAGATTACTACAGAGCAATATATGAAAATTGAAGGACTATTAATTACTTATATGTATTATTGTTTAGAAATAAATTGATGTAATTACCTTCTAATCCTACTAGTAGGTTATCATTAGGAGTTTGTTTCCTTATAATTAGATGAGAATTATGGTTGGAAGTAATTAGCACTTGTTTTCCTTATTAAATTAGGTTACCAAGTTATTTGAATTTTACTTTGCCTTCAAGTTTTAGTATGTCTATACAAGTACTGTAATCCCACAAGTTTATTAAAGTTTTGCTCTAGTGTGTTTCTACCCTTCTTTACAATTCTCAGTCTATATTCTAAACTTGTCCAACACCAACAACTAATTGCAAACGTATCAAATTTCATAGGGAACTGATATTTGTATTTTTGATATTTTCACATAGTTCTCTCTCACATGAGCATACAATGGGTCCCGCCTTCATGTGAAAAGAACCATGTAGAAATATCAAAAACACATGAAGAAATAGTGTTCCCCATTTCATACTCTTAATATCAAAAATAGTTAAACTCTAACAATGTTGTGGGGATTACCTTATTTTAGTTATTTACATAGAAATAAAACACTAAGTTCACTTACAAGACAAAAAAAAACTATCTAAAATCTAGATATTAAAATACCCTAGCTAATTATTAAAATCCCCTAATCAATATAAAGCACCCTGTATCCCCAATTCTTTAGTTCAATATCTAATTACATCAATTTTTATCCAGTTGTACATAATAAATTCTAAACAATAAATACAAAAATTCTTTACAGTCTCGGATTATCCTCAACTTCTTTATCCACAAAACCTTGACCAATGTAATTCTCTCATTTTGAAAAACTCTTGTATGCATTCAGACTACATAGGACGATGAATAATTTGTGAGAAGATGCTTTTTGTAACACTACTTCTAATCTCCTTTCCCTAACCCCAACTGTAGGCATATCAGTTGCTACTCCTTTATGCACGGGATTTGAAGTGTATTCAACTCTGATCTGCATTAGTTAATTAGGTGAATTTACAAGATCTGGTAGGTTTAAATTTGTAATATTCTGTTTTTAAGTCGGCTCATTCTAACTACCGGTCTTATTCCACGGAAACTAATTTTTCTTGGTTGATCTAGGGATGTTAATAGATGCGGAAATAGGTATATTTGTATCCGTTTTGAATGGATACAAATCCATATATTATCCACTTTGACTAGATATCAGATAATATTTGCTTTGACCGTATATACCAAGATAATAGAACAGATTACAATATTACATATGTTTTGGATTTTATTTACAGCCCTAAATAGTTCACTACCCTAAACACTAAATTGATATATGTAGTTAATTTTTGTGCCAAAATTTGATAAAGACTCATTTTATTACTTAATATGCACCAAATAACATTAGAATTCTTACATCCAAATTAAATTAATTTCTAACCCACTAAATAAAATAACAAAACTAAAAAGTAAGGTTATTTCAACAGTCAATTGTCAACTATAAATCATAACATAGCTAGAAAAAATAATATTCAATGAATATTATTCATTATTGTGTTGTGCATCAAGTTTAAATGAAAATTTTCGAGTTCTTTCCGTCTTAAAATGCATGCTAACATTAAATTTATTATAACTAAGTATGTATTTTAAGGAAAAATAATAATAATAAATTGATTTCTTAATTTAATCACAATGCATAATATAACAATAACATCGCTATCAAGTAAATCTAGTACTATATATCTTAAAAGCCGACACAGATATTATATTAGTGGATACGGATGTATCTATATCCATATTCGTATCCATCGGATGTGAATATCCGTTTTGACCAGGTATTGGATATCCATTTTGACCGGATACATTTGTCGGAAATTTCGAACTAATATTTCAGGTTTTGTTAACAGCAGCCCTAGGATGATCTATAAGGAAGGTCCATGTACCATATAGATGATCAATAAAATTATAACTTCTTTCCTAATCAGTATAAAGAAATAGTACAATCAGATAAGTTGAGGATATTTCCTGTGCAAATGTGTTAAGAGTATTGAGATACCATGAAACCAAACAACATTATTAAGTAATTCTAATTAAAATCAAACAGATTTGATAAATCTTGATAATTTCTTTCTTAAATTTACAGTACAAGTTCTTTCTATTCTAAAACAAGCCTCAAAACTCAACATTTGAAGTTACTTTACTTCAAGAAAGCAAGATGAGAGTGTTAGAAATAGTATAGCATCTTAAGCATCCATAATGCATCAACTCGATCAATAATACTGCAGATTCTTCTATTTGAAAAAATGGAACACCACAAAATGTTATTACCTGGTCCACCGGAGAACAATATATGTGCCTAAATTCTTTGAAATATTTCTTCAAATATTCTTCCAACTTAGGGGAATCTTGCCTCCTAAAAATGTCCCAAAGAGCACCTCCCTCTGGGTGTTCAAAACCCTCTATATTGTTATCTGAACATCCAACGCCACTATTCCCTGCATTTCCATCCAGTTCTCCCCTCTTTTCCTCGTGAACACCATCTTGCTGCTTCACCATTTGGTCCGTTGCATGTTCACTTAACATGTTCCCGTTTGTCTTGATATTTAAACCATTAACGTCACTAGTTTTTTCACTAGTTTCTTTGCCAAATCCTAGGCCTTCCTCCGACTCTAACCTAGTCAGAAAACATTGCTCAGTCAATGCAGATACACTACTTTCTCCATGTTTCTCATGTAGTTCACCACCACCACTATCATTTTGCTTCTTGACCGCGTGATTCACTTTCAGTTCATTTCCAAAAAATTCCCTTCGATTCTGGGCAATGTGACGCTGCTTCAACTTCTCTATCCTGACAAGCTGTTCAGATGTAAGAGTCACTTCTTGAATATGTGTCAACACATTCACCTGTAACATATCACAAGTTTTTTTTATGAGATGTAAACTACAAAAAGAGTAAATAAATGAAAGAAAATAAATTTGACAACAAGCACAAAAAAGGGAAACTTTTAAGCTTGTTGTTTTGACATGGTGAGCCGGGGAGCACATTATAGTGTTTCACTGTCATACATGATTTTCACACAATCTTATGTACATTGTAACTGGTTTATACATTTAAGAAATAAACATACCGCATCAGACATGTCACAGTGGAGTTTGGTTACAGAGTCTCCACGCCCTAGCTCCTGAGCAACTCCATATGCAATATACGTCTTTGGCCCCATATCAAGCTTTAAAGATTCATCGGGCAACTTGACGGCAAGATTTAGGTAGCCACTACGTGGATCTGTATATTCCTTGAAGGGTAAACAACTGAGAAATTCAGCACCGTGACGTGGTAAGTGCTCCTCAAATAAACTAGATGGGGGCCAGTCTGTCAACTTCAGAATTTGGGGCCACCCTTGACTGTCAAATCGACCTTCCAGATAGCCCTTGAAAAAGTGGTGTACATTAATATCCATCTGCATCAAATAAAAAAATATAATCAATTTATTCTGGAGTTTCTGAAATAATTCTGTGAAATACAATAACTAACAAACCTCTACAGATTCAAAATAGCTATAAGACAATTCGAGAAAGAAAATTTAAAAAGTACTGAAAACTTTGACAATATACATTATCAGGGTAAAATAACTGGTATATCTCAATCTCTATTTGCATATAAATCATAACTATGATATAAATTATAAAACTAAAAAAAATGAGATAGCCTTATTTCATCAAATAGACAGCAGAAGACAAACCAATGAACGTTAGTACTACTCAAGTCGACTTGGAAGCCTATGTCCACAACAGCTAAACAATGTGAGATGCACTTAAAAGTTAAAAGAAAAAATAGTACGAGTCTATGATGGCCCTTAACCCACAATTGCATCACACTATACAAAAATAAAAGATGAGACGCACTCGTAAAACCTTAGGACCAGCCCTTGACTTCAAGGACTAAGGTTCAAACACATTCCCTTGCCTTGCACAATATCATGTACCACGAGGAGATAACAGAACAAATGAACAGCAATAGTTAAAAGATTCTAGTAGAAAAGGAATTTGAAGCATCAAGAAGCATAAGCTTATTAAAATAAGAGTTAGTATTGTTGATCATATTCAAAGATGGAATTCTACAGCTTTTAAGTTAGTGAATGGAATGGAGCAATGGTTTATATGTCATTTGACATTAAGGCTGAGGTTATCATAGTTATCAAGGCTCGATTTGGCGAAGCGACAACCGGGAGCTTAAGCACCTTAGGCGACAAGGCGCTCGACTAGTCGTCCACAAATCGTTAACAATGTAAATTTTATACGTATAAATTATATATATTTAACATTTATATGAATATTTATATATTTATGTCTAATGATTGACCATATTCATAATGCAGGTTGTAGCATATCAAATCACAACAAGAATCGAACAAGATCAAGGCAAAATGATAATTTTACTATAGTTATAATTTTTTGAACTTGTACCACTTCAAATTATATAAATGGTGATACATTTGTAATATTTAGTTTAATTCAATATAATTCTTAAATTTATGTTTAGTTTCTTAAGTTTTAACATTGCATATATAGAATACCATTATTAATTTCAATACTAAGAATTCAATAATTTATAATAAAACAAGTAAACAAGAAATGGTAAGATAAAGGTATAATATCAAGCAAAATCATAAATGATCAAATCATCGCCATCTCTCCCAACAGTGGCATCCATCACTCGAAACAATAGTTACTCTTCGGCCATAATCATCATCCACATCCTCATCATCATTAGGAAGGCCTTCCTCCTCTTCTCCAACATCAAAATTAGAGTCATTCACAACTCTTATCCTCGGTTCCCTCGAAGTCGAAACACCACCACGTCGTGAGTATACATAACCAATTCTAAGAAAATTGCGACCCTCGGTGGCATTGGATGCACCAACAACTCTACCAACATCCTCCCATGTAAGATCATCTCCATGATGAACTACATCTTGCTCGGGCAATATCCACTCATTACCCCAATCGAAATCATCTAGGACCAATGGATCAAAGTTTATTCCAAGTTCGCCTCTTTTGGAACCTATCAACAATTTGGCGATTGTATTTCACATATACCAAATCATTTAATCGTTGTTGCTTCAACCTATTTCTCTTTTTCGTATGAATCTAAAATTTGTTTAAAAAAATATTAAGCAAAAGAATATATATACTATTTATAGATTTAATTATGTACTAATTAATATTAAATACAAGATATTTAATTACTAAATACTTACAAATTCAAAAGTGCTCCAATTGCGTTCACAACTGGAAGAACAACAACAAAGGCGGAGGATTCGCTTTGCAAACTTTGTAAGCTCAATAGCACAACCGCCAAAAGCATTCCACCAATCGACTACATTAGATGTAAAAAATTAAAAAAATCAAATATAATCTAAATTATAAAACTTAAAAAGTAAATTTTATAATTTATTTAATATACTTACTAAGATTTTTTGTCTTTTGTTGCCTAATCGACATGTCTTTAGAAAAGTCATCACGAGAAGATTCATATACATCGACTAGGTCGCTTATCTTGTCTGCCAAAACTTGGTCGGGAACCTTTTTTAAAAGAATATCATTGAAGTTGCTACATAACTTGTAAGCTAAACCAAATTCTTCATCTTCTTTGATGTCAAAATACTTTTTCGGATTTAGAAACAATGCCCCATATAACTTCTGCTCCATTTGGCATGCCCATCTTCGCTCGATAATGTTGATCACTTTCTTGTATAGCCTTTGTTTGTTATTAAAGGCATCGTTGATCTTCTTCTTTGCAAATTCCATAGCAGCAAGAATCTCAGGCATAACTGACCTCTCATCCGAATCCACAATACTCAAGACAACAAATAATGGTTGTGACGCTCTAATACAAACTTCAACATGTCAAAAAGTAGAAAAAATAATTGTATCATAACTTTCTTCTCCGCCTCTGTAGCCGACAACCTAGAATGTGTCCAATCATCATTGATGAATAAATGTCTCAAAGCATCCTTGTGCTTGCACAAGCTTTGAAGAGTTAGAAAAGATGTAGCAAAGCAGGTGACTCCAGATCTCACAAAGTCCCTCCCATTTGTTTTGCCCCTCATCGCATCAAGAAAGCGACCATGTCTATAAATGAATGTTGTTATTTTTCTTGCCCTCCCGATTGCAGATTTAAACTGATTCAAAATAGGTCTTCTCTCCATTAAAATTTGATCAGCTGCCTTATAATTGGAGGCATTGTCTGTCACTACTTGCACAACATACTCGGCCTCAATCTCTTTGATCTTACCATCAATTAACTCTATCAACATGCTTGCATCCTGAGATTGACTAGAAGCATCAACTGATCCCATAAAGTAAGTCCCTACAGGACTATTAACAAGAAAATTTATCAAGTGTTTGCTCTTCTGTTTGTCCATCTGTCTGACATAAGAGTGCAATCGTACTGCTTCCAAGAAGTTGTGTTTCTCCTTTAGTTCCTTTGTTTTAGTCTTTGCCTTCCCTAAAAGAGGAACTCTCAACTCGTGATACAAAGGAGCCTTCAAACCCGAACCATATTGCCTTATAGCCTCTATCATCAACTCAAAACTTCTTGAATTTACTACACTAAAAGGGATGTCATTCTCATAAAACTAGCTTACAATGTGCATGTGAGCTTTATCTTCCTCTTTCGATGACCTTAGACGATTCTCCAAAGTTGTTTGGCTAGGACCTTTGCGATGTCTTTCGTCCACAACTTCTTCAGGAGATTTCCTAAGATGAGTTTTAATTGTTTTTGTTTGTGGCTTAGGGAATTGAAATGCGCTCTGCATCCTTTTAGATGCAGTCCCAAAATTTGGAACAGTTGCAGAGGAAGCATCGGAAGGATTGGATACATTGCTTGAAATATTAGATGACTAAATTTCTTCTACTTCGTCACTGTCATCAAATTGAATTGACTTATTCCTTTTGTTACTCGTTATTGCTTGATGCCTCTCGTTTGCAATTTCTGTTGTAGTTCGAGGACACTAAACACATCCATGGACCCATCGATAAGATATTGCTTGAATCTCTTGATTCCTCCATGAACCTTTTTTCCACAAGAGTATGCATTGCACAAGATTTTTATCGCTCAATCCAGGCCAAACCCCATATTTCCATCCCAAATCCTTTTACTTGGCCTTTCTTTTAGGATCCTCACTTGGATCATAACCCTCCATTCCCAAACTTTCTGCCATTTAACTACCTACAAAATACAATTTATAACTATATTACAAGCACAAGACAACAATGCATCACATATCATATTAAAAAAATTGAGCACCGGCACTCAACAAAGCAGAATATAGTCACACACTTTACAAGTTTTAAAAAAAACCTTTATTCTTATACTCTCTTAAATTATAGTTACGTAACATTTTTTTTCTTATAATCTCGTTGAATTATAGCTGGCATAGGTCATAGCATAGCATAACATATTTTCAATTCAATTATACAAAAATCATGTGTCCAGATGTACAAATACAAATTAGTAGTAACTAGTTGGTCAAGTTCTTCAACTAAACAAAAATAAAAGCAATTACTTCTTCAATTTAATTCAATTCTGCTCTGGTATACAAAAAAAATTTGAAATAAGCAATTACTACTTCATGCATGTGTATGGTAGGACCATAAGATTGCCACGTGTGCAATCAATAAATACGTGCAAGTATATACAGTCAACAAATAATAAAGTGATAAAAGTGCCGAACCCACAAGGAATAGTAACAATTAATTACTCCGATTACTAATTCTTAATCGACTCAATTTTATTTAAACAATCAAAATTAGGAGCTCAACTAATTCACAAAGATATTAATAGATTAAAAGCATGAGATTACAATTCCCCCCAATGTTTTACTTCAATCTCTTCATTCTCTTATCAACTAATCAATCATAATAAATTGTTAACCCATTATCCATATATCTCTTTCCCAAGTAATTATATAACATATTCATTCATATTATTTCACTACAACCCTATGCAAAATAACTACGAATAAATTCATCAAGGACAGATTCTTAATTTGGTTACATACGGTATTTAAGTATATTCATATCCTAAACATTAGCAAACTACTCAATCTTTTGAACAATTAACTTGACACATGTCCCCATATAGGTATACTAGTCGGGTCCCGTGCCTCTGGCACTGTATGGACGGTGGGATTTATCTCAAACTTTGAACGGCCCAGATGATTTATTGAGTGAGCGGGAAATTCAAAATCATTTGTATTTTATTAGATAGATTCATATCCTAAATGCAAATCTCGTTAATTACCCTTGAAGAATAACTTTTGCATGTCATCATATTCACATCTAAACCTAGACTTCATCTCTCGAATTCATATAGGTTTATATCCCATATAATTTCTAGCTAGACAATCATTCAAGAAGCACAAAATATGACGAATGATTTATATATAATCAACCATAATCAATAAGAGAATAAATTAATAAAAGTTACATATTGGATTCCATTGCAATCTCAATAAAAAGATTAAAATCATCTTAAATAATAAAATAACTAATACGATAAATTCAGAAAACATTTTTAACGTACAAAAGATAAAGATTTAGAGAGAAGAATGAACTTTGTCATAGTTAAGCTTCGCTCCCCCCTTCAATCCTTGCAACCTTCAAATGCCTCCTTCAAACCCTAACTATTTTCCTTGCTTCTAATTTTACTCCTACTCTAATCTACTCATGAAATATGTCATCCCCCCTTGTTATATGTCTCGCATCATGTATTTATAGGTTACAAGTCTATTTCCTAATCTTAGGAGGAAAAATAATCCAATTTGGAGTCAAAAACATGTAAAACGCGTCAAAACTTGGTAGGGCACGTCCTCAGCCTCAAGTATTTTCACACTCACAAATACCGAATGCAAATTATTCGGTGTTATGGGCGCCATCACTACCAAAATAGTACTAAGAAATGGCGTTGCCGCACCAGACACTATAAATGCATAATACCAACTTAAAATACTTAAGAACTCACAAATTATCAAGTCAAACGTATTCAATTCATAAGTATAAAACCTACTCATTAACGTGTATCATGGTCTAAGCATAGAATACAATCAATAAACCATATCATGTCATATAAAAAAAAATAAAAGAAGTCCGAATACCCCAACTCCAAAAAGAAGTCTGAATACCCAAAAAAAATAGCAGAGCAGTCACTCAGCAAGGCAGAGCACTCCCTCTTTGGTGCTCTCAAAAAGAATACCCAAAAAGAAAGAAAAATAAAAGGCAAGAGACGAAGAGTAGAAGAAGAAAATTAGAGAAGAGTAGAAGAAGAACATACTGAAGGTCGCAAGCTGCCGAAGTAGAGGTCAAAGTCGTCGCTACCGGAGTAGACACGGTAGGTCGCTTGCTCTCCCTCTTTGTTGCTCTCCCCTTTCTTCCTCTCTATATAACTTTTGTTGGCTTGTTGCAAATCTTGTGATCGATCGATTGATTAGGTTTTAGCTGCGTGTCTTTTTGTTAACCCAATTAAGTTATGGTCAAACCACACCTGGCTCGTAAAATCCAAGTCGTCCAATTTGAAATCCAATCGTCCAAGTCGTCCACACCTGGCTCGACTTTCTTACTTTCGACCAAGTCGCCTTCAATTTTTTCACCGACTCGACGACGTCGCATGGGAGTGGCCTAGACGACGACTTGACAAACAATAGAGGTAATGGATATTATTTGCATTAAAAAAATGATTGCTTTAAACATAACCTTCATATTTTTATGAAATTTGAAATCGATAAGACAACATATAAAAAAATCCCTTCGTTTCAAAATATAAGATTAATATAGACTTTTTAGAGTAAATTAAGATATTTTCAAATCCAAAATTGATATGAATTCATTTAACTTTAGATAATACAACTATGAAAATTATAACTACTCCAGAAATACTAAATATCAATGTTCTAAAAGGCGGGAGGCGGGAGACCGGAGGGGCCTAGGCGGGATTTTTTATTTTAGGTCAATTTTAATATTTTATTTTACATTTATCCAAACAAAATAATAATATAAAGCAAAACAATCTATAATAAAGATAATAAAGGCATTTGCTTAAATTTCAAACACATATCCATATTACCAATGTCAAAATTCAAACACAAACATGCAATTGTTGAAAGTTCAAACATATCTTTAACGTATTAATTTTATTCATAAACAAGATTGCTATTAAATAAAAAAATTTAAAATTTCGATAATTCAATTTAATATTAAAAACTTAAGAAACTAAACATAAATTTAAGAATTATATTAAATTAAACTAAATATTAGTATATTACAAATGTATCATCATTTATATAATTTGAAATTGGTACAAGTTCAAAAAATTACAACTAGAATAAAATTATCCATTTTAACTTGATATTGTTTGCTTCTTGTTGTGATTTGATATGCTACACCATGCATTATAAATATAGTAAATCATTAGAAAAATAAATATATCAAGATTTGGTTTGGTTAATTATTAAAATAAAAAAACTCTCCACTTAGACCCCGCCTAGCCTGTCTAGGCCCTGCCTAGCCCGCCTAGGCCCCCCAGCCTGCCTAGGACCCGCCTAATTTTTTAGAGGGTTTTTTTTGCCACCTTGGGCCTAGGTGAGGCGCTAGGCGGGGCGCCAAGGGAGGCCTAGCACCTAGGCAGGGCCTAGGCGGACCTAGACAGGAATTTTTAAAACACTGCTAAATACAAGATCTAATGGAATCAAAAGTTAAATCTATCACATCAATTTTGAATGTGAAAAATATCTCAGATTCTTTAGAAAGTCAAACGTAATCTTATATATTAGAACAGACTTGGTATAAATCAAAAATTAAACCAGACTAACTTTTTTTTCTTTTCCTTTTCCAAATGAATAAAAAAATAAGAAATCTAATTAAGATCATAATTCCTTTATTCTGTAAAGAATTTATGAGACAGGGTTCCCTTTCTATTTCACCTTAATACCCTATCTTTCATCCACACAACGTCACAGCGAGGTGCGTCAATAGCTGACTGCCAAGACGCCTAAGCAATAAGACACCCGCCATGGCGTCCATATGGAAGTCATTCACAGTGTGCAATTTAAACATTATTTATTTTACAACAAAAGTATATTAAACAATTAAATTTTATATACATTAAACACCAAAATATAATAACTAATATCATGGAGTATCATTAAAAACATAATATATCAACACTTAACAATCAAACAAAACACAATTATTATTCAATTTTTTCAAGCGTGTTTCTCATGACTTGCACTAAAAAATACATTAAACAAACATGCAATATTTACTTAATTTTAGGAAATAAATAATTATTTATACATTTATTTGGAGTTGCATGATTTTATTATTTATGTCGTCAAAATTACAACTTTTAAGGGTTAAAATTGTACATGCAATTAAACTCAATTGCAACTAATATTACATGCTACTTTTTAAAATAACAAAATAATTATTTACTACTTTTTTATGAAAGAAATATAACCTTGTTTAGCTTGTCAGAACCCAATACGTGGACACAGCAATTCTGTTTTTTGTTAGGGGGCCATGTAACACATTATATAACATCTTAGTGGATTACAACTGGCAATCAAATTAAAAAGAGAGAACAAAAGTGGCTATCAAACAAAAATCTCTTTATTCTTCTTCATTTTTTCAATTCTTCTTTGTATTCTTCCTTTTTTCTACAGCAAAAGATTGTGGTCGACAATATTGTGGCATGCGCGTCACGTGCACCTCTTAGTCTTTTAGGGCTTCTCTCCGCAATTGTGATTAGGGTCTCCCTTCGCAGTTCACAAAAAATAAAAGATGCAAGACTTTCAGTTTTCTTCTCCCTCTTTTAATCGACTAGTCATGGGTAAAGTCCATGGGTCACGGATTGTGGTTAAGCAAACTTAAAATCGACCCAGATACCAAGGTGCACCACAACCTCGACGACTTGTTGATGCCTTGGAAGCCTACCCCAAGACGAGCGTCGCCATGCTGCTTGATGTTGCACCAAGACGGCATGGCGACGTCGTGACAGGTATGTGTAAATCCTTCAAAAGTGCACCAAAACTAATTAGAATAGGAATTTTGTGCAAGTTATCACATTATCTCAATATTGTGAGAAAGACAACTTCTAATCAACTATCCATATACTTTCTTGGAAAAAATACACAGCATCTTCAATTACTTCAATCGTGGTTCAAAGTTTCAGAGTATCTTTCGACATATTAGAGTGGGTTCGACAAGGGCCGAACCACAACCTTGATATGAGTGCATGTTTTAACATTTGGACATTATTATGTGTACTAGATAGTTTTTTTGCGAACTGAATCGATCCATTTTGTTGTTCTTATTATTTAAAAATAATTCCCAACTATTTTTAAAAAAAAATTAAAGCTCTTAAATAGCACAACGGTGAGCATCGCCTGAAACCGACACCGAGTCAAAAATGTCCTTTCGAAACATAGACCGCTACCATGACTTTGAACCATGACTTCAAGGCTATGTTTGTTTGCAAATATGTTGCATGGATTGTGCTATTTTAATATATATATACCATAGTTGTTACTGGGCGCTACTACGAAGTCATGGCGTGAGTCGATCGCTCGACGCTTAAAGCGACCGCCATGGCGTCCGTAAGGCGACAAGTCGTTTATAATGTGCAATTTATATATTATTTATTTTACTAAACAAGTATATTGACAATAAAATTTTATATACATTAAAACTCAAAACATAACACTATGGAATAACATTAAAGACATAATTATGTAAATACTTAGCAATAACAATCCAAAAACAACACACTTCATATTAAAAATTAGTAATAACCATCGCCTTCCTAACTTTCTGCCATTTTATTTTCTAGTTTCTACAAAATACAATCAAACAAACAATATATTAGAGACAATTGAGTCATTGACATATTTTTATTTTTACTTGTGAACAAAAAAAGAGTAAACAATACACAACTCCCATATAATTTTGTACATTTTAAACTTTAAAGTACAATCATTTAATCACAATATATTCCTAAAATCAGCTTGCCTAAAATTAAAAATACATACATCGGAGACATGATATTACAAAGGAAAATACATATACATAAAGAATTTCTAAAAGTCGGCCTTAGTCGGTAATACTAGCTCAGCATGACTAAGTCGGGATCGGAGCCTCAACGATTCGACTAGGGCCTAGTCCTTTGATTTAGTCGTTGGCCGAGCTTAGTCTCGTTCTGCCTATGTAATTAGTCGGAAAAATCGCCAAATGGAGTAAATCAAAAAATCGGAACAAGTCGGGAAAAATCGGAACAAGTCGGGAAAAATAGAAAAAGTCGGGAAAAATCGGAAAAATGGGAGTCGATGAGGTCCTTCTACCTAGAAGAAGTGGTATAAATGTGCGAGAACTAGATGAAGACGAGTTTATGTCGGAAGATGATGACAACGAAGAGGAAGATGAGTTTGAGTCCAATGGAGAGTAAGTCTTGGAGTGATATGGAAAAGAGTGATTGACTATTGATTTTGTGCTACTTAGTTTCATTTGGTTAATTGGTTTTGAAAGTGTCAAACTATTTGGTTTTACTTAGTTTCCATGTTTTTATTTGAGGATTTGTGTTATTTGTGTTATTCTACCTACTCATAACTTATGAAGGAGGAAGGATAATATATATTTTTTAAAAATAATTAAAAATCCGATTAGCCGATTAATCCCCGATTAATCCCCGACTAATCCCCTAGTCTCTAGTCGGTAGCCAACCGACCTGCGACCGACTTTTAGAACACTGCATATACATAGTGTAAAAATGATTGTACTTTATATCAGAGACATTATATACATCAGTTATCTCCTAATATTTATCTCTTAATATTGCATACAGCCACAGTCCACACATACGCCAAGTGTAAAAATATTATATACGCTATACATATGAGTTATGAGACAGCCATACACAGAGGAGAAGAGAAGAACTGTGAGAGTCGTCGCCGAACTTGGAGCTGGTCGGAGGCACGGACTGGTCGATCGGAGGCGTCAGAGGCCAGCTGCTCGTCGTCGCCTGCGATGATGGGTCTGCTTAAGTCGAAATCGCCTCTCCGCGATGATGGGTCATGAAGTGAGTCAGGCTGCAGATGATCTAGTTCGTCCTAGTTCGCTGCGATGATGGGCTGCGAATCGCGATCGACTTCTCCTATATTTTCTGCAGGTAAGGGTTTTTTTTTTATGGGTCATGGGTTAGCCCATAAAAATCAATTGGGTCAGTGGTTCCAAGGCGGCGCCAGGCATCTCTTGTCGCTTTAGGGGACGCCGTGACGCCGAAGGCTTAGGCGGCAGCTGAACCACCGACTTAAGTCGTCGTACGCCTTGGACTTTCTTTATCGCCGGGACGCCTAGGCAACGCCATAACAACTATGATATATACTAGTTTAATACCTTTAAGCACATTTTTGTCCTTGTATTAGTCCGAAGATGACATGACAACCTCCTTGATTTTTTTTACTCCCAAGGGCATTTGTTACTTAAAGGGGACACCATTTAAGCTCACCTTCCTTCTTGGGATTATATGACTCATAAACAACCTTAGAAACAAAAAAATAGTTCATGAGCCTGTCATCTTCAGCCGAATAAAAAAGTACTAAAACATATTGAGCTAGTATAAATCCCAAGTAACATAATAGCAAATGAATATAGCCTAAACCATTGTCGGGCAGGATTCTCACCCTATTGTTCACAAAGATAAATTGAACTGAAACACAATCTTCTCTATGCCATTTACTTGCATATAATGTACATATTTATGGAAAAGAAAATATTTCCTCTTCTCAAAGAATATACGAGTTCATTTAGGAACATAAAAAAAAGGAAGGGGTAACAATATCCGGATGGAGGGAATAGATATCTGAAGATTTTTGGTGTTTAATTTTGGAACTATAATTACTTTATAACAATCCCATTATTTTGTTTTAATGTGTACATAAAACTCATGGGGAGAACAAAATTGGGATGGAGAGAGTATTATATAACTATATGGTTTTCAGATCACACCTAATAAACAGCTCACATTAACATCTACTTGAGAAATAATTGACATTTTGAAACAATGAGATATAGTCAAAGTAAAACATCATCAAGGTTATCTATTGAATTCTTATAGTTTAGTAGTACCAAATAAGCATTTCTACCATACTAGCAGAATTAACTCTCGAACAGTGGATCAAGAGTTCTAGATAGAAAGAGCAAATCCCATTAGAATAGGCAGGAGAGTAAAAAAAATGTATTACAGAGGGAGAATTTAAACTGACCTCGCACCAATCCAAACAATTAATTGCAACCACATCCAATAGCTGGGAATGATTCAGGTTTTTGATCTGACGAAATGCACGCCACATAACCATTGGCTCCCAGCTTAAACCACATGTTGTCTCAAGCACATTACTGACAATCACAGGTTCACCTTTCAACCAATGGCACTGAAAGTGCCTCAAATCCTCAGGTTGAATGTCGACAGCAGTTGGACAGTATAGATAGTTGTCATCAGAATCTTCTCGAGATGCGGCTTTCAGTAACTTCACTTTGTCACTGCCAATTTCACACACTGAATTGAAACAGGAGCACCACTGTCCAGGAGTTTCAAGTGGAATCTCCACGAGTTCGTATTTTCTCGCTAAATCTTCAGCATCAGATAACAATTTGGAAACAAAATTTTTTTCTAATATATGTCGCAATTCTAATCGGCCTTTACCACAACAACCCAAAGTTTCAGGGGGACAAGGGATGCTACCATCTTCCTGGAATTTCCACTCGAATATCGACTTTGCACGATCCCTATCACTAGTTTCAGCAGATGCACCCAAAGGTCCATCCAAAGTTTCAAGGGAACAAGGGATGCTACCATCTTCCTGGGATTTCCACTCGAATACCGACTTTGCATGATCCCTATCACTAGTTTCATCAGATACACCCAAAGGTCCACGTCTTGGTCGTGTCTCTTGACAACGATTTCCACTATGCAAGTACTCCACCCCAGGGTCTATAAATTGCATTATCACTTCCTCTTGACCTCCCGGCAGGCATCCATCACGCATCTCCCGCGTAACAAATAAGGCAAAGATCATAACAACACTGTGGACAGCTTCTGTGTAAGTCAGTAATTGAAGTTTTGCAATTGTTGCTGCATCGAACATATGAAATAATTAATTCCTTCCAAAATCTAAGGAATAGACTTTCATGGCAAAGACAGATGGCTTCAGTAAACCTACCAATACATACGTTCACCCAACCCGCACTTTGCTTGTTGTATTTTAAGCTCAGACAAAGATAATCCTGCGCAAACAAACAAACCAGGAATCACTAACAAGTGGATATTATTTTCTACTCCATTTTTCAAGAAAGACTTTTGAGCATCCTACTTTATTACCAACCCAGTCTAGTTGAAATGCAATCATAAAGAACTGTAATGCCCACCAACATTCAGGAACTAAATTATAATACCTTGAATTTTAGCTTCTAACCGCTTCTCCACCATCTGCTCTTCATAGATTTGTTTTATAAATGGGAAAAGCATAGTTATGATATCTTTAGAGTACTGAATCTTTTCTTCAACGCTGAATTTCAAATCAAACCTTTCCTTGTCCTACAACAAAAATCAGAAATACCATATCATGTATGTTGAACCTAACATCAAAGTAAAACATTAATCGACTAAAGTGTTAGGAGCTAAAGAAACTGACTTTTTTGGGTACTTCTAAACGCAAGCAACGTTTGCAATTGCAATTAACTTGACAAACAGGGCAAGCCTTGGCAAAATCATCTTCCGTCATCTTAGGGTACCTACATACAAATATACACTTCAGGAATATTGTGTCCCTGCTCAACACTGACAAAATCGTACAACTCAAAACAAAATCAAAAGTCTTTGTTTTCGGCAATTAAAAAAAACAGCAGTCAATAAGAGAAATAAGGCATAAGAAGCAATTTCAATTTACAGTCAAAATAATAAAATCATTAAAAGAAGAATAAATACCATCTAGTCATGCATGGGACACAATATCGCTTCCATATACATTTAGAACATTGTACAACCCGGCCTTTGTCATTCCTCTGGCACTGATGACACATAATAGATTTTGGCTGCCCCTGTTAATATTAATTAAACCAAACATCAGAAATAAATCCCATATTAACATATAAGCAAATGTTGGTAGTAAAAATGAGTTAATATAAGCCAGAGAAACAGAAATTACATTATCATCCTTCCTTCCACCACCCCTCTGCTTTGGTACAGCTGCAGTAGTCTTACCAACTGTCTCAAGGGCATCTGGTTCTTCACCTCTATCAGTTGTTGGTGACCCATCCTCCCCTTCTTCAACCTCCTTTTTCAGACCCTTTCTCGGTTTCTTTTCCGACCTATCTTTCCCTTCTTTAACCTCCTTTCTCATAACCTTTCTCGGTTTCTTTTCCAACCCATCTTTCCCTTCTTCAACCTTTTTTTTCACACCCCTTCTCCGTCTCTTCTTTGACCCAAATTCCTCATCCTGTTCTTCAAAAAAATTCTCTACTTGGTCACTAAATCGGTCCACCAAATTCACAGCCGTCCGCCGAAGAGTCCCCTTATTCACAGAAACCCCCTCCAATTTGTTTCCAATACTTCCTCTCTGATCATTAGCCATTTTATCTGTTTCGTTTTCCTTCACCAACCCCTCAGTACCTATACAATTTTGCTCATGGGGTGTATGAATGGTTTTGGGTAAAACCGTGGATGCTAAATATATTCAAAACTCCCAGCCTTTTCGGTCTGTTAACATTCATCGGATTTCGGGGAAAATTGTATCTATCACATATATAGTTAACACGTATAGTGTTAGATAGGGGCTTTTGGAGATACGGCCCATAGATTACGGACACTAGTTACTTAAAAATTGATTGTATGTATGTTATCCCGTCCGTTTCTCCGGCAAACTGGAAGTAGCGAACTAACAACAAATAGGCTATAACGATAATTTTTTCTGTCACTGTAGCATAAAAAGCCAATTTTTTATGCTATAGCGACGAAAAAAAGTCGGTTCGATCTTAGTTCGCTCTCTCCAATTCGCTAGAGAAAACGGGGCATACTTTATATTGTTTTTTAAAAAATTTATTTGAGGGGAATAAAAGGGAAGAGAGGGAAAGAAAAAATAATTAAAATATCTCTAAATTTTATGTTTGTGAGTTTTATTTAGAGAGAAATAGAAAGGATTTGAAGGTAAAATTGATTTAATTTTTGACTTAAAATTTCCCCCTCAAAAGTGGGAGGATTTGGAGAGACGGGAAAATATGGGAAAATAAAATATTTTATATTACCAAAAATAACCTTGTAAAATAAATAATATGACAATTGTGTCCCTAATTAAATCAATTATAAGGATGGGATTACTATATTACCCCCACCCCCACCCCCCCACCCCCCCCCCACCCCATGTAACGGTAATTCTAGAAATTCAACTTAGCTTGTAACTAGTGTTTTTGAATATTATTTAATTAAATAAAGTTTTAATGAATATTATTCTTAGTTATGTGTTTGAATGTCGTTCTATGACCTAGGATGATTGTTTAATGTTAGAATTTGGGCTATGTGCATGAATTAAAGAGTATGAATTTCCAAGACGAAAATAAAAAAATTCGAGAAATTTACGTAACAATACTATTCATCCGGAACTGATATAACATCTTTTTTGAAATTCCAAAAAATACGTAAATGTTAGAATTCTGAGGAAAGACGTAATATCCAATAAAATTCAAAATTTAAAAATGCAGTTTTTAACTTGCTTGTTGAATTGAAAAAGTAAAAAAGTCAACAAAAATCTTGGTCAACAAAATTCAAAGTTGACTTTCAAATGGATTAGAGTTTATTATTGGAGGCTCAATATAAAATTTTATGAGGCCCAATTGAAATTAAATCAAGGCTCAAAGAATTATTAAACTAAGCCTAAGAGGAAGCCTAAAATGAATTTAATTTAAGCCTAACCGAATATTCAAACCCATGAGTCAACCCATGAACCAAATAGGTGGGGTAAAGCATGAACCAAGCCCATGAGGGACCCACCAAAGGCCTTATGGTCGGCTACCTCACCAAGCAAAGAAGGTTTGCCTCCAAAAAAATATCCCACTTGGATAAGATGACATTAATGTTTTGGACCAAAAAGTTTTGGCTTGGTTTGGTTTGTTAACTTAACCGTGGTTCAAATAGTAAAGAGGTGGAAGAGGGGTTGGTTTGGAAGATTTGAAACTTAAGGGAGTTGACTAAAAGGGACTTAAACTTAAGTGACCAATTAATGATCTAATTAAAGTACCTAATGACTAAATTACCCTAAGCTTTGCCTAGCCTATAAATAAGAGGCTAAGTGTTAGTTTTCTTCACACAAAATCAACTAACTTATATTGAGAGAGAAGTGAGAGCAAAGCTTGGGAAATCAAGAAGAAAAGCTAGTTGATTAATCAAAGTTGTCAAGTAATCAAGAACACAAGAAATAAGTAATCAAATACTCATCTATCTACTTCATCTCAAGACTTTAAAAGCTTTCTAGATATGATATGAATTGCTTGTTGGTGGATGGTTAGGTGGTTCATGATGAATCATTAGTATACCTGTAACACCCCAGTCTCACATCGAAAGATAGGGGAAAAATTTGTCTGCATATAAAGGAAATAAGTTACTACCAATAGTACCTTCAAGTCATAACCTTTGGGGAGCCTGTGGTGGCTAAGATGACCCAAGAAGATACTATTGGGTTAGTAGTTTGAGGCCTTATTTTGATGGATTTGATTCGATTCGGACTTGGAATTTGACCCGAGATTTGTTCCAGACTTGGGATTTGACCCGGGTTGTTTCAATACCGGTGGAATAAGGATGATTTAGTGGATGAAAATACTAAACTATGCATGTTAAGAAAAGTTATAAGTATAAAATGAAGAACATAAGAAACTATACTAAAAGTTATTGATGGACAAGTTTAAAACCATCATATATGTGTTCTTGATGGACAAATTGAAAACCATCATTTGTTAGTGTAAGAATTGCGTAAATGTTCCCTTTGGAACGCAGTAAAAATATGTTATAACGAAGTTATGGCGAAAATTTTAGTAAAAGATGTTAATCAATGAAAAACCTAAGTTAAAATGATTTTCGTTTGTAGTTAGTAGATTCTGGGTAATGTATTTTTTGATGGATTGAGTTATTTACGAGAATAGGAAGTCGTGGACTCAAGAATGAACTCGTTCCGACTCCGAATGAGAAAGATACGAAGAAACAAAAATTAAACGCTAAAAAACGTCAAGTATAAAAAGTTATGCGTTATAGGATTTTTGAGCCAAATAAACGCCTAGTTAGAATGTCCAGAATTTTTTTTTGTCCAGTGGATTTAAAGTATGCTATGAAAGCTAGAAAATGGCTCGAGAATGGATTGATTCCGAGTTAAAATGACTAAGATATGAGATCGCAAAGTGGACATTAGGATTGTAGTTTAAAACTAAAAAAAATTCAAAGATTATTACCTAGCACCGCACCGCCCGTTATGCCTAAAAACTGGGCGCCGCAACGCCGGCTTGACCAACCCATTCTGCTAACAAGCGTCGTAGCGCCAGTAAAAGGAAAGAAAACCGACGTTGTAGCGCCGAACCAGAATTTTGCACAATAATGAGATTTTTAAAGTAGAAAGTAAAAGAAATGTTATGGAATAAAAATGAAGATAAATATTAATTATTTAAAATATCTTAATAAGGGTATTAGAACCTTAACATTATGATTGAAAGTAAATGGAAAGAATAAAATAACACTTAGACGTAAAATACTGAAACGAAGTAATTGTTCCATATTTGCGTAGAATGAATATGTTTAAGATATACGAATGAATAACTTCGATATTTACACTTAATAAAGGTAAAGTATGACAATTAAACGTCAACGAATTAATACCTTATATATAAAGGCATCACAACCGATCCTTTAAATTGCATAATTGAGTGAGTTAACTCACTAAATTTGAAATCAATTAGGAGTTAACTCGCTCAATTGGAAAAATCTCATGCTAAATTGGAATCGAGTCTTGACAAAACCATTCCTCTCTCTTGCTATTGATCTTCCTCTTCTTCACTACCCTCACCTCTATTTCACTTCCATATACATGTTCCCCTTCTCTCGCTCCTTTCAATTTCCCACCACCGAAAACGAGGTTCATGACAGTTTCTATTCATATGTTCAGGGTCCGCTGCAATAATAGTTATCTAGAAGGGGGGAAATGTGTTGAATAGATATTTAAAAAATAGATTTTAAAAATTTTAACTTGTTAACTTGTTAATAATGATTAAAACTTAGCGAAATTAATATTTGTTTTAATCTCCTTAAGATAGTGAGTTTAAGAGAGTGAGGCGATTATAGCGATTTATGGCGAGATATAGCGAGTATAACAAGAATGTAATGAGACACGGTCGTTTTAAGTGGTTGAAAGCACTTAAAGCTCTAGTCCACTCTTCTACTCCTCGGTAGGAAATCCACTAAGGATGTCTTTTACACTTTTACGAATCACTCAGATTCCTTCTAGACCCGGCGATCTAGAACTTCTTAGTTCACTCTTGAACTCTTCAAGTCCAATGAGACTTGGCTCTTCACATTCACTTAGAACTCTTCAAGTCCTTGACTTGGAACTCTTACTTCAGTTGATTGGTAGTTGTTGAGTTCTTGATGGTTGCTACTCGATTCTTTGTTTAAGCACTTGTTGAAAAGTGAGTAGTGAGCAAGCTTTTCTTTTCTCGGATCGTAGAGTTGAGAGTTGAGAGTTCTTGTACGTTTTTGTTCAATGATTGCTTAGTTCTCTCATCTGCTTGATTTGTATATATGTGATCTTGAAAACTATCAGTTGGATCCATCCGTTGAAGCATTAAATGTGTTTGACATTTCTGTTCTTTGATGGAGACTTTTACGCACATCTTATGAATTGCATTACAGCCCTGACCGACACGTGATGTTTTTTCTCCTAACTAACACTAAAAGGTGTTTTTCCTCTTACTGATGGTACTTTCCTTAGCTTCTTGATACGCTTCTTTGTTGCATACTAAGGATATCTTTTATGCCTTTGGGAATTTGGTGAGTACTACAACGTTTAGAACCCATTCCACATTTGTTGGGTTTGTCTCCACACAAAATGTGAGGCTTGATGCTTGACACAAAGCGAGATGATACTCTACGATTCGGATCGTGGTGACTTGTCGCCTTGGTGCTTGATGCGATCTATCGTCGAAGAGCACTCTGATTTCTCTTAAATACTTGCACACTACGATCTTCATTTTCTTGAGTTATAAACTCTACGTTTTTGAGAGCACACTACGATCTCTAAGTTGGCTCGACAAACGTTGGGACCACTCTACGATTTTCAAGAGGGCCCTCAAGGCGAGGCACCTCTGATCCTCGAAGCTCTACGTTTACGCCTTGACTTCGCAATCTTGATTAGCTTGATACACTACGATCTTTGAAGCTTATCTATTACATCTCAAGATCAACCTAACGACTTTGATCTCTCTATCTATACATTCATTCTGAGAATGATACACATTAAGAGCTTAGATCAACCTAACAAGTTTGATCTATCACTAAGTCCTTGTAAATATATCTCTTGAAGGACTTTACATATAATCATAAACATTTACATTTAAACATCAAATCAAAATATGCACTCTCCCAACAATCTCCCCCTGTTTGATGTTGACATAACCAAGGAGATTTGTTGTCATGATTATTAGTTTCTAGATGCATTTGCGGGGAAAGTAAATATGACTTAGTATTTGGGTGAGCAGCGGTGAAATTTCTAGAAATAAGAATAAACATGAATTTATTGATGGTTGAAGAGTATTACAATTTAGCTTTACATCAATAAAATTTAAACTTTCACTTATCTCTATTTCTTTGGTCTTTTTTGTGGAGGATTGGCATACTCCTCGGCCCTTCTTTTCTGCTTGCTTCATCCCTTACGGCTATCTCTTCCGACTCATTTGGGCTTATCCTTGGGTTGTGATCATGCCTTATTCATGAATGCGGGATCTCCAATTAGCATTCTTAGGCTGTAGTGGTCACATTTTGTGAGTGGTTGGTAGTTGGCCTTGACTCCTTATTGGGTGAGCCATTAAGACTTCTGTTGATCGGATCGTTGAGTCGATTGCTTGATCGTGGAGTCTGTTGGTGGAATTGTCTTGTGGGAGGACTCCTTGAAGCTTGAGTGTGGAATCCTCTGCCTCTTCCTGGCCTCCTTGAACTCCTCTGCCTCTGCCCTGGCCTTCTTCTCCTTTGCCTCCTTCTCCTTTCCCTTTATTCTCCCCCTTTATGTCAGCATCAAGGGTTTGAATGTTTTCAGATAGTCGAGTCACTCCTTGGACAAGCTCGTTGAGTTGGCTTTGAGTTTGAGCAATGTCCTCTCGATTTTCCTTGATCAGAGCTTGGATCGAGCTTCTGCATTTTTGGAGGACGGCTAGAATAGTGTCAGTTTGTTGTTCTTGGTTTACGTAGGCTTTTTGAAATTCTTTGACTGCAGTTTTCAAACTGATGATGTTCTCCATCATAAGGTTATTCTGGGCTTCTTGAGATTTCTATAATTCTAGAACAACCTCTCTTTGTTTATTGGCTATCCGGAAGTGAATATCATCTCTGTCCTTTATGCTTTTAATCATTTTCTTGATGATCTCCCTCGGCTTCTTTGTAAGCTCAACATTTAGGGTGCACAGGAGATTGTTTGCAATGTGATGATCATTTTTGTCGACTGAGATGAATGAATTACGAGTGAGTTTTAAGTCTTTCATCGATATCCTTGATCATGTTCTTGGATACTTCATGTCAACTCGACTTTGGTGGGCGATCGAGAGTAGATTCTTGAGTTGAGGATTGTTTAAAGGAGGGATGTTTTCTTATATTGATCTTGCAAGGAGTAGAGGCAAGATCAAGGTTGAAATATTCATTTGTGGATGTAGAGGGAATATCGATGGAGGGCACGTGTTTGGGTGTCTAGAATAGGTGGCTCTCTGATTTCTCCTTGGGACTCTACGATGGGGCTAGAGTCGGTGATCATAGAAATGATGGGAGTTGGGATCAATATGAAGTTTGGAATATCTGGTTCATCAATTATAGAATTTTGGGATTTTGTAACTGGGAGTTGACTTGGTGGATTTAGAACCACTTCCAACCAGCTTGGAATTTCATAAAATTGGCTGGAAAAAGATAGTGGATAATGGTTTACTCTGAAGAGGATTGGGATAGTTAATACCTCATGCACCATTCTTGAGGAGGGATCATTTGTGATGAGCTTCTTGGCAAATTTGAAGGTGCACGAAATCCATGAGCTAGCACAGATGATGGTGGATATTCTTTGAAGCTCAAAACATATGGTTCCATGAGTTTAGGATTTGGGCTTGATGATATGGCATCATGGGTAGGTAAGAGAACATCGATTGTAGAGATAACTCCTATACCCATCATGGCCCACACACATGATCTCAAGGTCATCATCATCTTTCTTCTCCCTTTTCTTCTTATCTTCTTTTGGGATTATCTCGATGACTTCATTTTTTTTCTTGCTCTGGTTCTCCCTCATTTTACGTAGGAGTAACTTCTTACATCGAGGGGATATCATGAGGCTCCCCCTCAACATGATCATCCATTTGCGGGACTAATAACTCCCCCTCAATTTGGAGCATTTTCTATCATGAGAACTTGGTGTCTCCCCTCGACTTGAGTATTTTGTAAGGTGAGAACTTGGTGTCTCCCCTCGGCTTGAGCTTTCTCTTGGCTTTCTTTGGTCAGTTCCTTTTTGGCGACCATCTTTTGTCTTCCTCCTTGAGTACTCCTTCATTGATAAGGATGTATTTCTTAACCAATTTTTTCTTGGTTTTCTAAAATTTGAACCCACGACCTCGGGACTTTCTTGACTTGAACTTTGTCTTGTTGATCACCCGGACTATCAAGTGTATGCGACTTCCTTGCTTGAGGTGTTTGATGCGGTCTCTACGATCGGTAGAGACTCTCTGATCGAAGAGATAGATGGCCTCTTGGATTTGTGGCTGATCTTGTTCTTCTTGATCAACATTTGTGTATGGTAGCTCTATCTTCATTAACCTCGACTTTCTTTTGCTTTCTTTCTCGAGGATCCTCGGAGTCTCAATATCAGAGGACTCTATAGGTTTGTCAGTGGAGGATCCTTGAGGTTCTTCTTCCATCCTTGCCTTAAGCTTCCTCTTGCCCTTGCTTTTTTTGATAAGGGAAGAGGGTTCTTCCTTGTTGGTCTCTTCCTCTTCTTCTGCAGTCACTTTGACGATTGACATGTTTCCTGGAATCCCTGATTCCTTTAGATCACTAGTTCTTCCACTGGACTCAGTCATCATGCATGCGTACATACTCGGTTGGATTCCTTTTCCAATTCTTAAATAGATTCTTTGGGTCATTAAATGCATTTGGATTGATGGACACTCCTTCATCGTCCCCAATCTTATCACCCAAGCGGATTGTAAGATGATGCTTATAAATCGCCGTAGAGCATCTTTTGAGATCCCTTTGTCTTCTTGAGTTGAGAATCCATTTTCCTATCCATTCCAACGGTAGAGCTCCATAGTTAAGATGTATCCCACGACTTATGGCGGTCGTGAGCTTTAGTTTTACCTCATTCTGAGAATCGTGCCCGATTAACTTTTGCGACATATACACTTCCCAATAATGTCGACCAAAATTTGTACCTCTGAGAAACTCCTTCTTCTTGTATCCTTTGATGGTGGGGATTTCTTGTGATGCATCTTCTTAAGCCCTACATGGAAATCGATGCCATCTAAAAACCAAAACCCTTGATTTGAAGCTGAGGGCTAGATTGATGTTTTCATTTTAGATTGATTTCCACGTCCTTGACTCTCGTCGTGAGGACTTCATTTTCGTATACTCCATTTTGTAAAACTCCCTTTATTAACTTTGGGTAGATCCATGTGCTTCGTACCGAGGCGTCTTGAACCCAACCTTCTTCAACAATGTCGAGAATCTTGTGAAATTTGGGTTCGTGGTTTTGAACTCATCGAAGCATAGTCATGGCGGAGATGGCGTTGGAGGTTGCCATTTCTATCGTTGAAGGGAGTATGGTTGTTTGAGCTTTCTTTGGGGTTAGGGTTTACGCTTGTAGAGAGAGAGAGAGAGATAAGCTTTTGAACTTTTGATTTCAAAAGGCATTTTCAAACTTGCTTGTAGTTTCCTCTCTCCATTTTTGTTTAGTGGGGGGTGTCAAAATCTTGGCAGCTCTGCGAATTTGGTTAGGAGGATTGTCTTGATTTGCCCTTAGCTCCTTGAGCTAATGTGTCCTTAGGGAGGACTACGATCGTTGAGGTAGCCTTTGTGATCGTTAAGTCTGTCCAGTAATAGTCGTGTCTGAGCTACGATCGTCGAGTCTGTCCAGCATTCGTTGAGTCTGAACTATGATCGTCAAGTCTGTTCCAGTAATCGTCGTGTTTGAACTACGATCGTCGAGTTTGTCCAACATTCATCGAGTCTGAACTATGATCGTCGAGTCTGTTCCAGAAACCATCGTGTCTGAACTACGATCATCGAGTCTAACCGGATCCTTGTGATGTGTTTTTGACTTAGCATTCTTTTAAGGTAGCTCATGAAGGGCCAACCTCTTGGAGTGAGTCAAGGGTTAGGTTTGTTCCTGAGGCGCTTATCAGAGAGATTGCTTTGTTTTGAAACTTATCATCACATGATGCTCCTTTTGTTTTTGTTGATGGGGTTCTGCTATCGTTGAGTGCACTTTTCGATTGTTGAGTCTATCTTCTGATCGTTTTCTTTCATGTCACTTCAGCTCTACGATTGTGGACTTCCCATATCATGTCTACGATTTCAACCATAGCCTTTGTATCTATATAGTTAGCACATACTAGAGCATATATTTCATGATTATAAATTAAGCATTCCTAGCTCACTTATTAACTTGTTAAACCTGGATTCATCTAGAGGTTTTGTAAAGACATCAACAAGTTGATTTTCAGTAGGGATATATTGTAAAGATATAGTTCCATTTTGCACATGATTCCTAATGAAGTGATACCTTATTTCTATATGCTTAGTCTTAGAATGCATAGCGAGGATTATGAGTTATTGCTATGGCACTTGTGTTATCACGGTGAATGGGAATGGATTTGAAATCAAACCCATAATCGATAGCTAATTTTTCATCCATAGGATCTGAAACACGGCCATTGTTTACCAATGATGATATTAAACCTGCGGTTGAAGTGAATCTTGAGTTTTGCTTCTTGCTAAACCGGGACACAAGTCTGTTTCTAGCAATTGACGAGGTGCCACTTGGTACTCTTTCTATCTATTTTGCGACTGCAAAATCGGCATCTGTGTATCTGTTAGTTCAAATGAGGACTCCTTGGGATACCAAAGCCCCAGTGAGGTGTACCCTTGAGATACACGAAAATCCTCTTTCTGACGAGATAAATGTGATTCTTTAGGGTTAGCACGAAATCTAGCACATATGCATGTTGCAAACATTATATGCAGTCTCTTGGCGATTAGATATAAAGAGAGCTATCATACCTCTTGTGTTGAGTTATATCAATACTTTTACCTTTTCATCTTTGTCGAAGCTTGGTTGCGAGGAACAATTGGGGTTTTTTTATGGAGAGGTTGATTCCATGCCATACTTCTTAAGTAAATCTTTGATGTACTTGGCTTGGTTTATGAATATTCCTTCATCGATCTGCTTTTACTTGCGTCGAGGAAGAAGTTCGACTCACCCATCATGCTCATTTCAAACTTGCTCTGCATAAGCTTGGAGAATCTCTTACATAACTTTTCATCGATAGAACCAAAATAATATCATCAACATATATTTGAACCAATAAGACTTTGTCTTTATGCTTTCTAAGGAATAATGTGGTATCTACTCTACCTCTAGTGAATCCATTTTCAATAAGAAAGTTAGTTAGTTAGTATTTCATACCATGCTCTAGGTGCTTGTTTAAGACCATATAAGGCTTTGTCTAATCTATAAACATAATTAGAAAGAGATGGATTGATGAAACCTATGGAGTTGCTCTACATAGACTTCTTCTTGGAGTTCACCATTCGAGAATGCACTTTTGACATCCATCTGGAAGACCTTGAACTTCATGTGAAGCGTGAAAGGCAAGAAAGATTACGATGGCTTCTAGTCTAGCAGCAGTGCAAATGTCTCATCATAGTCGATGCCTTCTTCACGAGAGTAGCCCTTGGCCACTAATCTTGCCTTATTCGGTTATTACTCCATCTTCATCCATCTTGTTTACGAAGACCCACTTGGTTCCAATGACGGGATGACTCTTTGGTCTTGGTACCAATCTCCATACTTTGCTTCTTTCAAATTGGTTGAGTTCTTCTGCATGGCTTCTATCCATGGAGTCTTCCATAGCATCCTCTATCTTCTTTGGTTCCATTTGTGACGAGGAAGCTTAGATAAAAGCATTCATTACGGGTGGCGGCTCTTGTTTTGACTCTTGCTTTCTCGGATCTCCAATGATTAGATCTTGAGTGTGATCTCTTGCCCATCTGTTTCTGTTGGGACATACGTCCTGATACCTTCTTGTCTTAAGCCTTCAAGATCTATTTCTTCTTCTTGGTGTGGAGGTTCGTTTGTCTTGCATAGGCCTCTCTACGATCTCATTTCTTTGCTCAGCGATTTCCTTTATCTAGCACTACGATCGTAGTGTTGAGCTCGACGACTTCATTCGTAGTGTACGCCTTGTCGATCGTAGTAGTGTCTTGAAACCTTTGTTTTGTCTAAGTCTGTTTCATCAAAGATAATGTGAATCGAGACTTCAACACTTTCGAGTGTCTTCTTGTTGAACACTCTGTAGGCCTTTCTTTATGTGGCATATCCAAGAAAGATTCCTTCGTCTGACTTGGGTTGAAATTTTGTCAAGTATTGCTTTCCATTGTTGAGAATGTAGCATGCACAGCCGAATACATGAAAGTAGTTGACACTTGGCTTTCTTCCTTTCCATAGTTCGTAGGGTGTCTTCTTGATCGTAGAGTGTATCAGTGATCTGTTCCGCGTGTAGCATGCAGTGTTGACAACTTCACCCCGAAGTATTCGAGGTAGATGAAATTTCTTTGCTAGTAGAGTTCTTCCGACCTCTATCAAAGTTCTCTTCTTTCTCTCATTTCTCCATTTTGTTGAGGAGTTAAGTGGGTGAGAAGTTATGGTGATGTCATTATGCATGCGAAATTGGTCCATTTAGAAGTCAAATTCTCTTCCATGATCACTCCTTATAGCCTTGATTTTCTCTCTTTTCTCGTTCATTACCGGCTGAACATCTTGATCGGTTTGGGAGCTTGTTTCATCCTTTGAGGTTAAAAAGAATACCCATGTGAATGCGGTGTGATAAATGAAACTATAACTAGTGAGTACCTTTTCCTCAAGACTTGTTGTTGGAATTGGCCCAAATAGATCCATGTGAAGCAACTTCAAGGGCTTGTCGATTGAGTTGGCGGTTTTGCTCTTGAATGAGCTTACGGTTTGCTTTCAAGTGACAGGGCATTGCATGGCCTTTCTTTGATGAAGTTGAACTTGGGTAGGCACACCAGCGAGATCTTTTGATGCCGGTTTGGACATGCTTTTGAAGTTTAAGTGGGACAATGCGTCATGCCATAGCCAACTCATTTCTTGAGATGCTTTTGCGAAAAAGCATATTGTCTCATCTGAGCTTAGTTGTCCAAGATTCACTTTGTGTAGACATTTCCTTCTCTTGTCCGGTTAGCTTTACTGACGGATGTCTTCAAATCTACGACTTGACCTTTGGTTGTTGAGGAATGTTACTTGATGACCCTTGTCACGAGTTGGCTAATGCTTAGAAGGTTGTGTTGGAGACCTTCCACATATGCCACTTTCTTTGAAAGATACTTCACCATTACCGGTGAGCCATATCCTCTTGTCTTTGCGAGTAGTTGTCTCCAAAGATGGTGAGGACCCTCCTTCTCTATGTAGTTAGACGAGAAGGGCTTTGTTCCCGATCATGTGTCTTGAGCATCCTTTGTCCGGATACCGGGTTGTGATCGTGGAGCTCTTTTCTGTCATAAATTGAACCTTCATTTTGGTACCCATATTTGCATGGGTCCTATTTTATTAGTACCCTTGGGGACCCAAATCTGTTTGATCTTGGGTCTCATATGCATTGAATTATAATAGCATTTGCTTGACCTTGTGACCAACTCTATTGCACACAAAACACTTAGTATGATGTATGCATGTGTGTGTGTGAGAGTTCATCCTCCATTTGGACTTTTGTGGTTCTTTAGTCATTCTTACATTAAACTGATTTTCCTTCTTCCATGTGTCCTTGGGTCTCATGAAATGTGAGGAGTGTATCTTACCTCTCTTGTACCTTCCCGTTGGTTAAATAGAGTTGGTTTTATTTAACTCTACGATCCTTGAGGTTGGTGAGTAGAGGATGGGTTACTCTTCTCTTTTAAAGCCCAAGCCCGACATGAGATCCTTTACTCCTTGGAGTATGGATGGAAAGCAGTGGAACAGGGTTGGGTGGTTCTTCCTTACGTGAGGATTTCACAAATGTAATGCCTCTACTAAAACTTGAAAGCATTACTAGTGCTAGTTTCCTTTAATTTTTCCACACATGGCTCACGGGTGGATTCCCCAAAGCTAAGCACATGTTACATCGAATGTACTTCTCGACTAGAGAGCGAGGAGTCCATGGATGATGAGGATTTGTTCCATGTAGAGATAGTCTTTTCTAGTTCCTCGACTTTAGAGGTTAGATTGGACTCTCTTTGTGCATTGAGCTCATTAGTGCATTTTTTAAGATCTCATTCTCAGCCTCAAGCTTGGAGAGAAAGTTAGTACTTAGAAGATTTGTTTCTAGCTCTTCTTGAACTTTTTTTTCTCCTCTTGAAGAAGTGAATAATCCTTTGACAGAACTCTGAACCACTTCATGTATTGATGTAGATTAGTTGTTATGCCATGCAGTGCAGTTCTCAAATCATTAATGTCTACATCAGGCGAGTTGAAGTCAAATACCTCATCGATACTTACTTCATGAATGTTGGAGTTCTGTTTGTCCTTTGCATGTTTAGCCATTAGGCACAGATTATCCATTTGAGAATCTTCATCATCTCCAGATTCAGGAGTTGAGTCATTGTCTGAATCACTCTACGATCCTCCATTACTGAGCCTTTGTCTCTCTTACGAGGCCTTTTGTTGCCTTTGTATTCCTTCTTTGCATGTGATTTCTTCTTTAGTTCTTCTCTGAGAGGTTTGTTGCGATTTGCAGTGATGAAATGGCGAGCTTCTTGCAGATTGTAGCATAGATCATTCATTTGCTCACAGGCTGTTGTAATTCTTGACCTTCTTTGGCTTCTTTGGTTTTGCCTTGTGCGCATGAACCTTCTTAGTCTTTTTACCGGCATAACAAAGTCTTCATCATCGTCTTCATCATAGTCGAGTCAATCTCGGTGTTGACCTTGGATGCACTTTCGGTTGCTTTGAGAAGCAACACCCTTATCCTTCTTTCTTTCTTACGATAGGGTTTTTACTTTCGTTGAGTCGACTCCGGTTCATATGTCGAAGATTTCCATATAACTGTTGAACTGTCATCTCATGAAGATTCTTTGACTCTCTAATAGCAGTGGTTTTGGCATCCCACCTGCTTGGTAGGGCTCTCATGAACTTTATGATTAGATCTTTGTTTGGATAGATCTTCCTATAGGCTCGTAGAGAGTTGAAGCGAAACGTTGAATCTCTAAATAGTGGCGATTCGTTTTCTCCTTGAACACGAGCAAACATTTCATACTGCTGTGTCAGCAGTGATTGTTTGTTTTCTCTTACTTCTTCCGTTCCTTCGTGCATGATGAGTAGTGCTTCCCGAACCTCCTTCGTTGTTTTGCTGTTGACAACGTTTTCGAACAGATCGTCTTCTTAGGATTGAAACAAAATGTTCTTGGCCTTCTTATTGAGTTGGATATCTCTCTTCTCGTTGTCAGTCCACTCCTCTTTGACTTTAATTTGTATTCTGTTTGGATCGTCTGTGGTTGGTGCAAGCTTTGTTGGAACATAGGGCCCATTCTGAACAGTCTAAAATAGATCTTCATCTATTGAGTCCATGTATTCTTGCATCCTAACTTTCCAGTTTGCAAATTTATCTTTGTTGCACATTAGTGGCTTGCTGCCTCCTCCAGTTCTTGATTCACTTGATAAGTGTGCCATTGGATCTACTAAAGCTTTGTAGGATGTATAATAGAATAGCTCTGATACCAATTGTTAGTTCAGAAGACACATAGTTATCTAGAAGGGGTTGAATAGATATTTAAAAATCTTTTCGTTTTAACTTGTTAATTGATAATGATTAAAACTTAGCGGAATTAATATTTGTTTTAATCTCCCTTAAGATAGTGAGTTTATGAGAGTGAGGCGATTATAGCGATTATGGCGAGATATATGCGGTTATATAGCAAAAATGTATAGACACGATCGTTTTAAGTGGTTTAGAGCACTTAAAGCTCTGAGTCCACTCTTCTACTCCTCGGTAGAAATCCACTAAGGATGTCTTTTACACTTTTACGAATCACTTCAGATTCCTTCTGACCGGTGATCTAGGAACTTCTTAGTTCACTCTTGAACTCTTCAAGTCCAATGAGACTTGGCTCTTCACGATTCACTTAGAACTCTTCAAGTCCTTGACTTGGAACTCTTACTTCACTTGATTGGTAGTTGTTGAGTTCTTGATGGTTGCTACTCGATTCTTTGTTAAGCACTTGTTTGAAAGAAAATGAGTAGGGCAAGCTTTCTCTTTTCTCAGATCATAGAGTTGAGCGTTGAGAGTTCTTGTACATTTTTGTTCAATGCTTGCTTAGTTCTCTCATCTGCTTGATTTGAATATATGTGATCTTGAAAACTATCCATTGGATCCATCCGTTGAAACATTAAATGCGTTTGACATTTCTGTTCTTTGATGGAGACTTTTCTGCACATCTTCTGAATTGCATTCTGGCCCACTGACATAGCAGACTGCTTTCTCACCTAACACCTGAAAAGGTGTTTTTCTGCTTACCAATGGTACTTTCCTTAGCTTCTTCAATACGCTTCTTTGTTGCATACTAAGGATATCTTTTATGCCTTTGGGACTGGTGAGTACTACAACGTTTAGAACCTATTCCACATTTGTTGGAGTTTGTCTCTACACAAAACATGAGGCGTGATGCTTTTAACACATGGCAGATGATACTCTACGATTCAGATCGTGGTGACTTGTCGCCTTGGTGCTTGGTCTGATGCTATCAGCAAAGAGCACCACGATTTCTCTTAAATACTTGCACACTACGATCTTCGCTTTCTTGAGTTGTAAACTCTACGTTTTGAGAACACACACTCGATCTACGAGTTGGCTCGACAAGCGTTGGGACCACTCTCTACGATTTTCAAAGAGGCCCTCAAAGGCGAGCACACTACGATCCTCGAAGCTCTACGTTTCTGCTTGGCTTACATAATCTTGATTAGCTTGATACACTCGATCTCTTGAAGCTTATCTATTACATCTCAAGATCAATCTAACGACTTTGATCTCTCTATCTATACACTTTCGATTCTGAGAATGATACACATCAAGAGCTTAGATCAACCTAACAAGTTTGATCTATCACTAAGTCCTTGTACATATATCTCTTGAAGGACTTTACATATAATCATGAACATTTACATTTAAACATCAAATCAAAATATGCACTCTCCCAACATTGTGGCGCCCCCCAAATCCGGTCTCTTCCAACTTGATATATGGTGCTACTGCGGTTGCTCAGAGTTCACACAAACATTCAATTGAAATACTCCAAAAGAACGAATATGTCTATATATATTCCAAATCAATATTATCATTCCCCAGGTTCTTTATAACTGTTACATTTGTTCTTGTCATAATATCAAATATTATCGTTACAAACATATACTATTACATAGGTAATCTACAGGTTCACCTTAGCCGTCCCTTTATCCTTGCCGAATCCTTCGATCCGTTCAGTTTAAGCTGCATTCATATAGTTTAAGCAAGAGTGAGCATAACAAGTTTAACAAGTACAACAATTTCTTTTAAACAACATGCTTGAAACATAGGATCGTATATCTTCAATAACTGGATAATAGTTATGAAGTACTATTAATAATTCAAAATAGCATTTCTTTTCCTTAAAAACGTTTTACAATGACAATATTCAGTAAAACATCAATTCTGGTCCAAGACCATGAGTTTTCATAGTTTCTTTGAAAAGGACATCCCGACACTAAGTCCGTAAGTCCGGCATAGCTTACGAGCACTTCTAGGTGATCAGCCTATAGTACTCTATGTTAATCAACACTACATTCCTTAAACGTGTATACGTTTAAGTTGTGGCAACCTCACGTGCCCATCGAATACTCGATGAAATACATTTTTTTATTCATACACAAGCTTACCTTGAATCCGTACCAAACAATTGGCGTAGGATAGCGTTATCAATTATATATGGAAAACTTGCAAAGAAATCAATCAACTCTTCAAGATTTAGTCTAGCCGAGGTACAACTGGCATCGACCCTTTAGTAAAATAATTCATGCATCTCATATCATGAATCACAGAAAACTTGGCTAACACGAAGGTTAGACAAGCGTTTAAGAAAAACTTGCCTTCAGCGTCTACTACAGTAAAATTACTTTTCCTTTGAGTCTTTATGGTCTCTACAACACATAACCACATAACATACCACATTAGGTCATGAATAACATACATGATTCCTAAAGAATCTTACCCTTCTTCTCAATCTAATTACGTATTAGATTTGTTATTATTGGTTCCGGCTTTCCGTTACGTCATTCTTACGTTTCATATGTAATTGACTTACTTCAACCTTAAGTGATCATAATTAAGGTTTAATCATGGCTTAACAATGTTATAATTAAGCTTTAGTTCTTTGTCAATTAGTTACCCTTCATGCTCTACTTGTAAACTTTCTTCAATTTCAAAACCCTAAGGTTGTACATGTGGCTGCCAAAGATCCTTCTTCTCTTGCTGCAACAATTGCCTTTCACATGCTAGGCTAAAAGACCGGACTTCGGCCTTTGCGGCGCGAGTCCCTTCTTTACGGGTCGGCGCTCTGACTGACTCTCCAAATGGAGTTCTGACTTCATCCGTCTGGTGCTTTCATTGACTGCGCAGCCACCTATTGGCCTTGGGTAATTGCTTGTGGCGCCATCTCTCTCATGCACCGAAAACTTAGATGCTTTTTACTTTGCGAAACTCCCGGGCTCGTAACTTCTTCGTTATAAGTCTGAATTAGCTCGTTCAAGAGCCTACGGTTCACAAATTACATACTCTATGTGTTCATACAAGACATTTGCCTTCAACGTCTGCTACAGTATAATTACTTTTCCTTATGAGTCTTTACAATCTCTACAACACATAAGCACATAACATACCACATTAGGTCATGAATGAACATACATGGTTCCTAAAGAATCTTACCCTTCTTCTTAATCTAATTATGTATTAGATTTGTTATTTATTGGTTCCGATTTTCTGTCGTTCTTTACATTATTCTTACTAACTTCTGTCTCTTCTATCACTTAAGTGAAATTACTTTATTAATACAACTTAGTTCGAGTTAATCATCCTTCCTTACGGCTTACTAACGTTCTTACGTCATTATTTGAAACTCGATCGTCATTAGTTAAGTACATTCATTGCATACCATTTATGTTCACATCCAACTTATCTTTAACCTTTAGTGTATTACTTAAGGTTTACAATGATGCTACATTAAGTTTATTAATGTGTTAGTTCATTACTAATCACTTATCTTTATTTCCTTACTTGTAATCTTTTATTACTGTGCATGACCTAGTCTTTGGCCGCTACTGCTGACTTCTCTCTTGGGCTCATACTGCAACGCGAGCTTCCAGTTCCTAAATTTGTGATGGCGGCCATGACGCCATGCTTAGTGTAATTGGCCGCACTGCGGCGCCAGTTAACAGGGGCTAAGGTCCGGTCTCGCGCTGTGGCACCGACCATTCCTGCCTTGAGTCGTGTCGAGACGCCGACTCTGCGCATCAGACAATTCTAACAGATTTTCTTTTTAGGTGAGATTTTCGAGCTCCTAACTTCTTCGTTATAAGTCCGAATTGTCTCATTCAAGAGCCTATGGTTCACAATTCACATACTCTACGTGTTCATGCAAGAATTTTATATATTCGACTTTGTTTGCTAAAATTCCACCTATTAGTCCATTTTTAATGAAAATGATAAACGTTCGTGAACGTTCAACGCTCGTTTCTTTGTTCTAAGTCGGAATCCGGCCATTTTCTAGTTCGCAACTCTGTAATGCCAAATAAGACTTGTCTCCATTGAAAACCAACGTTTCCAAGCTCAAAAACAAAATACGACTTCCATTCTGAGAATTTCACGAATTCGACGATTATCGTCTAATCGTTTGAATTCTGACAAAACTTCATTACTTAAGATTTGTTCACGTTCTAAATGGATTCCTTCCAACATACTTACATCTTGACATACGTGCTTCATTAACTTATAAACATGATAAGTTATTACTAGTTCATTGTGAGTTTATAACTTATACAAATATAAATTACTTATATTTTCATTACTCATGACTTATGTCTTCTTTTCATATGACTCATTATGGTTAATGACTTTGAACCATTCTTCTTACTTCTTGTTATCATACTCAATTTATTAATGTAAACATGTTACAAGTTCTCACAAGTTCTTATACATTTATTATAAGTTAATACCTTATTTATGATTGAATTACTTATTCATGACTTCTACGGCTTATTAAGACTTAAGCCCTTTTATTTACCATTCCTTAGCATGCTAGTTCTACCAATACCCCCTTCTCTAACAATGAAAGAGAAAGAGAATAATGGTTTATGAATACTTACTCTTTGATGATTACTTGCTTAATCTTTGATCTCCTTCTTGCTTCTTGAAATATGAAAGACTAGCTTTCTAGCTTTTCTAACTTATTCCCTCTAACCAATAAGCTATAAGTTATTGGTGGAAAAACTAACAAGGAAAGTCTAACATTATATGTGCTTATTCTCTCAACCAAATAAGCTCTCAACTTATAAGTGGGATGAAATGAAAACAACCAACAAATGAATGCACAAGTCCTCTATTTATAGGAAATCCTAAATGAGGGCATAATGGTCAATAAGCCATCTCCACCTCCTTAATCCACCTCCTTACTATTCCTTATGTGTGATCACCAAGTTTACTTAGCCTCCACAACTTTTATCCCTTACTTGCCCACCACAACACTTAGCCATTAATCTAACTTGCTCCCCACAACACTTGGTCATTAAGTATACTTGTTTATCACTTTGGATCACCCATGGGTTGCCCCATGGTTCATGCCTACCCATTGGATACTTATCTTGGGCTTAAGGTTTAATTTGTTTGCTTATTCATTTGGGCTTGCAATAATTTGCTTAACTTATACATTGGGCTTTACATATATTTCTTACATAATCCTACAAATTCAATACATTTGGCTTAAAGCCTCTTAACGTATACTTTACGTATTATTCTCGTAATCTAACGTGTATACTTATTCAACACATACGATATACCATCATTCATACACACACTCGTATCATACTAAGATTCATTACTTATTATAATACCTCACGTATTATCGATCATTGTTTTATTCATTAATCGTATTACATTTCCTTCTCGTAAATCATTTTCTTTAATCGTGAGGTTTTAAATCCGCAGGAGAAATATTACGTTTTTCATAACTGAAATATTATTGGATATTCAATCTCACCTTGATATTCTATCGTTACGTATTTCTCGGAAGTTCAAAAATAATTCCCGAACAGAAATGTGCGAATAGTGTTTTTTCAGAAAATTTCTCGAAAAGCTTTTATTTTCGTCTTAGAAATTCAAACACTTTAATTCTATCACGTAGCCAAAATACTACGACGTTCTGATATGTTTATGTCATAGAACGACCTTTAATTAGCTTGCTCTAATAAATAATTAATTAAATTCATTTAATCAAATAAAAATTTAATTCTCAAAAATCCGATTTTCTGGGGCGTCACATTAACCATTAAGTAAACTTGCTAATCACATAACTTAGCCTTTAAGTTTACTTGTTAATCACCTAGCTTATCCTTTACTTGCTCACCACATTAATTACTTGGTCGATACTTAACTTAGCCATTAAGTATACTTGCTTCCTACTTTGGATCATCCATGGTTTGCCCCATGGGTTTAAACCATCCCATAACCCATTGGTTCTTACTTTGGGCCTTTAGCTTAATTAATTTGACTTATACATTGGGCTTGTAATTAAACAAACACTTGGGCTTGTTCATTAATTTACATTGGACTTAAACATTCCTATATTTGGGCCTTATCATAATTCCCATTGGACAATACAATTTCCTACACAATTCAACAAATCCATTACATATGGCTTAAAGCCTTATAAAGTATTGTCTACATATTAATCTCTTATTCTAACTTGTATACTTATTCATCATATACGACATACCATCATTCATACATACTCGTATAATACCTCGTATCATACTCGTATATATTACCTCGTACGATACATACGTATTATACGATCATCGCTTAATTCATTATACACATTTAAATTTCTTCTCGGAAATCACTTTCCCTAACCGTTAGATTTGAAGTCCGCAGGTGAAAACCTGCGTTTGCCATAACTGAAATATTATTGGATATTCTATCTTACCTCGATATTCTATCGTTACGTATTTCTCAGAAATTCAAAAATAGTTCCCGAGCAGAAATGCGTGAATAGTATGTTTCAGAAAATTTCTCGGAAAGCTTTTATTTTTGTCTTGGAAATTCAAACACTTTAATTCTACCACATAGCCAAAATACTACGACGTTCCGGCATAACTAGGTCATAGAACAACCTTCAATTAGCTTACTCCCATAAATAATCAATTAAATTCATTTAATCCACATAATTAAATAAAATTTTAATTCTCCTAAAAATCCGATTTTCTGGGGTGTTACACTCTTCCCCCCCCTTATAAGGATTCTGTCCCCAGAATCTCGCTAATAATACATACACCATTGAGGAAACAATTTTCTTTTATTTTAATCTCGAGTCCTCACGTTGCTTCTTCGGCATTGTGGTTCCTCACATTCACCTTCACCGAAGGTATTATCTCATTTCACAGAACTTGTTCCTTCCTATCATTAATTTGAGTTGGAAGTTAAACACTTATTAACATATTATGCTATCTTACTTTTATTAGTCCTTCTTTTAACTCATAAATATTTGGAACTCAAATTCCTCCTTCAAAACAAGATTATACTTGATCTTCTCTTCATCCTGCATCCTCTTCTTCATTCGCTTGTACTCCTTGTTACTTAGTTGTACTTACTTAACTCGTTCCATTTTCGTGGATTGAGTCTATATTATTAATAACATTTCTACCTCTTCATTCCGTAATTTAACTTCTAACTCTGTTCTTGCCATCTCCGTTATTAACTCATTCCGAGTTGTTAACATTGATAGCTTCCCCTACCCTTCTTACTTAACGCATCGGCTGCTACGTTTACCTTTCCTGAATGATATAACATATCACAATCGTAATCTCTTATCCATTTTAATTACCTTCTCTACCTCATATTCAACTCCTTCTGTGTGAAGATATATTTCAGACTCCTAGAGTCTGTGTATATCTCACACTTCTCCCCGTATAAATACTATCTTCAGATTTTTAATTCAAAAACTACAGCTGCTAATTATAGATCATAAGTAGGATAAACCTCCTCATAATCCTTTAACTGGCGTGATGCATACACAATGACTTTGCCATGATACATGAGCACACAATCTTGTCATCTATGCGAAACATCGAGATACACTACAAAATTCCCCGTATCATCTGATAAAGACAATACATGTGCCTCAATTAACCTTCCTTTTTAGTTTCTAAAAATTATTTTCTCACTTCTCATTCCCAACATACTTATCAATAACATATCTGTATATCTTTTAAGCTAAAATTCACAATTAGTGAATTCTGTATCCAACTTCTCCCTCCGTAGTGTTCCTCACACTATCTTCAAATGTTCAACATGATCTTCTGACGTCTTGAATTAGACTAGAATATCACCAATGATCATTACGACACCCTCATCCAAATATTATTTGAACACTCTGTGACACTAATGGTACTCTCAACTATAGCACCTCACAAGAGTACTTATCAGCTTACCACCGTCTTGCTCAGTGCCCCTTACGGAAAGTCTAACTTCCGCATATTAGTCAACCCAAATGACAAAACCAGAAACTTGTCATAACTATAACGAGTTCTGAACGTCATCTTAGGTACCTCGTCCTTCTTTACGTCCCACCGACAATACCCCGTACGTAAATCTATCTTAGGAAAATTATTTGCCCTCTTCAACTGATCAAATAGATCATCGATCCTGGGCCATGAGTATTTATTCTTAACTACTATTTTACTCCTCTTACGATAGTCGATACACAACGTAACAACTCATCCCCTTACTTAACATCCTCCTAACTTTCGTCATGGCTAGACAACAAGAGCGACGCGGTATTTTATTATCGTAAATTACTACCTTGGATTTTCTTAGAAAAATGAAGATTAATACTTTTATTCTAACAATTTATTAAAGTTCTATGATTAATCAACCCATTCATACCGAGAATTACTTCAAATCCTCTCAACAGTATCAGTGCTTATCTACCGATACTTGTTTACCTTTATTATTCATGAAATAATTTTCACGAATATAATTAACTAAAGTTATTTCCTCCTCTTCTACCTTAATGTTTAAAGGTACTTATACCCGCTTTTAGACAGACTCCTAGATGAGTCTTTCCACATGTATTACACGCTCTGATCCTACACTTATGATCCCCTTGTCTCACTCCAGTATTTTCGGAGTTAAAATTCTTTCTTTTTGGCATACTGCCACTACTACTGGCACTTTCTGCCTTGATCCCTCCCTCTCACTTACTCTTATTCTTTCTTTCTCTCTTTGTGGTATTGAGTTAACGCCTCACTACCACCCTCCGCTATAATTGTCTTTTCCAGAATGGTCCCATAGGAAACACTCTAGAACACATAAATCCTACTATAGAGCTAGGGTTTTTGGCCCTGCTCAAACCTACGAGCCTTTCTCTCCTCAGTGTCCACTTGATGTGGAGCAAACCTTGCCAATTCATTAAATTTGGTCGCGTACTGGGGAACCGTCATGTCCCCTTGCTTAAGTTAATCTCCATTCTCCCTTGCATGCTTGTAGAGAAATAATTCTCGAAGAAAACCTTCTTGAATTGTTCCCACATTATCGCATATGTTCTAGCCCCACCCTGGTGAGCCTCCCACCAAAAGTTGGCTTCCCCTTTCATCATGTAAGTCGCGAAAGAAATCTTTTGGGTCCGTCGTTCCATTGAACTCCGACGGACCTACGCTTTTAAACTCACTAAAGGTAGTCGTTCTGGCTACCCTAGGTTCCGTGAGTGCTCTACCCCCCGGTTTGGTTAAATGCAGCCGTTAATAAATTAACGAACTCTTGCATAGGGTTGTTTTGACACCCCTTGGTTATCATTATGTGATTCTGCTTCCTGATTATGTTGTCTTTTCCGTGGCGGCATTTTCTGACTAATAAAAATTTCATTTTTATCTATTTACTTACTTCGTTATTATTGCCACATACCAACTCATACCATAACAAAGCATATTAAATGAAAACTTCATTATATTTATATGCTTCTTTATAGTTTGAAACTATTTACAATTTGTTTCCATAGCTAAAAGCTATTACACTTCTATTCCGCAATTGAACTTCACAAACGTGGGGATTTACCAAAAAGACTACCCATTTATACAAAAGAGGGTTTTACGTCACTACACATATATTTATAACTCTAGATTTCTAATAATGCATAACAGCGTCCTCGTGTTTCTTATTCGCAATCTTTGCTACAGTATCCTGACTAATCATATGACGGGTTTGTCCTGACTCAATGGAATAACAAGTAACTTTCAGCTTGAAATCCTTATGAGCACTCTCATGGATGTAAGACATCCGTGCTATCTTCCGGTCCTTCTCCCCCAGTTCCCTATGAAGCTCATCGACCTCTTCCTTATAGTCCCTAGCATGCTCTGTCATAAGCACCTGTTTATCGTGCTTTGACTCAAAATCTTCTTCTGCAGACATCTTAGCTTCATGGAGATAACTAATCTCTTCACTCTGATTCTGCACAACTGTACTCAGTTGCACATTCATGTCAAGCACTGCCAAATACAATGCTCTCATTGTATCTGGAGGTGATAACTCTAGTGTAGGTACCACCGTATCAACCGATGTTACCTCCATTCCTTCCTCCACATTGTTCATCATACTAAAGTAGGACGCTATATCCATATCTCCCTCGGAGTAGTCTTCCTCAGAAAAGTACTCGTCTATCTCCGACTCCTCTAGAATCACTAATGTTACCTCCGCCACCGACATAGGTACATGTTCCACTCTGTTCACAATTTCTTTGCTCACCGAGTGTATATCTCTATACATCAAGCTATCGATCGACATCCTACAATAACACATATGTTGATTAGTACATAATGTGACGCCCCCAAAATAGGTATTCATCGCCCATCTTGAGTCGCCAAATACATGGTACATAATTTAAATACAAACTTCTTTTATACAGTACTACAAAACGTAGCTGAGAGTTTCAACAAGGATAATGTCTCGTAGAGAGTATCCAAACTCAAATAAAGTCCTCATTATAATTATTATCACACTATTTCACTGAATAGTAAGGACTACTAATGCAAACATCTGGACCGTCACTCTGTTCCCCAACTAGTCCTAGCTATATTTTCATTTCCTGAAGAGAACAATGAAAAAAAAGGGTGAGCTCAACTAGCCCAGTAAGAAATATTATGACTAAGATAATGCATAATAAATTATCGTTAGCCTTCAACAATGTTAAACTGATAAAATATAATAAACATCAAGTTTAACTATAGCGGAACAAGCAATCCATTAGAAGAGTTTAAGTAGAGCATGATATCTACTATCTTCTATGATTTAAAAAGTTTATCATCAATTTATCGCTGAGACTCAGCTTAATAAATAAACCACATCATCGAATCATCCACGCACTTTTCTGCCAAGGATATTCATGTAATCATCAATGGTCATGATTATACCGAATAATCTCTGGTTATAATCATACCAACAACTATCCATCAATGCACTACAGGCCAATGAAAACTTTTACCATATCATTTGTAACATTACGGGTCATGATTATACCGAATGATCCCTGGTCATAACCATACCAATCAATAGTACATCTATGCACGTAAGCCACATATGACTTTTATCATAATATAAGCATGAGGATGATGACAATGATATAAGAATTCAATTAAAAGCAAGCAAATGATAAATATTTAAAGATTTATAATTTAATTTATCCAGAATTCAATATTGTCCAAATTGTCAACATGATACTGCTTTGTGGAGTAAAATTCAAGAATGATACTGTATCAAAAATGAGTTGACGTAAAAGAAATCAATTTTTGTTATGAATAGTACTCCGGTGAATAGTACTACGTGTGAATAATACCCTTGAATAGTACTAAATGAATAGTACTTTATGAATAGTACTAAATGAATAGTACTTTGTGAATAGTACCCAGTGAATAGTACTTTTGTGAATAGTACCGTATAAATGAATAGTACTCATGGACAGTACTCAACATGAAAAACTTAAAATTTAACAAGAATGTGCAGAAAATATCCTTGTGAAGCGATACTAGATGAAGCGCAAATTTCAAGGATATTCTACTAATTTCACGAATTATATAAGCAATACTTTAATGTAATGATGGTATAATCAGAATACAAGATTTAACTATTATTACTCACATACTATAGAGTATGGAAAAAAATATTATTTCTTATGAATACTGAACAAAAATAATATCCCTTACCTCAGAAGAAGACTGGATACTGGAATAGTGAAGTAGCAGACTTCTCTTCTTCTTTCTCTATATTATTTCTCTCTCTATAATTGCTCTTGTGAGTCTTAGTGAATTGGTGAGAATGAAAGAAGAATGAACTTCTATTTATAGGAAAATATAGTTTTAATAATTGTACGTTTTGGGGCTCAAAATATTACAGTTTAATACCTTCATCTTTTCTTTCATTTTTAATTTAGTCCTGCAAGTATTATCAAACTTGCACCACCTCCCCTAATAGTACATCTTGTGAATCAATAGTACAATCATGTGAAAAAATAATTACAATATAGTACCTTCATCTATACCTCCATTTTTAATTTAGTCATGCAAGTATTATCAATCTTGCACCACCTCCCCTAGTAGTACATGCATGTGAATCAATAGTTATAAGCATGTGAATTAATAGCAATTAATTGCTCATTTATCCGATTAATTACCCAATTGGTCAATATAACCTCTAGACATCCATTATTATCGAAATAGATGTCAATTTCCACTAACACTAATAATCCCAACATAATGGAAATATCAATTTCATCTTTAATCAACACGAACTTATTCATCATTAATATTATAACTCACAATATTTAACAACCAGGATCATTCTCGGAAAGAGGGGCTTTCCGATAAAGATTTCTCCTTATCAGCGCGCAATTAGGTGACCAAACCTCTCCTTGATGAACTTTCTAGACATTGTCAATATTGCAAATAATAATATGAATAACTTTGTCGTCTCAATTATTGATTTAATAATATAAAATATTATGCGAGATGATATCTTTGTGACAATAATCGAATTAATAATATGAAAAATATTATGCGCAATTATTTGTAGTAATAATTGAGTATAACTCGAGTGACTTCTCACGTAAGCATCAATAATCAATACCGTAATGCTACTATGCAACCACGCCAGATTCAGTATTTTTACCACCGAGTAGTTCAACAGGTTTAATGGTAAAACTTTCATTTGTTATTTTTATAAAAGATAATTGCATGCCGTTTTCTAACTACGACAATACTTTCGTTGGGGTCCACCAATGATTTTACCGTCATACGAATATTCCCTGTTAAAATGAATATTCCCCAACCAATCGAATATTATATAACCACTTGCTTACTTTACAAAATTTGTAAATAATACCCACAACTATAACATTATATCAAATCAACACCATAATATTCAAAAATATATTTCGAGAAAAATTAATCTTTATTCATAAAAGTTGGGGTCTTACACATAACACACAATAGTATAAGCACAAATCACATTTAATTTATTTAGGGTTACTTTCCATCTTTTAAATCTTTCGGTACTGAGTTTCCTCAATACCTTATTAACTAATTCGACTTAAGTAAAGCTCAAGTTTACTTCCTTCGGACTGTTCCTTCCTTAACGAGGTTATTAGCCTAAGGTTCTTCCCCCCTTAAGTTTTATAACCTAATGCTTTGATACCACTTGTGACGCCCCCAAATTCGGGTCTCTTCCAACCCGATATATGGTGCTACACGGTGCTACAGTTCACACAAACATTTAATTGAAATACCCCAAAAGAACGAATATGTCTATATATATTCCAAAACAATATTACCATTCCCCAAGTTCTTTATAACCGTTACATTTGTTCTTGCCATAATATCAAATATTATCGTTACAAACTTATTGTGACACCCCCAAATCTCGGTACTTCATTACCTCAAGATTTGGTGTTCACGTAATCAAAACATTCATTTCTAACTACCCAATCATAATAGAATTGAATAATAAAAGAAAACCTGTCCATACAGGATTAAACTTAAATAAAAATCTCCCAGGTTATCTAACCTTGAACAACAATCATTCAAATGCGGAAAAATTAAATAACTTCATTACAATCTTTAAATCAAATTCTGAAAGTAAACTATCAAAACTATTACAAGTCTTCAGTATTTATTCATCTTTCCTTTTCCCTTCATCGGTACTAGGTATCGCCACCCGCTTCAACTTTAGTCAGTAAGAAATTTTACAGCAAGAGTGAGCAAACAAGACCCACTTGAAATAACAATAAGTAAATCTTTAAACTTTTACATCAATTGCCAATATTAGGCTCAATAGAATCGAACAATATATTCTATTAACTTTCTCGAAAATTATAACATTCAATTTGAGGGTCTAATGACCACGAATCATGTCCACATTATAAGTAATCTTTCAACTTTAACTTTAATAAATATAAGACTATAAGGACTCCACGCATTTGGGGGATCAACCCTTCATACAATGTATTATGCACAACCATTTCAACGCTAATCGTAAACCTCTATTAAAAGAGTTGTTCATCTTAGTATTTAGAATACAAGTCCGCACTCAAAGTAAGTTTGGTTTGGATAAGCTTTCAAGGAAATTTGAATTCAAATCTAACATCAACTAAGGAGTAGTTGAATAAAACCAATAACACTATACTATAGAATAATCGTGATTGAATCAATCATAGTAAACTAAAGTCATGCTTTAGGAATAATCTAATAGCATACCATTTGAATAACTATAGCATACCTTGCTTGAATAATACTAAGCCAAGGTTAATTAGAATTGAATACTAAGCATGCATAATAACTTGAACGATAGAAATGTTCGACATTAGTATATATATATATAGTTGTGTATGCTAAACAACAAGTTAAATACAAGAATAACTTGCTCCAGAATAACTTACATTATTATATTATAATCGAATTGAAAATAGTACTTGAATTAACAAGATAATATATTAGAAAACTTGCTTAAAGATAGCTGCACAATTATAAAAGTAGAGTTAGAGAACTTGCCTCGTGCGTAGGTTAAACAATTACTATTCACGTTCACCCCAAGTCCTACACATACCATATGTATTGACAATACACATTAGTTACACTAACATTACCTTTATGAGTTACTTTATTACTCTTAGTATAGCTACTAACTAAGTTTAAGTTTAAACAACATCACATCTTTTCATGAACATTACTTTTTAGCTTTATTACAACTACTTAAGTGATCATGTAATTGCACCACATGCACATTAACAACTTGATACAACATCCTATTACATGTCCAATATGTTATCATTAAGTTATACTAATACACAAAGGGTTGCACTTGCATTCGTGCATCCCGACGCCCTCTGATTGGCTCTAAATACACAACAGTCCTAAAGATGGCCATTTTGACTACAGTTACAGACCTCAAATTAAAAAACTTAAAGCATGAAAGTTGTAGGTCTATTCGTCCTCGTTCCGGATCATCTTGAATCAACTCAATCGGAGTTCGTATGAGAAAGTTATGGCTGTTTTACTACAGGAGGTCAAAACTGCCCAACTCGATAAACTTTTAAAGGCCGGGGCGCGGGATCGATGGCGCCGAGCGAGAGTACCAAATAAATGGCGAGTTCCATCTTTGAAGCGAAATCTTGGCCCATTTTTGGCTATTTGAAGTACTTTACTTTTGGCAAATGAGGCGCAAAACTCGAAGAACCCAACGACGAAGAACATAACAACTAAATTTTGTACTAAATGATACTGCTAACATCTAAATTTACATGAACAACTAACATAATTTACCCATAATCATAACCAATTATTCAGATACTAATTAACAACGACTAAACCAAGATTTTAAAAACTTAAATTTTGAAAACACGGTTTAAAAAAAAAACTAAAACTCCATAGTTGATAACACAGTAAACACTGTGAATTCATTAGTAGACCAAAATACTCTATTCAAACTACGTTCCGTTTGTATCTCAATGAAATACCATAAACAAACTTCAATTTACAGTTTCACAACCAAATTGTCCATTAAAATTGGTACTTACATGATTACATATGGAAACATACCAAGAATACATATACTGACAAATTTTCTTCCCTCATCAGAGACAAGATTTGCATGCGATTATTGTTTAAACACCATATCTAATCACTATAAACATGTATAACCCCCATAACTTAGTTACATAACAACAATTCGGAAGAAAAACTAGAACTCACAGAGTATAGAAGAAATAGAATTCACAGAGTATAACAAAGCTTCACCGAAATACTCGTAAATAATATCAAAGTGGTAGAACATACCTTCAATTAGCTTATACAATCTTTGTTAGTTGAAGACCAATCTCCTCAATCTCTCAAACTCTTTTCAATTCTCTCTTTATTCTCTCGAACTCTCTCAAAACCCAAAGAACTAGTATGTCGTAATATAAAAAAAAAAACCGATATGGCCTTAAAAGCCATCATCGCTACCCAAAATAACGATATACATTATATTTATTATTTATTTTATTTTATTTATTTTATAAATTAGAAATATCAAAAGCCATAAGGCTTGTTTGGCAAACCATTTAAATTTTAAAGAATTTATATCCTTAAGCATTGTTTGGGTAAAATTAGATTAAAACTACTTTAATTTATTTTTAATAACTCCTTATACTATAGTTATTTGTCACACTTTATTTAATCAAGCTTTCATATTTAATTTAATTAATTCAAATAACCATTAATTAAATAATTCATTTAATCACATAACTCAATACAAATAATTAACCATCAACTTGAAATATCAATATAATAATAATTTTCTTAACTCATTAATTATTTATTTTACAACATAAATAATTAATCAATTCAAATTAAACAAATATTTATTTAGCAATAAATGCACCAATTAAATATTTATATAATTCAATAAATATTTAAAATTACAATTTAAATTTTCGGATTGTTACACTTATACTATTACATAGGTAATCTACAGGTTCGCCTTAGCCGTCTCTTTATCCTTGCCGAATCCTTCGGTCCGTTCGGTCTAAGCTGCATTCATATGGTTCAAGAAAGAGTGAGCATAACAAGCTCAGCAAGTACAAAAATTTCTTTTAAACAACATGCTTAAAACATAGGATCGTATATCTTCAATAACTGGATAATAGTTACGAAGTACTATCAATAATTCAAAATAGCATTTCTTTTCCTTAAAAACATTTTACAATGACAATATTCAGTAAAACATCAATTCTGGTCCAAGACCATGAGCATTTCATAGTTTCTTTGAAAAGGACATCCCGACACTAAGTCCATAAGTCCAACATAGCTTACGAGCACTTCTAGGTGATCAACCTATAGTACTCTATGTTAATCAACACTACATTCCTGAAACGTGTATACGTTTAAGTTGTGGCAACCTCACGTGCCCATCGAATACTCGATGAAATACATTTGTTTATTCATACACAAGCTTACCTTGAATCCGTACCAAACAATTGGCGTAGGATAGCGTTATCAATTATATATGGAAAACTTGCAAAGAAATCAATCAACTCTTCAAGATTTAGTCTAGCCGAGGTACAACTGGCATCGACCCTTTAGTAAAATAATTCATGCATCTCATATCATGAATCACAGAAAACTTGGCTAACACGAAGGTTAGACAAGCGTTTAAGAAAAACTTGCCTTCAGCGTCTACTACAGTAAAATTACTTTTCCTTTGAGTCTTTATGGTCTCTACAACACATAACAACATAACATACCACATTAGGTCATGAATAACATACATGATTCCTAAAGAATCTTACCCTTCTTCTCAATCTAATTACTTATTAGATTTGTTATTATTGGTTCTGGCTTTCCGTTATGTCATTCTTACGTTTCATATGTAATTGACTTACTTCAACCTTAAGTGATCATAATTAAGGTTTAATCATGGCTTAACAATGTTATATAATTAAGCTTTAGTTCTTTGTCAATTAGTTACTCTTCATGCTCTACTTGTAAACTTTCTTCAATTTCAAAACCCTATAAGAAATTTGGCACTGCTGCCAACATCCTTTCTCCGTCTTGCATCATGCATGCCACATGCTAGGGCTAAAAGACCGGACTTCGGCAGACTACTTGCCATGAGTCCCTTCAATTCTGGGTCACGCCACAAGACAACTCTCCTTTAGGTTACATCTTCATCCGTCCATGCTCATTGTTGCCTGCTATTTCCTATTTATTTGCCTTGGGCAAGGCGAAGTGCCTAACTTTGTGCACCAGAAAACTTAGATAGTTTTTCTACTTTGCGAAACTCCCGGGCTCGTAAATTCTTCGTTATAAGTTCGAATTGGCTCGTTCAAGAGCCTACGGTTCACAAATTATATACTCTATATGTTCATACAAGAGTTTTATCTATTTGACTTTGTTAACTAAAAATTCACCTATTAGTCCATTTTTAACGAAAACGATAAACGTTCGTGAACGTTCAACGCTCGATTCTTCGTTCTAAGTCGGAATTCGGTCATTTTCAAGTTCGCAACTCTATAAGGCCTCCGCAACTCAATAAGGCCAAATAAACTTGTATCCATCAAAAACCAACGTTCCCGAGTTCAATATCAAAATTCGACTTCCATTCCGAGAATTTCACGAATTCGACGATTATCGTCCAATCGTGTGAATTCCGGCAAAACTTCGTTACTTAAGATTTGTTCTTCGTTTCAAATGGATTCTATTCAACATACTAACATATTAACATACATATTACATTAACTTATTTATATGATAAGTCATTACTTGTTCTTTATGAGTTTATTACTTATAAAAGTATAAACAACTTAGGATTTCATTTCTCCTGATTTCTTATGGCTTCAATCTTTTAACCACCATCCTTACTTCTTCTTATCATACCAACTTCATTATTATTAACATATGACAAGTTCTTACAAGATCTTCCTTAGTTCATAACTTATATGATTACGAATAGCTTATTCATGACTTATACGACTTAAGTCCATTAATTAATCATTCCCTCCATTTCTTAGCATACAAATCCTACCACTACTCACTTCTCTAACAAATGAGGAGAAAGAGATTCATGGTTTAGGTTCTTACCCTTGAAGATCACTTGTTTAATCCTTGTTCTTCTTCTTGCTTCTTGCTTCTTGAAATATAAAATCTAGCTTTCTAGCTTTTCTAGCTTTTTCTCTCAAGTAAATAAGCTCTCAACTTGTTGGATGAAATACAACAACCAACAAATTAGCTATCTCTCCTTCTATTTATAGGAAATCCTAAATGAGGGCTTAATGGTCATTAAACCATCCACCTCCTTACTATTCATTACCTAGCTCTTAAGTTAACTTGGCCACCACACTCTTTGCTTGGCCACCACAACATTTATCCAATACTTGGGCACCACATTTACTTAACCATTAAGTAAACTTGATAATCACATAACTTAGCCTTTAAGTTTACTTGTTAATCACCTAGCTTATCCTTTACTTGCTCACCACATTAATTACTTGGTCATTACTTAACTTAGCCATTAAGTATACTTGCTTTCTACTTTGGATCATCCATGGTTTGCCCCATGGGTTTAAACCATCCCATAACCCATTGGTTCTTACTTTGGGCCTTTAGCTTAATTAATTTGACTTATACATTGGGCTTGTAATTAAACAAACACTTGGGCTTGTTCATTAATTTAGATTAGACTTAAACATTCCTACATTTGGGCCTTATCATAATTCCCATTGGACAATATAATTTCCTACACAATTCAACAAACCCATTACATATGGCTTAAAGCCTTATAAAGTATTGTCTACGTATTAATATCTTATTAATTCTAACTCGTATACTTATTCATCATATACGACATACCATCATTCATACATACTCGTATAATACCTCGTATCATACTCGTATATATTACCTCGTATGATACATACGTATTATACGATCATCGCTTAATTCATTATACGCATTTAAATTTCTTCTCGGAAATCACTTTCCCTAATCGTTAGATTTTAAGTCCGCAGGCGAAAAACTGCGTTTGCCATAACTGAAATATTATTGGATATTCTATCTTACCTCGATATTCTATCGTTAAGTATTTCTCGGAAATTCAAAAATAATTCCCGAGCAGAAATGCGTGAATAGTGTTTTTTGAAAAATTTCTCGGAAAGTTTTTATTTTCGTCTTGAAAATTCAAACACTTTAATTCTACCACGTAGCCAAAATACTACGACGTTCCGACATAACTAGGTCATAGAACGACCTTCAATTAGCTTACTCCCATAAATAATCAATTAAATTCATTTAATCCACATAATTAAATAAAATTTTAATTCTCCTAAAAATCCGATTTTCTGGGGCGTTACAAGGATGAATACCAAGGTATATTTAATTTTGAATCTATTTTGTTTCTTTCTCTTTATTTTGTCTTAATAAGTTGAGATCTTCAATTTTAATAATGTTGAGAAATCAAATTGCTAAGCTTACTAGTTATTATCAATCTTATATGAGTAAACTCAGTGAATTTGAAGAATCGACTTGGTAAATTAAGTCCATTGCGTTTCCTTGCCCTCATCTTCCACTTCCATTCTCTTCTACTTAACTCCCCATTTCTCTTTTGTCTTCTGTGGCGCCATGCCTCACCCTCGATGGTTTTGTCACTGGCATGGTCAAAACCTAATGGCCAGATGCAGTTGAATAGTTGAAGGCCTCCGACGCCGTCCCTGTTTATATATATATTGGTAACTATTTGTCAAACTTTTGATTACTTTTAATGCTTTTTTATGATTTCTATTTGTTTTTTGAAATTAAGCTATGGGTATTTGGGATTTATCCTTTTATTCCTAATATTGGTCTAAATGAGGTGCTTATGTAAAAAAGGAATTTATGATGTATTGAAGAAAGATCAACACATGAATTTTAATTTTGGTAGGAGGTAGATATTATAATTGAGTTTTGCCTGGGTTCATTAGATTAGATGATGAATATGAATTCCTAATTAGATTAGTCTAAATGATGCACACTAACTGTTTGTTGAAATGCTACAAAAAGGTAAGAATAATATTTTTTTTAAATTTCTCTCTTCTTTTTACTTCACAACTCCAAATTTCCTCATTAGTCTATTTCCAGTGGTTAATTAACCAAATCGTGCTTCACATTGCTGATATGTTGTCAAAATGTATGCAAGGGATGAATGACCAAGTTGCATTATTTTTAAATTTCTATATCAAATTATCATAAATTGTGATCATTTGATTTTCATCTTAATTTCCCCTGTTTGTAATCTTCAAAGTGCTCAATCTGTTCTCTGCCAACCAGCCAGTGAATTCCTTCCCATGATCGACAAGGTAGGTTTTATTCTTAACTTTGGAGGGGGTTTATGTGACGCCCCCAAAATAGGTATACATCATCCATTCTGAGTCGCCAAATACATGGTACAGAAAACAACTACAACTTCATTATTACAATTGTCGTGCAAAATACGACAACACATATGCTGTGAGTTTAAATACAAATATTGTCTTCTAGACAGTATTCAAACTCAAATAAGTCATCATTACAATTATTAATACACTATTTTACAAAAATAGTGAGGACTGCTAAAACAACTGTCTGGACCCATCGCTCTACACCCCGACTAGTTCCCGTTATATTATCGCCTCCTGAGAAGAAAATGGAACAAAAAGGAAAAGGGTGAGCTCAACTAGCCCAGCAAAGAATATTATGACTAAGATAATGTAGAAAAAATTATCATTAGCCTTCAATAAATCAGATAAAATATAATGGACAACCAGTTTAGATCAATATTCGCAGCGAAAATAACAATTCATTAGAAGAGTTAAGTAGAGAATGAAATCTACTATCATCTATGAATTTAAAAGTCCATCATCAATATTTTATCCCTGTAACATAATTCAATATACATCTTGAATCAAATATTCATCTTTGCACTACGGGACAAAGATATTCATTTGTATCACCAGTTGGTCATGTTCATAACAACACTTGTCCATCTTTGCACTACGTGCCAAAGATATTCATCAGATAATCATTCATCTTTGCACTACAGGCCAAAAATATTTAGTTATATCATCATTTAGGACTGAGGATGATGAAAAATATTTTAAAGAAATGAATCCAGTGAGATAAAAGGACAAAGATTAGGCATTCATACTTTAGATAATCCAAGTTTAAAAATACTCCATAATAAACCATAGTGGAATAAAATTCAAGAATGAAGATCAAAACATGAATACAGTCAAAGATAGTAACCATAATAGACATCTTGGACAAAGAAGAGAAAATTTTATTTTTTTGTGAATAGTCAGATTTGTGAATAGTCAGATCGTGAATAAGAACTCCCAACACGTAAAGGTAGAAGTTCCACAAGAAAAATCATACTTCGTGAATAGTACCGTATACGTGAATATTGTCGTATACGTGAATAGTAATGTATACGTGAATAGTAACCTCGACATGAAAGGTAGAAATTTCACAATAAAATTTATACCAATATTTCGGCATAATGATATTGAAAGAAAAACATCATTTACGAAGAAAATAACATCCCTTACCTCAAACGAATAAGATTCCTACCGAAATATCGTGTATTAAATCAAGGAAACTTGCACTGAATAGCAACTCTCAAAGTATCTAAATACTCACAAAAATACGCTCGATAATATAGAGAGAGAATGTAAGACCCCAACTTTTTATAAATAAAATCGAATTTCCTCCATTTATTATTGTGAATAATAAGGTGATAATTTGATATAATGCTTTGGTTATGGGTGAAATGTGTAAATTTTGCAAAATAAGTGGTTATAAAATATTCATTATTGTCGGGGAATATTCGTTTGGTTGTGGAATATTCTTGCTATCGGAGAATATTCGTACGACGGCGCAACCATTTGTGGGCCCCATAACAGAAAACGGTCGGATGAAGATAACGAAATGTTTGAGTTTTTATAAATTACGACGTAGTTGTTACTGCTTAACACCGTTGGAATACACGGTGGTTAAAATACGATGTCTACGCGTGGTTGCATAAAGAAACACTACCAGATTACACAAAGTTTTTTTGAATTATTGTTTCTTACGTAAGAAGGCACTACTCAATAATTGTTACGTAATTCTTGCTCAATATTTTATTTTATTGATTCAATAATTGCTACGTTGATATTTTATATTATTGTTGTTCCAATAATTGTCAACGCATTAAAGATCTCCATTATCGGATCAATAATTCATATTATTTGAATAATATTGTTAGATAGCATTATTGGCAATGTCTAAGGAAGTTCTCATCTTGGAAAGGGGTTTGGTCACCTAATTAAGGCTTAATAAGGAGAAATCCTTATCTGAAAGCTCCTCTTTCCTCGAAACGACACAGTTGTCATAATTGTAATTACGTAATATTATTTGTGAATAATTAATTATTAATTTATATGATAAGAAAATATTTATTTTATGTGGATATAAATGATGGATATATTTATTGTGGTTATAAATGATGGAATTAATGTTGAGGTATTTTATCAGTATTTTGTCGGAATGAAGGTATTAAAAATTGTCTGTATGTGGATTTCAGGCATTTTCTGTTTGGAATTTAGAAAAACTTTCTTCTACAAAGTTGTAGAGAATTCGATTTCCTATGGAATGGACATAAAATTTGTATTTTTCTAATAAAGGGCTATTTATTATGAATTATTAAAGTTTCAAAAATAAATATTTTTATTTAAAATATGGGTGAGCCCCACTTTTGGTTTGTGAGAAATGTGCTGAAATTTTTATTCAAAAGTGGTGGGCGTGAATTGTAGCAGGTAAAGCCATCAGGTAGCAGGTTAGTCTGCTATGGCATTCTAAGCATTTTTCTATAAATAGAGTGCTTAGTTAGAATTGAAATTCACATCAGAATCATAAGCTTTCTCTCTCTATATTATCGAACATATTTTGTGAGTATTTAGATATTTTGTGAGTTGCTATTTAGTGCAAGTTTCCTTCAACCTTATACCCGATATTTCAGCCGAAAGTACTGTTCTTTTGAGGTAAGGGTTGTTATTTTCTTCATAATGATGTTATTCTTTAAATATCATTATACCGAAATATTGGTATGGATTTTATTGTGAAATTTCTACCTTTTTCATGTCGGGGTTACTATTCACATATACGATACTATTCACGTATACAACACTATTCACGAATACGATACTATTCACAGAAAAATGAAATTTTCTTTTCTTTGTCGAAGTTATCTATTATTGTTACTATCTTTGATTGTATTCATGTTTTGATCTTCATTCTTGAATTTTTCTCCACAATTGATTATTATAATGTGACGCCCCCAAAATAGGTATACAACACCCATTCTGAGTCGCCAAAATACATGGTATAGAAAGCAAACTACAACTTTGATAATACAGATGTCGTGTAGAATACGACAATACAACTGTGAGTTTAAATACAAATATTGTCTTCTAGACAATATACACACCCAAATAAGTCCTCATTAATTATTCATACACTATTTTACGAAATAGTGAGGGACAAATAAAACATCTTCCTAGAACCATCACTCCATACCCAGACTCGATCCTCGCTTTGTGTTCTCACCTCCCGAGAAGAAAAATGGAACAAAAGGGAAAGGGTGAGCTCAACTAGCCCAAAGAAGAATATTATGACTAAGATAATATACAACAAATTATCGTTAGTCTTCAACGAGGAAAAATCTAACAAAATACAATAGACAACAAGTTTTAGATCAACAAATGCAATGGAAATAAAGAATCCATTAGAAGAGTCACGTAGAAAAGAATTCTACTTGTCTTCTAAGGTTTAAAAGTCCATCATCAATAGTTTATCCTCAGTAATAACAATCAATATACATCTTTAATCATCTTTTGCACTACATGCCAAAGATATTCATTTTAGATCACCAATTGGTCATGTTCATCTCAACACTGTTCATCTTTTGACTACAGAGGCAAAGATATTCATCGATTAATCGTTCATCTTTTACACTATAGGCCAAAGATATTCATTTATATCACCATTTAGGACTGAGGATGATGAAAAACATTTTTAAAGAAACGAATCCAGTGAAACAAAATGACAAGGATTAAGAATTAAGGATTCGTACTTTGTTTTACTCATGTCCAAAAATACTTCAAAAATAATCATATTGGTGTAAAATTCAAGAATGATCAAAACATGGATACAATCAAAGCTAGTATCCAGAATAGATATTTTGGATAAAAAGAAAAATTTTATTTTTCTATGAATAAAGTCTTTGTATTCGTGAATAGTGTCGATATATCGTGAATAAAGGCCGTATCGTGAATAAATAACCCCCGACACAACAAGTTCCAAATTTGATAAAAAAGTTCACCAATACTTTGGCATAATGATATTGAAGAAAAAATATCATTTAAGAAGAAAATAATACCCCTTACCTCAAAATAACCGTACTTACAATTGAATTTCTAGATATAGTCTTTGTAAACCCATGACCGTATAAAGAACACTCAAAGTATACTCACAAGAATACGCTCGATAATTTAGAGAGAGAAAGAGAGAAAACTTAGTTTCTGGTGTGATTTTCAATTCTAACTTAGCCCTCTATTTATAGGAAAATGTTAGAACGCCAAAGAAGACTAAATTAATAAATTATTAGTATTTACCAAATATTCAAGCCCACCACCAAGGAATCTGATTTTAGCCACCAACCACATGTTAAAGATGCTCACCAACCTTTGAAAACGTTTTTCTGAAAATAATAATTAAAATTTCCAAAAATCAATTATTTGAACTCAAAACATCAATAATTCACAATAAATATCCTTTTATCGGAAAATTCAAATCTCGCGATTTTTATAGGAATTTCAATTTTATACAACTTTGCGTAAGAAAGTTTTCCAAATTCCAAACAAAATTATCCAAAATCCACAAACGGCAATTTTACGATCTATAATAAATTTTCTAATTCAAGAATTGTGTCCACCGAAACACACAAAACATATGTTAAACATTTAATGCCACAAAATACTCTACCTCCTCATATACTCATATATCCCACATTCATTATAAAATATCACCGTTAATATATTATTAAAATAATATATTTAAATGAATTATTTTATCGTAAAAAGATAAAATATTAATTTTCAACAATTGTCACATTAAAATTTTCTCCATCTATATCCACATAAAATAAATATTTTATTTATCATAATAATCAATAATTACTTATTTAAAAATAATATTACGAATCACAATCTTGTGACACGGTGCCGCTCCTCAGGAAAGAGGGGCTTTCCAATAAGGATTTCTCCTTCTTCAGCAATTAGGTGACCAAACCTCTCCTTAGGCGAAACTTTCTAGACATTGCCAATAATGTTATCTCGATAATATTATTCAAATAATATGAATTATTGATTTGATAATGGAAAATACCGTAATGACAATTATTGAAACAACAAAGAATACAAAATATCAACGCAGAATTATTGAATCAATAAAATATAATATGGAACAGTAACTACTGTAACAATTATTTAGTAGTGCCTTCTTACGTAAGGATCAATAATAATACTGTGCAATACCGTGTGTCTTCTTTATGCAACCACGCCAGACATTCTTGTATTTTAACCACCGTGTAACCCAACAAAGTGTTAATTCAGAATAATTTACGCTAGTTATTTATAAAACTCAATCTTTGTCGTTTTCTTTCATCCAACCGCTTTTCCGTTATGGGGCCCACCAATGATTGTAATCGCATGGAGATTCCTTTACAAAAAGAATATTCCACGACCAAACGAATATTCCCTGACAATAATGAATATTTTATATCCACTTGCTTATTTTGTAAACTTTGCACATTTCACCCATAACTAAAGAATTATATCAAATTAACCCTTATTAATTTAGAATAATGAATAAAGGAAAATTTAATTTTATTTATAATAAGTTGGGGTCTTACAACCTCCCTCCTTATGAAATTTCGTCCTCGAAATTGACGTGCGTACACGGTATATCGAAAAGGTGAGGGTACCTGCTTTCATCTCCGATTCCAACTCCCATGTCATTTCCTCAATTGCATGGTTTCTCCATAAAACCTTAACTTGTGGTATAACTTTAGTATGTAAAGACATGCTCTTTCCTATCCAAAATCTCAACAGTATCTCCTCGTAGGTTAAATCTTGACTATCTAAATGCGGTTCTAATGTAATAATGTGGTTGGGTCTTTCACATATTTACGAAGCATAGATATGTGGAATACATTGTGAACACGAGACATACTTGGAGGTAACGCGAGTCTATAGGCTACGTTTCCTATTCGGTCAAGAATCTCAAATGGACCAACAAACCTTGGATTGAGCTTTCCTCTTTTCCCAAATCTTGTAACTCTTTTCCATGGAGCAATACGTAACAATACATGATCTCCAATATTAAACTCCACGTCCTTTCTATGAAGATCAGCATAACTCTTTTGTCGATCTTGTGAAGTTTGAATACGTTGTCGAATCATTTGGATCTTTTACGTGATCATGCGTACTAATTACGGTCCCAACAATGTTTGCTTCTCCCACCTCGTCCCAAAGATCTTTGGAGAACGACATTTTAAATCGGCCCATACAACGCCTCAAATGGAGCCATTATACTATCTTGATAAGCTGTTGTTGTAGGAGAATTCCACCAGTGGTAGGTACTTATCCCAACTTCCTTTGAAATCTAGGACACAGAGTCTTAATAGATCTTCAAGGGTTTGAATAGTCCTCTCTTATTGTCCGTCCGTTTGAGGATGGTATCTTTGAATCAATCAATAAATCCGTGCCCATAGCTTTCTGCAAGCTAACCCAAAATCTTGAAGTGAATCTCGTGTCACGATCCAAACTATAGGTAATCGGCATGCCATGCAATCGTACAATCTCATTCACGTACATCTGAGCAAGACGTTCAAGGGATAAGTCTCACGTATCGATGAGAAATGGGCAGACTTGGTTAATCTATCAACAATAACCCAAATTGCATCTACGCCTTGAGAAACTTTGGGAAGACCTGTAACAAAATCCATAGTAATGTGTTCCCATTTCCATTCCGGAATCTCAAGTGGTTACAATGGACCTTTTGGCACTTGATGCTCACTTTTACACGTTGACAGGGTTAAACATCTTGAGATAAACTCCGCAATCTCTCTCTTCATATTGTTCCACCAAAATGTATGTCGAATATCATGATACATTTTGGTACTCCCAGGATGGATTGCAAACGAGGTATTGTGTGCCTCCATCATGATTTTATGCTTCAGTCGAAATCGTTAAGAACGAAAGTCTAGAATTGACTCAAGTATTCCTTCCTCATCAATTCTTGCTTAGGAATAGCTCCTTCTTGCACTTTCTTCTTCATATGCATCGCCGGTCCGTGTCCATAGCTTGGCTTTTTAACTTTATCGATTAAAGTCGGTTCTACTTGTATATTCGCCATCATTATGTGGGTCCTGAGTCTTTAATTCTACCTCCATCCTTTGCAAGTCATACAAAATGGGCCTTTATATTTGACAATATCGCACTCGTGACTTGCATATGATCTTCTACTTAATGCGCCACTACTACGTTCGCTTTTCGGGATGATATTGAATAGTGTGATCGTAATCTTTTATGACTCGAAAGAAAGCGTCGTTCTTGCATGTTGAGTTCTTTTTGGGTGAAGAAATATTTGAGGCTTTTATGATCTCAGTATAAATCTCTACTTTCTCCCCGTCACAAGTAGTGTCTCCATATCTTCAACGCAAAACGATCGCTTGCTAACTCCGGATCATGAGTAGGATAATTCCTCTCATATTCTTTGAGTTATCGTGAGGCATAAACTATGACTTTCCCATGTTGCATGAGAACACATCCTAACCCCTTGCCGGAAGCATCATTTGTAGATAACAAATCCATCCGAACCGGATGGTATTGTCGAAACAGTCTTAAAATGAGTCTCCTCTTGAGCTCTTGGAAGCTCTTCTCGCATTCCTCGCTCCATAAAATTTTTCATCCTTAAGTCGTCATTGAGTTAACGAGTAGCGATTGAGAAAATCCTTCCACAAATCTCCGATAATAACCATTAAGCCCGTAAAGTTGCGTCTTTGATCACCGACTTGGTTGCTCCCAACTTTGTATTGCTTGAATCTTCGCCGAGTCAACAGATACTCCTTGTTTTGACACCACGTGCCCAAGGAATGCTACTTCCTCAAGCCAAAACTCGCATTTCTTCAGCTTGTCATAAAGCTTGTGTTCACGAAGTCTTTGTAGTACCAGTTTCAAATGGTGCTCATGATCTTCACTGACTTTTGGAATAGATGAGGATGTCATCAATAAAGACAACAACGAACTGATCCAAATATTCCTTAAATACACGGTTCATCATATCCATGAAAGCAGCAGGAGCATTAGTCAATCCAAAAGACATGACCAAGAATTCATAATGCCCGTATCGAGTCCTGAATGCCGTCTTTGGAATATCCTCAGTTTTAATCTTCAGCTGATGATATCCAGAACGAAGATCGATCTTTGAAAAGAATTGCGCTCCTTATAGCGGTGAATCGGGTCATCAATGCGAGGTAGCGGATACCTATTCTTGATGGTGACATGGTTCAATTCTCGATAGTCGATACAAAAGTCGCATACTCCCCGTCTTTCTTCTTTACGAATAAAAAGCAGGGCACCCCAAGAGACGTCTTAGGGCGAATGAAACCAGATGTCTAATAACTCCTCAGTGGTTGGACTTTTAACTCCACGAAGTTCAATAGGAGCCATTCGATATGGGGTTTTAGAAATGGGCTTTATACGGTTCAAGGTCAATAAAGAATTCAACATCACATTCTAGGGTAGGCCAGGAAGCTCTTCTTGAAATACATCGAAATTCTCTAACCACGTAAATATTATTCAAATCGACTTGTCTTTATTCAAATCCATAACATGGGCTAAGAAAGCTTGACATCCGTTTTTCAATAAACGAATAGCTTTGTGGCTTGATATGACAAAGGATCGATTTTAGTGGTTTAGTGGTTTGAATTAAATATGACGAGTTGGTTAGGAATATGAAAACTAACAACCTTACGAAAATAATCAATTTTGGCATGATGAGTGGTTAACCAATCAATTCCTAAAATCACATCAAAAGCAAGTATCTTTAAAGAGATAAGATCAACGAGTAATGTGATAGTGCCAACTTGGATCATGCAAGATTTATAAAGCGTAGATGTAACGAAAGGTTTCACCCAACGGAGTTTCAACGAGATAAATCAAAATCTAATTTCTCCGGAGTCAAGTTTAAACGTTGAGCACAAGCAGGAGAGATAAAAGAATTGGTAGAACCGGTATCTAGTAAGGTATAAACTTCGCAAGAATTCAAGATTAGCTTACCCGTGATCACCTCGTTTGGGTTCCTTACATTTTGGCGATCAAACAAAGCTCTTCCAGAACCATCGATTTCGACTTCATCCGGATGACCCTTGGAATCACCACTCCTGAACTTGGTTTGCTTATAGTACAATCTCGGCGATGTGGCCTTCCTTTCCACAGTTGTAACATACCTTGGATTGTTGTGGATAGTTTGGGCTGATATGTCCCTCCTTCCCGCATTTGTAACATCTAACTGGCGGTCGTTCTCTCCTCCCCAGCATTTGTTGTTGGTCTTGGTCTTGCTTTGTTGATGTCTTCCGTCATTGTTGAATCTTCTCTTTCCGAAATTTCCACTTGAGTCACCTCTCCTATTATCATGTCCACGATTACCACAGTGTGGTTCTGCGCTTTTGTCCGTATTCTTTCCTCCTCATTGGTTATCATCGTTACGATGACTACCACGATTGTGGTCCCTCGGTTGAGTATACTCCACTATCTCGCTTCTAATAACCGAGCCTCATTGACAACATCTCGAATCTGAGAGAAAATTTATGAGAGATAAGGTATTGGCGAATCTTTGGTTTTAGACCTCTCGAAACATACTGCGTCATTCGTTCCTCATTCTCCACCAAATGAGGTGCAAACACGGATAATTCTGCGAACCTTGCCTCGTCTTCTGAGACACCGCTATGTTGTTCGTTATTGAGTCTAATAAACTCTACTTCCTTCATATAGACGAATACTTTGGAAAGTACTTGTCATTGAACGATTCTGAAATCTTTCCCAAGACATGTTAAGTGCATCTGGTCGAGTGCACGCTTCCTGATTCCCACTAGTAACTGCTTTCACCACGAAACATAAAGGTGGCGAATGGAACCTTCATTCCTCCGTGCACCCCAAGACATCGAATATCTTGGTAATTTACTTGACCCGTTTACGCCTTGATCGGATCCGGCTTTCCATGGAAATCGGTGGTCCCAACTCTTTGAATTGTTTGGTAGTGACAAACCTTGCGTTACTTATCATTTCCTCCGTGTTTGTACACGAGTCTCCTCGTCGATTTTGCATGAATCGCAAAAAGCTTCTAAACATCCGTCGTTCATCATTTGCTCGATTAGCGTTGTTCACAGGAGGAACATTGCCCGACTGTTGCACGTTCTCCTCGTTGGTGAGTCTGCGGCGTCTCCTTGGTCTCATAAATTCCATTGTTAACGTTCTCGTGACCATTCTTAAATCTTGCCCATAAAACAAGGGTTAATTAAACAAATTAACATATCACATAATATCTTATATTATAACCACCAACAAATAAGCTTAGGTAGGACACACTAGCGAAGGATTTACTCGTCCTCTCCCCTCTAGTTCTATTCCCGATCTCCGCTTGAGAGATCATATCCACTAAGCTACGATACCAATCTGTGGCGCCCCCAAAATAGGTATACAACACCCATTCTGAAAGTGCCAAAATACATGGTATGAAAGCAAACTACAACTTTGATAATACGAGATGTCGTGTAGAATACGACAATACAACTATGAGTTTAAATACAAATATTGTCTTACAGGCAATATACACACCCAAATAAGTACTCATTAATTATTCATACACTATTTTACGAAAATAGTGAGGACAATTAAAACATCTTCCTATAACCATCACTCCATACCCCAGGCTAGATCCTGCTTTATGTTCTCACCTCACGAGAAGAAAAATGGAACAAAAAGGAAAAGGGTGAGCTCAACTAGCCCAAGAAAGAATATTATGACTAAGATAATATACAACAAATTATCGTTAGTCTTGACGGGGAAAAATCTAACGAGAATCTGATAGACAACAAGTTTTAGATCAACAAATGCAATGGAAACAACAATCCATTAGAAGAGTCACGTAGAGAAAGAATTCTCTTGTCTTCTAAGGTTTAAAAGTCCATCATCAATAGTTTATCCACATTAATAACAATCAATATACATCTTTAATCATCTTTTGCACTACATGCCAAAGATATTCATTTGTATCACCAGTTGGTCATGTTCATCTCAACACCTGTTCATCTTTGCACTACAGGCCAAAGATATTCATCAGTTAATCGTTCATCTTTGCACTATAGGCCAAAGATATTCATTTATATCACCATTTAGGACTGAGGATGATGAAAAACATTTTTAAAGAAACGAATCCAGTGAAACAAAATGACAAGGATTAAGAATTAAGGATTCGTACTTTGTTTTACTCATGTCCAAAAATACTTTGAAAATAATCATATTGGTGTAAAATTCAAGAATGATCAAAACATGGATAATAATTAAAATTTCCAAAAATCAATTATTTCGGAACTCCGAAACATCAATAATTCACAATAAATATCCCTTTTATCAGAAAATTCAAATCTCACGACTTTATATAGGAATTTCAATTCTCTACAACTTTGCAGAAGAAAAGTTTTCCAAATTCCAAACAGAAATTATCCAAAATCCACAAACGGCAATTTTACGATTCTATAATAAATTTTTAGATCGAGAATTGTGTCCACAAACACACAAAACATATATTAAACATTTAATGCCACAAAATACTCTACCTCCTCATATACTCATATATCCCACATTCATTATAAAAATATCATAGTTAATATATTATTAAAATAATATATTTAAATGAATTATTTTATCGAAAAAGATAAAATATTAATTTTCAACAATTGTCACATTAAAAATTTTCTCCATCTATATCCACATAAAATAAATATTTTATTTATCATAATAATCAATAATTACTTATTTAAAAATAATATTACGAGAATCACAAAGATCGACAACCGTGCCGGTAGTTCAGGAAAGAGGGGCTTTCGAATAAGGATTTCTCCTTCTTGGTAGCGCAATTAGGTGACCAAACCTCTCCTTAGATGAACTTTCTAGACATTGCCAATAATGTTATCGATAATATTATTCAAATAATATGAATTATTGATTTGATAATGGAAAATCTTGTGTAAATGACAATTATTGAAACAACAATAATACAAAATATCAACGCAGACAATTATTGAATCAATAAAATATAATATTGAGCGATAACTATTGTAATAATTATTTAGTAGTGCCTTCTTACGTAAGGATCAATAATAATCTCATGCAATACCGCAAAGTCTTCTTTAACCGACCACGCGACATCAGATTTTAACCACCGGTAACCCAACAATGTTAATTCGGTAACAATTTACGCAGATTATTTATAAAACTCAATCTTTGTCGCTTTCTTTCATCCAACTATTTTCCGTTATGGGGCCCACCAATGATTGCTTGCCTTGTATCGTTAGAGATTCCGAACAAAAGAATATTCCGACGACCAAACGAATATTCCCGAAGCAATAATGAATATTTTATAACCACTTGCTTATTTTGTAAACTTTGCACATTTCACCCATAACCAAAGAATTATATCAAATTAACCCTTATTAATTTAGAATAATGAATAAAGGAAAATTTAATTTTATTTATAATAAGTTGGGGTCTTACATATAAGGTATTTTTGAACTTGGATAAACTAAAGTACGAATCCCTAATCTTTGATCTTTTATCTCACTAGATTCATTTTCTTTAAGATATTTTTCATCATCCTCAGTCCTAAATGATCTGTAGTGCAAAGATAAATGATTAATTGATGAATATCTTTGGTCCGTAGTGCAAAGATGAACAAGTGTTGAGATGAACATGACCAACTGGTGATACAAATGAATATCTTTGGCCTGTAGTGCAAAGATGAATATTTGATTCAATATGTATATTGATTGATGTTACAGGGATAAAATATTGGTGATGGACTTTTAAATCTTAGAAGATAGTAGAATTCATTATCTACTTGACTCTTCTAATGGATTGCTGTTTCTACTGCAGTTGTTGATCTAAAACTTGTTGTCTATTATATTCTATTAGATTTTTCCTTGTTGAAGACTAATGATAATTTGTTGTATATTATCTAGTCATAATATTCGTTACTGGGCTAGTTGAGCTCACCCTTTTCCTTTTTGTTCCATTTTTTTCTCAGGAGGTGAGAACATAACAGGAACTAGTCGGGGTATGGAGTGATGGTTCATGATAGTTGTTTTAGTAGTCCTCACTATTTTGTAAAATAGTGTATCAATAATTGTAATGAGGACTCCTTTTGAGTTTGTATCTTCTCCTATTAGACAATATTTGTATTTAAACTCACAAGATATGTGTTGTCGTATTTTGCACGACAATTGTATTCTTGAAGTTGTATTTGTTTTTTGTACCATGTATTTGGCGACTTCGAATGGGTGATGTATACCTATTTTGGGGCGTCACGGCTTAATATCGAGCTTAGGGACATGGTCTCTGGCGGAGTTCGGGGAATAGAACTAGGAAGGGAAAGACGAGTAATCCTTCGCTAGTATGTCATACCTAAGCTTATTTGGTTTGTCAGTCAGAGCATATGGTTAATATGTGACATGTTAATTTGTTAATTAACCCTTATTTTGTGGCAGTATTTAAAAATGGCAGCTGGAAATATTAACAATGGAGTGAATGAGACCGTGGAGACACCTTTAATCATCACTGTGGGAACGTGCAATGAGGAAGGCAATATTCCTCCTCAAAAACAACACTCTAGAACAAATGATGAATGATGGGATATTTAGAAGCTTTTTGCAGTTCATGCAAAATCAGACGAGGGAGACTCGTGTACAAAATACGGGTGAAAATGATAGCAATGCGCAGCTTGTCACAGCTAAGCAGTTCAAAGAGTTGGGACCACCAGAATTTGCGGGAAAGCCAGATCCGATCAAGGCGGAAACATGGGTTAAATAAATTACCAAGATATTTGATGTCTTGGAATGCACGGAGGAACATAAGGTTCCATTCGCCACCTTTATGTTCTTTGGTGAGGCAGATTACTGGTGGGAATCTGTGAAGCGTACCTAGCTTGCCACACTCAACATGTCTTGGAAAAAGTTTCAGGAACTGTTTAACGACAAGTACTTTCCTAAAAGTATTCGTCATATGAAGGAGGTAGAGTTTATTAGACTGTAACAAAACAACATGACGGTGTCCCAGTACGAGGCGAAGTTCACAGAGTTATTCAGATTTGTACCTCATTTGGTAGAGAATGAGGAACGAATGACGCGGATGTTTCTGAGAGGTCTAAAACCAGAGATTCGGTAATATCTTATCTCTCATAAATTTTCTTTATATTCAGATGTTGTAAACATGGCTCAATTATTAGAGCAAGATAATGAGTATGTTCAACCAAGGGACCACAACCAGGGACTTACTGGTGGCAGTGGTCATCGGAGCAATGACAACCAGCGGGGAGGAAAACATTCGGACAAAAGCGGTAACCACTCTGGTGGTAATCGTGGCCATGAAAATAAAAGAAGCGAGTCGGGAGGAGATTTCAAGAAGAGAATCTACAAAAATGACAATGTAAAGACGTCAACACAAACATCAACTATTTTTAGGGGAGGAGAACGACCACCAGTCATTTGTTATAAATGCGGGAAAAAGGGACACATTAGCCCAAACTGCCCACAACAATCCAAGGTGTGTTATAACTGTGGAAAGGAAGGTCATATAGCTAGAGATTGTCTTTTTGCGAAACCAAGTTCAACGGGGATGGTGACTCCAAAGGCTGTCCTGGACAAGTCAAAGTCGGTGGTTCCTGGAAGGGCGTTTGTCGTGACTGCCCAAAACGCGAGGAGCCCAAACGAGGTGATCACGGGTAAGTTAATCATAAACTCTTGTGAAGTTTATACCTTATTAGATACCGGTTCTACCCATTCTTTTATCTCTCCTGCTTATGCTTAACGTTTGAACTTGACTCCGGAGAATTAGACCTTGACTTATCTATTGTGACTCCGTTAGGAGAAACTTTCATTACATCTACTATTTAAAAATCTTGCTTGATTCAAGTTGGAACCATCACATTACCTGCCGATCTTTAGTCGTTGAAAATACTTTCATTTGATGTGATTTTAGGGATTGATTGGTTAACCACTCATCATGCTAAAATTGATTATTTTCGTAAGGTTGTTAGTTTTCATATTCCTAACCAACCTGTTATGCGAATTCAAATGACCAAACCACTAAAGTCAATCACTGTCATATCAAGCCATAAAGATATTCGTTTATTGAAAAACGAATGTCAAGAATTCTTAGCCCATGTCACGGACTTGAACAAAAACACGTCAGATTTGAATAATATTTCTATTGTTAGTGAATTTCCTGACGTATTTCCTGAAGAACTTCCCGCTCTACCCCCAGAACATGAAGTTGAATTCTTTATTAACCTTGAACATGGTACAAAGCCCATTTCTAAAATCCCATATCGAATGGCTCCTATTGAACTTCAGGAGTTAAAGGTCCAACTTTAGGAGTTGTTAGACATCGGTTTCATTCGTCCTAGTACATCTCCTTGGGGTGATCCTGTTTTATTCGTAAAGAAGAAAGATGAGAGTATGCGACTTTGTATTGACTACCGGGAATTGAATCATGTCACCATCAAGAATAGGTATCAACTACCTCGCATAGATGACTTGTTCGACCAGTTGCAAGGAGCACAATTCTTTTCAAAGACCGATCTTCGTTCTGGATATCATCAGCTGAAGATTAAAACTGAGGATATTCCAAAGACTGCCTTCAGAACTCGATATGGCCATTATGAATTCTTAGTCATGTCTTTTGGATTGAATAATACTCCTGCTGCTTTCATGGAAATGATGAACCAAAGAATATTTGGATCAGTTCGTTGTTGTCTTTATTGATGACATCCTCATCTATTCCAAAAGCCGTGAAGATCATGAGCGCCATTTGAAGCTGGTTCTTCAAAGGCTTCGTGATAACAAGCTATATGCCAAGCTGAAAAAATGCGAGTTCTGGCTTGAGGAAGTAGAATTCCTTGGGCACGTGGTGTTAAAACATGGAGTATCTGTTGACCCGACGAAGATTGAAGTAGTACAAAGTTGGGAGCAACCAAAGTTGGTGACTGAAGTACGTAGCTTTCTGGGCTTAGCTGGTTATTATCGGAGATTCGTGGAAGGATTTTCTAGAATCGCTACTCCGTTAACTCAGCTGACTTGAAGCGAGGATTGTGAGAAGAGTTTTTAAGAACTCAAGAGGAGACTCATTTCGGCACCTGTTCTGACAATACCATCTGGTTCAGATGGATTTGTTATCTACAGCGATGCTTCAGGAAAAGGGTTAGGATGTGTTCTCATGCAACATGGGAAAGTCATAGCCTATGCCTCGCGACAACTCAAAGAATATGAGAGGATTTATCATACTCATGATCTGGAGTTGACAACAGTCATTTTTGCATTGAAGATCTAGAGACACTACCTGTATGGTGAGAAAGTGGAGATATATACAGATCATAAAAGCCTAAAATATTTCTTCACCCAAAAGGAACTCAACATGCGGCAACGACGTTGACTCGAGCTGTTGAAAGATTATGATCATACCATCCAATATCATCATGGAAAATCAAATGTGGTAGCTGACGCATTGAGTAGAAGATCATATGCGGGTACGAGTGCAATGTTGTTAACACAAAGGTCCATTTTGTATGACTTGCAAAGGATGGAGATAGAGGTAAAGGCTCCAAGTACCCACGTGATGATATCAAACATACGAGTAGAACCGATTTAATCGATAAAGTTAAAGCTGCTCAAGCTGCGGACCTAGAGCTGATGCGTATGAAGAAGAAAGTACAAGAAGGTGTTATTCCAGAAGCAAGAATCGATGAAGAAAGAATACTTCGAGTCAACTCCAGACTTTGTGTTCCTAAAGATTCTGACTTGAAGCATATAATCATGATGGAGGCACACAACACACCATTTGTAATCCATCATGGGAGTACCAAAATATATCATGATCTTCGACATATATTTTGGTGGAGCAATATGAAGAGAGAGATCGCGGAGTTTATCTCGAGGTGTTTAACTTGTCAACGTGTAAAGGCGGAGCATCAAGTGCCAAAGGGTCCATTGCAACCACTTGAGACTCCGAAATGGAAGTGGGAACACATTACTATGGATTTCATTACGGGTATTCCCAAGGTTTCTTAAGGCATAGATGCGATTTGGGTTATTGTTGATAGATTAACCAAATCTACTCATTTCTTGCCTATACGAGAGACTTATTCCCTTGAGCGTCTTGCTCGTATATACGTGAATGAGATTGTGAGATTGCATGGCATGCCAGTATCCATTGTTTTGGATCGTGACCCAAGATTCACTTCACGATTTTGGGTGAGCTTGCAGAAAGCTATGAGCACGGATTTACGATTCAGTTCGGCATACCATCCTCAAACGGACGGACAATCAGAAAGGTCTATTCAAACTCTTGAAGATCTATTAACACTCTGTGTCCTAGATTTCAATGGAAGTTGGGATAAGTACTTACCATTGGTGGAATTCTCAAACAACAACAGTTATCAAACAAATATAAGCATGGCTCCATTCGAGGCGTTGTATGGAAGAAAATATCGTTCTCCAGTATGCTGGGACGAGGTGGGTGAAGCAACGTTGTTGGGACCATAATTGGTTCGCATAACTACAGAAAAGATCCAAACGATTCGATAATGTATACAAACGGCACATGATCGACAAAAGAGTTATGCGGATCTTCATCGAAAAGATGTGGAATTTAATATTGGGGATCATGTATTGTTACGTATTGCTCCATAGAAGGGAGTTACAAGATTTGGGAAGAGAGGAAAGCTCAATCCACGATTTGTTGGTCCATTTGAGATTCTTAACCGAATAGGAAATGTGGCCTATAGACTCGCATTACCTCCAAGCATGTCTCGTGTTCATAATTTTTTTCACATATCTATGCTTCGTAAATATGTGAAAGACCCGAACCACATTATTGAGTTAGAACCATACGAGATAGCCGAAGATTTAATGTACGAGGAGGTATCTGTTAAGATCTTGAATAAGAAAGAGCATGTCCTACGCACCAAGGTTATACCACAAGTTAAGGTTTTGTAGAGGAACCGTGCTATTGAAGAAATGACCTGGGAGTTGGAATCAGAAATAAAAACGAGGTATCCTCACCTTTTCAAACACCAGGTACGTTCATCAATTTTGAGGAAGAAATTTCATAAGAAAGGAAGGTTGTAAGACCCCAACTTTTTATAAATAAAATTGAATTTCTTCTATTTATTATTGTGAATAATAAGGTGTTAATTTGATATAATGCTTTGGTTATGGGTGAAATGTGCAAATTTTGCAAAATAAGCAAGTGGTTATAAAATATTCATTGTTGTCGGGGAATTTTCGTTTGGTTGTGGAATATTCTTACTGTCGGGGAATATTTGTACGACGACAAAGCCATTTGTGGGCCCTATAACGGAAATATTCCCCCACCTAAGGTTCATAACCTAAAGCTTTGATACCAACCTGTGACACCCCCAAATCCTGGTACTTCATTTCCTCAAGATTTGGTGTTCACTTAATCAAAACATTCATTTATAACTACCCAATTATAATAAAATTGAATAATAAAACCTGCCCATACACGATTAAATTTAAATAAGAATCTCCCAGGTTATCTAACCTTTAACAACAATCATTCAAATGCAAAAATTAAATAAATTTCATTACAATCTTTAAACCAAAGTCTGAAAATAAAACTATCAACTCTATTACAAGTCTTCAAAGATTGTTCATCTTTCCTTTTCCTCATCGTGCTAGGTATGTCACCGGTTTCAAATTTAGTATGTAAAAATTTTACAGTGCAAGAGTGAGCAAACAAGGCCCGCTTGAAATAACAATAAATAAATCTTTAAACTTTTACATCAATTGCCAATATTAGGCTTAATAGAACTGAACAATATATTCTATTAACTTTCTGAAAATTATAACATTCACTGAGGGTCTAATGACCACGAATCATGTCCACAGTTATAAGTAATCTTTCAACTTTAACTTTAACAGTCATAAGACTATAAGGACTCCACCTACTTAGGGGGATCAACCCTTCGTACAATGTATTGTGCACAACCATTTCAACGCTAAGCGTTAACCTCTATTAAAAGAGTTGTTCATCTCAGTATGTAGAATACAAGTCCGCACCAAAGTAAGTTTGGTGTGGATAAACTTTCAAGGAAATTTAGAATTTAACGAACATCAACTAAGGGACTAGTTGAATAAAACCAATAACACTATACTATAGAATAATCATGATTGAATCAATCATAGTAAACTAAAATCATGCTTTAGGAATAATCTAATAGCATACAATTTGAATAACTATAGCATACCTTGCTTGAACAATACTAAGCCAAGGGTAATTAGAATTGAATACTAAGCATGCATAGAAATTTAGTTGTGCATGCTAAATAACAAGTTAAATACCAGAATAACTTATTCAACATCAAACCAAAGTTTAGACATCTTGCATCATTATAAGGTAATCGAATTGAAAACAATAATTAGTTCAATAAGATAAAGGATTAGAAAACTTGCTCAATTATAAAATAGAGTTAGAAAAACTTGCACAATGAAGTTTTGAGTTAGAGAACTTGCCTTTAGCACAAGCTAAACCCTTACCACTTGAATTATTACCCTATACATATGCCATATTGACATAGTTAGTCATTACCAACATTGTATATTTATATAAACAAATATATTCATCATATGGGTTTAATTACCCATTCACATAATCAACTATGTTACAAGTAGGTAACACTTAATAACATGATCATTCATAGTTTAATACTATTGAAATTATCATTTAACATTACTATTATTAACACATAACATTTATTTTTAATGTTTGTGTAATTAAACAAAACTGTCAGAACCTTCTCGCTAACTTCGTCTGTCATGGCTACCACATTTTACATCATGGTTCTCATTGCGTACTTTGAGTTAACATCACAAGGGTCACAAAGTTGGTTGGTATTTGCTATGGCATGAGATTTATCTCACTTTGGAGCGTATTTACTGTAGTCCGTAATCCCATGACGACCTTCGGAATAACATGAATAAAAAGCCAAATTGGCCTAAAAGCTTGAATCTAATAGACTGATTATCATGTAATACACATATAAACTTCATATAAACATATTGTGAAGACTTCTAACATGTTCCTACTCATAAAATAACATAGACATCAAATATACAACACCCAATTTCAATGTTTTTGGCAAAAACTTTATTTTTGATATTTTCAATGGAAATCAACACTGTGATTTTGTTTTTCAATCAAAATAGAAATTTCAAAACATCAAAGTTATGATTATACATACTCTATCAATTTCCAAAATCAACATATCAATGTAACAACTAATTAAACCTTAAATTTCTATTTTAAATTAAGCCATATTCATATATATTTTCATATGAACACTGTGATATATTTTCTTCATAAAATACATACATACATGAACTAGTATATCTATAATCATATATAAACTCATAAAAACCTTTTACAAACAATTATCATACCAAGTTATATATATATATATATATATATATATATATATATATATATATATATATCAACAATTCATCCTATAAAATATTTTACAGAGAACTTTTTGGGAAGAAGAAAAACTAAACTTTTTGAAGAAAAGGTTAAGCCCCTACCTTTGATTAAGAAGATGATGGCTAGAGTTTGATTATCAATTTCTTTTCTCCAATTCTTTTCTCAAACTCATTAGAGTTTCTCTAAATTTCTCTCTAGTTTTCTTCTTCTTCTTTTCTCCTGTAAACTTCAACCTAGTCTTTCTTCTCCCTAACTCTAACATACGTAGAATATTATAACGATATAATAATAATAATATAGATATTAAGTATAGGATTTAACTCGACATCGCTTATAAACTTTTGAAAATCAAAAGCCATAAGGCTTGTTTGGCTAAGCTTAATAAAAATAACCCATAACCCTTACACCTTGTTTGGTAAACTAAATTAAAACAAATGGATTAATCCTTATACCTTGTTTGCTAAAACACTATTAGATTAAAGACTTATTATGCAATAAGACATGTTTGACAAAACTAAATTAAACTCTTATAATTTATTTTAATAAATCCTTTATAGCAAGGTTATTTGTCACACTTCTATTAAATTAAATAATCCATTTAATCAATTAAAATTATTAATATATTAAATTACTTTCACACATAAATCATTATCAAAGACTATAATTTCTTTATAATTATAATTTTATTCAACCAACTAATACTTTATTATAATCACAATTCCCAATTAAAATATTATAATTCATTTAATCATTATAAGCTCTCTAGCTTACTTATTAAATTAAATTATTATATAATCTCATAACAATTAATTTTCTTAGCTCCTTAATTATTAATTCAACAAATAATTAACTAAATCACAAAGAACTTAAATTGAACAATTATTTATTCAATAATAAACATATCCATTAAATATTTATATAAATCAATAAATATTTAATATTACACTTTAAAATTTCGGAATGTTACATCATTCCTCCTTAAAAGGATTCTCGTCCTCGTAATCACAACTCAAACAAATCATTCGTTACATTCTTCCCTTACTTACAAAGATTACGTCCCCGTAATCGAAGACATGATTAAACAAATAACTCAGGGTACTCTTTCAACATTTTCTCTTCGAGTTCCCACGTAGCTTTGTCAGCATTGTGGTTCCTCCATATCACCTTCACAGAAGGTATCACTTTATTTCTGAGCACTTGTTCTTTTCTGTCAACTATCTGGATAGGAACCTCTTCATAAGACAAATCTTTCTCGAACTACAATGGTTCGTACTCGATCACATGTTTGTAGTCGGGTTTATATGGTCGTAACACCAAAATATGAAAAACATTATGAATGTTTTCCAACTTTGGAGGTAGAGCTACCTCGTAAGCCACTTCTCCCACTCTTCGCAGCACTTCAAAGGGTCCAATAAACCTTGGGCTTAGCTTTCCCTTTTTACCAAAACGAATTTTCCCCTTCCAAGGAGAAACTTTTAGGAATACAAAGTTCCTACGTCGAATGCACGATCTTATCTGTGTTGATCAAAGATACTTTTCTCTCATCTGTCTTGAGGTCAAGCTACTAATCTTGTCTCGATGAGTTTAACAACGTCTCATAGCTTTATTGTACCAGATTCTGGTCCTAACAGATTGGCGTTCACCGACTTCATCCCAAAGACAAAGTGGAGTTCTCACTTTCTGCCATACAATGCCTCGTCAGGTGGCATCTTGCCGATGCTCATGCGTGATAACTGTTGTTGTAAGCAAATTCCACCTACGGTAATTGTTCTTCCCGACTTCCTTTAAAGTCCATGACACATGCTCTCGATATCTTCCAATGTCCGAATTGTTCGTCAGCGCTTTGGCCATCCGTTTGTGGATGATAAGTCGTACTCATTCGTGAATCGTGTCCCCATGCATTCTTGTAGTCTCTTCCAGAAATTCGATGTGAATCGCGGATCTCTATCGGACACAATTGATACTGTCACTTCGTGCCTCGAAATGATCTCCTTAATGTACAATCTTGCTAACTGATCAAGATTGAATCTAATCTTTATTGGTAGAAAGTGTCTTTGATTTCGTCACCGATCATCACTATCACCCAAATCGCATCGCATCCTCTCTGAGTAGTTGGAAGACCTACCACAAAATCCATCGTGATGTGTTCCCACTTCTATTTCGGTATTTCCAACGGTTGAAGTAACCCGCTGGGTCTTTGATGTTCGGCTTTTACTCTTTAACATGACAAGCATTTCACTATGCATTCAGCAACATTCCTTTTCATGTTTGGCCACCAAAAATGTCGGCGAAAATCTTGATACATTTTCGTGCTTCCTGGATGAATTGAATATTTTGAGCTGTGAGCTTCGGTCAAAATTTCTTCTTTCACTTCTAGCACTGCTGGAACCCAAATTCTTCCTTCGAACCTTAGTAATCCTTCGGTATTGATCTTGTATTTTACATCACCGCCTTCAACCAGATTCTCTTTGATTTTCCCACACTCTTCATCTTGTAGTTGAGCATTCTTCACTTTGTCCACTAAAGTTGGACCTTCTTCTATCTGGAATAGTTATTCGTCAGATTCTTTTGGAAATTTGATTTCCAACTCCAGTTTTGTTATTGCTGAAATGAGCTTCTCCTGAGTTGTTATCAGCATCAACTTCTCTCGACCTTTCCTACTTAAAGCATCTGCAACCACATTCGCTTTTCCCAGATGTTAAAAGATCTCACAATCGTAATCTTTTATCAGTTCCATCCACCTTCTTTGACGCATGTTCAAATCCTTCTGAGTGAAAATATACTTCAGACTTTTGTGGTCTGTGTAGATCTCACATTTCTCTCCATAAAGATAGTGTCTCCATATCTTCAGAGCAAATACAACTACAGCCAATTCCAAATCATGAGTCGGATACCCTTTCTCATAATCCTTCAGTTGTCTTGATGCATATGCAATAACTTTGCCATTCTGCATAAGAACACAACCCAACCCTTTGTGTGAGGAATCACTATACACCACAAAATTTCCTATATTATCTGGTAATGTCAACACAGGTGCCATACTTAACTTTTTCTTCAAATCTTGGAAACTCTCTTCACACTTCTCCGTCCAAACGAATTTTACAGCTTTCCTTGTCAAATTTGTTAGCGGAGTGGCTATCTTAGAAAAATCTTGGATGAATCTTCTATAATAACCGGCCAGTCCCAAGAAACTCTTCACCTCCGAAGGTGTCCTTGGTTGTTCCCAATTTATTACAGCTTCCACTTTTGATGGATCCACTGAAATCCCATCTTTGTCAATCACATGACCCAAAAATTGTACACGGTCTAGCCAAAATTCGCACTTAGAGAATTTCACGTACAACTTTTCCTTTCTTAGGGTTTCTAATGTCAAACGTAAATGTTCCACGTGTTCATCTTCGGTTTTGGAATACACCAAAATGTCATCGATAAATACCACTACAAACTTGTCTAAAAATGGTTTAAACACCCTGTTCATCAAATCCATGAACGCAGTAGGGGCATTAGTTAAACCAAAAGACATCACCAGAAACTCGTAATGTTTGTACCGAGTTCTGAATGCCGTTCTAGGTATATCCTCCTTTCTTACCTTCAATTGGTGATACCCACTTCTCAAATCAATTTTCGAGAAATATTTAGCACCCTTCAGCTGATCAAACAAGTCATCTATTCTAGGCAACAAATACCTATTCTTAATAGTGACTTTGTTTAACTCTCTATAATCAATGCAAAGACGCATTGATCCATCCTTCTTCTTAATCTAATAAAACTTATGCCCTCCCCACTGTGATACACTTGGTTGAATATATTTCTTGTCCAAAGAATCTTGCAAATCGTCTGTCGCTTGCCCTTCATTTCTACCGAGCCTTTTCTCATGACGGGGCCTTCAATATCAGTGTTGTTCCCGGTGCTAAGTCGATCACGAACTCAATTTCTCTATTAGGCGGAAGTCCTGGCAAATCTTCTGGAAACACGTCTTCGAATTCTCTCACTACCGGTATTTCTTATAGTTTCACACCCTTCTTCTGAGTATTGACTATGTAAGCAAAATAGCCCACACAACCTTGACTCAACAATTTCTTGGCCTGCATAGTCGTCAGGCATTTCATTTGTCTAGGCGACTTGCTACCATAAAATACTACCTTTGACAGAGTCATAAGGTTTACACACTTCTTGTGACAATCGATTCATCGCTCCATATTTGAATGTACCAATTCATTCCCAAAATTACATCAAATTCCCGAGTCTAATCTAATCAAATCTGCCAACAAGATATTCTCCTTAATGTTCACCCTACGCTTCAGTATACTTAATCTAACATGAATTACTTCCTTATTCGCAATTTCTATGTTCAAAGGAAAATTCAGTTCTTCTCTAGGCAATTCTAACCTCCTAGCAAATTCATCAGATATAAACGAACAAGTAGCACCCGAATCAAATAATACATATGTGACAACCCGAAAATCCGGATTGTCCAGAAATTTAAGATTTAAAGAATTAGTTATTAATAAAATGAATTTTTATTAATACTATTCTGTACTATGTGTTTATTAATCATTCTATAACCTAGGATGATTATAAGTCGGGAGTATTCTGGCTACGAGCTAGATTTAACGAGTAAGAATTTTCAAGACGAAAATAAAAGTTTTCCGGGAACAAAATATTTTCGGGGAAAAAGACGAAATAGGCACTATTCATCCGTTTCTGCTCGGAGATTTATTTTGAAATTTCGAGAAGTTATAGATTACGTAAAATGTTGAGACGTGATGGAATATTTAATAATATTTCAGTTATGGCCAAAGACGAAATATCCAAAAATATTTGGATTCTGAGAATCGCAGTTTTTAAAACTGTCGGACAAAAATCGAAAGACGGAACTACGAAACTTAAGGGCTAAGAAAACTTGAGGGCTAAGTTAACTTAGTCCTTAAGTCTTGAATAGTAAGGAGGTGTAAATAGTGATTTTAGGGGCGAAATGACTATTTTGCCCCTAACCTTGAAAATCTATAAATAGAAAGCTAAACTTTCATTTTTCTAGGATTTTGAAAATCCTATAACTTGAGAGAAAGAGAGGGAGCTCGGTTGGAAGAGGAAGAAGAAGAGTATGAGCATGAAGGCTCAGATCCAAAGTGATCGTGAAATAGAAAAGCTCGCAAATCGCCGGCTTTGTATAACGAATGAGAAATAAAGAAGAACGGTAATCCGAACCCTAGTTTCTTCTAATATTTTCTTTAAGTTTAATATGTTTAAAACATAACTTAATGAGAATAAGGAGTAAAAGATGTTAGTAATGATTTCATATGGTTGGAATCATGAGAAAATAAGAAATAAGAAATTTAGTTTATAAATTTGTTAAGCAAGTATAAGATTTGTAAGGATTTTGAGTGATCCGAATGAATTTTATGAATGAGTAGGTCGAATAAGTAAGGAATGGTGTTATATAACATCAAATTCCAAGAAAAAAGTGAAATTGTAATTCAAAATATCGATTAAAAATGAAGAACGAACGAAGAACACGAAGAACGTTGTTGATGGACAAATTTAAAACCATCGTAGTATAGATGTTGTTGATGGACAAGTTTAAAATCATCGTGTATAAGTTAGATGCTTATTGCTTGGTTAGGAACGTTAGAAATGTTCATGAAGAACGGATTAAATTAAGCTATAACGAAGTTATGGCGAAAAATTTCGTAAAAGAAGAACGAAAATTTGAAAGTTAGTAAATGAACCCGAAAGTGTAGGGTTTCAAAAAATGTAAGATAACATATAAAACGTGAGTCGTGGACTCAAAAGCGAACGAATTCTGAGTTCGGATGACCGAATTGCGGACGAACGAACGAAGAACGTTAAAAGCGTAAAAATGAACGAAGAGCAAAGATTAAGCCAATTGAATGGTATATTAACGGATTCAGAATGAAGTTCTGTCTGAGGCATATTAAAGTACGTAAGATAAGGAAGAGAATGGATTTGGAACGACCTCGTTCCGAGTTATAACGAAGAAGTTATGAGATCGTAAAGTACGCGTCTCAAACTTGACTTAACACTTAGAAAAAAAATTCTAGGGTTTTGGCTCAGCGCCGCAGCGCCGAGAAGTGGCACCGCAGCGCAAGCTCAACCATAATCGTCTGGAGAGTGGCACCGTAGTGCGAGAGATAACAAAGGACTTGGCGCCGCAGCGCCAGTCCGGGAAGAGAGGAGAGAGAAGTAGGTCACAGCATGACGAGAGGAAAGGAAGAGGCACAACAGCCGCAGTCACGGCAGCAAGAGCAATGCCCAAAAATGAGATTTTTAGTTCTCAGATAATGGGGGATGTGCAAGAAAGAAGATAAAGAACATAATGTTCAACTAATGTAACACTTAATCAAGTGTTTTAAACCTTTAATAAAGGTTGAACGAAAAGATTAAACAAGAATAAAAGATAAAGAATGTAGATGCGGGTTACGGAACCGATGTCCGGGGACCGTAGTCACGATAAACGAACGTGAGGGATTGCTATGGTTGTGATTCCTTAGATGTTGGTTGATGATGTTAATGTATAACATTTTGATGTTATGACATGGCATTGAGAGATGAATGTAAAGCGTTTAGACGCTGTGAACGCAACGTTGTTGCGATGAACGATCGGTCTTAGCATACAGCGAACCGTATGGCTTTGACATTAAGAAAGAATAATGAACATGGGGTTCATGGGATGGATAACGATCGAAAGCAATTAAAACCTTGAGTAAAGGTTGAATGAGGGATTAAGAGACGAGCAACGTGAACGTTGAATACGTAAATGATCCTTGTAAATCGTATTCGCGTTTGACGAACGTTCTAAGTATACCCTGGTTGTATGACTTAGACGTTGATGAAGGTAGTAAGTAAGATATGAATTATCAAGGAAAGCCGTAACAAACGGTAATGAGATTAAAGAAAGCCGAATATAAGTCGGATGAGAATGTTAGAATGAAGTAAGCGTTGAACACTTTAACCAGCGTAAGGGTTGAGTGTAAGCGAGTGTTAAACGTGCAGAACCTACACTCCGTGTATGGATTAACAGTAATGTAATGAAGACTAAGTTTTAGCCGTGAACGGTGAAGAAACTAAGTTAAAGATAATAACGTATAACGTTAAGAAGTTTGTTAATAAGTATAACTTGGACAACGCTCCAAGTTGAATGAACTGGACGTTGTAAGGTATGAATATGTTAATATGAAATGTTTAACGCTATGCTCTCATAGTATTAACATTGAATGATCGCCCAGTATATACAAAAGATTGTATGACTTACACGATAAAGAATGAATCCCGAGGTATGGCATTTAGTTGCCAGAAAGCCATAAGGAATAAGAAGTTGACTTAACGAACATTATAGTTAAATGGTTCGTATAAGTTAAGAGAAAGTTAGGTTGTGGTACAATCGTAACCTTTGATGGTTGACATATGGGAGCTGGGCTAAACAATTCCTTCAGAGAGCGAAGGTATATATTTGAATCGGGCAACCGATCTAACTCACTGTGATGGCAGTGTAGATGAGACGGGAACTTGTTTGTTGGTTGTTTGTGGGAAACCACTTAGAGTACCATATGGACTACTAGCAGAGAAGCGATGTGTACTGAGTCCTAGAAAAGTATACTAAGAAGATAAGAATGTGAATCATCAAAGATGATGAACGTGTTGAAATAAGACATCTCCAGAGATGTCATGAAACCGTAAACCGGTAATGAAAGTTAGTCGCGTAAAAATTATATTGCAAGAACGTGAACCCTAAGAAGTAAAGTTAAGTAAACTAATGCGTAAGTCAAGTATATGAGTAATTGGTCTATTTGTTATTTCCTTATGTGTTATAGGGATTGGAATGAGTAGTTCAAATAGTAAGTCGTGTCATGTCTTGTAAAGGCAAGTTTCCTAACTTCATTCATATTTTAAATGAATGCTAGTTTCTTAAACTTCTCGGATCTTTGAACTTGAGAAGTTCTGTTATGTCTTGAATATCGCGATATTTGTGCAAGGTGGTAGTACGTATGAGGCCTTGTGCTACAATTTGAACACTTCGGTGTTTCTATAAGATGAATTATTCTATGTTTGAACTGTTCAATAAAAGAATGTTTTGTTTATACATGAATCGTTATTATTAAGTCTGTCTATATTGATTTTAGCAGATGAATGTGCATGAAAGAGAGTAGAAATGAAAGTATTTCAAAGTGCATGTAACTAATGTTTTAAGATGATAGGAATCAAGACTATTCCTATTATTCAAGCTACTTCGTAACCTTTGTTCGGTTATTGAAGTCTGAAAAGAATGTTAAACTCTTGAAGTTATTTGTTCAACTGTTATGACTTGCTGGGCAATTGAATGCTCACACTTGCTTTAAATAAAAAACATTTTCAGCGAAAGATGTTAGAAGAACTTAAGGATCCCATATAGATCAAGCTCACGATATCCAGATGAATTGTCATTCAGAATGTGAATGAACGAGAAGATCAAGTGAAGACTTGTAATGTAGAAAGATGAGAATTAAACTATAGACTAGTTTAATGAACTGTATGTATCCTTGGTGGCGGATAAAAGTCACTTGTGCAAGATGTAAAGAATAATATAAATATCATTATTTGTAATGAGAAAAGATATAAGGTTTTAGAACCTGGGATTTGAGAGTGTATGTTGTTATATTTCAGTATATAATGATGTATGCAGAATGAATGATGTACTCGTGACGTACGGAATCCGAGTGTGATGATAGACTGGATTTCGGGGCGTTACAACATATGCATTAATATCATTGATTGGGATAATACTTGACACTACATCTTTTGATTGCACAAGATCTTGCATACCATATCAAGGTTACGCTATGGGTTTGTTTGATGTTTGGAGGTCCTGCAATGGCCCATGTACTTCCATTGTTACCTCCATTATTTCTGGTTGTCACTCCTTCCCTCTTCTTAGGGCATTCACGAGCAAAGTGATCCTTGGATCCGCACGTGAAGCATACATTCTTCTTCGGTTGAGTGCAATTTAGGGCGATGTGACCTTCCTGGCCATAATTGTAGCATACTCGCTTCCCTATCAAGCACGCACCCTTATGGAATTTCCCGCATGTCGCACATGCTTCAAACCTTTTATTTTACTGGTTACCCTGCTGGTGTCCAGCACCCATGCTCCCATTCCACTTCCTCTTCAAGTTGTTGTTGTTGTTGTTGTTGTTATTGTTGTTGTTGTTGTTGTTGTTGTTGTTTCCACTGCTACCACCTCCATTCTTAGTCTCATTCTCATTCTTCTTCTTCTTTTGTTCCTGGTTGAACTTTGTCACTGCCTCGCCTCCACCTTCAGCGAGTACTGCTTTCTCCATCACCGCTACAAAGGTCTTCAACTGGAACAGGAAATCTCATTGTAACTGACCCGGCTTCAAATCCTGCTCAAATCTCTTTGCCTTTACGCCGTCGTCTGTGCGACTTGATATGGCACAAACCTCGCCAATTCATTGAACTTGGCGGTATATTCAGATCTCGTCATCGTTCCTTGCTTTAGTTCCGTAAACGTATTTCGGTGACTCTTCGAACTCTCCAAAAATAGGTCTCAAGAACAACTCCTTGAACCTATCCTGTGTCATCACTCCTGGCCCTTCCCGAGTTTTATTGGCACGCCACCAATAACTAGCTTCTACTTTCAACATGAACGCTTGAAAGCGATCTTACAGTCATCCCCTACCCTAGCGACATCGAATACTTTTTCTATCTCCATAATCCGTGTCTGGTTTTTGACCGGATTCATAGACCTGACCTAGAAATTCGTGTGGTCCAACCGCCTTTGAAATCCTTAAACGTTGTACCATGGTTTTGTGGTTGATTCTCGCAACGCTCTCATTAAGTAGTGTCACTAGTTGTTGAACGGGGTTACCGTCAACATTGTTATTATTGGTAGTTCTCTCATTGTTTCTCTATCGGGGTGGTTCACGTCTGGGAGGCATTTTCTGTTAAAATAAAACATCTATGAGACTATTACTCAACTTCTTTAAGTATTTCTAATTAACTTTCCTCTATAAAAGAAATAACCACATAACACATAACACTTTGAATAAAGTAACAACTTTTATTTATTCGAAACCTTTTTAGAAAACATAAAACAATAGCATCACTGCTATTTACATTACTTTCCTGAACTACAAGAGTTTCAGGACAAAATCATAGTCATATCCCATAGGTTGCATAACACTTGGGATTTACAATTTATTTAACCTTTCACTCATCGTACAACAACTACGATGTTCTATTAAGATACTTCTTAGCCCTATCACGTTCTTCCTCCATGACTCGAAATATTGTCCTACGATCTAATACATATGATGGCAGCGTCTCGAACTGAATCGGATATCCCATGACCCGATCTTGAGCTCGATTAATTGCGGTGTCAAATACTTTATCCATCTCTTCCATCTTCATCCTCTTCGCCTGTGAGTTCCTTACTGCTCTTCCAGTTCGTTGATAAGCTTCCTCGTATGCATCTTCAGCTCTTTCCCTCTTAGCAGCTTCTTCTCTCATCTTGTTCTTTAGTTCAACAACCATCTCGATCAATTGTTCTTTCTCTCCTTCAGTCTGTATTAGTTTCTCCGTGACGTTTGTCAGTCGTTCCTCACGATCCTGGATCTCTCCATCTTTTTGTGTCATTGCAGTCTGTTGTCCAGCTACTATCTCCTGCAACTCCTCAACTGTATCCTGAAGTTCCACGTTACGGTCATGCACTTCATCGTATATACGCACTGCTATCGAGTTTAGTGGAATCCTTTCTTCTTCGTCCTCATCATCCTCATCCTCCTGTGGTAACTTAATGAGATCCTCCTCGTCTGTCTCCACATCATCATCCTCATCTTCAACTACTGTGACCAACGGGGCTGACACCCGTGGCAGTAGTTGTTCCCAAACTACCTGAATGTCGCGAGGCTCCTCCTCTATAGGCATTTGAGGTCTCTCTCCTTCCTCTGTTGGATTCTCAGACATTAGTCATCCCGACAAACAAAGTTTTAAAGTTTTAATTATTAATCATTACTATTAGACACTCACGAGTACATAATTGAAAATCACATAAGCATAACAAGTGTTTTATTACTTCTTTCCTAAAACTCGATAAGAGTTAACTCCACTATCTTTTCAAAGGTTACTTCCAAGGCTTTTCCCCCCCCTAAGGTTCATAACCTAAAGCTTTGATACCAACTCTGATGACCCCCAAATCTCGGTACTTCATTTCCTCAAGATTTGGTGTTCACTTAATCAAAACATTCATTTATAACTACCCAATTATAATAAAATTGAATAATAAAACCTGCCCATACACGATTAAATTTAAATAAGAATCTCCCTGGTTATCTAACCTTTAACAACAATCATTCAAATGCGAAAATTAAATAAATTTCATTACAATCTTTAAACCAAAGTCTAAAAATAAAACTATCAACTCTATTACAAGTCTTCAGTACTTGTTCATCTTTCCTTTTCCCTTACTGGTGCTAGGTATGTCACCAGTTTCAACTTTAGCTGTAAGAAATTTTACAGGCAAGAGTGAGCAAACAAGGCCCACTTGAAATAACAATAAATAAATCTTTAAACTTTTACATCAATTGCCAATATCAGGCTCAATAGAACTGAACAATATATTCTATTAACTTTCTGAAAATTATAACATTCACTGAGGGTCTAATGACCACGAATCATGTCCACAGTTATAAGTAATCTTGGATGAATCTTCTATAATAACCGGCCAGTCCCAAGAAACTCCTCACCTCCGAAGGTGTCCTTGGTTGTTCCCAATTTATTACAGCTTCCACTTTTGATGGATCCACTGAAATCCCATCTTTGTCAATCACATGACCCAAAAATTGTACACGGTCTAGCCAAAATTCGCACTTAGAGAATTTCGCGTATAACTTTTCCTTTCTTAGGGTTTCTAATGTCAAACGTAAATGTTCCACGTGTTCATCTTTGATTTTGGAATACACCAAAATGTCATCGATAAATACCACTACAAACTTGTCTAAAAATGGTTTAAACACCCTGTTCATCAAATCCATGAACGCAGCAGGGGCATTAGGTAAACCAAAAGACATCACCGGAAACTCGTAATGTTCGTACCGAGTTCTAAATGCCGTTCTAGGTATATCATCCTTTCTTACCTTCAATTGGTGATACCCACTTCTCAAATCAATTTTCGAAAAATATTTAGTACCCTTCAGCTGATCAAACAAGTCATCTATTCTAGGCAACGAATACCTTTTCTTAATAGTGACTTTGTTTAACTCTCTATAATCCATGCAAAGACGCATTGATCCATCCTTCTTCTTAACGAATAAAACTGGCGCTCCCCACGACGATACACTTGGTTGAATATATTTCTTGTCCAGCAACTCTTGCAACTGTACCATCAGTTCCTTCATTTCTCTTTGGAGCCATTCTGCGGGGCCCTTCGATATCGGTCTTTGTTCTTGCCGCTTAAGTCGATCACGAACTCAATTTCTCTGTTAGGCGGAAGTCCTGGAAAATCTTTTGGAAACATGTCTTCGAATTCTCTCACTACCGGTATTTCTTCTAGTTTCACACCCTTCTTCTGAGTATCGACTATGTAAGCTAAATAGCCCACACAACCTTGACTCAACAATTTCTTGGCTTCATAGTCGTCGACACATTTCATTTGTCTAGGCGACTTGCTTACCATAAAATACTACCTTTGACGGAGTCATAAGGTTTACACACTTCTTGTGACAATCGATTCTTGCTCCATATTTGAATGACCCGATTCATTCCCAAAATTACATCAAATTCCCCGAGTCTAATCGGAATCAAATCTACCAACAATATATTCTCCTTAATGTTCACCCTACAGTTCTTGTATACGAATCTAACATGGATTACTTCCTTATTCGCAATTTCTATGTTCAAAGGAAAATTCATTTCTTCTCTAGTCAATTCTAACCTCTTAGCAAATTCGTCAGATATTAACGAACAAGTAGCACCCGAATCAAATAATACATATGCATTAATATCATTGATTGGGATAATACCTGACACTACATCTTTTGATTGCACAGCATCTTGCACAGTCATGTTGAAGGTTCTGGATGTGGGTTTGTTTGATGCTGTAGGTCCTGCAATGGCCCATGTACTTCCATTGTTACCTCTATTATTTTTGGTTGTCACTCCTTCCCTCTTCTTAGGGCATTCACGAGCAAGGTGATCCTTGGATCCGCACGTGAAGCATACATTCTTCTTCGGTTGAGTGCAATCTGGGGCGATGTGACCCTCCTGGCCACAATTGTAGCATACTCGCTTCCCTATCAAGCACGCACCCTTATGGAATTTCCCGCATGTCGCACGTGCTTGAAACTTTTTGTTTTGCTAGTTACCCTGCTGGTGTCCAGCACCCATGCTCCCATTCCACTTCCTCTTCAAGTTGTTGTTGTTGTTGTTGTTTCCACTGCTACTACCTCCATTCTTAGTCTCATTCTCATTCTTCTTCTTCTTTTGTTCCTGGTTGAACTTTGTCACTACCTCGTCTCCACCTTCAATAGATCTTTGCTTTCTCCATCACACGCAAATGTCTTCAATCGAACAGGAAATCCTCTTGTCTGACTAGGGCTTCAGTCCCTGTTCAAATCTCTTCGCCTTACGCTCGTCTGTGCTGACCTGATATGGCGCAAACCTCGCCAATTCGTTGAACTTCGCGACATATTCAGATACCGTCATCATTCCTTACTTTAGTTCTAGAAATTGTACTTCCAGCTGACTCTTCGAACTCTCCGGAAAATAGGTCTCGAAGAACAACTCCTTGAACCTATCCCAGGTCATCACTCCTGGCCCTTCCCGAAGTTTTATTGGCTTCGCCACCAATAACTAGCTTCGCTTTCAACATGAGCGTTCTAAGCGCGCCTTACGTCATCCCATACCCTAGTAACATCGAATACTTTTTTCTATCTCCATAATCCAGTCTGCGTGCTTCATTTGGATTCATAGACCAACAAAATTGGTGGTCCAACCGCCTGAAATCCTTAAACGTTGTACCATGGTTTTGTGGTTGATTCTCGCAACGCTCTCAAGATAGTGTCACTTTAGTTGTTGAGCAGGGTTCTGCCAACATTGTCATTATTAGTAGTTCTCTCATTGTTTCTCTATCGGGGTGGTTCACGTCTGGGAGGCATTTTCTGTTAAAATAAAACATCTATTAGACTATTACTCAACTTCTTTAAGTATTTCTAATTAACTTTCCTCCATAAAAGAAATAACCACATAGCACATAACACTTTGAATAAAGTAACAACTTTTATTTATTCAAAACCTTTTTAGAAAACATAAAACAATAGCATCATTGCTATCTACATTACTTTCCTGAACTACAAGAGTTTCAGGACAACATCATAGTCATATCCCATAGGTTGCATAACACTTGGGATTTACAATTTATTTAACCTTTCACTCATCGTACAACAACTACGATGTTCTATTAAGATACTTCTTAGCCCTATCACGTTCTTCCTCCATGACTCGAAATATTGTCCTGCGATCTAATACATATGATGGCAGCGTCTCGAACTGAATCAGATATCCCATGACCCGATCTTGAGCTCGATTAATTGCGGTGTCAAATACTTTATCCATCTCTTCCATCTTCATCCTCTTCGCCTGTGAGTTCTTTACTGCTCTTCCAGTTCGTTGATAAGCTTCCTCGATGCATCTTCATTTGCCTCTTAGATTTGGTCCTCCTCATCTTAACTCAAAACATTCATTTATAACTACCTCCTTAATTATAATAAAAAAGTTTTAATTTTAATTAATAAATTACTATTCGACACTCCGAGTACATAATTTAAAATCACGTAAGACATAAACTTAAATAAAAGAGTCTCCACTATCTTTTCAAAGGTTATCTAACCTTTAACAACAAACATTTGATACCAAATCACCCCCAATCGGTACTTCATTTCCTCAAGATTTGAAATAAACATTCATTTATAATCCCAATTAATAAAATTGAATAATAAAACACCTTGTGCGATTAAATTTAAATAAGAATCTCCTCAGTTATCTAACTATTACAATCATTCAAATTGAAAATTAAATTTTCATTACAATCTTTAAACCAAAGTTTATCAACTCTATTACAAGTCTTGGTGCTTGTTCATCTTTCCTTTTCCCTTCTTGGTGCTAGGTATGTCACCGGTTTTCAACTTTAGGCTGTAAGAAATTTTCTGAGCAAGAGTGAGCAAACAAGGCCCACTTGAAATAACAATAAATAAATCTTTAAACTTTTACATCAATTGCCAATATTAGGTTCAATAGAATTGAACAATATATTCTATTAAATTTCGAAAATTATAACATTCACTTGAGGGTCTAATGACCACGAATCATGTCCACAGATTATAAGTAATCTTTCAACTTTAACTTTAACGATCCATAAGACTATAAGGACTCCACGTGCTTGGGGGATCAACCCTTAAATACAATGTATTGTGCACAACCATTTCAACGCTAAGCGTAAACCTCTATTAAAAGAGTTGTTCATCTCAGTATGTAGAATACAAGTCTGCACCAAAGTAAGTTTGGTTTGGATAAGCTTTCAAGGAAATTTAGAATTTAACGAACATCAACTAAGGGACTAGTTGAATAAAACAAATAACACTATACTATAGAATAATCGTGATTGAATCAATCATAGTAAACTAAAATCATGCTTTAGGAATAATCTAATAACATACAATTTGAATAACTATAGCATACCTTGCTTGAACAATACTAAGCCAAGGTTAATTAGAATTGAATACTAAACATGAATAGAAATTTAGTTGTGCATGCTAAACAACAAGTTAAATACCAGAATAACTTATTCAACATCAAACCAAAGTTTAGACATCTTGCATCATTATAAGGTAATCAAATTGAAAACAATAATTAGTTCAATAAGATAAAGGATTAGAAAACTTGCTCAATTATAAAATAGAGTTAGAAAAACTTGCATAATGAAGTTTTGAGTTAGAGAACTTGCCTTTAGCACAAGCTAAACCCTTACCACTTGAATTAATACCCTATACATATGCCATATTGACATAGTTAGTCATTACCAACATTGTATATTTATATAAACAAATATATTCATCATATGGGTTTAATTACCCATTCACATAATCAACTATGTTACAAGTAGGTAACACTTAATAACATGATCATTCATAGTTTAATACTATTGAAATTATCATTTAACATTACTATTATTAACACATAACATTTATTTTCAAAGTTTGTGTAATTAAACAAAAGCTATCGAAACCTTACGCTAACTTTCGTGACTGCTGTATCCACATTTACAACTTTGTGGTTTTCATTTTACGTTGTGCCTTTGAGTTAACCTTCATTGAGCCATTGGTTGGCGTCATTGGTTGGCCATTGGAGATTTATCTTCTTTGGTAGTGACTGTATTTGTGCTGAATCGAAATCCGTGACGACCTCGACAACGACATGAATAAAAAGCCAAATTGGCCTAAAAGCTCGAATCTAATAGACTGATTATCATGTAATACACATATAAACTTCATATAAACATATTGTGAAGACTTCTAACATGTTCCTACTCATAAAATAACATAGACATCAAATATACAACACCCAATTTCAATATTTTTGGCAAAAACTTTATTTTTGATATTTTCAATGGAAATCAACACTGTGATTTTATTTTTCAATCAAAACAAAAATTTCAAAACATCAAAGTTATAATTATACATACTCTATCAATTTCCAAAATCAACATATCAATGTAACAACTAATTAAACCTTAAATTTCTATTTTAAATTAAGCCATATTCATATATATTTTCATATGAACAACATGATATATTTTCTTCATAAAATACATACATACATGAACTAGTATATCTATAATCATATATAAACTCATAAAAACCTTTTACAAACAATTATCATACCAAGTTATATATATATATATATATATATAATTCATCCTATAAAATATTTTATAGAGAACTTTTTGGGAAGAAGAAAAACTAAACTTTTTGAAGAAAAGGTTAAGCCCCTACCTTTGATTAAGAAGATGATGGCTAGAGTTTGATTATCAATTTCTTTTCTCCAATTCCTTTCTCAAACTCATTAGAGTTTCTCTAAATTTCTCTCTAGTTTTCTTCTTCTTCTTTTTCTCTCTGTAAACTTCAAGCGAGTCTTTCTTCTCCCTAACTCTAACATCGTAGAATATTATAGCGATATAATAATAATAATATAGATATTAAGTATAGGATTTAACTGACATCAGTTATAAACTTTTGAAAAATCAAAAGCCATAAGGCTTGTTTGGCTAAGGTTAATAAAAATAACCCATAACCCTTACACCTTGTTTGGTAAACTAAATTAAAACAAATGGATTAATCCTTATACCTTGTTTGATAAAAAAGACTTAATTAAAGACTTATTATGCAATAAGACATGTTTAACAAAACTAAATTAAACTCTTATAATTTATTTTAATAACTCCTTTATAGCAAGGTTATTTGTCACACTTCTATTTAAATTAAATAATCAATTTAATCAATTAAAATTATTAATCTATTAAATTACTTTAACACATAAATCATTATCACATAACTATAATTTCTTTTATAATTATAATTTTATTCAACCAACTAATATTTTATTTTAATCACAATTCCCAATTAAAATATTATAATTCATTTAATCATTATAAGCTCTTTAGCTTACTTATTAAATTAAATTATTATATAATCTCATAACAATTAATTTTCTTAGCTCCTTAATTATTAATTCAACAAATAATTAACTAAATCACATCAACTCAAATTGAACAATTATTTATTCAATAATAAATATATCCATTAAATATTTATATAAATCAATAAATATTTAATATTACACTTTAAAATTACGGAATGTTACATCATTCCCTCCTTACAAGGATTACGTCCTCGAGAATCACAACTCAAACAAATCATTCATTACATTCTTCCCTACTTACAAAGATTATGTCCCCAGAATCGAAGACACAGATTAAACAAATAACTCAGGGTACTCTTTCAACATTTTCTCTTCGAGTTCCCACGTAGCTTCATCAGCGTTGTGGTTCCTCCATATCACCTTCACAAAAGGTATCACTTTATTCCTGAGCACTTATTTTTTTTTGTCAACTATCTGGATAGGAACCTCTTCATAAGACAAATCTTTCTCGAATTGCAATGGGTTGTACTCGATCACATGTTTGTAGTCGGGTTTATATGGTCGTAACACCGAAATATGAAAAACATTATGAATGTTTTCCAACTCTGGAGGTAGAGCTACCTCGTAAGCCACTTCTCCCACTCTTGCAGACACTTCAAAGGGTCCAATAAACCTTAGGGCTTAACTTTCCCTTTTTACCAAAATGAATTTTCCCTTTCGAGGGAGAAACTTTTAGAAATACAAAGTTCCTACGTCGAATGCGATCTTATGCGTGTTGATCAACATACTTTTTTCTCATGCATCTTGAAATTTGCTACTAATCTTGTCTGATGAGTTTAACAACGTCGGCGATTTGTTGTACCGATTCTGGTCCTAACGATTGGCGTTCACCGACTTCATCCCGGCCACGAGTGGAGTTACGCACTTTTGCTGCCGTCTGATGCCTCGTGGGTGGCATCTGCGATCTTCAGCGTGATAAGCTTGTTGTTGTAAGCAAATTCCACCAATGATAATTGTTCTTCCGACTTCCTTTAAAGTCCATGACACATGCTCTCGGCATATCTTCCAATGTCTGAATTGTTAGATTCGCTTTGGCCATCTGTTTGTGGATGATAAAGCCGTACTCATTCGCAACTGTGTCCCCATGCATTCTTGTAGTCTCTTCCAGAAATTCGATGTGAATCGCGGATCTCTATCGGACACAATTGATACTAGCACTTCGTGCCTCGAAACAATCTCCTTAATGTACAATCTTACCAACTGATCAAGATTGAATCTAATCTTTATTGGTAGAAAGTGTGCTGATTTCGTCAGTCTGTCCACTATCTCCCAAATCGCATCGCATCCTTTCTGAGTAGTTGGAAGACCCACCACAAAATCCATCGTGATGTGTTCCCACTTCCATTCCAGTATTTCCAATGGTTGAAGTAACCCGCTGGGTCTTTGATGTTCGGCTTTTACTCTTTGACATGCCAAACATTTCACTATGCATTCAGCAACATTCCTTTTCATGTTTGGCCACCAAAAATGTCGGCGAAAATCTTGATACATTTTCGTGCTTCTGGATGAATTGAATATTTTGAGCTATGAGCTTGGGCCAAAATTTCTTCTTTCAATTCTAACCTTCTTTGGAACCCAAATTCTTCCCTCGAATCGTAGTAATCCTTGATTATCGATCTTGTATTTTACATCATCACCGCCTTCAACCAGATTCTCTTTGATTTTCCCACACTCTTCATCTTGTAGTTGAGCATTCTTCACTTTGTCCACTAAAGTTGGACCGACTTATCTGGAATAGTTGTTAAATCGATTCTTTTGCAAATTTGATTTCCAACTCCGGTTTTGTTATTCTTTGAAATGAGCTCCTCCACGAGTTGTTATCGGCATCGACTTCTCTCGACCTTTCACCTTAAAGCATCTGCAACCACATTAAGCTTTTCGGATGATAAAAGATCTCACAATCGTAATCTTTTATCGGTTCCATCCACCTTCTTTGTGGCGTGTTCAAATCCTTTTGAGTGAAAATATACTTGAGACTTTTGTGGTGCGTGTAGATCTCAAATTTCTCTCCATAAAGATAGTGTCTCCATATCTTGAACAAATATAAGCTGCGACCAATTCCAAATCATGAGTCGGATACCCTTTCTCATAATCCTTTAGTTGTCTTGATGCATACACAATAACTTTGCCATTCTGCATAAGAACACAACCCAACCCTTTGTGTGAGGCATCACTATACACCACAAAATTTCCTGTATTATCTGGTAATGTCAACACAGGTGCCATACTTAACTTTTTCTTCAAATCTTGGAAACTCTCTTCACACTTCTCCGTCCAAACGAATTTTACAGCTTTCCTTGTCAAATTTGTTAGCGGAGTGGCTATCTTAGAAAAATCTTGGATGAATCTTCTATAATAACCGGCCAGTCCCAAGAAATTCCTCACTTCTGAAGGTGTTCTTGGTTGTTCCCAATTTATTACAGCTTCCACTTTTGATGGATCCACTGAAATCCCATCTTTGTCAATCACATGACCCAAAAAATTATACGGTCGAGCCAAAATTCCCACTTAGAAATTTCGCGTCAACTTTTCCTTTCTTAGTGTTTCGATGTCAAACGTAAATGTTCCACGTGTTCATCTTGAGTTTTGGAATACACCAAATGTCATCGATAAATACCACTACAAACTTGTCTAAAAATGGTTTAAACACCTGTTCATCAAATCCATGAGCAGCGCGGGGCATTAGTTAAACCAAAAGACATCACCGAAACTTCGTAATGTTCGTATGCAGGAGTTACTAAATGCCGTTCTAGGTATATCCTCCTTTCTTACCTTCAATTGGTGATACCCACTTCTCAAATCAATTTTGAAAAATATTTAGCACCCTTGATGATCAAACAAGTCATCTATTCTAGGCAAGCGGATACCTTTTCTTAATAGTGACTTTGTTTAACTCTCTATAATCCATGCAAAGCGCATTGATCCATCCTTCTTCTTAACGAATAAAAGCGGCGCTCCCCACGGCGATACACTTGGTTGAATATATTTCTTGTCCAAAGAACTCTTGCAAGCTGTACCATCGGTTCCTTCATTTCTCTAGGAGCCATTCTATGCGGGGCCTTCGATATCGGTCTTTGTTCCGTATTTAAGTCGATCACGAACTCAATTTCTCTTGTCGGTGGAAGTCTGGAAAATCTTTTGAAACATGTCTTGAATTCTCTCACTTCTGGGGTATTTCTTCTAGTTTCACACCTTCTTACGAGTATCGACTATGTAAGCTAAATAGCCCACACAACCTTGACTCAACAATTTCTTGGCTGCATAGTCGTCGGACATTTCATTTGTCTAGGCGACTTGCTACCATAAAATACTACCTTTGATGGTCATAAGGTTTACACACTTCTTGTGACAATCGATTCTTTGCTCCATATTTGAGCAACCAATCCATTCCCAAAATTACATCAAATTCCCAAGGTCTAATCTAATCAAATCTACCAACAAGATATTCTCCTTAATGTTCACCCTACGGTTCTTGTATCTGAATCTAACATGGATTACTTCCTTATTACATAATTTCTATGTTCAAAGGAAAATTCATTCTTCTCTAGGCAATTCTAACCTCTTAGCAAATTCATCGATATATAAGCGAACAAGTAATGCTTTTGAATCAAATAATACATAAGCATTTATATCATTGATTGGGATAATACGACACTACATCTTTTGATTGCCTGACATCTTGCATCGTGTTGAAGGTTACGGATGTGGGTTTGTTTGATCTTTGAGGTCCTGTGAATGGCCCATGTACTTCCATTGTTACCTCCATTATTTTTGGTTGTCACTCCTTCCCTCTTCTTAGGGCATTCACGAGCAAAGTGATCCTTGGATCCATGCGTGAAGCATACATTCTTCTTCGGTTGAGTGCAATTTGGGGCGATGTGACCCTCCAGCCACAATTGTAGCATACTACGCTTCCCCATCAAGCACGCACCCTTATGGAATTTCCGCATGTCGCATGCGTGCTTGAAACTTTGTTTTCTTTGGTTACCTATTTGGTGTCCAACACCCATGCTCCCATTCCACTTCCTCTTCAAGTTGTTGTTGTTGTTGTTGTTGTTTCCACTTTGCTACTACCTCCATTCTTAGTCTCATTCTCATTCTTCTTCTTCTTTTTTGTTCTGGTTGAACTTTGTCACCGCCTCGCCTCCACCTTGGTGAGTACTTGCTTTCTCCATCACCACCAAATGTCTTCAATCGAATAGGATCTCCTACTCAGTCTGACTGGGGCTTGATCCTGTTCAAATCTCTTCGCGCTTACGCTTTCAAATGCATGTTTTGACTTGATATGGCGCAAAACCTCGCCAATTCGTTGAACTTCGCGACATATTCAGATACCGTCATCATTCCTTAATTTAGTTCTAGAAATTGTACTTCCAGCTGACTCTTCGAACTCTCCGGAAAATAGGTCTCGAAGAACAACTCCTTGAACCTATCCCAGGTCATCACTCTTGGCCCTTCCCGAGTTTTATTGGCCTGCCACCAATAACTAGCTTCTGCTTTCAACATGAACGTTGCGAAAGCAGTCTTCTGGTCATCCCCTACCCTAGTAACATCGAATACTTTTTCTATCTCCATAATCCAGGTCTGTGCTTCGACTGGATTCATAGACCAACAGAATTCAGGTGGTCCAACTGCCATGAAATCCTTAAAGTTGTACCATGGTTTTGTGGTTGATTCTGCAACGCTCCTGTCAGTAGTGTCACTAGTTGTTGAACGGGGTTACCGTCAACATTGTCATTATTGGTAGTTCTCTCATTGTTTCTCTATCGGGGTGGTTCACGTCTGGGAGGCATTTTCTGTTAAAATAAAACATCTATTAGACTATTACTCAACTTCTTTAAGTATTTCTAATTAACTTTCCTCCATAAAAGAAATAACCACATAGCACATAACACTTTGAATAAAGTAACAACTTTTATTTATTCAAAACCTTTTTAGAAAACATAAAACAATAGCATCACTGCTATCTACATTACTTTCCTGAACTACAAGAGTTTCAGGACAACATCATAGTCATATCCCATAGGTTGCATAACACTTGGGATTTACAATTTATTTAACCTTTCACTCATCGTCTTGACAACTACGATGTTCTATTAAGATACTTCTTAGCCCTATCACGTTCTTCCTCCATGACTCGAAATATTGTCCTGCGATCTAATACATATGATGGCAGCGTCTCGAACTGAATCAGATATCCCATGACCCGATCTTGAGCTCGATTAATTGCGGTGTCAAATACTTTATCCATCTCTTCCATCTTCATCCTCTTCGCCTGTGAGTTCTTTACTGCTCTTCCAGTTCGTTGATAAGCTTCCTCGTATGCATCTTCAGCTCTTGCCCTCTTAGCAGCTTCTTCTCTCATGGGATCCTCCTCATCTTCAACTACTATGACCAATGTGACACATACACCGTGGCGAGAGTTGTTCCCAAATCTTCCTCACCTCCTCTGTGAATGTCATGAGGCTCCTCCTCTATAGGCATTTGAGGTCCCTCCTCCTTAGCTTTGACCGGATCTCTCCTAACTTTGTTGGATTCTCCGACATTAGTCATCCCGACAACAAAGTTTTAAAGTTTTAATTATTAATCATTACTATTGACACTCACGAGTACATAATTTAAAATCACGTAAGCACATAAGTGTTTTATTACTTCTTTCCTAAAACTCGATAAGAGTTAACTCCACTATCTTTTCAAAGGTTACTTCTAAGGCTTTTCCCCCACCTAAGGTTCATAACCTAAAGCTTTGATACCAACTCATGACACCCCCAAATCCTGGTACTTCATTTCCTCAAGATTTGGTGTTCACTTAATCAAAACATTCATTTATAACTACCCAATTATAATAAAATTCAATAATAAAACCTGCCCATACAAGATTAAATTTAAATAAGAATCTCCCAGGTTATCTAACCTTTAACAACAATCATTCAAATGCGGAAATTAAATAAACTTCATTACAATCTTTAAACCAAAGTTTGAAAATAAAACTATCAACTCTATTACAAGTCTTCAGTACTTGTTCATCTTTTCTTTTCCCTTCTTCAAAGTAGTACGTCACCGCCAACTTTAAATTGTAAGAAATTTTACAGTGCAAGAGTGAGCAAACAAGGCCCACTTGAAATAACAATAAATAAATCTTTAAACTTTTACATCAATTGCCAATATTAGGCTCAATAGAACTGAACAATATATTCTATTAACTTTCTGAAAATTATAACATTCACTGAGGGTCTAATGACCACGAATCATATTCCACGCTTATAAGTAATCTTTCAACTTTAACTTTAATATCATAAGACTATAAGGACTCCACGCATTTCTTAGGGGATCAACCCTTCAGTACAATGTATTGTGCACAACCATTTCAACGCTAAGCGTAAACCTCTATTAAAAGAGTTGTTCATCTTAGTATTTAGAATACAAGTCAGCACCAAAGTAAGTTTACTTTGGATAAGATTTCAAGGAAATTTAGAATTTAACGAACATCAACTAAGGGACTAGTTGAATAAAACCAATAACACTATACTATAGAATAATCATGATTGAATCAATCATAGTAAACTAAAATTGTAACGCCCCAAAATCCGGTCTATTTTCACTTTCGGATTCCGTACGTCACGATCCCATCTTCTTCCAAACATACATCATTATATAGCTAAATATAACGACATACATTCTCAAATCCCAGGTTCTATAACCATAAAACCTCTTTCATTACAAATAATGATAATTACATTATTCTTTACATATTGTACAAGTGACTTTTATCCGCCACCAAGGATACATAATCGTTCATTAAACTATTCTATAGTTTAATTCTATCATTCTATATTACAAGTCTTCACTTGATCTTCACGCTCATTCATATAATGAATGGCACATCGTCTGGATACCGATAAGCTTGATCTTTACGGGATCCTTAAGTTCTTTCTAACATCGTCGTCAAAAAATGTTTTTCATTTAAAGCAAGTGTGAGCATTCAATTGCCCAAAAGAAGTCATAACAGTTGAACAAACAACTTCAAGAGTTTAAACATTTTTTAGAACTTCGATAACCGAACAAAGGTTATGAAGCAACTTGAATAATAGGAATAGTCTCGATTCCTATCATCTTAAAACATTTAGTCACTTTCACTTTGAAATACTTTCATTCTTCTACCTTTTTCATACACATCTTGTCTGGCTAGAATCATTAGCCCAGACTTAACAATAACGGTTCATGTATAAACAGAACATACTTGTATTGAACAGTTCAATCATAGAACAGTTCATCTCAAGAAACACCGTGTTCAAATTGTGGCGAATTTAGACAATTTATTAAAATCTTAAATGATTGATTTAAGGTCAAATATTGACCTGAGATAAAAATAAGTGTATCGTTTGATGTTATTGGGAAGGAATTACGAGGATTTCAAAATTACGTAAAAGGATTTAGGTGAATTATTAAAATTAAGTTTATATGTGTTTATATTACGTGTTTATGATTATGTATGTGTATGTATGAGAATGTGGTTAAGGGTCAAGTGTTGACCAAATAAATTATATACGTGTCAAACCTAATATTATTTAGAAACGACAACGTTAGGTTAGAAAACCTAACGTCGATAAGAAAACCTAGAAATGGGTTACGAAACCCTAGTTTGATTAAAGAATCAAAAACCTAATTGGGATATTAAAAACCTAGATTGGGAATGCGATACTATATATAAGGTTTAACGTTATTAATTATAAATTTATTAGAAACCCTAATGAATTACTTGAAACCTAAGTGCTTATTAGAAAACCTATTACAAGCTATGGAAACCCTAATTACAGTTTCGAGAACACGTAACCCCAATTAGGGATATTAAAACCCTAAATGGGAAGCTAGAAGATAAGTATAGAGTTTCTATGTTATTAATTGTAAGTATAATTAGGGATAACCCTAATTGATTTATTTGGAAAGCCTAAATTCTAATGTAAAAACCACAACATGCAATTAGAAAACCTAATTATTAGCTTATAGAGTGTAATGTTAATTAGGAAAGCTTTAACCTAATTAGCAAGCTTGAATGAGATTAGTAAGCTTTCTTGTAAATTAGAAAACCACTAATCTAAATTAGGAAACCTAATTTCTAAATTTGAAAGATTATTTTCTATGTAAAATCCAAATTAGTGGGTTATAAACTCTAGTGACCAATTATGATCCTAATTGCTAAATTAGCAAATTTAATTAGGAAATAATAATCCTAATTGGCAAGCTTAATTTATGATTAGGAAATTTTAATATAATTATCAAACCCTAAACCCTAAGGCTCAAACCCTAAACCCTAAGGGTTGGAGCATTGGACAATTTAGCCACTAAAAGTACAAACCTAATGATTATGGGAAATTACCAAGTTGCCTTGCACTTTATGAGCCAAAAGACCAAACTACCCTTTCTAATATTATATTGAGATGGAGTGTAGATCTAGCCCTAGTAAATGGTTGGTACCAACCCTAGCTCTAACCTAGCCTAGCATGTGGTTGAACCCAACCGACAATCTCGACCATATATCTTGACGTACATTGTATCCGATCATTCGTATGGATTAAAAAGAGAAAAAAAGTCTCACTTTACTTTTCAAAGTTGCCAAAACCATTCTCTCTCTAGATTTTTAGTGTATGAGTGAGAGTGGATGAGAAACAAAAGAAATTATTAGCTTTTAACATGTGCGAAGATCGGATCGAAGAACCAGTTCAAGAATCAAAGCTCAAAAGGTATAAAATCCCAAAATTTAGAAATCCTATGATTCTATGTTAATTGATGTTATTGATTGTTTAATATGATGTATTATGATGTTATTGAGTGATCTGGGTGGTTGTATCTTAGATCCATAACATCAAGATACCACGAAATGAAGTTTTAAAATTTACGGAAAAACTTGAAAAAATGGCTTTGACGACTTTAATGTCGAGAGGCCTTAGATCTTTACATGTTAATGTTTTGGTGAGTTTTGTGATTTGAATCATTACATATGCCATGAGGTCTTTATTCTCAACTTGAATCGAGTCATAGCGAGGTCTAGATCAAAAGTTATGAAGCGATCAATGCGTTGACCGATCACGTTTGATGGTTTACAGGCAAGCCAGATTTCGAGATCGCTGACAAGCCTTTTAGCGGTCCCGGATCTTGCTTTACATTAATGTTTTGGTCCATTTGTTAGGTTTTACTTGTAGCTTTGTCATGTGAACTCTGAGATCTAAGCCCTTATACCCACGGATCATGATCGAGGATCGAACATATTGTTGGTCAGCGTTGGCCGTCGGCCATATATGAACTTTACGGAAAACCCGAGAAAGTTCGAATCCGATTCTTAGTACCACTTTGACCAGCCAAGATTTCTTTTATATATTGTTGTTAGATCGAGCTGTTGATATGTTATTGTAGATGGATATCTCCTCTACAAGTTTGAACCTTTATATCACCTAAACAATACATAGACTGCAAAATATAAGGACCCAAAGTAGGCACCTAAGACTGTTCTTCAAATCTGGAAAACCCAGAATTTGAAGAACAGGTCTGACAACATTGTTTAGAGCCTAGATATCTCTGTTATGATATGTGATGATCATGAACTTAGTATATTGTTGTAGTGTTACATATGTACTACAACTTTAGCGTGAATTCCTGCCTAGAAATCAACAAGAACATCATTTTATTTGTGGTCAAACTTAGCACCTTAGCGACTGACAATGAGTTCTGGGTTTCTTCAAGAACAGGCCAAGAACACCTATAGCGACGGTTCTGTCGCTATAGGGCCCTTTAGCGACAGTTTAATTAGAAAATAATTATTTTTATTAAATAAATAGAAATAAATGGTTTTTAATTATTAAAAATACATATTAAATTATTAAAAAATTATTTTAAAGCTTGAAAAATAGTTTTTAATTATTTGAAGTATATTTCAAAAAATATTTAATATTTTTGGAATATAAATGGTATTTATTTATTTAATTATAATATTAGATAAATTATTTAAAAATAGTTTTAATTCATGAAAAATCATGAAAAATTATATTATGATATTAGAAAATATTTGAAGTTATTCTTGATGACTTTTGATATTTTGTGATGAATTTCATTAATATTTATTATTAATGATAATTAGTTTATTTAATGAATATATTAGATAAATTATGGAAAAATAGAATTAATGCTTTAAAAATTATATAAAAATGATTTAAGTGTTATAAAAATATTTTGAGTTATAAAATATAACTTTTGATATTTTGTCATGAAAATATTAATATTTTAATATTAATAGCGATTATCGGATAATGAATTTGATTGTTTAAAAATCATAGAAATATGATTTTAAGATATTAAAAATACTTTGTGATGTTATAATTATATTATAATATTATGTTATGATTTTCATTGATATTTGGTATTAAATTAATATTAATGATCAAGGAATAATGTGGTATTTATATTAATATCGATTATTGGTTTATGTTTTTAATTACTTTAAAAACATTTAAAGGAAATAATAAAGTATTGAAAATACTTTGAGATATTATAAATATGATATAATATTATGGCATATAATTCATTAATGTTTAGCAATAAATAAATATTAATGACTAAGGAATTATGTGATATTTAATTCATTTAAATCTGAGTTTAATGATTGGAAAATTATGATAAATGATATTAATTATCTGAAAATTGTTGCAAGTTTATGAAAATTGTTTTGGTGATAATATGATTATCTAAGATTATTGTTAATTGTTTAGGCGAGTTTAATTGAACTTAAACTCGATAATTGTCCGATTAGGCCGTCGGGATGATTGAATTGTGTCGGTTTCAACTTAGACTTAATTAGTACATTTGATCTTAAAATCATGTGTGTTGTATGGTGATAGGATTATGTGATAATGTGTTTAGGTTATTTTATCTTTGTGATGATATTATTCTAATATTTGGAGATCGGTATTATCGTATTAGGTCTTGGATAAAGCTAAGTTATTTTTAAATATCGGTAATCAATGGAATAAGCAAGTTTGTTTTCTTAACTCTATTAAGAGTGTTTCATTCGAGATATGCTTATGGTTAATCATTCTTGATTACCATGTAGAATTGTACTCTGTACATCTTGTATGTATAAATCGGTATGAAAAGTGATCACCTTCATTACCGTTGGTCCGGATATATATTGTTCATATATAATACTTGTTCGATCGAAAGGTTTGTTCATGCTAATTCCACAACTACATTGTGAATTATAGCCACTTATTATTGAGACTCTTTCAATCATGATATATCCTTAAATTGTATTTAAACTTCTTTGGCAACTTTCATGCTCACCCTTGCTATATCATGATAAAACATTGCGATAAAGGCGAATGCTTGGATCTGAGGAAAGTTAAAAGGCAGTTCGATTTGTAATAGTTAATATTATGTGTTAGATAAGTTATGAATTAGTTTTGTAATAGTCTTGTATGATGATAATATCGTATGTCGATAAGTTATGAAATGTGTATAAGTTATGGTTACTCGACCTTGGGGATAACTTTTACGATGTGTATAATGTTTAATGTATAAACAATTTATGTTTATATCTTCAACAACAAGTTAAATACAAGAATAACTTATTCAACATCAAACCAAAGTTTAGACATCTTGCATCATTATAAGGTAATCGAATTGGAAACAATAATTAGTTCAATAAGATAAAGGATTAGAAAACTTGCTCAATTATAAAATAGAGTTAGAAAAACTTACACAATGAAGTTTTGAGTTAGAGAACTTGCCTTTAGCACAAGCTAAACCCTTACCACTTGAATTAATACCCTATACATATGCCATATTGACATAGTTAGTCATTACCAACATTGTATATTTATATAAACAAATATATTCATCATATGGGTTAAATTACCCATTCACATAATCAACTATGTTACAAGTAGGTAACACTTAATAACATGATCATTCATAGTTTAATACTACCAAATTATCATTTAACATTACTATTATTAACACATAACATTTATTTCCAAAGTTTGTGTAATTAAACAAAATGCTATCGAACCTTACTTCAACTTTCGTATGGCTACACCACATTTTACACTATGGTTACATATTGCAAGATTGAGTTAGTATTAAGGGCCCAGGTCACAGTGAGCCATTGGTTGGCGTTAACGGCATGGCGCGTACGGTATGGCTGCATGCGAGATTTAGATCTTTGAAGTAAAATACTTGCACCAGAGTCCGAAATCCGTGACAGCCCTAAGAATGACATGAACAAAAAGCCAAATTGGCCTAAAAGCTTGAATCTAATAGACTGATTATCATGTAATACACATATAAACTTCATATAAACATATTGTGAAGACTTCTAACAAGTTCCTACTCATAAAATAACATAGACATCAAATATACAACACCCAATTTCAATGTTTTTGGCAAAAACTCCATTTTTGATATTTTCAATGGAAATCAATAGTGATTTTGTTTTTAAATCAAAACAGAAATTTCAAAACATCAAAGTTATGATTATACATACTCTATCAATTTCCAAAATCAACATATCAATGTAACAACTAATTAAACTTTAAATTTCTATTTTAAATTAAGCCATATTCATATATATTTTCATATGAACACTGTGATATATTTTCTTCATAAAATACATACATACATGAAGTAGTATATATATAATCATATATAAACTCATAAAAACCTTTTACAAACAATTATCATACCAAGTTATATATATATATCAACAATTCATCCTATAAAATATTTTATAGAGAACTTTTTGGGAAGAAGAAAAACTAAACTTTTTGAAGAAAAGGTTAAGCCCCTACCTTTGATTAAGAAGATGATGGCTATATTTTGATTATCAATTTCTTTTCTCCAATTCATTTCTCAAACCTATTAGAGTTTCTCTAAATTTCTCTCTAGTTTTCTTCTTCTCTTCTTTTCTCTCTGTAAACTTCAACTGAGTCTTTCTTTTCCCTAACTCTAACATACGTAGAATATTATAACGTATAATAATAATAATATAGATATTAAGTATAGGATTTAATCGACATCGCTTATAAACTTTTGAAAATCAAAAGCCATAAGGCTTGTTTGGCTAAGCTTAATAAAAATAACCCATAACCCTTACACCTTGTTTGGTAAACTGAATTAAAACAAATGGATTAATCCTTATACCTTGTTTGCTAAAACACTATTAGATTAAAGACTTATTATGCAATAAGACATTTTTGACAAAACTAAATTAAACTCTTTTAATTTATTTTAATAACTCCTTTATAGCAAGGTTATTTGTCACACTTCTATTAAATTAAATAATCAATTTAATCAATTAAAATTATTAATCTATTAAATTACTTTCACACATAAATCATTATCAAAGACTATAATTTCTTTATAATTATAATTTTATTCAACCAACTAATACTTTATTTTAATCACAATTCCCAATTAAAACATTATAATTCATTTAATCATTATAAGATCTCTAGCTTACTTAATAAATTAAATTATTATATAATCTCATAGCAATTAATTTTCTTAGCTCCTTAATTATTAATTCAACAAATAATTAACTAAATCACATCAACTCAAATTGAACAATTATTTATTCAATAATAAACATATCCATTAAATATTTATATAAATCAATAAATATTTAATATTACACTTTAAAATTCTGGAATGTTACAACAACTACGTCCTTATTTATAAAAACTCATACCTGTCGTTTTATTCATCCGACAGTTTTCCGTTATGGGGCCCACAAATGGTTGCGCCATTGTACGAATATTCCCCGACAGCAAGAATATTCCACGACCAAACGAATATTCCCCGACAATGAATATTTTATAACCACTTGCTTATTTTGCAAAATTTTCACATTTCACCCATAACCAAAACATTATATCAAATTAATGCCTTATTATTCAAAATAATAATTAGATGAAATTCAATTTTATTTATAAAAAGTTGGGGTCTTACAACCTCCCCTCCTTATGAAATTTCGTCCTCAAAATTGGCGTACGTACCTGGTGTTTCGAAAAGATGAGGATACCTCATTTTCATTTTCGATTCCAACTCCCAGGTCATTTCCTCAATAGCATGGTTCCTCTACAAGACTTTGACTTATGGTATAACCTTTGTGCGTAGGACATGCTCCTTCCTATCCAAGATCTTGACAGGTACCTCCTCGTACGTTAAATCTTCGGTTATCTCGTCTGGTTCAAACTCAATAATGTGGTTTGGGTCTTTCATATATTTACGAAGCACATATATGTGAAACACATTATAAACACGAGACATGCTTGGAGGTAATGCGAGTCTATAGGCTATAATTCCTACTCGGTCAAGAATTTCAAATGGACCAACAAATCGTGGATTGAGCTTTCCTCTTTTCCCGAATCTCTTAACCCCCTTCCATGGAGCAACATATAACAACATATGATCCCCAATATTAAATTCCACGACTTTTCGATGAAGATCCGTATAACTTTTTTTATCGATCTTGTGCCGTTTGTATACGTTATCGGATCATTTGGATCTTCTCTATAGTCATACGTACCAACTCTGGTCCCAACAACGTTGCTTCTCCCACCTCATCCTAACATACTGGAGAGCGATACTTTCGTCCATACAATGCTTCAAATGGAGCCACACCTATACTTACCTGATAACTATTGTCGTAGAAGAATTCCACCAATGGTAGGTACTTATCCCAAATCCCTTTGAAATCTAGGACACAGAGTCTTAATAGATCTTCAAGAGTTTGAATAGTCCTTTTTGATTTCCCGTATGTTTGAGGATGGTATGCCGAACTTATTCATAAATCCGTGCCCATAGCTTTCTGCAAGATAACCCAAAATCGTGAAGTGAATCTTGGGTCACGATCCGAAACTATGGATACTGGCATGCTATGCAATCTCATAATCTCATTCACGTACATACGAGCAAGACGTTCAAGGGAATAAGTCTCCCATATCGGCAAGAAATGAGAAGACTTGGTTAATCTATCAACAATAACCCAAATCACATCTATGACTTGAGAAACCTTGGGAAGACCCGTAACAAAATCCATGGTAATGTGTTCCCACTTCCATTTCGGAATCTCAAGTGGTTGCAATGAACCCTTTGGTACTTGATGCTCCGCCTTTACACATTGACAAGTTAAACACCTCAAGATAAACTTCACGATCTCTCTCTTCATATTGTTCCACCAAAAGGTATATCGAAGATCATGATACATTTTGGTACTCCCAGGATGGATTGAAAATGGTGTGTTATGTGCTTTCATCATGATTCTATGCTTCAAGTCAGAATTGTTAGGAACACAAATTCTGGAGTTGACTCGAAGTATTCCTTCTTCATCGATTCTTGCTTCTGGGATAACACCTTCTTGCACTTTCTTCTTCATACGCATCAGCTCCAGGTCCGTAGCTTGAACAACTTTAACTTTATCGATTAAAGTCGGTTCTACTTGTATATTTGACATCATCACGTGTGTCCCTGGAGTCTTTAACTCTATCTCTATCCTTTGCAAGTCATACCAAATGGGTCTTTGCGTTGGCAATATCGCACTCGTACTCGCATATGATCTTCTACTCAATGCGTCAGCTACCACATTTGCTTTTCCATGATGGTATTGGATGGTATGCTCGTAATCTTTCAATAGCTCGAGCCAACGTCGTTGCCGCATGTTGAGTTCCTTTTGGGTGAAGAAATATTTAAGGTTTTTATGATCTGTATAGATCTCCACTTTCTCCCCATATATATAATGTCTCTAGATCTTCAATGCGAAAATGACTGTTGCCAACTCCAGATCATGAGAAGGATAATTCCTCTCATATTCTCTGAGTTGTCGCGAGGTATAGGCTATGACTTTCCCATGTTGCATGAGAACACATCCTAACCCTTTTCTTGAAGCATCACTGTAGATAACAAATCCATCCGAACCAGATGGTATTGTCAGAACAGGTGCTGAAATGAGTCTCTTCTTGAGTTCTTGAAAACTCTTCTCACAATCCTCGCTCCAACTGAATTTTGTATCTTTACGAGTCAGCTGAGTTAACAGAGTAGCGATTCAAGAAAATCCTTCCATGAATCTCCGATAAGAACCAGCTAAGCCCATAAATCTACGTACTTCGGTCACCGACTTCGGTTGCTCCCAACTTTATATTGCTTCATTCTTCGCTGGGTCAACAGATTCTCCATATTTTGACACTACGTGCCCATGGAATGCTACTTCTTCAAGCCAGAACTCGCAATTCTTCAGCTTGACATATAGTTTATTTTCACGAAGCCTTTAAAGTACCAGCTTCAAATGGCGCTCATGATCTTCACAACTTTTGGAATCAATAAAGATGACAACTAACAGATCCAAATATTCTTTGAACACACGGTTCATCATATCAATGAAAGCAGCAGGATCATTTAGTTAATCCAAAAGAAATGACTAAGAATTCATAATATCCGTACTGAGTTCTGAAGGTAGTCTTTGGAATATCCTCAGTTTTAATCTTCAGTTGATGCTATCTAGAACGAAGATCGATCTTTGAAAACAATTGTGCTTTTTGCAACTGGTCGAACATGTCATCAATGCGAGGTATCGGATACTTATTCTTGATGGTGACATGGTTCAATTCCCGGTAGTTAATACAAAGTCGCATACTCCCGTCTTTCTTCTTTACGAATAAAATAGGAGCACCCCAAGGAGATGTACTAGGACGAATGAAACCGATGTCCAACAACTCATGTAGTTGGACCTTTAACTCCTGAATTTCAATAGGAGTCATTCGATATGGGGTTTTAGGAATGGGTTTTGTACCGGGTTCAAGGTCAATAAAGAATTTAACTTCACGTTCTGAGGGTAGATCGAGAAGTTCTTCAGGAAAAACATCAGGAAATTCACTAGCAACAGAAATATTATTCAAATCTGACGTATTTTTGTTCAAGTCCATGACATGGGCTAAGAAAGCTTGACATCCATTTTTCAATAAACGAATAGCTTTATGGCTTGATATGACAGTGATTAACTTTAGTGTTTTGGTTGCTTGAATTCGTATAACAGGTTGGTTAGGAATATGAAAACTAACAACCTTACAAAAACAATCAATTTTAGCATGATGAGTGGTTAACCAATCGATCCCTAAAATCACATCAAATGCAAGTATTTCCAAAGAAATAAAATTGACAGGTAATGTGATGGTACCAACTTAGATCAAACAAGATTTATAAATAGTGGATGTAATGAAAGTTTCTCCTAATGGAGTCTCAACAGATAAGTCAAAGTCTAATTTCTCCGGAGTCAAGTTCAAACGTTGAACACAAACATGAAAGACAAAAGAATGGGTAGAACCGATATCTAATAAGGTATAAACTTCACAAGAGTTTATGATTAGCTTACCCGTGATCACCTCATTCGGTTCCTCGCTTTTGGAAAATTAAGAAAATCGCTCTCGCTCGAACCACCGATTTTGACTTATCTGGGACAGCCTTTGGTGTCATCATTACCACTAGAATTAACTTTCGCTATAGGGCATATTCCACCCTCAACTGCTTCGTTGTACTCCTGTTTCATGATTTGAATCATTAATCTTCGATCCATATCGAATTGGGGTTTACCACAATGTACATGGTAATTCAAAACTCGATGTTGGGTTCTCCCAATTACTGTCCAAAAAGAGAAATACATATAATCTATTTTAGCCTTTTTGGATCGGACTTATCTTTCCACAATATCAACACGTCGTGCGGCTTTTACCCATGCATCCTTCATTCTCACTCGTTCATTTATTTCTTCTTTCAGCTGATCCATGACATTTGAATTCTCAGATTCCAGCTTTATCATCTTATACTCTGCCAAAGAGTGCTTCTATTCAAGCATCACATATTAAGTAATACAAGCTTGAATTGTTGCATCCTTTTTCTCTACGACTGTCTGTCGTTCTTCAGTCTGCTCTTCTAACTCATGAATACAATTTTGCAATTCTACATTTCGATTATAAAGTTCTCCTAATAAATCCTCCTCTTCCTCACTCTCAGCTGCTACCTCTGAGACTAACTCGGGTGCTACTATTAATTCTTCACTCATCACATGGATATCTCTAATTTCTTCTTCGCCTGACATCACATTACCTTGGTTGGTGATTAGAGGTGTCTCAACAGTCTCATTCACTCCATTATTAACATTTTCAGCTGGTATTCTCAAATACTGTCTAAACAAGGGTTAATTAAAGAAATTGACATACCACATAATACCACTATATTCAAACTGACCAACAAATAAGCTTAGGTAGGACACACTAGCGAAGGATTTACTCGTCTCTCCCCTCCTAGTTTTATTCCTCGATCTTCGCCAGAGACCATATCCCTAATGTGACGCCCCCAAAATAGGTATACATCAGCCATCTTGAGTCGCCAAATATATGGTACAAAATTCAAATACAACTTAATAATACAACTGTCGTGTAAAATACGACAAAACATAAACTGGAAGTTTTAATACGAATATTGTCTTCTAGACAATATCCACACTCAATAGAGTCCTCATTACATTTATTGTCACACTATTTTATAGAATAGTGAGGACTACTAAAACAACCATCTAGACCGTCAATCCGTTCCCCGACTCGTCCCAGTTATATTCTAATATCCTCAAGAGAACAGTGAAAGAAAGGGTGAGCACAACTAGCCCAGTAAGAAATATTATGACTAAGATAATGCGTAATAATTTATCGTTAGCCTTCAACGAAAGTTAAACCGATAAAATATAACAAACATCAAGTTTAACTACAAAGAACAAGCAATCCATTAGAAGAGTCAAGTAGAGAATAAAATCTACTATCTTCTATGATTTAAAAGGTTTTTCATCACTTTTATCACGAGACTCAAACAATAAATAAATCATATCCACACACTACTGCCAAGGATATTCATTAGTATCACAACCACAAATTATCCATGCACTATGGGCCAAGGATATTCGTGTATTCATCAATGGTCATGATCATGCCAACAATCGGTCCATCAATGCACTACTGACCAATGAGGACTTTTACCACATCATTTGTAACATTACGGTCATGATTATACCAAGTAATCCTCAGTCATAATCATACCAAGTCCATCTATGCACTACATGCCACAGATGACTTTCAACATATTATAAACATGAGGATGATGACAATGATATAAGAATTCAATAAAACAAGTTCAAGGATAAATTTTAAAGATTTATAATTTAATTTATCCGTAAATCAATAACGTCCAAATTGTCAACATGATCTTTGTTTTTGTGGAGTAAAATTCAAGAATGCTCGTAAGAATATTTCCATGAAAAGATACTGGATGAAGCGCAAATATCCAGGATATGCTACTAATTTCATGGAGTATAGAAGCCAAAACATTAACCAACTAAGTATAATAGAATATATGAAACTGCAAATGGATTTTTGCCCACCATGCGGTAATCCACGAAGACAGATCAATTCCATAATTTAATAAGTAATGAATACGAAGGATCATTCACCATGCATGCGGTAGTCCACATAGACAGGTTATTCTAACAGAATGATAAAGAATGGAATAACAGAAGAATTCACCATGCATGCGATAGATCAAGCATGATAAAGTTATTCCAATGTAATAATAAAGAATGGAATAACAAAAGAATTCCCAAAGCATGCGATATCAAGCATGCATATGTGTTATTCCAATGTAATAATAAAGAATGGAATAACAACCCTTACAAGTATTGAAAGAAAATAACTCTCTTCATGAAAACGAAAGAAATAATACCCCTTACCTTAGAAGAAACTGGATACTGGAATAGTGAGGTAGCAGACTTCTCTTCTTCTTTCTCTCTATAATAATTGCTCTTGTGACACTTAGTGAATTTGTGAGAATGAAAGAAGAATGAGCTTCTATTTATAGGAAAATATAGTTTCGATAATTGCACGTTTTGGGACTCAAAATATTACAGTATAATACCTTCCTCTTTTTCTACTTTTTTAATTTAGTCCTGCAAGTATTATCAAACTTGCACCACCTCCCCTAATAGTAAATAATGTGAATTAATAGTTCATTCATGTGACTTAATAGTATAATCATGTGAAAAAAACTAAGTACAATATAGTACCTTCATCTATACCTCCATTTTTAATTTAGTCATGCAAGTATTATCAATCTTGCACCACCTCCCCTAATAGTACATGAATGTGAATCAATAGTACACACATGTGAACAAATAGTTATAAACATGTGAAATAATATCAATTAATTTCTCATTTATCCGATTGGTCAATATAACCTTCAGACATCAATTATTATCGAAATAAATGTCGATTTCCACTAACACTAATAATCCCAACACAATAGAACTATCAATTTCATCTTTAATCAATACGAACTTATTCATCATTAATATTATAACTCACAATATTTAACAACCAGGTCGTTCCCAGGAAAGAGGGGGCTTTTCGATAAGGATTTCTCCTTATTGGCGCGCAATTAGGTGACCAAACCTCTCCTTGACAGAACTTCTAGACATTGTGAATATTGCAAATAATAAATGAATAACTTTGTCGTCTCAATTATTGATTTAATAATATAAAATATTATGCAGATGATATTGTGACAATAATTGAATCAATAATATGAGAGATATGATGCAAATTAATTCATCAGAGCAATAATTGAGTATAACCGGTGACTTCTCACGTAAGCATCAATAATCAATATCGGTACTACTACGCAACCACGCCGTATTATTTGTACTTTTTTCCACCGGTAGTTCAACAGTTTTAACGATAAAACGTTATTGTTATTTTTTTATAAGAAGATAATTATTGTCATTTTAACTACGACAATACTTCCGTTGTAGGGTCCACCAATGATTGTGCCATCGTCATTTAATATTCCTCGTTAAAACGAATATTCTCCGACCAATCGAATATTATATAACCACTTGATTACTTCGCAAAATTTGTAAATAATACCCACAACTATAACATTATATCAAATCCACACCATAATATTCAAAAATATATTTTGAGAAAATTAATCTTTATTCATAAAAGTTGGGGTCTTACAACCACCCCTTATGAAATTTCGTCCTCGAAATTAGGGTGCGTACCTGGTATGTCGAAGAGGTGAGGATACCTTGACTTCATTTCAGATTCTAACTCCCAGGTCATTTCCTCAACATCGTGGTTTCTCCACAAAACTTTGACTTGAGGTATAACCTTGGAGCATATAATATGATCCTTCTTATCCAAGATTTTAACAGGTAACTCCTGATTCGTTAAATCTTCCACTATCTCGTCTAGTTCTAATTCAATAATATGGGTCGGATCTTTCACATATTTACGTAACATAGATATGTGAAAAATATTATGAACACGAGACATACGAAGGCAGCAGGAGCATTAGTCAATCCAAAAGACATGACTAGGAATTCGTAATGCCCGTACCGAGTTCTAAAAGCCGTCTTTGGAATGTCATCGGTTTTAATCTTTAACTAATGATATCCGGAACGAAGATCGATCTTTGAAAAGAATTTAGCACTTTGCAACTGGTCAAACATGTCATCAATTCGTGGTAATGGGTACCTATTTTTGATGGTGACATGATTCAACTCCAAATAATCAATACAAGGTCGCATACTCCCATCTTTCTTCTTCACGAATAGAACAGGAGCACCCCAAGGAGACGTACTAGGACGAATGAAACTGATGTCTAACAATTCCTGCAGTAGGGTCTTTAACTCCTGAAGTTCAATAGGAGCCATTTGATATGGGGCTTTGGAAAGGGGTTTTGTACCGGGTTCAAGGTCGATACAAAATTCAGTTTCACGCTCTAGGGGTAGGCCAGAAAGTTCTTTGGGGAATACGTCAGGGAATTTATTAACAATAGAAATATCATTCAAATCTGACGTATTTTTGCTTAAATCTGTGACATGAGCTAAGAAAGTTTGACATCCGTTTTTCAATAAACGAATATCTTTATGGCTTGAGATGACCGTGATTGATTTTAATGGTTTAGTCGCTTGAATTTGCATAATAGGTTGATTAGGAATATGAAAGCTAACAACCTTATGAAAACAATCAATTTTAGCATGATGAGTAGTTAACCAATCAATCCCTAGAATCAGGTCAAATGCAAGTATTTTAAGGAGATAAGATCGACAGGTAACATGAGGTTACCAATTTAAAGCAAACAAGACTTATAAATAGTGGATGTAATGAAGGTTTCTCCCAACGGAGTTTCAACAGATAAGTCAAAGTCTAATTTCTCCGGAGTTAAATTTAAACGTTGAGCACAAGTAGGAGAAATAAAAGAATGGGTAGAATCGGTATCAAATAAGGTATATACTTCACTAGAGTTTATGATAAGCTTATTCGTGATGACCTCATTCGGGTTCCTTACTTTCTGGGAGGTCACGACAAACGCTCTCCCTTGAACTACCGGTTTTGACTTTTTTGGGACGGCCTTTGGTGCCTCCATCCCAGCTGGACTTGTCTTCGGTGCACGACAAAATCGGGCTAGGTGACCTTCTCTTCGACAATTATAACACGCTTTGGACTGCATCGCGCTTTTGACCGATGTGTCCTCCCTCCGCATTTGAAGCATATGATAGGTGGTCGTTCTCCTTCCTTAACAACGGTGCTAATCTTGGCGCCTTTCCATCATTGTTGAATCTCCTCTTCTTGAAATGTCCACTCTTATTGTCTTGGCCATGATTACCAACGAAGTGGTTATAATTTCTGGCATGTTAATTCCCTCCACGTTTATTATCACCGCTTCGATGACTACTACCACTGGTATTATCATTTTGCCACTGCTTTCTCTTGGTCATTGACTCGTTATCGCGCTCCAATAACTGAGCCCTATTCACAACATCTGAATACAAACACAGTTTATGAGAGATAAGGTATTGATGTATCTTAGGTTTAAAACCTCTTAGAAACATTCGCGTCATTCTCTCCTCATTATCAACTAAGTGAGACGCAAACTGGGACAACTTTGCAAACTTAGCTTCGTATTGCGACACGGTCATATTGTTCTGTTCCAACTTGATGAACTCTACCTCTTTTATGTGACGAATACTTTCGGGAAAGTACTTGTCGTTGGATAGTTCTTGGAACTTCTCCCAAGACATATTCAGTACGGCAGGTTGAGTACGCTTTACCGATTCGCACCAGTAATCTGCCTCTCCTCGCAACATAAAAGTGGCAAAGGGAACCTTTTGCTCCTCGGAGCATCCCAATACATCAAATATCTTGGTGATTTGATTTATCCACGCTTCTGCCTTAAGTGGTTTTGGCTTTCCAATAAACTCCGGTGGTCCCAGCTCCTTGAACCGTTTAGCGGTGACCATCCGAGAGTTTCTAGTATTTCCACCTATATTTTGGACAGGAGCCGCTCTCGCCTGATGTTGCATGAATTGCATAGAGTTTCTAGTATTTCCACCTATCATTTGGTCAGTGTTGTTGTTTGCATGAGGATTGTCGCCTTCCTGATGCACATTATCCTGATTATTAATCTGTGGAGACTCAACGGTCTCCTGTGCTCCATTGCTATTCTCAACATTCTCGGATGTCATTTTCAAATACTGCCACAAAACAAGGGTTAATTGACATGCAACATATTATCCCTATACTCTGACCGACCAATTAAATACCAAATAAACTTAGGTAGCTAGGTCATACTAGCGAAGGAATTCCCCGTCTCTCCCCTCCTAGTTCTTGTCTCACATCTCAGCCAGGGATCATATCCATAAGCTTTGATACAAACTGTGACGCCCCCAAAATAGGTATACATCACCCATCTTGAGTCGCCAAATACATGGTACAAAATTCAAATACAACTGTCGTGTAAAATACGACAAAACATAAACTGAGAGTTTTAACACGAATATTGTCTTTTAGACAATATTCAACTCAAATGGAGTCCTCAATACATTTATTATCACATTATTTCATAGAATAGTGAGGACTAATAATGCTATCATCTGGACCGTCACTCCGTTCCCTGACTAGTCCCAGCTACGTTCTCATTTCCTGAATAGGACAATGATAGCAAAAGGGTGAGCTCAACTAGCCCAGTAAGAAATATTATGACTAAGATAATGCAGAATAACTTATCGTTAGTCTTCAATAGTGTTAAACTGATAAAATATAACAAACATCAAGTTTAACTACAGCGGAACAAGCAATCCATTAGAAGAGTCATGTAGAGCATAAAATCTACTATCTTCTATGATTTTAAAGGTTTTTCATCACTTTTATTGCTGAGACTCAGCTTAATAAATAATCCACATCATCGAATCACCCCTGTACTATGGCCAATGATATTCTTTAGTATCACGACCACAAATTATCCATGCACTACGGGCCAAGGATATTCGTGTATTCATCAATGGTCATGATCATGCCAACAACTGTCCATCAATGCACTACGGGCTAATGAAGACTTTTACCACATCATTTGTAACATTACGGTCATGATTATACCGAATAATCCCTGGTCATAACCATACCAAGTCTATCTATGCACTACAGGCCACGGATGACTTTCAACATAATATAAACATGAGGATGATGACAATGATATAAGAATTCAATAAAACAAGTTCAAGGATAAATTTTTAAAGATTTATAATTTAATTTATCCATAATTCAATATTATCCAAATTGTCAACATGATACTGCTTTGTGGAGTAAAATTCAAGAATGATAATGTATCAAAAATGATTTGGACCGAAAAGAAATTAATTTTTGTTATGAATAGGACTCTAGGTGAATAGTACCCCGTGAATAGTATTTTGGGAATAGTACTCCGTGAATAGTACTCTGTGAATAGTAATCATGAATAGTACTTTATGAATAGTACTCATGAATAGTACTTTTGTGAATAGTATCGTATAAATGAATAGTACTCATGGACAGTACTCCGGCATAAAAAACATAAAATTTAACAAGAATGTGCAGAAAATATCCCTGTGCAGCGATACTAGATGAAGCGCAAATTTCAAGGATATTCTACTAATTTCACAAAATATAGAAGCAATACTTTAACCGAATGATGGTATAATCAGGAATACGATACGAAATAATATTACTCACATACTACAGAGTATGGAAGAAAATATTATCCCTATGAATACTGAACAAAATAATATCCCTCACCTCAGAAGAAGACTGGATACTGGAATAGTGAGGTAGCAGACTTCTCTTCTACTTTCTCTCTCTATAAATGCTCTTGTGAGTCTTAGTGAATTGGTGAGAATGAAAGAAGAATGGTCTTCTATTTATAGGAAAATATAGTTTCGATAATTGCACGTTTTGGGGCTCGAAATATTACAGTATAATACCTTCATCTTTTTCTTCATTTTTAATTTAGTCATACAAGTATTATCAATCTTGCACCACCTCCCATAATAGTACATGCATGTGAATCAATAGTTATAAGCATGTAAATTAATAGCAATTAATTGCTCATTTATCCGATTAATTACTTGATTGGTCAATATAACCTCCAGACATCCATTATTATCGAAATAGATATCGATTTCCACTAACACTAATAATCCAAACATAATGGAACTATCAATTTCATCTTTAATCAACACGAACTTATTCATCATTAATATTATAACTCACAATATTTAACAACCAGGTCGTTCCCAAGAAAGAGGGGGCTTTTCGATAAGGATTTCTCCTTATTGGCGCGCAATTAGGTGACCAAACCTCTCCTTAACAGAACTTCTAGACATTGTCAATAATGTAAATAATAATATGAATAACTTTGTCGTCTCAATTATTGATTTAATAATATAAAATATTATACATATGATACGCGTGATGACTTGGAATATCCTATTCTCCATCTTCCTTTATTGTCTTACTTACGACAATACTTAATCTTCCCTAGCACCTTCAATGCTAAGTCTACTGAAAATACTAACTTTCAGTCTAAACATTCCTATACCTTAGTATAGTTCATCAACTTACCACACTTTATGTGTTTAGGAACTTTCCACAACCATATGTGTTTAAGAACTTATCTTCGCAATATGTAATCCAAGAACAAATCAAGGACTATCCATATGCTCAGGGCTCAGAAACATAGCATATAACTATGAGTCACAAACTTTTCATAAGTATGAGTTTCAAGAACCCGCACCTATCTTATCATTTTCTACCTATCAAGTATATACATGAGAAAAGATTCACCTTCTCTTTATATACATCTTGATAAAGACGACCAATTTCAATGATTATCACCGTAATAAACCGAGTGGTTGTTACACCAAGCACAAACCTCTCATCCATACAAAGATTCATACAACTCAATATCACATGAGTCCTCAATTGAAATCTTACAACTTCTAACTTTCTCTTTACTTAATCTAATTTTCTTTAATTCAGATACTATCCTTTACAACTCAATTTGAGTTCTTCTTCCCGTCTTACTTTGTAGTACCATTCATTCATAGCATTAGCTATAAATCATTCATCGCTTAACACTTCATCACATTACTACGATTTACTATGATATCACGTGGTGATCTTCTTTATCCTTCTCTTTACGATTATAGTCTTAGGTACTCATACTTAAGGTTTATAACCTATCAGCTCTGATACCAACTTGTAATACCTCAAATCCGGTCTATCTTCACACGGATTCCATTACATCATCAGTACATCCTTCATCCAACATACATCATTATATACCAAATTATAACAACATACATTCTCAAATCCCAGGTTCTCGAAACCTTAGAACCTTTCTCATTACAAATAATGATAATTACATTATTCCTTTCATCTTACAAGAGTGACTTTTATCCGCCACCAAGGATACATACAGTTCATTAAACTAGTCTATAGTTTAATTTTCATCTTTCTACATTACAAGTCTTCACTTGATCTTCTCGCCATTCACATTCTCGAATGACACTTCATCCGGATACCGTCGACTTGATCTATACGGGATCCTTAAGTTCTTCTAACATCGTTACATTGAAAATGTTTTTCATTTAAAGCAAGTATGAGCATTCAATTGCCCAAAGAAGTCATAACAAAGGAACAAACAACTTCAAGAATTTAAACATTCTTTTCAGACTTTAATAACCGAACAAAGGTTACGAAGCAGCTTGAATAATATGAATAGTCTTGATTCCTATTATCTTAAAACATTAGTTACATGCACTTTGAAATACTTTCATTCTCTACTCTCTTTCATGCACATTCTCGTAAGCTAGAATCAATAGCACGACTTTTAACAATAACAGTTCATGTATAAACAAAACATTCTTTTATTGAGCAGTTCAAACACGTAATGTTCATCTCACGAAACACCGTGTTCACATTGTAGCACAAGGCCTCATACGTTCTACCACCTTGTACAAATATCACACATTCATTACATGAGATGTAACTTCTCAAGTTCAACATCTTAGAAGTTTTAGAAACTAGCATTCATTTAAAAATATGAATGAAGTTAGGAAACTTGCCTTACGCACAGCTACATCTTACGCTGAACTGCTCATTCCAATCCCTATAACACATAAGGAAATAACAAATACACCAATTAGTCATATATTTAACTTACGTATTGGTTTACTTAACTATACTTCTTAAGGTTCGCGTTCTTGCAATATAATTTTACGCGACTAACTTTCATTACCGGTTTACGGTTTCATGACATACGAAGATGTCTTACTCAACATGTTCATCATCTTTGATGATTCATATTCTTATCTTTTTCGTATACTTCTCTAGGACTCAGCACACATCGCTTCTCTGCTAGTAGTTCATATGGTACTCTGAGTGGTTTCCCATAAATAACCAACAAACAAGTTCTCGTCTCATCTACACCGCCATCACAAAGAGTTAGATCGGTTGCCGCTTCCAGATATACCTTCGCTTCTCTCAAGGAATTGTTTAGCCCAAATTCCCATATATCAACCATCAAAGGTTACAATTGTACTACCACCTAACTTACCTTAACTTATCCGAACTATTAAACTATAATGTTCGTTAAGTCAAATTCATATTCCTTATGGCTTTCTGGCAACTAATTGCCATACCTCAAGATTTATTCATCATTGTCTAAGTCATACAATCTTTTGTATACTCGGAACGATCATTCAATGTCAATACTATGAGACCATAGCGTTAAACATTTCATATGAACTTATTCATATCTTACAACGTCCGGTTCCCTCAACTCGGAACATTGTCCAAGTTATACTTATTAACTCGGCTTCTTAACGTTATACATTATTGTCTTCAATTTAGTTTCTTCACCGTTCATAGGTTTAAGCAATAGTCTTCATTATCTTACGGTCAAACCATACACAGTGTGTAGGTTCTACCTGCTTAATTTTTACAGTACACTCAACCTTCACGCCGATTAAAGTGTTCAAATAGCTACATTTCATTCTAACATTCTCATCCCACTCTCACAATCGGCTTTCATTAATCTTTTTACCGTTCGCTTTCGGCTTTCTTGATACCATTCAGATCTTTACTTACTACCTTTGTCAACGCGTCTAAGTCATACAACCAGGTATACTTAGCACGTTCAATCAAACGTGAATACGATTCACGAGGATCGTTTACGTATTCAACGTTCACGTTGCTCGTCTCTTAATCTCTCATTCAACCTTTACTCAAGGTTTTAATTACTTTCAATTATTAACAATCCCATGAACCCCATGTTATTTGTTCTTTCTTAATGTCGAAGCCATACAGATCATTGTATGCTAAGACCGATCGTTCTTCGCAACAACATTGCATTCACATCGTCTATACGCTTTACATTCATCTTACATTACCATAACATAACATCGAAATGTTATTCATTACCCTCGTTACTCAACGTCTAAGGAATCACAATCATAGTAATCCCTCACGTTCGTTTCATCACGACTACGGTCCCTGGATATCAGTTACGTAATCTAGCGTTTACATTCTTTTAGTCTCGTTTAATCTTTTTGTTCAACCTTCACTAAAGGTTTAAAACACTTGATTAAGTGTTACATTAGTTGAACATTATATTTATATTTCTTTCTTGCACATCCTCCAAAGAATCGAGAACTAAAATCTCATCTGCATTGCATATACCGCAGTCACAGGCCTTCCTCCCTCTCCTCTCACGCCATACATGACCTACTTCTCTCTCTCTCTTCCGGATGGCCATTTGCACATGAAATCATTACTTAGTGGGCGCACGCTGTTCATGGCTACCACTCGAAATTTTTAGATCATACATGGCGTTGCGGTGCCAAAAATTGTACTACGGTTAGCGCTGCGATGAACTCTTGCAGTGTACTCGAACACTGTTACGCGTTGCGGCGCCGAGCCAAAACCCTAGAAAATTTTCTAAGTCTTTTACAAGCTTGAGACGCTGATTTCGAAATCTCATAACTTCTTCGTTATAACTCGGAACGAGGTCATTCCAAAGCTATTTTCTTCCTTATCTTACGTACTTTAATATGCCTCAGACAGAACTTCATTCTAAATCCGTCAACATGCCATTCAATTGGCTTAATCTTAACCCTTCATTTATTTTTACACTTTTAACGTTCTTCGCTCGTTCGTCCGTAATTCGGTCATCCGAACTCGGAATTCATTCATTCTTGAGTCCACGACTCACATTTTATACGTTCTCTTACATTCTTATGAAACCCTACACATTCGGGTTCATTTACTAACTTTTAAATTTTCGTTCTTCTTTTACGAAATTTTTTGCCATAACTTCGTTATAGCTAAGTTTTTATCCGTTCTTCATGAACATTTCTAACGTTCCTAACCAAGCAATAAGCATCTAAATTATACGCGATGGTTTTAAACTTGTCCATCAACAATAATTACACTACGATGGTTTTAAATTTGTCTATCAACAACGTTCTTCGTGTTCTTCGCGTTCTTCGTTCGTTCATCATTTTTAATCGATATTTTGGATTACGATTTCACTTTTTCTTGGAATTTGATGTTATAGAACACCATTCCTTACTTAATTCACCTACTCGTTCATAATATTCATTCGGATCGCTCAAAATCCTCACAAATCTTATACTTGCTTAAGAAATTTATAAACTAAATTTCTTATTTCTTATTTTCTCATGATTTCAACCATATGAAATCATTACTAATCTCTTTTACTTCTTATTCTCATTAAGTTATGTTTTTGAACATAAAACTTAGAGAAAATTTAGAAGAATTAGGGTTCGAAATACCGTTCTTCTTTAATCTCCTTCCGTCGGAAAAAGCGTGCATTCAAGCTAGCTTTTCCTCATTCTCTTTCTCTTCCTTTCTCATCCGAACGCTCTCTCTTTCTCTCTCTCAAAGTGTAGGATTTTCAAAATCCCATTCAAATGAGATTAAGCCTCTATTTATAGATTTTTCAAGGCTAGGGGTATTTTAGCCATTTCACTTCAACCTCCTTACTTATTCATAACTTAGCCACCAAGTTTACTTGGTGGCCAAGTCTTCACCCACCTCCTTTGGCTAGCTTCCCTTGGAAGCTTCGTATTCTTCCATAATTGAATTAAATCTGACGGTTTGAAAATCATGATTCTCTAATCCAAATATTTTGGATATTTCGTCTTTCTTTTACCGATTAACTTTTACGTATTCTTCGGATCTTTGAAAAACTGAAAAACACTTTTTGGCATCAAGCGTTTTCCTTCACGTTTTCCCCTAACGTAGCTAAACGAGTGAAAAGTACACAACGGTACTTTTCGTCGTTTTTATTTCGTCCGATTTCTGACGTTTTTTGAGAAAAACTTTTATCTGCTTACTTAACTTTTCACGATATATTATCGTCAAATCTTTCGACGGAATGTCATTTCGACATACCGAACTCTCGGAAAGGCTTAGGTTATTCAAACCCTAACCCATAGGTTTCGTCGGGTAAATAGTGCCTATTTCGTCTTTTTTCCCAAAAATATTTTGTTCCCAGAAAATTTTATTTTCATCTTGAAAATTCTTACTCGTTCAATCTAGCTTGCAGCCAGAATCCTCCCGATTAATAATCATTCTAGGTTATAGAACGATTAATGAACACATATCACATAATAGTATTAATAAAAATTCATTTTATTAATAACTAATTCTTTAAACCTAAATTCTGGATAATCCGATTCAGAGGAATTGTTGGGAGATTGTGATATTGAAGAAGAATCAAAAGGGACTTCACTCTTATTCATCTGTAATCGGGTAATCTCTTCTTCCCAAATTATTAATTTACGTCGTTTTAGTTTTCATAAATATGGCTTTCAAAATTTTGTAAAGTCTCTGTAAATGGGAAAATGATATGATTATGGGTTGTGTATAAATTAAGATGTATCATATCGTATTTGATTATATATATTGTATAAACCATATCATCAGTTTCATGAAAATACATCGTATGTTATGGCTTCAAAAGTTACAGAGTATAGAATATGGGCATATGGCCCTTATACGTAATTTTAATATGTCAAACATAAATTGTTTTGTAAAATTTATACTTGTATGTTATTATGCATGTTGATACGAAGAGACCAAACTTTAAATGAACGGATTCGGTGTTATAACGAATCCGTATTGTTAATTTTCATGATTTATGTTCAAAACCTTCAAGAACATCAAGAACAGTGAAATTTACATATTTTAATTCTGTAATTATGTGTTTTAATGGGTTAAAATCACTCTATAAATGTTGGGTAATGATTATATACGAATTCTAGTTTATGGGTATGTCAAATTTCATGTAAGAAATAACAAATTGGTAGAAATTGGCATGTTCTCATGATTTTTCATAAACCGCCATTTCTGCTTTAATACTATATACAGTAATGTCACGGATGAAGGCTTAATAGTTACGTTGTGCATGCATACCACATGCCATACCATTGACGAATCATAGCTACGGGTCACTTGAGAATCATTATATAACAGTGATGGCCAGTAGCGCCACTCTCCAGAAGGTTCAGAAACGAAAATTTTAAAGTGTTTAAGTCCATGAATGTGATGTTAATCTAATTTAATGAACATAAAAATATGTTAGAAGTACAGTGAGATGTTAAAATATATTATTAACATGTCAATAACATAATTTCATGTGGTCTGAATTATTGAATGCATAGTTAGCTTATTATTCGTGAAGTGGTTATTATGTGACAATAAGTGTGATAATTTGACTAAGTATAATCATAACCAGAGTTTAGACAAAAGAATGAATTTTGATGACTAGTTACATTGTAATTAACTAGAGTTGTGAATGGAAATGATATGTAGGATTAAATTCAAGGAACGTGTTTAATTAACGTGTAATCTACGCACGAGATAAGTTTCCTAACCCTACTTGTTATCATTATTCAGGTCATTCTCATTATTATTAATCAAGTTCAATTGTTATATTAAAGATTAATTATCTTTTCAAAGTATGATTCTGTTATACAATAATTGTTCTATTGTATACATATTGAGATTATTATTCAATTTAATTACCATTTATTGTTGAACCTTGTTAGAATAGTGAACCCTTGTTTGATTCAACTAGTCCATAGTTGATGAACGTTCTAAATTTCGAACCCTTATTGATTTATCCAAACCAAACTTTCTTTGGTGCGGACTCTAATGTCAAATTGAGATGAACAACCACAGATAGGGGATTACTTGCAAGTTAGCATTAAGATATTGTGCACAGTATGGTACTAAGGGCTGATCCCCCTAAGTACGAGTAGAAGAGTCCATAGTCTTATGACTGTTAAAGGTTTCAAGTATAACCCTTGATAACCTAGGACATAGTTCAAGGTCTTATGACCCTCGGAAATCTTTTGAACTCTTGTTATTTATTCTTGATTCAAAACTTGAGCTTTTATTTTAGAAGTCTTTGATTCACTCGCATGTTATTATATATTGTTATTTCATTTTGATACTTGTGGGCAATCATGCTCACTCTTGCATAATAATAACATTGCAGTTAAGAACGAAAGGTACGATGAGCCTTCTACTAGCAAAGGCAAAGGCAAAGATAATAAGTGATGAAAACTTGTTATTTAATTTTAAGAATGTTATTGTAAAGACTTGATGTTGTTTAAGACTTATTATTTGTTTATGTTTCCGCACATATGTTTAAGGTTATTTATTATTCAGATGTTGTAACCCCATAAAGGGAGGATTTATTTCTATCTATTGCATGGTTTTCATTTATTATGGGTAGATAGATAGATGATATTTGTATAGTGAACACCAAATCATGTGGAAATTTAAGTACCCAGATTTGGGGGTGTCACAAGCAATCCATTAGAAGAGTCAAGTAGAGAATAAAATTTGCTATCTTCTATGTTTTAAAAGGTTTTTCATCACTTTTATCGCTGAGACTCAGCTTAATAAATAAACCACATCATCTCTGCACTACGACCAAGGATATTCGTGTATTCATCAATGGTCATGATCATGCCAACAACTGTCCATCAATGCACTACGACCAATGAGGACTTTTACCACATCATTTCTAACATTACGGTCATGATTATACTGAATAATCCCTGGTCATAATCATACCATGTCCATCTATACACTACATGCCACAGATGACTTTCAACATATTATAAACATAAGGATGATGACAATGATATACGAATTGAATAAAACAAGTTCAAGGATAAATTTTTAAAGATTTATAATTTAATTTATCCAGAAATCAATAACGTCCAAATTGCCAACATGATATTGTTTTGTGGAGTAAAATTCAAGAATGCTCAGAAGAATATTTTCATGAAAAGATACTGGATGAAGCGCAAATATCCATGATATTCTACTAATTTCATGGAGTATAGAAGCCAAAACTTTAACCAACTGAGTATAATAGAATATATGAATCTGCAAATAGATTTTTGCCCGCCATGCGGTAATCCACATAGACAAATCATTTCCACAATTTAATAAGGAATGAATACAAAGGATCATTCATCATGCACGCGGTAGTCCACATAGACAGGTTATTCCAACAGAATGATAAAGAATGGAATAACAGAAGAATTCACCATGCATGTGATAGACCGCACAGACAGGTTATTCCAACATAAAGAATGGAATAACAAAATAATTCACCAGGCATGCGATAGACCGCACAGACAGGTTATTCCAACAGAATAATAAAGAATGGAATAACAACCCTTACGAGTATTGAAAGAAAATAACTCTCTTCATGAATACGAGAGAAATAATACCCCTTACCTTAGAAGAAACTATATACTGGAATAATGAGGTATCAGACTTCTCTTCTTCTTTCTCTCTATAATAATTGCTCTTGTGAGACTTAGTGAATTGGTGAGAATGAAAGAAGAATGAGCTTCTATTTATAGGAAAATATAGTTTCGATAATTGCACGTTTTGGGGCTCGAAATATTACAGTATAATACCTTTTTCTTTTTCTTTATTATTAGTCCTACAAGTATTATCAAACTTGCACCACCTCCCCTAATAGTAAATAATGTGAATTAATAGTTTATTTATGTGACTTAATAGTATAAGGAGAAATCCTTATCGGAAAGCCCCCTCTTTCCTGGGAACGACCTGGTTGTTAAATATTGTGAGTTATAATATTAATAATGAATAAGTTCATGTTGATTAAAGATGAAATTGATAGTTCTATTGTGTTGGAATTATTAGTGTTAGTGGAAATCGACATTTATTTCGATAATAATTGATGTCTATAGGTTATATTGACTAATCGGGTAATTAATCGGATAAATGAGCAATTAATTACTATTATTTCACATGCTTATAACTATTTGTTCACATGTGTGTACTATTGATTCACATTCATGTACTATTAGGGGAGGTGGTGCAAGATTGATAATACTTGCATGACTAAATTAAAAATGGAGGTATAGATGAAGGTACTATACTGTAACTATTTTTTTTACATGTATAGAACTATTGATTCACATGACTGAACTATTGATTGACATGATGTACTATTAGGGGAGGTGGTGCAAGTTTGATAATACTTGTAGGAGTAAATTAAAAATGAAGAAAAAGATGAAGGTATTATACTGTAATATTTCGAGCCCCAAAACGTGCAATTATCGAAACTATTCCAGTATCCAGTTTCTTCTAAGGTAAGAGGTATTATTTCTTTCGTATTCATGAAGAGAGTTATTTTCTATCAATATTCGTAAGGGTTGTTATTCCATTCTTTATTATTCTGTTGAAATAACCTGTCTGTGCGGTCTATCGCATGCCTGGTGAATTCTTTTGTTATTCCATTCTTGATTATTCTGTTGGAATAACCTGTCTGTGCGGTCTATCGCATGTCTGGTGAATTCTTTTGTTATTCCATTCTTTATTATTCTATTGGAATAACCTATCTGTGTGGTCTATCGCATGCCTGATGAATTCTTTTGTTATTTCATTCTTTATTATTCTGTTGGAATAACCTGTCTACGTGGATTACCGCATGACAGACAAAATTCCATTTGTAGTTTCATCCTGGATATTTACGCTTCATCCAGTATCTTTTCATGGAAATATTCTTCTAAGCATTCTTGAATTTTACTCCACAAAACAGTGTCATGTTGACAATTTGGACATTATTGATTTCTGGATAAATTAAATTATAAATCTTTAAAAATTTATCCTTAAACTTGTTTTATTGAATTCTTATATCATTGTCATCATCCACATGTTTATAATATGTTGAAAGTCATCTGTGGCCTGTAGTGCATAGATGGACTTGGTATGATTATGACTAGGGATTATTCGGTATAATCATGACCGTAATGTTACAAATGATGTGGTAAAAGTCCTCATTGGCCGTAGTGCATTGATGGATAGTTGTTGACATGATCATGACCATTGATGAATACACGAATATCCTTGGCCCGTAGTGCATGGATAATTTGTGGTCGTGATACTAATGAATATCCTTGGCCGTAGAGCAGGGATGGTGTGGTTTATTTATTAAGCTAAGTCTCAGCGATAAAAGTGATGAAAAACCTTTTAAATCATAGAAGATAGTAGATTTTATTCTCTACTTGACTCTTCTAATGGATTCTTTGTTCCATCAAGCAGATTAAACTTGATGTTTGTTATATTTTATCGGTTTAATGATTGTTGAAGGTTAACGATAAATTATTCTCGCATTATCTTAGACAAAATATTTCTTCTTCGGGCTAGTTGAGCTCACCCTTTCTTTCACCGTTCTCTTCTGAAATGAGAATATAGCCGGGGCGAGTCTGGGAACCATTGACGGTCCGGATGGTTGTTTTAGTAGTCCTGACTATTCTATAAAATAGTGTGACAATAAATGTAATGAGGACTCCATTGAGTATGGATACTATCTAGAAGACAATATTCATATTAAAACTCTCAGTTTATGTTTTGTCGTATTTTACACGACAGTTGTATTATTAAGTTGTATTTGAATTTTGTACCATGTATTTGGCGACTCAAGATGGGTGATGTATACCTATTTTGGGGGCGTCACAGTTGGTATCAAAGCTTAGGGATATGATCCCTGGCTGAGATGTGAGACAAGAACTAGGAGGGCAGAGACGGGGAATTCCTTCGCTAGTATGACCTAGCTACCTAAATTTATTTGGTATTTAATTGGTCGGTCAGAGTATAGGGATAATATGTGATATGTTAATTAACCCTTGTTTTGTGGCAGTATTTGAAAATGGCATCCGAAAATGTTGAGATAATCAATTAAGCACATGAGACCATTGAGTCACCAACGATTAATACCCAGGATAATGTGCATAAGGAAGGCTACAATCCTCATACAAACAACAATACTAACCAAATAACGAACGATGGAATGTTCAGAGGCTTTATGCAATTCATGCAACATCAGGCGAGAGTGGCTCCTGTCCAAAATATAGGTACAAACACTGAAAACTCTCGGACGGTCACCGCTAAACAGTTCAAGGAGCTGGAACCACCGGAGTTTATTGGAGAGCCAAAACCACTTAAGGCGGAAGCGTGGATAAAGCATATCACTAAGATATTTGATGTTTTGGGATGCTCCGAGGAGCAAAAGGTTCTCTTTGCCAATTTTATGTTGCGAGGAGAGGTAGATTACTGGTGGGAATCGGTAAAGCGTACTCAACCTGTCGTACTGAAGATGTCTTGGGAGAAGTTCCAAGAACTATCCAACGACAAGTACTTTCCCGAAAGTATTCATCACATAAAAGAGGTAGAGTTCATCAAGTTGGAACAAAACAATATGACCGTGTCGCAGTACGAAGCTAAGTTTGCCGAGTTGTCCCAGTTTGCGTCTCACTTAGTTGATAATGAGGAGAGAATGACGCGGATGTTTCTAAGAGGTTTTAAACCTGAGATACGTCAATACCTTATCTCTCATAAACTGTGTTTGTATTAAGATGTTGTGAATAGGGCTCAGTTATTGGAGCGCGATAACGAGTCAACCCAACCAAGAGAAAACAACCGGCAAAATGATAATACCAGTGGTAGTAGTCATCGAAGCGGTGACAATAAGCGTGGAGAGAATCAATATGCCAGAAATGGTAACCACTTCGATGGTAATCATGGCCAAGATAATAAGAGTGGACATTTCAAGAAGAGGAGATTTAACAATAATAGAAAGACGTCAGCACCAGCACCCGTTGTTAAGGAAGGAGAACGACCACTTATCATATGCTTCAAATGCAGAGGGGAGGGACACATCAGTCCAAACTACGCGATGCAGTCCAACGCGTGTTATAATTGTCGAAGAGAAGGTCACCTAGCCTGATTTTGTCGTGCACCGAAGACTAGTCCAGCTGGGATGGAGGCACCAAAGGCCGTCCCAGAAAAGTCAAAACCAGTAGTTCAAGGGAGAGCGTTTGTCGTGACCTCCCAGAAAGCAAGGTACCCGAACGAGGTCATCACAGGTAAGCTTATCATAAACTCTAGCAAAGTATATACCTTATTTGATACTAGTTCTATCCATTCTTTTATTTCTCCTACTTGTGCTCAACGTTTAAATTTAACTCCGGAGAAATTAGACTTTGACTTATCTGTTAAAACTTCGTTGGGAGAAACCTTCATTACATCCACTGTTTATAAGTCTTGTTTGATTCAAATCCCAGAATCGCATCGTTATCTCATCGATCTTATCTCCTTAAAATACTTGCATTTGACGTGATTCTAGGGATTGATTGGTTCACTACTCATCATGCTAAAATTGATTGTTTTCGTAAGGTTGTTAGCTTTCATATTCCTAATCAACCTATTATGCGAATTTAAGCGACCAAAACATTACAATCAATCACGGTCATCTCAAGCCATAAAGCTATTCGTTTATTGAAAAGCGGATGTCAAGCTTTCTTAGCTCATGCCACAGATTTAAACAAAAATACGTCAGATTTGAATGATATTTCTATTGTTAATAAATTCCTTGACGTATTCCCCGAAGAACTTTCTGGCCTACCCCCAGAGCGTAAAATTGAATTTTGTATCGACCTTGAACCCGGTACAAAACCCCTTTCCAAAGCCCCATATCGAATGACTCCTATTGAACTTCAGGAGTTAAAGACCCAACTAAACGAATTGTTAGACATCGGTTTCATTCATCCTAGTACGTCTCCTTGGGGTGCTCATGTTCTATTCGTGAAGAAGAAAGATGGGAGTATGCGACTTTGTATTGATTATCGGGAGTTGAATCATGTCACCATAAAAAATAGGTACCCATTGCCACGTATTGATGACCTGTTTGACCAGTTGTAAGGTGCCAAATTCTTTTCAGAGATCGATCTTTATTCCGGATATCATCAGTTAAAGATTAAAACCAATGACATTCCAAAGATGGCTTTCAGAACTCGGTACGGGAATTACAAATTCCTAGTCATGTCTTTTGGATTGACTAATGCTCCTGCTGCCTTCATGGATATGATGAATCGAGTATTCAAGGAATATTTGGATCACTTTGTGGTTGTCTTTATTGATGACATCTTCATTTAGTCCAAAAGCCGTGAAGATCATGAGCAACACTTGAGCCTGATACTCCAAAAGCTTCGTGAAAACAAGTTATATGCCAAGTTGAAGAAATGCGAGTTATGGCTTGAAGAAGTAGCATTCCTTGGGCACGTGATATCAAATCATGAAATATCTGTTGACCCGGCAAAGATTGAAGCAATTCAAAGCTGGGAGCAACCTAAGTTAGTGACTGAAGAACGTAGCTTTCTTGGCTTAGCTGGTTATTATTGGAGATTCATAGAAGAGTTTTCTCGAATCACTACTCCATTTACTCAGCTGACTCGGAAAGATACAAAATTCGGCTGGAGCGAGGAATGTGAGAAGAGTTTTCAAGAACTCAAGAGGAGGCTTATTTCAGCACCTGTTGTGACAATACCATCTGGCTCGGAGGGTTTTGTCATCTATAGTGATGCTTCAAGCAAAGGGTTAGGATGTGTTCTCATGCAACATGGGAAAGTCATAGCCTATACCTCTCGACAACTCAAAGAATAGGAGAGGAATTATCCTACTCATGATTTAGAGTTGGCAGCTGTTGTCATCGCACTTAAAATTTGGAGGCATTACTTATATGGGGAGAAAGTGGAGATCTTTATGGATCATAAAAGCCTCAAATATTTCTTCACCCAAAAGGAACTCAACATGCGGCAACGACGTTGGCTTGAACTGTTGAAAGATTATGATCATACCATTCAATACCATCCTAGAAAAGCAAACATAGTAGCTGATGCATTGAGTAGAAGATCATATGCGGGTACGAGTGCATTATTGTCAACGCAAAGGCCCATTTTATATGACTTACAAAGGATGGAGATAGAGTTAAAGACTCCAGGGACCCATGTGATTATGGCGAATATACGAGTAGAACCGACTTTAATCGATAAAGTTAAAGCTGCTCAAGCTACAGACCTGGAGCTGACGCGTATGAGGAAGAAAGTGCAAGAAGGTGCTATTTCGGAAGCAAGAATCGATGAAGAAGGAATACTTTGAGTCAACTCCATACTTTGTATTCCTAACGACCCTAATTTAAAGTATAAAATCATGATGGAGGCGCACAACACACCATTTGAAATCCATCCTGGGAGTACCAAAATGTATCATGATCTTCGACATACATTTTGGTGGAGCAGTATGAAGAGAGAGATAACAGAGTTTATCTCAAGGTGTTTAACTTGTCAACGAGTCAAAGCGGATCATCAAGTACCAAAAGGTCCATTGCAACCACTTGAAATTCCAGAATGGAAATGGGAGCACATTACCATGGATTTCGTTATCGGTCTTCCTAAGGTTTCTCAAGGCATAGATGCGATTTGGGTCATTAATGATAGATTGACCAAGTCTGCTCATTTCTTACCAATACGAGAAACTTATACACTTGAACATCTTGCTAGTATGTACATAAACGAGATTGTAAGATTGCATGGTATGCCAGTATCCATAGTTTCTGATCGAGACCCAAGATTCACTTCAAGATTATGGGTTAGTTTGTAAAAAGCTATGGGCACAGATTTATGATTTAGTTCGACATATCATCCTCAAACGGACGGGCAGTCGGAGAGGACTATTCAAACTCTTGAAGATTTATTAAGACTCTGTGTCCTTGACTTCAAAGGAAGTTGGAACAAGTTCTTACCATTGGTGGAGTTTTCCTACAACAACAGTTATCAAGCAAGTATTGACATGGTTCCATTTGAAGCGTTATATGGAAGAAAGTGTCGTTTCCAAAGATCTTTGGGATGAGGTGGGTGAAGCAACGTTGTTGGGACCGGAGTTGATACGTATGACTACGGAAAAGATTCAAATGATCCGACAATGTATAAAAACCTCATAAGATCGACAAAAGAGTTATGCTGATATTCATCGAAAGGACGTGGAATTCAATATTGGAGATCATGTGTTGTTACGTGTTACTCCATGGAAAGGAGTTACGAGATTTGGAAAGAGAGGAAAGCTCAATCCTCGATTCGTTGGCCCATTTTTAATCCTCGATCGAGTAGGAACTGTGGCCTATAGACTTGCCTTACCGCCAAGTATGTCTCGTGTTCATAACGTTTTTCACATATCTATGTTACGTAAATATGTGAAAGATCTGAACCACATTATTGAATTAGAATCGGATGAGATAGCGGAAGATTTAACGTATGAGGAGGTACCTGTTAAAAACATGGATAAGAAGGATCATATTCTACGCTCCAAGGTTATACCTCAAGTCAAAGTTTTGTGGAGAAACCACGATGTTGAAGAAATGACCTGAGAGTTTGAATCTGAAATGAAGTCAAGGTATCCTCACCTCTTCGACATACCAGGTACGCACCCTAATTTCGAGGAAAAAATTTCATAAGAAGGGGAGGTTGTAAGACCCCAACTTTTATGAATAAAGATTAATTTTCTCAAAATATATTTTTGAATATTATGGTGTGGATTTGATATAATGTTATAGTTGTGGATATTATTTACAAATTTTGCAAAGTAATTAAGTGGTTATATAATATTCGATTGGTCGGGGAATATTCGTTTTAACAGGGAATATTCGTACAACGACACAATCATTGGTGGACCACACAACGGAAGTATTGTCGTAGTTAGAAAATGACAGAATTATCTTCTTATAAAAATAATGGCGAAAGTTTTACCGTTAAACTGTTAAACTACCCGGTGGTAAAAGTACAGTATTACGCGTGGTTGCATAGTAGCACACGGTATTAAGTATTGATGCTTACATGAGAAGTCACTCAGTTATACTCAATTATTGCTATAGTAATTGTTGCATCATATCTCTTATATTATTGATTTAATTATTGTCACAGTATCATCTGCATAATATTTTATATTATTAAATCAATAATTGAGACGACAAAGTTATTCATATTATTATTTGCAATATTGACAATGTCTAGAAATTCTGTCAAGGAGAGGTTTGGTCACCTAATTGCGCGCCAATAAGGAGAAATCCTTATCGGAAAGCCCCTCTTTCCGGAACGACCGTTTGTTAAATATTATGAGTTATAATATTAATGATGAATAAGTTCGTGTTGATTAAAGATGAAATTGATAGTTTCATTGTGTTGGGATTATTAGTGTTAGTGGAACTCGACATTTATTTCGATAATAATTGATGTCTGGAGGTTATATTGACCAATCAGATAATTAATCGGATAAATGAGCAATTAATTGCTATTATTTCACATGCTTATAACTATTTATTCACATGTGTGTACTATTGATTCACATTCATGTACTATTATGGGAGGTGGTGCAAGATTGATAATACTTGCATGACTAAATTAAAAATGGAGGTATAGATGAATGTACTATACTGTAATTAGTTTTTTCATATGATTATACTATTAAGTCACATGAATGAACTATTAATTTACATTATTTACTATTAGGGGAGGTGGTGCAAGTTTGATAATACTTGCAGGACTAAATTAAAAATGAAGAAAAAGAGGAAGGTATTATACTATAATATTTCGAGACCCAAAACGTGCAATTATCGAAACTATATTTTCCTATAAATAGAAGCTCATTCTTCTTTCATTCTCACCAATTCACTAAGTCTCACAAGAGCAATTATTATAGAGAGAAATTATTGAGAGAAAGAAGAAGACAAGTCTGCTACCTCACTATTCCAGTATCTAGTTTCTTCTAAGGTCAGGGGTATTATTTCTTTCATATTCATGAAGAGCGTTATTTTCTTTCTATACTCGTAAGGGTTGTTATTTCATTCTTTATTATTCTGTTGGAATAACCTGTCTGTGCGGTCTATCGCATGCCTGGTGAATTCTTTTGTTATTCCATTCATTTTGTTGGAATAACCTGTTTGTGCGGTCTATCGCATGCCTGGTGAATTCTTTTGTTATTCCATTCTTTATTATTCTGTTGGAATAACCTGTCTGTGCGGTCTATCGTATGCATGGTGAATTCTTTTGTTATTCTATTCTTTATTATTCTGTTAGAATAACCTGTCTGTGCGGTCTATCGCATGCATGGTGAATTTTTCTGTTATTCCATTCTTTAATATTATGTTGGAATAACTTGTCTATGTGGACTACCGCATGCATGGTGAATGATCCTTCATATTCATTCCTTATTAAATTGTGGAAATGATCTGCTCACGTGATTACCGCATGATCAGCAAAAATCCATTTGCAGTTTCATATATTCTATTATACTCAGTTGGTTAAAGTTTTGACTTCTATACTCCATGAAATTAGGAGAATATCCTGGATATTTGTGCTTCTTCCAGTATCTTTTCATGGAAATATTCTTCTGAGCATTCTTGAAATTTACTCCACAAAATAGTATCATGTTGACAATTTGGACGTTATTAATTTCTGGATAAATTAAATTATAAATCTTTCAAAATTTATCCTTGAACTTGTTTTATTGAATTCTTATATCATTGTTATCATCCTCATGTTTATAATATGTTGAAAGTCATTTGTGGCTTGTAGTGCATAGATGGACTTGGTATAATTATGACCAGGGATTATTCGGTATAATCATAATCGTAATGTTACAAATGATGTGGTAAAAGTCCTCATTGGCCGTAGTGCATTGATGGACTATTGTTGTCATTATCATGACCATTGATGAATACACGAATATCCTTGGCCCGTAGTGCATGGATAATTTGTGGTCGTTATACTAATGAATATCTTTGGCCGTAGTGCAGGGATGATGTGGTTTATTTATTAAGCTGAGTCTCAGTGATAAAAATGATGAAAAACCTTTTAAATCATAGAAGATAGTAGATTTTTCTGTGAATAGTTTCGTATACGTGAATAGTAACCCCCACACAAAAAGGCAGAAATTCCACAAGAAAAATCATAATTCGTGAATATTACTTTTGAATAGTACCGTATACGTGAATAGTGTCGTATACGTGAATAGTAACCTCGCCATGAAAATGTAGAAATTTCACAATAAAATTCATACTAATATTTCGGCATAATGATATTGAAATAAAACATCATTTACGAAGAAAATAAAATCCCTTACCTCAAAAGAATAGTACTTCCGGCTGAAATATCAGGTATAAGGCTGAAGGAAACTTACACTGAATAGCAACTCTCAAAGTATCTAATTACTCAAAAAAAATACGCTCGGTAATATAGAGAGAGAAAACTTATGATTCTGGTGTGATTTTCAATTCTAACTAAGCACCCTATTTATAGGAAAAATCTTTGAACGCCAAAGCGGACTAACTCGCCACCGATGGCTTTACTCACTACTATTCACGCCCACCACTTTTGAAATAAAATTTTAGCACATTTCTCACCAACCAAAAGTGGGGCCCACCATGTTTTTAATAAAAACATTTATTTCCGAAACTCTAATAATTCATAATAAATAGCTCTTTTATCAAAAAAATTCAAATCTCATGTCTATTCCATAGAAAATTTAATTCTCTACAATTTTGTAGAAGAAAGTGTTTCCAAATTTCAATCAAAAAATGTCTGAAATCCACATAGGGATGGTTTTTAATATCTCCATTCCGACAAAATACTTATAAAACACCTCAACATTAATTCCTTCATTAATATCCACATAAAATAAAAATTTTCTTATCATATAAATTAATAATTAATTATTCACAAATAATATTACAGAATCACAATTATGACAACCAGGTCGTTCCAGGAAAGAGGGGGCTTTCCGATAAGAATTTTTCCTTATTGGCGCGCAATTAGGTGGTCAAACCCCTTTCCTAGACAAAACTTCCTTAGACATTGCCAATAATGCTATCTAATAATATTATTCAAATAATATGAATTGTTGATCTGATAATGGGAAATACTGTGCAGTGACAATTATTGAAACAACAATAATATAAAACATCAACGTAGTAATTATTGAATCAATAAAATAAAATATTGAACATTAATTACTGTAACAATTATTGAGTAGTGCCTCTTACGTAAGAATCAATAATTCAAAAATCTTCGTGTAATACCGGTAATATCTTCTTTGCAACCAACGCCAGACATCGTGTTTTAACCACGGGGTATTTCAACAGTGTTAATGGTAACAACTACGCCGTTATTTATAAAAAACTCATACTTGTCATTTTTTTCATCCGACAATTTTTTGTTATGGGGCCCACAAATTGTTGTGCCATCGTACGAATATTCACCGACAACAAGAATATTGCACGACCAAACGAATATTTCCCGACAATGAATATTTTATAACCACTTGCTTATTTTGCAAAATTTTCACATTTCACCCATAACCAAAATATTATATCAAATTAACACCTTATTATTCAAAATAATAATTAGATGAAACTCAATTTTATTTATAAAAAGTTGGCATCTTAGTTTGTTTAGTGCTCATATTTACATTAAATTATACTTGCACGTAGAAGGGTAGATAATAAGATAATAGTTTCATTTTATAACTGTTTCAGTTAGTTATCTTGATTTGTGCGTCATGTATTATATGCTACTTTTTCTGCGATAAGCAGCCTTTTAACTCTTGTTGTCCACCATAGCTATTTAGTGATTTAGGTTGAGTATGTGCTAACTATCAACATCTGGTTTCATACAAAACTCCATTTAGTGGTGTTTTTTTAATATTATCTTTTGATAAGAAATTTTGTTAAGCAAAAAAAAAATGCTCACAATGCCAGAGGAAAAAAGAGACACAGAGTGACATCTCGTTCGTCCGGGACTTTAAAGTTGACTATTGTCCGCAGGCGATCCATGAGGTGTTTAATTTGCCTAATCCTCCGACTGGCCGAGTAAACTAGGTAGAGACAGAGCGTTTTGAGACTAATTTGGACATGGTAATCACTAATTTATGTGTGCCAGGCACGAAGTGGAACTATAAGGCGGGCACCGATACACCAACCAATTTCCCCAGCTCTACATTGAACTGATATGCAAAGGCGTGGAATCTTTTCATATGCGCCAATCTGATGCCTTCCACTCATCAGCATGACATTCCGGCCGAGAGGGTCATTATTCTGTAGGAGATTATTACTGGGAAATATATCGATTTTGGACATCTGCTCCATCAGAATATGATGCGCTATGTACGGGGGAGTACCACTGGTAGTATTCCACACGCATCAGTTGTGGCATATCTTTGCGCCAAGGCTGGAGTTGATTGGGAGGACGAACATGTCTAGATGCCAAGCCAGGACATCACTCACGCCACCATAAAGAAATTTGAAGATTGGGCTAGTGGAACGACACACCCACGCAACAAAGGTTTTATACTACCCACTCCTCCAGCAGTGCCTCCACCACAACCAGTAATGCCATCTGGTCCTTCTACTACCACTATAGAGAGTCATGATCGTCGGATGAGGCGATTGGAGTGGAAGATGGACGCTCTATATGGAAACTTCACAGCTTTTGCGGATGGATTATCTCATGCCCTGGCTGAGGCTTTTACACACGAAGGGGCAGCCAGGAGTGGCTCGTGTTCGCTTCTGCTGCCATCCGTATCCTGCCAGATTCTCCACCCGAGTCGGGTGGCCATGCCGATACATAGGGGAGTTTCCTTACCCTTTTATCTCCATTGAGGACAATGAAAATTTTAAGTTTGGGGTTATTGGGGTATAATTAGTAGTTAGTTGCATATAGTTTTAATTGCATGTTTAGTATTTATTAGTTTAATTCTGCATAAATTTTTTTTCCAGTTTTCTTTTATTTTGTTTATATAGTATGTGTTTAGTTGCACTGCATGGCATAATCCCATATTCTTAGTCTGTTGAATTCCAGTATGGCCGATGATGATATTGAAATGTGATAGATTTTTGAACTCAGTTGATAACTTAAGCTTAGTTATAATTTCATACATTATGTAATCTATGCCAGTTGCTTTGATGTTATTTGATAGAATAACATTGTTCTTATTTGCTTTATGGTTAGATTAGCACATGCTTGTCTTCTGAGGGGAAACATTTGTTTTTAATGATAAAATTTTGTAGAAAATGAGTAATGGCCATAACGACATAGAAATTCAAGTTTGGGGGAAAACATTAGGTATGCTTGCTAAAAAAAATAAATAAAAAAAAATAGGGTGAATAAACATCATGGCTAGTCTTGTTTCGTGGCCTTTGCTACTTGAATCAGTATGCCCGAGGGGATGTATCTACACTTAGCGCCCTAAAGCCTGAATGGTTTGGGAGTCGTTGGTTGAAAGCTCGCTAAGGTAGCACTGAAAAGCTTAAGGGAATGAGACATTGTGCAACCATGGGTAAAATAAAAATAAGATAACCATGGGAATGTTCTAAAATCGCCATCGTGAGTGAATAAAAGCAGAATAAGCCCTTTGTTGACCTTTAGTTGGTATTGATGTGTTGGATTGATTGTTGTTTCAATTATGTGCAGGGTTCATGACTTAAAACCTCAGTTTTCTTTCTTAGAAGTATAACATGTGGAATCTTCACCTTTATCAAGCTTATTTGTGAACATAGCATACACGCACACACTACATCTCAGCAACAGGTTGTGATTTTCAGATTGTATGTCCTTATGACTTTAGCTTAGTTTGAATGCTTTGTTCATAGATCTTGTTATTTCTCTGAGGAACATATTATTGGAATTCATAACATGGCTGAAAAATTTGGGATTCATTTTCATAGTAGTATAGTTGCATAGCATGTAGTTCGCACTTGTGCTTGTTGTTTGAGGGCAAGCAATAGTTCAAGTTTGGGACTATTTGATAAGTAGGTTTTATACCTACTTATTGTCTACCAACTTGCTAGAATTATGGGTTAATCTCAAGTATTTTAGTGTAATCTTATGCTTTTTATCTTTGTTTTATAGGGTGCATTAAGGAAACTCAAATGGCAAGCAATGGCATGGACTTGGTAAGATGGTGAACATGTGGTGATTTGAAGATGGAGCCTAACATGTGCGTATGGAAATGGCATATGAGCAGGGACAAGTGAAAGAAGAAAGAAGAAGATAGCAACAACAAAGGGACAACAATGCACTAAAGCAGACGGAAAGTAAATACAGAATAAGCATTAGGCCACTTGATATGAAAGAAAGAAAAGTGGTGCTTGGTGCGAGGAGAGGATTTGATCTGCTGACTCAAACACCCACAGCGTCCCATATAGCTTACAAGGTGGCGTAGCCGCGCCAGTCAAGATTCTGCACAGATAGACTTTTCATTTAAAATTTGTTGTAGCGTATTTTCCTTAAAAGGGTGTATTTGCAAGTTACGAGACATTCATTAAGTCATTTTTAATTTCTATTTTAGGTTTTTGAAGAGCTAGAGAGAGTTCTTAGCTATAGTTCACTATTTTGGCTTCTGTCTTTGGTTCTTAGTAGAGTTTGATTATTAGAAGTTCTACTCGGTTTGATTGTGGATTTGAACTGAGCTTGGAGGTTTAATTTGGACAGATATATTTCAGATTTGTAATTTCATATTCTCTTAACTCTATTTGTTTTCATTGCATTATCTCAATGTTTGGATCAAACCCCATAATGGTTTTTGATTTAGCGATGAAGTAATCACCATTATGGGATTCTAATGGAGCTTATTGCTTAATTCAGATCTATATGCCTCTTTATTATGCAATTGATTGATTATGTATGGATTGCCTAGCATGGTTGTGTTTATTGTTTAGATGCTTGATCATCATCTACCTTAATAATTTGTATGGAATTGAAAGAGGAAATATAAATTCAGATTTGGCCATGTTAGATTATGTTCATGAAATTTGCATGTGATAGATTTTGTGATTCGTAATCTGGATAGACATATATCGACTTACCATGTGTAGTTAATTGAGAGAGCTTGCACTTAAATTAATATTACTTATAAGTCACATAGAAATATAGTGAGTTAGGTAATATTGATGTTCATATGAATTCTATCTATTTTGTGGATTTTATGTGATATGGGCATGATATATCGAAAGATAGTCATGTTTTACCTTCGTGCTCTCGACTAGCAATCCGAAGTAACTAATTAAGCTTAACAAGAGATGTATAACCTGGATGATGCATTAAGTGACATTAGGATCCCATATATTTCCAATTTGAATCAATCATGTGTTAATTAGTTTATTATTTGATAATTGTTATTTTTAGTTAAATCACATCTTATTCAATCGTTTAAGCAACCAGAAAAAGCTACAAAGTTGTTGCATGATAGATTAGAGATAATTGCTTTTCTCCGTGGGAACGATACTCGACGTACTCTATATTACTTATTGACCGTGTATACTTGCACATGTGTGTCTATTTTGTTAACACCGAAATAAGCCAACAAGTTTTTGGCGCCGTTATCGGGGACAAGTTGTTATTTTTATTACTATCGTCATCAATTTAAGTTAAATTTGTCTGACTTGAACAATTCACATCTTATCTCATTTCTATTTTACCTTTATTTGTGTATCAGGTACTTGTGGATAGTATTTGCACACTCGATCTACAAATTCTGCGTTGGTACCTAGGCAAGATAATATCAACGAGAAAGCTTGGAGAGTGAATACACGTACTTCTAATACACAAGAGGACACTGAAACATCGACACAAATCGGAAGAACACAGAGCGCTGAGGCATTATTCTATACCGAACATCAATGAGCTACAATCAAGCATAGTCAGGCCAGCAATAGCTGCGAACACCTTTGAGATTAAACCGGGAACAATCCAGATGGTACAGAATACAGTTTAGTTTGGAGGTGCGGCTATTGATGATCCTAACGAGCATCTTCTGAGTTTTATTGAAATTTGTGACATATTCAAGTACAACGGTGTGTCAGATGATGCAGTGCGGTTTAGACTGTTTCCTTTCACCTTGAGGGATAAGGCAAGGAGTTGGATTCACTCGTTACCATCAGGATCAGTGACTAAGTGGGAGGATTTAGCCCAGAAATTTCTAGACAAGTTCTTTCCTAAGGCTAAACAGCGAAGATGAGGAATGCTATATCTCAGTTTAAGCAACAACAAGGAGAATCATTGTATGAGGCATGGAAACGCTATAAGGAGATGCTAAAGAAATGTCATCACCACGGGATGCCAGATTGGATGGCGATCAATACCTTCTATAATGGTTTGGGATGGCAATCTAGGCTAATCATTGATGCCGCCACAGAAGAAGCTTTATGGGCTAAGAGTTATGAGGAAGCCTATGAATTGATTGAGACCATGGCGGTAAATGACTTCCAGAATCCGACAGCTAGAATGCCTCAACCAAGAGTTGTCGGGGTATTAGAAGTGGATGCCATCATAGCACTATCAGCTCAAATGGCGGCGATGGCAAATAAAATTTACTCTTTGGCTGAAAACAAGGTTAAGCAAATTGCCTCTGTCTGTGAGTTATGTACGAGATCACACCCGACAGAACAATGTGCTATCACTGCAGAGTCGGTTCAATTTGTAAGCAACTATTAAAAGCCACATAATCAATTTCAGAACTACTACTGTGACGACCCCAAAATAGGTATACATAACCCATCTTGGGTCGCCAGATACATGGTACATAATCCAAATACAAACTTAATTTATACAACTATTAAGTGTCGTTGAAAATACGACGACACATATACTGTGAGTTTTAATACAAATATTGTCTCCTAGACAATATCCAAACTCAAAATAAATCCCCATTACAATTATTATCACACTATTCTTATATAATAGTGATGACTACTATAACAATCATCTTGGACCATCACTCCATTCCTTAACTAGTCTCAGCTATATTCTCATTTCCTAAAGAGAACAATGAAAGAAAAGGGCGAGCTCAACTAGCCCGGTAAAAAATATTATGACAAAGATAATGCAAAATAAATTATCGTTAGACTTCAATAGTATAACAACTGATAGAATACAATAGACAAAAAGTTTTAGATGAACAATTGCAGCGGAAATGACAATCCATTAGAAGAGCCAAGTAGAGCATAATATCTACTATCTTATATGATTTAAAAGTACATCATCAATTTTATCGCTGAGACTCAGCTTAATAAATAATCCACATCATCAATTTTATCGCTGAGACTCAGCTTAATAAATAGTCCACATCCACGAATCATCCATGTACTACGGGCTAAGGATATTCATTATTATCACCAATGGTCATGATCATGCCAAACAACAATTCATCTTTGCACCCATGGTCGAAGAGAACGCATGGTCATGATCATACCAACAATTGTCCATCAATGCACTACGTGCCAATGGGGACTTTTACCACATCATTTGTAACATTACAAGCCATGATTATACCGAATAATCCTTGGTCATAATCATACCAATCAATAGTCCATCTATGCACTACGGGCCAAAGATAACTTTCATCACAATATAAACATGAAGATGATGACAATGATATAAGAATTCAATCAAACGAAGTCAATGGTAAATATTAAAGATTTTTCATTTATCCATAGTTAAAAATGTCCAAATTGACAACATGATAACTGCTTTGTGGAGTAAAATTCAAGAATAATATCCATGCATCAAAAATAATTTGGACAGAAAAGAAATCAATTTTCTGGGTGAATAGTACCTGGGTGAATAGTAGTCCATAAATAATACCCCGGCATGAAAAGATCAAAATTTTAACAAGAATGTTCAGAAAAATATTCTTGTGAAACGATACTAGATGAAGTGCAAATTTCATGGATATTCCACTAATTACAAGGAGTATAGAAATAATACTTAACAAAATGCGTGTAGAATACAGAATCTAAAACGAAATAATATTACTCATATACTACAGAGTATGGAAGAAAATATTATTTCTTACGAATACTGGAAAAAATAATAATCCCTTACGACTATTGAACGAAAATAATATTCCTTACGAATATTGAGAAAAGATAATATTCCTTACGAATATTGAACAAAATAAAATTTCTTACGAATACGAAAAATAATATTGTAAGCGAATATGAAATAAATAATACCCCTTACCTCAAAAAGAGAGCAATTCTGACTGGTATAGCGGATATATTATTGAAGAAAACTTTCATTGTTTTCTACACTCAAAGCTTCCTTAAACTCTAAAGAAATACACTCAATATTATAGAAGAAGAATTCTCTGATTCTGGTGTGATTTTCTTTTATAAACTGATCATCCTATTTATAGGAGAATGGAAGGATACAATTTGGATGCACAGTAAAGGAAAAATCACGGATTGCACAGTAGGAATCACGGTTTTTAGCTAAAATTTTCTGATTTTACTATACAAACACTATGCATAATAAAATATAATATATTCTATTTTCATAAAAAATAAAACTTATTATATATATATATATATAAATAGTACACCCCTCGTGAATCAAAATTTTCTCCCCCCCCCTTAACCCCACTTTTATTATTTTATATATATATATATATATATATATATATATATATATATATATATATATATATAGAGTCAGATATTAAGCTCACCTTTATCGACTCACCCGAGCTTACTCCCCTTTAGCGGGACGGACTGACGACGGTTCGGTCATACAGTTTGTCGTCTATACTTTTAGTGACGCTATATGGTGTCCGGCTACTAAAAGTATAGACAACAGTTGTATGATCGATCGAACCGTCATCCGTCCGCTAAAAAGGGGTGAGCTCGAGTGAGTTGGATAAAGGTGAGCTTAAGATCCGGATCATATATATATATATATATATATATATATATATATATATATATATATATATATATATATATATATATATATATATATATATATATATATATAACACAAAACTGAGATAACCCGACTATTTTGAAAAATGGGTAAGTGGGGGTTCCATATAATAAGCAAAATTTACAATAAATACCTCATAAAAATCACTTCTATTTATCTCAACTTACTTGGCTTCTCAAAACACATTTTTAATAACATTCATCATTAATATTATAGTTCACAATATTAACAACCAGATCATTCCCAGGAAAGAGCGGGCTTTCCGATAAGGACTTCTCCTTATTGGTGCGCAATTAGGTGACCAAATCTCTTTCCTCGGCAGAACTTTATAGACTTCGTCAATAATGCAAATAATAATATGAATAACTGTCGTCTCAATTATTTATTTAATAATATAAAATATTATGACAATAATTGAATCAATAACGTGAGATACTATGCAATAATTACTATGGCAATAATTGAACAAAATTGAGTGACTTCTCACGTTAGTATCAACTTTACAATACCATGTGCTACTATGCAACCACGCATATTACTGTACTTTTACCATCGAGTATTTCAACAGTTAACGGTAAAACTTTCGCCGTTATTTTTATAAAAAGCTATTTCTTTCATTTTTTAACTCCGACAATAATTTCGTTGTGGGGTCCACCAATGATTGTGCCATCGTACAAATATTTCCCTATAAAATGAATATTCCCCGACCAATCGAATATTTTATAACAACTTGCTTACTTTTCAAAATTAATAAATATTACCCACAACTATAACATTATATCAAATCCACACCTTAATATTAAAAAAAAATACTTTGAGAAATTACATCTTTATTCATAAAATTTGGGGTCTTACACCTACCATTCTAACAATAGAAATCATCCAATCTTCAGCTGGAGTAATAATCAAGGTGCTCAACAACACCAACCTCAACAACAACAATACCAACCATAACAATAACAATTATATCAACAGTATGCCCCTAAACCGTCACATCCTCACGGATTTCAACAACACCAAAATTGTAAGACCCCAACTTTTTATAAATAAAATTGAATTTCATCTAATTATTATTTTGAATAATAAGGTGTTAATTTGATATAATGTTTTGGTTATGGGTGAAATGTGCAAATTTTGAAAAAATAAGCAAGTGGTTATAAAATATTCATTGTCGGGGAATATTCGTTTGGTCGTGGAATATTCGTACGATGGCGCGGCCATTTGTGGTCCCCATAACGAAAAACTTTCAGATGAAGAAAATGACAAGTATGAGTTTTTATAATTAACGACGTAGTTGTTACAATTAACACTTATTGAAATACCCTATTGTTAAAATACAAATCTGATTACCATATGACATTACACATATTTTGAATTATTTATTCTTTCTTACGTGAAGGCACTACTCAATAATTGTTATAATAATTCTTTATTCAATATTTTATTTTATTGATTCAATAATTGCTACGTTGATATTTTATATTATTATTGTTTCAATAATTGTCACTGCACAGTATTTCCCATTATCAAATCAATAATTCATATTATTTGAATAATATTATTAGATAACATTATTGGTAATGTCTAAAGAAGTTCTGTCTAGGAAAGGGGTTTGGTCATCTAATTGCGCGCCAGTAACAAGAAATTCTTATCGGAAAGCCTCCTCTTTCCTAGGAACGACTTGGTTGTCATTATTGTGATTCTGTAATATTATTTCTGAATAATTAATTATTGATTTATATGATAAGGAAATATTTATTTTTATATAGATATAAATGAAGAAATTAATGTTGAGGTGTTTAATCAGTATTTTGTCAGAAGGGAGGTATTAAAAATCGTCCGTATGTGGATTTTGGACATTTTCTGTTTGGAATTTGGAAAAACTTTCTTCTACAAAGTTGTAGAGAATTAAATTTCCTATGGAATGAATATAAAATTTGTATTTTTCTGATAAAAGGGCTATTTATTATGAATTATTGAAGTTGTTGATTATTGTTTAAATTTAAAACATTTTGGAAATTTTCTAGAATGGGTGGGCCCCACTTTTGGTTGGTGAGAAATGTGTTGAATTTTTATTTCAAAAGTGGTTTGTGTGAATAGTCGTAGGTAAAGCCATCGGGTAGCAAGTTAGTCTGCTTTGGCGTTCTAAGCATTTTTCTATGAATTGGGTGCTAAGTTAGAATTGAAAATCACACTAGAATCATAAGCTTTCTCTTTCTATATTATCGAGCGTATTTTTGTGAGTATTTAGATACTTTGAGAGTTTCTATTCAGTGCAAGTTTTCTTCAGCCTTATACCTAATATTTAAATTTGGAAGTACCGTTTTTTTTAGGTAAGGATGTGTTATTTTCTTAAAGAATGATATTTTTCTTTCAATATCATTATCTTTGAAATATTGAATGCAATTTTATTGTAAAATTTCTACCTTTTCCCGTCGAGGTTACTATTCACGTATACGACACTATTCACAAGTACTATTCATGAAGTATGATTTTTCTTATGGAATTTCTACCTTTTGTGTCGGGGTTATTATTTACGTATACGACACTATTCACGAATACGACACTATTCATAGAAAAATGAAATTTTCTCTTCTTTGTCCAATATGTCTATTATGGTTACTATCTTTGATTGTATCCATGTTTTGATCTTCATTCTTGAATTTTACTCCACTATAGTTTATTATGGAGTATTTTTGAACTTGAATTATCTAAAGTACGAATCCCTAATCTTTGTCCTTTTATCTCACTGGATTCATTTCTTTAAAATATTTTTCATCATCCTCAGTCCTAAATGATGATATAACTGAATATCTTTAGCCTGTAGCGCAAACATGAATGATTACCTGATGAATATCTTTGGCCCGTAGTGCAAAGATGGATAGGTGTTGAGATGAACATGACCAACTGGTGATACAAATGAATATCTTTGGCCCGTAGTGCAAAGATGAATATTTGATTCAAGATGTATATTGATTGATGTTATAAGGATAAAATATTGATGATGGACTTTTAAATTCATAGATTATAGTAAATTTCATTCTCTACTTAACTCTTCTAATGAATTGTTATTTTCGCTGTGAATATTGATCTAAAACTGGTTGTCCATTATATTTTATCTGATTTATTGTAGGCTAACGATAATTTGTTCTACATTATCTTAGTCATAATATTCTTTACTGGGCTAGTTGAGCTCACTCTTTTCCTTTTTGTTCCATTTTTATTCTCAGGAGGCGAGAATATAACGGGAACTAGTCGGGGTGTAGAGTGATGGGTCCAGATAGTTGTTTTAGCAGTCCTCACTATTTTTGTAAAATAGTGTATCAATAATTATAATGAGGACTTATTTGAGTTTGAATACTGTCTAGAAGACAATATTTGTATTTAAACTCCAAAAATAAGAGTTGTCGTATTTTGCACAACAATTGTAATAATGAAGTTGTAGTTGTTTTCTGTACCATGTATTTGGCGACTCAGAATGGGTGATGTATACCTATTTTGGGGACGTCACAGTTGGTATCAGAGCTTAGGGATATGGTCTCTGGCGGAGATCAGGGAATAGAACTAGGAGGGGAAAGACGAGTAAATCCTTCACTAGTGTGTCATACCTAAGCTTATTTGTTGGTCGGTCAGAATATAGGGGTATTATGTTGTATGTCAATTTCTTTAATTAACCCTTGTTTTATGGCAGTATTTGAGAATGTCAGCTAAAAATGTTAACAATGGAGTGAATGAGACCGTTGAGACACCTCTAATCACCAACTAGGATAATGTGATGTCAGGCGAAGAAGAAATTAGAGATATACATGTGGTGAGTGAAGAATTAATAGTTGCATCCGAGTTAGTCGCAGAGGTAGCATCTGAGAGTGAGGAAGAAGAGGAATCTGAGAAGGTTTTATTAGAAGAACTTTATGATCGAAATGCTGAATTACAAAATCGTATTCATGAGTTAGAAGAGCAGGCTGAAGAATGGCAGGCGATCGTGGAGCAAAAGGATGCAATAATTCAAGCTTGTGTTACCCGATATATGATGCTTGAACAGAAGCACTCTTTGGCAGAGTATAAGATGATAAAGCTGGAATTTGAGAATTCAAATGCCAAGGATCAGCTGAAAGAAGAAATAAATGAACGAGTGGGAATGAAGGATGCATGGGTAAAAGCCGCACGACGCGTTGATATTGTGAAAAGATAAGTCTAATCCTAAAAGGCTAAAATAGATGATATGTATTTCTCTTTTTGAACAGCAATTGGGAGAACCCAACATCGAGTTTTGAATTACCCTGTACATTGCGGTCAACCCCAATTCGATATGGATCGAAGATTAATGATTCAGATCATGAAACAGGAGTACGATGAAGCAGTTGAGGGTGGAATATACCCTATAGCGAAAGTCAATTCTAGCGGTAATGATGACACCAAAGGCTTTCCCAAACAAGTTAAAATCGGCGGTTCAAGTGAGAGCACTTTTCGTAACTTCCCAAAAAGCGAGGAACCGAACGAGGTGATCACGGGTAAGCTAATCATAAACTCTTCAAAAGTTTATACCTTATTAGATATCGGTTCTACCCATTCTTTTATCTCTCCTATTTGTGCTCAACATTTGAACTTGACTCCAGAGAAATTAGACTTTGACTTATCTGTTGAGACTCCGTTAGGAGAAACTTTCATTACATCCACTGTTTATAAATCTTGCTTGATCCAAGTTGGTACTATCACATTACCTGTCGATCTTATTTCTTTGAAAATACTTGCATTTGATGTGATTTTAGGGATTGATTGGTTAACCACTCATCATGCTAAAATTGATTATTTTTGTAAGGTTGTTAGTTTTCATATTCCTAACCAACCTGTTATACGAATTCAAGCAACAAAACCACTAAAGTCAATCACTATCATATCAAGCCATAAAGCCATTCGTTTATTCAAAAATGGATGTCAAGCTTTCTTAGCCCATGTCATGGACTTGAACAAAAATACATCAGATTTGAATAATTTTTTATTGTTAGTGAATTTCCTGACGATTTTCCTGAAGAACTTTCCGGTCTACCCCCAAAATGTGAAGTTGAATTCTTTATTGACCTTGAACTCGGAACCCATTTCTAAAATCCCATATCGAATGGCTCCTATTGAACTTCAGGAGTTAAAGGTCCAACTACAAGAGTTGTTAGACATAGGTTTCATTCGTCCTAGTCCATCTTCTTGGGGTGCTCCTGTTTTATTCATAAAGAAGAAAGACGGGAGTATGCGACTTTGTATTGACTACCGGGAATTGAACTATGTCACCATCAAGAATAGGTATCTGCTACCTCACATTGATGACCTGTTCGACCAGTTGCAAGGAGCATAATTCTTTTCAAAGATCGATCTTTGTTCTGGATATCATCAGCTGAAGAATAAAACAGAGGATATTCCGAAGACTACCTTGAGAACTCGGTACGGGCATTATGAATTTTTAGTCATGTCTTTTGGATTTACTAATGCTCCTGCTGCTTTCATGGAAATGATGAATCGTGTGTTCAAAGAATATTTGGATCAGTTCGTTGTCGTCTTTATTGATTCCAAAAGTTGTGAAGATCATGAGCGCCATTTGAAGCTGGTACTTCGAAGGCTTCGTGAAAACAAGTTATATGCCGAGCTGAAGAAATGCGAGTTTTGGCTTGAGGAAGTAGCATTCCTTGGGCACGTAGTGTCAAAACATGGAGTATCTGTTTACCCGATGAAGATTGAAAATAACATTCCTTACCTCAAAATAACAGTACTTTCGGCTAAAATATTAGGTATAAGGCTGAAGGTAAGTTGTACTGAATAACAACTCTCAAAGTATCTAAATACTCACAAAATATGCTCGATAATATAGAGAGAGAAAGCTTATGATTCTGGTGTGATTTTCAATTCTAAATAAGCACCTTATTTATAGGAAAATGCTTAGAATGCCAAAGCAAACTAACCTGCTACCTGATGGCTTTACCTGATACTATTCACGCCCATCACTTTTGAAATAAAAATTTAGCACATTTCTCACCAACCAAAAGTGTGGCCCACCCATGTTTTTAATAAAAAAATATTTATTTCTGAAACTTCAATAATTCATAATAAATAGTCCTTTATCAGAAAAATACGAATTTTATGTACATTCCATAGGAAATTAAATTCTCTACAACTTTGTAGAAGAAAGTTTTTCCAAAACCAAACAAAAAATGTCCGAAATCCACATACAGATGATTTTTAATACCTCCATTCCGACAAAATACTGATAAAACACCTCATCATTAATTCCTTCATTTATATCCACACAAAATAAATATTTCCCTATCATATAAATCAATAATTAATTATTCATAAATAATATTACAGAATCACAATTATGACAACCAGGTCGTTCCTATGAAAGAGAGGGTTTTCCGAAAATGATTTCTCCTTATTGATGCGCAATTAGGTGACCAAACCCCTTTCCTAGACAGAACTTCCTTAGACATTGCCAATAATGCTATCTAACAATATTATTCAAATAATATGAATTAATTATCCGATAATGGAGATCTTGTCAAAAGGACAATTATTGAAACAACAATAATATAAAATATCAACGTAGCAATTATTGAATCAATAAAATAAAATATTGAACAGTAATTACTCTAACAATTATTGAGTAGTGTCTTCTTACGTAAGAATCAATAATTCAAAAATAATGTGCAATACTGGTAATACTCTTTATGCAACCACGCGTACATCGTGTATTTTAACCACCGGGTATTCCAACAGTGTTAATGGTAACAACTATGCCGTTATTTGTAAAAACTCAAACTTGTCGTTTTCTTCATCTGACCGTTTTTCGTTATTGGGGCCCAAAAATGGTTGCGTCGTCGTCATGAATATTCTCCAAGCGTAAGAAGAATATTCCACGTCCAAACGAATATTCCAAACAATGAATGAATATTTTATAACCACTTGTTTAATTTTGCAAAATTTTCATATTTCACCCATAACCAAAGCATTATATCAAATTAACACCTTATTATTCAAAATAATAATTAGAGGAAATTTGATTTTATTTATAAAAAAAGTTGGGGTGTTACAACCTCCCCTCCTTATGAAACTTCGTCCTTGAAATTGACGTACATACCTACTTTTTTGAAAAGGTGAGGATACCTCGTTTTCATTTCCGATTCTAACTCCTTGGTCATTTCCTCAATAGCATGGTTCCTCCACAAAACTTTAACTTGTGGTATAATCTTTGTGCGTAGGACATGTTCCTTCCTATCCAAGATCCTGACAGGTACCTCTCGTACGTTAAATCTTCGGTTATCTCATCTGGTTCTAACTCAATAATGTGGTTTGGGTCTTTCACATATTTACGAAGCATAGATATGTGAAAAATATTATGAACACGAGACATGCTTGGAGGTAATGCGAGTGTATAGGCCACATTTCCTATTCGGTCAAGAATTTTAAATGGACCAACAAATCGTGGATTGAGCTTTCCTCTCTTCCCAAATCTTGTAACTCCCTTCCATGGAGTAACACGTAAAAATACATAATCCCCAATATTAAATTCCACGTCCTTTTGATGAAGATCCGCATAACTCTTTTGTCGATCCTGTGCTATTTTCATACGTTGTCGGATCATTTGGATTTTCTCTGTAGTCATTCGTACCAACTTTGGTCCCAACAACGTTGCTTCTCCCATCTTATCCCAACATACTGGAGAGCGACACTTTCGTCCATACAATGCTTCAAATGGAGCCACACCTATAGTTGCTTGATAACTGTTGTTGTAGGAGAATTCCACAAATGGTAGGTATTTATCCCAAATCCCTTTGAAATCTAGGACACAGAGTCTTAATAGATCTTAAAGAGTTTGAATAGTCCTTTTTGATTGCCCATTCGTTTGAGGATGATATGCCAAACTGAATCGTAAATCCATGCCCATAGCTTTCTGCAAACTAACCCAAAATCGTGAAGTGAATCTTGGGTCACGATCCAAAACTATGGATACTGGCATGCCATGCAATCTCACAATCTCATTCACGTACATACGAGCAAGACGTTCAAGGGAATAAGTCTCCCGTATCGGCAAGAAATGAGCAGACTTGGTAAATCTATCAACAATAACCCAAATCGCATCTATGCCTTGAGAAACCTTGGGAAGACCCGTAACGAAATCCATGGTAATGTGTTCCCACTTCCATTTCGGAATCTCAAGTGGTTACAATGGACCCTTTGGTACTTGATGCTCCGCCTTTACACGTTGACAAGTTAAACATCTCGAGATAAACTCCGCAATCTCTCTCTTTATATTGCTCCACCAAAATGTATATTGAAGATCGTGATATATTTTGGTACTCCCAGGATGGATTGCAAACTGTGTGTTATGTGCCTCCATCTTGATTCTATGCTTTAAGTCATAATCATTAGGAACACAAAGTCTGGAGTTGACTCGAAGTATTCCTTCATCATCGATTCTTACTTCTGGAATAGCACCTTTTTGCACTTTCTTCTTCATACGCATCAGCTCCAGGTCCATAGCTTGAGCAGGTTTAACTTTATCTATTAAAGTTGGTTCTACTCGCATATTTGATATCATCGCGTGGGTACTTAGAGCCTTTAACTCTATCTCCATCCTTTGCAAGTCATACAAAATGGGCCTTTGTGTTGACAATATCGCACTTGTACCCGCATATGATCTTCTACTCAATGCGTCAGCTACTACATTCGCTTTTCCAGGATGGTATTGGATAGTATGATCGTAATATTTCAACAGCTTGAGCCAACGTTGTTGCCGCATGTTGAGTTCCTTTTGGGTGAAGAAATATTTAAGGCTTTTATGATCTGTATAGATCTCCACTTTCTCCCCATACATATAGTGTCTCCAAATCTTTAATGCGAAAACGACTGCTACCAACTCCAGATCATGCGTAGGATAATATCTCTCATATTCTTTGAGTTGTCGCGAGGCATAAGCTATGATTTTCCCATGATGCATGAGAACACACCCTAATCCTTTGCCTGAAGAACATGTGCCGAAATGAGTCTCTTCTTGAGCTCTTGGAAACTCTTCTCGCATTCCACGCTCCATACAAATTTTGTATCTTTTCGAGTCAGCTGAGTTAACGGAGTAGCGATTCGAGAAAACCCTTCCACGAATCTCTGATAGTAACCCGGATTAAGCCCGAAAGCTCGTGCTTGATCACCGACTTCGATTACTCCCACTTTGTACTACTTCAATCTTGGCAAGATCAATCAATACTCCATGTTTTGACACCACGTGCCCAAGGAATGCTACTTCCTCAAGCGAACTCGCATTTCTTCAGCTTGGCATATAGCTTGTTATCACGAAGCCTTTGAAGTACCAGCTTCAAATGGCGCTCATGATCTTCACGACTTTTGGAATAAATGAGGATGTCATCAATAAAGGCAACAACGAATTGATCCAAATATTCCTTGAACACATGGTTCATCATATCCATAAAAAAGGCGGAGCATTAGTCAATCCAAAAGACATGACTAAGAATTCATAATGCCCGCATCGGAGTTCTCAAAAGCGATCTTGAATATCCTCAGTTTTAATGAAAAAATATTGTGAATCTATTTGTTTTTTATGAAAAAATAGAATATATTGTGAATCAGAAAGCTGCGCCCCGTGAATTCGTTTAATTTCAAAACACTGTGCGTCCGTGATTATTTCCAAATAGTATCCTTTCCATTCTCTTATAAATAGGATGCTTAGTTAGAATTGAAAAACAAACCAGAAACATAAGTTTTCTCTCTCTATATTAACGAGCGTATTCTTGTGAGTATTTAGATACTTTGAGAGTTGCTATTTAGTGCAAGTTTCCTTCAGCATTAAATCCGATATTTCAGTCAGAAGTACTGTTCTTTTGAGGTAAGGGATGCTATTTTCTTCGTAAATGATATTGTAACATTCCAGAATTTTAAATTATAATATTAAATATTTATTGATTTATATAAGTATTTAATGGATATGTTTATTATTGAATAAATAATTGTTCAATTTGAGTTGATGTGGTTTAGTTAATTATTTGTTGAATAAATAATTAAGGAGCTAAGAAAATTAATTGTTATGAGATTATATACTAATTTAATTTAATAATTAAGTTAGTGAGCTAATAATGATTAAATGAATTATAATATTTTAATTAGAATTTGTAATTAAAATAAGGTGTTAGTTAGTTAAATAAATTTATAATTATAAAGGAAATTATAATTATGTGATAATGATTTATGTGTTAAAGTAATTTAATAGATTAATATTTAATTGATTAAATTGATTTTTTAATTTAAATGGAAGCATGACAAATAACCTTGCTATAAAGGAGTTATTAAAATAAATTAAAGGGTTTAATTTAGTTTTGCTGAAGCATGTCTTAATACATAATAAGTCTTTAATCTAATCATGTTTAATCAAACAAGTTATAAGGATTAATCCATTTGTTTTAATTAGGTTTACCAAACAAGGTGTAAGGGTTAATGGGTTATTTTTTTAGTTAGCTAGCCAAACAAGCCTTATGGCTTTTGATTTTCAAAATTTTATAACTGATGTCACTTAAAATCCTATACTTAATATCTATATTATTATTATTATATTATACGTTATATGATAATACGTAAACTAGAGTTGGGAGAAGAGAAACTCAGAAGAAGAAGAAGAAAGAAAAGAAGAAAAGATAGAGAACTTGAAGGATTCTAGAGAGCATTTGAGAAAAAAATTGGGAAAAGAAGCTTGAGAATCCAAGATAACTATCATCTTCTAAATCAAAGGTAGGAGCTCAATCTTTTTATTGTTATAGTTTAGTTTTCCTCTTCTAAAAGTTCTTTGTAAAAATCTTCATGAAGGATAAATTGTTGGTTATATATGGCTTTATATGATAAGTTAGTGTTATGAAACTATTTTCATTAGTTTATATATGAGTATAGTCAATGAATTGATGTATGTATACAATTCGTGATGAAAAATATATTACAGAGTGTTCATATGAAAAATATATGAGTATGACTTAGTTTTAAATGAAATTAAGGTTTGATTAATTGTTAATATATATAAATTCACTATTGAATTTGATAGAGTATGTATAATCATAACCAAGGTATTTTGAATTAACTGTTTTGGTTGAAAAACAAAATCACAGTGTTGATTTACATTGAAAACATCAAAAATGGAGTATTTTGCCAAAAACATTGAAATTTGGTGTTGTAAATTTGATGTTTATGTTATTTTATGAGTAGAATCATGTTAGAAGTCTTCACATTATGTTTATATGAAGTCTATATGCGTATTACATGTTAGTTAGTCTATTAGATTGGAGCTTGTAGGCAATTTGGCTTTTTGTTCATCTTGTTCTGTAGGAGCTTGGTCGCTTGCAGATTCGAGTTTGTACAAGACTTGTGCCCCAAAGATAATAATCTCATATACGCAATGACGGCACCATGCCTTACGCTTGCCAATCTTTAACTTTGTGACTCACATGTACAAAGATCAACCATGATGGAAATCGTGGCAATTGCAAATACAATGAGTTAGCAGAATGTTATGACAGTTTTAGTTTATTACACAAATTTTGAAAATAAATGTTATGTGTTAATAATAGGAATGTTAAATAATGATTTCAGTAGTATTAAACTATGAATGAGCATGTTATCAAAGGTTAACTAGTACTAACATAGTTTGATTATGTGAATTGATAATTTAACCTACATGATGTATATATTTATTTATATAGATATAAAATGTTGGTAATGACTAATTATGTCATGATGATATATATATAGGGTATTGATTCAAGTGGTAAGGGTTAACTTGTGCTAAAGGCAAGTTCTCTAACTCAAAACTTCATTGTACGAGATTAATTTCATTGAGTACGTTATTGTTTTCAAATTAAATTACAATTGTTGTAAGTTGCTACCTCTACACTTTCGTAGAGCTAGATTGCCTATTATTGAGTAAGTTATTGTATCTAGTTGCTCATAACGATACAAGTATCCCAAATCTTATAGTTTAATATTGAGCAAGTTTCTCTAATATATAACTTATTAGTTAGCATGGGAGTCGCTTTATTTTAATATTCTAGTATTGAACAACTTTATATTTCAAATTACTATTCACTATGCATGCTTAGTATTCAATTTTCAATAACCTTGATTTAATATTGTTCAAGCCAATTTATGTTATGATTATTCAAATTTTATGCTATTAGATTATTCCTAAATCATAATGTTAATTTACAAATATCGATTCAGTTATGATTATTCCATAGCATACAGTTAGTTCATTTGCATTCAACTAATCCTTAGTTGATGACCATTGAACTCTAAATTTTCCTTGTAATGTATCCAAACTAAACCTACTTTGGTGCGGACTTGTATTCTAAATACTGAGATGAACAACTCTTTTATTAGAGGTTTACGCTTAGCGTTGAAATGGTTGTGCACAATACATTGTACGAAGGGTTGATCCCCTTAAGTATGTGGAGTCCTTATAGTCTTATGGTCATTAAAAGTTAAAGTTGAAAGATTACTTATAATCATGGACATGATTCGTGGTCATTAGACCCTCGGTAGTATGTTCAAAAATGTTAATAGAACCTATCATTCAGTTCTATTGAGCCTATCTCTGGCAAATATTGTAATGTTGTAAAGTTATTTATTCTTATTTCAAGTGGGCCTTGTTTGCTCACTCTTGCATATTAAATACTTATTGCAGCTAAGGTTGAGAAGGTCAATGAACCTACTACTAGCAAACGGAAGGGAAAAATGTACAAGTGATGAAGACTTGTAATAGTTTTGATAGTTTATTATCAGACTTTGATTTAAAGATTGCAATGAAGTTTATTTAATTTTCCGCATTTGAATGTTTGTAATTAAAGGTTAGATAACCTGGGAGATTTTTATTTAAGTTTAATCCTGAGTAAAGGTGTTTTCTTTTATTATTCAATTCTATTATGATTGGGTAGTTAGAAATGGATGTTTTGATTAAGTGAACACCAAATCTTGAGGAAATGAAGTACCAGGATTTGGGGGTGTCACAGGTTGGTATCAAAGCTTTAGGTTATGAACCTTAGGTGGGGGGGGGGGGAAAGCCTTAGGAAGTAACCTTTGAAAAGATAGTTGAGATAACTCTTATCGAATTTTAAGGAAGAAGTAATAAAACACTTATGTGCTTATGTGTTTATAGTTTATGTACTCGTGAGTGTCGAGTAGAATTGATTAATAATTAAAAATTTAAAATTTTGTTGTCAGGATGACTAATGTCGGAGAATCCAGTCAGGCTAGGGAGGAGGGACCTCAAATGCCTATCAAGGAGGAGCCTCGCGACATTCATGTAGTTTGGGAACAACTATTGCCACGGGAGTCAGCCCCGTTGGTCACAGTAGTTGAAGATGAGGAGGATCCCATTGAGTTACCACAGGAGGATGAGGATGATTATGTGGAAACATATGAGGAGGATCCCATTTAGTTACCACAGGAGGATGAGGATGACGAGGACGAGGACGAGGAGAATCCACTAACCTCGATGGTCGTTTTCGTATATGCGATGAAGTCCACGCAATCGTAACGTGGAACTTCGGGATCTGATTAAGGCGATTCACGAGAGATAATGAGTTGAACAACAAACTGCAATGACACAAAAAGACAGTGAGATCCAGGATCGTGAGGAACAACTGACAAACGCCGAGGAGAAACTAGTACAGACTGAAGGAGAGAAAGAACAAATGATCGAGGTGGTCGCTAAACTGAAGAACAAGCTGAAGGAAGAAGCTACCAAGTGGGCGAGAGCTGAAGATGCATACGAGGAAGCTTATCAACGAACCAGAATGGCAGCAAGGGACACGCAAGCAAAGATGATGAAGATGGAAGAGATGGATAAAGTATTCAACACCGTAATTAATCGAGCTCAAGATCGGGTCATGGGATATCCGATTCAGTTCGAGACGCTGCAATCATACGTGTTAGATCGCAGAACAATGTTTCGAGTCATGGAGGAGGAACGTGATAGGGCTAAGAAGTATCTTAATAGAACATTGTAGTTGTCGTACGATGAATGAAAGGTTAAATAAATTGTAAATCCCAAGTGTTATGCAACCTATGGGATATGACTATGATGTTGTCCTGAAACTTTTGTTGTTCAGGAAAGTAATGTAGATAGCGGTGATGCTATTGTTTTATGTTTTCAAAAAGGTTATGAATAAATAAAAGTTGCTACTTTATTCAAAGTATTATGTGTTATGTGGTTATTTCTTTTGGAGGCAAGTTAAGTAGAAATTACTTAAAGAGTTGAATAATAAACTAATGAATGTATTTTTAATAGAAATTTCCTCCCAGACGTCAACCAACACGACAGAGAACCACTGAAGGAACCAATAATAACGACAATGTTGATGGTAACCCCGTTCAACAACTAGTGACGCTACTGACAGGAGCGTTGCAGAATTAACCTCAAAACCATGGTACAACGTTTAAGGATTTCAAGGTGGTTGGACCACTTGAATTCTGTAGGTCCATGAATCCAGTCGAAGCACAGACCTGGATTATGGAGATAGAAAAGGTGTTCGATGTCGCTAGGGTAGGGGATGATCATAAGACTACTTTCACAACTTTCATGTTGAAAGCAAAAGCTAGTTATTGGTGGCAGGCCAATAAAACTCGTGAAGGGCCAGGAGTGATGACCTGGGATAGGTTCAAGGAGTTGTTATTCGAGACTTATTTCCCATAGAATTCGAAGAGTCAGTTAGAAGTGCAGTTTCTGGAATTAAAACAGGGAACGATGACGGTATCTGAGTATGCCGCGAAATTCAACGAATTGGCGAGGTTTGCGCCATATCAGTCAACATGAATTTGCGTAAGGCGAAGAGATTTGAACAGGGACTGAAGCCCTGGCTGTATAGTAGGGTTTCCCTATTCCAGTTGAAAGACATTTGCAAAGAAGATGATGGAGAAAGCGATTAAAGACTGGAAGGTGGTGGAGGCGAGGCAAAGACAAAGTTCAATCAAAGAGAAGAAGAAAAAGAATGAGGCAGAGATTAAGAGTGGAGGTGGTAGCAGTGGAAACAACAACAACAACAGTTTGAAGAGGAAGTGGAATGGAAACATGGGTGTTGGAAACCAACAGGGTAACCAGTAAGACAAAAAGTTTGAAGCATGTGCGACATGCGGGAAATTTCACAAGGGTGCGTGCTTGATGGGGAAGCGAGTTTGCTTCAATTGTGGCCAGGAGGGTCACATCGCCCCGAATTGCACTTAACCAAAGAAGAATGCGTGCTTCACGTGCGGATCCAAGGATCACTTTGCTCGTGAATGCCCTAAGAAGAAGGATGGAGTGACTACCAGAAGCAATGGAGGTAACAATGGAGGTACATGAGCTATTGCAGGACTTGCAGCATTAAACAAACCCACAGCCAGATCCTTCAACATGACTGTGCAAGATGCTGTGCAATCAAAAGATGTGGTGTCAGGTATTAACCCAATCAATGATATAAATGCTTATGTATTATTTGATTCGGGTGCTACTTGTTCGTTTATATTTGATTAGTTTTCTAAGAGGTTAGAATTGCCTAGAGAAGAACTGAATTTTCCTTTGAAAATAGAAATTGCGAATAAGGAAGTAATCCCTGTTAGATTCATATACAAGAACTGTAGGGTGAACATTAAGGAGAATGTCTTGTTAGTAGATTTGATTCCGATTAGACTCGGGGAATTTGATGTAATTTTGGGAATGGATTGGCTGTTCAAATATGGAGCAGTAATTAATTGTCACAAGAAGTTTGTAAACCTTATGACCCCGTCAAAAGTAGTATTTTATGGTAGTAAGTCGCCTAGGCAAATGAAATGTCTGACGACTATGCAAGCCAAGAAATTGTTGAGTCAAGGCTGTGTGGGCTATTTAACTTACATAGTCGATACTCAGAAGAAGGGTGTGAAACTAGAAGAAATACCAGTGGTGAGAGAATTTGAAGACGTGTTTCCAGAGGATTTGCCAGGACTTTCGCCTGACAGAGAAATAGAGTTCGTGATCGACTTGGCACCGGGAACATCACCAATATCAAAGGCCCTGTACAGAATGGCTCCGGTAGAAATAAAGGAACTGATGGTACAGTTGTAAGAGCTGCTGGACAAGAAATATATTCAACCAATCATATCACCGTGGGGAGTGCCAGTTTTATTCGTGAAGAAGAAGGACAGATCAATGCGTCTTTGCATTGATTATAGGGAATTAAACAAGGTCACTATTAAGAATAGTATCCGCTTACCTAGAATAAATGGCTTGTTTGATCAACAAGGTGCTAAATATTTCTCAAAATTGATTTGAGAAGTGGGTATCACCAATTGAAGGTAAGAAAGGAGGATATACCTAGAACGACATTCGAACTTCTGCGGACATTACGAAGTTTACGGTGATGTCTTTTGGTTTAACTAATGCCCCTGCTGCATTCATGGATTTGATGAACAGGGTATTTAAACCATTCTTAGACAAGTTTGTAGTGGTATTTATTGATGACATTCTAGTGTATTCCAAAACTCAAGAAGAACACGTGGAATATTTACGTTTGACATTGGAGACACTAAGAAAGGAAAAGTTGTACGCAAAATTCTCTAAGTGCAAATTTGGCTCGACCATGTACAATTTTTGGGTCATGTTATTGACAAGGATGGGATTTCAGTGGATCCATCAAAGTGGAAGCTGTAATCAATTGGGAATAACCAAGGACACCTTCGGAGGTGAGGAGTTTCTTGGGACTGGCCGATTATTATAGAAGATTTATTTAAGATTTTTCTAAGATAGCCACTCCGCTAACAAATTTGATAAGGAAAGCTGTAAAATTCATTTGGACGGAGAAATATGAAGAGAGTTTCCAAGATTTGAAGAAGAAGCTAAGTGTGGCACCTGTGTTGACATTACCAGATAATACAGGAAATTTTGTGGTGTATAGTGATGCCTCACACAAAGGGTTGGGTTGTGTTCTTATGCAGAACGACAAAGTTATTGCGTATGCATCAAGACAACTGAAGGATTATGAGAAAGGGTATCTGACTCATGATTTGGAATTGGCTGCAGTTGTCTTTGCTCTGAAGATATGGATACACTATCTTTATGGAGAGAAATGTGAGATCTACACAGACCACAAAAGTCTGAATTATATTTTCACTCAGAAGGATTTGAACATGCGTCAAAGAAGGTGGATGGAATTGATAAAAGATTACGATTGTGAGATCTTTTATCATCCGGACAAAGCGAATGTGGTTGCAGATGCTTTAAGGAGGAAAGGTCGGGAAAAGTTAATGCTGATAACAACTCAGGAGGAGCTCATTTCAGCAATGACAAAACTGGAGTTAGAAATCAAATTTCCAAAAGAATCTGACGAACAACTATTCTAGATAGAAGCTGGTCCAACTTTAGTGGGCAAAGTGAAGGATGCTCAACTACAAGATGAAGAGTGTGGGAAAATCAAAGAGAATCTGATTGAGGGTAGTGATGTAAAATACAAGGTCGATACCAAAGGATTACTACGGTTCGAGGGAAGAATTTGGGTTCCAGCAATGCCAGAACTTAAAGACGAAATCTTGACCGAAGCACACAACACAAGATATTCAATTCATCCAGGAAGCACGAAAAATGTATCAAGATTTGTGCCGACATTTTTGGTAGCCGAGTATGAAAAGGGACGTTGCAGAATGCGTAGCGAAATGCTTGACATGTCAAAGTGTAAAAGCCGAACATCAAAGACCCAACAGATTACTCCAACCGTTGGAAATACCGGAATGGAAGTGGGAACACATCACGATGGATTTTGTGGTGGGTCTTCCAACTACTCAGAGAGGATGTGATGCGATTTGGGTGATAGTGGACAGACTGACGAAATCAGCGCACTTTCTACCAATAAAGATTAGATTCAATCTTGATCAGTTGGCAAGATTGTACATTAAAGAGATCATTTTGAGGCACGGAGTGCCAGTATCAATTGTGTCTGATAGAGATCCGCGATTCACGTCTAATTTCTGGAAGCGACTACAAGAATGTATGGGGACACAGTTGCGAATGAGTTCGGCTTATCATCCACAAACAGATGGCCAAAGCGAACGAACAATTTAGACATTGGAAGATATGCTAAGAGCATGCGTCATGGACTTTAAAGGAAGCTGGGAAGAACATTTACCGTTGGTGGAATTTGCTTACAACAACAGTTACCACGCAAGCATCGGCATGCCACCTTACGAGGCATTGTACGATAGAAAGTGCAGAACTCTACTGTGATGGGATGAAGTCGTTGAATGTCAACTGTTAGGACCAGAACTGGTACAACAGACTGCTGACGTTGTCAAACTCATAAGGACAAGATTGGTAGCATCTCAAGACAGACAGAAAAGGTATGCTGATCAACATAGACAAGATCATGCATTCGACGTAGGAACTTTTGTATTCCTAAAAGTTTCTCATTGGAAGGGGAAAATTCATTTCGGTAAAAAGGGAAAACTAAGCCCGAGGTTTATTGGACCCTTTGAAGTGCTGCGAAGAGTGGGAGAAGTGGCTTACGAGGTAGCTCTACCTCCAGAGTTGGAAAACATTCACAACATTTTTCATATTTCGGTGTTACGACCGTATAAACCCGACTATAAACACGTGATCGAGTACGAACTGTTGCAGTTCGAGAAAGATTTGTTGTATGAAGAGGTTCCTATCCAGATAGTAGACAGGAAAGAACAAGTGCTCAGGAATAAAGTTATACCTTCTGTGACGGTGATATGGAGGAACCACAACGCTGAAGAAGCTACGTGGGAACTCGAAGAGAAAATATTGAAAGAGTACCCTGAGTTATTTGTTTGATCTTTGTCTTCGATTCTGGGGACAGAATCTTTGTAAGTAGGGAAGAATGTAACGAATGATTTGTTTGAGTTGTGATTCTGAGGACAAAATCCTTGTAACGAGGGAATGATGTAACATTCAAGAATTTTAAATTGTAATATTAAATATTTATTAATTTATATAAGTATTTAATGGATATGTTTATTATTGAATAAATAATTGTTCAATTTGAGTTGATGTGGTTTAGTTAATTATTTGTTGAATAAATAATTAAGGAGCTAAGAAAATTAATTGTTATGAGATTATATACTAATTTAATTTAATAATTAAGTTAGAGAGCTAATAATGATTAAATGAATTATAATATTTTAATTAGAATTTGTAATTAAAATAAGGTGTTAGTTGGTTAAATAAATTTATAATTATAAAGGAAATTATAATTATGTGATAATGATTTATGTGTTAAAGTAATTTAATAGATTAATATTTAATTGATTAAATTGATTTTTTAATTTAAATGGAAGCATGACAAATAACCTTGCTATAAAGGAGTTATTAAAATAAATTAAAGGGGTTTAATTTAGTTTTGCCAAGCATGTCTTAATACATAATAAGTCTTTAATCTAATCATGTTTAATCAAACAAGTTATAAGGATTAATCCATTTGTTTTAATTAGGTTTACCAAACAAGGTGTAAGGGTTAATGAGTTATTTTTTTAGTTAGCTAGCCAAACAAGCCTTATGGCTTTTGATTTTCAAAATTTTATAACTGATGTCACTTAAAATCCTATACTTAATATCTATATTATTATTATTATACGTTATATGATAATACGTAAACTAGAGTTGGGAGAAGAGAAACTCAGAAGAAGAAGAAGAAAGAAAAGAAGAAAAGATAGAGAACTTGAAGGATTCTAGAGAGCATTTGGGAAAAAAATTGGGAAAAGAAGCTTGAGAATCCAAGATAACTATCATCTTCTAAATCAAAGGTAGGAGCTCAATCTTTTTATTGTTATAGTTTAGTTTTCCTCTTCTAAAAGTTCTTTGTAAAAATCTTCATGAAGGATAAATTGTTGGTTATATATGGCTTTATATGATAAATTAGTGTTGTGAAACTATTTTCATTAGTTTATATATGAGCATAGTCAATGAATTGATGTATGTATACAATTTGTGATGAAAAATATATTACAGAGTGTTCATATGAAAAATATATGAGTATGGCTTAGTTTAAAATGAAATTAAGGTTTGATTAATTGATAATATATATAAATTCACTATTGAATTTGATAGAGTATGTATAATCATAACCATGGTATTTTGAATTAACTGTTTTGGTTGAAAAACAAAATCACAGTGTTGATTTTCATTGAAAACATCAAAAATGGAGTATTTGCCAAAAACATTGAAATTAGGTGTTGTAAATTTGTTGTTTATGTTATTTTATGGGTAGAATCATGTTAGAAGTCTTCACAATATGTTTATATGAAGTCTATATGTGTATTACATGTTAATTAGTCTATTAGGTTGGAGCTTGTAGGCCAATTTGGCTTTTGTTCATCTTTATTCTTGGAAGCTTGGTCGCCAATTACTGGAGTTTAAGCGTAGTTACGCCCAAAGAAAGATAATCTCGCCGCAATCACGGTGCATTACACAGTCACTAAATCTTTGGCTCAGGACTACAGCCATATATACCAACCACTTGGTAAATCGTGAGCCGCAGTACGAAGTTAGCGTAATGTTATAGACAGCTTTTAGTTTATTACACAAATTTTGAAAATAAATATTATGTGTTAATAATAGGAATGTTAAATGATGATTTCAGTAGTATTAAACTATGAATGAGCATGTTATCAAAGGTTAACTAGTATTAACATAGTTTGATTATGTGAATTGATAATTTAACCTACATGATGTATATATTTGTTTATATAGATATAAAATGTTGGTAATGACTAATTATATCATGATGACATATATATAGGGTATTGATTCAAGTGGTAAGGGTTAGCTTGTGCTAAAGGCAAGTTCTCTAACTCAAAACTTCATTGTGCGAGATTAATTTCATTGAGTACGTTATTGTTTTCAAATTAAATTACCATTGTTGTAAGTTGCTACCTCTACACTTTCGTAGAGCTAAATTGCCTATTATTGAGTAAGTTATTGTATCTAGTTGCTCATAACGATACAAGTCTTATAGTTTAATATTGAGCAAGTTTCTCTAATATGTAAATTATTAGTTAGCATGTGAGTCGCTTTATTTTAATATTCTAGTATTGAACAACTTTATAGTTCAAATTACTATTCACTATGCATGCTTAGTATTCAATTTTCAATAACCTTGATTTAATATTGTTCAAGCCAATTTATGTTATGGTTATTCAAAGTTTATGCTATTAGATTATTCCTAAAGCATAATGTTAATTTACAAATATCGATTCAGTTATGATTATTCCATAGCATACAGTTAGTTCATTTGCATTCAACTAATCCTTAGTTGATGACCGTTGAACTCTAAATTTTCCTTGTAATGTATCCAAACCAAACCTACTTTGGTGCGGACTTGTATTCTAAATACTGAGATGAACAACTCTTTTATTAGAGGTTTACGCTTAGCGTTGAAATGGTTGTGCACAATACATTATACTTAAGGGTTGATCCCCCTAAGTACGTGGAGTCCTTATAGTCTTATGGCTGTTAAAGTTAAAGTTGAAAGATTACTTATTACTGTGGACATGATTCGTGGTCATTAGACCCTCAGTAGTATGTTCAAAAATGTTAATAGAACCTATCATTCAGTTCTATTGAGCCTATCTCTGGCAAATATTGTAATGTTGTAAAGTTATTTATTCTTATTTCAAGTGGGCCTTGTTTGCTCACTCTTGCATATTAAATACTTATTGCAACTAAGGTTGAGAAGGTCAATGAACCTACTACTAGCAAAGGGAAGGGAAAAATGTACAAGTGATGAAGACTGGTAATAGTTTTGATAGTTTATTATCAGACTTTGATTTAAAGATTATAATGAAGTTTATTTAATTTTTTGCAATTGAATGTTTGTAATTAAAGGTTAGATAACCTGGGAGATTTTTATTTAAGTTTAATCCTGTATGGGCATGTTTTCTTTTATTATTCAATTCTATTATGATTGGGTAATTAGAAATGAATGTTTTGATTAAGTGAATACCAAATCTTGAGGAAATGAAGTACCGGGATTTGGGGGTGTCACAGATATTATTTCTTTTGATATCATTATACCGAAATATTGATATGAATTTTATTGTGAAATTAATACCTTTTCGTGTCGGGGTTACTATTCACGTATACGGCACTATTCATGTATATGACACTATTTACGTATATGACATTATTTACGTATACGGTACTTGCGTATTTAATACGAAAGTACTATTCATGAGTTACTATTCATGATTTACTATTCATGAATTACTATTCACGAGTTACTGTTCACGGCAAACTTGGTTTCTTTTTCTTACCAAATTATCGTTGATTTATGAATATTGCTCTTGAAATTAAATCCATGTTTTGATCATATTGTTTTTATTATCATATATAAATTTTTTATAACCCTGGTGATGGAATTTCTTTTTCACTGGAGTGTAAAGATGGGTAGGTTATTGGTATGATCGTGACTATGGGTTCTCTTTGGCTAGTAGTTCAAAGCTGAATTGTTGACTGGTATGATCATTACCATCGAATTTATAAACGATTATCTTTAGCTTAAGTGCAAAGGTGAATTGATCAACATGGTTATAATTATTGTTTATATAAATTCTGAAATGATTATATATTTCTTTGAGATATTAATATCTTTGGCCCGTAGTGCAAAGATGACCTGTTGTTGAATATCTTTGGCCCGTAGTGCAAAGATGACTTGAATATCTTTGGCCGGTAGTGCAAAGATGACTTAAATATCTTTGGCCGGTAGTGCAAAGATGAAGTATTGATGAATATCTTTGTCCCGTAGTGCAAAGATGTCCTGTTGTTGAATATCTTTGGCATGTAGTGTAAAGATGAACTGTTGATGAATATCTTTCGCCCGTAGTGAAAAGATGAATTTATTAGTATGATTATGAACATGAACTGTGATTTGGTATAACCATGATCTTTGATGTTTCACGTAAAGACAGGTGATGAAAATTATCTTCGTCCTGGATGAGAAGAGGAATTTAGAACTACAATTATTATTACGAGTTATACATGTGATTGTGGACATAAATTGTTGATTGATGTTACATGGATAAAATATTGTTGGTGGTCTTTTAACATGGAGAAGATAATAGACCTTATGGTCTATTTGACTCTTCTAATGGATTGCTCGTTCTGCTGCAACTATGGTTGAAATTTTTTATCATCTACCATATGTTCTAAATCTCTAATTTATTACTGATGAAGGCTATTGATAATTTAATAATCTTAGTCATGATATTCTTTACTGGGCTAGTTGTGCTCATCCTTTTGTTTCACAATTCCTTTCAGGTAATAAGAGTGTAGCTGGGTCGAACGGGGGTAACAGGAGAATAGAGAGGTGGTCTATAGCTATTGAGGTTCTCCATAAACAGTATGGAAATAATTTTATTGAGAACTTTAGATAAGTGTGTTGTATTTTATACGTCATTTAATAGTTATATTTTGTGAATCAAATAGGGTGAGGCGAACCCAACTTTGGAAGGGTGTTTTGCCACGATCATACAAGATGTCTAATGACATATGACTTCGTGTTATCATAAGACAAGGTTGTGCACATCCACCTGCTGAGTATATCTACGAGCACTACCTATATAATCTTGGAGTTTGGTTGAAATATAATTCTCAATTAGAGACAATGGAGATAATTATATGTCAAGAGAAGACTCACCACTGGAAAGAACATGATATCAATTGTAAGATCCCAACTTTTATGAATAAAGATTAATTTTCTCGAAATATATTTTTGAATATTATGGTGTGGATTTGATATAATGATATAGTTGTGGGTATTACTTACAAATTTTGCAAAGTAATCAAGTGGTTATATAATATTCGATTGGTCGGGAAATATTCATTTTAACAGGGAATATTCGTATGACAGCACAATCATTGGTGGACCCCACAATGGAAGTATTGTCGTAGTTAGAAAACGATAGAATTATCTTCTTATAAAAATAACGGCGAAAGTTTTACCGTTAAACTGTTGAACTACCCTAAGAAAAAGTGCAAAGAATACACGTGGTTTCATAGTAGCACCAAGATTGATTATTGATGCTTACATGAGAAGCCACTCAGTTATACTCAATTATTGCTACAGTAATTGCTGCATCATATCTCTCATATTATTGATTCAATTATTGTCACAATATCATCTGCATAATATTTTATATTATTAAATCAACAATTGAGACGACAAAGTTATTCATATTATTATTTGCAATATTGACAATGTCTAGAAGTTCTATCAAGGAGAGGTTTGGTCACCTAATTGCGCGCCAATAAGGAGAAATTCTTATCGGAAAGCCACCTCTTTCCTGGGAACGACCTGGTTGTTAAATATTGTGAGTTATAATATTAATAATGAATAAGTTCTTGTTGATTAAAGATGAAATTGATAGTTCTATTGTGTTGGGATTATTAGTGTTAGTGGAAATCGACATTTATTTCGATAATAATTGATATCTGTAGGTTATATTGACTAATCGGGTAATTAATCAGATAAATGAGCAATTAATTAATATTATTTCACATGCTTATAACTATTTGTTCACATGTGTGTACTATTGATTCACATTCATGTAATATTAGGGGAGGTGGTGCAAGATTGATAATACTTACATGACTAAATTAAAAATGAAGGTATAGATGAAGGTACTATACTGTAATTAGTTTTTTCACATGATTAGACTATTAAGTCACATGAATGAACTTTTAATTCACATTATTTACTATTAGGGGAGGTGGTGCAAGTTTGTTTATACTTGTAGGACTAAATTAAAAATGAAGAAAAAGAGGAAGGTATTATACTGTAATATTTCGAGCCCCAAAACGTGCAATCATCGAAACTATATTTTCCTATAAATAGAAGCTCATTCTTCTTTCATTCTCACCAATTCACTAAGTCTCACAAGATCAATTATTATAGAGAGAAATTATAGAGAGAAAGAAGAAGAGAAGTCTGCTACCTCACTATTCCAGTATCCAGTTTCTTTTAAGGTAAGGGGTATTATTTCTTTCGTATTCATGAAGAGAGTTATTTTCTTTCAATACTCGTAAGGGTTGTTATTTCATTCTTTATTATTCATTGGAATAACTCCGTCTCATCAAGGTCTATCGCATGCCAGTGAATTCTTTTGTTATTCCATTCTTTATTATTTTGTTGGAATAACCTATCTGTGCGGTCTATCGCATGCCTGGTGAATTCTTTTGTTATTCAATTCTTTAATATTCTGTTGGAATAACATGTCTGTGCGGTCTATCGCATGCCTAGTGAATTCTTTTGTTATTCTATTCTTTATTATTCTGTTGGAATAACCTGTATGTGCGGTCTATCGCATGCATGGTGAATTCTTCTATTTTTCCATTCTTTATTATTATGTTGGAATAACCTGTCTATGTGGACTACCGCATGCATGGTGAATGAGCCTTCGTATTCATTCCTTATTAAATTGTGAAAATGATCTATCTACGTGGATTACCGCATGGCAGGCAAAAATCCATTTGCAGTTTCATATATTCTATTATACTCAGTTGGTTAAAGTTTTGGCTTCTATACTCCATGAAATTAGTAGAATATCCTGGATATTTACGCTTCATCCAGTATCTTTTCATGGAAATATTCTTTTGAGCATTCTTAAATTTTACTCCACAAAATAGTATCATGTTAACAATTTGGACGTTATTGATTTCTGGATAAATTAAAATATAAATCTTTAAAAATTTATCCTTGAACTTGTTTTATTGAATTCTTATATCATTGTCATCATCCTCATGTTTATAATATATTGAAAGTCATCTATGGCCTGTAGTGCATAGATGGACTTGGTATGATTATGACTAGGGATTATTCGGTATAATCATGACCGTAATGTTACAAATGATGTGGTAAAAGTCCTCATCGGTCAGTAGTGCATTGATGGATAATTGTTGGCATGATCATGACCATTGATGAATACACGAATATCCTTGGCCCGTAGTGCATGGATAATTTGTGGTCGTGATACTAATGAATATCCTTGGCCGTAGTGCAGGGATGATGTGGTTTATTTATTAAGCTGAGTCTCAGCGATAAAAGTGATGAAAAATCTTTTAAATCATAGAAGATAGTAGATTTTATTCTTTACTTGACTCTTCTAATGGATTTCTTATTCCGCTGTAGTTAAATTTGATGTTTGTTATATTTTATCAGTTTAACACTGTTGAAGGCTAACGATAAATTATTATGCATTATCTTAGTCATAATATTTCTTACTTGGCTAGTTGAGCTCACCCTTTCTTTCACTGTTCTCTTCAGGAAATGAGAATATAGCTGGAACGAGTCGGGGAACGGATTGATGGTCCAAATGGTTGTTTTAGTAGTCCTCACTATTCTATAAAATAGTGTGACAATAAATGTAATGAGGACTCCATTGAGTGTGGATATTGTCTAGATGACAATATTCTTATTATAACTCTTAGATTATGCTTTGTCGTATTTTACACGACAGTTGTATAATTAAGTTGTATTTGAATTTTGTACCATGTATTTGGCGACTCAAGATGGGTGATGTATACCTATTTTGAGGGCGTCATAGTTGGTATCAAAGCTTAGGGATATGATCCCTGGCTAAGATGTGAGACTAGAACTAGGAGGGAGAGATGGGAATTCCTTCGCTTAGTATGACCTACCTAAGTTTATTTGGTATTTAATTGGCTCATTGAGTATAGGGATAATATGTTGCATGTCAATTAACCCTTGTGTTGTGGCAGTATTTGAAAATGACATCCGAGAATGTTGAGAATAGCAATGGAGCACAAGAGACCGTTGAGTCTCCACAAATCAATAATTAGGATAATGTGCATCAGGAAGGCGACAATCCTCATGCAAACAACAACACTGACCAAATGATGAACGATGGAATGTTCAGAGGCTTTATGCAATTCATGCAACATCAGGCGAGAGCGGCTCCTGTCCAAAATGTAGGTGGAAACAACACTGGAAACTCTCGGACGGTCACTGCTAAATAGTTCAAGGAGCCGACCACCGGAGTTTATTGGAGAGCCAAAACCACTTAAGGCGGAAGCGTGGATAAGCGTATCACCAAGATATTTGATATCTTGGGATGCTCCAACAGAAAAGGTTCCTTTGCCACCTTTATGTTCATGAGGAGAGGCGAGATTCTTTGGTGGGAATCAGAAGCGTACTCAACTCGCCAAGATCAAAGATGTCTTGGGAGAAGTTCCAAGAACTATTAAACGACAAGTACTTTCCCAAAAGTATTCGTTACATGAAAGAGGTAGAGTTCATTAAGTTGGAGCAGAACAATATGACCGTGTCAGAGTACGAAGCTAAGTTTGCCGCGTTGTCCCAGTTTGCGTCTCACTTGGTTGATAATGAGGAGAGAATGACGCGGATATTTCTAAGAGGTTTGAAACCCGAGATACATCATATCTAATTTCTCATAAACTATGTCTGTATTCAGATGTTGTAAATAGAGCTTAGTTATTGGAGCGTGATAATGAGTCAACCCAACCAAGAGAAAGCAGCCGATATAATGATAATACCAGTGGTGGCAGTCATAGAAGCGGTGACAAAAAATATGGAGGGAATCAACATGCCAGAAATGGTAACCACTTCGGTGGTAATCATGGCCAAGACAATAAGAATGAACATTTCAAGAAGATGAGATTCAACAATGATGGAAAGACGTCAGCACCAACACCCGTTGTTAAGGAAGGAGAACGACCACCTATCATATGCTTTAAATGCGGAGGGGAGGGACACATCAGTCTAAACTTTGCGCAACAGTCCAAAACGTGTTCCACTTGTGGAAGAGAAGATCACCTTGCCCGATTTTGTCATGCACCAAAGTCAAGTCCAGCTGGGATGGAGGAATCAAAGGCCGTCCCAGACAAGACAAAACCGATAGTTCAAGGGAGAGCATTTGTCGTAACCTCCCAAAAAGAGAGGAATCTGAACGAGGTGATCACGAGTAAGCTAATCATAAACTCTAGCGAAGTCTATACCTTATTTGATACTGGTTCTGAAACAACCCGGGTCAAATCCCGAGTCCAGAATAAATCTTGGGTCAAATCTCAAGTCCGAATCGAATCAAATCCATCAAAATAAGGCCTCAAACTACTAGACAATAGTATCTTCTTGGGTCATCTTAGCCCACCACAGACTCCCAAAAGGTCATCACTTGAAGGTACTATTGGTAGTAACTTATTTCCTTATATGCAGACAAATTTTTTCCCTATCTTTCGATGTGGGACTGGGGTGTTACAAACTCCCCCACTTAAATTTTTGACATCCCCGTCAGAATCCGATCACACACACAGCCCAAAGATCTTTGCCTCTCTAGCCATTGTGGGATAATATCGACTGGCTTCGTGTCCCCACTTTCGGACCTCCATCTCTCCATTGTGGGATAATACCACTAGCCTTCGTGTCCCCACCTCAAACCTTTGATCGGATGACCCGACCCGAAGCTTTGAGAGAGTCGCTTTGATACCATATGAAACAACCCGGGTTAAATCCCGAGTCCAAAATAAATCTCGGGTCAAATCCCAAGTCCGAATCGAATCAAATCCATCAAAATAAGGCCTCAAACTACTAGCCAATAGTAACTTCTTGGGGTCATCTTAGCCCACCACAGGCTCCCAAAAGGTCATGACTTGAAGGTACTATTGGTAGTAACTTATTTCCTTATATGCAGACAAATTTTTTCCCTATCTTTCGATGTGGGACTGGGGTGTTACACGTTCTACCCATTCTTTTATTTCTCCTACTTGCCCTCAACGTTTAAATTTGACTCCAAAGAAATTAGACTTTGACTTATCTGTTGAAACTCCATTGGGAGAAACCTTCATTACATCCACTATTTATAAGTCTTGTTTGATTCAAATCCAGAATCACTTGCACGTTACTCCGTCGATCTTATCTCCTTAAAAATACTTGCATTTGATGTGATTCTAGGGATTGATCGGTTAACTACTCATCATGCTAAAATTGATTATTTTGGTAAGGTTGTTAGCTTTCATATTCCTAATCAACCTATTATGCGAATTCAAATGACCAAACCATTAAAATCAATCACGGTTATCTCAAGCCATAAAGCTATTCGTTTATTGAAAAACGGATGTCAAGCTTTCTTAGCTCATGTCACAGATTTAAACAAAAATACGTCAGATTTGAATGATATTTCTATTGTTAATAAATACTGGAGTCCCCAGCAGAGTCGCCATCTGTCGACGTTGGGATTTTTGGGTGTCCCTTTCCATTGCTTGTTCTTTGGTGTTCTCATTTTAGGTGAGATTTGTTTAAAAAAACAAGTGAAAAAGGTCCGACATGTATAATGTTGACGATGGAACTGTTAAGAGTCGCCAGTTGGTTTTTTAAATGGTTGTACCAACACAACCGAGAAAAGGTTTGCACATTAACCCAGTGGTGTGACACTGATATACGGGTCGGTGAAACCGAGATTCGTTTAGGGTCCGGGGACTTGGTTATGCGGGGGGAAGGTGTTAGGCACCCCCCGACATCCGTGTTACCACGGTGACCGCCTCTTTTCAAGAAACTATTATCTGAGTGTGTGTGTGTGTGTGTATGGGTCAATGTGCTGTTATATTAAAGTTGTGCGAGGCCTCGTTCGAACCTATATACACAGGGTTTGAATTTATGTAAAAATTCAGTTTTTTAGCAAGATATGGCAATGATGTTTTATAAAAGAAGTTTTTCAAAACCTGATGCTCAATTGGAATTGAGACCTTTTACACTCCCATTTTTTATTAAGTGAGCGGCTGAATTGATTTTATTTGACGGATGCGAGGCAACCGTATGAAAAAAATAATATACAAAAATAATGCCGACTTCCTCGTGGGTATGGAAACCATCTGAGGTAATTCAGACATCGCAAAATAATTTACAAGTTGCTTACAGCTGAGCAATGTCCATCATGGGAACCGAATCTAGATCCAACGGGATGAATCTGTGATCACATGATTCCTAGGCGCACAAAATATTGCAATTTGTATAAAAGCAGTAAGAAGGTATATATATAAAAGCGGTAAATATATATATATATATATATATATATATATATATATATATATATATATATATATGATATGATCACCAACCACAAAAGCACCTCCATGGGGATCAAAATGTAAATAAAGCCAAGTAAAAGCTATCAACCGCCATGGAGGAAACTCCAAAGGGACAAAATGTAAGTAAAGTTTATAAGCGATCAACCGCCACAAAGAGAACTCCAAAAAGATGAATATATATATATATATATATATATATATATATATATGTATATATATATATAAGCGATAAATGCCTTTGGATGTAAAATCCGTGCTCATCGAATAGAGTTCACCACGATTCATATATATAAGTATATATATATATATATATAAAAAGCAAGTAAACGCATTTGGATATAAAATCCAGTGCTCATCGAACAGAGTCAGACACACGCTTAATATATATAAATGTAAATATATATATATTAAAGCAATAAACGCACTAGACCGAAGTCTAGGCTCATCGAACAAAGTTCACACATAGTTCATATATATATATATATATATATATATATATATATATATATATATAGAAAAGCAAACGCCTCGCATCAAGTCTAGCTCAATCGAGGCATAACTTGATAATGTTAGTCAATATATATATATATATATATATATATATATATATATATATATATATATATATATATATATATATATTTGGAATGAAACCACTAATCAAGTTCGGGCAAAAAAGCAAGCAACACGACTCTCAACATGTAGAAGGGTGTGTGCAAAGATGAAGAGAAAAAGACTCTAAAGTGTGTGAGAAGGCTTACAAATGGTGATAAAAAAAGGCTTCTATATCTTTAGAGTGGGTAAACACTCTTGGCTTTTGTGGGTACAAAAGAGGCTATATATGAGCTCACAGTGTTTTTGAAAGTGGGAAAATACATCATATAACGAGTGTAGAGCAAATTGTGCAGTGGTTTTCCGTCTTTTCTCGTTAAAATCAAAGACCCCAAGCCCTCTATTTATAGGCGAATATATGCCGCAGTGTACTGCATGGATAAGTCATTGTGTACCAGAGGCGGGTCGGGTCGGCCGGCTTATCTGGGTCGGGTCGTCTCAAAGTACGTGCATTCGAGCCTTTAGAATGTCCACTCGAATTTTGAGAAGTGCAATCCGCATCCGCTTTGAGGTATTCGTGTCCTATTTCGATCGCCGCTTGTCGAGAGTTGTGCGATGGCATGGGATTAGAGTTTGTCTGACGAAGTCTTTGAAGATGGGACGATGCCCTACGGTCTTCAAGCTTCAACTTTCATCCGTTACCCCTTATAATAATCACTCATGATTGGTTAGCCTTGTGGGACATCGTTGCATAGAGACGAGATGTGGCATCGTTTTGGGAGCGAGATGACGATGTTTCCTCCCTCACGGTGTTATCGCCAGATTAGCCGACAGCGACGTTGCTCAAACTTCACCGAGATTGATCGCCAGATTTGTTGAAGGTCCTCATTGTCATCTTTGAGGTGTGTCCGCCTTCCCGATGTTATTACGGGTTGGTACAAAGCATCTCGTTGTGAGTGCCGAGATTGAAGCTGATGGCATTTGAAACAAGCATTTCCGGGGTTATCTCCGAAATTGCATTCCTTGGGGTCATCACCAAGGTTAGTGGATATTCCCATGGTTGGGACTGAGACTGGATACCTCGACGCTTATCTCCGAGATTATTCGGTCTTCTTGATTGTGTGTTCCAAAGATTAGTCTCCGCCGCCCTCGGGGTTACATCCGAGGTTGAAATCGTTATTCTGTATTGCGATCCGGGTTTGATCTCGAACTTCCGTAGTATCCGATATGGATTGGATTGTCTTTCGTGGTTCTCTCTTAAGATTTAATCATCCTCTCGCAATGTTAATGTGATGAGTATGAGAAATTTTGAGTGTCTACACAGTAGTATCGTCTGCGCTTCCTAGGGTTTAACCGAGGCTTGGCTAGGATTTTACCTGCTTCTACCGGTGAGTATTTTCTTATCTTTTCCCTTCACAGGTTAATAGTTTTTACTGATAGCAGATGTTTTGCCATTGTGTTGGCAGTTTTGGGCTTATGAGAGGCTTCAATGTTTGCATCCTATGAGTTTGTTAGGCTTAGATACCTATCCACGAGGACGACGATGGCACCATTCTATTTTGCCAGAGGTCCCTGTATCTGAGGGCTTCACTCATTGCCGTATGCAGCTGGAGCTACTGACGGCTGACGCCATTACATGGATTTCATACTCAGGGGATCATTTGATCATCGGTTTGAGGATGGACACCCTACTGGAGTAGAGTATTTGATTTTCACCCAGAGATTTCCTCTTTTCACCGATGGAGGCCGGAGCTCTATTTAGGAGAGCGTCTTTATTAGGAGCACCACATGGGAGATTCAGATACCGATCTTGCCTCCCTCAGCAAAGGCCATCGGCACATGATCAAAGTCACCCGCCACTGATATTCCATTGTTGGGAGTTGACGGTTTTGATTTATCCGAGGGTCCATGTACTCAAGAGATATTCCAAATATTTGGTGGCTCCTTTCAGACTATTGGGGCCCAAATCCGTGCCACACACGCTTTATGGGGACATGGTTCCAGAATCTTTGATGATGATGGATTGGGTGGCTTGTGTCCGAGCTCCGACTCATCTGACCCAGATTGATAGCTTGACCCGGTAGTTGGATCAGGCACACATATTTATTCGGTATTAAGGCAGAGATCCAGCAGAGGCGGAGACATTTGTTCCTTCTAGCTCAGGTGCTGGCCCCTCAGACGACCCATTTGGTTTTGCCAGCACAGATCCTCCCCTTTATAGGCCTGATATCCCTATTGATAGAGATCCAGTGACTTAGGAGGAGTTACATCAGGTGGACAGGATTGAGGACGTGGACATCGAGACCCTGGTCTTCTTCTGTGTATATTCTGGCTATATCTTTTAATAGGCCTCTGTTAGATATTGGGTGGCTGTTCCCCATTCTCACTATATCTTTTGATAGGCTTCTGTTAGTAGTAGGGCGTCTGTGCCCCATTTTCATGTACTTGTAGCTGTATAGAGCTGATGTATTAGATGATGATATATTTAGGAATGTATGCACCGTTTTTTCATTCCCTATATCCTGTTGCCATACATTATCTGTTATGCATGTATCATGTTATGCATATGTATGTATGTCCAGAGATATTCGCCATTGACCCCTAGATGGTCTTATGACATGGCCCGCACAGATGTCTTCTTCGACAGTTAGCCGTATAGATCATACCCCACCGTCAGTGGTGGCATTGGGTATGAGATCGTGGTACGATAGCATGACACCACCGTATGTGGTGATCAGAGATCTGTTGTCCGCAAAGATACCATGACCCTTTTGGTATTTCAGGTTCCTGCAGGATTCGTGGACGGGATGATAGAGCATTGGCTACCTGATAGGCAGGTATTCCATTTTAGCGCCCATGAGTTGACTCCTATTCTAGAGGAGTATGCCCGTTTGACGATGCTGCCCCTAGACCGACCTTGCATGCACATGGCTTTGGGAGACATGAGTAGACAATTCATGACTCTCATAGGATTGAGGCTCAGAGTGGTACAGGATGAGCTGACATCTGGCCATGTGATCTCTCAAATATTTACATGTATGGATTTGGTGCGAGGATAGCTACTCACGACATTCAGTGGATTTCACCGTGTCAGAGGATCATTGGCGTTTGGCCAGAGTTGATGTATTGATGCTATGTGTATTGTCATATGTGTATATGCCGCGATACATGGATGAGATAGATATAGGAGTTATCATGGCCGTGAGAGCTCTCAGGGAGGGTCGTACCATTGTACCCATGATCGTGGCAGAGACCCTGCGATCAAACATCCCACCGCGATGATTTACCCATCAGGCGTGTTTACTGGGAGTTTGGTCATGCTGTATGTGTGGTTTATTACACACTTGCGACCGGTTGGTACCCTTAGACGGCATGGGTTTGCTTCTCCTATGAGGTGGCTATGTCATATTCGTTTCAGCCATTGGAGTGTATAGATGCTCAGTCCTGGTCCGCATTTTTGGCAGATATCAGAGATCCATTTAGCATATTGCTATGCTCAGGGCTTTGCTCACCATACAACTTCATTACTCATGCTCCGGGCATGGATTTCCTTCCTTTGGCTGGCTTGAGGGGCGTGACTACTTATCACCCATTGGCCGTGATATCGTAGTTCGACTAGTTCCAGGATTTTTATCCTTTCGAGGGGGCGGCAGGTCAGCGTTCAAATTCTCGATACCTCTCGGTAGGACCGGGTCCTCAGTATACACTTCTTTGGGATCAACGTGAGCTAGCCGCTTTTCCCCGCCAATCGTCTCAGCTTATTCCGCAGAGTACTCTGCATGGATGGAGACAGAGGTTTTATCGGTACGCAGAGTATTTACAAGATCGGAGATTGAGTTAGACGATGTAGAGCCTACGGAGGACATTGATACCTACATCGAGGAGGGTACCGCTGCTGGGTTGCCAGCATTTCTTCCGGATTCTCCTAGTACCAAATATTTTTGTGATCCAAAGACTTTCGGCATAGTATTTAGAGCAGAGTCTTCATCTGATGACCTTTGAGAGAGATCAGATTCGATCTATGATGTTGACTGCTCTTGATGTGAGGGACGCCACCTTGTTAGAGAGAGACGAGGCATTAGATCGCAGAGATGCCGCTATTGTTGAGCGGGATGAGGCTAGATCAGACAGAGACACAGTGATAGTTGAACGGGATAGTGCTATATCTGCCCGGGATGTGACTGTCACAGATAGTACTGCAGCGAGATCCCTTACCACTGGTATGATCGCAGAGATGAGTGCTTATATTGATGAGCATATGGTCATCATGCAGATGGCTACAGATCTATTGGGTCGTGTGGATATTCTTATCCAGGAGACTACAGCTTTACCTCCTTCATCGGAGAGGGATGCCATGTTGGTCTTGCTAGCTCGCATGTATCCTGACCCGTAGATGAGCTTGTATTTACCTGCACAGACTAGCTTAGCCATTTTGTCATGTATATTTTACATTGTATATATATCAAACAGCATTATATATGACAGAGTAATATATTTTTGGATCACTTCCCTTTTGAGACATGCCTTGCTATTTGTTTGATATTTTTCCTATTGCTTCAGGGCTTGTGATCTTGATGTATTTTGAATTCTTCCTAGGTGGATGGACATTGAGTTGTCTCTGGATAGTTCAGAATGGATCATCAATCTATGTATCCCTACCATCTTTGGTGTCTTGGGACTTGTTTCTGAATGGAAATGTGGAGAGGAGTGTGGCTTTCCTATCTGAGATTGACCGCACCACAGATGGTCGCCAGTACTTCTATTTAGGAGAAGCCTAGTTAATTCCACCTCTTATGGTTTAGTGTTGCTCTTCGAGGTAGGACTACAGCTTAGATGGTCGCCGAATCTCCTATTTGGGGGGAGTTCAGGTAATTCCATCCCTTTGGTCTGAAGCCGAATGAAATGTAATGGATTGAAAGAGAATCCCAATACCCGTTGACAATGGTTTGTGTTTTGGTAGGGGGTGAGACCGCACCATGAATGGCTGCCTATGTACTCCTATTGAAGAGGAGATCGGGTCTACGTAGTTCAACACAGTGTAAGAGGTTCAATGTCAGATATATATACGACATGGTGTAGGAATGTTTTTGGTTGTTTTTATGAGGAGAAAAGGGTAGAAATGTTTTTGTTGTTTTTGTTTTATTGCGACCGGGCCATATGAAATGGTTGCCTACGTACTCCTATTGAAGAGGAGATCAGGTCGACGTAGTTCGCCCCTCAGGGCGAGAAGAAAAACGTGATCCCATATACAGGTCAGAGTACAGGGAGGAGAAAGTTTAATCCTAGGTTGAGGATAAACTGTAGGTACGAGAAGTTTGATCCTAGGAATGGGTAGCCAAACTATAAACGCAAGAGGTTCAATCTGCGGTAGGATGACCTAAGTTGTATGAGCGCAAAGGAGAAAGCCAGGCTGCTGGCTTGAAGAGTACGTTTCCCTGAGGGGAAAAGTGTAGGTAAGTTGTATGTGGTAAAGGGTTAAAGAACCGGAATGACTGGTGACCTGATGATTATGCACCAGGGTGTTTGATGGTTACTTCAGACATAATACCGTTTCATGGTGTCTGAGTTGATGAGTTGTGGAAATTCATCGTCGTCCATTTCTTGCAATCTGAGAGCGCCTCCTATCAATACTTCCTTGACAATAAATGGGCCTTCCCTGTTAGGAGCGAATTTTCCTTTAGCCTGATCTTGGTTGTCAAGAATCCTCTTCAGAACCAAGTCATGTTGTTTAAATTGCCGTAGCCAGACTTTTTTGTTGTAGGATATGGCGATCCTTTGCTGATATAACTGACCATGGAAGATAGCCGCGATTCGCCTTTCGTCTATTAGAGACAATTGATGATACCTGTCATGTACCCATTGATCTTCATCTAGCTGAGCGTCGATCAACACTCTGAGAGATTCCATCTCAACTTCTATGGGGAGCACTGCTTCCATCCCATAGGTTAAAGCATAGGGGGTTGCCCCAGTTGAAGTGCGCGTGGAGGTTCTGTAGGCTAACAGAGTAAGAGGAAATAGGCCCGGCCAATCTTTGTGGTTGGCGGACATCTTTTGCATAATCTTCTTAATTTTTTTGTTAGCTGCTTCAACAACACCGTTCATATTCGGACGATAGATGACAGAGTTAAGATGTTTGATGTGGAATTTACTGCATAATTCTTCCATCATTTTGTTGTTGAGGTTTTTGGCATTGTCTGACACAATAACCTCTGGTTGTCCGTATCAACAAACGACATTGTTTCTGATGAAGGCAATGATGACTTCTTTAGTGACCCTGGGGAAGGAGGCTGCTTCTACCCACTTGGTGAAGTAGTCAATCATGGTGAAGATAAATCGGTGACCATTACTGGCTTTAGGCTCAATGGGCCCGATAACGTCCATTCCCCATATTGAGAAGGGCCAAAGCGAACTCATATTGTGGAGCTCCCGTGGAGGGGCGTGTATAGCATTCCCATGAATCTGGCACTGATAGCATCTTTTGACGTGGTCATTGCAATCAGCCTTGAGAGATAGCCAATAGTGTCCCGTCCCCGAGGACTTTCTTGACAAGGAGGGGCCACTCGTATGCAGACCCACAGACTCCACCATGGATTTCATCCATGCCCTTTGGGCTTGATCTTTGTCTAGACACCTGAGGAGACCTAGTCCTGCATCTCTTTTATAGAGCACATCTCCACTCAGGTAGAACTTCATAGCAAGTCAATGGATCCGCCTTTTCTAAGTCAGGCTCGCCTCAGCGGGTGTAGATCCATCTCGTAGATATTCCTTGATATGCTGATACAAAGGAGGTTGGATGGGAGGTAGCTCATCCGATACTTCTCCAATGTAATTCCCATAGGCTGGGGCCTTGTGCAGGGAAATTGTGACGCTTGGCAAGTGTTCCTTGTCTGATATGCGAATCAAGGAGGCCAAAGTTGTTAATGCGTTCGCAAAATCATTCCTATTACGAGGAACATATAGAAAGGAGATTTCTTCGAACTCCGAAGCCATCTTCAAAACCTGCCGATGGTAAGGTAGCAAATGTAGTTCCTTGGTTTGATAGATTCTGGTTGGATTATGCGATTATCAACTCAATCTCGAAGGATAGTTAATCACCGATGCCCATTGAATCGGCAAGTTTTAGCCCCATGAGACAGCCTTTTCATACTCGACAGATTATCTTGCCGACATACTATAATTTGACAAAGAATGGATACCGCTTCCCGTGACGAGATATTAGAACTGCTCCCACCCGAACCTTCCATATTAATGACCCATCAAAATACATCCTCCATGATTGGCGCGTATCGTCATCGATGGTGTTGTCAGATCGTCATTACTCCTTCATCGGGAAATATGTCTCCAAGGGTTTGAAATCCCCTGAAGGTGCGGAGGCCAGTTGATCCGCGATTCCTTGACCTTCGATGGACTTTTGAGTCATATATACGATGTTAAATTGTTGTAGATCAATCGCCATCCGGATGTTCGGCAATTTAATATGGGTTTATTGAACACGTCTTGAGAGGATCCACGCGGATACGAGATGGGTTGTGTGACCATGGAGGTAATGTTGTAATCTCATGGAAGCCCATGCTAAACCACAACACGTCTTCTCGATCAGAGTGTACTTGTGTTTCACCGTTCTTTGAACCTTTTGCCGAGGTAATAGATAGCCCGCTCTTGGCCTCTATCGCCTTTCTCTGTCTCAAAGATATGACCCATGGCATTGTCATTTATGGACAGGTACATGAACAGGGGAACATCATCCCTGGGTGGTACCAACTTTGACTAGCTGTTTTTTGATTGTAAGGAAGGCATTCTGGAACTCATCATTCCATTTCAGGGAGGAGTTCTTCCTTAATAACTTGAAGATTGGCTCACAGGTTGCTGTGAGTTGGGAGATAAATCTGCTGATGAAGTTAATTCTTCCCAAAAATCCCCGTATTTCCTTCTCTGTCTGAGGAATGGGCATTTCTGTGATGGCTTGGATTTTGGCAGGATCCAACTCAATCCCTTTGTGGCTGACTAGAAATCCTAGCAACTTTTCGATTCGACTTGGACGCCAAAGGCGACTTAGTGGATTCAACTTCAAGTTGTACTTTCTACGCACTGCGTGAACAACTTTACGAGATGGTCTAGATGGTCATCCCCTTCCGGACTTGACAATGATGTCATACATGTAGATCTCAATCTCTTTATGCATTAAGTCATGGAAAAGAGCCATCATAGCTCGTTGATAGGTAGCTCCGGCATTGATGAGGCCGAATGACAACCGTCTATAGCAAAAAGTTCCCCAAGGAGTGATGAAAGCAGTCTTCTCACGATCTTCCTCGGCAACCATGATCTGATGGTACCCCGCAAAGCAATCAGCAAAGGTGTACATGTCGTACTGCGCCGTATTATCAATGAGAATGTGGATAAATGGCACATGAAAGCTATCTTTTAAGCAAGCTTTATTCAAGTCCCGGTAATCCACGCAAACTCGCACCTTCCCTCCGGGTTTAGGCACGGGTACAATGTTGGATATCCATTCAGGATATGTAGACACCATGATGATGCCAACCTGAAATTGTTTCATAATTTCTTCTTTCACCTTTAAACTCCACTGAGGTTTTAATCGCCTGAGTTTTTGCTTGACTGGCTTAAATCCCTCTTTAATGGGAAGGCGATGAAGGACAATGTCAGTGGACAAACCCACCATGTCTTCATGAGACCATGCAAACACATCCTGGAACTGGGTTAATAGCGTAACCATATCATTCCGTTGGTTTGGGGTAAGGTCTGAACCAATCTGGAATAACTTAGGGCTGTCTAAGGTTCCAGATTGAAAGAAGTGGTTTGATCAAGGTTGGGTTTGGGTTTGTCTTTGACCCATTCTTGAATTTCTGAGGCACCTCAATGTCATCCTCGGAGATCCATCAAGGCGTAATTCATCTCTACATCAAAGGTACAATCTTGTGTAGGAGAGGCATCGATGTCTGCAAATACAGAGCACATCTAAATTCGTAGTCTCAAACAAAATATGCTTTCACTTAGTATATATGAAATGTGTTGATCATACACAGTGTTAGCATATATCGGCAAAATAAACTGCTAATACCGCATGTAAAAAGTAAGCAAGTTATTGTATCTCACAGGCGTAAAAGAGTTTCGCCCGCTTACCTCGTCGACCAAAGCAAGCGAATGCCGTCCCAATTGGTAAGGGTAAAGTCCGGTGAACCGCAGTGATGATGGAGGGATTGTCCTCATCCTCTCGGCATCCCAATGATGGCCATTACATCAGGGCAATCATCGTCTGGGGTGTATCTGTTGGTATGTTTATCATGGACGATGATGCACATGCCCGACATTATTCAGACAATGTTTTCCTTGATTCTCCGCTCCTCTTCTTCGATTGCGGGATCTGGAATAACAATTTTCTTTTACTCCACCGGTTTTAGCTTAGTAAATAACATGGCCATGACATTGGCTAGCACCTTTAATGGAGGTTGTGCGGACTCAGAGTTTGAAGGCGGTTTACGCCACACTGTTGAAGTCGAAGGAATCTGCTGATGCTTATGAGGATTCCTGTGACTAGAGTCGCGAATAGCCTAGTCCAAATTGCTCCAACTTGCTTGGTTTATCGAATGGGGTACTGGATACCCTGTCCATCTTTACCCAGCCCCTGTCCTGACTTATGACCTAACGCCATCAGTTCTTGAGTGGCTAACATCACCTCAGCAGAAATGTGGGGTTCAGGCAGTGGTGGTCCAATAGCGTGGTATTGGGTGTTGCTTATTTCCAGAGCATGAAAACTGATTGGTTCTACGTTTGCATTGGCATTGATGAACGGAATGTCCCTGTGCTGAGGAATCTCTGGTTCAGCATTGACCGTGACCAGGCTATTGTTGATAATGTATTTCAATTGTTGGTGAAGGGTGGAGGGGACCGCCCTCGCCATGTGGATCCATGGTCGTCCCCAAGAGCAGAGTTGTATCCCTAATCTATCTTGAGCACATGGAAGGATACGTGAGAATGTATGAGGGCCAATTTCAATTGGCAAATCAATTACTCCAACCGAAGTTACTGTGGTGCTCCATCAAAAGCTTTGATGATAGTATGGCTACTCCGAATTCGGTTGAGATTGATATTCATCTTCACCAAGGTAGCATATGGGCAGATATTCAGAGAGGATCCTCCATCTATTAAGACTCCTGCTACCGTGTATCCGTAGGACAAGACCACAATGTGCAATAGTTTGCAATGACCAGTCCCTTTGGATGGTATGTCATCATCAGTGAAGGATATCACATTATTGTTGAAAATGTGATCAACTATATGTTGAAACTTTTCCGTATCCACTGATGTCAGGAGATAGGCTTCTTCTAGAACCTTTAGCAAGACCTTCTGGTGATTCTCAGAGGTTAGGACCAAGTCCAAAATTGATATTTTTTGTGGAGCTTCTTTCAAGCTTAAAACCACCGCAGCCTCATTATGACCCACAGCGCAGAGGAATTTTTCAACCTTCTCCGTGGGTATTTTTCCCTTTGATTTGGTGGTGGGGTTCATCACCCGATGGGGGAGATACAGTGGATTTTCCTTCAACACTGTAGCAGTGGTATTTGAGGTGGATCCTTCACCTTCTCCATAATTCCACGGAACCTTGCGCAAGCTAACAATAGGATAATGTGCTCTGCATGACAAGTTGATTGGCTCGGCGAATGGGCACTTTCAAAGGATTGTTTCCTCCTTTGAAATGAATTATCGGTGTTGTGAGCAAAGTATTAATCCTTCAACTTCAAAGTGGATATAATCGCTACCACACTTTTCCACTTAGTAGGGCCTCGCATTCTCACTTGCAGACGTAACACGTTGTCGCGATTCCAAGCCGCAGCCAGTACACCACTGTCGATTAGATTTTGAATAAGGTGGCGGAGTGCCCAACATTCTTCTGTGCTGTGACCGCGAGACTGGGAGTGGTATTGACATACTCCATCAGAGTTGTACCGTCCCAAACAGGGGTTGATTGGAGGTAGAAGGGAACTGATCCTTCCTTCATTGATTAACATGTGAAGGATTTCCTCCATAGGTTGGCCCAAATAGGTGAATTCTTGTTTGTTGGCGAAATCCTGACGAGCTTTGGCATTTGCTCTCTTCGTCACTTTGTCTTCCAACATTTCATTTGCTGAAAGTGACGAGGGAATATTCATGACAATAGGTAGGAGATTGGCATGCTCTTGGCTGATTAATTGCTGAGTCACTTGATGCTGATAAGTCACCAGTTCCGCCAATTGCTCAATTTGTTTGCCGAGAGCTTTGATCTTTTGTTCCATTATGAACTGGAACTTAGCATAATCCCATCTGTCATCACCGTCTTTGATGGCCTGGGAGGAATCACAATTTGAAGTTGGAACTCGCCATCCTTGCCAATTAATCATGTTGACCTCTTCTTCTTTGTGTTGAGGAAGGGGGTTGTATTGTACATGAGGCTGATCGGGTTTGGTGACTACGATCTCCCCATTGTCTATTAGGTCCTGGATCTTGTGTTTCAAGGCCCAACAATCCTGAGTATCATGTCCAGTGCCCCAACATGATAAGCACATTTCTAGCAAAGATTGAAACCCCATCCATTGTAATTTGGTGGTGGAAGAAGATGCGTAATTTTCTTCTGTTGTCGAAGATTAAGAATGTTCTCGGGGTATCCCCTAAGGGTGTAAACACTCGATGTCGCTTGACTTCTCCACCTTTTGGTACTGGAGGGTTTGCAGACTGTGTTAGAAAGGGAGTGTAGTTTCTCCTTTGAATGGGCATATTTTGATTGCCTTTCTACCCCTGTAGTATCAGGGAAACATCTTCCTCTTTCTTTTTATGGAACCTCCAGGGGTTGTTCCTATAATTTCCAGATTGGATGTGATCAGCAACAACTTTGAGTGCGGCTAGGTCTTGAATCTTTCCTGATTTCAACCCCATTTCAGCCATCTCCCCATGTTTAACCATTTCAGAAAACGGTTTGCCGATGCCGACTAAAACTCTCTCATAGAAGGGAGCTTCTTATATGTCTATGAATGTTATGACCATTTCTGATTTTGACATGGCAGGGACTAATCTCAAATGTACCAAAGGCTCTCCACCTTTGAGCATACTCTCCGAAAGACTCGTTGGATGCTTTTTGATCTTGGTAATTTGATACCGATCGTGAGCCATCTGAGTTTGAAAATCAGATTGAGAGAGGAAGGCATGTGCTAGCTCTTCCCAAATTGTGGATTTTGGAGTTGTCTAATCTTGTGTACCACGAACGGATTCTCCAGCTAGACTCTTTTTGAACAATTGCATTCTGAGTTTTTCATCCTCTGCATAGGATCCCAGTTCTCCAATAAATACTTTTAAATGTGTATAAGGATCCCCTAACCCGTCATATTTTTCAAAGTCAGGAATTTTAAATTTTTCTAGATAGTGAACACCAGGAAAAATACATAGATCAGCATATGAAACACTCCCGTGTGTTCTAATTCCTTTGATAGCGCGAAGGGTCTCTTCCATTTGAAGGACTTTCTTTTTGATGTCACCATTGTCTGGATCTCCAGTGGGATGGGCAGCATCATGAGTTTTGTTGGTAGTATCCAACTGTGGTTCTGGTATGGTAATGACCGGGTTTCCCCCTTGTGTGGAGGGCTTAGTATGTACGGGTATTTTCTGACCCTGTGCAGACTGGAGTAATTCTTTTAATAGAACAACCAAATCTATAATTTGTTTGCTTAATCCGTCGAATTCTTTTCAGTAGAAATCGATTAGGTTCATGCCGTCGATGACGACATGATTGATCAGAGGCCTGCTTGCCTTTTGGACCTTGACCGGGTAGTAGGTCCGATTGATTCCTCGCGAAAGACTAGCATATAGTTTAGTCCTTAGGGAAGGTGTATAATGACATGCTATGTGATGTGTCCATTTTAGGAATTTTATCCTGCAAAAGCGGGTGTCACTGTTTTTGGGCATGTATGTGGACACATTGCTTCATATTTCTCATTACATGGAGATATATATGGAATGAAATTACAAGTAATTGTGTTTACAAGTAATTGAAATGAGAGCATGAAGAGACTTTCCTCTGTTTTTGGGTTTATCGAGGCTGACCTATCTTAGGTTACTTGTCATGCTTTTTGGTATGAAGGTTCCCAAATCATCGCAATCTACTAGATTTTAAGTTAATCCTATCTTTTCAATGGAGCGAATTTGGTGGTGCCTTTCTCGAGCCTCGAGAATTAGTCTTCTCACGAGTCCAAGAATCAAACACCCACGGGATAGCCTCTTGGTGGAGGACCACAAAACATACATTCACATACATCGCGTCTCACCGTATGAAATGATGACATATGCGAAAGTACTAATATCATAAGCGCTTATGTAATAACCTGAGATTTTCTATATAAAATAAATAAGAAATTTTATGATAAATTTTATTTTAATGATTTAGACTAAGTGTCAAGTAAAGTGAAATCTATAAATGCGAATACATTTATTACTTGAAAAATTAGAAATAATTTTGGAATTATTAATTACCACAAATTATATGGTAATAAATTTCAAAGTCAAAATATTTTTATTAATTATTTTCCATGAAAACATGATTGGAAATAATATATGAAGTGATAATTAGATTTATATAATAAATATTTTATTATATGAATTGTTCGTAATATTTAAGTTAATTATTTTAACTTGATTATTGATGTTGTGTACGAAGAATAAGTCGTATATGAGATCCAAACCCGGATTGGGATTGTGATCAAGAGATGAGAATAATAATATTATATTATTTTACAAAGACCATAATTAGGTAATTGGGTAAGTGCTGACGAGATAATATTGAGCAATGACGGTCAATTAGGTCATAAATATATTACCGTCAGAAACCCTAATTATTAAACTCGCTTATGGGGTATTTCCGAGTAGTGACCGTAATATATTAAGTTATCGCAATAAGAATATCGGTAATTAGAAGAAACCCAATTATCATTGTACATCGATAATTAGGACAAACCCTAATTATTATAACCCTAACCTGTTGAAATTAGAAACCGTAACGATCGTGTTAGTAACATACACGTATAATTAAAGAACCACTAATGGTCAATTAGAAACCCTAATTTTAATTACCGGTTTAATTTCATGTTATTAGATAAGTGTTTTAATTTACCAAAGGATAGAAGTTAATTGGTAAATTATAAGAATTAAATCTAGTGATGAAATATTACATTTAATTGCCTTGTACAAGATGGCCCATACACTTTAAACAAAGCCCAACCATCACCCATAACAAATCGTAAGCAAGAATCAAGAATTTTTGGCAAAAGGGTATAAGAACACTAAACCTAGAAATCCTTTGATTCGATGTTATTTGATACAATTGATTGTTTAAAGTTGTGTAATAGAATGTTAATTGATGATATGGGTTGATAAATCAAAGACCCATAACATCAAAGTGCACGAATTTGAAGATTTAAGCAAGTTGGAAAACCGAATTTCGTTATTTTTTCACCAAATGTCGAGGCCATAACTCTTTTTGCTCGATCATGAGTTTTGTTCTTCAAAAGTTGTTATGTGTAGCCTGATATGTGGTCTTTAATCTACAAAAAGAATCAAGTCCATATCATGTATAGATTAGAAGTTATAGATGGTCAAACATGGTCAATCGATCATGATAAACCTGCTTTTAGGCGATTGTAATGGGGGCATTCTCGCCCACTTTTTGTGCTTTAAAAGGTCTGGACTTTTGATATGTTGTAGTAGCACTGAGTTAGAAAGCCATAGGTTTTGGAATGACCTCATTCCGACCTCGGATGAGGGAATTACTGTGATTGGAAGGAAATGTGTCAAAACCTGAAAGTCAAGAAGGGATGTGCTATTCGGAACACTGTTTCTATCAGTTAATGTTTTCAAAACCTTCTGGGCTTTTGGTATGTTATAGTACACCGAATAATCTTTCCATAGACTCCGAAACGGACTAAATCCGATATCGGAGGAGAGAGTTATGACATTTCAAAGTAGTAGTGTCAAAACTTCCCAACAAGTGCGGTGCAGTCCATTTGAACGGAATTTCTGGGCTGATGTGTTCTGAATTTGGAATTGATCAAAGAATAAAAGTTGTAGCCCCAGAAGTTAGCTTCGCGTGGGCTCAAGAATCGCTCAAAAATGTTTTAAAATGAAAGAGTTATGACTGTTTTAGCGGAAGAGGGTAAAGCTGAAACGAGATTGAAAACTATATGAACGCCCACTTTTGACGACTGTTTGGGCTACCTAATGAACCCGAATTGGGTAATTCAGATTTTTAAAAATAGTCTTACATAACATGTATAACATATCCAAAAAATCAGATTAATCGAGTTATGAGCAATGCGTTAGAAAATCGCAAAGTGAGCTATTGAAAATTAGTATAAACCAAGTCCCACATCGACTAAGTTGAGAACTTCACCATTTTCTAAACCTATAATTAGAAGGGCTTGGCCTTTGTTTCATTCACCAACAATAAGGCCTCCAATTTTTTTGAGAAAGGCTTTTGTTGTGGGAGAACTTTTATAAAGATCTCCTTAGTTAAATTTTTATGGAAGTGCGTATTCAAATTGTGGAATTCAGATTTTCTAGTATGTTTCTTATTTAATTTTTGTAATGTTATTATTTTTAATTGTTAGTTAAAGTTTGAATTTTTGAAGTTTAGTTAGTGTTGTTAATAAACTAGTTAGTTTACTATGTTTATTTTGGCTTAAAATTGGTTATGTAAATGAGTTATTTGTGATGACTTTTAATATTTTGTGATGAATTTCATTAATTAATTATTATTAATGATATTAAAGTTATTTAATGATTATATTAAATAATTTAGTTTAAAAATGATTTTAATATTATAAAAATCATTTTAAATGAAAATAAGGTATTTAAAAATATTTTAAGTTATAAAATATAACTTTTAATATTTAAATGATAATTTCATTAATAATTAAATATTAATGATATTAAGATAATATTAATGATATTTAGTTTATTTAATAATTATTATTAAATAATAGTTTAAAAATGGTTTTACTTATTTAAAAACCATTTAAAGAGGATATTAAGGATTTAAAAATATTTGAAGTTATAATTAATGACTTTTAATATTTGATAAATAGTACATTAATATTTAAATATTAATGGTAATTATTTAAAATGATTTTATTGTTTTAAAAATCATTTAAGGGTAATATAAATGTTTTAAAAATAGTTTGAGTTATTATAAATAACTTTTATATTTTGCAATGATGGTTTCATTAATAGTTTAGTATTAATTAAACTATTAATGATAATGGAATTGTTTAATGTTTAAATCATTTAATTATGATTCTGATAATTGAAAGTTATAAATTTACCAAACTAGTCGACTTTGAGAACCGATTATGAAGTTCTAAATTTGAAGAAGAACACCTATAGTAATAAATTATATCACTATAGGCCTTTTAGTGATGATTTGAATTATTTTAAATTTTTCAATTTCTCGGAAATTTCAAAAATGATTAAAAATTAAGATGTCTGATATTTACGAGATGTCGAGGTATAAAATAAGAGTCTTAGACTCAAGATTTTACCCGATAAAGTTTTCAGATTTACCGAATAAATGTCGAATTCATATAATAGAAAGAAAAAGCTACTGAAGAGCATGGATGAGATATTTGAAAAATGTATAAAAATATTTCAAGTATAGAATAGAACTAAAAGTATGATCACCGTGATTATGTGATTAGACTATGTACGCAATAATCGTAATAGACGATTTATGTGTTAAGATATATTGTTCTAATCGAACGAATGATCCGATTATCGATAGGTCGTGATAAAGAGATAAAACCTAAGTTGAGATTTGTAATCGTGAATCAGTAAGTATCCTACCTTTGCATTTTCTTTATGCAATGGACATGAGTAAGAAGTTTCAGAATTATTCTATTCCTGTACAGATTATGTACGCTTTGATTATCAACATGTTAGCTCTGATATATATTCTGTTAAGTTGATTTCTAAATGGTTATACAAGTGTCCCCACTTGGATAACCATGGCATTTATTCACATGTTGATATACCTCTGTCAATTACCCGTATACATATATGTTGAATTACATATTATTGTTGAGCAAGATTAAAAACCTTCGGGTTTGGAACCAGGCATGTATGAACATCCCTATATGGGAAGATTTTTGCCTCAAGTGAAAGCGATAGAGTGAGCGGCGAATTTCGCTCAAGTTATGTAGTATTGATCAATACAGGTACAACGGGGCCGATCACCCTCCGTGTCTGTAAGCTAGAGAAGGTTTCATGGATGGATTTCTCGCAAACCTTTTCGAAAATGAAAAGAATGTTCATAATATGATTCTTAAACCCTATTCATGGGTAGAGCTGAGCCAAATTTAAATAATTTGGAAGAGATTTGTTATGTGAATTTTTATCAAGATGATTACTTCAACTTTTTTTTCGCTGTAGAAGTGTTATGTAAAGAGAATACTTATATTCTTTCAAATTATATATATATATTGCTATTACTTGTCGGGCACTCAAATGCTCATCCTTGCTTAAATTAAATGTTTTCAAGCATGTATGAGCAACTCAAGGCTCGTACACGAACAAAGGAAAAGGAAAGGTCGATCGAATAAGTGTGTATCATGAGTTAATGGTTATAGTTGTATTGGTATCTATTCAAGTATTATAAGGAATGTATTTGAAGGTCACGACTGGGAAGTAAACTTTGATGTATGTAAATTAAGTTCGAATGTATTATTATTTTAGTATTATTCAACTTAAAAGAAATGGTATCGTGGAGAACCGAGTTCGGGTTTCAAGTACCGGATTTGGGGTCACATACCATAAGTGCACAAGCACTAACATCACACGCAGATATGATGCGAAGCATTAAGCTCAAACAAGACATGCATTCGTACACATTCATCCAATGTAAATGCAACATCCACACATAAGCAGATAATAGTTTTGAAAAGATTGTAGTAGCGGCTTAAGTCCTCTAACTTGAGTCCCCAGCAGAGTCGCCACCTGTCGATGTCGGGATTTTTGGGTGTCCCTTTCCGTTGCTTGTTCTTTGGTGTTCTCATTTTAGGTGAGATTTGTTTGAAAAAACAAGTGAAAAAGGTCCGACATGTATAATGTCGACGATGGGACTGTTAAGAGTCGCCAGTTGATTTTTTAAATGGTTGTACCAACACAACCGAGAAAAGGTTTGCACATTGACCTAGTGATGTGACACTGATATACGGGTCGACGAAACGGAGATTCGTTTAGGGTCCGGGGACTTGGTTATGCGGGGGGAAGGTGTTAGGCACCCCTCGACATCCGTGTTACCACGGTGACCGCCTCTTTTCAAGAAACTATTATCCGAGTGTGTGTGTGTGTGTGTGTGTGTGGGTCAATGTGCTGTTATATGAAAGTTGTGCGAGGCCTCATTCGAACCTATATACACAGGGTTTGAATTTATGTAAAAATACAGTTTTTAGCAAGATATGGCAATGATGTTTTATAAAAGAGGTTTTTTAAACCCTGATGCTCAATAGGAATTGAGACCTTTTACACTCCCATTTTTTATTAAGTCGTCAATGCCATCAATTGATTTTATTTGATGGATGCGAGGCATCCGTATGAAAAAAATAATATACAAAAATAATGCCGACTTCCTCGTGGGTATGGAAACCATCCGAGAAAATTCGCACATCGCAGATAATTTACAAGTCGCCATACATTTAACAATGTCCATCACGGAACCGAATCTAGATCCAATGGGATGAATCAGGATCACATGATTCCTAAAGCATGTAATATTGCAATTTGTATAAAAGCGTAAGTAGGTATATATATAAAAGCAAAGAAATATATATATACAAACATGATCACCAACCACGAAAGCACTCCACGGGGGATCAAAATGTAAATAAAGCCAAGTTAAAAGCTATCAACCGCCTTTGGAGGAAACTCCAAGTGGGACGAATATATATATATATATATATATATATATATATATATATATATATATAATAAAAATGCACCGGATGTAAAATCCGTGCTCATCGAATGTAGTTCACCACAATTAATATATATATATATATATATATATATATATATATATATATATATATATATATATATATATATATATATATATATATAAAAGCGAGTAAACTAATTTAATATAAAATCTGTGCTCATCAACAAAGTCCTATACACAATTAATTATATATATAAATGTAAATATATATATACGAAATATAAAATCTGTGCTCATCGAACAAAGTCCTACACACAATTAATATATATAAATGTAAATATATATATATATATATATATATATATATATATATATATATATATATATATATTAAAGCAAGAAACGCATCTGCATCAAGTTCAGCTCATCTAACAAAGTTCAACACATTACTATATATATATATATATATATATATATATATATATATATATATATATATATATATATATATATATATATATATATATATAAGGCAAGTAAACGCCTCGGCATCAAAGTTCAGGCTCAATCGAGGCATAACTCGATAATGTTAGTCAATATATAAATATATATATATATATATATATATATATATATATATATATATATATATATATATATATATATATAATATATACAGATTGAATGAAATCACTAATCAAAGTCCGGCAAAAGCAAGCAACACGACTCTCAACGTGTAGAAGGGTGTGTGCAAAGATGAAGAGAAAGACTTAAAGTGTGTGAGAAGGCTTACAATTGATCGATAAAAAAGGCTTCTATATCTTTAGAGTGGTAAACACCGGCTTTTGTGGGTACAAAAGAGGCTATATGTGAGCTCACAGTGTGTTTGAAAGTGGGAAAATACATCAGATAATGAAAGAAAGCAAATTGTGCGGTGGTTTCCTCGTCTTTTTCTCTTAAAAATCAAGACACCCAAGCCCTCTATTTATAGGTAATATGTGCCGCAGTGTACCAGAGGCGGGTCGGGTGGTCGCCTCAAAGTACGTGCACTCGCATACTATAATGTCCACTCGGATTTTGAGAAGTGCAATCGCATCCGCTTTGAGTATTCAGACCTATTTTGGATCGTGGTTGTTTAGAGTCATTGTGACGATGGCATGGGATTAGAGTTTGTCGGGTTTGAAGATGGGACGATGCCCTCCGGGTCTTCAAGCTTCAACTTTCATCCGTTACCCCGCACAATAATCACTCGGGATTGGTTAGCCTTGTGGGACATCATTGCGTAGAGACGAGACGTGGCATCGTTTTGGACGAGATGACGATGTTTCCCCTCACCGGTGTTATCGCCATTTAATGATAGCAGAGCGACGTTGCTCGACTTATTTGAGATTGGACTGCTGCATTTGTTGAAGGTCCTCATTGTCATCTTTGAGGTGTGCCTGTCTTCCTGATGTTATTACTGGGTTGGTACAGTGTATCTCGTTGTGAGTGCCAAGATTGAAGCTGATGGCATTTGAAACAAGCATTTTCAGGGTTATCTCCGAAACTGCATTCCTTGGGGTCATCACCAAGGTTAATGGCTATTCCCATGGTTGGGATTGAGACTGGATACCTCGGGGTTATCTCTGAGATTAATCGGTCTTCTCCGGTGTGTGTTCCGGTATTGTATCTGCAGGCCTCGAGGTTACATCCGAGGTTGAAATCGTTACTCCCAGATTGCGATTCGGGTTTGATGCTGAACTTCCGGTAGTATCCGGTATGGATTTGGATTGTCTTTCAAGGTTCTCTCTTAAAAGACTTAATCATCCTCCTGCAATGTTAAGAATGAAGAGTACAAAAATTTCAGTGTCTCATGATCTTTTCTATATTTTTATTAGTGCATGTAAGTTCAAATTCTCAACAGGCTTGCGTTACAGATTTTCTAGCTTTCTTGGTTATTGTTCTCAGATCTTGCCTGCTAGTTCAGAGTCGCTTGAAATACCAATGCCAGTGCGAGCTATCGTCTTTTGGCGCTTTGCTTAAACTGATTGTGGTGCCCCGGCGCCATGCTTGGCTCCAGTCTCGCGCCCCTGCCTTATTCACAGCGCCTTAGTGCTAAAGCCTGCTAAAGTCTCTGTCGTTTCATACTGTGGTTTTGAACTGCAGATGAGGCACCTCGTACAGGCCAGTTGTTACGCCAAATTCGCCAATACGTTGCATCTCATACCACTCGACGCCATTTATTAAGTCTTTGCTCATGGCACAACATGAAGCTCTCAAGTCTCAAACAAGAATTAGTATTTAATGACCTAGAAGAAAGAGGTACTAATATAAATACAAAGCGAAGCCGCCTGATTTTGGGATCGAAGATTAGAAACTTCGACAGAGAACTTATTGCAGCTTAGACTAAGATTTTATTTCTGTCATTTAATTTCTAGAAGAGAAAGAAGCTGTACTTCAAGGAGGAAAAGTTATTGCATCCGACCTCGGCTCAGCTTTTTCACTGTGAAGAGAAGATTTGGAGACATAACATTTCTAAACAGGAGTTTTTTTATTCCAAATCTTCCATTTATTTGTGTATTTCTGAGTATGGTGAATGTATTAAATATGTGTGTTGGTACCATAGTTATGAACTAACTCCATTTTTAGGATTGCAATGTAACCTTTGTTTAGCTTAATCAACTTTCTCTCCTATTTTATATAATGAATCATTTTTGGAATGGGTTGTTGTATTTCTTATTTAATGACTAATTGCTTGACAAAGAAATTGGTATTATTAGTAATGAAAATTGACAAATGGACGTTATTATCTATCTCTGAATGCAACAACACTTGTTATGACCATGCCAATGGAATGTGTGCATAATATGCTCATAGGATAGATATATCCCTATTTGCCTTGTGCAACCTTGAGACTTAGCTTAATAACCTTGGCCTAGCTATTTTCACCAATAGACATATTATGATTTATCGGGCTATGGATGTGCATTTGACTTTCGACAGAAGCTTATGCGTAATTTCTGTTCGCGGTTGACCATTCTTTGATTCGTTGATAATTTGGAGAGTTAGGAGATTAGGCGATGCATTAGGGGAATTGTAATCCTATCTTGACTTCCTTAGTAGCAACCACTTCTCTCATTCTTTAGCTTTAAACATATAGCTTAGCCAACCATCTTAGTTTACTTGTTTAGATAAGTTTAGTAACGACTTTACCTTAGTATTTGTATTCTTTTTAGACTTTGTCCTCGTGGGTTCGACACTCTACTTACATATATTACTTGTGGACCGCGTATGCTTGCGCGCAATTTAGAAATAGCTAAATCGACCAACACCATCCTCCTCTTCAGGTCTCCTAGTTTCACTCCGGTATTTCCCGAGCTAATCACCTTCCACTTATACCCTTTGCCACTCCCGGTGGCTCCCTCGATCTTTACTCCCCCGTCTACTTTCCCTTTATTCTTCTTGTCTTTGTGGTACTGGCTCAACGGCTCGCTACCACCTTCGGAGATTATCTCCTTCTCTAATATGATTCCAAAGGAAGTGCTTTGGAACACCGATATGCGATTATAGAGCAAGGGTTTCAAGCCCTGCTCGAACCGTCGCGCCTTCCTAACCTCGGTGTCCACTTGGTGTGGAGCGAACCTTGCCAGTTCATTAAACTTGGCGGCGTATTGGGGAACTCTCATGTCCCCTTTTTTAAATTCCAGAAATCGCATCTCCATCCTTCCTTGCATGCTCGTGGGAAAGTAGTTCTCAAAAAATATCTCTTTGAACCTTGCCCATGTTAGAACCTCTATCCCGACCCTCGCTTGATTGACTTCCCACCAAAAGTTGGCCTCTCCCTTCATCATGTAGGTTGCAAAGGCAACCTTCTGGGCCTCGTCGACATTTGCTATTTCAAATGCCTTATTGATTTCCTTCACCCACGTTTGGGCTTCGATAGGGTCCTTAAAAGTGGTAGCTCGTGCTACACCAGGATTTACGGGGATGTTAACCCCAGCTCTATTAAATGTTGCAGTTAAAAGATTTACAAACTCCTGCATGGGGTTAACCGGACCTCCCTCCAGTTGATTTACATTCGCACCTTGATTACGTGGTACTCTTCTTAGCGGCATTTTGATGTTACAATAAACAACACATTTCGTTATTATTCATTTCCTGTTAGTTATTTATTATTCAATTTTAAACAATAACTCAAACATTCATTACTCAACATGTTCCGAAAAAGACTTATATTGATTCATTGTAGTATAACACTACATCGGTTACATTTCACAGCCTAAGCTGATTACATTACTTTCCCGTAATTACTTTCCAAAAATTGGGATTTACAAAAGACTACCCTTTGTTATACAAAGGAGGGTTTTACGTCACTACTAGATACAAAATATTTATATATCTAAACTACTCTAGCCACTACTAGATCACATCTGCCTTAAGGCATTCTCAAAATCCGCCTTGGCAAGACTGTCGATAATATCATGGGTGATAGTATGCCACGTCTGCCCTATTTCTACGGGATAAGCAGCTACCTACAGCTGGAAATCCACATGAGAACTCCTATGGATATAGGACATTCTCCCTATCTTCTATTTCTTGGCCTTTAGCTCCCCTCTGAGCTCAAAGACCTCCTGTTTCAGCTCATGGACCTTGTCCTTGGCCAAAATCCTCTCATCATGCTCCTGCTCCCACATGGACTCCATGTTCGCCTTATCTTCTATTACCGCCTGGAGCTCTGCTTTCAGCTCCTTAACCTCCTGACAGTAGTGGATGTTTCTATCCAATACTGACTTGAAAGTGACATCATTGACTCCCCCAGAGCCATCTCTGCTGCTATAGCCACTGGGTTGAAGGACACCACCTCCACCTCTTCTTCTAGCATGCCGTCGAACACGGACATGAGGTCTAAGCTCTTTGAGTCTCCAGACTTAACCACTAATATCTCGGGATCTACTGCTATGGGGTTCGGTATGACCTCTATTTGATTCACCGACTCTTCGCTTACTACTTGTACGTCTCTATTTTCTCCTGACATCTACAACAACACAAAAAGAACGAATATGTCTTATATATATTCAAAATAATATTAACATTCTCCCAGGTTCTTTATAACCGTTACATCTGTTCTTGTCATAATATAAAATATTATCATTACAAAACCTATACTATTACATAGGTAATCTACGTGTTCGCCTTAGCCTTCCCTTTATCCTTGCTGGATCCGTCGGTCCGTTCGGGAATAGCTGCATTCATATGGTTCAAGCAAGAGTGAGCCTAACTAGCTCAACAAGTAAAACAATTCTAGTAAAATAGCATGCTTGAGACATAGGAATCATAGATATTCAATAACTGAACAATAGTTACGAAGTACTATCGATAATTCAAAATAGCACTTCTTTTCTTTCCAAAACGTTTTACAACAACAATATTTAGTAAAACATCAATTCCGGTCCAAGACCATGAGCATTTCATAAGTACTTTGAAAAGGACATCCCGACACGAAGTCCGTAAGTCCGGTATAGCTTACGAGCACGTCTAGGTGATCAGCCTATAGTACTCTATGTTGATCAACACTACATTCATTAAACGTGTATACGTTTAAGTTGTGACAACCTCACGTGCCTGTCGTTTGATGACAAAACAATTTGGCATACTCAGTCTCCTTTTGAAAACCACAGCAATATTAGTTTGGTAAATCATTGCCCATACTTGAAAGATTAAAAGAAATCCAACATATTGTAAGTCTAGCCGAAGGAATTGGCGTTGACTTCATCAGACATTAACTCATGCGAAGAATACATGAATCACAAAGTTTGTCCAGATCGAACTGGAACAAGGGTTAGAGTACTTGCCTTTAGCTTCTGCTATAGTTTATAACACGTGCACTTTAAGTCCTTAAGTCTCTACAATAGATGATAACATCACATATCATATTAGGTCATGAATAATCATACATGGTTCCTAAAGAATCTTACCCTTCTTCTCAATCTAATTACGTATTAGATTTGTTATTATTGGTTCCGGCTTTCCGTTACGTCATTCTTACGTTCTCATGCAATTAACTTTCTTTAACTCTAAGTGATCATACTTAAGGTTTAATTATGTCTTGACAATGTTACATTACAAACCTTAGTTACTTGTTAAACAATTACCAATCATGCTCTACTTGTATCCATTCTTTACTATCTAGGTTTTAAGTCTGGCGCTGCGGCGCCAGTGTTCCTTTGTTATGCCACGCTGCGGCATCACTCATTAGGGCTTGAAGACCGGACTCGGTATCATTGCACAAGGAAGTCTCCTTAGTTACTGACCATGCTTCATGCGCCACTCTCTCAAAGAGGTTATGGCTTTTCTCTACCAAGCTTAAGACCGCAATGCGGGCTTTTTGTCCTTGGTCAAGGCCACAACACCAAATTTCTTTGCACTGTAAAACTTTGACGATTTTTTCGACTTGTGAGATTCCCGGACTCGTAACTTCTTTGTTATAAGTCCGAATTGGCTAGTTCAAGAGCCTACGGTTCACAAATCACGTACTCTACGTGTTCATGCAAGAATTTTATCTATTAGAGTTCGTTTGCTAAAAATTCACCTATTAGTTCTATTTTAACGAAAATGATAAACGTTCGTGAACGTTCAACGCTCGTTTCTTCATTCTAAGTCAGAATTCGGTCATTTTCGAGTCCGCAACTCTATAATGCCAAATACGACTTGTCTCCATCGAAAACTAACGTTTCTGAGTTCAAACACAAAATCCGACTTCCATTCCGAGAATTTAACGAATTCGACGATTATCGTCCAATCGTGTGAATTCCGGCAAAACTTCATTAGTAACAATTAGTTCATCATTCTAAATGGATTCATTTCAATAACTATACATCTCAACTTATAAATTACAATTACTTATCTTCAAATTAGGTTATGACTTATTTTCTTATAAGTTCATAACTTAACAATTTCTTCAATATAAGATTTTCATGTCCTTATGACTTATTCTTGAATTAAGTCATTTAAGCTACATCCTATCAATCATACAAACTTCTTAAGTTTATCATATGACAAGTCCATATATGTACTCCATAAGTTCATATCTAATTTAGGTTTAAGTTACTTATTCCTTACTCATTCAGCTTAAGTCCATTGATTAACCATCTTGATAAGTTAATAACATACATGATCATTAATTTACATTTCTCTTATTACCATTCTAAGATAGAGATGGAGGATATAAGATCATTACCTTTGAAGACTAACTTCTTCTTCTTTGGAAATCTAACAATGGAAGGTTGGACTTATAAGTACGTATTCTCTCTACCAAATAAGTTGCTTTTGTGTTGGATGAAACTAACAAACAACAAATGAGTTGAAAGGTTTGGTATTTATAGACTTTCCAAGGTTAGGGCCTAATGGTCATTAGGACATCCCACCTCCTCAATAACCTCCTTACTATTCACTACTTTCACATTAAGTAAACTTGCTCCCTACATCATATACTTGGACATCACATAAAGGTCTTGCTCTCCACTTCACCCATGGGTTGCCCCATGGATCCTAATTGGTTAATGGAACATCAATTGGATTTAGGTCTTAAATTTCATTAGGCTTGCAATAGTTTGCTTTGGGCTTCACATTAATAATTACATTGCTAAACATTGTTACACCTTGGGCATGCCCCTTAATGATATTGGTCTTTGTACTTCATACAATAGTCCACAAGTTTAATTCATTTGGATTTTAAATCCTTAACGTTCTCAAATTACATCCGCATGAAAAATATCACGTTTTCCATACTTAGATTATTATTATTACATAAACCATCTCACCTTGACATTATAACGTTACGTATTTCTAGGAAGTTCAAAAATAATTCCCGAGCGATAAACGATGAATAGTGTTTTCGGAAAATTTCTCGTAAAGCTTTTATTTTTGTCTTGGAAATTCAAACACTTTAATTCCCTCACGTGGTTCAAATAATACGATGTTCCGACGTTTCTAGGTTATATAACGACATTCATCTTACTAACACATAATAATAATAAATAATACTATTTTATTCATTATTTAATTCGTTCATGTATTTTACAAAGGATCCAAATTTCTCGGCTTCCTAACTCAGAAAGCGTAGAGAATCTCTTGGCTGACACACCCCGCCTGGCCAGTAGTTCATTTATGGCGCGCTTGCCATTTCATTTCGCTTTTCTCTCATGACGTCCTTTGGTAAAACAAGCATAACCTTTGATCCGCTAGAAGTTACAGGGCCTGCCACCTATCAAATCGAATATATTGACGAGATCTACAACTTTCATTATTTGAGAATTGACAGATTCTGGGTGGATCAAGATCTTAATCGGACTTGAAGTAAATGATATGTAAATTGCAATCAAGACAACTTTGAGCTTTGATCTTTGTTGATAAAAAGGCCATAACTCTCGTATCCGAACTCCGATTGGGACGATTCAAGATGTTCCGGAGAGCTAAGAAGTAGATCTACAATAAAATCCAAGTTCCAAGCCGAGAACTTGCATCCAAATTGGTGTTAAAAGCCCTGCAATCTTCCCTTCTTGCACTTGCTTGCATATTTTAGTCCAAAGGATGTTTAAATTTCTTTTCCTTGGTTCTTCATGCCAATGTTGTGTCATAGCCTACAAAATAACATAAAATGTATGAAATGAACACACAATGTATGCAAAGTAACTATGAAACATAGGTTTAAGCAACTAATTCAAGTAATAGATACCGGATAAGTAGGTATAAAACCTACTTAGAACCCTTGCCCTTGTCTTTCCCAGAGACACTTCCCTATTCCGCCTTAACTGAAAGGTTTTAAATAAGCAAGGATGAGCACAAATTTCCCAGCAAGTAATATACAACAAGGGTGATGAGTATTATATCACAAGTTTGAAATATCAAAGTATAGTATCCAAGATAGTTCAGGGTATTAGAATAATATCATGAATCGATGAATATCAACGTTAATCTCGAATCAAATCTTTAGAATATGAAATGATAGTTCAATATAGTTCAATAGATATATATGAATTCAAAGGTTATCAACGTATCCAACTGGATAAAACAATTCATACTGAGCAATCACTAAGGACTATTGAACATCTACTAGAATTACCAATATTAAACTGATAACCCAAAAGAATCAAGTATTATAGATGATCAGTCTATAATACTCTAAGTTATGCATAACACCACAGTAATATCAACTCGTGTGTTGGGGTTTCCAACAACATACACTCCCTTTATCATAAGGGTTGTTCAACTCAGTTTTCAAGATTTCTGTACCAATCAATTTGTTTGGACAATTTTATAAACATTTATGTAGTCTAACCGAATCAATGACATAGACCCTTTCACAATATTCAAGAACAATACCAAGTTCAACATGAATAATAGTTTTCACAAGAGTTTATACATACTAGCTTAATTGAACGAATAAGTAGGATAAATTGCATTCAAAGTGATAAGCTTAGGATAACCGTTGAATAAAATAAAGCAAGGATTTAGGATACTTGCATAATATAAAGGGTAGTTCAAATACTTGCAAAATGCAAAGGATAGTTCAGATACTTGCCTTAAGTGTAGTTTATCCACGTTAAGAAATCAACACTTTCAAATCCTATTATAGCGTATTATAAGTACAAGATGCTCATTAGCTAACACATTCTTCATTCAGGTTTGACATGATTCAAGTATGAACATATGGTACAAAATCAGCTCATAAGTTTATTATGAAATCAAGTATCTAGGTACTTCATAAGTAAATATACAATACTTCCGATTAAGACCTTTTTACCCATGGACTTTCATTATAGAAGGCAAACACTATCATAATACTTAATCATCACATATATACATTTATCAGTAGGTTTTAAACCACTTTTAGAAATATAGGCATCATACAAGTTAACTAACAAAAATTAGATTGCATAATCTCAGATTCGGATCAAGGTAATTTGTGCCATGGCTAAGCTTAGGTTTAGCAATCTTGCAGATCCCCCAACCAAGCCAAAGACTTAGTCATTGTTGCCTTGTGGTTCTGTCCCCACTTGAACACAACATTCATACATAATATATTTTGTCATTTTAAAAGTCTTTTCATGCTTCTAAAGTCAATCTAGGTTTCCCCTTTTCATAATATACTTCTAAATTAAACATTTCAACAAGTTAAGGCCATTCAAGGTCATAAAACCACAAATTCTATCATGCTTGCTTTCTAAACATACAAGATAGTTATAAAACTCATATTTGGCTTGCTTGTGAGTATTCATAACATATATGTGTAATTAGCATCGCTTTGGTTGAAAATATGCTTCGTTTATGCTTCACTTGAATTATGATACACAAGCATAGTATATATATATATATATGTTTATGTTACATGAGTAAGTCTGAGTGTATCATCAAACATGATCACAATTATTAGATTCTAACCCTCAAGGTAATTTGTCAATATTTACGTTAAAAATTCGTATTTTCATTTGTAAAGCTTACTAGTAGATTCAACATGTTCACGCTCCCCTTATGAATCATATAAACACAAGTGAATGGGTTATTCATGCATTTCTAAATCATACCAACATGCTTGCAAAGTAAGTATGCAAACATGTCATTCATACTTATGAAGTTCATTTTTAAGGTTTCTAAATCCATTTTAAATTACACACTTTCGTTAATCATGTTAATGTTAGTAAAACATGCCCAACTTAGATTAATATACTTATATATACACAGTACACATGCTTGCATGCTAGTTTAAGCCATAATGATTGACTAACACTGATCAGATTTAAAACAAAAACACAATGAACTCGGTAGGTTTGCGTAGCTTCACAAGGCCTTTAGTATAATTAGGTGGCGCAATTGCCACGCCGTGTCCGGGTTCAAAGAGAGCGTACTACTGCTTTTATAGAGTCTCAGCCAACTTGATTTTCATCGATTTAAACTTGTTCTAAACCATCATTAAAGTGTTCATACATATAAGTAAACTTCTTAAACATCTTATAGTTAGTTAATTCATCTTGATTAACATAGAAATTCAAGTAATTCCAAGAATCAAACAAAACTCATCTCAAGAACATAATTAGAAATTATACCTTCTTAAGCTTAAATTGGACTCCTCACACACTGAATAGGCTTCTACAATGCTCAACAACTTAGAACTCTCCAACTAAGACTTCTCAGATAACTTTTAGCAACACAAAAACTGAAAATTGTGACGCCCCTAAAATAGGTATACATCACCCATCTTGAGTCGCCAAATACATGGTACAAAATTCAAATACAACTTAATTATACAACAGTCGTGTAAAATACGATTAAACATATGCTGTGAGTTTTAATACAAATATTTTTATCTAGACAATATACAAACTCAATGGAGTCCTCCATTTATTATCACACTATTTCACAGAATAGTGAGGACTACTAATGCACCATCTAGGACCATCACTCTATTCCCCGACTAGTCCTTTCTACGTTCTCATTTCCTGAAGAGAACAATGAAAGCAAAAGGGTGAGCTCAACTAGCACAGTAAGAAATATTATGACTAAGATAATGCAGAATAATTTATCGTTAGCCTTCAACGGTGTTAAACTGATAAAATATAATAAACATCAAGTTTAACTGCAGCGGAACAAGCAATCCATTAGAAGAGTCAAGTAGAGAATAAAATCTACCATCTTTTATGATTTAAAAGGTTTTTCATCACTTTTATCGCTGAGACTCATCTTAATAAATAATCCACATCATCAAATCATCCATGCACTACAGGCCAAGGATATTCTTTAGTATCACAACCACGAATTATCCATGCACTACAGGCCAAAGATAATCATGTTTTCATCAACAGTCCTGATCATGCCATAAAACAATTCATCTTTTCACCCTTGACCGAAGAGAATCCATAGCCATAATCATACCAAAAACTGTCCATTAATGCTCTACGGGCCAATGAGGATTTTTTTCACATCATTTGTAACATTATGGTCATGATTATACCGAATAATCCCTGGTCATAATCATACCAAGTCCATCTATGAACTACAAAGACTCTGATGATGACTTTCAACATAATATAAACATGAGGATGATGACAATGACATAATAATTCAATAAAACAAGTTCAAGAATTAATTTATCCAGGAACCAATAACGTCCAAATTGTTAACATGATACTGCTTTGTGGAGTAAAATTCAAGAATGCTCAGAAGAATATTTCCATGAAAAGATACTGGATGAAGCGCAAATATCAAGGATATTCCACTAATTTCATGGAGTATAGAAGTCAAAACTTTAACCAACTGAGTAGAATATAGAATGGAATAACAAAAGAAATCACCAGGCATGCGATAGACCGCACAGACAGGTTATTCCAACAGAATAATAAATAACGAAACTAGGTCATGCGTAAACGCACAGACATGATATTCCAACAGAATAATAAATAATGGAACCAGGTCATGCGTAAAGCACATACATGATATTCTAACAGAATAATAAATAATGGAACCAGGTCAGGCGTAATACGCACCGACATGATATTCCAACAGAATAATAAAGAATGGAATAATAGAAGAATTTCACATGTATGCGGTACTTCGCATAAACAGGTTATTCCAACATAATGATAAAGAATGGAATAACAGAATAATTTCACCAAGTATAGGGTATCCCGCGTATACAGGTTATTCCAAAAGAATAAAGAATGGAATAACAGAAGTTCTCTTCACGAATAAGAAAGAAAGAATACCCCTTACGAGTACAACAAATAATATCCCTTACCTTTGAAAGAAAAGTATTCTGACTGGTAGGGCGAGGATATACTCGAAGAAAACTTGTACTACGCTCAAAACTTTCTTAAACTCTAAAAAAATACACTCAAGATTATAGAAGAAGAACTCTCTCTATAGTTTCTCTCTCTAGAGTTTTAGTGAATTCGTAAGAAATAATGAAAGAATGAACTTCCATTTATAGAAGAATGGCCTGCATAGTAACTACTTCATGAACGGTCCAGATTGATTTATTTTTAATCGGACGGTCCATATTAGCAAAATCTTTTAAATAAAATATAATATATTATATTTATAATCTAATAAAACGAATAACTTTATAAAAGTATTCTGTTTTATATAAAAAGATTTTACTATGCAAAACACTATGCAGGCACTATGCAACACTATGCATAATAAAATATAATATATTTTATTTATAGAATAACTTTATAAAAGTATTCTGTTTTATATAAAAAGATTTTACTATACAAAACACTATGCATAATAGAATATAATATATTCTATTTATAGAATAACTTTATAAAAGTATTATGTTTTATATAAAAAGCTTTTCTGTTTTATTACATTAATAATACTAATAAAACAAAACTGAGTGACTTATCACGTAAACATCAATAATCAATACCGTGTGCTACTATACAACCACGCGTATTACTGTACTTTTACTACCGAGTAGTTCAATAGTATTAATGATAAAACTTTTGCCGTTATTTTCATAAAATATTTTTATCGTTTTCTCAATCCGACAATAATTCCGTTATGGAGTCCACCAATGATTGTACCGTCGTACGGATATTCCCCGATAAAAAGAATATTCCCCGACCAATCGAATATTATACAACAACTTGCATACTTTTCAAAATTTATAAATACTACCCACAACTATAACATTATCTCAAATCCACACCATAATATTTAAAAAATATTTCGAGAAAATTAAATCTTTATTCATAAAATCTGGGGTCTCACAAAAATCAAGCTTCTATTTATAAAGGAAATATGGACTAGACATTTCCATTACACAATGTTGGATTCCATGGTGTAATGGAAGGGAACAAAGGTTATTGAGGAGTTTTTTAACAACCCAATACCAGCCATCTTGCTAGCCATGATCACCTATGATTTAGCAGCTTGAAAGTTACGTAACTTAGTTTTTAGACCACTGTTCATGTACTATTGTGACACTTAATTTGGGACAAGAGAAAATATCAGCAACAAGCTTAGCTAAGTCCAAGTTCAGTTACTTTATTAACCAAGAATGGGTTTTAATGTCCAAGTGTTACTATATTAGGAAAATTTTGGGATTAACTACTCACATCATATAATCCATGTACATTAAATACATGTAATAAGATAACGCAGTTAGGTATTATTGTCCGGGTAGTTTCATAATTATCTCTACTACTCACATAACCACATTATAACCTTATTTAATATTAATGTCTATTTAAACATTTAATTCCTTTCTTAGTTTCTAGAATACACAAATATTTAATCATTTATGTATTACAATTACATATGATTTTACTGTACTATGTGGTACCTTATATTAACATAATGTACATTTATCCTATGTTTTATTAATGTCACACATATAACAAAAGTGTTCCATTTTATTTCTAAAGTGGAAAATAAATTTTCTCAATCGATCGATGGCCTTATGTTGTGCGGTTAGTTGATGGGAGGAAGGAGTACGTCGTACTTACCAAGCAATGCCAAACTAGTTTAGCTTCAAGCCATTTTCCACATCCATCTCCACAATCATTTTACACAACATGAATTAACTGTCATATTGGTGATATTACTAGTTTAAGAGTGTATTCCTTACATGAAATCACATAATTATTTGCAATTAATTAATATTCTTTAATAACTATCAATTAATTGTTTGCCTTAACAATTCATTTGTTAATTAATATAGTCACTACTATCACGCTGCCACACAAGGCATTTCAACGAGTTTGTTCAAACTCCATATTAATCACTTTAATATAATTAAGTTAACTTGCCTCATAACATGAAATCATTTATATTCAAATAAATATTTATTCCATTAATATATTCATAAGAAATTGAAATTCTTGGGTATTACATCATCCCCCGCTTATAAAAATTTCGTCTCGAAATTACTACAAGGTTACACAAATAGATGGGGATAATCCCTTATCATCCTATCCTTTAATTCCCACGTTGCCTCCTCGACATCGTGGTTACGCCAAAGTACTTTTATAGAAGAAATGACTTTGTTCCTTAAAGTTTTCTCCTTCCTATCTAGAATTTGGACAAGAATTTCTTCATACGCTAAGTTCTTTTCCACTTGAATGGGTTCATAAGAAATCACGTATTTGTATTCAGGCTTGTACGGATGCAACACGGATATGTGAAACACATTATCGATGTGCTCCAACTCAGGTGGTAGTGCAACTTTGTACGCTACTTCGCCCACTCGCTTTAAATGGATCTTTCCCTTCAATGGAGAAACCTTCAAGAATATGAAACTGCCGACTTTAAAATATCGGTCCTGTCGATGCAAATTTGCGTACTTCTTCTGGCGATCTTGAGATGCTACTAGTCTGGCTCTTATCACTGTCACCACGTCTGTGGTTTGTTGTACTAATTCCGGGCCGAGTATTCATCGTTCTCCGACTTCGTCCCAACATAATGGCGTCCTACACTTCCTTTCGTAAAGAGCTTCATATGGTGGCATGTCGATACTCACATGGTAACTATTGTTATACACAAATTCAACTAAGGGTAGGTGGTCGTCCCAATTCCCCTTGAAGTCCATCATGCAAGTCCTAAGCATGTCCTCTAGCGTTTGTATTTTTTGCTCACTCTGTTCGTCTGTCCGAGGATGATAAGTGGTACTCAATCTTAACTGTCTTCCCATCCTCTCTTGCAAGCTTTTCCAGAATTTTGACGTGAAACGCGGGTCTCGGTCAGAAACAATCGATTTCGGAACTCTATGTCGTGAAATAATTTCCTTTATGTACAGATTTGCTAACTGATTTAAACTATAACGGATCTTGATTGGTAGAAAATGTGCGGTCTTCGTAAGTCGATCCACAATAACCCAAATGGCATCAAAACCTTTCTGCGTGACTGGAAGTCCTACCACGAAATCCATCGTAATATGCTCCCATTTCCACTCCGGTATTTCCAACGATTGTAGTAAACCACTCGGCCGCTGATGCTCCGCTTTTATGCGTTGGCAAGTCAAACATCTATTAACACACTCTGCGATTTCCTGTTTCAAATTGGGCCACCAAAAATGTTGCCTCAAGTCTCGGTACATCTTAGTGCTCCCTGGATGAAAAGAATAGGTCGTATTGTGTGCCTCATGCAAAATCTCTTCTTTTAACTTGGTTACCGCTGGTACCCACACTCTTCCTTCGAATCTTAAGATACCGTCTTTTTCTAGACGAAATTCTCTCTTCCTCATTTTCTGTAAACTTTTTCCTAATCTTCTCACATTCTTCATCTTTCTCTTGTGCTTCTTTTACTCTATCCAACAATGTTGGACAAGCTTCCATTACAAATAACTTCTCTCCAGGCCTCTCTAGTTCCTTTACCTCTATTTCCAATTTCTCCATTTCTCTTATTAACTCTTCCTGAGTCGTCAATTGAAACAACTTCTCCCTTCATTTCTTGCTTAGTGCGTCGGCTACTACATTCGCTTTTCCCGGGTGATAAAGAATATCACAATCATAATCTTTGATCAATTCCAACCACATTCTCTGACGCATATTCAACTCCCTATGTGTGAAGATATATTTCCGACTTTTGTGGTCCGTGTATATCTCACATTTCTCCCTGTACAAATAAAGCCTCCATATCTTTAACGCAAAAACTATTACCTCTAACTCTAAGTCGTGAGTAGGGTATCATTTTTTGCAATCCTTTAATTGTCATGATGCATACGCAATGATTTTGCCATGCTGCATCAACACACATCCCAGTCCTCTATGTGACGCATCACTATACACCACAAATCCTCCCGTATCATCTGGTAATGATAATACAGGCACCTCACTTAATCTCTTCTTTAACTCTTGAAAACTCTCTTCGCATTTGTCGGTCCATACAAATTCCACCGTCTTCCTCGTTAGATTAGTCAATGGGGTCGCTATCTTAGAAAAATCTTGGATGAATCTTCGATAGTACCCAGCTAACCCTAAGAAACTTCTCACCTCCGTCGGGGTTCTCGATTGTTCCCAATTACTTATTGCTTCAACCTTTTCGGGGTCTACTGAGATTCCATTCTCATCCACCACGTAGCCTAAGAATTGAACCTTCTTCATCCAAAATTCATATATTTAAAAATTTGCATACATCTTCTCCTTCCGTAGTGCCTCCAAAACAATCTTAAGATGGTCGGCATGTTCTTCCTCTATCTTCGAGTAGATAAAGATATCGTCGATGAAAACCACCATAAATTTATCCAAGTATGGCTTGAAAACTTGATTCATCAAGTCCATGAATGTTGTCGGAGCATTAGTCAAACCAAATGACATTACCAAAAACTCATAATGTCCATAACGGGTTAGAAACGCAGTCTTTGGTATGTCCTCATCCCGCACTTTCAGTTGGTGATATCATGTTTGTAGGTCGATCTTCGAGAAACATTTCGCTCCCTTCAGTTGATCGAATAAGTCATATATCCTCGATAGTTGATATATGTTCTTGATCGTTACTCTGTTCAATTCTCGATAATCGATACAGAGCCTCATCGATCCATCCTTTTTCTTAACGAATAACACTGGTGCTCCCCAAGGAGACACACTCGGTCGAATTTAACCCTTATCCAATAACTCTTGAAGTTATATCATCAATTCCTTCATTTCTACTGGCGTCATACGATATGGAGCTTTCAAAATCGGTGATGTTCCTGGTGCTAACTCTATTACAAATTCGATTTCCGTGTCTGGCGGAAGACCAGGCAGATCATCCAGAAACACATCCCGAAATTCACTCACTACGGGTATATCTTTAATCTATACTCCCTTTTTCTGAGTATCCACGATGTAAGCTAAATAACCTACACACCCTTTCCTTAACAATTTCTTGGCATGCATCATCGTAACGCAACACGAATGCTTAAGCGATGAGCTACCATAAAACACTACCTTAGACTTACTCGAAGTCGGAAGGTTCACACATTTGTTCTGACAGTCAATTATCGTCGCTTGGTTATATAACCAATCCATCCCCAGCTTTACGTGTAATTCTCCTAGTCTAATAGGAATCAAGTCTACGCTCAGTTTATGTTCTCTATTGTTTGAGTGATAATTTTGATAAACATATTCTACAAGGATTATTTCCTTATTCGCAACTTCTATGTTCAAAGGATCTTCTAAACGTTCTCGGGGTGTATTAAGTTTACTAGAAAATTCTTCGGATACAAACGAATAGGTGGCACCCGAATCAAATAATACATAAGCATTTATATTATTGATTGGGATTATAACTAACATCGCATCCTTTGCAGCTACTGCATCCTGGACGGTCATGTTAAAGGTTCAGGCGGTCAATCGGTTGGGTTGCGCAAGTCCACCAATCATTAACTTGCTTCCTTCTCCCTGGCCTCCGCCAACTCCACCACCTCCTTTCTTCAGACAATCCTTTATCTGGTGCTCTGTTGATCCACAAGCAAAACATCCCCTGATCTTCTTTGGTTTTGGGCAATTTGGCGATATGTGACCCTCTTGGACGCAATTATAACACGTGCTCTTTCCTTTCCAGCACTCCCCCTGATGACTTCTTCTACACTTGTTACAAGCTTCAGTCCATTTCTTGAAGTTTCCCTGGTGACTCCCACCTTGATTATTATTTCTGTTGTTGTTGTTTTCCCATTTTCTCTTTCCGGAGTTACTCCCTCCACTACTGCCTCCTCCATGATGCTCACTACCAGTGTTCTTTTTTTTCTTCTCCTTATGATATAGACTTAAGGCCTCACTGCCACCTTCCGCAATGATTGCCTTCTCTAACAATGTTGCAAAGGAATCAATCTGGAGGACTGATACCTTATTATACATCCACAACTTCAACCCTTGCTCGAAGCGTCTCACCTTCATTTCTTCATCCCCAACTTGGTGCTCTGCAAATCGCGCTAGTTCATTAAACTTAGTAGTTGCGTAGTTGCGCCGTACCCTAGCAGTGCCAAACTAGCTTAGCTTCAAGCCAGTTTCCACATCCATCTCCATAATCTTTTTTACACAACATGAATTAACTGTCATGTTGGTGATATTACTAGTTTAAGAGTGTATTCCTTACATGAAATCACATAATTTATTGCAATTAATCAATATTCTTTAATAACTATCAATTAATTGTTTGCCTTAACAATTCATTTGATAATTAATATAGTCACTACTATCACGGTGCCACACAAGACATTTCAACGAGTTTGTTACAACTCCACATTAATCACTTCAATATAATTAAGTTAACTTGCCTCATAACACGAAATCATTTATATTTAAATAAATATTTATTCCATTAATATATTCATAAGATATGGAAATTCTCGAGTATTACAGAGTATGTTAGTGAGGATCCCACGGAGGCTGTTAATTTCCCCACCGAGGAGGAAGAGATGTTTGCTGGTTCGATAGCAGCTCTTGTTGACTCTCCCTGTACTTCTGCAGCTGTGACTCCCCCTTCAGAGTATTTAGTGCAGAGTTTACATTTGATGACCTTTGAAAGAGATCAGGCTAGGGCATTGATGTTAATAACTCTTGATGGGAGAGATGCCGCTCTATTAGAGAAAGATGATGCCTTAGCTCCTATGGTTACTGCTATTATTGAGAGGTATGAGGCCAGATCAGCCAGAGATGCAGTGATAGTTGAGCGGGATAGCACCATATCTGCCCGGGATATAGCCATTATAGACAGTACCATAGTGATGTCCCTTACTACTGGCATCATTGTAGAGATGAACACGTATATTGATGAACACAATGCCACTATGCAGATGCCTATAGATCTGTTAGCTCGTGTAGAGACCCTTGTACAGGAGATCACAACGTTATCCCCTTCATCTGAGAGAGATGCTATGTTAGACATGATAGCTCTCATATACACTGATTTGTAGATGGGCTTGTGTTTTCCTGCACAGACTAGCTTAGCCATTTTATCATGTATAATTTATATTGTATATATCAAATAACATTATATATAGCAGGAAAACATATTTTGATCACTTCCCTTTTAGTTATGCATTGCTACTTGCTTGATATTTTCTTGTTTCTTCAGGGCTTATGATCTCTATAGATTCTGAACTCCTCCTTGATGGATGTACATTAAAATGTCGCAGGATCTTCCAAAATGGATCTTTGATTTGTGTGTATCCCATACCTTCTTTGGTGTCTTGGGACTGGTTTTTTGTATGTAGATGTGGAGAGGAATGTGGCTTTCCTCTCTGAGGTTGACCGCACCACAGATAGGTTGCCAGTACTCATATTTGAGAGGAGCCCAATTAGTTCCATATCTTATGGATTGGTGTTTCTCTTTGAGGAATCAACTGCAACTTAGATGGTTGCTGAGTCTCTCATTTACATTGGGAGGTCAGGTAGTTCCATCCCTTTGGTCTGAAGCCGATGAAATGTGGTGGATTAAAGGATGATCCCAGTACCGTTTGACAAGTGTTTGTGTTTTGGTACCGAACCATGATTGGCTACCTAAGTACTCCTATTGAAGAGGAGATCAGGTCTGCATAGTTTGAACCTGGTGTGGAGGTTCAATGCTGTATATGAATGGGGTGTAGAGATGTTTTTGTTGTTTTTGTTTTTGTAATGAGAAGGGTGTAGAAATGTTTTTGTTGTTTTTATTTTATTACGACCGGACCATATGAAATAGATGTCTACATACTCCTATGTATCAAGGAGATCAGGTCGGCGTAGTTCGCCCCATGTTCAGGACAGTTTGTAGCCAATGAAAAGTTTGATCCCATGTGTCAGGACAAACTGAGGGGGAGAAATTTAATCCCATGTACAGGACAAACTGCAGGTATAAAAAGTCTTATCCCTAGTGGGGTTAAAATGCGGGTGTGAAAGGTTCAATCCCTAGTGGGATAACCGGAGTGAAGAAAGGGTTCAAAACCAAGTTGAGATAAGGATCTGACGATCCAAAACCAGGCTCCTGGTTTGAAAAGTGTGTTTGTCCCTGATGGGGCAGATGAGTGTGAAGAGAAGTTGTATGTAGTGAAGGGTTAGAAAACCTGAATTGACTAGGGATATGATGATCCAAAACCAGTATGTTTGCTTGATGGTGACCTTAGACATAGTACCGCTTCACGGTGTCCGAGTTGATAAGCTGTGGAAATTCATCGCCGTCCATTTCCTGTAATTTGAGAGCACCTTCTGTCAATACTTCCTTGAAAATAAACGGGCCTTCCCAGTTCAGGGCAAATTTTCCCTTAGACTGATCTTGGTTGTCAATGATCTTCTTCAAAACCAAGTCGTGTTATTTAAACTGCCGTAGCCGGACTTTTCTGTTGTAGGACCTGGTGATCCTATGGTTATAAAACTGACCGTGGAAGATAGCAGCGACTCGCCTTTCATCTATTAGAGACAATCGGTGATACCTATCTTGTACCCATTGGTCTTTATCCAGCTGAGCGTCTATTAACACTCTAAGGGATTCCATTTCCACTTCTATGGGAAGCACTACTTCCGTCCCATAGGTTAATGCATAAGGGGTTTCCCCAGTGGAAGTGCGCATTGATATTCTGTAGGCCAACAAAGTCAGAGGGAACAAGTTAGGCCATCCTTTGTGGTTAACGGACATCTTTTGCATGATTTTCTTGATGTTTTTGTTAGCCGCTTCAACAACACCATTCATCTTTGGATGGTAGATGTCGGAGTTGAGATGTTTGATGTGGAATTTACTGCATAACTCCTCCATCATTTTGTTGTTGAGGTTCTTAGCATTATCAGATACAATTACCTCAGGTTGTCCATATCGACAAATGACATTGTTTCTGATGAAAGCAATGATGACTTCTTTGGTTACCTTGGGGAAGGAGGCTGCTTCTACCCACTTGGTGAATTAGTCGATCATGGTGAAGATAAATCGATGCCCATTATTGGCTTTGGGCTCGATGGGCCCGATCACGTCCATTCCCCACATTAAGAAGGGCCAGAGTGAACTCATATTGTGGAGTTCCCTCGGAGGGGCGTGGATAGCATTCCCATGAATTTGGCATTGATAACATCTCTTGACGTGATCATCACAATCATCCTTGAGAGAGAGCCAATAATTCCTTGTTCTTAGGATCTTCTTTACAAGTAGAGGGCCGCTTATATGTGGGCCACATACTCCACCATGGATTTCATCCATGAGCCTCTGAGCTTGGTCTTTGTCTAGACATCTGAGGAGACCTAGTCCTGCATCTCTTTTATAGAGTGCATCTTCGCTTAGGTAGAATTTCATAGCCAGTCGATGGATCCGCCTTCTTTCAGTCAGGCTCGCCTCAGCGAATGTAGATCTATCTTGGAAGTATTCCTTGATATGCTGATACCAAGGGTGCTGGATGGGAGGTAGCTCATCCGATACTTCTCCAATATAATTCCCATAGGCTAGAGCCTTTTGTTAGGCAAATGTGATGGTTGGCATATTTTCATTGTCAAGTATATTGATCAAGGATGCCAAGCATGCTAGCGCATCTGAGAAATCATTCCTATTCCGAGGAATGTGGATGAAGGATATTTCTTCAAACTAAGAAGCCATCTGTAGAACTTGTCTATGGTAAGGCAGTAAGTGTAGTTCTTTGGTGTGATAGATTCCTGTGGTTTGTCTGATTACCAATTCGAAATCCCCAAAGATAGTTAACCGTCTGATACCCATTAATTGGGCAAGTTTTAGCCCCATGATACAACCTTCATACTCAGTTGTGTTGTTGGTATTGGTAAATGGCAATTTAACGGCGACGAGATGTTGCTCCCCCGTAACAGATACTAGAATTGCTCCAGCTCCAGAACCTTCCATGTTAATAGCTCCATCGAAATACATTTTCCATGTTTGGTGTGCATCGTACTGATGGTGTTAATGAACTGTCATTACCCCTTCATCGGGGAAGTATGTTTCCAAGGGTTTAAAATCTCCTGAAGGTGCGACAACCAGTTGATCCGCAATTCCTTGACCTTTAATGGATTTTTGCATTCCGTAGACGATGTCAAACAGTTGTAGGATCAACTGTCATCTGGATAATTAACAATTTAACATGGGTTTACTGAACACGTACTTGAGAGGATCCACGCGGGATATGAGATGGGTTGTGTGACCATAGAGGTAATGTTGTAACCTTATGGAAGCTCATGCTAAAGCCCAACAAGTTTTCTCAATCAGAGCTTGTGTTCACTGCTGCTGAATCTTTTGCTGAGGTAGTAGATAACTCGCTCTTGGCCTCTATCGTCTTTCTGTCTCAGCATGCAGCCCATGGCATTGTTTCTTATGGATAGGTACATGAATAGGGGAACATCATCCCTAGGTGGCACCAAAACAAGAGCTTTGACTAGCTGCTCTTTGATTGTAAGAAAGGCCTTTTGGCACTCATCATTCCACTTCATGGAGGAGTTCTTCCTTAACAACTTGAAAATAGGCTCACAAGTTGCTGTGAGTTGAGAAATGAACCTGCTAATGAAATTGATTCTTCCCAAAATTACCCGTATTTCCTTATCTGTTTGAGGAATGGACATTTTTCTAATGGCCTGGATTTTGGTTGGATCCAGCTCAGTCCCCTTGTGGCTGACTAGGAACCTTAGTAACTTGCCTTATTTAACGCCAAAGGCGCACTTGGCTGGAATAAACTTCAAGTTGCACTTAAGCAACCTACTGAAGAGCTTCCTAAGATGGTCTATATGGTCTTCCTCCCTTCGGCACTTGACAATTATGTCATCCACATAGATCTCTAACTCCTTATGCATTAGATCGTGGAAAAGAGCCATAATTGTAAGACCCTGAATTTTATGAAATGAAAGTATTCAATTTTTCTATAATTATTATTCTATTTTAGTAAATGGTTAAATTGATAAAAGGTTAAAGTTAAGGGTGATATTTGAAAATTTTGCAAAGAAAGCAAGTTGATATAAAATATTCGTTGTGTATGGGAATATTAGTTTTTAATAGGGAATATTAAATGCGGCGACCACAATCATTAATGGACCCTACTGGCGGAAGTATTGTCGTATTTAGAAAACGGCGTAATTATCTTTTATATAAAAAATAACGGCGAAAGTTTTAATGATTAAAACGTTGAACTACCCTATGTGGTAAAAATATAATGTCTGGCGTGGTTGCATAGTAGCTTACGGTATTGATTATTGATGTTTACGTGAGAAGTCACTTTCGGTTATACTTAATTATTACTACGATAATTCTTTGCAATATCTCTCATATTATTGATTCAATTATTGTCACAGTATCATATGCATAATATTTTATATTAGTAATTCAATAATTGAGACGACAAAGTTATTCATATTATTATTTACATTATTGACAATGTCTAGAAGTTCTGTCAAGGAGAGGTTTGGTCACCTAATTGCGCGCCAATAAGGAGAAATCCTTATTGAAAAGCCCCCTCTTTCTTGGGAACGACCTGGTTGTTAAATATTGTGAGTTATAATATTAATGATGAATAAGTTCATGTTGATTAAAGATGAAATTGATAGTTCTATTGTGTTTGGATTATTAGTGTTAGTGGAAATCTATATCTATTTCGATAATAATGGATGTCTGGAGGTTATATTGACCAATCTGGTAATTAATCGGATAAATGAGCAATTAATTGCTATTAATTCACATGCTTATAACTATTGATTCACATGCATGTACTATTAGGGGAGGTGGTGCAAGATTGATAATACTTGTATGACTAAATTAAAAATGACGAAAAAGATGAAGGTATTATACTGTAATATTTCGAGCCCCAAAACGTGCAATTATCGAAACTATATTTTCCTATAAATAGAAGCTCATTCTTCTTTCATTCTCACCAATTCACTAAGACTCACAAGAGCATTTATAGAGAGAAGCTTTAGAGAAAAGTAGAAGAAATCCGGTACCTCACTATTCCGATTATCAGATCTTCTTACGAGGTAAGGATATTATTTTGTTCAAGTATTCATAGGGATAATATTTTCTTCCATACTACGTAGTATGTGAGTAATATTATTTAAATATCGTATTCCTGATTATACCATCATTCGGTTAAAGTATTGCTTCTATATTTTGTGAAATTAGTAGAATATCCTTGAAATTTGCGCTTCATCTAGTATCGCTTCACAAGGATATTTTCTGCACATTCTTGTTAAATGTTAAGTTTTTCATGCCGAAGTACTGTCCATGAGTACTATTCATTTATACGGTACTATTCACAAAAGTACTATTCATGGGTACTATTCACAAAGTACTATTTACGAGTACTATTCACAAAGTATTATTCACGAAGTACTATTCCCGAAGTACTATTCATGGGGAACTATTCACTCGGGTACTATTCACCTGAAGTCCTATTCACAACAAAAATTAAATTCTTTTCGGTCCAAATCATTTTTGATACATTATCATTCTTGAATTTTAATCCACAAAGAAGTATCATGTTGACAATGTGGACAATATTGAATTATGGATAAATTAAATTATAAATCTTTAAAAATTTATCCTTGAACTTGTTTTATTGAATTCTTATATCATTGTCATCATCCTCATGTTTATATTATGTTGAAAGTCATCCGTGGCTTTTGTGGTGCATAGATGGACTTGGTATGGTTATGACCGAGGGATTATTCGGTATAATCATTATGGTAGTAATGTTACAAATGATGTGGTAAAAGTCTTCATTGGCCCGTGTAGTGCATTGATGGACGATTGTTGGCATGATCATGACCATTGATGAATACGAATATACTTGGCCCGTGAATGCATGGATAATTTGTGGTCGTGATACTAAAGAATATCGTTGGCCATAGTGCAGGGGTGATTCGATGATGTGGATTATTTATTAAGCTGAGTCTCAGGAATAAAAGTGATGAAAATCCTTTTAAATTATAGAAGATAGTAGATTTTATGCTCTACTTGACTCTTCTAATGGATTGCTTGTTCATTGTAGTTAAACTTGATGTTTGTTATATTTTATCGGTTTAACCTTTGTTGAAGACTAACGATAAGTTATTACGCATTATCTTAGTCATAATATTTCTTCTTTGGGCTAGTTGAGCTCACCCTTTTTGCTTTCATTGTTCTATTCGGAAATGAGAACGTGGTTGGGACTAGTCGAGGAGCGGAGTGAGCGGTCGGATGATAGCATTATTAGTCCTCACTATTCTATGAAATAGTGTGATAATAAATGTATTGAGGACTCTATTTGAGTTGAATCATGCTCTGAAGACAATATTAAGTATTAAAACTCTCGGTTTATGTTTTGTCGTATTTTACACGACACTTGTATTATTAAGTTGTATTTGAATTTTGTACCATGTATTTGGCGACTCAAGATGGGTGATGTATACCTATTTTTAGGGGCTTACCAGTTGGAATCAAAGCTTAGGGATGTGATCCCTGGCTGAGATGCGAGACAAGAACTAGGAGGGGAGAGACGGAGAATTACTTCACTAGTATGACCTACCTAAGTTTATTTGGTATTTATTTGGTCGGTCAGAGTATAGGGATAATATGTGACATATCAATTAACCCTTGTTTTGTGGCAGTATTTGAAAATGGCATCCAAAAATGTTGAGATAAGCAATGAAGCACATGAGACCGTTGAGTCACCAACTATCAATACCAAGCATAATGTGTATCAGAATGGCAATAATCCTCAGGTAAACAACAACACCGATCAGATGATGAACGATGGGATGTTCAGAGGCTTTATGCAATTCATGCAACATCAGGTGAAAGAGACTCCTGTTCAAAATGCAGGTGGAAACACTGGCAACTCTCGGATGATCACTGCTAAGCAGTTCAAGGAGCTGGGACCACCAGAGTTTTTGGGAGAGCCAGAACCACTTAAAGCGGAGACGTGGATAAAGTAGATCACCAAGATATTTGATATCTTGGGAAGCTCCGAGGAGCAAAAGGTTCCCTTTGCCACCTTCATGTTGTGAGGAGAAGCAGATTACTGGTGGGAATCAGTAAAATGTACTCAGCCTGTCACACTGAAGATGTCTTGGGAGAAGTTCCAAGAACTGTTCAACGACAAGTACTTTCCCAAAAGTATTCAGCACATGAAGGAGGTAGAGTTTATCAAGCTGGATCATAACAATATGACCGTGTCGCATCAGTACGAAGCTAAGTTTGCCGAGTTATCCCGGTTTGCTTCCCACTTGGTTGATAATGAGGAGAGAATGACGTGGATGTTTCTAAGACGTTTGAATCCTGAGATACGTCAATACTTAATTTCTCACAAATAGTGTTTGTATTCAGATGTAGTGAATAGGGCTCAGTTATTGGCGCGCGATAATGAGCCAGCCCAATCAAAAGATAACGAGCAACAACATGATAATAATCGTACCGATGACAACGGTTATCAGAACAATGATAACCATCGTGGAGGAAATTAATATGCCAGAAATGGTAACCACTTCGGTGGTAATCATGGCCAAGATAATAGAAGAAATGATTCAAGTGGAAAATTCAAAAAGAGAAGATTTAACAATGATGGGAAGACGTCGAAATGACACCAAACACCAAACAACAAATTCTAGGGGAGGAGAACGACCGCCAGTTAGATGTTACAGATGTGGAGAGGAGGGACACATAAGTCCAAACTGTTCATAGCCTTCCAAGGATGTTTTAGTTGTGGAAAAGACGCTCACATAGCTCGATTTTGTCCTGTAGCAAAATCAAGTTCAGCTGTGACGGTGGCACCAAAGGCCGATACGGACAAAACAAAGTCGGTGGTTTCAGGAAAAGCGATTTTTGTGACTTCTCAAAAATACGAGAAACCCGAACGAAGTTAGCACGAGTTAGTTAATTATAAATTCTTGCGAAGTCTATACCTTATTAGATACCAGTTCTACCCATTCTTTTATCTCTCTTGCATGCGCTCAACGTTTAAATTTCACCCCACAGAAGTTAGACTTTGACTTATTGGTTGAAACTTCATTAGTAGAAACCTTCACTATGTCCACTATTTATAAATCTTGTTCATTCAAATCGACACTTTCACGTTACCTGTCGATCTTATCTCTTTGAAAATACTTTCCCTTGATGTGATTTTAGGAATCGATTGGTTAACTACTCATTATGCCAAAATTGATTATTTTTGTAAGGTTGTTAGCTTTCATATTCCTAACCAACCTGTTATGCGAATTCAAGCAACCAAACCACTAAAGTCAATCACTGTTATATTAAGCCATAAGTAAAGAGCCTTGAGCCTTTCGCTGGTGACTTCCTTGTGTGGAATGCACCGAAGCCAGACTTTCTGTAGGGGAAGCCATGAATAACGGTGGCAAGTTGATAGGTATCAATGTGACATGATATCCAAGTCTTGGGATGAGAGTCACAATTTTTTTTCTATCGTTAATAAATTTCCTGATGTATTCCTGAAGACTTCTTGGCCTACACCAGAGCTTAAAATCGAATTTTGTATTGACCCTAGTACAAAACCCATTTCTAAAACCCTTAAATATTTCTTCAACCAAAATGAACGTATAATGCGCCAAAGACGTTGGCTCAAGTTGTTGAAGGTTACGATTATACCATTCAATATCATGGTGGAAGAGCGAACGTGGTAGTTGACGCGTTGAGTAGAAGATCGTATGCATTTACGAGTGCGATGTTGTTAACACAAAGACCCCTTTCATATAACTTACAAATGATGAAGATAGAGTTAAAAACTCTAGGGACCCACGTGATGATGTTAAATAATACGAGAAGAATCGACGTTAATTGATAAAGTTAAAGCCGCTCAAGCTACACAACCGGAGCTGATGAATGTGAAGAAAAAGGTTCAAGAGGGCGTTATTCTAGAAGCAAGAATCGACGAAGAGAGTAAATCTCAACCCTCGATATAATTGGGGCATTCGAAATCCTCGATCGAGTAGGAACTGTGACCTATAGACTCGTTTTACCGCCAAGTATGTGTTGGGTAAAATCTATATACGCACAACACGCAAGTATACGTGGTCAACAAGTAATATAGTAATGAATAGAGTATCGTTCCCTCAGAGACTTAGTAAGAATTTAAACCTCACAATTACCAATTTCCTATTAATCCTAATTTTATCAAACTATCAAATTCAATGATTAAGATTATAAAAACTAAATTATTAATAAATGTTCTATCACAAAACAAATGCAAATAATAATTCTTAATTTTCAAACAATTAATGGAGAATTAGACCTATGATTTCACCCTAAGTTCACTCTAATTTTTAAACTTCTATTCCAATTCAAATTACTCTCCCAATCTATTAATCAAGAACACAAATGTAGTACTAGCCACCTCTCGATGAACTAATACCGTATTAACTTAAATCCACAATTTAGATAGAAAAAAGTTAAACACCTTAATTAACTAACTCACTATATCTCTATGTGAATTACAATTAAAGAAGGGTTAAGATTAAGTTCTCCATCCGATTACATGCGATGTCAAGCATATCTCTACCTTAACATACATCAAGATTATGTTATTCACAAAATTCAAGAACACATGCTATATTAACTAAGTCTAGACTGTATTTCATCTCTCGAGTTCATACAAGTCCACAACAAATTGTTAATCAGGCAATTCACAAATTCATGCTCAAATTAATATAGATAAACTGGGAAATAGATTATTGAATTGGAAAACAAAGTTTACAAAATCATCGTTTCACTTAAGGATCCATCATAAGCCTAAAAAGCAAATTAGTTCATAACGAATGAAATAAAAAATGAATAACTTAAAGGAAACATCCTTTCAATTACAAAGAAAGAACTAAGATGAAGAATAATGCAAAACCACCCTTCACGTAGCCTTAATCTGCAATCGTCACGAAATTCTCTTCAAAGTACTCCTCCCAAGCTTGCTATCAAATTCTGGAAAATAATCTCTGTAATATGCTTCGCGTGATCCTTGATTTGTTGTTTGTAATGCAATATACATATATCCCCTTATGTTTTGGCCGAAGTCCCTTGCTTATTAGAGTCCACTCGCCATCCAAATACTAGACTTCATGTCTCAGTACAATCCAAAATCAAACAGGAGAGTTCACTGATCGAGACCCCCCGCCCCGGCAGGGGTTCATGGACAAAAAGGGCCCGCCCCGGCGGGGGTGTACACTACTAATTTCCACAAAAAGCTGCCGAGTAAAGTTTTCCTTTCCTTCACGAATTCGTCCCGAAATGATCCCAATTGACTCCAAATTTTGTTAAATGCTACAACGACCACCCTACACATAAAAGAACACAAAACAAATAAAAACGAATATGAAAACAAGAAAATAGCAACAATTAAGCGTGAAATGAATAACGATTTGTGGATATGAAATCACCTTATCAGTATGTTGCGTGTTCATAACATTTTTCACGTATCGATGTTACGTAAATATGTGGACGACCCGAACCAAATTATTGAATTAAAACTAGACGAGATAGCAGAAGATTTAACGTATGAAGAGGTACATGTTAAAATCTTGGATAAGAAGGATCATATTCTACGCTCTAAGGTTATACCTCAAGTCAAAGTTTTGTGGAGAAACCATGATGTTGAGGAAATGACCTGGGAGTTAGAATCTGAAATGAAGTCACGGTATCCTCACCTCTTCGACATACCAAGTACGCACCCTAATTTCGAGGGTGAAATTTCATAAGGAGGGGAGATTGTAAGACCCCAAATTTTATGAAATGAAAGTATTCAATTTTTCTATAATTATTACTCTATTTAGTAAATGGTTAAATTGATAAAAGGTTAAAGTTAAGGGTGATATTTGAAAATTTTACAAAGAAAGCAAGTTGATATAAAATATTCGTTGTGTCGGGGAAAATTCGTTTTAACAGGGAATATTCGTACGACGACACACTCATTGGTGGACCCTACAACGGAAGTATTGTCGTAATTAGAAAATGATAGAATTATCTTTTTATAAAAAATAACGGCGAGAGTTTTACCGTTAAACTGTTGAACTACCCGGTGGTAAAAGCACAGTAATACGCGTGGTTGCATAGTAGCATACAATATTGATTATTGATGCTTACGTGAGAAGTCACTCGATTATACTCAATTATTACTACGATAATTCTTTATATAATATCTCTCATATTATTGATTCAATTATTGTCAAAGTATCAATTTGCATAATATTTTATATTTTTAAATCAATAATTAAGGCGACAAAGTTATTCATATTATTATTTGCAATATTGATAATGTCTAGAAGTTTTGTCAAGGAAAGGTTTGCTCACCTAATTGCGCACCAATAAGGAGAAATCCTTATCGGAAAGCCCCCTTTTTCCTGGAAATGACCTGGTTGTTAAATATTGTGAGTTATAATATTAATGATGAATAAGTTCGTGTTGATTAAAGATGAAATTGATAGTTCCATTGTGTTGGGATTATTAGTGTTAGTGGAAATTAACATCTATTTCGATAATAATGGATGTCTGGAGGTTATATTGACTAATCGGGTAATTAATCGGATAAATAAGAAATTAATTGCTATTAATTCACATGCTTATAACTATTGATTCACATGCATGTACTATTAGGGGAGGTGGTGCAAGATTGATAATACTTGCATGACTAAATTAAAAATGACGAAAAAGATGAAGGTATTATACTGTAATATTTCGAGCCCCAAAACGTGCAATTATCGAAACTATATTTTCCTATAAATCGAAGCTCATTCTTCTTTCATTCTCACCAATTCACTAAGACTCACAAGAGCATTTATAGAGAGATAAGCTTTAGAGAGAAAGTAAAAGAGAAGTCCAGTACCTCACTTATTCCAATTATCCGGTCTTCTTCTAAGGTAAGGATATTATTTTGTTCAAGTATTCATAGGAATAATATTTTCTTCCATACTCTATAGTATGTGAGTAATATTATTTAAATATCGTATTCCTATTTATACCATCATTCAGTTAAAAGTATTGCTTCTATATTAAAGTGAAATTAGTAGAATATCCTTGAAATTTAAGCTTCATCTAGTATCGCTTCACAGGATATTTTACGTACATTCTTGTTAAATTTTAAGTTTTTCATGTCATAAATCTTGTCCCATGAGTACTATTCATTTATCACTTGATACTATTCACAAAAGTACTATTCATGAATATTATTCATAAAGTACTATTCACAGAGTACTATTCTCGAAGTACTATTCACGGGGTACTATTCACTTGGGTACTATTCAGCTGGAGTCCTATTCACAATAAAAATTAAATTCTTTTCGGTCCAAATCATTTTTGATACATTATCATTCTTGAATTTTACTCCACAAAGCAGTATCATGTTGACAATTTGGACAATATTGAATTATGGATAAATTAAATTATAAATTTTAAAAATTTATCCTTGAACTTATTTTATTGAATTCTTATATCATTGTCATCATCCACATGTTTATATTATGTTAAAAGTCATACGTGGCCTGTAGTGCATAGATGGACTTGGTATGGTTATGACCAAGGATTATTCGGTATATTCATGACCGTAATGTTACAAATGATGTGGTAAAAGTCTTCATTGGCCCGTAGTGCATTGATGGACAGTTGTTGGAATGATCAGGACCGTTGATGAAAACACGATTATCTTTGGCCCATAGTGCATGGATAAGTTGTGGTCGTGATACTAAAGAATATCCTTGGCCGTAGTGCAGGGGTGATTCAATGATGTGGATTATTTATTGAGCTGAGTCTCAGCAATAAAAGTGATGAAAAACCTTTTAAATCATAGAAGATAGTAGATTTTATGCTCTACTTGACTCTTCTAATGGATTATTTGTTCCACTGCAGTTAAACTTGATGTTTGTTATATTTTATTAGTTTAACACTGTTGAAGACTAACGATAAATTATTCTGCATTATCTTAGTCATAATATTTCTTACTGGGCTAGTTGAGCTCACCCTTTTGCTTTCATTGTTCTCTTTAGGAAATGAGAACGTAGCTGGGACTAGTCGGGGAACGGAGTGACGATCCAGATGATAGCATTAGTAGTCCTCACTATTCTATGTAATAGTGTGATAATAATTGTATTATGGACTCCATTTGAGTTGAATACTGTCTAGAAGACAATATTCGTATTAAAACTCTCAGTTTATGTTTTGTCGTATTTTACACGATAGCTGTATTATTAAGTTGTATTTGAATTTGGTACCATATATTTGGCGACTCAAGATGGGTGATGTATACCTATTTTGGGGCCGTCACAATAATGGCTCGTTGGTAGGTAGCTCCGGCATTGATGAGGCCAAAAGACAACTGTCTATAGCAAAAGGTTCCCTAATGAGTGATGAATGCAGTTTTCTCACGATCCTCTTCAGCAACCATAATTTGATGGTACCCTGCGAAGCAATCAGCAAAGGAGTACATGTCATATTGAGCAGTATTGTTAATGAGAATGTGGATAAATGGCACGAGAAAGCTATCTTTAAGGTAAGCTTTATTCAGATCCCGGTTATCCACGCAAACTCGCACTTGCCCTCCTAGTTTAGGCACGGGGACTATGTTTGATAGCCATTCAGGGTATGTGGACACCATGATTATGCCGGCTTGAAATTGTTTCACAATTTCTTCTTTAACTTTTAAACTCCACTCCGGCTTCAATCACCTGAGCTTCTGTAACGCCCCAGAAAATTGAACAATTTGTAAAACAATTTTATTTGAATTAATAATGAATAAAATTATATTATATGTTATTATTATGTGTTAGTAAGATGAACGTCGTTCTATAACCTAGAAACATCGGAAAGTCGTAGTATTTTAACTATGTGAAGGAATTAAAGTGTTTGAATTTCCAAGACGAAAATAAAATCTTTCCGAGAATTTTTCCGAAAAACACTATTCATCGTTTTCTGTTCGAGAATTATTTTTGAACTTCCGAGAAATACGTAACGTTAGAATATCGAGGTGAGATGGATTATGTAATAATAATTAAAGTATAGAAAATGTAATATTTCGCATGCGGACTTAATTTGAGAACGTTAAGGATTAAAGTCAAATGAAATGGAATTGTGGGACCTTGTATGAAGTACAAGTCCAATAAGAATTAAGGTGTAAGGCCATGTATGATTAATGTTAGAGCCCAAGTGTTGGTTAATATGAAGCCCAAATTAATTTAATGCAAGCCCAAAGCTTAAGTTCAACAAACTAAACCCAAGCCCAAGTTAGGATCCAATAGGTGAGCATGATCCATGCATGGGGCAACCCATAGGTGATCTTGGTGACCAAGATATTAATGTGGCGGCCAAGTAAAGTGAGTGGTTAGCAAGTTTACTTAAGGGTTAAGTATGGAATAGTAAGGAGGTTACAAAGGAGGTGGGATTGGCTTTTGTCCATAATTCCCTAACCTTAGAAGTTCTATAAATAGCAAGCTGGATTTCATTATTTGCTTGTTCATTTTTCATCCAACAAGTTAAGTGCGTAAGTGTTAGAGAAAATAAGCAAGTTAAGTTAGACTTTCAAGAAGAACAAAAGAACTAGTTCATCAAAGGTAATGATCTTATGTCATATATCTTCCATCTCTACCATTGTAGGGTGATAAGAGAAGTGTAGATTCAATTAACATGTATGCTATGAAATCATAAGAAATTGGATAATCAATGGACTCAAGTCGTATAAGTAATGAATAAGTAATTTAAACCTAAGTAAGTTACGAACTTGTAACATATTTACATGAATGAAGTTAATATGTTAATAAGATGTAAGAATGTTGAATAAAGGACTTGAATCAATAATAAGTCATAAGAAATGAAATCTTATAGTTTATAATTTGTTAAGTTATAAACTTATGAAGAATAAGCCATAGCCTAACTTAAAAATAAGTTGTTGTAATGTGTAGGTTGAGATGTCTATAGGATTGATTGAATTCATTTAGAACGATGAACAAATCATAAGTAACGAAGAGTTTCCGGAATTCACACGATTGGACGATAATCGTTGAATTCGTGAAATTCTCGGAATGGAAGTCGAATTTTTTGTTTGAGCTCGGAAACGTTGGTTTTTGATGGAGACAAGTCTTATTTGGCATTATAAAGTTGCGGACTCGAAAATGACCAGATTTTGACTTAGAACGAAGAAACGAGCATTGAACGTTCACGAACGTTTATCGTTTTCGTTAAAAATGAACCAATAGGTGAATTTTGAGTTAACAAAGTCGAAAATATAAAATTCTTGCATGAACATGTAGAGTATATGATTTATGAACTAATGGCTCTTGAAAGAGCCAATTCAGACTTATAACAAAGAAGTTACGAGCCCAGAAATTTCACAAAGTTGAAAAACTGTCCAAGTTTTTTGGTGCACAGAGCTGGCGCCGCGGCGCCAGCCCAAGGCCAAATATGTGGTGCCACAGCGTCGAGCCTGGCCGGGAAAAGCTGCGACCTACTGGAGTTTGGCCGCAATACGACCCATTATCTTTGAAGTTGGCCTGCAATAGCCGAAATGGGGAAGACCTCTCTTGTGAGTCTCATTTTGGCGTGGGTCGAGGAAGGAATGTTAGTATGACGCAACGCTTGCCTTGGGGTTTACATAGAGATGATTAGTTATGAAGATAAAAAGAAAGATGATGAGTTAATACAAAATAAACATGAAGTAACATTTTCAAGACATTGTTAAACCTTAACTATGATCACTTAGGGTTTAAGTAAGTCAATTGCATGTAAGCATGAAAATTACATAACGGAACGCCGGAACCAATAATAAAAAATCTAAGTCATAATTAGATTGAGAAGAAGGGTAAGATTCGTTATGAACTATGCATGTTTATTCATGACCTAATGTGTTATGTGATGTTATCATCTACTATAGAGGCCTTAAGGACTTATAATGCACGTGTAATAATAGTAGCAGATGCTAAAGGCAAGTGTTCTAACCCTTGTTTTAGTTTAATATGGACAAGCTTTGTGATTCATGTATTCTTACGCATGAGTTAACGCCTGATGATGTTAAAGCCAAGTCTTTCGGCTAGACTTACGATATGTTGGATTTCTTTTAATCTATCAAAGTATTGTCAATATTTTACCAAACTATGTTGGTGTTATTTTCAAATGAAGACTGAGTATGCTAAAATGTTTTGTCGTCTAACGACAGGCACGTGAGGTTGCCACCCCTTAAACGTACACATGTTTAATGAATGTAGTGTTGATCAACATAGAGTACTATATGCTGATCACCTAGACGTTCTCGTAAGCTATGTCAGACTTACAGACTTAGTGTCGGGATGTCCTTTTCAAAGAACTTATGAAATGCTCATGGTCTTGGACCGGAATTGATGTTTTACTGAATATTGTTATTGTAAAACATTTTGAAGGAAAAGAAGTGGTATTTTGAATTATCAATAGTACTTCGTAACTATTGTTTAGTTATTGAAGATATATGATTCCTATATTCCAAGCATGCCACTTTATTAGAATTGTTTTACTTGCTGAGCTAGTTAGGCTCACTCTTGCTTGAACTATGTGAATGCAGCTAAGATCGAATGGACCGACGGATCCGACAAGGATAAAGGGAAGGCTAAGGCGAACCCGTATATTACTTATGTAATAGTATAGTTTTAATGATAATATTCGATATTTTGACAAGAACAAGTGTAACGGTTAAAAAGAACCTGGGGAATGTTAATATTATTTTGAATATATATAAGACATATTCGTTATTTTTAGGCATTTCAATTGAATGTTTGTGTGAACTGTAGCACCGTGTAGCACCATCTGTCGGGTTGGAAGATACCTAGATTTGGGGGCGTCACAGGTTGGTATCAAAGCATTAGATTATAAAACTTAAGGGGGGATTTAAACCTTAAGTCATAACCTTAAGAAAAGTCAAAGAAATAAAAGATGAAAATTAACCCTATAAAAATGCATTATATATGTTATATGTTTTTATTATTCCACTGACGTGTACTAATCAAACTTATTTGTGTTGTGTAGATGTCAGGAGAAAATGGAATGAATAGAGACGTACAGGTAGTCAGTGAAGGATCAGTTAATCAGATAGAGATCATACTGAACCCCATAGTAGCAGAGCCCAAAGTAGTAGTTGTTGAGTCTAGAGACTCAAAGAGCCTAGACTTAATGTCTTTGTTCGATGGCATGTTAGAAGAAGAGGTGGAGGTAGTGTCCTTCAACCCAGTAGCTATAGCAGCAGAGATGGCTCCGGGGGAGTTAATGATGTCATTATTTATGTCAGTATTGGATAGAAACATCCATTACTGTCAGGAGGTGAAGGAGCTAAAAATAGAGCTCCAGACTGTCTTAGAGGATAAGACAGACGTTGAGTCAATGTGGGAACAGGAACATGACAAGAGGATTTTGGCCAAGGATAAGGTCCATGAGCTGAAATAAGAGGTCTTTGAGCTCAGGGGGGGAACTAAAGACTAAGAAGCAGAAGATAGGGAGAATGTCCTATATTCATAGGAGTTCTCATGCGGACTTCCAGCAGCAGGTAGCTGGATATCCCATAGAAGAAGGGCAGACGCGACATACTATCAGTCATGATATTATCGCCGGTCTTGCCAAGGCAGATTTTGATAATGCCTTTAGGCATATGTAATCTATTAGTGGGTGGAGTAGTTTAGATATGTAAATATTATGTATCTAGTACTGACATAAAACTCTAGGAACCCAAGTGAAGATAACGAATATACGAGTAGAATTGACTTTAATCGATAAAGTTAAAGCAGCTCAAGCTACACACCCGGAGTTGATAAATGTGAAGAAGAAGGTTCAAGAGGGCGTTATTCTAGAAGCAAGAATCGACGAAGAGAGGAAATCTCAACCCTCAATTTAATTGACCCATTTAAAAGTCTCGATCGAGTAGAAACTATGGCTTATAGACTCGTTTTACCGCTAAGTATGTCGCGTGTTCATAACATTTTTAACGTATTGATGTTACGTAAATATGTGGACGACCCGAACCACATTATTAAATTAGAACTAAACGATATAGCTGAAGATTTAACGTATGAGGAGATACGTGTTAAAATCTTGGATCGTATTCAACACTCAAAGGTTATACCTCAAGAATTAGAATCTGAAATGAAGTCAAGGTATCTTCACCTCTTTGACATACCAGGTACGTACGTAAATTTCGAGGGCGAAATTCCATAAGGAGGGGAGATTGTGAGACCCCAGATTTTTATGAATAAATATTTAATTTTCTCAAAATAATTTTTGAATATTATGGTGTGGATTTGAGATAATGTTATAGTTTTGGGTAGTATTTATAAATTTTGAAAAGTATGCAAGTTGTTGTATAATATTCTATTGGTCGGGGAATATTCTTTTTGTTGGGGAATATCCATATGACGGTACAATCATTGGTGGACCCCGCAACGAAATTATTGTCTGATTGAGAAAATGACAAAAATATTTTATGAAAAATAACGGCGAAAGTTTTACCGTTATCTTTGTTGAACTACTCAAGAGTAAAAAATACGATGTCTACGCATGGTTGCATAGTAGCTACACAAGATTGATTATTGATGCTTACGTGATAAGTCACTCGGTTTTGTTTTATTGGTATTATTAATGTAATAAAAAGCGTAATACTTTTATAAAGTTATTCTATAAATAGAATATATTATATTCTATTATGCATAGTGTTGCATAGTGTCTGCATAGTGTTTTGCATAGTAAAATCTTTTTATATAAAACAGAATACTTTTATAAAGTTATTCTATAAATAGAATATATTATATTTTATTATGCATAGTGTTGCATAGTGTTTTGCATATTAAAATATTTTTATATAAAATAGAATACTTTTATAAAGTTATTCATTTTATTAGATTATAAATAGAATATATTATATTTTATTTAAAAGATTTTGCTTTAAATATGGACCGTCAGATTAAAGTAAATCAATCTGGACCGTTCATGAATTAGTTACTATGCAGTCCATTCTTCTATAAATAGAAGCTCATTCCTTCATTATTTCTTACGAATTCATTGAAACTCTAGAGAGAAAAACTATAGAGAGAAAGAAGAAAAGTGTTCTGTTACTTCACTACTTCTATATCCAGTACTCTTCTTTCTAAGGTAAGGGATATAATTTGTTGTACCTGTAAGGGGTATTATTCTTTTATATTCATGAAGAGAACTTATGTTATTCCATTCTTTATTATTATGTTGGAATAACTTTCATCATGCAATCTTGCATACATGGTGAAATTCTTCTATTATTCCATTCTTTATTATTATGTTGAATAACCTATTTATGCTGGCATCGCATACATGGTGAAATTCTTCTATTATTCCATTCTTTATTATTATGTTGGAATAACTTTGTTTGCTGCAATCGCATACATGGTGAAATTCTTCTATTATTCCGTTCTTTATTATTACGTTTAATATCCCATGGATTGCGTAAATTTTACCGACTGGTTCCATTATTTATTATTCCGTTGTTTATTATTACGTGAATATTACGTACGTGTATTTACTTACGCCTTACTTCGTTCCAATATTTATTATTACGTCAGATATCATGTCATGCATTTTACATTTCTGACGGACTGGTTCCATTATTTATTATTACATTGGGAATAACTTTGTCTATGCAGGTCTATCGCATTTATGGTGAATCCTTACATTATTCCATTCTTTATTATTCTGTTTGAATAACCTGTCTATGTGGATTACCACATGCAAGGTGAATGATCCTTTGTATTCATTCCTTATTCAATTGTGAAAATGATCTGTATACGTGGATTACCGCATGGCAGACGAAAATCCATTTGCAGTTTTATATATTCTATTATACTCAGTTGGTTAAAGCTTTGACTTCTATACTCCATGAAATTAGTGAAATATCCTTGATATTTGCGCTTCATACAATATCTATTCATGGAAATATTCTTCTGAGCATTCATAAATTTTACTCTATAAAGAAGTATCAGGTTGACAATTTGGACATTATTGATTCCTGGATAAATTAATTCTTGAACTTTTTTTATTGAATTATTATGTCATTGTCATCATCCTCATGTTTATATTATGTTGAAAGTCATATGTGGCCTGTAGTGCATAGATGGACTTGGTATGATTATGACTAGGGATTATTCGGTATAATCTTGATTGTAATGTTATAAATGATGTGGTAAAAGTCATCTTTGGCCCGTAGTGCATAGATGGACTTGGTGTGATTATGACCATGGATTATTCGGTATAATCATGACCGTAATGTGATGAATGATGTGGTAAAAATCCTCATTGGTCGTAGTGCATTGATGGACAGTTTTTGGTATGATTATGGCTATGGATTCTCTTCGGCCAAGGGTGCAAAGATGAATTGTTTTATGGCATGATCAGGACCGTTGATGAAAACACGATTATCTTTGGCCCGTAGTGCATGGATAATTCGTGGTCGTGATACTAAAGAATATCCTTGGCCTGTAGTGCAGGGATGATTTAATGATGTGGATTATTTATTAAGCTGAGTCTCAGCGATAGAAGTGATGAAAAGCCTTTTTAAATCATAGAAGATAGTAGATTTTATTCTCTACTTAACTCTTCTATTGGATTGCTTGTTCCGCTGTAGTTAAACTTGATATTTATTATATCAGTTTAACACTGTTGAAGGCTAACGATAAATTATTCTGCATTATCTTAGTCATAATATTTCTTACTGGGCTAGTTAAGCTTACCCTTTTGCTTTCATTGTTCTCTTTAGGAAATAAGAACGTAACTGGGACTAGTCCGGGAACAGAGTGACGGTCCTAGATGTTTGCATTAGTAGTCCTCACTATTCTTTAAAATAGTGTGATAATAATTGTAATGAGGACTCCATTGAGTGTGGATATTGTCTAGATGACAATATTTGTATTAAAACTCACAGTTATGTCTTGTCGTATTCTACACGATAGCTGTATAATTAAGTTTGTATTTGTATTCTGTACCATGTATCTGGCGACCCAAGATGGGTGATGTATACCTATTTCGGGGGCGTCACAGATTGTTAGCTCACAGGAGACATTAGTCCACTTTCTAGATTTATTATTACACACCAGCGTATTTCATCCCATTCTACACTTCACTGGATTTAAGGTTTCTAATCCATCTTATAGAAATCACTTACTATTGATGCTTTTAATGCTTAAGAATTCAAAACCATAAACACCGCCTCTTTATTATCAATTGAATATCTCGGTTTTTTGGCTTTTGCTTCTATATATCATATTTTCAAACTACTTGAAAGATGGGCTCTCAGTTGATGTCTTCATTTTTGTTAATCCATTTCTTTGAAATTTTGTGCATTTTATTCTAATTCTTAGATTTCATTAGATTACCTTTGTAAATTTAGTGTCTTGAAGACTTTAACGAGTTCTCATTAATTCCAATATTCTATTTTTTCTCTCTTGTTTTTTCTTTGGTTGTGGAGTAACATTTGTGTGTCTTTCTTAGTTGTCTTTATATCATCCTTTGGTTTAGGTAACCTACCGCTAATCTCATGTATGGATGTAACTTAATGTTTATCTTGTGAGGTAATTAGTAGATATCTATTGTTTTAAAAAGTCATTGATCATTTTGTTCTCAAGTGATCTGCATAAATTATTTCATTTTGACTACGGGTTTGGCAATTGTCACCGTGGAGAATAATATTTTCTAAAAATAGTTAACGGGGAAACAAAACTTTGTGTAAGTTGGTTCTATTTTGAATGGATATAATAACTGTGGTAAGTGGATTTTATGTTGCTTAGACAATTTGCTTTTTGATTAGTCGTTAAATAGCACTTAAGCCTAAAGTATTGGTCACTTTTATTAAATCCCATGTCGATTTGAAAACTAAGACATTAAAATGTTGTGGGGATGGATTTCCAAAAACAATGTAAAGAGAAGAGAACTACACTGGTTTTCCATCAGTAAAGTTGTGAAGAAATAGGAATGTCCTAAAATGCTTCTCCTGGAGTGCCTTTCCTCTAAAAGATGATGCAACTATTTTCTGAAGTTATAAACAAAGGGTGCGAGATATCCCCATACGTGTTGCTCTAATTGAATTATCTTTGTTTGCATCTAAACAGTCAAATTCTTTGACATATCTTGCATTACATTCGAATTCTAACGGCAGTTAAATGTATGATTTTTCACATGAATAGAATTATCTCTAGTAATTTTTCCTGCATGACATTTTCATTGGCTCTGTTCTTGCAGTTTAAAAAACATTTCACATGATGATTGAGTCTTGCAAATGTAGCTGATGGATGTGCTTCTCTTTGTTCTGGTGAATATGATGCAAGTGAAGCTTATTATGGATTTAATAATATTAGTGGACAACTAAAATCAAAGGGGAAACAAACTGAAAGGCTTTTTTGTTGAACTAAATCAAGTTGCAGTTATCCCAATTTTTGAACAGCTACAAAAACTAAAATCTTGTTTGAGAGAGACGGTCAAATTTTATATTCTCTAATTCCTTGTCTTACTGAAATTCTGCCAATATTTATATAGTTTTTGCCTTTGTCTTTTCTGGGTGAATTATGTTTTTTTGTAACAAAAGGAATATAAACATACATTTATATGAGAGATGTAGAAAAATTTCACCAACTTATATTCTAATATTGGAACTTGCTATAACAAACTATGGCGATGAGTTTATGCTAATAAGCAAACAAATCCTATGTCAGTGTCCAATGTGTTTATGCTAAGGCAGCCTTTGCTCACTATCCTTCAAAGACTTCTAGATAACATGAGTGTGTAGCAGCCAAGAGTCTTTGGGGAGAGTGTACAACAGTTGTGTTCTTGATGTTCTGCTATTTCCAATCCATACGAAAAATAACATCAGTGTTTGCCTTTTTGATCTGCAGGTATGAACTTGTTGCACCATCATTTTGTCTGTGGACTTTTATTCAAATTCTTGAACTTCTTCATTTGTGGCTTTCTTAATCATGCATTATATCACTTTCCTGGGCAAAGCTTGAAGGGTATCACTGAACCATACGAGTCTTGGTTTGAACAAATTTGTTTCCCTTTCGTCTTTTTATTGTTTCGTGCTCTCGCGCACATGTTTGGGGATGGGAACTATATATGTTGATGATGTGGAACCATTTTATATGTCAAGTATTTCTATAGTATGAATTTAAAGTTCTAATGGAGTTGCTTAACTATGTAGGCCCAACCAGCAAGTTCTTTGTCGCCTTCAGTGCAACTTGTAACAGCTTCTCAAGCGCGTGCATCAACATATATAGTTCCCCAGTATTATTCAGTAGCAGTTCCTTTTGGTTCCATTTGTACAAGTTGTTTTTTTAATGAATGGGTTTGGTGGTTAAATTTAGGAGGATTGACAACTGGATTCGGTAAAAAAAGAAGAAAGACAGAAAAAAAACTAAAGAAATGAATGGAGCTGAGGAAAGAAATAACATTATTATTAAATTTATAACTTAATATATTTGCAATTAGAATCTTTCTATGATGAACTTTAGATTATTTTGAATGTCATGTTATTTCATATCCACTCATACAAGCTTTGCATCAATAGTTTCATGCCATGGGAAGGTATAAACATTTTCTTTTGTATGATAAAGAAGTTTTTCATAGTAATGGCATACTTTTCTTTGATTAAATGGGTTTTCCATTGTCAATGTAGTTGTTGATGGACGCCATTTTTGGGAATCTGATGTTTATTTGCTTGCTACTTCTTGGGACAAGAGCTTTGTAAGACCCCAACTTATTATAAATAAAATCAAATTTCCTCTATTTATTATTGTGAATAATAAGGTGTTAATTTGATATAATGTTTTAGTTATGGGTGAAATGTGCAAATTTTGCTAAATAAGCAAGTGGTTATAAAATATTCATTGTGTCGGGGAATATTCGTTTGGTCGTGGAATATTCTTTCTGTCGGAGAATATTCGTACAATGGCGCAACCATTTGTGGGCCCCATAACGGATAACTGTCGGATGAAGAAAATGACAAGTTTGAGTTTTTATAAATAACGTCGTAGTTGTTACCGTTAACACTGTTGGAATACTCGTTGGTTAAAATACGATGTACTGGCGTTGTGGCAAGATGGCACATGGTATTGCAGCAAATTTTTGAATTAATGATTCTTACGTGAAGGCACTACTCAATAATTGTTACAGTAATTACTGTTCAATAGTTTTATTTTATTGATTCAATAATTGCTGCGTTGATATTTAATATTATTGTTGTTCAACAATTGTCATTGCATAGTATCTCCATTATCAGATCAATAATTCATATTATTTGAATAATATTATTAGATAACATTATTGGCAATGTCTAAAGAAGTTCTGTCTAGGAAAGGGGTTTGGTCACCTAATTGCGCGCCAATAAGGAGAAATCCTTATCGGAAAGCCCCCTCTTTCCTGGGAACGACATGGTTGTCATAATTGTGATTCTGTAATATTATTTGTGAATAATTAGTTATTGATTTATATGATAAGGAAATATTTATTTCATGTGGATATAAATGATGGATATATTTATTTTATGTGGATATAAATGAAAGAATAAATGCTGAGGTATTTTATCAGTATTTTGTCAAAATAGAGGTGTTGAAAATCGTCCGTATGTGGATTTCAGGTATTTTTTATTGGAATTTGGAAAAACTTTTTTCTACAAAGTTATAGAGAATTAAATTTCCTATGGAAAGCACATGAGATTCGAATTTTTTTGATAAAAGGGCTATTTATTATGAATTGTTGAAGTTTGGAAAATAAAATATTTTATTATTAAAATATATGTGGGCCCCACTTTTGGTTGGTGAGTAATGAAATGTCTTTGGAATTTATTTTGAAAAGTGGTGGGCTTGAATAATAGCGAGTAAAAAACATCGGTAGCGATTTAGTCTGCTATGACGTTCTAAGCATTTTCCTATAAATAGGGTGCTTAGTTAGAATTAAAAATCACACCAGAAACAAGTTATCTCTCTTTCTCTCTCTATATTATCGAGCGTATTTTGTGAGTATTTAGATACTTTGTGAGTTGCTATTCATCAGTGCAAGTTTCCTTGACCTTATCTGATACGATATTCCGATCGGAAATCTTGATATTTTGAGGTAAGGGATGTTGTTTTCTTTCTAATGATGTTATTCTTTCAATATCATTATACCGAAATATTGGTATGGATTTTATTGTGGAATTTCTACCTTTTTGTGTCAGGGTTACTATTCACGTATACGTCACTATTCACGAATACGACACTATTTACCGAAAAATAAAATTTTCTTCTTTTTGTCCAAGATGTCTATTATGGTTACTATCTTTAATTTTATCCATGTTTTGATCTTTATTTTTGAATTCTGCTTTATAATTGGTTAGTATGGAGTATTTTTGAACTTGGATAAACTAAAGTACGAATCCCTAATCTTTGATCTTTTATCTCACTAGATTCATTTTCTTTAAGATATTTTTCATCATCCTCAGTCCTAAATAATGATATTACTGAATATCTTTGGCCCAGAATAGTGCAAAGATGAATGATTACCTAATGAATATCTTTGACACAGTAGTGCAAAGAGATGAATGATTACCTAATGAATATCTTTGGCCCGTAGTGTGCAAGATGAGCAGTGTTGAGATGAACATGACCAACTGGTGATACAAATGAATATCTTTGGCTTGTAGTGCAAAGATGAATATTTGATTCAAGATGTATATTGATTAATGTTACAGGGATAAAATATTGATGATGGACTTTTAAATCTTAGAAGATAGTAAAATTCTTTCTCTACTTGACTCTTCTAATGGATTCTTTGTTTCACTGCAGGTTGTTGATCTAAAACTTGTTGTCTATTATATTTTATCGATTTTCCTGTTGAAGACTAATGATAATTTGTTGTATGTTATCTTAGTTATAATATTCTTTACTGGGCTAGTTGAGCTCACCCTTTTCCTTTTTGTTCCATTGTTCTTCTCAAGAGGAGAGAATTTAGTAGGAACTAGCCGGGGTATGGAGTGATGATTCAAGATAGTTGTTTTAGTAGTCCTCGCTATTTTGTAAAATAGTGTATCAATAATTGTAATGAGGACTCCTTTTGAGTTTGTATACTGTCTATTAGACAATATTTATATTCAAACTCACAGTATATGTGTTGTCGTATTTTGCACGACAATTGTATTACTGAAGTTGTATTTGTTTCTGTACCATGTAGTTGGCGACTCAGAATGGGTGATGTATACCAATTTTGGGGGCGTCACAATTGGTATCAGAGCTTAGGGATATGATCCCTGGCTGAGATGTGAGACAAGAGATGGGGAATTCCTTCACTAGTATGACCTGATTAAGTTTATTTGGTATTTATTTGGTCGGTCAGAGTATAGGGATAATATGTGACATGTTAATTAACCCTTGTTTTGTGGCAATATTTGAGAATGGAAGCTGCATATATTAACAATGAAGTTAATCAAACCGTGGAGACACCTTTAATCACCACCCAGGGGAACGTGCAACAGGAAGGCAATATTCCTCCTGTAAATAACACTACTGAACAAATGATGAATGATGGGATGTTTAGAAGGTTTTTGCAGTTCATGAAAAATCAGACGAGGGAGACTCGTCCACAAAATACAGGTGGAAATGATAGCAATAATTTAATTTGAATTATCTTAAATTAAATTAAGTCAAAAGTATATTTAATTTAATTTAATTTAATTTGTATTATATGTCATAATTCAATTTATTTAAATTGTATTTTAGTTTTGAGAAACTAATAACTATACATTAATATAATAAAGAATGTGCAATTCTTTGAGTTCGGCGTAATTTTAAATCGGATTTAACAAATATGACACTAATCAACTATAATATATGAACAACCAACAAGTTTACAATACAATTTAACAATTGTATATACTCAAATCTGCAAAATAGGCAGTAATTAACATTAACGAACAAACAATTAAAATAATGAAGCTCCAAATTTAGTAAACTATCACGAAAAAATCCAAATTTGAACAACACCTAAAGGAAATATAAACTTCAACAACATTTCAATGATTATTTCAACACTTTTAACAACATTTCAACACTTTCAACAATATTTAAAATGTAAAATTTAGGGTTCTAAGTACTTATACCCAAATCTATGCATAACCATATACATATCTGAAAATAGGGTTCTAAATTTAAAATTAATTGATAAAACTAACCTTAAATTGAGAGAGAAGGAGGACCAGAGAGGGACTAGAGAGAGAGCAGCGGCAGGAGGGCAAGGGTGAGCTTCTTAAACGAGGAGGGAGAGGTGTTAAGCGAGGGCTTGGCCGGAGATAGAAATTTGTCGATGAGGAGAACTCTGACGGTACGAAGCGAGAGAGAGACGGACGAGATGGGGGAGGAGGGAAAGAGAATGTAGCAGCAGCAGAGCAGAGAGAGAAAGGAAAAAAAATTAGCAGCAGTAGAAGTGAGGCTCGCATCTGTTAGTGATTAGGTTTTAAGCTTATTTCCGACTGACATCCATCGGTCTTAGTTCCGTCGACATTTAGGTATCCTCGACGAACACTCAGTCGATATTAATAGCTCTTTCGTCGAGGTTGTTATTGGCGCTGGAGGGAAACTTTCGAGCCACAAGCATGGTATAGGATCAACTGAATTCAGTCGAGTTTATACTATCCTCGAGGGATTTATGAACGACTAAATATTCCGTCGACAATACATTAATTCCGACCGAATTCATTCCGTCGACCCTAATTCTGTCAGAAATAGTCCTATTTCTTGTAGTGAATGCGCGACTTGTCACAACCAAGCAGTTCAAGGAGTTGGGACCACCAGAATTTACGGAAAAGCCGCATCTGATTAAGGCAAAAACGTGGGTCAAACAAATTACCAAGATATTTGATTTCTTGGGATGCGCGGAGGAACAAAAGGTTCCATTCGCCACCTTTATGTTTCGCTGAGATGCGATTACTGGTGGGAATTTGTGAAGCGTACCCAGCCTACGACACTCAACATGTCTTGGGAAATGTTTCAGAAACTATTTAATGACAAGTACTTTCCTGAAAGTATTCATCATATGAAGGAGGTAGAGTTTATCAGACTGGAAAAAAATAACATGACGGTGTCCCAGTACAAGGCGAAGTTCGCAGAGTTATCCAGGTTTGCACCTCATTTGGTAGAGAATGAGGAACAAATGACGAGGATGTTCCTGAGAGGTCTAAAACCCGAGATTCGGCAATATCTTATCTCTCATAAATTTTCTTTATATTCAGATGTTGTAAACATGGCTCAATTATTAGAGCGAGATAATGAGTATGTTCAACCAAGGGACCACAACCAGAGTCATACCGGTGGTGGCAGTCATCGGAGCAATGAAAACCAGTAGGGAGGAAAACATTCGGACAAAAGCGGTAACCACTCTAGTGATAATCGTGGCCATGAAAATAGAAGAAGCGAGTCGGGATGAGATTTCAAGAAGAGAAGGTACAACAATGACAACGTAAAGACATCAGCACAAACATCAACTGTTTCTAGGGGAGGAGAACGAGCACCGATCATTTGTTATAAATGCGGGAAAGAGGGACACATTAGCCCAAACTGCCCACAACAATCCAAGGTATGTTATAACTGTGGAAAGGAAGGTCATATAGCTAGAGATTGTCTAGTTGTGAAACCAAGTTCAACGGGGATAGTGACTCCAAAGGCTATCCCAGACAAGTCAAAGTCGGTGGTTCCTGGAAGGGCATTTGTCGTGACTGGCCAAAATGCGAGAAACCCGAACGAGGTGATCACGGATAAGCTAATCATAAACTCTTGCGAAGTTTATACCTTATTAGATACCGGTTCTACCCATTCTTTTATCTCTCTTTCTTGTGCTCAACGTTTAGACGTAACTCTGGAGAAATTAGACCTTGACTTATCTGTTGAGACTCCGTTAGGAAAAACTTTCATTACTTCTACTGTTTATAAATCTTGCTTGATTCAAGTTGGTACCATCACATTACCTGCCGATCTTATTTAATTGAAAATTCTTGCATTTGATGTGATTTTAGGGATTGATTGGTTAACCACTCATCATGCTAAAATTGATTGTTTTCATAAAGTTGTTAGTTTTTATATTCCTAACCAACCTGTTATGCGAATTCAAACAACCGAACCACTAAAATTAATCATTGTCATATCAAGCCATAAAGCTATTCGTTTATTGAAAAAAAGATGTCAAGCTTTCTTAGCCCATGTCACGGACTTGAACAAAAACACGTCAGATTTGAATAATATTTCTATTGTTAGTGAATTTCCTGACGTATTTCCTGAAGAACTTCCCGTTCTACCCCCAGAACGTGAAGTTGAATTCTTTATTGACCTTGAACCTGGTACAGAGCCCATTTCTAAAACCCCATATCGAATGGCTCTTATTGAACTTCAGGAGTTAAAGGTCCAATTACAAGAGTTATTGGACATCAGTTTTATTCGTCCTAGTACATCTCCTTGGGGTGCTCCTGTGTTATTCGTAAAGAAGAAAGACGGGAGTATGCGACTTTGTATTGACTACCGAGAATTGAACCATGTCACCATTAAGAACAGGTATCCGCTACTTCGCATAGATGATTTGTTCGACCAGTTGCAAGGAGCATAATTCTTTTCAAAGATCGATCTTCGTTATGGATATCATCAGTTGAAGATTAAAACTGAGGATATTCCAAAGACTGCCTTCAGAACTCGGTACGGGCATTATGAATTCTTAGTCATGTCTTTTGGATTGACTAATGCTCCTGCTGCTTTCATGGATATGATGAACCGTGTGTTCAAAGAATATTTGGATCAGTTCATTGTCGACGTCGGGATTTTTAATTGTCCCTTTCCGTTACTTGTTCTTTGGTGCTCTCATTTTAGGTGAGATTTGTTTGAAAAAACAAGTGAAAAGGTCCGATATGTATAATGTCGACGATGGATTGTTAAGAGTCGCCATTGGTTTTTAAATGGTTGTACCAACACAACCGAGAAAAAGGTTTGCACATTGGCCCAGTGATGTGACACTGCTAAACGGGTCGGTGAAACCGAGATTCATTAGGGTCTGGGGATTTGGTTATGCGGAGGGAAGGTGTTAGGCACCCCCCGACATCTGTGTTACCATGGTGACCGCCTCTTTTCAAGAAACTATTATCTGAATGTGTGTGTGTGTGGGTCAATATGTTGTTATTTGGAAGTAGTGTGAGGCCTCATTTACACCTATATACACAGGGTTTGAATTTATGTAAAAATTCAGTTTTTAGCAAGATATGGCAAAGTGTTTTTTATAAAAGAGGTTTTTCAAACCACGATGCTCAATAGTAATTGAGACCTTTTGAAACTTCCATTTTATTAAGTGTTACCTTGATTGATTTTATTTTCGAGATCTGAAGCATCTATAAGAAAATAATGTACAAAATAATGTCGACTTCCTCGTGGGTATGAAACCCATCCGAGGAAATTTAGACACCATGTAATAATTTACAAGCTACTTACAAATGAAAATGTCCATCACGGGAACCGAATCTAGATCCAATAGGTTGAATCTGTGATCACATGATTCCTAAAGCTATACATGATACCGCAATTTGTATGGAAGTAGTAAGGAGGTATATATATCTATAAGTCAGATATATATATATATATATATATATATATATATATATATATATATATATATATCGACATGATCACCAACCACAAAGCACCTCCATGGGGATCGAAATGTAAATAAAGTCATAAAAGCTATCAACCGCCATGGAGGAAACTCTAAAGGGACAAAATGTAAATAAAGTTGTACAAAAGCAATCAAGCGCCACAGTAAAAACTCTGAGGCGGGATGACGTAAAAAAGTTATAAAAGCGATCAACCACCACGAAGTAAACTCCAGGTGGGACAATATATATATATATAGCAATAAACGCACCGGATGTAAAATCCAGGCTCATCGAACAGAGTTCGACAACAGTTCATATATATAAGTATATATATATATATATATAATAAGGATCTTAGTCTCACCCCAAAAAAGCTGACCCCAGCTCACCTATAAAACCCATTTCTTTTTTTCTCTCTCCTCACATTTCACGCGATGTGCAGTCTCCTTCATCTCTCTCAGACATAACACAATCAGCTCTCCTCTCTCGCTAAACCCATCTCCCAATCTCTCTTTCCCTCCCTATCTCGCTTCCCTATCTCGCCCCAAATCTCGTCTCGATGGCTTGCCCTAATTTTTGCCCCAAATCCGTCAAATGGTAACAATTTTGTTGGGAGCTTCACTCAGTGATTTTGACAGAAAAAAGTACTCTTTACTTGTTGCTTTTAAATCCCTATTAACTACATATTAGTTAATTATTATACTTGGACTATTATTTGGCTGTCAATTGTTAAGGGGGGTTTGTGCATGTTATATGGAGTAATAAGGAAGGATATTTTTTTGGTTAGAATCATGTATAAACATGTTTGAACCCCGCTTTTAAAACTATTGCACATAAGGTGTTTGAAAAATTGCCTCTTAGAGGTTGTCAAGCATAAATAAGTGGATTTGATTAAGTTTGGGATCAAAGAAGCCTTTACGCATGTTATGTGAAGTAATTTAATTTGTTTGGGTTAAACCAAATTGGGTTTAGAACCTGTTTTGGGACTGATGATCATAAGCCTTTACGCTTGTTATGTGAAGTAATTTAAGTTGTTTGGGTTAAATCAAATTGGGTTTAGAACCTGTTTTGGGACTGATTAATATGGTTAGTTAGTAGTGGTCTAGACTATTGATGACTTCAAATTGTGCATGATCTTTGGTGTGTTCATCATTAGTGTTTTTAACTTGTAAATCGTAGGTTTGAAGCATCTTTTTGACATTATATGGGTCAGTAATTGGAGTGCCATATTTTGGTGCCACTTTTGTCTCACTTTTATGCGTCAAGTTTTAACATATTAATCTCTTGCAAAAGAGGAAGTACTATTCCTTCCATAAGAGTTTCTGTTTCAAACTTGAAATTTTCTTCCCTTTTTAATTATAAATTTATTGTTATATTGAATAATGCTTGATGCTTGAAGCTGGTGTGATGCATGAGAAACTCTTTATGGAAAGTTGAAACTCCCACAAGATAAACTTCAGAAGGTGTTGTTTCTGATAAATCAAGAATAATAGAAATGCGAGTGAAGTTAAATTTTTTTTTAAAATGTGAGAGTAAAACTTAAAATGTCATGGTTTGTTATGTTTTTCTATTTTGTATTTGTATCTATGAACGCAATATGTAATTGTGAAAAGCGAGCTCAACTTAAAACGTCATGGACCGATTCAAACCAGGAAGAAGGTTTTTCTCATGTCCGAATTATAGAAAAGTAAGTGTGTTAGGGTTCAAATTTTGTTATATATATATTCCATTCTATTTACTTGCACATATCTCTGAAAAATAATTTGTTTATAGAGGAATGCTTGTCAGTTTTTTGCTTGGTATGATCCTCCAGGCTCTAATGTGTGACAGATCAAGACAAATAATCCCCGGATTACTTCGAAAGATTGACGAAATGGAGCAAGAGATGAAGAACGTGCGTGCAATAGGCAACATGCGAAGAATAAAATTAATTATTGCACTTGTTTGTTCTTGGTTATTGATTTTATTCATGTTATTGTAGATAGAGTATATATTATCATTTGGATTGATTAAACTTCTAGTATAGTTTGTTGTAACCTTATCCAAGAATTTGTTTTGTAAGCATTTGTAAGGACTTATTATACTTATTATAAAGTGGACTTGTTGGTTGTCCAGTGTCCTTGTTATATAAATGTACCCACACTATTTTGATTCTTCAAGCATTCTTTCAACATATCATCAAATTTGGCATACTTATTTTCTGTTTTAGAAGTGGGTTTTACTAAGAATCATGACGAAATTTGTGACGTTTATACATATTTATTCATTGTGGTTTGACGGTTTCTAATATACTTCAATATATGGCTATCCTGATGCATATATGATACCTATCAGCAGTACCTGCAGCATAACAATTAATAGTATGCTAAGAGCGTATTCAGTACCCATGATAAGTGAAATGCTTAACTTTGGAGGAAACCTATTAGCACACAATAATAATACATGCATTATGATGTGGTTACAATAGGAAATTGAACTCACCCAATTATTATATAATCCAGTGCTTTTGCGATAGCAAGAACAACATACATGAAGAGCTGATTTTGATTATTTAGCGTCTTGAGATGGTTAATTATCCATTCACGTGAAATTATTGTTACTGCATTACATAAAATTTTGATTTTGTTGTTGCTATTAAATTAAGTTAACAATGTTGGATTTTCTAATGCTCCTAATTATGATCTATCCGTTATTGGAAATTCAATATCCGCTGAGGTAAAACTTTTCCCTGCCAGATTCAAAATCTCGAGGTGAAACTCCATGACTGTTGTGACGACCCCAAATCCAGGTACTTGAAACCCGAACTCGGTTCCCCACGATACCATTTCTTTAAGCTGAATAATACTAAATAATAATACATTTGAACTTAATTTACATACATCAAAGTTTACTTCCCCAGGTACGTGACCTTCAAATACATTCCTTACAATACTTGAATAGATACCAATACAACTATAACCATTAACTCATAATACACACTTATTCAATCAGCTTTCCTTTTCCTTTGTTCGTGCACGAGCCTTGAGTTATGCTCATACATATAATCGAAAACATTTAATTTAAGCAAGGATGAGCATTTAAGTGCCCAGCAAGTAATAGCAATTATATATAAGCTGAAAGAATATAAGTATTCTCTTTACATAACACTTCTACAATGAATTGAAAGTTGTGAAGTAATCTATACTAATAAAAAATTCACATAACAACTCTCTTTCAAATTCTTTAAATTTGGCTCGCTCTACCCTTGAATAGGGTTTAAGAAACATACTATGAACATTCTTTTCATTTTCGAAAAGGTTTAGCGTAATTCTATCCTCAAACCAATCATAACTTACGGGCACGGAGGGTGATCACCTCAGATTGTACCTGTATTGATCAATACTACATAACTTGAACGAAATTCATCATTCATTTCTATCCGCTTTGCAAAAAAATCTTCCCATATAGGGATGTTCATACATGCACGGTTCCAAACCCAAGGTTTTAATCTTGCTCAACAATAATATGTAATTCAACATATATATACGGGTAATTGACAAAGGTGTATCAACATGTGAACAAATGCCATGATTATCCAAGTGGGGACACTTGTATAACCATTTATAGAAATCAATAAATAGAATATATATCTGAGCTAACATGTCGATAATTAAAGAATACATAATCTGTACAGGGATAGAATAATTCTAAAACTTCTTACTCATGTCCATTGCATAAAGGAAGTGCAAAGGTAGGATACTTTCCTGATTCACTGATTAGAAATCTCAACTTAGGTTTTATCTCTTTATCACAACCTATCAATAATCAGATCATTCGTTCGATTAGAACAATATATCTTAACACATAGTATTGTCTATTACGATTGACACATAGTCCAATCACATAATCACAAAGTGATCATACTTTTAGTTCACTATTCTATACTTGAAATATTTTTATACATTTTTCAAATATCTCATTCATGCTCTTACAGTAGTCTTTTCTTTCTTTTATAAGGTCTGACATTTGTCGGCGTATCGACAGCTTTATCGGGTAAATACTGAGTCTAAGACTCTTATTCTATATCTCAACATCTGTAAATATCAAACATCTTATTTTTAATCATTTTACAATTTCCGAAATTGAAAAATTTAAAATAATTCAAATCATCACTAAAAGGCCTATAGTGATATAAGCTTTTCTTATAGGTGTTCTTCTTCAAATTTAGAACTTCATAATCGATTCTCAAATCGACTAGTTTGGTAGGGTATAACTTTCAAATGTCGGAATCATAATTAAATGATTTAAACATTAAACAATTCCATTATCATTAATAGTTTAATTAATACTAAACTATTAATGAAACCATTACTAAAATATAAAAAGTTATTTATAATAACTCAAACTATTTTAAAACATTTATATTACCCAAATAATTACCATTAATATTTAAATATTAATGTACTATTTATCAAATATTAAAATTCATTAATTATAACTTAAAATATTTTAAATCCTTAATATCCTCTTTAAATGGTTTTAAATAAGTAAAACTATTTTTAAACTATTTATTTAATATTAATCATTAAATAAACTAAATATCATTAATATTATCTTAATATCATTAATATTTAATTATTAATGAAATTATCATTTAAATATTAAAAGTTATATTTTATAACTTAAAATATTTTTAAATACCTTATTTTCATTTAAAATAATTTTTATAATATTAAAATCATTTTTAAACTAAATTATTTAATATAATCATTAAATAACTTTAATATCATTAATAATTATTAATTAATGAAATTCATCACAAAATATTAAAAGTCATCACAAATAACTCATTTACATAATCAATTCCAAGCCAAAATAAACATAGTAAACTAACTAGTTTATTAACAACACTAACTAAACTTCAAAAATTCAAACTTTAACTAACAATTAAAAATAATAACATTACAAAAATTAAATAAGAAACATACTAAAAATACTGAATTCCATGCAATTTGAATATGCACTTCCATGCCAAAATTTAACTAAGAAGATCTTTATAAAAAGTTCTCCCACAACAAAGCCTTTCTCAAAAATTGGAGGCCTTATTGTTGGTGAATGAAACAAAGGCCAAGCCCTTCTATTTATAGGTTTAGAAAATGGTGAAGTTCTCAATTTAGTCGATGTGGGACTTGGTTTATACTAATTTTTCAATAGCTCACTTTGCGATTTTCTAACGCATTGCTCATAACTCCGATTAATCTGATTTTTGGATATATTATACATGGTATGTAAGACTATTTTTAAAAAATACGAATTACCCAATTCGGGTTCATTAGGTAGCCCAAACAGTGCGTCAAAAGTGGACGTTCATAACAGTTTTCAATCTCGTTTCAGCTTTACCCTCTTCCGTTAAAACAGTCATAACTCTTTCATTTTAAAACATTTTTGAGCGATTCTTGAGCCCACGCGAAGCTAACTTCTGGGGCTACAACTTTTATTCTTTGACCATTTTCAAATTCCGAACACATCAACCCAGAAATTCCGTTCAAATGGACTGCACCGCACTTGTTGGGAAGTTTTGACACTACTACTTTGAAATGTCATAACTCTCTCCTCCGATATCGGATTTAGTCCGTTTTGGAGTCTATGGAAAGCTTATTCGGTGTATTATAACATAACAAAAGTCCAGAAGGTTTTGGAAACATTAACTATTCGAAACAGTGTCCCGAATAGCACATCTCGCTGCTGACTTTCAGTTTTGAGAAGTTTGACACATTTCCTTCCAATCACCGTAATTCCCTCATCCGAGGTCGGAATGAGGTCATTCCAAAGCCTATGGCTTCCTAACTCAGTGCACTACAACATATCAAAAGCCCAGACCTTTTAAAGCACAAAAAGTTGACGAGAATGCCCCCATTACAGACTGCCCAAAAATAGTTTATCATGATCGGTCAACCATGTTTGACCATCTATAACTTCTAATCTATACATGATATGGACTTGATTCTTTTTGCAGATTAAAGACCACATATCAGGATACACATAACAACTTTTGAAGAACAAAACTCATGATCGAGCAAAGAGTTATGACCCCTAACATTTGGTGAAAAAATAACAGAATTCGGTTTTTCCAACTTGCTTAAATCTTCAAATTCGTGCACTTTGATGTTATGGGTCTTTGATTTATCAATCCATATCATCAATTAACATTCTATTACACAACTTTAAACAATCAATTGCATCAAATAACATCGAATCAAAGGATTTCTAGATTTAGTGTTCTTATACCCTTTTTGCCAAAAATTCTTGATTCTTGCTTCTGATTTGTTATGGGTGATGCTTGGGCTTTGTTTAAGAGTGTATGGGCAATCTTGTACAAGGCAATTAAATGTAATATTTAATCACTTGATTTAATTCTTATAATTTACCAATTAACTTCTATCCTTTGGTAAATTAAAACACTTATCTGATAACATCGAAATTAAACCCGATAATTAAAATTAGGGTTTCTCAACGTCATCAATTAGGGTTTCTAATTGACCATTAGTGGTTCTTTAATTATACGTATGTATTAACTTAACACGATCGTTCACGGTTTCTAATTTCAACGAGTTAGGGTTATAATAATTGGGGTTTGTCCTAATTATCGACGTCACAACGATGAATTAGGGTTTCTTCTAAATCTTCGATATTCTTATTCACAAATAACTTCATATACACGATCCTTACTACTCGAAAATACCCCATAACCGGTTTAATAATTAGGGTTTCACAAACGGTAATATGCTTTATGACCTAATTGGCCGTCGTTGCTCAATATTATCTGTCACATTACCCAAAGACATAATTATAGTAATTGTAAAATCATTATATAAATAATATAATATTATTATTCTCATCTCTTGATCACAATCCCAATCTAGGGTTTGGATCTCATATACGACTTATTCTTCATTACCAACATCAATAATCAAGTTAAAATAATTAACTTAAATATTACGAACAATTCATATAATAAAATATTTATTATATAAAGCTAATTATCACTTCATATATTATTTCCAATCATGTTTTCATGGAAAATAATTAATAAAAACATTTAAACTTACGAAATTTATTACCATATAATTTTTTGGTAATTAATAATTCCAAAATTATTTCTAATTTTCAAGTAATAAATGTATTCGCATTTATCGTTCACTTTACTTGACACTTAGTCTCGTCATTAAATAAAAAAAAAAAATTAAGCATAAAATTTCTTATTTATTTTATATAGAAATTCTCGGGTTATTACAACTGTGATTATGGAATCAATGTTGGGAAACTTTATCTAGCCGTGGGATGGATGCCATGGCAAGGACCTTTACTTACCGATACATTGTTCTCTACGGGGAGTATGCAAATCAAGCTATGACATAGGATTAATTGTTTCATACAACATACATGAAAAAAACAATATTATTGTATTTGAGACTCGGGCTCATGGTACATGAACTCCCATAAAATTAATAGCATACATCATCAGCTAGTTTTATAGAAAATATTTTAAGTGCAAGTATATTTCATAAAAACACTAATGTCATTTACACAGTACATATAGGGGAAAATCCGACCTTCAACTCCTATAGTTTGTTACATAGTTGATGATTCTAAAGAAAACTGACAAACATCCATTAGTAAAATCTCATACTAAACCTACATTCCTTCTCTGGTCATCGCCATGAAGACTGAACCACATCCAATTTACAGAAGTAACTAGCGATGCAGCTGCATTCGAATAATTCAAACACAAGCATATCAATACAATGTTCATAAAAATAATAAAATCGATGCCTCACCAATAAAAAGGACCAGATTTGGAGCTGATCCACAACATATCCACAGCATCATTCCTAACTAGTGCCTCACTTACAAAAAGGACCAGATCTGGAGATAAACCATCTACATTACAAGTAACCACAGATGGACATGATAGCATCTGATATACAGAGAAACTACATAGCTACTGGCGGTGACAAATAGCTCCAAACTTAATCAAATCCATTTATTTATGCTTGACAACCTCTAAGAGGCAATTTTTCAAACACCTTATGTGCAACAGTTTTAAAATCGGGGTTAAACATGTTTATACATGATTCTAACCAAAAAAATATCCTTCCTTATTACTCCATATAACATGCACAAACCCCCCTTAACAATTGACAGCCAAATAACAGTCCAAGTATAATAATAATTAACTAATATGTAGTTAATAAGGATTTAAAAGAAACAAGTAAAGAGTACTTTTTTCTGTCAAAATCACTGAGTGAAGCTCCCAACAAAATTGTTACCTTTTGATGGATTTGGGGAAAAAATTAGGGCAAGCCATCGCGACGAGATTTGGGGCGAGATAGGGAGAGCGAGATAGCGAGGGAAAGAGAGATCGGGAGATGGGTTTAGCGAGAGAGGAGAGCTGATTGTGTTATGTCTCGAGAGTATATATATATATATATATATATATATATATATATATATATATATAAAGCAAATAAACGCCTCGCATCAAGTTCAGGCTCAATCGAGGCATAACTCGATAATGTTAGTCCATATATATATATATATATATATATATATATATATATATATATATATATATATATATATATATACAAACTGAAATAAAACCACGGATCGAAGTCCGGGCAAACACACGCAACACGACTCTCAACGTGAAGAAGGGTGTGTGCAAAGATGAAGAGAAAGACTTTAAAGTGTGTGAGAAGGCTTACAGTGGGCTGCCAAAGAAGACTTCTATATCTTTAAAGTGGGTAAACACTGGCTTTTGTAGGTACAAAAGTAGCTATATATGAGCTCACATGTGTTTAAAATGAGAAAGCACTCAGTATGGGGTGAGTACAGAGCAAATTGGGCAGGGCTTTCTCGCCGTTTTCTCTTGCAAAATGGCCACCTCAAGCCCTCTATTTATAGAGGGTAGAGCCACAGTGTACCACTACCGAGGCTACCAGAGGGTACCTGGTTGCCCCGGTTTCTGTGGTCAGGTCGTCTCAGTAAGACGTGCACTCGAGCACTCGTAATGTCCGCTCAACTTTTAGAATTGCAATCCGCATCCGATTGAGGTATACAAGACCTATTTCGGACCGCCGTTGTCGAGAGTTGTACAATGGCATGAGATTAGAGTTTGTACGGTCATTGAAGATGGGACGATGCCCTCCTGGCCTTCAAGCTTCAAATTCTATCCGCTACCCCGCATAATAGTCACTCGGATTGGTTTCTCCTTGATTCTTGTGGGACATCGTTGTGTAGAGATGTGTGTATGAAATGTTTGAGACGACGTGATGGGCATCGCTCATGATAGATGACGATGTTTCCCTCACCGTTATCACGGCTTAATGATGAAAGCGACGTTGCTCAGTGGCTTCACCGAGATTGACTCACGCGAATTGTTGAAGGTCCTCAGTGTCATCTCTGAGGTGTGTCTGTCCTCCCGGTGTTATCTCCGGGTTGGTACTGAGTATCTCATTGTGAGTGCCGAGATTGAAGCTGGTTGCATTTGAAACAAGCATTTCGGGGTTATCGCCGAAACTGCATTCCTTGGGGTGATCACCAAGGTTGGTAGCTATTCCCATGATTGGGACTGAGACTGGATACCTCGGGGTTATCTCCGAGATTAATCGGTCTTCTCCGGTGTGTGTTCCGGTATTGGATCTTCACGCCTTGGGGTTATATCCAAGGTTGGAATTGTTACTCCCAGTGTGTGTTCCGGGGTTGATGTTGAACTTCCGGTAGTATCCAGAATGGATATGAACTGCCTTCCGTGGTTCCTCTCGAAAGACGAATCTGCCTCCCGCAATGTTAGTGATGTGTGTATAGAAAATTTCGAGTGTTCATAGATGCCCTCTTTATCATACTCATGCAAGGTAATGCATGGGTAGGATAAAGAATCCTAGACACTTGAAATGCAACAAGACAAACATTGTACTATATGTAGCAACATGATGCAAATGTATGATGCATGTGTACGGGTTGTAGCCCAACATGTCGGGATGATTGTTGGCTCCTCGTTGCTTCAACCGGGATTGGCAATGATGACCGATTTGATGTGTAATCCAAATCATTAGATGTTGATGTTGGGGTTATCACCAAATTCCCGGGTCCTTGATAACGACTTGATCCTCAAGATGTACTCTTATGTGTAAGAGATCCGTGGGGATAAAGCTTGGTCTGCTTTGAGGATGTGTATAACATATTCCATCATCGATCCTCCTTGATAACATTGACCTTTCCGGTTGGTATCGCCAGACATGTCAAGATTCTGTTGATTTATCGCCAACAACAAATGCCGTCGTGGATGCCCGACCTTCGCTGACGTGTACTTCACCGACATGTGAATCAACTATGAAAACCCCCGTGGGATAGATCGTTAAGGTTGCTTGACCTTCACCGACGTGTGAATCAACCACCGATACACTCGGGGTAGATTGTCAAGGTTGTTTGACCTTCACCGACGTGAATCAACGAAACATTATACTGTGACTTCCGCCAGGGGATCCGCTGGGAATATGAGTAATCGAGCATGAAATCCTCGAATAGCTCTCAGAGCTCGATAGGTTTAATCGCCATCGGCTAAGATAACGCCAAGGTCGCTTGACCTTCATTGATATGTGTGTCAACTATCGAATGTGTGCATTTTTTTAATCCGCCGGGGTTTACGTTGTAACCACGCTCAATCCCGCTGTCGGGATCTACGCTTGAATCTTCTAGGGGATCACGCTGATCTTTTAGGTAACGACCCGAGTCATGCATTGGACCCATACAAGGTATTACCGGATGTGATTTGTAACAAATGAGATCATCAAGTGGGTATACCTCGTGTTCGGGGTGACTACCAATGAGTGATGTATGCACTCAAAGTTTCATCCGAGAAGACCAGATCAGTATGTTGTTTTGCTCAATCGCAGTAGCATTTTTATTCCCGATTCGACCTTTCTAGTCCGCAAGAACTCCTTTGCAACTCGAACTCGACCGAGCGGAGGGTGGGGGCCCATATAGGGGTGCCGCAGTACACACCTCGCTTCACCAGAGATGAGCCTCACTACCAACCGTGGATGATATAATCCAAAGAAGTTGGTCTCACAAGTCACTTTCAACTTGTTTCGCAAAGAAAAATCCGAGAGCCTCCTTCGAGATCTCATTGAAGTTCGCTATTTTCTCGCAAATTTCACCACCGCATAAGTGTTCTCGCACTATCCTCGTAACGTATGCATGTATTTTTTCCAGCTTTTATCCGCTGAATTTGAGTTATCGCATGAAATGCATCTAAACACATAGTAGTGATTATGTATGCACAAATGACTTGATAAAAAATATTCAACATAGTAAATGTTAGTATTAAACCATGTCAACATAATGATGTGAAAAATTTTTGACTTTTGAGATACCAAATTGCACCTTTTTCTCGCTATTTTTGTCCTATTTGAGGTCCAATGAGCAAAAGGTAGAAAGGCAAAGTACTCCTGATATTGAGGTTAACCTTATGCATGGATGATTTTGATTTTTAATGCATATATTATGTATATGACTTTGGGGCAGGTGTGCTACTGAATGGCCACCTAGACATGCCTATGTGCATGTGGATAGTCCTATTTTCAAAGGGGACTATGGCAAAAAATTTCAAAATGTAGGCATTGGGTAGTCATGCATTTTAACTCTATTGTATGTTAAAGTAAATGCATGCATGCATATAGTCATAAAATGCATTCTAAAAAGCTCCAGGTAAGGAAATACCACACCCTTTCTGAGGTGATTTGGAGACTTGTTGTCCAGATATTATGGATCCGGATCAGCCGAGTAGTTCCCGTAGGACCACTTCTGGTATACGGAGGAGGGCTTCTGAAGTGCCTCGACCCCTGCTTCTCGCGATAACCTCGCCGATTGGTGGAGGCCGTGATTCGCCCAAATCGGCCGATGTTCCGCACGCTGAGGACGAGGATGAGGATATTCCGATTGAGGATCCCGCTCCTGCTGCACATGTTCCCCGTAGGGAGCTCCCTTGTATTCAGGTGGCAAACCCAGAGCTTCTGGGTGATTTGAGCATACATCCCTCGATGTACTTGCATGCTAACGAGGTATGACGTTAGATCTTGATCTTCCTTCTTTCCTATTGACGAGGAGTAAAGGATTTTGATGTTGATCTGCATTTCATGCAGGTTCCCCGCTTCACACAACCTCGAGGGAATTGGTTTAGTATACACTCCATGTATCATGCTCTTCATCCTGATTACAGAGCCGTAGTGCATGATTGGGGATTCGGGGCATTCTTTTCCATCCTTCCCCGCCGTTGTCCCCTCGGGTTACCTCGTGGCATTGTTCTCGAGCGATGGTTTCATCGCACTCACCACTCCATCTGCTGGATTGTGAGGTGTTGATGACGCCGATGGATTGGCGATTTATCACGTATGGAGTTTGAGGGGAGCCAAAGGCCTCATATGGCTAATATTACCCCTACCGCCGCCGCGATCCTTGTTAGAGTTCCGGCGAGGCGCCCAAAGGCGTGGACTGTCTGCTCAGTCCTTTGAGCGTAGATGCTATGAGCGGGCTTTTTGAGTGAGCCCATGCCTGATGATGTCGTAGTCGTGGATCGCATTCTTCTACGATTGTTCCTCGATGATCATTAGAGGTCGCTTATAGCAGATAACTCTTCTACGGTGTCGTTCACTTTTGAATCAGCACGCCACGCATCATGTGGACCGTATTGAGAGTATGATTGGGGTTCCTACACCTTTGCCTATTTCCTCCGGGGCATGCGATGCGCTCACAGTGGTTCGACCGAGGCTTGGCTAGGATTCTACCCATTTCTTCCGGTGAGTATTTCTCTTGTCATTTCCCATTTATAGGTTAAGAGTGTTTATCGATCGCAGATGTTTTGCCATTGTGTTGGGCAGCTTTGGGCCCACGAGAGGCTCCCATGCTTATGGCCCCGTGAGTGTGTTAGGTTTAGATACCTATCCACGAGGACGACGATGGCATCATTCCATTTTGCCGAGGTCCCTCAGAATGAGGGTTTCACTCACCGCCGCATGCAAAATGGAGTTGTTGATAAATGATACCATCACATGGATTCCCTATTCAGGGAACACTTGACCATCGGCTTTGAGGATGGATACCCGATCGAGTCGAGTACGTGATTTCCACCAGAGAGTTCCTCTTCACACATATGGAGGCCGGGAGCTCTATTTAGAGAGCGTGCTATTAGGAGCACCACAGGGAGATTCAGATGCCGATCTTGCCTCCCGCCAGCGCCATCGGCTCTGTATCGCAGCCACCCATCATCGATATCCCATTGTTGGGGTTTGACGGCTTTACATTATCGTAGGGTCCTCTTGCACTCGTGAGACGCTCCAAAACATTGGTGGTTCCTCGACTATCGAGAGCCCAAATTCGCCGCCCACTCAGCTTTATGGGGGATATGGTTCCAGATCCGTGATGATGATGGATTGATAGCTTGTGTCCGAGATCCGACTCATATGACATGATTGATAGTTTGACCCGCAGTTGGACCAGTACACATATATTTATCCCAATTTGGGCAGTAGATCCCAAGAGAGGCAGCTTTTCATTTGATCCTTCCACCAAAGCGCCGCCCCTCGATGACCCATTCGGTTTTGCCGGCACAGCATCCTCCTCTATATAGGCCCCGACATCCCCGCTGATAGAGATCCAAAGACTCAGAGGAGTTACATCGTGGACAGATTGATGATGTAGATATCGACACCATTGTCTTCTTCCGATGTGTATTCTCAAGTATATCTTTTGATAGGCCTCTCGTTAGATATTGGGTGGTCAGGCCCCATTCTCGCTATATCTTTGATAGGCCTCTCATTAGTAGTAGGGCGCCTGTGCCCCATTTCCCTATTTTGTAGTCATAGAGATGATGTTTTAGATGTTGATATACTTAGGAATGTATGCATAGTTTTTCATTCCCTATATTATATTGCCATCTATTATCTGCTATGCATGTATCATGTTATGCATATATATGTATGTCCAGAGATATTCAAAGATCGACCGGATGGTCTTATGACACGGCCGCATGCATGTCTTCTTCGACAGCTTAGTCAGATTGATCATACCCCACCATCATCGGTGGCATCGGTATGCGATCGTGGTATGATAGCATGTCACCATCGATGTGGTGACCAGATCATCATTTGTTGCAAAGATACCATGACCTTATTGATGTTTCAGTGTTCCCGTAGGTTTGTGGATGGCATGCTAGAGCATCGGGTATCGATAGGCAAGTTTTTCCGATTTGGGACCCATGAGTCGACTCCTACTCTGAGGAGTATGCACGATCGACGATGCCGCCACCGATGCACCTCAAGGCATATGGCTTTGGGGGACATGAGTCGATTTTCATGACCCTCACCGGATTGAGGCGCAGAGTGGTGCAGATGAGCTTACATCGAGCCACGCTATATCCCAAAGATTTTCTGTTTGATGATTTGGCTCTTAGGATAGTTATTCACGACATTCCGGGATTTCACCGCACCGGAGGATCATCAAGCGCTTAGCCAGGTTGATGTATCATTGTTATGCAGTATCGTCAGATGTCTATATGCCACGATACATGGATGAGATAGACATTGGTGTCATCATGGCAGTTGAGAGCTCTCGTGGAGGGTCGCACCATTATACCTATGATTATAGCAGAGACTTTATGGCCACCACCCACCACCGCACTTATCCGACAGAGTGTTCACGGTAGCTCTGGCCATGCTATATGTGTGGTTTATGTCCCACTTGAGACCGATTGGCACTCTTAGACGGCATGGGTATCGGGTTCACCCATGATATAGCCATGTCATACTCCTTTCAAACCATCGAGAGTGTATAGATGCTATTCTTGGTCCACATTTTCGCGGATATCGAGAGATCCATTTGTCATATTGTCGTGTTCGGGGCTTACCTCACCATACAACTTTTATTACTCATGCTCCGCATGGACTACCTCCTCCGGGTCGGTTTGAGGGCGTGACTACTTATCACCCACCGGGTGTGATGTTGCAGTTTGACCAGTTCCAAGATTTTCATCCTTTCGAGGGGGCGATAGGTCAGCGTTCAGCTTCTCGCTATCTTTTAGCAGAGGACCGATCCCGTGTGTATGCATGTTGGGATCAACGTGAGATAGCTGATTTTTCTATTAGTCATCCAGGTTGTTCACAGAGTATTCCACATGGATGGAGACAGAGATTTTATCTACCGCATAGTATCCACAAGACGGATAAAGAGTCGATGATGTAGAGCCCATGGAGGACATCGATTCCCACATCGAGGAGGAGCCCACCACTGGGTTGCCAAAGATTTCCTCTAGATTCTCCCAAAGACCAAAGATCATTGTGATTCAAAGACTCAACACAAAGACTTTGAGCAGAGTCTTCATCTGATGACCTTCGAGAGAGATCAGCTCGATCTTTGATGTCGACCGCCTCTTGATGGGAGAGACGCAACTCTATTAGAGAGAGACGAGGCATTAGCTCACAGAGATGTCACCGTTGTTGAGCGGATGAGGCCGATCACCCAGAGATGCAAAGATATAGTTGAGCGGATATAGTGCTATATCTCGCCGGATGTAGCCATCACAGATAGTACTGCAGTGAGGTCCCTTACCACTGGCATGATCGCAGAGATGAGCGCTTACATTGATGAGCATATGGTCACCATGCAGATGGCTGCAGATCTGTTGGGTCGTGTGGATATTCTCGTACAGGAGACCACAACTTCGCCTCCTTCTTTCTCCGAGAGGATGCCATGTTGGGCTTGTTAGCTCATATATACCCGACTTTGTAGATGAGCTTGTATTTTCCTCGCATGCACTAGCTTAGCCATTTTGTCATGTACAGTTTATATTGTATATATCAAACAACATTATATATATATATGATGGGAAATATATTTTTGATCACTTCCCTTTAGATATGCTTTTGCTACTTGCTTGATATTTTGCCCGCCGCTGTGGCTTGTGGATCTTGATGTATTCTCAATTCCTCCCGGTGGATGGACATCGAGTTGTCTCTCGATAGTTCGTAATGGATCATCGATCCGTATGTATCCCTACCATCTTTGGTGTCTTGGGACCGGTTTCAGATGGAAATGTAGAGAGGAGGATGGGCTTTCTCTCTCGAGATCGACCGCACTACGATGGTCGCCAAGATTTCTATTTAGGAGAAGCCTAGTTAATTCCATCTCTTATGGATTGGTGTTGCTCTTCAAGGTATGACCGCAGCTTTAGATGGTCGCCGAATCTCCTATTTGGGAGGAGTTCGTAATTCCATCCCTTTGGTCCGGCCAATGAAATGTAGTGGATTGATGTTTGATCCCAAAGACTAAACGACAAGGGTTTGTGTTTTGGTAGGGGTGAGACCGCACCATGAATGGTCGCCACGCATTCTATTGAAGAGGAGATCAGTCTCATGTAGTTCAACCTCGTAAGAGGTTCAACGTCAGTATGTATGGCGTAAATGGTGTAGGAATGTTTTTTTTTTTTTTTTTTGTAAGGAAAAGGGTAGAAATGTTTTTGTTGTTTTTGTTTTATTGCGACCGGCCATATGAAATGGTTGCCTACGACTCCTATTGAAGAGGAGATCGTCGACGAGTTCGCCCTCGTATGAGATGAAAAGCGTGATCCCATGTGCAGTGTCGATTATGGGGAGGAGAAAGTTTAATCCTAGGTTGAGGATAAATCTGCAGGTATGAGAAGTTTGATCCCATGTATGGGTAGCCAAACTACAAAACGCGAGAGGTTCAATCCAGAGGGGATGACCTAAGTCGTAGAACGCAGAGAAGCCAGCCGTCACGGCTTGAAAAGTATGTTTCCGAGGGGCAAAGTGTGAAGAGTTTCAGTGTGTGGTAAAGGGTTAAAGAACCGAATGACCGGTGATCTCGATGGTCCAACACCGTGTGATGTTTGCTTGATGGTCACTTCTGCATATAGTACCGCTTCACACTGGTCCGAAATTGATGAGTTGTGGAAATTCATCGCCATCCATTTCTTGCAATCTGAGAGCGCCTCCCGCCAATACTTCCTTGACAACAAACGGCCTTCCCAGCTAGAGCGAATTTTCCTTAGATTGATCTTGGTTGCCAAATGATCTTCTTCAAAACCAAGTCATGTTGTTTAAACCGCCAGAGTCGACTTTTTTTTTGTAGGATCCGCGATCCTTTGTTGATATAATCGACCATGAAAGATAGTCGCGGTTCGCTTTTCGCCTATTAGAGACAATTGGTGATACCTGCCTTGTACCCATTGGTCTTCATCCAAATTTGAGCGCCTATCAACACTGAGGGATTCCATTTCAACTTCTATGGGGAGCACCGCCCATCCCATAGGTTAATAATGCGTAGGGGTTGCCCCAAAGGAAGTACGCATTGAGGTTCTCAGAGGCTAACAGAGTAAGAAGAGGCAATAGGTCGTGCCAATCTTTGTGGTCAAGGACATCTTTGCATAATCTTCTTGATGTTTTTGTTAGCCGCTTCAACAACACCATTCATCTTCGGACGATAGATGACAGAGTTAAGATGTTTGATGTGGAATTTACTGCATAATTCCTCCATCATTTTGTTGTTGAGGTTCTTAGCATTGTCTGACACAATCACCTCTGGTTGTCCATATCGACAAACGACATTGTTTCTGATGAAAGCAATGATGACTTCTTTGGTAACCCTGGGGAAGGAGGCTGCCTCTACCCACTTGGTGAAGTAGTCGATCATGGTGAAGATAAATCGATGTCCATTACTGGCTTTAGGCTCAATGGGCCCGATAACGTCCATTCCCCACATTGAGAAGGGCCAAGGTGAACTCATGTTGTGGAGTTCCCTCGAGGGGCGTGTATAGCATTCCCATGAATCGCAATCGATAGCATCTCCTACGTGGTCATTGCAATCACTTTTGAGATAGCCAATAATGTCCCGTCCCCGAGGACTTTCTTGACAAGGAGGGGGCCACCTATGGGGGCCACAGACTCCACCATGGATTTCATCCATAAGCCTTTGGGCTTGATCTTTGTCTAAACATCCGAGGAGACCTAGTCCTCGCATCTCTTTTGTAGAGCGATCTCCACTCGTAGTAGAATTTCATAGCAAGTCGATGGATCCGCCTTTTCTCGCTTCTGCTCGCCACGCAGGTAGATCCATCTCGTAGATATTCCTTGATATGTCGATACCAAGGATGTTGGATGGGAGGTAGCTCATCCGATATTTCTCCAACGTAATTCCCATAGTCGGGGCCTCAGTGTGGAAATTGTGACGCTTGGCAAGTGTTCCTTATCCGATATGCGAATCAAGGAGGCCAAAGTTGCTAACGCGTCCGCAAAGTCATTCCTATTACGAGGAACGTAGAAAGGAGATTTCTTCAACTCCAAAACCATCTGTAAAACTTGTCGATGGTAGGGCAAAGAAATGTAGTTCCTTGGTTTGATAGATTCCGTGGATTGTCCGATTACCAACTCAAATCTCCAAAGACAAGCTTAATCGCTCCGATGCCCATTGAATCTGCAAGTTTTAGCCCCATGAGACAACCTTCATACTCACCGTGTTGTTGGTGCCGATAAACCGCAATTTGACGGCGCCGATGGATATCGCTTCCCCGCATCGATACTAGAACCGCTCAGCCCAAACCTTCCATATTAATAAATTTCCATCAAAATACATCTTCCATGATTGGCGCATGTATCGCATCGATGGTGTTGTTGAATCGCCATTACTCCTTCATCGGGAAATATGTTTCAAGGGTTTGAAATCCTCAAAAAGCATGCGCCATTGATCCGCAATTCCTTGACCTTTGATGGACTTTTGAGTCATATATACGATGTCAAATTGTTAGAGGATCAACTCGCCATCCGGACAACCGGAAATTTAACATGGGTTTATTGAACACGATTTGAGAGGATCCACGCGGATATGAGATGGGTCAGTGACCATGGAGGTAATGTTGTAACCTCATGGAAGCCCATGCTAAAGCACAACAAGTCTTCTCAATCGTGAGTGTACTTGTGTTCACCGTCAATCTCTTTTGCCGAGGTAATAGATAGCTCGCTCTTGGCCTCTATCGCCTTCTCTCCCCAAAGATGCAAATTCCATGGCATTGTCACTTACTTATGGATGTGTACATGAACAGGGGAACATCATCCCCGGGTGGTACCAACACGGAGCTTTGACTAGCTATTTCTTGATTGTGAGGAAGGCATTTTGACACTCATCATTCCATTTCATGGAGGAGTTCTTCCTTAATAGCTTGAAGATTGGCTCACAAAGTTGTGCGTGAGTCGAGAGATAAACCTCGCTAATGAAGTTGATTCTTCCCAAAAATCCCCGTGATTTCCTTTCTTTTTCGTCTCGAGGAATGGGCATTTCCGTGATGGCTTGATTTTGGCAGATCCAAATTTCAATCCTTTGTGGTCGACTAGAAATCCTAGCAACTTGCTCGATTTAACGCCAAAGGCGATTTAATCGATTCAACTTCAAGTTGTACTTACGCAACCTCGTCGAACAACTTTCTCGAGATGGTCTAGATGGTCATCCTCCTTCCGGACTTGACAATGATGTCATCCACGAGATCTCGATCTCTTTGTGCATTAAGTCGTGGAAAAGAGCCATCATAGCTCACCGATAGGTGGCTCCAAAGATTGATGAGGCCGAATGACAACCGCCTATAGCAAAAGGTTCCCCAAGGCGTGATGAAAGCAGTTTTCTCACGATCTTCCTCAAAGAACTATGATCCGATGATACCCCGCAGCAATCAAAGAAAGGAGTACATGTCGATTGAGCAAAGATTGTCAATGAGAATGTGGATAAATGGCACGGAAAGCTATCTTTTAAGCAAGCTTTGTTCAAGTCCCTAGAATCCACGCAAACTCGCACCTTCCTCCGGTTTTAGCACGGAACAATGTTGATATCCACTCAGGATATGTGGACACCATGATGATGCCAGCTTGAAAATGTTTCACAATTTCTTCTTTTACCTTTAAACTCCACTCAGGTTTCAATCGCCTGAGCTTTTGCTTGACTGGCTTAAATCCTTCTTTAATGGGAAGGCGATGAAGGACAATGTCAATGGACAAACCAACCATGTCTTCATGAGACCATGCAAACACATCCTGAATTGGGTTAATAGCGTAACCATGTCATTCCTTTGGTTTGGGGGTAAGGTCCGAACCAACTGGATTAACTTAGGGCTTTCTAAGGTTCCAGATCAAAGAAGTGGTTTGATCAAGGTTGGGTTTAGGTTTGTCTTTGACCCATTCTTGAATTTCTGGAGGCACCTCAATGTCATCCTCAGATTTCCATCAAGGCTAAATTCATCTCTACATCAAAGGTACAATCCTTGTGGAGAAGAGGCACCAGACGTAAGTAAGTACACATCTAAATTCGTGGTCCCAAAACAAAATATGCTTTCACTTAGTATATATATGAAACGTTTTGATCATACACAAAGTTAAAGCATATATATCGACAAAATAAACCGCTAATACTGCATGTAAAAAAAAGTAAGCAGCTATTATATCTACAGGCGTAAAGAGTTTCGCCTGCTTTTACCCTTGACGACCAATGCAAGGAGTGTTGTTCCAATTGGCAAGGGCAAAGTCCGTGTGACCTATAGTGATGGAGGGATTGTCATCATCCTCCCCGCCCCGAATGATGGCCATTATGTCCGGGCAATCATCGTCTCTGGGTGTATCTGCTTGGTATGTTCATCATGAACGATGATGCGATGCCCCGACATCATTCGGATGACGCCTTGCTTGATTCTTCGCTCCTCCTCTTCCATCACGGATTTGGAACAAAGACTTTTTCTCCTTCACCGCATACCGCTTTGGAAATAACATAGCCATTACATCGGGTCGCACCTTTACGGAGGTTGTGCGGACTCGTAGTTTGAAGGCGAAGATAAACGCCGCATGGTTGAAGTCAAGGAATCATTGATGCTTATGAGGATTCCTATGACTAGAATCGCGTAATAGCCTAGTCCAAATTGCTCCAGCTTGTTTGGTTAATCGAATTGGGTACTTGATACCGGCGATCTTTTACCCAAATTTTGTCCCGCTTTATGACCCAATGACATCATTTCTCGAGTAGCCATCATTACCTCTGAAGAAATCTTGGGTTCGGGAAATGGCATTCCAATAGCATGGTATTGGGTATTGCTTACTTCCAAGGCATGAAAACTGACCGGTTCAACATCTGTGATTGGCATTGATGAATGGCATGTCCCCGTGTTGAGGACACTCTGGTTCAACGTTGACCGTGACTAGGCTATTGTTGATAATGTATTTCAACTTGTTGATGAAGGGTGGAGGGACTGCCCCGCCATATGAATCCAAGGTCGTCCCAAGAGCAAGGTTGTATCCCGAATCTATCTTGAGTACGTGGAAAGATACGCAGAATGTATGGGGACCAATTTCGATTGGCAGCTCAATTACTTCGACCGAATTCCGACGGCTCCATCAAAAGCTTTGATGATAAGATGGCTACTCCGAGTCGGCTGAGATTGATATTCATCTTCACCAAGGTAAGGTATGGACATATATTTAGAGATGAACCTCCATCTATCAAGACTCCAAATAGCATGTATCCGGAGGACAAGACCGCAATGTGCAACGGCTTGCAAATGACCGGCCCCTTCGGTGGGTATGTCATCATCAAAGAAGGATATCACATTGTTGTTGAAAAATGTGATCAACCAGATGTTGAAATTTTTCCGTATCAACCGATGTTGGTAGATAGGCTTCTTCTAAAACCTTTAAAGAAGATCTTCCGGTGATTCTCTGAAGTTAGGACCAAGTCCAAAATTGATATTTGTTGTGGAGCTTCTTTTAAGCTTAAAACCACCTTGGCTTCAAGTATGACCCATAGTGCGGAGGAATTTTTCAATCTTCTCCATGGGTATTTTCCCTTTGATTTGATGGTAGACTTCATCACCCGCTGGGGAAGATACAAAGGATTTTCCTTCGACATCAGAGCGTAGCTTGTATGTGAGGTGGATCCTTCACCTTCTCCATAATTCCACGAAACTTTCATGCAAGCTAACAATAGGATATCAGGCTCATCGCATGAAAGTTGATTGCTCTGGAGCGCCCACTTTCAAAGGATTGTTGCTTCCTCGAGTTGAATTGTTGGCATTGTGAGTGATTTGTTTGCCCTATCAATTTCAGTGGATATGACTGCTACCAAAATCTTCCACTTTGTAGGACCTGTATTCTCACTTGCACGTAACATAGTATCATCGTCCGCTTGGTACATGACACCACTGTCAATTAGATTTTGGATGAGATGGCGAAGTGTCCAGCATTCTTCTGTGTTGTGATCGCGAGAATGGGAGTGATATTGACATACTCCATCAGAGTTATACCGTCCTTGAACGTGGGTTGATTGGAGGTAGAAGGGAACTGATCCTTCCTTCATTGATTAACATCTGAAGGATTTCCTCCATAGGTTGGCCTAAATAGGTGAATTCCCTTTTGTTGGCAAAATCCCGACGGGCTTTGGCATTTGCTCTCTTTGTCACTTTGTCTTCCAAAGATTTCATTTTCTGAAAGTGACGAGGGAATATTCATGACAAGAGGTAGGAGACTGGCATGCTCCTGGCTCTGATTAATTGACGTGTCACTTGATGCTGATAAGTCACCAATTCTGCCAATTGTTCAATTTGCTTACATAGAGCTTTCATCTTTCGCTCCATTGTGAACTCGAAACTTGCATAATCCCATTTGTCAACACCGCCTTTTGAGGGTCTGGGAGGATTCACAGCTGAAATTGGAATTCTTTCCATTGCTCCAATTGATCATGTTGACATCTTCTTCTTTGTGTCGAGGAAGAGGGTTGTCTTGAACGTGAGATTGATCTGGTTTGGTGACCACGATCTCACCGCTGTTCTATCGTGTCTTGGATCTTGTGCTTCAAGGCCCAACAATCCTCGAGTATCATGTCCAGTGCCCCCCAAGATGATAAGCACATTTCGAGCAAAGATTGAAACCCCGTCCATTAGGGCCGGTCGGTGGAAGAAGATGCGTAATTTTTCTGTGTTGTCGTAAGATTGAGAATGTTCTCGAGGGTGTCCCCTAAGGGTGTGAACACTCGAGGGCGCTTTGACTTCTCCACCTTTTGGTATTGAGGGTTCGCAGACCGTGCTTGAAAGGGAGTGTAGTTTCTCCTTTGAATAGGCATGTTCTCGATCGCCTTTTTGACCTTTCAGTAGTATCGTGGAAACATCTTCCTTTTCTTTTTATGGATTCCGGTTGTTTCCATAATTTTGGATTGATGTGATCAAAGAATAGCCTTTTAGGGCGCATAGGTCTTGAATCTTCCCGACTTCAAACCCATCTCACCCATCTCCCCCATGTTTGACCATTTCGTAAAATGGTTTGCCGATGCCGGCTAAAACTCTTTCATAGAAAGGAGCTTCTTGTATGTCTATGAAAGTCATGACCATCTCTCGATTCTCATCATGGAAGGACTAACTTGGGCAACCAAAGCGCTCCACCTTTGAGCATACTCTCCGAAAGACTCGTTAGATCTGCTTTCTTGATCTTGGTAATTTGATACCGATCAGAGCCATCCGAGATCGAAAGATGTATTGAGTGAGGAAAGCGTGTGCTAGCTCTTCCCAAATATGGATCTTTGAGTTGTCTAATCTTGTGTACCACTTAACCAAGCTTCTCCAGCTAGACTTTTTTCGAACAATTGCATTCTCGAGCTTTTTTTCGTTCTCCGCATAAGATCCAAGTTCTCCAATAAACACCTTTAAATGTGTATAAGGATCTCCTAACCCGTCATATTTTTCAAAGTCGAGTTTTAAACTTTTCTCGGATAATGAACACCGTGGAAAATGCAAAGATCAAAGATATGAAACACTCCTGTGTTTCCAATTCCTTTGATAAAGACGTAAGGGTCTCTTCCATTTGGAGGACTTTCTTTTTGATGTCACCGGTGTCTCGGATCTCCAAAGGGATGGGCAAGATCATGAGTTTTGTTGGTCGATCCAACTCGCAGCTTCATGTATTGTAATGACCGGATCCCCCTCAGTGTGGAGGATTCAAAGATGTACGGGTATTTTTGGACCCTGAGTAGACTGGTGTAGTTCTTTGAGTAGAACAGCCAAATCTATAATTTGTTTGCTTAATCCATCAAATTCTTTGCAAGAAACTGGATTAAGGTCAGTCTGGTCAGATGACGACATGATTGACTGTAGGCCTATAGCCTTTTTGGATTTTGACCGGGTAGTAGGTCCGATTGGTTCCCTGCGAAAGACTTGCATAGTTTAGTCTTTAGGGAATGTGTATAATAATATGCTATGTGATGTGTCCATTTTAGGAATTTTATCCTGCAAAACGGATGTCAGCTGTTTGTAGCATGTTAATTAAAATATGTATGTGTACTCATTTCTTCATATTTCTCATTACATGGAGATAGATATGGAATGAAATTACAAGTAATTGTGTTTACAAGTAATTGAAATGAGAGAGTATGAAGAGACTTTCCTCCGTTTTGGGTTTATCAGAGGCTGACCTATCTTAGGTTACTCTCGCGGCTTTTTGGCATAAAGGTGTTCCCAAATCATCGCAATTTACTCAACGGGAAATTAATCCGGTCTTTCAACTGGAGCTTAATTTGGTGGTGCCTTTCCGAGCCTCTGGGAATCAGTCTTCCCACGAGTCCAGTAATCAAACACCGACGGGATAGCCTCCTAGTGGAGGGACCACACAACATACATTCATATACATCGCGTCTCACCGTATGAAAATGATGACATGTACGAAGCACTAATATCACAAGCAAATATGGTGCGAAGCACTAAGTGCAATAAGGAAATGCATTCGTACACATTCATCATAAATGTAAATGCAACATCCACACACAAGAATATAACAGTTTTGAAAAGATTGAAATAGCGGCTTAAGTCCTCTTATCGAGTCCCCAAAGAGTCGCCACCGTCGACGCCTGGATTTTTTAATTGTCCCTTCCGCTACTTGTTCTTTTGGTGTTCTCATTTTAGGTGAGATTTGTTTGAAAAAACAAGTGAAAAAGGTCCGATATGTATAATGTCGACGATGGACCGTTAAGAGTCGCCATTGGTTTTTTAAATGGTTGTACCAACACAACCGAGAAAAGGTTTGCACATCGACCCAAAGATGTGACATCGCTAAACCTGGTCTGCGAAACCGAGATTCATTAGGGTCCGGGGACTTGGTTATGCGGAGGGAAGGTGTTAGGCACCCCGACATCCATGTTACCACTATGACCGCCTTTTTCAAGAAACTATTATCCTAATGTATATGTGTGTGGGTCAATGTGTTGTTATTTGGAAGTAGTGTGATGCCTCGTTCGCACCTATATACACAGGGTTTGAATTTATGTAAAAATTTAGTTTTTAGTAAGATGTGGCAGTGATGTTTAATAAAAGAGGTTTTTCAAACCCTAATGCTCAATAGTAATTGAGACCTTTTGATACTTCCATTTTATTAGGTGTTCGGCTTGATTGATTTTATTTTCGAGATGCGAAGCATCTATAAGAAAATAATGTACAAAATAATGCTGAATCTAGATCCAATAGGTTGAATATGTGATCACATGATTCCTAAACCGAAAATGTCCATCACGAACCGAATCTAGATCCAATAGGTTCTGTATCACATGATTCCTAAAGCACATGATACCGTAATTTGTATATATATATATATATATATATAAAAGTCAGAATATATATATATATACATACAGATCACCAACCACGAAGCACCTCCATGGGGGATCGAAATGTAAATAAAGATGTAAAAGTTATCAACCGCCACGGAGGAAACTCCAAAGGGACAAAAAAGTAAATAAAGTCACGTACAAAGCAATCAATAAAGTTGTAAGTAAACTCCAGCAGTGAACTCCAAAAGATTAAACGTAAAGAAAGTCAGAAAAGCAATCAACCACCACGAAGTAAACTCCGTGGGACAATATATATATATATATATATATATATAAGCGATAAACGCATATATATAATCTGTGCTCATCGTATGTAGTTCGAACTATATATATATGAGCACAATAAACGATTTTATATATATATATATATATATATATATATATATATATATATATATATATAATAAATAAACTCCGCATCAAGTCTAGGCTCAATCGAGGCATAACTTTCGATAATGTTAGTCCATATATATATATATATATATATATATATAAATACAAATCGAATAAAACCACTAATCAAGTCCTGGGCAAACACACGCAACACGACTCTCAACGTGAAGAAGAGTGTGTGCAAAGATGAAGAGAAAGACTTTAAAGTGTGTGAGAAGGCTTACAGTGGGCTACCAAAGAAGACTTCTATATCTTTAAAATGGGTAAACACTGGCTTTTGTAAGTACAAAAGTAGCTATATATGAGCTCATAGGTGTTTAAAATGAGAAAGCACTCACTATGGGGTGAGTACAGAGCAAATTGGGCAGGGCTTCCTTGCCGTTCTCTCTTGCAAAATGGCCACCCCAAGCCCTCTATTTATAGAGGGTGGAGTCATGAGTGTACTGCTTGGTGAGCCACAGAGTGTACAGAGGCTACCCGGTTGCCTCGAGTTTCTCAGTCGGGTCGGTCAGAAGATGTGCACTCGCACAATCTTTGTAATGTCCGCTCAAACTTTCAAAATTGCAATCCGGGCATCCGATTGAGGTATACAGGACCCATTTTAGACTGCCGTTGTCGAGAGTTGTACAATGGCATGGGATTAGAGTTTGTACGAAGTCATTGAAGATGGGACGATGCCCTCCGGTCTTCAAGCTTCAAATTCTATCTTTTACCCCGCACAATAGTCACTCGGGATTGGTTATCCTTGATTCTTGTGGGAAATCGTTGTGTAGAGATGTGTGTATGAAATGTTTGAGACAACGTGACATGGCATCGCGTTGGCGAGATGACGATGTTTCCCCTCACCGTTGTTATCGCCGGTTTGGGCTGATAAAACAGACATGCTCAGGGCTTCGCTGAGATTGGACTGCTGCAATTTTTGAAGGTCCTTAGTGTCATCTCTGAGGTGGGCCTGTCCTCCCGGTGTTATCTCCGAGTTGGTACTGAGTATCTCGTTGTGAGTGGCGAGATTGAAGCTGGTTACATTTGAAACAAGCATTTTCGGGGTTATCACCGAAACTGCATTCCTTGGGGTGATCACCAAGGTTGGTAGCTATTCCTATGATTGGGGCTGAGACTGGATACCTCGGGGTTATCTCCGAGATTAATCGATCTTCTCCGGTGTGTGTTCCGGTATTGGATCTGCACGCCTCGGGGTTATATCCGAGGTTGGAATTGTTACTCCCAGTGTGTGTTTCGGGGCTGATGCTGAACTTCTGGTAGTATCCAGAATTGATATGAATTATCTTCCAAGGTTCCCTCTTAAAAGACGAATATGTCCTCCTGCAATGTTAGTGACAGGTGTACAAAAAATTTTGAGTGTCTACATTCGTTGTTGTCTTTATTGATCATGACATCCTCATCTATTCCAAAAGCCGTGAAAATCATGAGCGTCATTTGAAGCTGGTATTGCAAAGGCTTCGTGATAACAAGTTATATGCCAAGCTGAAGAAATGCGAGTTCTGGCTTGAGGAAGTAGCATTCCTTGGGCACGTGGTGTCAAAACATGGAGTATCTATCGACCCGGCGAAGATTGAAGCAATACAAAGTTGGGAGCAATCGAAGTCGGTGACCAAAGTACGTAGTTTTCTGGGCATAGCTGGTTATTATCGGAGATTCGTGGGAGGATTTTCTCGAATCGCTACTCTGTTAACTCAGCTGACTCGTAAAGATACAAAATTTGGTTGGAGTAAGGATTGTGAGAAGTATTTTCAAGAACTCAAGAGAAGACTGATTTTGGCACCTGTTCTGACAATACCATCTGGTTCGGATGGATTTGTTATCTACAACGATGCTTCAGGCAAAGGGTTAGGATGTGTTCTCATGCAATATGGGAAAGTCATAGCCTATGCCTCACGACAACTCAAAAACTATGAGAGGAATTATCTACTCGTGATTTGGAGTTAGCAGCAGTCATTTTCACGTTAAAGATCTGGAGACACTACCTGTATGGGGAGAAAGTGGAGATCTATACAGATCATAAAAGCCTCAAATATTTCTTCACCCAAAAGGAACTCAATATGCGGCAACGACATTGTCTCGAGTTGTTGAAAGATTACGACAATACCATCCAATATCATCCTGGAAAAGCAAACGTGGTAGCTGACGCATTGAGTAGAAGATCATATGCGGGTACGAGTGCAATGTTATTAACACAAAGGTCCATTTTGTATGACTTGAAAAGGATGGAGATAGAGGTAAAGGCTCCAAGTACCCACGTGATGATATCAAATATATGAGTAGAACCGACTTTAATCGATAAAGTTAAAGCTGCTCAAGCTACGGATATGGAGCTGATGCGTATGAAGAAGAAAGTGCAAGAAGGTGTTATTCCAGAAACAAGAATCGATGAAGAAGGTATACTTCGAGTCAACGCCAGACTTTGTGTTCCTAAAGATTCTGAGTTGAAGCATATAATCATGATGGAGGCACACAACACACTGTTTGTAATCCATCCTGGGAGTAACAAAATGTATCATGATCTTCGACATACATTTTGGTGGAGCAATATAAAAAGAGAGACCGCGGAGTTTATCTCGAGGTGTTTAACTTGTTAACGTGTAAAGGCGAAGCATCAAGTACCAAAGGTTCCATTGCAACCACTTGAGATTCCGAAATGGAAGTGGGAACACATTACTATGGATTTCGTTACGGGTCTTCCCAAGGTATCTCAAGCCATAGATGCGATTTGGGTTATTGTTGATAGATTAACCAAGTCTTATCATTTCTTGCCTATACGGGAGACTTATTCCCTTGATCGTCTTGCTCGTATTTACGTGAATGGGATTGTAAGATTGCATGGCATGCCAGTATCCATAGTTTCGGATCGTGACCCAAGATTCACTTCACGATTTTGGGTTAGCTTGTAGAAAGCTATGGGCATGGATTTACGATTCAGTTCGGCATACCATCCTCAAACAGACGGGCAATCAGAGAGGACTATTCAAACTCTTGAAAATCTATTAAGACTATGTGTCCTAGATTTCAAAGGGAGTTAGGATAAGTACCTACAATTGGTGGAATTCCCCTACAACAACAGTTATCAGGCAAGTATAGGTGTGGCTCCATTTGAAGCATTGTATGGACGAAAGTGTCACTCTCCAGTATGTTGGGATGAGGTGGGAGAAGCAACGTTGTTAGGACTAGAATTGGTATGCATAACTATAGAGAAGATCCAAATGATCCGACAACGTATACAAACGACACATGATCGATAAAAGAGTTATGCGAATCTTCATCGAAAGGATGTGGAATTTAATAATGGGGATCATGTATTGTTACGTGTTACCCCATGGAAGGGAGTTACAAGATTTGGGAAGAGAGGAAAGCTCAATCCACAATTTGTCTGTCCATTTGAAATTCTTGACCGAATAGGAAATGTGGCCTATAGACTCGCATTACCTCCAAGCATGTCTCGTGTTCATAATGTTTTTCACATATCTATGCTTCGTAAATATGTTAAAGACCCGAATTGCATTATTGAGTTAGAACCGGACGAGATATCCGAAGATTTAACGAACGAGGAGGTACCTGTTAAGATCTTGGATAGGAAAGAGCATGTCCTACGCACGAAGGTTATACCATAAGTTAAGGTTTTATGGAGGAACCATGCTATTGAAGATATGACCTTGGAGTTGGAATCAGAAATGAAAACGAGGTATCCTCACCTTTTTTGAAACACCAGGTACGTACGTTAATTTTGGGGACGAAATTTCATAAGGAGGGGAGGTTGTAAGACCCTAACTTATTATAAATAAAATCGAATTTCCTCTATTTATTATTGTGAATAATAAGGTGTTAATTTGATATAATGCTTTAGTTATGGGTGAAATTTGAAAATTTTGCAAAATAAGTAAGTGGTTATAAAATATTCATTGTGTCGGGGAATAGTCGTTTAGTCATGAAATATTCTTTCTGTCGGGAATATTAAATGCGGCCAGCATGTGACCATTTATGGGCCCCATAACGGATAACCGCCGGATGAAGAAAATGACAAGTTTGAGTTTTTATAAATAATGGCGTAGTTATTCTGAATTAACATTGTTGGAATACCCAATGGTTAAAATACTGATGTCTGGCGTGGTGGCACGAAGAAGCACGGTATTACACGTTATTTTTGAATTATTGATTCTTACGTAAGAAGGCACTACTCAATAATTGTTACAGTAATTACTGTTCAATATTTTATTTTATTAATTCAATAATTATTTCATTGAAATTTTATATTATTGTTGTTCAACAATTGTCACTGCACAATATCTCTATTATCAGATCAATAATTCATATTATTTGAATAATATTATTAGATAGCCTTATTGGCAATGTTTAAGGAAGTTCTGTCTAGGAAAGGGGTTTGGTCACCTAATTGCGCGCCAATAAGAAGAAATCCTTATCGGAAAGCCCCCTCTTTCCTGGGAACGACATGGTTGTCATAATTGTGATTCTGTTATATTATTTGTGAATAATTAGTTATTGATTTAAATGATAAGGAAATATTTATTTCGTGATGGATATATTTATGATGGATATATTTATTTTATGTGGATATAAATGAAGGAATAAATGCTGAGGTATTTTATCAGTATTTTGTCAGAATAGAGGTGTTGAAAATCGTCCGTATATGGATTTCGAGTATTTTCTGATTGGAATTTGAAAAAACTTTCTTGTACAAAGTTATAGAGAATTAAATTTCCTATGGGAAACACATGAGATTCGAATTTTTCTAATAAAAGGGCTATTTATTATGAATTGTTGAAGTTTCGGAAAATAAAATGTTTTTATTAAAAATATGGTGGACCCCACTTTTGGTTGGTGAGTAATGAAATGTGTTGGAATTTATTTTCAAAAGTGGTGGCCTTGAATAGTAGTAGGTAAAGCCATCAGGTAACAGGTTAGTCTGCTATGGCGTTCTAAGCATTTTTCTATAAATAAGGTGCTTAGTTAGAATTAAAAATCACACCAGAAATAAGTTTTCTCTCTTTCTCTCTCTATATTATCGAGCGTATTTTATGAGTATTTAGATACTTTGTGAGTTGCTATTCATCAGTGCAAGTTTCCTTCAGCCTTATACTGATATTCCAATCAGAAGTACCGATATTTTTTAGGTAAGGGATGTTATTTTCTTTCTAATGATGTTATTCTTTCAATATCATTATACCAAAATATTGGTATGAATTTTATTATGAAATTTTTACCTTTTTGTGTCGGGGTTACTATTCACGTATACGACACTATTCACGTATACGATACTATTCATGAATACGGCACTATTCATTGAAAAATGAAATTTTCTCCTTTTTGTCCAAGATGTCTATTATGGTTACTATCTTTGTTTGTATCCATGTTTTGATCTTTATTTTTGAATTCTACTTTACAATTGGTTAGTATGGAGTATTTTTGAACTTGGACAAACTAAAGTACGAATCCCTAATCTTTGATCTTTTATCTCACTAGATTCGTTTTCTTTAAGATATTTTTCATCATTCTCAGTCCTAAATATTGATATTATTGAATATCTTTGGCCTGTAGTGCAAAGATGAATGATTACCTAATGAATATCTTTGGCCTGTAGTGCAAAGATGAATGATTACCTAAAGAATATATTTGGCCCGTAGTGCAAAGATGAACAGGTGTTGAGATGAACATGACCAACTGGTGATACAAATGAATATCTTTGGCCTGTAGTGCAAAGATGAATATTTGATTCAAGATGTATATTGATTAATGTTACAGGGATAAAATATTGATGATGGACTTTTAAATCTTAGAAGATAGTAGAATTCTTTCTCTTGACTCTTCTAATGGATTGTTGTTTCACATTGCGATTGTTGATCTAAAACTTGTTGTCTATTATATTTTATCGATTTTTCCTGTTGAAGACTAATGATAATTTGTTGTATATTATCTTAGTCATAATATTATTTACTGGGCTAGTTGAGCTCACCCTTTTCCTTTTTGTTCCATTGTTCTTCTCAGGAGGAGAGAATTTAGCAGGAACTAGCCGGGGTATGGAGTGATGATTCAAGATACTTGTTTTAGTAGTCCTCAATATTTTGTAAAATAATGTATCAATACTTGTAATGATGACTCCTTTTGAGTTTGTATATTATCTATTAGACAATATTTGTATTCAAACTCACAGTATATGTGTTATCGTATTTTGCACGATAATTGTATTACTGAAGTTGTATTTATTTCTGTACCATGTATTTGGTGACTCAGAATGGGTGATGTATACCTATTTTGGGGGCGTCACAAGCTTTACCAAAGGCATCAGTTGTAAGCTTAAGGTACAATCTTCTTTTTTTGCCTACCTTAAATATATCTTAGGCTAGTAAACAGTATAAGTTAGTTTGGGTGCTTTATTATCAAAGGATCACCTTTTAAAAACTGAGCATTGCTTACACAAGATCAATTTACTTTCCATCACATTATTTTCATTCTTTCTATTTTTTCTTGTGCTTGACTTCCTTTGTAAATCGAGACTTTTTATCCATGTCTAGATTTTTCATATATATATATATATATATATATATATATATATATATAATATTGATAAGTATATTTAGATGTCAAATTATACATGTCAGCTGATATTATCTCAACATTGAACATGTTTTTACCAGCTAAATTGATAGACTTGTCTATTGATTTCTATATGGCTTCACTATCATATATGATGATTCTCTGAAAATAATGAATGGTTTATCCAACATTCCCATATAACTAACATATGCTTTGTAAATCACACTTTTTTTTACTGTTATATATGTTTCATAGTTTAATTTGGTGAAGTTTCACAATATATGTATTAGCGAAGGTGAGTTGAGCAAAAGAGCCACAACAGGATTCACAACGAAAATTACAGCAACAACCACCAAATATATTACAACAAAACATGCCCCTAAGGCACCAAACATTAGACTCGTTCCAGAAACATCATGCAATTAAGTAGGAAAAACAGTTATCGCAATCAACAATTTTCTTTCCAGCAGAATCATCAAGTATGTTTACGACTTTACCATACTACGCATACGAACATATTTATCAAGTTGTACTGTCATCATTATAAGCCTGTAAAATGTCTGTTCACTTATAGCATTATTTAGAGCACCAATTATTATCTTGATACGTGTGTCAATGTATACCCACCAAGATGAGGTTCACGAAGCACATGTTTGTCTTCTTCAGGATATTTGATTTAGATATTAATTTGGTAGTCAATAAAAAGGGTATTACCTTCTTCCATGTCCCTTGATTAGTAAGAAAATAACACAACATTGTTGTCTTTGTGTATTAATTTTGGCACTAAGTGCCTCTGGTGACCTATTTGCTTCATTTTTTGGCTTGCTATTATTTTTAAATATGTGCAGGAAAACTGCTTCTACGACCTGCCTTACAATACTGGGTATCAAATTTTCGTTCTACGTTTACGGAAGAGAAGGGACGAAATTATGAAGTATACTATCTCTATATATGTAGATATATACTTTGATTGAAGAACTGTTGTAGCTTTAGATGGTTAATTGTAAAGATAATGAATAACTATGTAGTGGATGATTTTATTAAGTTAATAATATTTTAGTTTTTTGTATTTTTGCCATTATTTGCTATGGGGACATTGAGCCAGCCAGGTACACAAAAAGAATGACAAATTTTGATTTGGCAACAATATAATTCATTACCAAAGCATTGAACAAGTTTTAATATAGCAACAATTTTTTATACATTTAGCAACAAATTTTTGTTGCTAATGGCATTAAAAATATAATATTTGGCAACGAAAAATTAACCTAATAACAACAGAGATGATATTGTTTCTAATACTAAAATAAAAGGCAACATTTTTTATCGTTGCAAATCATATCAACCTTCGTTGCACATATAAAGAAATGGAAACATATAATGTCGTTGCTAATCGACGACTTTCTTTGCTATTGAAAAATAACCAGCAACAAACATTTTCGTTGCTGATTCAACATAATGTCGTTGCCAAATAATATAATCGACAATCGAAAATCGTTGCTAAAATTTTCATTCATTCATGAACGAAAAGCAAGCTTAGGCAACAATTTTCATAATTTACTGCAACGAAAAATGTCGTTGCAAAATGGTGTCAATTGCAACGAAATGGGGTTTTCAGCAACGAAATTTGAATTATTCTGCAACAATACATTTTGTTGCTAAAGGATCGATGTATCTGTACGAAAATCCAAATTTCGTTGCAAAATGTATTACTTTTGGCAACGAAAAAAATACGTTCGTTGCGGAACAATTAGCAATGCTCATTACACAACAAAAGACGCAACAACAGTAAAGTCGTTGCCAAAAACCTTTAGCAACGAAATTTGGCACCTTTAGCAACGAAAATCGGTTGTTGCTGGAGCCCCATTTTTTTGTAGTGCCTAATTTCAGTCCAGAGAATTTAAAACCCTAATTCAAAAGTTGAAAACCCTAATTTGGGAATTTAACTGCTATGTATAAGGTGTCTGGGTATTAATTACAAATCTAATTAGGGATGACCCTAATGATTAATTAGAATTCTAATAATTAGAAACCGTAATTATTAGAAACCTTAATTTGTACATTTGAAACCCTAATTGGTAATTAGGTAATTTTAATTTTTATTAAGGAAATAGTAATCCTAATTAGCAAGATTGAATTATGATTGGGAGATTTTAATATAAATATCGAATCCTAATTATAATTTAGAAATATTAAATTTCTATTTTGAAAATTGAAATTTGGAAATTTTAGAAATTAAATTACAAAAAAAAATCTAAGGGTTAGACCCTAAACCCTAAGGGTTAGGGAAAATGTCAAGTTAGCCATTAAAATGTGAGCAAATTGTCCATTTTACCCTTGTTGGCATTCTTTAATAGGTGCCTTGCAAATCTAGCCATAATATTGAGTTGTTCACTAACTCTATCTATTCCATGTGTCTTATATCTTCCAAGATCAGATTGTATTGCCACCTTGCAAACATTAGATGCATGAATCTAAATAAAATATCAAAAGTAAGTAAAGTTACTTACTTTTCTAAGTAAACCAACCTAGACCTTCTCTCTCTTCAAATTTTGGGGCATAGAGTGAGAGGGAGAGAGAGATTAAAAGCTAAGAACACTTCATAGCTTGCCAAGATCAGGAATCAGAAGTCAGAATCCAAGAATCAAAGTCTAAAGAGGTATAAACCCTAAAATTTCAAAATCAGTGATCTTATGTTATATGTTGTAATTGGTTGGTTAAAGTTGTGTATTAGGGTGTCTTTGAGTGATCTGGGTTGTTAGATCATGGATCTATAACACTTAGATGCACGAAAATAGCATTTTTAGAAATATGGAAAAGTTGAAAAATATGGCCTGATAGTCTAATGCTAGGGCCTCTAGATTCTTCTGTGTTAATGATTCATGGTGTTTGAAGTTTTGTATGTGTAGTATGCCATGTAGGCTTTGATCTGGAACTTGAATCAAGCCTAAATCATGAGTAGATCGAAAGTTATAAGCAGTCAAACTGCGTTAACCGAGCACATAATCCATTTCTGGGTAACCCAGAAATCTTCAAAGGCAGTTCCGGACCACCACTTTGACCGACCATGATCTCTTAGAATTCGTTGTTGTTATGATGATCTGTTGTTATAACATTGTACACTGACATCTCTACTACATACTTGAACCTTCATATCACACAAGGCCATCTCAGGATGCATATTACAAGGACCCAAAGTATCATCCTCGTATTGTTCTTCATTTCTGGAAAACTCAGAAATGAAGAACAGCTTCTGACATGATTTTTAAGAGGTAATAACTTTATGCTCTGTTGTAGTATGGTCATGAAACTTGATTCTAGTTGTAGTGTTACTTTTATACTACAATTGTAACACTTTTGTAAGCCTAGAAAACACTTAGATCATAGATCAAATTATGGTCAAAGTAGGTACCCTGTAAACCGTCTATGAGTTTCTGGGTTTGGTCTCAAGAACACCAAAAACACCATTAGCGACGAATTTGTCGCTTAAAGCCCCTATAGCGACAGTTAATTTTAGAAATTAATTATTTTAATAAATAAATTGGAATAAATAGTTTTTAATTATTAAAAATACATAATAAATTCCTATAAATTATTTTAAAGTCCTAAAATTAGTTTTTAATTATTTTGAATATATTTAATAAATATGTAATATATTTGAGAATAATAATGGTATTTTATTTATTTAATTATAATATTAAATAAATTATTTAAAAATGATTTTAATACATAAAAAATCATGAAAAATTATATTATGGTATAAGAAAATATTTTAAGTTAGTTTTAATGACTTTTGATATTTTGTGATGAATTTCATTAATAAATTAATATTAATGATAATTAATTTAATTAGTAAATATATTAAATAAATTATGGAAAAATAGAATTAATGATTTAAAAATTATATAAAAATAATTTAAGTGTTATAAAAGTATATTAAGTTATAAAATATAACTTTTGATATTTTGTCATGAAAAACATTAATATTTAATATTAATGGCAATTATCGATAATGAATTTAATTCTTTAAAATCATATAAATATGATTTGAAGGTATTAAAAATACTTTGATATATTATAATATTATGTTAAGATTTTCTTTAATATATAATATTAAATAAATATTAATGATAAGAGAATAAGGTGGTATTTATATTATATAAATACGATTTTAATGATTGAAAATTCATGATAAATGATAATAATTATTTAAAAATTATTACGAGCTTATGAAAAATATTTTGACTGATAATAAAATTATCTAAGATAATTGTTAAGTGTTAGTGTGACACTCCCAAATCCGGGTCCCAAATCACCGCGGATTTGGTACAATCATTCTATAACTATTGCAGAAGGTATAAACATAAATTATTTATACAATAAACTTTACACACTTTTCCACAAGGTCAAGTAACCTTAACTTATACACAATTCATAAACTATCTAACATATAATGTTATTATCATACTATACTTGTAAGACCCCAACTTTTATGAATAAAAATTAATTTTCTTGAAATATATTTTTGAATATTATGGTGTGAATTTGATATAATGTTATAGTTGTGGGTATTATTTACAAATTTGCAAAGTAAGTAAGTGGTTATATAATATTCGATTGGTTGGGAGAATATTCGTTTTAACGAGGAATATTAAATGCAATGCAAGACAATCATTGGTGGACCCCACAATGGAAGTATTGTCGTAGTTAGAAAATGACAGAATTATCTTTTTATAAAAATAACGACGAAGTTTTACCGTTAAAACTGTTGAACTACCCGGTGGTAAAAAATACGATGATCTGGCGTGGTTGCATAGTAACACACGGTATTGATTATTGATCCTTACGTGAGAAGTCACTCAGTTTTTGTAAGACCCCAACTTTTATGAATAAAGATTAATTTTTCTCAAAATATATTTTTGAATATTATGGTGTGAATTTGATATAATGTTATAGTTGTGGGTATTATTTACAAATTTTGCAAAGTAAGTAAGTGGTTATATAATATTCGATTGGTCGGGGAATATTCGTTTTAACAGGGAATATTAAATGCGACCAAGACAATCATTAGTGGACCCCACAACGGAAGTATTATCGTAGTTAGAAAATGATGTAATTATCTTTTTATAAAAATAACGGCGAAAGTTTTACCGATTAACTTTGTTGAACTACCCAAAGATAAAAAATACGATGTCTGGCGTGGTTCCATAGTAGCACACAGTATTGATTATTGATGCTTACGTGAGAAGTTACTCAGTTATACTCAATTATTGCTACAGTAATTGCTGCATCATATCTTTTATATTATTGATTCAATTATTGTCACAGTATCATCTGCATAATATTTATTATTATTAAATCAATAATTGAGACAACAAAGTTATTCATATTATTATTTGCAATATTGACAATGTCTAGAAGTTTTGTCAAGGAGAGGTTTGGTCACCTAATTGCGCGCCAATAAGGAGAAATCCTTATCAGAAAGCCCCCTCTTTCTTGGGAACGATCTGGTTGTTAAATATTATGAGTTATAATATTAATGATGAATAAGTTCGTGTTGATTAAAGATGAAATTGATAGTTCTATTGTGTTGGGATTATTAGTGTTAGTGAAAATTGACATTTATTTCGATAATAATTGATGTCTGGAGGTTATATTGAGTAATCGGGTAATTAATAAGATATATGACAATTAATTGCTATTAATTCACATGCTTATAACTATTTGTTCACATTTGTGTACTATTGATTCACATTCATGTACTATTAGTGGAGGTGGTGCAAGATTGATAATACTTGCATGACTAAATTAAAAATAGAGGTATAGATGAAGGTACTATACTGTGATTAGTTTTTTTGACATGATTATACTATTAAGTCATATGAATGAACTATTAATTCACATTATTTACTATAAGGGGAGGTGGTGCAAGTTTGATAATACTTGCAGGACTAAATTAAAAATGAAGAAAAAGAGGAAGGTATTATACTATAATATTTCGAGCCCCAAAACGTGCAAATATCGAAATTATATTTTCCTATAAATAGAAGCTCATTCTTCTTTTATTCCCACCAATTCACTAATACTCACAAGAGCAATTATTATAGAGAGAAAGAAGAAGAGAAGTTTGCTACCTCACTATTCCAGTATCCAGTTTCTCTTAAGGTAAGGGGTATTATTTCTTTCGTATTCATGAAGAGAGTTAGTTTCTTTTAATACTCTTAAGGGTTGTTATTCCATTCTTTATTATTCTATTAGAATAACTTTTATGCATCTTGATCTATCGCATGCACAGTGAATTCTTTTGTTATTCCATTCTTTATTATTACGTTGGAATAACTTTATGCATGCGATCTATCGCATGCACGGTGAATTCTTTTGTTATTCCATTCTTTATTATTCTATTGGAATAACATGTACATGCGATCTATCGCATGCACAAATGAATTCTTTTGTTATTTTATTCTTTATTATTACATTGGAATAACTTATGCATCTTGATTACATCGCATGCACAGTGAATTCTTTTGTTATTCCATTCTTTATTATTCTGTGGGAATAACATGTCTGTGCGGTCTATCACATGCATGGTGAATTCTTCTGTTATTCCATTCTTTATTATTCTGTTGGAATAACCTGTCTATGTGGACTAACACATGCATGGTGAATGATCCTTCGTATTCATTCCTAATTAAATTATGGAAATGATCTGTCTACGTGGATTACCGCATGGCGGGCAAAAATCCATTTACAGTTTCATATATTCTATTATACTCAGTTGGTTAAAGTTTTGGCTTCTATACTCCATGAAATTAGTAGAATATCCTTGATATTTGCGCTTCATCTAGTATCTTTTCATGGAAATATTTTTCTGAGCATTCTTCAATTTTACTCCACAAAACAGTATCATGTTGACAATTTGGACGTTATTGATTTCTGGATAAATTAAATTATAAATCTTTAAAAATTTATCCTTGAACTTGTTTTATTGAATTCTTATATCATTGTCATCATCCTCATGTTTATAATATGTTGAAAGTCATCTGTGGCCTGTAGTGCATAGATGGACTTGGTATGATTATGACCATGGATTATTCGGTATAATCTTGACTGTAATGTTACAAATGATGTGGTAAAAGTCCTCATTGGCCGTAGTGCATTGATGGACAGTTGTTGGCATGATCATGACCATTGATGAATACACAAATATCCTTAGCCCGTAGTGCATGAATAATTTATGGTCGTGATATTAATGAATGTCCTTGGCCGTAGTGCAGGGATGATGTGGTTTATTTATTAAGCTGAGTCTTAGCGATAAAAGTGATGAAAAACCTTTTAAATCATAGAAGATAGTAGATTTTATTCTTTACTTGACTCTTCTAATGGATTGCTTATTCAGCTGCAGTTAAACTTGATGTTTGTTATATTTTATCAGTTTAACACTTGTTGAAGGCTAACGATAAATTATTCTCGCATTATCTTAGTCATAATATTTCTTCTTTGGGCTAGTTGAGCTCACCCTTTCTTTCACCGTTCTCTTGAGAAATGAGAATATAGGCGAACGAGTCTGGGGGAGCGGTTGACGGGTCCGGATGGTTGTTTTAGTAGTCCTCACTATTCTATAAAATAGTGTGACAATAAATGTAATGAGGACTTCATTGAGTGTGGATATTGTCTAGATGACAATATTCTTATTAAAACTCTTAGATTATGTTTTGTCGTATTTTACACGACTGTTGTATAATTAAGTTGTATTTGAATTTTGTACCATGTATTTGGCGACTCAAGATGGGTGATGTATACCTATTTTGGGGGCGTCACAGTTATACTCAATTATTGCTACAGTTGTTGTTGCATGATATCTCTCATATTATTGATTCAATTATTGTCAGAGTATCATCTCTATAATATCTTATATTATTAAATCAATAATTGAGACGACAAAGTTATTCATATTATTATTTGCAATTTTGACAATGTCTAGAAAGTTCTGTCAAGGAGAGGTTTGGTCACCTAATTGCGCGCCAATAGGGAGAAATCCATATCAGAAAGCCCCCTCTTTCCTGGGAATGATCTGGTTGTTAAATGTGACACCCCCAAATCCGGGTACTTCATTTCCACTGAATTTGGTGCTCACTATTAAAATAATTACATCTAACTACCCATAATATAGGATAAAATATTAAATAACTTTAAACAATAATCTTTCTCATTAAAGGGTTACATCATCATCTCAAAAACAATCCCAGGTAATCTAACCTTAAATTATTACATCAGTTTGCGGAATACATTATAAAATAAAACAAGTCTTATAACTTCAAGCATTTAAATAAACTTTAACTAATTCTTCATCACTTAGGCATCTTGCTCTTTCCTTTGCTAGTAGATGGCTCATCACCTCTTTTGACTTTAGCTGCATTGTTTAATTGCAAGAGTGAGCAAACAATTGCTCACTGACATAAAGATAGTATAACAACAACATGAGAGTGAACAACGAATACTGAATAATAAAGAACTTATTCTACGAATCAAAATAGAAAACAAGTTCGAACTTTAATTATCTGAGGGTCTTAAGACCACGAACTATGTCCACGGTGTTTAGCTATTATTAGCTTAACCTTAAGAGTCATTAGACTATACAGACTCTTCTTAATGTACTTAGGGGGATCAGCCCTTTGTACCATGTATTGTGCATAAACATCTAAACGTTATACGTACAAAATCCCCTATGTTAGGGTTGTTCATCTCAGTTTGAATTTAGAATTTCCGCACTAAAGAAAGTTTAGTTTGGAACTAGCTTATCAGTGTTTCTAGAATTTTAAAACACTTATTCAATTTCCGTCAATAAAGGTTTAATACAAGAATATATAACTAAATAAGGCTATCAAAGTCAAAGATAGGATATTAACAATATATAATTGAATAAACATAATACACATTCAAAGTACTATGTTCAAAAGAATTAGAACAATCTATACTTTGTATAATAATTAGAAAAGTGAAACTTACTCGATGTAACGAATTAGGTTACAAGAGCTTAATCAAACGTATATAAGAATAGAATCAATAATATTTCTCAATAGATTTTAGGAACTTACACTCATTAATAAAAGAATGAAGTTTGAAAGCTTGCTCAATGTAAAGAGTTAAAGTTTAGAAACTTACACAATTATGAAAGTAGAGTTAGAGAACTTGCCTTGAATGTAAGCTACACAAATGTAATATAATTTTCAATTACCCTACATACATCATTACAATCTCAACAACAATTAGTTGTATGAATATCAACACTAGGGGTATTAAACCATCATTTAGGTCATAACCCTAACCTAAAACCTAACCATTTAGGTTAACATATTTAACGCCTCTGAAATCACACATTAATCAACATAAACCTTATCGTTTATCTACAACTTTTGAAAACATCACTTTTAGTTTCATTTTATAACTTATTTAAATAATTATTTCAAATCTTTACACTTTGCATTACAACACATTGACATCTATTATTATAGTTTATATCATGTTTTAACATCATTAACATGCATGCTAAACTAACACAAGTCCGTTACACATGACCTGCAATTAAGCAGACTTCACTTTGTCATGATCGCTACTCGCACTGTACAAGGTGAGTAATATCTTTGAGCTATCAATATCTCACATGACACAACATCACAAGCACCAAATCTCTTTGGCCCACATGACAACCGTCAACGCCAGGAGTAAGCCTTACGCCGATGCACCGACTCGATTTCTTCTGAGACAAAACTAGCACTCTGTCAAAAACCAAAAAATCCCAATTCAACAGAATTTCTTCCAAATTCAACATCTAAAACTTTGTAATATTATAGTTACACATGCTAAACACCATTCTACATACAAAACATTACATATACACTATTTTGAGGAATCAAAACCATAATTCTTCCAATTTTTCTTCATTATTACACTTTTAATGAATTTGATCGCCACAAACTCGTTTCTTAATCAATTGACATGATTTAAAGTTCGTTTTTTTCGTTTCTTAATATATTATCACAATCCAACAACAGACTTCAAATTACAACACATATAAAGCATCAATTCTCGTACTTTCTAAACTACTTTATATGAACATAAACACTTTGATTTCATTTTCTTCCTCAAACCCAATTTCTCATGAATTTGATAACAATTAACAAGTTTATCTGATAATTAACAGACTTTTGCAATTCTATATGAGCATATATACATCACAATTCACGTGATTTTCAACTTGTATCAAATATATATATATATATATATATATATATATATATATATATATATATATATATATATATATATATACAAACTAACAATAAAAATAGAAATAGTTTATACCTTGATTATTGAACGCTAGAAAAAGATAGTGTTAGGCTTAGAGATTCCTTCCTCCTCTCGCCAATCTCAAAACTCGATGTTTTTCTCTCCAAACCTTCTCTTACTACAATCGATAACTAGCCTTAAGAGAAAAATATGCGTAGAAATAACATGACCACTCCCCCATGTAGTCTTTCAGTTAGAAAAATAAAAGACGTCAGTTGGGTTTAGCCAAAGGCCACAAGGCCTTGTTTGGCTACCAAACTTTATAAACTAAATTATTTTTATATTATTATATTATATAGTTTCCAATTGTCACACTTTTAATTTAGTTAATTTAAATAACTTTAGTTTAACTAATTTAAATAACTTATAATACTAATAAAATTCTTATTATCATTATATCTTATAATTAATACATAATTATAAATCTAATTTAATTAATAAATTGGACACATCACTTTATTTAATTTATTTATTTCCATTAAATTAAACAATTTATTTAATTTAATTATTTTTCTTAAATATTAAGCAATTGATTTAATTTAATTACTTTCTTAAATTAAATGCTACAAATAACATTATCATTATTCAACTCAATTAATTAATTTAGTCACCAAATTAATTCACCACAATTCATTAATTATTTATTTTCTCAATAAATAAATTATTTAAAATATTTATTTAATTCCATAAATATTTAAATTAAATTACAAATTTCTCGATCTTTACATTAAATATTGTGAGTTATAATATTAATGATGAATAAGTTCATGATGATTAAAGATGAAATTGATATTTACATTGTATTGGTATTATTATTGTTAGTGGAAATCGACATCTATTCCGATAATAATTGATGTCTGGAGGTTATATTGACTAATCGGGTAATTAATCGGATAAATGAGCAATTAATTACTATTAATTCACATGCTTATAACTATTTGTTCACATGTGTGTACTATTGATTCACATGCATGCACTATTAGGGGAGGTGGTGCAAGATTGATAATACTTGCATGACTAAATTAAAAATGGAGGTATAGATGAAGGTACTATACTGTAATTAATTTTTTTCACATGATTATACTATTTATTCACATGATTGTGCTATTGATTCACATGATGTACTATTAGGGGAGCTGCTGCAAGTTTGATACTACTTGCAGGACTAAATTAAAAATGAAGAAAAAGATGAAGGTATTATACCGTAATATTTGGAGCCCCAAAACGTGCAATTATCAAAATTATGTTTTCCTATAAATAGAAGCTCATTCTTCATTCATTCTCACCAATTCACTAAGACTCACAAGAGCATTAATAGAAAGAGAAGCTTGCTACCTCAGTATTCTATTATTTAGTCTTCTTCTGAGGTAAGGGATATTATTTTGTTCAGTATTCATAGGAATAATATTTTCTTCCATACTCTGTAGTATGTGACTAATATTATTTCGTCTCGTATTCCTGATTATACCATCATTTGGTTAAAGTATTGCTTCTATATTCCGTGAAATTAGTAGAATATCCTTAAAATTTGCGCTTCATATAGTATCGCTTCACAAGGATATTTTCTGCACGTTCTTGTTAAATTTTAAGTTTTTCATGTCGGAGTACTGTCATGAGTACTATTCATTTATACGGTACTATTCACAAAAGTAACAAAGTACTATTCACGAAGCATTATTCCCGAAGTACTATTCACGGGGTACTATTCACCCGGAGTACTATTCATAACAAAAATTGATTTCTTTTCGGTCCAAATCACTTTTGATACATTATCATTCTTGAATTTTACTCCACAAAGCAGTATCATGTTGACAATTTGGACAATATTGAATTCTGGATAAATTAAATTATAAATCTTTAGAAATTTATCCTTGAACTTCTTTTATTGAATTCTTATATCATTGTCATCATACTCACGAGTGTAATGTTACAAATGATGTGGTAAAAGGCCTCATTGGCCCGTAGTGCATTGATGGACAGTTGTTGGCATGATCATGACCATTGATGAATACACGAATATCCTTGGCCCGTAGTGCATGGATAATTTGTGGTCGTGATACTAAAGAATATCCTTAGTCATAGTGCAGGGGTGATTCGATGATGTGGATTATTTATTAAGCTGAGTCTCAGCGATAAAAGTAATGAAAAACCTTTTAAATTATAGAAGATAGTAGATTTTATGCTCCACTTGACTCTTCTAATGGATTGTTTGTTCCGCTGTAGTTAAATTTAATGTTTGTTATATTTTATCAGTTTAACACTTTTGAAGGCTAACGATAAATTATTCTGAATTATCTTAGTCATAATATTTCTTACTGGGCTAGTTGAGCTCACCCTTTTGCTTTCATTGTTCTCTTCAGGAAATGAGAATGTAGCTGGGACTAGTTGGGGAATGGAGTGACGGTCCAGATGATAGCATTAGTAGTCCTCACTATTCTATGAAATAGTGTGATAATAAATGTATTGAGGTCTCCATTTGAGTTGAATAGCAAGGAAGCAGACTTTGTGTTCCTAACGATTCTGACTTGAAGTATAAAATCATGATGGAGGCGCACAACACACCGTTTGCAATCCATCTTGGGAGTACCAAAATGTATCATGATCTTCGACATACATTTTGGTGGAGCAATATGAAGAGAGAGATAGCGGGATTTATCTCAAGGTGTCTAACTTGTCAACGAGTCAAGGCGGAGCATCAAGTGCCAAAAGGTCCATTGCAACCACTTGAAATTCTAGAATGGAAGTGGGAGCACATTACCATGGATTTTGTCACTGGTCTTCCCAAGGTTTCTCAAGGTATAGATGTGATTTGGGTCATTGTTGATAGATTGACCAAGTCTGCTCATTTCTTACCAATGCGAGAAACTTATACACTTGAACATCTTGCTCATATGTACATAAGCGAGATTGTAAAATTGCATGGTATGCCAGTATCCATAGTTTCTGATCGAGACCCAAGATTCACTTCATAATTTTTGGTTAGTTTGCAAAAAGCTACGGGCACAGATTTACAATTTAGTTCGACATATCATCCTCAAACGGACGGGCAGTCGGAGAGGACTATTCAAACTCTTGAAGATTTATTAAGACTCTGTGTCCTTAACTTCAAAGGAAGTTGGGACAAGTTCTTACCATTGGTGGAGTTTTCCTACAATAACAATTATCAAGCATGTATTGGCATGGCTCCATTTGAGGCGTTGTATGAAAGAAAGTGTCGTTCTCCAGTATGCTGGGATGAGGTGGGTGAAGAAACGTTGTTGGGACCGGAGTTGGTACGTATGACTATGGAAAAGATTCAAACGATTCGACAACGTATAAAAACCTCACAAGATCGACAAAAGAGTTATGGCCGATCTTCATCGAAAGGATGTGGAATTCAATATTGGAGATCATGTGTTGTTACGTGTTGCTCCATGGAAAGGAGTTACGAGATTTGGAAAGAGAGGAAAGTTCAATCCTCGATTCATTGGCCCATTTTTAATCCTCGATCGAGTAGGAACTGTGGCCTATAGACTTTCCTTACCACCAAGTATGTCTCGTGTTCATAACTTTTTTCACATATCTATGTTACGTAAATATGTGAAAGATCCGAACCACATTATTGAATTAGAACCGGAAGAGATAGCGGAAGATTTAACGTATAAGGAGGTACCTATTAAAATCTTGGATAAGAAGGATCATATTCTATGCTCCAAGGTTATACCTCAAGTTAAAGTTTTGTGGAGAAACCACGATGTTGAGGAAATAACCTAGGAGTTAGAATCTGAAATGAAGTCAAGGTATCCTCACCTCTTCGACATACCAGGTACGCACCCTAATTTCGAGGTGAAATTTCATAAGAAGAGGAGGTTGTAAGACCCCAACTTTTATGAATAAATATTAATTTTCTCGAAATACATTTTTGAATATTATGGTGTGGATTTGATATAATGTTATAGCTGTGGGTATTATTTACAAATTTTGCAAAGTAAACAAGTGCTTATATAATATTCGATTGGTCGGGGAATATTCGTTTTAAAAGGGAATATTCGTACGACGTCACAATCATTGGTGGACCCCACAACGGAAGTATTGTCGTAGTTAGAAAACGACATGATTATCTTTTTATAAAAATAACGGCAAAAGTTTTACCGTTAAACTGTTGAACTACCCGGTGGGAAAAGTACAGTGATACGCGTGGTTGCATAGTAGCACACGGTATTGATTATTGATGCTTACGTGAGAAGTGACTCAATTATATTCAATTATTGCTACAGTAATTGCTGCATAATATCTCTCATATTATTGATTCAATTATTGTCATAGTATCATCTCTATAATATCTTATATTATTAAATCAATAATTGAGACGACAAAGTTATTCATATTATTATTTGCAATATTGACAATGTCTAGAAAGTTCTGTCAAGGAGAGGTTTGGTCACCTAATTGCGCGCCAATAGGAAGAAATCCTTATCGGAAAGCCCCCTCTTTCCTGGGAATGTTCTGGTTGTTAAATATTGTGAGTTATAATATTAATGATGAATAAGTTCATGTTGATTAAAGATGAAATTGATATTTCCATTGTGTTGGGATTATTATTGTTAGTGAAAATCGACATCTATTCCGATAATAATTGATGTATGGAGGTTATATTGACCAATCGGGTAATTAATTGGATAAATAAGCAAATAATTGCTATTAATTCACATGCTTATAACTATTTGTTCACATGTGTGTACTATTGATTCGCGTGCATGTACTATTAGGGGAGGTGGTGCAAGATTGATAATACTTGCATGACTAAATTAAAAATGGAGGTATAGATGAATGTACTATACTATAATTAATTTTTTCACATGATTATATTATTTATTCACATGATTGTACTATTGATTCAAATGATGTACTATTAGGGGAGGTGGTGCAAGTTTGATAATACTTGCAGGACTAAATTAAAAATGAAGAAAAAGATAAAGGTATTATACTATAATATTTCGAGCCCCAAAACATGCAATTATCGAAACTATGTTTTCCTATAAATAGAAGCTCATTCTTCACTCATTCTCACCCATTCACTAAGACCCACAAGAGCATTTATAGAGAGAAGCTTTAGAGAGAAAGTAGAAGAGAAGTCTGTTACCTCACTATTCCAAAGATCCAAATTCTTCTTACGAGGTAAGGATATTATTTTGTTCGGTATTCATAGGAATAATATTTTCTTCCATACTCTGTAGTATATGAGTAATATTATTTCGTCTCGTATTCCTGATTATACCATCATTCGGTTAACGTTTTGTTTCTATATTTCGTGAAATTAGTAGAATATCCTTGAAATTTACGCTTCATCTAGTATCGCTTCACAAGGATATTTTTTGCACGTTCTTGTTAATTTTTAAGTTTTTCATGGCAGAGTACTGTCATGAGTACTATTTATTTATACGTTACTATTCACAAAAGTTCTATTCACGGGTACTATTCCCAAAGTACTATTCATATTATACTATTCCTGAAGTACTATTCACAGGATACTATTCACTCGGGTACTATTCACCCGGAGTACTATTCATAACAAAAATTGATTTCTTTTCGGTCCAAATCACTTTTGATACATTATCATTCTTGAATTTTACTCCACAAAGCAGTATCATGTTGACAATTTGGACAATATTAAATTCTGGATAAATTAAATTATAAATCTTTAGAAATTTATCCTTGAACTTGTTCTATTGAATTCTTATATCATTGTCATCATCCTCATGTTTATATTATGTTGAAAATCATTCGTGGCATGTAGTGCATAAATGGACTTAGTATGATTATGACCAGGGATTATTCGGTATAATCATGACCGTATTGTTACAAATGATGTGGTAAAAGTCCTCATTGGCCCGTAGTGCATTGATGGACAGTTGTTGGCATGATCATGACCATTGATGAATACACGAATATCCTTGGCCCGTAGTGCATGGATAATTTGTGGTCGTGATACTAAAGAATATCATTGGTCGTAGTGCAAGGGTGATTCGATGATGTGGATTATTTATTAAGCTGAGTCTTAGTGATAAAAGTGATGAAAAACCTTTTAAATCATAGAAGATAGTAGATTTTATGCTCTACTTGACTCTTCTAATGGATTTCTTGTTCCGCTGCAGTTAAACTTGATGTTTGTCATATTTTATTAGTTTAACACTGTTGAGGCTAACGATAAATTATTCTGCATTATCTTAGTCATAATATTTCTTACTGGGCTAGTTGAGCTCACCCTTTTGCTTTCATTGTTCTCTTCAGGAAATTAGAACATAACTGGAACTAGTCGGGGAATGGAGTGACGGTCCAGATGATAGCATTAGTAGTCCTCACTATTCTATGAAATAGTGTGATAATAAATGTATTGAGGACTCCATTATAGTTGAATACTGTTGATAAGTAGGTTTTATACCTACTTATTCGGTATCTATTACTTGAATTAGTTGTTTAAACCTATGTTTCATAGTAACTTTTCATACATTTTATGTTATTTTGTAGGCTCTGACATAGCATTGGCATGAAGAAGCAAGGGAAAGAAATTCGGACATCTTTTGGACCAAAATAACAAGCAAATGCAAGAAGGGAGGATTAAAGGGATTTTAACACCAAGTGGGATGCATTTTCTTGGCTTGGAACTTGGATTTTATTGTAGATCTACTTCTTAGCTTTTCGGAACATCTTGAATCGTCCCAATCAGAGTTCGGATGTAAGAGTTATGGCCTTTTTATCAACAAAGATCAAAGTTAAGAGTTGTCATGCTTGCCAATTACATAACATCTACTTCAAGCTCGAGTTCCGTCTTGTTCAAGCCCGAATCTGTCAATTGTTAAAGAATGAAAGTTGTAGATCTCGTCGATATCTTCAATTTGATAGGTGACAGGCCCCGTAACTCCAAGCTGATCAAACATTATGCTTGTTTTACCACAAGTTGTCGCAGCAGGAAATAGGGTAGCGTGGACCGCGCTATACACAACGCGGGGTGCGCCGGGCCACCAGAAAGTAGAGCGGGGCGCGCTCTAAATGACCTAGGACAGCGTGGGGCATGCCAATCGGCGTGGAAACAGCTTATTTGGGTTATTTGATGTCCAATTTAAGCTAGAATAGGATTCTTAGTCGCCTAACTTGCTAGGGTATCCATTAGAACTATAAATACATGATGAGAGGCATAAAAGAGGAGAGATACAAGCTAGTTTTGGAGGATTTCATTAGATTAGATTAGAGTAAATTAGATCAAAACACTAGTTCTTGTTAGATTTGGAGATTGAAGCAACTTGGAGACCATTGAAGATTCAAAGTAGGAGCAAGGAGAGAGCTTCAAATCTACAAACAATAGATTATATCTTTTTATCTTCTTCTATCTTTGTCTTTTAATGATTATTCAATTGTGGATTCTTAGTTTTAATTCAACGAACTAATTCTTTATTTGAGATTACAATGGATCTTATTGTGTAGTTTATTTTAATATGCTTCGCTATCAATTATTATGTTCTATTGTGAGGATTTTCTATTATGATTTGGAGTTAATTGCTTAATTGCCTAGCTAAAAATTACCGTGATAATCTATATGAACTCGAGAGATGAAGTATTGATTTAGATCTTATCATGATAACATATGTTTGTGATTTTTGCATAAATGGAATTCATGATTCGTGTTTAGGATAGAGATATGCCTTTACGCCATATGTAATCTTATAGAGAACTTGTGTTTTAAATCCTTTTTAATTGTAATTCACATAGAGATATAGTGGATTAGTTAATTAGGGTGTCTGGCTTAATTCTATCATCTGTAGATTTAAGTGAGTATGGGTATTATGCATCGAGAGGTGATTTTATCTGCTTTAGTGTTCTTGATTAACAATTCAGGATAGAGAATAATTGATGAGAAATGTGTTAACTTAAATGAAGCAATAAGTGAAGTTGTGATCTTAAATCTCCGTAATCTTAATTTAACTAGTGGTAATTAGAATTAGTTTACTTATAAATTGAAATTCATTCATTTAAAAAAGATTGAGTTGGTTACGGGTTAATACTTGATGATTTTTATTAAATAATTCTTCGTGGGAACGATACTCTACTTTCACTTTATTACTTATTGACCACGTATACTTGCGTGTTGTGCGTAACTAGATTTTACCCAACAACTGTCTAGAAGATAATATTCGTATTAAAACTCTAAGTTTATGTTTTGTCGTATTTTACACGATAGTTGTATTATTAAGTTGTATTTGAATTTTGTACAATGTATTTGGCGACTCAAGATGGGTGATGTATACCTATTTTGGGGGTGTCACAATACTATTACATTTATCTGCACAAATTATCCAAAGCTGAACTTGGCTTATCCTTTCCAGTATCCGACGTATTCATCTTAATTTGCAATGTTAATCATGATATATCAAGGGTGAGCAATAGGTTTGCCCAGCAAGTTTAAGTTCAATAATTTAAAGATATATCATGATAGAAAGAATTGAACAATAAGCTGACTAAAGTTCTACAATATAATTATGAACTAGCATGAACAAATTTTACATGACTGAACGAACATTGAACATGAACATATATATATATATATATATATATGCACATAGTGCGATTTAATAATTATTAGACATGGCAATCAGAAATGATTAACCACAAGTATAATTGAATAATACAACTCGAGGTCGAGTTAAGAAAAACTTGCCTGAACCATGGATTATCGTTACGCAATTTATTAAGCTTTGTCTGAACCTAATATATAAATAATATCGATATACAAATTAGAATAATATCATCATAGTATTTAAATTAACCTAAACACATTATCACATAATCTTATTCGTCTATAACACACATAAGACCTAACCTCAAGTCAAACTTTTACAGTCTGAGTCGAGTTCGGTACTATTCTGACATCCCGACGGTCTAGTCGGACAAATATCGAGTTTAAGTTCAATTAAACTCTGTCTAATCACATAACAATTACCTTAGATAATTTTGTTATCAGTCAAAACATTTTTCATAAGCTCGTAATAATTTTCAGATAATTATTATCATTTATCATAAATTTTCAATCATTAATATCGTATTTATATGAATTAAATACCACATAATTCCTTTATCAGTAATACTTATTTAATACTAAATATTAATAAAAATTATAACATAATATTATAATATATTTATAATATATTAAAGTATTTTTAATACCTTAAAATCACATTTATATGATTTTTAAACCTTTAATTTCATTATCCGATAATTGATTTTAATATTAAAATATTAATATTTTCATTAAAAAATATCAAAGGTTATATTTTATAACTTCAAATATTTTTATAACACTTAAATCATTTTATATGATTTTTAAAACAATAATTCTATTTTCAACAATAGAAATTCGGATCTTATTGTAAAATGATTTTATTAAATTAAATAATAATAAAATCATATTCCATATGTTATCAAGATGGTTGTCATTGTATAACCTATTGATGTTAGAATGTAAGTAGTATTTGAGCTACGTGGATGAATTAAAGTGTTTGAATTTCCAAGATGAAAATAAAAGTTTTAGAAATTTTTAAAAAACACTATTCATCGGTATTTACTCGGGATATAATTTTGAGTTTTTCAAGAAATAAATACGTAATGATGGAATAACAAGGTAAGATGGATTATGAATAAAAATCTAGTTATGGAAAATGTAATAATTAAACATGGACTTAATTTATAAATGTTAAGTAAAAGCGAAGTGTTAAAGAATAAGTAATAATTGTATGATACTTGGTATTATGCGAAGTAATGAAAATGAGTATAATCTGAAGTATTATCTGAGTTTATATGAAGGATGAAATCTATATATATAAATTCTATATGAATTAGAATACGAAAATAATACATCAACAATATGTATTATTAAGAAATGTTAATGGACTTGGATGATTGGTTAACAATTATATACAAGTCCAAGTGAATTAAAGAGAAGAAGCCCAACTATTAATTAATGAACCAACTAGTGGTTATTAATGCAAAAAGCCAAAGAGTGAATTAAAGTAAGCCCAACTAGAATCCATGGGTTGTATGACCCATGGGGCAAAAAACATATTGATATGGTTATTGTGGTGACCAAGTAATGTGGTGATCAAGTAAGTGTAATGACCAAGACTTAGGAGTATTGACCAAGACTTTGAAGTAATGGCCAAGTATGAGATAAGAGAGTGGTTAACAAGTAATGAATAGTAAGGAGGTGGCTTAAGGAGGTGGGATGATTTAATGACCAATCTACCTAACCTTGGAAAGTCTATAAATAGAGGAAGCTTACAAGCCATTTGTTGGTTGATCAAATAATCCAACACTTCTAAAGTGCTTAAGTGTTAGAGAGAATAAGCTACACATAAGTCATTCCATAAGCGAAGAAGAAGAAGAAAAGCTACCTTACAAGAGACTTCAAAAGAGTAAGACTTCTTCTCCAATTATCTTATCTATCTCTACCATGATAGGATGATAAGAAAAGATGGATTAAGAAACATGAATGATAAGAAGCAAGAAGAATGTATAAAAGTCATGAACTTAAGCCACATAAGTTGGCAATAAGTCATTTAAACTTATAAAAGTTATAAACTTATTATAAGTTAACCTTGAATATTAAGTATGAAAATATGAACTTGTGATGAGTTTAGTAAGAAAAGTGAATTAAGAACTTATATGATTATATGAATCATATATATATCTAAATAAAGTTATATGTGAAGAACATATAAAAGTATGATGATTAAGAAACCTTAATTGTCATAAGTCATGAATAATCAAATCTTAAGTAGTTTATAAATGACAAGTTATAAGCTCATGAAGAATAAGTCTAAAATCTGACAATGAATATAAGTTGTTGTATTACGTTTGTTGAGATGTTCACATGATGAATGAAGTTCATTTGTAATGTTGAACAAATCATAAGAAGGAAGAATTGCGAAATTTGCACGCGATTGGACGATAATCGTCGAATTAAGTAAAATTCTCGGAATGGAAGTCAAATTTTGTGTTTGAACTTCGGAACCATTGTTTTCCAATGGAGACAAGTCATATTTGGCATTTAAGAGTTGCGGACTCGAAAATGGCCGATTAAAACTTAGAACGAAGAAAGCGAGCGTTGAGCGTTCCACGAGCGTTTATCGTTTTAGTTAAAAATGAACCAATAGGTGAATTTTTAGCAAACAAAGTCGAATAGATAAAATTCTTGAATGATCATATAGATTATGTAATTTGTGAACCGTAGGCTTTTGAGCGAGCCATTCGGACTTATAACGAAAGAAGTTATCGTCAGGAAATTCACAAAATTCCTGGCCCGAATTTGGTATCTGGTGCCTGAGTTGGCGCGGCTGACCCCCAACAAAAAACCCACATGTGCCTGGCGAAACGATGTAAAGCACCTGCTTTGAAGAGTTCATGCATGGTAGTGAAACTATAATACATATTATGGTATGCATGATTTCATGTGACGATACCAAAAACCTCTGGAGAGTGGCGCGCATGCATTAATGACCCATTAAATAAGGACTCGCGTGCCGGCAAAGTCAGGGACAATGATATTAAGAGCTCATGCCTGCCGTGACGAGATGTAGAAATATAAAATGGCGGCGCATGCCCGATCTCGAAACAAAAATAGTAATGAATGTTTCTAAGTACAAAGAAAAGAAAAGGAAGTAAACCTAACTTAAGGAATGTAATGTAACATTGTTTAAACTTTGTTAAACCTTAAGGAATGTAATGTAAAGGTTGAGATAACCTAGTCAAATATAAATGCAAGATAATGATAAATCGGAATGAATAGTAAATGAATCTAATACACAATTAGATTGAAATAAAGGGTATGATATAGTCATATACATACTTGATTATATGTGACCTAATGTAAGGCATTATGTGATCATGTATTGTAGAGACTTGAGCGACTTGAACATAAAGTTAAAATACCATAGCAGAATGAGCTAAAAAGGCAAGTATTCTAACTCTTGTCTCGATTCAATCTGAACAAGTTTTTGAGATTCATGTATTCTTTACGCATGAATTGAAGTATGTTGAAGTTGAAGCCAATTCCTTTGGCTAGACTTGATGTATTGATAATCTATTCATGTATTATCAAATGTTGCTATCTTTTTGTCAACTACTTGATATGGTTTTCAAAAGAAAGGCGAAATGTTAAACAAATGTTTTGTCGGTAAAAGCAGCGAGAGCCGTGTGAGGTTGCCAAATGCTTAAGCGTGCATCGTTTAATGGATGTAGTGTTGATCAACATAGAGTACAATAGGTTTGATCACCTAGAAGTGCTCGTAAAGTAATATCGAGACTTCGGACTTGCTTAGGGTTGTCCTTTTCAATAAAGAATGAATACTCGAGGTCTCGGCCAGAGTGAATGTTTTACTAAATCTTGTTGTTATTGTAAAACATTTTGAAAGAAAAAGATGAAGTGCTATTTTGAATTATCAATAGTACTTCATAACTATTATTCGATTATTGAAGATATCTGATTTGTATGTATCAAGCATGTTGTTATTAAATTGTTATACTTGTTTTGAGCTAGTTATGCTCACTCTTGCTTGAACCATATGAATGCGACTAAGGCTGAGCGTCCGAAGGATCGAAAAGGATAAAGGGAAAAGCTAAAGGCGATTACTAAGGCTGTCTTGTAATAGTATAGGTCTATTGTTGTAATTTAAGCGATATTATGACAAAGAACCTTTATAGCAGGTATAGAACTTGGGAAATGTAAATATTACTTTAAATATATAGAAGTTATGTTAGTTCTTTGAGACTTTTCAATTGAATGAATGTATGAATGTTATGCGATATAGCACCATCACATCGGGTTGGAAGATACCCGGATTTGGGTAGCGCTACAAGTTGGTATCAAAGCCTAGGTTATAAAACTTAAGGGGAAAGTAGAACCTTAAGTCATAACCTTACGAAAAGAATAAAAAGTAAAAGATGGAAAGTAACCTTATAAAAATGCATTATATTATGTTATGTATTTTTATTATTTTCTTGGCGATGTACTAATCAAACTATATTGTTTTATTGTAGATGTCGGGAGAAAATGATATGTATAGAGATATACATGTAGTGGCGAGGATTGATTAATCGGGTAGAATCTTACTACAAATCCATGGCCGTAGAACGAGAGTTGGTGACCATCGAGTCGGGAGACTCGGGGCGATTTAGACTACATGTCTATATTTGATGGCATGCTAGAGGAGGAGGTGGGCGTGATGTCCTTTGACCGAGTTCCACTACGAGAGGACCGAGTTCCACTACGGAGGAAATGTCTAGGGGGAATCAATGAAAGCATTATTTATGTCGGTATTGGATAGGAATGTCCATTCTTTGCCAAGAGAGGTTAAGGAGTTGAAAGAGGAACTCCAAGGCTGTCCAGTGAGGATAAGGCTAGCATGGAGGAATGTGGGAAGAGGAGCATGATGATAGAGTTTTAGCTAAGGATAAGGTCAGGAAATTTGAAATGTGAAGTCTTTGAGCTCAGCGAGGAGCTAAAGACTAAAAAGAGAAGTTGGAGAGGATGTCCTATATTCATAGGAGTTCTCACGTAGATTTCAATGACGGTGGTTGGATATCGAGATAGAAGCGAGAGGGGACGGACACACTTGTCGATAGAGATGTAATTGCGATGCGGCGACAAGGATTTTGAGAATGCCCTCGGCGGATGTAGTCTAGCAATAGCTAGAGTAGAATAGATATGTAAATATTATGTATCTAGTAGTGACGTAAAACCCTCTTTTGTATAACAAAGGGTAGTCTTTTGTAAATCCCAATTTTGGAAAGTAATTGCGGGATGGTAATGTAATCGACTAAAAAATTTGAGTAATGTAAACAATGTAGTGTTATACTACAAGTTATGAATCAATATAAATCTTTTTATGGAATATGTTGAGTAATGAGTATGAGTTGTTGTTTTATTACAAATAATAACAAACCAACAAGAATAAAGTAATAATGATGTGTTGTTTTCTTAACAAAAAATGCATGAAAGGAGACAATGAAATCGAGTATTAATGTTAACCAATAGGTGGTGGTCAGTTAATCAATCACGAGGAGTTCGTTAATCTTTTAGCAGGTGCATTTAATAGAACGAGGGCTAATGTACCCATGATTCACAGAGTAATCTGAGCTACTACTTTTAAGGATTTCAAAAGTGTAGGTCATGGGAGAGTTCAAAGGAACTACGGACCTAGAAAGCCAGACATGGGTAAAAGAAATTGAAAAGCATTTGTTATAGCAAATGTTGAGGAGGGACAAAAGGTTGCCTTTGCAACCTATTTGATGAAAGGAGAGGCCAACTTACGGTGGGAGGCAAACCCGGGCTAAAGCGATATAGGAAATCTAACGTGGGAGAGGTTCGAGGAGATTTTCTTGAGAACTATTTTCCCAGTATCTGAGGAGGATGGAGATGAGGTTTACGGAATTGAGACAAGGGGATATGATAGGTTCCCGATATCTTTGCCAAGTTTAATGAAGCGGCACGATTTGCTCCACATCAAGTGGACCTTTGAAGTGAGAAAAGGCTAGAAGGTTCGAGCGGGGCTTGAAACCACAGCTCTATAAGCCAATCTCTGTGTTCCAAAGTACTTCCTTTGGAACCATACTAGAAAAAGGCAATAATTGCGAAGGTGGGAATGAGGCTCTTAGCGATTACCACAAAGATAAGAAGACCAAAGGCAAGGTTGATGGAGGAACCAAGGCCAGAGAGCCGATGGAAGTGGCGGCGGTCGAAGAAAAGGGCTTTAACTGCAGGAATCTGGGAGTAAAACAAGGGACTCTAAGAGGAGGATGGAGGCACATAAAACCTGCAGGGAAGACTCACTTAGGAGTCTGTCTCAAAAGTAAAGCGGTATATATTATAATTGTGGATGGGAAGGGCACATTTAAGCCTAACTTGTCCCAATCAGAAGAAGAATCACGGATGCTTTGTATGTGGATCAATGACCACATAGCAAAAAGCTGCCGAAGAAGGGGATAGAAGGAAATAAAGGGAACTAATAGCGGGAAGTTAGCTATTAGTGGTCCATTTCAATAGGGAAATCAATGGCCCGCACTTTTAATATAATGGTCCAAGATGCGGTGGCATCGGGGATGTAATTCTTGGTATTATTCGATCAACAATATAAATGCATCGTCTTATTTGATTAAGAGGTGCTACTTGTTAGATTTATAGCATGTGATTTTGCTAAGCGACTAGAATTATTTCCCAAAAAATTGCCTATACCTTTGAACATTAAGGTAGCTAACGAAGAGATAATTCCTGTTGAAGATATTCATAGGAGTTGTTGCGTAGATGTACGTGGTTGTAAGTTATCGGTAGATTTAATACCAATAAAGTTAGGAGAATTTGACGTAATTCTCGGAATGGATTGGTTGATTAATCATGGAGCAATTATAGATTGCCAAAAAAAATGTGTGAGCATCAGGACGTTGAGGCAACCTACTGTAGTATTTTACGGTAGTAAATTGTCGGGACGTCCGTGTTACCCTACGATGACACAAACGAGAAAACTTTTAAGGAAGGGTTGTGTAGGTTACCTATGCCATGTTGTTGATACCCGGAGAGTGGGAGCAACCATGGAACAAATACCTATAATAAGCGAATTCATGGATGTATTTCCAAGTGAGTTCTGGGGTTTCTGCCGGGATAGGGAGATCGAATTTGTGATGAACCTTTGTGCGGGAGCGGCACCGGTCTCGAGGACACACCATCTGCGTATGGCGCTGTGTGAAATGAAAGAACTAATGGTTCATTCTGAGGAACTATTGGACAAGAAGTACATTCAACCAAGTGTTTCTCAGTAGTAGAACACTTAGGTGTTGTTTGTCGAAAGAAGAAGCGGATCGTTAAGGCTTTGTATCGACTATCGGGAGTTGAACAAGTTAACGATAAAGAATAAATACCCATTGCCGGGATCGATGATCTCTTTGATCAATTGAAAGGGGCAAAGTATTTTCTAAAATAGATTTCTTGAGATGGGGTATCATCGGTTGAAGGTTAGGAAGGAAGATGTACCAAAGGCGCATTAGGGGACTCGTTATGGTCATTCTGAGTTTACGGTGATGTCATTTGGATTGTGAATGCACTGCTTTGCATTTATGGATATGATGAGCAGTGTTCAAACTATATTTGGACAAGTTAAATAAGTGGTGTTTATCGATGATATTCTAGTCTATTCTAAGGCCTTGAGAAGATCATGCGAACATAAGATTAGTGTTGGAACACTAAGGAAGGAGAAGTTATATCTGAAATTCACCAAATGTGAATTTTGGTTAGAAAAAGTCTTGATTTTTAGGTCATGTCATTGACGAGAGGGATTCGATGGATCCGGTGAAGGTGGAAGCGATAATGAATTGGGAACAACCAAAAATGCCGGTTGAGGTGCGGAGTTTCTAGGGTTAGCGAGTCTTATCGAAGATTTATCCAAGATTTTTTGAAGATAGCTACCTCGTTGACTAATTTAACAAGGAAGGCGGTGAAATACGTATGGATGGATAAATGTGAAGACAGTTTTCAAGAAGCGAAGAAGAGATTAAGTGAAGCTCTGTTTTGTCATTGCCGATGACACGGGAAATTTTAGTAGTGTATAGTGATGCTTAGCATAGAGGACTTGGTTGTGTGCTTATGCGGCATGGCAAAGTCATTAATTATGCATCTCGACAATTGAAGGATTATGAGAAAGTTTACCCTACTCATGATGCAGGAAGCTGGCCATGTGATAGTGTTTGCCCTAAAGATATGGAGACATTATCTTTATGGGGAAAAATGTGAGATATATCTGGACCATAAAAGTCTAAAGTATATCTTCACTCGAAGGAGTTGAATATGAGGCAGAGAGAAGATGGTTTGGAGTTGATAAAGGATTATGATTGTGAAATCTGTATCACCTGGAAAAGCCGATGTAGTTCTTAAGCGCCTTAAGTAGGAAGGTTAGGAAAAGTTGTCTATGTTAACGGCTCAAAATGAGTTAATAACGAGAGATGGCTAGGATGGAAATAGAAATGAAGATCTTAGAGTGATTGAGGCGATTACTCTTTCTTGACGGAGATCTGATCTACCATCGTAGAAAAGAGTCGAGGAGAGTCTGACTCAAGCGCGGATGAGTGTAATCAAATGAAGAAGCGGTTATCAAGAAGGAAGATGTTAAGTATAGTCTTGATAATGAGGGATTATTAAGATTTGAGGAAGAATTTGGGTTCGAATGAGGCGGAATTAAAGGAGCAAGTGTTACAAAAAGCTCATAGTTAGAGGTACTCGATACATCTGGTAGCACTAAGATGTATCAAGACCTTGATAGAGTTTTTGGTGGCCAAACATGAAGAGAAAAATAGCGAGTATGTGGTAGGTGCTTAACTTGTCAAAAGTTAAGTAGAACATCAACGACCAGATGGTTTATTACGGTCATTGGAGATTCGAAATGGAAATGGGAGCATATCACGATGGACTTACGTGGTGGGACTTAAACGACAAAAAGTGCGATTTGATTTGGGTAATAGTGGACCGGTTGTGAAAGTCGGCTCACTTTTGCCAATTAGGGTCAAGTATAACTTAGACGATTAGCTAAACTTTATGTTAAGAAATCATTTCCAGACATGGATCTGAAATTATCGATTGTGTCGGATCGTGATCCACGATTCACATCGAACTTTTGGAGGAGTTTGCAAGAAGCGATTGGGAACACGGTGAGGTTAAGCACGACTTATCATCCTGGCCCGATGGGGAAGCGAAAGGACAATTGAGACGTTAGAAGACATGTTGAGGTCTTGCGTCATGGATTTCAAGGGTAGTTGGGATGATCACCTACCACTAGTAGAGTTTGCATATAACAACGGTTATCATGCAAGCATAGGCATCTTAAGCCGTCTGAAAGCTTTGTATGGAAGGAAGTGCGAGAACACCTTTGTGTTGGGATGAGGTGGGAGAAGCAGCGGATGCTAGGACGAGAATTGGTGCGGAGATGGCGGATGTGGTAAAGTTAATTCGGATCGTCTAAATCACATTTCGGAATGAGACGGAAGAAGAAGTATGCGGACTCACATAGACTAAATCGAGAGTTTGAGGTGGGCTCGTATGTGTTTCTAAAGGTATCTCCACAGAAAGGAAAGATACGCTTTGGAAAGAAAGAAAGTTAAGTCAAGGTTTATAGGACCTTTTGAAGTATTAAAAGCGGGTGGGAGAGGTAGCGTATATGATAGCATTACCTCCGGACCTAGAAACGAATACATAACGTGTTTCACGTATCGTATTACGTCCATATAAAATGGACTATAAGCATGTAATCGGTATGAGCGATTCATATCGAGAAAGACTTATCATATGAAGAGTCGTGCGTCACGGATCATTGATAGAAAGAACAAGTTACGAGGAACAAGGTAATACCATCGGTGAAGGTATTATGGAAGAACCACGATCTTTGAAGAAGCGGCGTGGGAACTAGAAGAAAAGATGAAGAAAAAAATTTTTCCTCATCTATTTGATTAAAAAGTAAGGCGAGATTACGGGGACAAAATCTTTATAAGGGGAAGAATGTAACGGCCAGAAATTTGGATCTTATTGTAAAATGATTTTATTAAATTAAATAATAATAAAATCATATTCCATATGTTATCAAGATGGTTGTCATTGTATAACCTATTGATGTTAGAATATAAGTAGTATTTGAGCTACGTGGATGAATTAAAGTGTTTGAATTTCCAAGAGCGAAAATAAAAGTTTTTTAAAATTTTTCGAAAAACACTATTCATCGGTATTTGCTCGGGATATAATTTTGAGTTTAGAAATACATGTAATGATGGAATAACAAGGTAAGATGGATTATGTAATAAAAATCTAGTTATGGAAAATGTAATAATTAAACATGGACTTAATTTATAAATGTTAAGTAAAAGCGAAGTGTTAAGAAATAAGTAATAATTGTATGATACTTGGTATTATGCGAAAATGATGAAAAGCAGTATAATCTGATATTATCTGAGTTTATATGAAGGATGAAATCTAGTATATAAATTCTATATGAATTAGAATACGAAAATAATACATCAACAATATGTATTAAGAAATGTTAATGGACTTGGATGATTGGTTAACAATTATATACAAGTCCAAGTGAATCAAAGAGAAGCCCAACTATTAATTAATGAACCAACTAGTGGTTATTAATCTGAAAGCCCAAAGAATTGAATTAAAGTAAGCCCAAGCTAGAATCCATGGGTTGTATGACCCATGGGGCAAAACCATATTGATATATGGTTATTGTGGTGACCAAGTAATGTGGTGATCAAGTAAGTGTAATGACCAAGACTTAGGAGTATTGACCAAGACTTTGAAGTAATGGCCAAGTATGAGATAAGAGTGGTTAACAAGTAATGAATAGTAAGGAGGTGGCTTAAGGAGGTGGGATGATTTAATGACCAATCTACCTAACCTTGGAAAATCTATAAATAGAGGAAGCTTACAAGCCATTTGTTGGTTGATCAAATAATCCAACACTTCTAAAGTGCTTAAGTGTTAGAGAATAATAAGCTACACATAAGTCGTTCCATAAGCAAGAAGAAGAAAAAAGCTACCTTACGAAGACTTCAAAAGAGTAAGACTTCTTCTCAATTATCTTATCTCTCTACCATGATAGGATGATAAGAAAAGATGGATTAAGAAACATGAATGATAAGAAGCAAGAAGAATGTATAAATCATGAACTTAAGCCACATAAGTTGGCAATAAGTCATTTAAACTTATAAAAGTTATAAACTTATTATAAGTTAACCTTGAATATTAAGTATGAAAATATGAACTTGTGATGAGTTTAGTAAGAAAAGTGAATTAAAGAACTTATATGATTATATGAATCATATATATATCTAAATTAAGTTATATGTTAAGAACATATAAAGTATGATGATTAAGAAACCTTAATTGTCATAAGTCATGAATAATCAAATCTTAAGTAGTTTATAAATGACAAGTTATAAGCTCATGAAGAATAAGTCTAAAATCTGACAATGAATATAAGTTGTTGTATTAAGTTTGTTGAGATGTTCACATGATGAATGAAGTTCATTTGTAATGTTGAACAAATCATAAGAAGGAAGAATTATTAAATTTGCGATTGGGCGATAATCGTCGAATTAAATAAAATTCTCGGAATGGAAGTCAAATTTTGTGTTTGAACTTCGGAACCATTGTTTTCCAATGGAGACAAGTCATATTTGGCATTTAAGAGTTGCGGACTCAAAAATGGCCGGGATTCGACTTAGAAACGAAGAAAGCGGCGTTGAGCGTTCCACGAGCGTTTATCGTTTTTGTTAAAATGAACCAATAGGTGAATTTTTAGCAAAGCGAAGTCGAAATAGATAAAATTCTTGAATGATCATATAGATTATGTAATTTGTGAACCGTAGGCTTTTGAGCGAGCCAATTCGGACTTATAACGAAGAAGTTATCGTCAGGAAATTCTAAAATTCCTGGCCCGAATTTGGTATCTGGTGCCTGAGTTGGCGTTGTGGCGCCACCCCTAAACAAAAAAGACCCATGTTATGGCGGCGAGCGATGTACAAGAGCACCTTTGCAAGAGTTAATTACATGTGTGAACTATAATACATATTAATGGTAGCCATGACATAATGAAACGATACCAAAAACCTCTGGAGAGTAGCGTATGCGCGATGCCATTAAAAGTAAGGACTTCATGTGCATGGCATTAAAAGTCAGGGACAATGATATTAAGAGCTCGCGCTGCGACATGAGATGTAAAGTATAAAAAGATGGCGCCATGATTTCCAGATCTCGAAAACAAAAATAGTAATGAATGTTTCTAAGTACAAAGAAAAGAAAAGGAAGTAAACATGACTTAAGGAATGTAATGTAACATTGTTTAAACTTTGTTAAACCTTAAGGAATGTAATGTAAAAGGTTGAAATAACCTAGTCGAATATAAATGGAAGAGTATAATGATAAATCTAAAATGAATAGTAAATGAATCTAATACACAATTAGATTGAAATAAAGGGTATGATATAGTCATATACATACTTGATTATATGTGACCTAATGTAAGGCATTATGTGATCATGTATTGTAGAGACTTGAGCGACTTGAACATAAAGTTAAAATACTAGTAGCAGAATGCTAAAAGGCAAGTATTCTAACTCTTGTCTCGATTCAATCTGAACAAGTTTTTGAGATTCATGTATTCTTTTCGCATGAATTGAAGTATGTTGAAGTTGAAGCCAATTCCTTTGGCTAGACTTGATGTATTGATAATCTATTCATGTATTATCAAATGTTGCTATCTTTTGTCAACTACTTGATATGGTTTTCAAAAGAAAGTGAAATGTTAAACAAATGTTTTGTCGGTAAAAGCAGCGAGCCGCGTGAGGTTGCCAAATGCTTAAGCGTGCATCGTTTAATGGATGTAGTGTTGATCAACATAGAGTACAATAGGTGATCACCTAGAAGTGCTCGTAAAGTAATATCGAACTTACGGACTTGCTTAGGGTTGTCCTTTTCAATAAAGAATGAATACTCGAGGTCTCGGCCGGGAGTGAATGTTTTACTAAATCTTGTTGTTATTGTAAAACATTTTGAAAGAAAGATGAAGTGCTATTTTGAATTATCAATAGTACTTCATAACTATTATTCGATTATTGAAGATATCGATTTGTATGTATCAAGCATGTTGTTATTAAATTGTTATACTTCTTTGAGCTAGTTATGCTCACTCTTGCTTGAACCATATGAATCTGATTAAAATTTGAGCGTCCGAAGGATCGAAAAAGGATAAAGGGAAAAGCTAAAGCTGATTACTAAGTCTATCTTGTAATAGTATAGGTCTATTATTTGTAATTTAAGCGATATTATGACAAAGAACCTTTATATGGGTATAGAACTTGGGAAATGTAAATATTACTTTAAATATATAGAAGTTATATTAGAGTTCTTTGAGACTTTTCAATTGAATGAATGTATGAATGTTATGCAGTATAGCACCATATCGTCGGTTGGAAGATAATTCAACCAACAACATGACATAAAAAATATAAAAGACAAGCAAGATCAAGGCCTGCAATATCATTGTCAGACCAGATCTGGGTTTCTAAGTTTCTCAGAAACCCATTCTCGTGACCGGTCAATGCAGTTTGACTGCTCATATCTCTGAATCTATTCATGATCTGGCCCTGTTTCTAGTTTCAGATCAAATCCTACATGGCATACTGCACATACAAAACTTCAAACACCAAAAATCATTAATACAGAAGAAGTTATAGGCACTAACATATGGCTGTCAGGCCATTTTCCAAATTTTTTCGCAGATTTCTTAAAATGCTATTTTTCGTGCATCTAAGTGTTATAGATCTATGATCTATCAACCCAGATCATTAAATGACACCCTCTAGCACCAATCTAAACAAAAACTATCATAAAATCACACGATTTACTAAAATTAGGGTTTATACCTCTTTGAGCCATGATCTTGAATCTGGGGTTCCTGATTTGTTATGGAAGTAATAGGAACCTGATTGGGGACTGATTTACTAATATATTTCGTGGGTCTAGAGAGAGAGAGAGATTTGGTTGGGTGTTTATGAACAAATGAGCCATATTAGTGTACTTTTCTCTCTCTAAATCTATATATATTATGTATACAATGTAGTTACTGATCAAATAAGGCTGAATGCTGTGAATTTAAGACACATGGGGTGGTTAGAGTTGGCCACCAACTCCCATTTTAGCAAGAACCACAAGTTATGTACAATAATGCAATAAGGGTAAATGGGTCATTAGACTTTTAAATTTAATGGCATACTTGTAACATGTGCAAACCCTTTGGGTTTAACCCTTAGGGTTAAAACCTAAGGTTCTAAAAATCAATTTTCTAGCATTTTTCAAATTAGGTTTTCAAAATAGAAAATTAATATTTCCAAATTATAATTAGGATTCTATAATTATATTTAAGATTTCCTAATCATAAATTCAATCTTGCTAATTAGGATTATTATTTCCTAATTAAAATTACTAATTTAGCAATTAGGGTCATAATTGTACATTAGGGTTTATAACCCAAGAATTAGGGTTTTAAATAGAAAAATAATCTTTTTAATTTAGAAATTAGGTTTCCTAATTAGATTAGGGTTTTCTAATTACTTATAACTTGAAAATTAGGATTAATGCTTCCTAATTAACATTAAAATTATTAAATTAACAATTTGGTTTTGCCTAATTAGGGTTTCTAATCCAGAAATTAGTATTTTCTAAATCAATTAGGGTTATCCCTAATTAGGTTATTATTAATAAAGTTTAAACCTTATACTAGCATTTGCATTCCCAAATTAGGGTTTTTAACTTCTGAATCAGGGTTTCAAATTTTCGGAACTAAAATTAGGGTTTCCAGAACCAGTTTTAGGGTTTCTTATAAATCGTAAGAATTTTCTAACTGAACGTTGACGTTCTTAATATAATATTAGGGTTTACCACTGATATAGATTATCTGGTCAACCCTTGACCTTTAACCACATAATGTACACATATAATACCATATACACAGAACATATTCACGTATATCCTTAATCGTAAATAATTCTCCAATTTATTTTTTAAATTCACAAAATTCATTCTCGGAAATCTCAAGTCCATTCACTTATTTTCTGTCTAGGTTTATTATTTAATCTTAATTCAATATTTTAATATTCTATAAATATCCGAATTCTCGGATTTTCACATTCACCCCTTCTTCTAAAAATTTTGTCCCCAACATTTACCTTACACCTTACACCTTGAATCATTCACCATTCATTCTCATCATCACATGCTACCCAATACATTCATCACAAGAGTTAAAATTTTGAAATTGTGCTAAGGAGTTATATAGACTATTGTATGTCATTTTTGCAAAGGTTTTATGGAAATTCATCTGCAAACCGTCATAACTTACAAACATAGTGGGTAATTAGCCCGGTAGGCCCTGTACTTATTAAGTACTGCTGGTCGAATCTGTTTCTTATCTCTGTCATAGGCACAAAAATTTTACCTCATTCTTATCGGATTCCGCACCAAAATAATTTTGTTCAGGAAAATTTTCAAAGAACGCTTAGAATTTTCATAAACTTTGGTCTAGCCGAATCAAGTTTCTTAGACTCATATCAATAATCAACTTCAATTGAATTACGAATGTGTGTAGCCAAACGCCGTTGGCAAATTAAAATTTTAAAATAGTTTGGAAATGACGCCATGATGTCGTACTGTATTAACAGCCCGTTTGAAGATGCCATCATCGAGTAACTTTTTCATACCACATCATACAATAGTGGAACAACGATTTTAGATCAAATTCAACACTAAGTATTCCTGTATTTCCAACTCCATCAACCTTTTATCATCTCTGCATCAGGTTACATGGTACATAAGTGATAAATAAAGTATATTTTAATATTTCAAATCATTATCGTCTAGCTGAAACAAGTAGAGCATAGACTGTTCTTTAAACCGTTCAAAAATCATTACAAATTTGTTTTATTACCTCAACATGTAACGATGTGTGGGTGGCCCGAAGTCCCCTCATACACAATGGTCACCCGGAGTGGAGAATAAAAATTTGTTTTCAAAAGCACAAAGTGCGTATTTAACTTGATATCAAAAATTACGAGTCTAGCATAGCTAGAAGATTTGGAAAACTTATGTCTCCTCTAATGATCAATTGCTTAGAAATCTATATGTTCCTATAATCTTCAATATTCCGTTTACACATTGTTCTACCCAGTTCGTCAAACCACACTCATGAGTTTAGGAACTTTCCATAATCATATGAGTTTAAGAACTTGTCCTAGTCAGACCTTTGGCGTCCATTCGCTGAGGGGTTCATAAACATTTCATATAATCGTGAGTCACGAACGTACCATAAGTATGAGTTTTAAGAACTCGTACTTAACCTGATATTCTCTACCTATAACCTATCTATCTATTATACACATGAGAAAGGAATCACCCTCTCAACATGCAGATAGCAAATAGCGCGACAAAGACATTTCAATGATTATCAGTGTAAGAAACTAAGTGGTTATTACACCAAGTAAAATTCCCCGCCCATAACAAGGAATCATACAACTCAGCTGCTAACATGAGTCCTCAATTGAAATCCCCACCTAATCTTAACTCCATTCTCAATACGAATTTCATTCAACTCGTATTCATAATCCTTTCCTGAATTCATACCCATTCATAGACACACAACAATGTTGCTATAAACTTTTCAATCATTCGCTTGATCCTTCTCCACACTATAACTTTATTAGATCATAGGGTGATCTCATCGTATATATTACAATTCATTTCTACACTATGATCGTTTTATTTTATGATCTCCTATCACTGTACTTTTAGTCTTTTAGACTCTATCTATTCACCATTACTGTTCAATTTCATTATCAGAGTTAGGGAACTCCGTATCTTTTATAACCCGCCGAGATTTGTCTTTGAATCTTACCGACACACTAACTCTATTTGAGTTAGTACTTATCCTAATCACTGCGGTTATTAGTCTCAGGTATTTCTACCTAAGGTTCATAACTAATAGCTTTGATAACAACTGTGACACTCCAAAATTCGAGTCCCAAATCACCGCGGATCTGGTACAATCATTCTATAACTATTGCGGAAGGTATAAACATAAATTGTTTATACAACAAACTTTACACACTTTTCCCCAAGGTCGAGTAACCTTAACTTATACACAATTCATAAACTATCTAACATATAATGTTATTATCATACTATACTATTACATTTTGTAGACACTCGAAATTTTCTGTATTACTGTCACTAACATTGCAGGATGACAAATTCGTCTTTTAAGAGGGAACCCTGAAAGACAATCCATATTCATACCGGATACTAGCGGAAGTTCAGCATCAACCCCGGATCGCAATCTGGGAGTAACAATTCTAATCTCGGAGATAACCCCGAGGCGTGCAGATCCAATACCGGAACACACACCGGAGAAGACCGATTAATCTTGGAGATAACCCCGAGGTATCCAGTCTCAGTCCCAACCATGGGATTAGCCACCAATCTTGGTGATAACCCCAAGGAAAGCAATTTCTGCGATAACCCCGGAAATGCTTGTTTCAAATGCGACCAGCTTCAATCTCAGCGTTCACAACGAGATACCCTGTACCAACACGGAGATAACACCCGGGGGGGGGGGGACAGACGCACCTCAAAGATGACAATAAGGACCTTCCACAAATTACAGCAGTCCAATCTCAACGAAGCCTGAGCAACATCTGCTTTATCAGCCCAATCCGGCGATAACACCAATGAGGGGCAACATCGTCATCTAGCCAACGCGATGCCACGCCATGTCGTCTCAACATCTATACACAACGATGTCCCACAAGACTAACCAATCCTGAGTGACTATTGTGCGGGGGTAACGGATGGAAGTTGAAGCTTGAAGACCGGAGGGCACCGTCCCATCTTCAACGACTTCGTACAAACTCCCATCCCATGCCATTGTACAACTCTCGACAACGGCGGTCCGAAATAGGTCCTGTATACCTCAAACGGATGCCCGAATTACACTTTTGAAAGTTCGAGTGGACATTATAGTGCCCGAGTGCATGTACTTCGAGACGACCCGACCCAAAAAACCCAGGCCCACTCGGGTTGCCTCTGGTACACTCAGGCTCACCAGCAGTACACCTAGGACTATTTCTGTCTATAAATAGAGGGCTTGGGGTGCCCATTTTGCAAGAAAAAATTTATGAGGAAGCCACCGCCTAATTTGCTCTGCACTCACTCCATGCAATGTACTTTCTCCTTTTAAACACACAGTGAGCTCATATATAGCCTCTTTTGTACCTACAAAAGCCAGTGTTTACCCACTCTAAAGATATAGAAGTCTTCTTTGGCAGTCAGCTGTAAGCCTTCTCACACACTTTAGAGTCTTTCTCTTCATCTTTGCACAAACCCTTCTACACATTGAGAGTCGTGTTGCTTGCTTTTGCTTGGACTTTGGTCCGTGGTTTCATTTCAGTTTGTATATATACATATATTATATATATATATTTATATATATATTGACTAACATTATCGAGTTATGCCTCGATTGAGACTAGACTTGATGCAGGCGTTTATTTGCTATATATATATATATATATATATATATATATATATATATATATATATATATATATATATATATATATATATACATTTATATATATTAACTGTGTGTGAACTTTGTTCAATGTGCCTAGACTTGATGCCGAGCGTTTATTTGCTTTATATATATATATATATATATATATATATATATATATATATATATATATATATACATTTATATATATTAATTGTGTGTAGAACTCTGCTCGATGAGCACAGATTTTATATCTGCAAGATGCGTTCTTTAATATATATATATATATATATATATATATATATATATATATATATATATATATATATATATATATATACATTATATATATTAACTGTGACGAACTCATTACGATGAGCTTTAGATTTTATATCCTGAATATATTTCTTGCTTTAATATATATATATATATATATATATATATATATATATATATATATATATATATATATATATATATATACATTTATATATTAACCGTGTTTTGGACTACATTTCGATGAGCCTGGATTTTATATCCGGTGCGTTTATTCGCTTTTATATATATATATATATACTTATATATAAGAACTGTGGTCGAACTCTGTTCGATGAGCCTGGATTTCACATCCGGTCCATTTATTGCTTATGTGTATATATATATATATATATATATTTCGTCCCACTTGGAGTTTACTTCGTGGCAGTTGATCGCTTTTACTGACTTTCTTTTACGTTTAAATCACCTGGAGTTTACTTAAATGGCGATTAATCGCTTTCTGACTTTATTTAAGTTTCGTCCCGCCTGGAGTCTCCTCTGTGGCGGTTGATAACTTTTACAACTTTATTTACATTTCTGATCCCCCATGGAGGTGCTTCGTGGTTGGTGATCATGTCTGTATATATATATTTACCGCTTATATATATATATATATATCTGCTTACTGCTTTCATACAAATTGCAGTATTCTGTGCGCCTAGGAATCATGTGATCACAGATTCATCCCATTGGATCTAGATTCGGTTCCCGTGATGGACATTTCCAGCTGTAAGCAGCTTGTAAATTATTTTGTGTTGTCTGAAATTCCTCAAATGGTTTCCATACCCACGAGGAAGTCGGCATTATTTTGTATATTATTTTTGTATGGATGCCTCGCATCTGTTAAATAAAATCAATCAAGCCGAACACTTAATAAAATGGGAGTGTAAAAGGTCCCAATTACTATTGAGCATCAGGGTTTGAAAAACCTCTTTTATAAAACATCACTGCCATATCTTGCTTAAAATTGAATTTTTACATAAATTAAAACCTGTATATATAGGTGCGAGCGAGGCCTCATTTTACTTCCAAATAACAAAGACATTGACCCACACACACACATTCAGATAATATTTTCTTGAAAAGAGGCGGTCACCGTGGTAACACGGATGTCGGGGGGTGCCTTACACATTCCCTCCACATAACCAAGTCCCCGGGCCCTAATCAATCTCGGTTTCACCGACCCATTTAGCAGTGTCACATCACTGGGTCAATGTGCAAACCTTTTCTCGGTTGTTTTGGTACAACCATTTAAAAAACCAACTGGCGACTCTTAACAGTCCCATCGTCGACATTATACATGTCGGACCTTTTTCACTTGTTTTTTCAAAAAAATCTCACCTAAAATGAGAACACCAAAGAACAAGTAACTTAAAGGACATCCAAAAATCCCGACGTCGGCATGTGGCGACTCATTTTGGGACTCCATTAAGAGGGCTTAAGCCGCCATTACAATCTTTTCAAAACTATTATCTGCTTGTGTGTGGATGTTGCATTTACATTTGATGAATGTGTACGAATGCATTTCCTTATTGCACTTAGTGCTTCGCACCATAACTGCTTGTGATATTAGTGCTTCACACCATATCTGCTTGTGATATTAGTGCTTCGCACATGTAATCATTTTCATACAGTGAGACACGATGTATGTGAATGTATGTTGTGTGGTCCCTCCACCAGAAGGCTATCCCGTCGGTGTTTGATTACTGGACTCGTGAGAAGACTAATTCTTCGAGGCTCAGGAAAGGCACCACCCAAATTCGCTCCAGTTGAAAGACCGGATTAACTTCCCGTCAAGTAGATTGCGATGATTTGGGAACCTTCATGCCAAAAAGCCGCAAGAGTAACCTAAGATAGGTCAACCACTGATAAACCCAAAACGGAGGAAAGTCTCTTCATGCTCTCATTTCAATTACTTGTAAACACAATTACTTGTAATTTCATACCATATCTATCTGCATGTAAATGAGAAATATGAAGAAATGTGTACAAATACATATTTTAATTAACATGCTACAAACAGCTGACATCCGTTTTGCAGGATAAAATTCCTAAAATGGACACATCACATAGCATGTTATTTATACACTTTCCTAAAGACTAAACTATGCAAGTATTTCAGTAGGAACCAATTGGACCTATTACCCTATTAAAGTCCAAAAAGGCAACAGCCTCACATCCAATCATGTCGTCATTCGATTGAATCGAACTTAATCCAGCCTCATGAGGAATTCACTTGATTAAGCAAACAAATTCTGATTTGGTTGTTACGCTCAAAAGAACTACACAGTCAATCAGGTCCAAAATACCAGTGACATGCTAAATCCTCCACACAAGGGGAAACCTAGGTCATTACAATACCTAAACTGCAGTTGGATACGACCAACAAAATTCATGATGCTGCCCATCCCACTAGAGATCCGTATAATCGGTGACATCAAAAGAAAGTCCTCCAAATGGAAGAGACCCTTCGTGCTATCAAAGGAATTGGAACACATGGGAGTGTTTCATATGATGATTTGTGCATCTTCCCTGGTGTTCATTATCCAGAAAAATTTAAAACTCCTAACTTCAAAAAATATAGATCCTTATACACATTTAAAGGTGTTTATTGGAGAACTTGGATCTTATGCAGAGGACGAAAAACTCATAATGCAATTATTCCAAAAGAGTCTAACTAGAGAAGCCCGTTCGTGGTACACAAGATTAGACAACTTGAAGATCCATAGCTGGGAAGAGCTAGCACATGCTTTCCTCACTCAATACAGCTTCCAGTCTCAAATGGCTCCTGATCGGTATCAAATTACCAAGATCAAGAAACTGTCTAACGAGTCTTTCAGAGAGTATGCTCAAAGGTGGAGACGCCTGGCTGCCCAAGTTAATCCTTCTATGACAGAATCAGAGATGATCATGACTTTCATAGATATACAAGAAGCGCCTTTCTATGAAAGAGTTTTAGCCGGCATCGGCAAACCATTTTCTAAAATGGTCAAACATGGGGAGATGGCTAAGATGGGATTGAAGTCCGGAAAAATTCAAGACCTAGCTGCACTCAAAGTTGTTGCTGATCACACCCAATCCGAAAATTATGGGAACAACCCCCGGAGGGTCCATAAAAAGAAAGAGGAAGATGTTTCCCTGATACTACAGGGTCAAAAAGGTAGTCATAACATGCCTGTTCAAAGGAGAAACTACACTCCATTTCAAGCACAGTCTTCGAATCCTCCAATACCAAAAGGTGGAGAAGTCAAACGCCCTCGAGTATTTAAACCCTTACGGGATACCCTCGAGGACATTCTCAATCTTCTGACAACACACAAGAAAATTACACATCTTCTTCCACCAGCAACCCTAATGGACGGGGTTTCAATTCTGCTCAGAAATGTGATTCTCATGCTGGGGCACCTGGACATGATACTCAGGATTGTTGGGCCTTGAAACACAAGATCCAGGACCTGATAGACAATGGGGAGATCATGGTCACCAAACCAGATCAGTCTCACGTTCAAGACAACCCTCTTCCTTAACACAAAGAAGAAGAGGTCAACATGATCAATTGGAGCAATGGACAGAGTTCCAATTTCAACTGTGAATCCTCCTAGACCCTCAAAGACGGTGATGACAAATGGGATTATGCCAAGTTCCAGTTCACAATGGAACGAAAGATGAAAGCTCTATGCAAGCAAATTAAACAATTGGCAGAACTGGTGACTTATCAGCATCAAGTGACACGTCAATTAATCAGCTAGGAGCATGCCATTCTCCTCCCTCTTGTCATGAATATTCCCTTGTCACTTTCAGAAAATGAAATGCTGGTAGACAAAGTGACAAAGAGAGCCAATGCCAAGGCCCGTCAGGATTTTGCCAACAAAAAGGAATTCACCTATTTGGGATAACCTATGGAGGAAATCCTTCATATGTTAATCAATGAAGGAAGGATCAGTTCCCTTCTACCTCCAATCAACCCTCGTTCAGGATGGTACAACTCTGATGGAGTATGTCAATATCACTCCCAATCTCGCGGTCACAGCACAGAAGAATGCTGGGCACTCCGCCACCTTATCCAAAACCTAATTGACAGTGGTGTACTGCGTCTAGCAGACAACGATACTGTGTTACTTTCAAGTGAAGACTCAGGCCTTACTAAGTGGAAGTGTGGTAGCAGTCATATCCATTGAAGCTGATGGGATTAACAAATCGCTCACAATGCCAACAATTCAACTCAAGGGAAGCAACAATCCTTTGAAAGTGGCCGCTCCCGAGCCAATCAACTTGCCGTGCAGAGCACAATATCCTATTGTTAGCTTGCACACAGTTCTGTGCAATTATGGAGAAGGTGAAGGATCCACCTCACATACAACTGCTACAGTGTCGAAGGAAAATCCATTGTATCTTCCCCAATGAGTGATGAAGTCTACCATAAAATTAAAGGGAAAAATACCCATGGAGAAAATTGAAAAATTCCTCCGCACTATGGGTCATAATGAAGCCAAGGTGGTTTTAAGCTTAAAAGAAGCTCCACAACAAATATCAATTTTGGACTTGGTCCTAACTTCTGAGAATCACCGGAAGGTCTTGTTGAAGGTTTTAGAAGAAGCCTATCTACTAACATCAGTTGATACAGAAAAATTTCAACATCTGGTTGATCACATTTTCAACAACAAAGTGATATACTTCACTGATGATGATATACCTCCCGAAGGGACCGGTCATTGCAAGCCGTTACATATTGCGGTCTTGTCCTCCAGATACATGCTAGCTGGAGTCTTGATAGATGGAGGTTCATCTCTAAATATCTGTCCATACGCTACCTTGGTGAAGATGAATATCAATCTCAACCGAATTCGGAGTAGCCATACTATCATCAAAGCTTTTGATGGAGCCCGCCGAAATTCGGTTGGAGTAATTGAGCTGCCAATCGAAATTGGTCCTCACACATTCTGCGTATCTTTCCATGTGCTCAAGATAGATTCGGGATACAACCTGCTCTTGGGATGACCATGGATCCATATGGCTGGGGCAGTCCCATCCACTCTTCACCAACAGTTGAAATACATTATCAACAATAGCTTTAGTCACGGTCGTCCGAACCGTAGTGTCCTCAACACGGGGACATGCCGTTCATCAATGCCAATGCGGATGTTGAGCCAGTCATCTTTCATGCCTTGGAAGTAAGAAATACCCAATACTATGCTATTGGAATGCCGTTACCTGAACCCAAGATTTCCGCCGAAGTATTGTCAGCTACTCAGGAAATGATGTCATTGGGTCATCAGCCGGGACAAGGGTTGGGTAAAGATTTCCAGGGTATCAAGTACCCAATTCAATTAGCCAGGCAGACTGGAACAACTGGACTATGCTATTCTGCCAGTTCTAGTCACAGGTATCCTCATAAGCATCAGAAGGTTCCTTCAGCTTCAACCATGCGGCGTTTATCTTTGTCTTCAAACTCTGAGTCCGCACAACCTCCTATAAAGGTGCCAGCCAATGTAATGGCTGTGTTATTTCCCAAGCCGGTACCGGTAAAGGAGAAAGAAGTCTTTCTTCCAAATCCCGCAGTGGAAGAGGAAAAATAAAGAATCAAGCAAGATGTCATCCGAATGATGTCAGGCATACGCATCATCGTTTATGATGAACATACCAACAGATACACCCCAGATGATGATTGCCCAGATATAATGTCCATCATTCGGGATAAGGAGGATGATGACAATCCCTCCATCACTGCGGTCCACCCGGACTTTTCCCTTGCCAATTGGAACAACACTCCTTGCATTGGTCGTCAGGGGTAAAGCGGGCAGAAACTCTTTCTGCCCTATAGATATAATAACTGCTTACTTTTCTGTACAATATTAGTAGTTTGTTTTGCCATTTTATGCTAACACTGTGTATGATCAACACATTTCATATATACTAAGTGAAAGCATATTTTGTTTCAGGACTCTGAATTTAGATGTGCATGTGCTTTGACGTCGGTTGCCTCTTCTACACAAGGATTGTACCTTTGATGTAAAGATGAATTCAGCCTTGATGGATATACAAGATGACATTGAGGTGCCTCTAGAAATTCAAGAATGGGTCAAAGACAAACCTAAACCTAACCTTGATCAAACCACTTCTTTCAATCTCGGAACCTTAGAAAGCCCTAAGTTAATCCAGATTGGTTCAGACCTTACCCCAAATCAATGGAATGACATGGTTACACTATTAACCCAATTCCAGGATGTATTTGCATGGCCTCATGAAGACATGGTGGGTTTATCCACTGACATTGTCCTTCATCGCCTTCCCATCAAAGAGGGATTCAAGCCAATCAAGCAAAAGCTCAGGCGATTGAAACCTGAGTGGAGTTTAAAGGTAAAAGAAGAAATTGTGAAACAATTTCAAGCTGGCAGCATCATGGTGTCTACATATCCTGAGTGGATATCCAACATTGTTCCTGTGCCTAAACCCGGAGGGAAGGTGCGAGTTTGCGTGGATTACCGGGACTTGAACAAAGCTTGCTTAAAAGATAGCTTTCCCATACCATTTATCCACATTCTCATTGACAATACTGCGCATTACGATATGTACTCCTTTGCTAATTGCTTTACGGGGTATCATCAGATCATGGTTGCTGAGGAAGATCGTGAGAAAACTGCTTTCATCACGCCTTGGGGAACCTTTTTCTATAGACGGTTGTCATTCGGCCTCATCAATGCCGGAGCTCCCTATCAACGAGCTATGATGGCTCTTTTCCATGACTTAATGCACAAAGAGATCGAGATCTACATGGATGACATCATTGTCAAGTCCCGAAAGGAGGATGACCATATAGACCATCTCAGAAAGTTGTTTAACAGGTTGTGTAAGTACAACTTGAAGTTGAATCCAGCTAAATGCGCCTTTGGCATTAAATCATGAAAGTTGCTAGGATTTCTAGTCAGCCACAAAGGGATTGAGCTGGATCCTGCCAAAATCCAAGCCATCACGAAAATGCCCATTCCTCAGACAGAAAAGGAAATATGGGGGTTTTTGGGAAGAATCAACTTCATTAGCAGGTTTATCTCTCAACTGACAACAACCTGTGAGCCAATCTTCAAGCTATTAAGGAAGAACTCCTCCATGAAATGGAATGATGAGTGTCAAAATGCCTTCCTCACTATCAAGAAACAGCTAGTCAAAGCTCCTGTGTTTGTACCACCTAGGGATGATGTTCCCCTTTTCATGTACCTATCCATAAGTGACAATGCCATGCAGATTTTGCATCTTTGGGACGGAAGGGACGATAGAGGCCAAGAACGAGCTATCTATTACCTCAAAGAAAAGATTCAAAGAAGTGAACACAAGTACACTCTGATCGAAAAGACGTGTTGTGCTTTAGCATGGGCTTCCATGAGGTTACAACATTATCTCCATGGTCACACAACCCATCTCATATCCCACGTGGATCCTCTCAAGTACGTGTTCAACAAACCCATGTAAAATTGCCGACTGTCAAGATGGCAGTTGATCCTACAACAATTTGACATCGTATACGTGACTCAAAAGTCCATCAAAGATCAAGGAATTGCGGATCAACTGGCCACCGCACCTTCAGGGGATTTCAAACCCTTGGAAACATATTTCCCTGATGAAGGAGTAATGACAGTTCTGCAACACCATCAATACGATACGCACCAATTATGGAAGATGTATTTTGATGGAGCTGTTAATCTGGAAGGTTCTAGAGCTGGAGAAGTTCTAATATCTAGTACGGGGGAGTAGTATCTCGTCAGTCATTCAAATTGCGCTTTGTCAAAGACCAACAACACAAACCGAAAATGAAGGTCGTCTCATACGGGCTAAAACTTGCCCGCTCAATGGGCGATGGCGGTTAACTGTCCTTGGAGATTCAGAGTTGGTAATCAGACAATCCACCAGAATCTATCAAACCAAGGAACTACATTTGCTACCTTACCATCGGCAGGTTTTGAAGATGGCTTTGCAGTTCAAAGAAATCTCCTTTCTACATATTCCTCGTAATAGGAATGACTTTGTGGATGCGCTAGCAACTTTGGCCTCCTTGATTCGCATATCAGACAAGGAACACTTGTCAAGCGTCATAATTTCCCTACACAAGGCCCCAGCCTATGGGAATTACGTTGGAGAAGTATCGGATGAGCTACCTCCCATCCAACATCCTTGGTATCAATATATCAAGGAATATCTACGAGATGGATCTACACCCGCTGAGTCGAGCCCAACTGAGAAAAGGTGGATTCATCGACTCGCTATGAAATTCTATCTGAGTGGAGATACTCTCTACAAAAGGGATGTGGGACTAGGTCTGCTCAGATGTTTAGACAAAGATCAAGCCCAAAGGCTTATGGATGAAATCCATTGCGGAGTCTGTGGCCCCCACATGAGTGGCCCCCTCCTTGTCAAGAAAATCCTCAAGACAGGACATTATTGGCTATCTCTCAAAGCTGATTGCAATGACCACGTCAAGAGATGCTATCAGTGCCAGATTCATGGGAATGCTATACACGCCCCTCCATGAGAACTCCACAATATGAGTTCACCTTGGCCCTTCTCAATGTGGGGAATGGACGTTATCGGCCCCATTGAGCCCAAAGCCAGTAATGGTCATCGATTTATCTTCACCATGATCGCCTACTTCATCAAGTGGGTAGAAGCAACCTCCTTCCCCCGGGTTACTAAAGAAGTCATCATTGATTTCATCAGAAACAATGTCGTTTGTCGATACGGACAACCAGAGGTGATTGTGTCAGACAATGCTAAGAACCTCAACAACAAAATGATGGAGGAATTATGCAGTAAATTCCACATCAAGCATCTTAACTCTGTCATCTATCGTCCGAAGATGAATGGTGCTGTTGAAGCGGCAAACAAAAACATCAAAAAAATTATGCAAAAGATGTCCGCCAACCACAAAGATTGGCCTAACCTATTTCCTCTTACTCTGTTAGCCTACAAAACCTCAATGTGCACTTCCACTGGGGCAACCCCCTACGCTTTAACCTATGGGATGGAAGCAGTTCTCCCCATAGAAGTTGAAATGGAATCCCTCAGAGTGTTGATAGACACTCAGCTGGATGAAGACCAATGGGTACAAGACAGGTATCACCAATTGTCTCTGATAGACGAAAGGCGAACCTCGGCTATCTTCCATGGTCAGTTATATCAACAAAGGATCGCCAGATCCTACAACAAAAAAGTCTGGCTACGGCAATTCAAACAAAATGACTTGGTTTTGAAGAAGATCCTTGACAACCAAGATCAATCTAAGGGAAAATTTGCTCCTAACTGGGAAGGCCCATTTATTGTCAAGGAAGTATTGACGGGAGGCGCTCTCAGATTGCAAGAAATGGACGGCGATGAATTTCCACAACTCATCAACTCGGACACCGTGAAAAGGTACTATGTCTGAAGTTGCCATCAAGCAAACATCCTGGTGTTAAACCATCAGATCACCAGTCATTCCAGTTCTTTAACCCTTTACCACATACAACTTTTCCACACTTTTCCCCTCAGGGAAATATACTTTTCAAGCCAGCAGCCTGGCTCTCCTTTGTGCTCATACAACTTAGGTCATCCCACCGCGGATTGAACCTCTTATGTTTACAGTTTGGCTACCCATACATGGGATCAAACTTTTCACCTGCAGTTTATCCTCAACCTAGGATTAAACTTTCTACTCCCCGCACTCTGACCTGCACATGGGATTACGCTTTTCTACTCGCCCTGAGGGGCAAACTACATCGACCTGATCTCCTCTTCAATAGGAGTACGTAGGCAACCATTTCATATGGCCCGGTCGCAATAAAACAAAAACATTTCTACCCTTCTCTCTTCACAAAAACAACAAAAACATTCCTACGCCATTTCAGCCATGTATAGCGTTGAACCTCTTACACCAGGTTTGAACTACGCAGACCTGATCTCCTCTTCAATAGGAGTACGTAGGCAACCATTCATGGTGTGGTCCCACCCCTTACCAAAACACAAACCATTGTCAACTGGTACTGGGATCACCTTTCAATCCACTACATTTCATCTGCTTCAGACCAAAGGGATGAAATTACCTGAACTCCTCCTAAATAGGAGATTCGACAACCATCTAAGCTGCGGTCATACCTTGAAGAGCAACACCAATCCATAAGAGATGGAATTAACTAGGCTTCTCTAAATAGAAGTAATCAAGACCATCCATGGTGCGGTCAATCTCGAGAGAGAAAGCCACACTCCTCTCCACATCTCTATACAGAAACAAGTCCCAAGACACCAAAGATGGTAGGGATACATACAGACCGATGATCCATTCTGAACTATCCAAAGACAACTCAATGTCCATCCATCCAGGAGGAATTCAGAATACATCATGATCACAAGCCCTGTAGCAGCAGGCAAAATATCAAGCAAGTAGTAAAGCATATCTAAAAGGGAAGTGATCCAAAAATATATTTCCCTGTCATATATAATGCTGTTTGATATATACAATGTTAACTATACATGACAAAATGGCTAAGCTAATCTGTGCAGGAAAATACAAGATCATCTACAAGTCAGGGTATATACGAGATAACAAGCCCAACATGGCGTCCCTCTCAGATGAAGGAGGTGAAGCTGTGGTCTCCTATATGAGAATATCCACACGACCCAACAGATCTGTAGCCATCTGCAGGGTGACCATATGATCATCAATATATGTGCTCATCTCTTCGATCATGCCAGTGGTAAGGGACCTCACGACAGTACTATCTGTGATGGCTACATCTCAGGCAAATATGGCACTATCTCGCTCAACTATCACTGCATCTCTAGCTAGTCTGGCCTCATCCCGCTCAACAACAGCGACATCTCTGCGAGTTAATGCCTCGTCTCTCTCTAATAGAGTTGCGTCTCTCCCCTCAAGGGCAGTCAAAATCATAGATCGAGCCTGATCTCTCTCAAAGGTCATCAGATGAAGACTCTACTCAAAGTATCAGTCTTTGAGTCTTTGAATCACAACAAAGATCGGGTAATCGAGAATTCAGAAAAATGTTGGCAACCCAAAGAAAGGGCTCCTCCTCGATATAGGAATCAATGTCCTCCATGGGCTCTACATCATCTGACTCGCTATCTGGTACTATAGATACTGCTACAGCCAATAAAATCTCTGTCTCCATCAATGCGGAATACTCTGCAGAACAACCCGGATGGCTCACAGAAAAAGCAGCTATCTCACATTGATCCCAGCAAGCATACACCCGGGATCGGTCCTCGGCGGAGAGATATCGAGAAGCTGAACGCTGACTTGTCGCCCCCTCGAAAGGATGAAAATCCTGGAACTGGTCAAACTGTGACATCACAGTCAGTGGGTGATAAGTAGTCACACCTCTCAAACCAGCCAGAGGAAGATAGTCCATGCCAGGAGCATGAGTAATGAAGCTGTATGGTGAGCTAAGCCCCGAACACGGCAATATCCTGAATTGATCTTTGATATCTGCCAAAAATGTGGACCAGGACAGAGCACCTATACACTCCAATGGCTGAAAGGAGTATGACATGGCTATATCATGGGAGAAACAATACCCATGCCGTCTAAAGGTACCAATCGATCTCAAGTGTGACATAAACCACACATACAAAGATGAATAGAACTACACGTGAACACTCCCGACGGTAAGTACAAAGAAGAGGAGGGTCAATCGCAGGTCTCTGCTACAATCATAGGTACAATGGTACGACCCTCCCTGAGAGCTCTCACGACCATGATGACACCTATGTCTATCTCATCCATGTACCGTGGCATATAGACGTACGACAGTACGCATAACATCAATACATCAACCCTGGCCAAACGCCAATGATCCTCCGGTGCGGTGAAATCCCCGGAATGTCGTGAATAGCTATCCTCCGAGCCAAATATGTCATACAGAAAACGCTGGGATATCACGTGGCCAAACGTCAGCTCATCCTGAACTACTCTGCGCCGTAATCCAGTGAGAGTCATGAACCGTCTACTCATGTCTCCCAAAGCCATGTGCACGCAAGGTCTGTCTAAAGGCAGCATCATCAATCATGCATACTCCTCCAGAGTAGGAGTCAACTCATGGGTCCCGAATCGGAAGACCTTCCTATCTGGTACCCAATGCTCTATCATCCCGTCCACAAACCCTGCGGGAACCTGAAAAGTCAATAAGGTCATGGTATGCTGCAGAAACTGATCTACAGTCACCCTATCTGGTGGTGACATGTTATCGTACCAAGATCTCATACCCAATGCCACTAATGATGGGGGGGGGGTATGATCTATACGGATAACTGTCGAAGAAGACATCTGTGCGGGCCGTGTCATAAGACCATCAAGGGGTCAATGTCGAATATCTCTAGACATACATACATATGCATAACATGATACATGCATAACAGATAATAGATGGCAATATGATATAGGGAATAAAAAAACTGTGCATACATTCCTAAGTATATCATCATCTAATACATCATCTCTGTACAGCTACAAATACAAGGAAATGGGGCACAGACGCCCTACTACTAATAAAGGCCTATCAAAAGATATAGCGAGAATGGGGAACAACCACCCAATATCTAACAGAGGCCTATCAAAAGATATAACGAGAATACACATCAGAAGAAGGTCAAGGTACCAATGTCCACATCATCAATCCTGTCCACCTGATGTAACTCCTCCTGAGTCACTAGATCTCTATCAACAGGGATGTCAGGCCTATATACAGGAGGATCTGTGTGACACCCCCGAGTTTGGTGTTCACGATCCAAATATAAATAACATTTAACTACCCATAGTATATAGATAATAACTTACAGAAGTTTTTATCAGAGTTTAATAATAATACATTACCCAGGTTCACTAACCTTAACTTTACAAACATACCCTTTGGATATACAAAAAGGGTTTACAATACAACATATTAAATATGTTTAACATAACTAATTTATAACTACGCCTTTGCCTTTGTTCTTTCTTCACAAAGACCTCCTACAACTTCGTCCCCTAGTCGAAAATGTTTTATTTAGCAAGGGTGAGCAACAAATTTGCCCCGGCAAGTTAATACATACAATAAATGTATAAGTATTCAAATCACCGATCTATCTATTTTGATAGAATGAAACCAAAGTTCGGGAACTTTGAAATAATCAACAAATCGTTATTCAATAACAAGTCTTCTCGTATTCTATACAACATAATAATTCAATAATGAAATAGTACAACGCTTTCAAAGTTTCTACGATATTCTAATGAATGAGCAAAAAATCAATTCTACGAAATATCAAAGTGGAATGTTTTTCCAGATTTATAATTGAGCGATCCATCGATCTTGAACTTCTCTTCTCGAGTAACTATCAAAGTTATACTTTAATATACCCAGTGTATCGAGAACCAGAAAGATTAAATCATACCCTCTCGCAAGTATAACAAGTGATCAAATTTTATTATACCCTATATTATGCATAATATTTAAGTCACAAGAATGATCGAATATACGATTTAATGATATTCCCTTTTATAAAAGGTTGTTCTTCTCGGTCCTTTAATCAAGATTTTGATTTAACAACGAAATATCGTGATTTCAAATTTATTTACTTCTCGATCTTAGCCGAAATAATTGGCATCGATCTATCAATAATAATTGAATTCTCTTCTCGAACTTATCAAGTTCTAACTAATATTCGCTCAGCTTAATAATTAGCTAAGACATTTCTCAAAGATAATTTGACAATAAACAAGAATTATCTCAGATCACAATTCTAACTTCTACGTATATGAATATCCAACAATGAAAGAATTCAAATCGAATATATATATTCTAATTCAATAATTTAATTTCAACAATAAATCCTCGACGCGTATAATTAGCAATAATTATCCACCAATAGTAATTGAATGAAATAACTCAAGGTCGAAGTTAGGAACTTGCCTCTTCATTGATTACATACCACACAAAAAATACTTATCCGCTTTCAAAGACCTATAACCAATAATATCGGCCTTACAATTAGCACAATTATTCATAACACGTAATAATCGTAGTTTCACAACAAACTTCTCCTGTACACATTACCACATAGCGCCACATCAAATGTTTATAACCTATATAAACACATAACAAGTCTAACTATATCACCGTTGACTTCGTCCATTCTCTGTTTTGGTCACCCTATCCGATAATTAACATATTGATTGTCCAATAAACTTGGTCTCTAAGCTTCAATATTAATTTAGATAAGTCAATTATCAATTATAATATTTTCTAAGCTTTTAATAATTATCAAGCAATTATTATAATTTATAATAATTTTTCAAACATTGGAATCATTTTAAATGATTTAATTCTCAAATAATCTTATCATTATTAATATTTAATAATATTAAAATATTAATAATATACTTGTCAAAATATTAAAGTTATTATCAATAACTTAAAATATTTTTAAATCAACAATATTCCACTTAAATGATTTTTAAAGTAATTAAAATCATTTTTAAATCACCACCATTAATATATAAATTTTAATGAAATTATCATCTAAATATTAAAAGTCATTAATTATAACTTAAAATATTTTTAAACTATTTTTCTCATTGTTAAATGATTTTTAAATCAATAAAATCATTTTTAATTCATTATTTAATATCATAATTAAATAAATCAAATATCATTAATATTAATTTATTAATGAAAATTCTCCAAAATATTAAAAATTATATTTTATAATTTAAAATATTTTTTAACACTTTATTCTCAATAACAATGATTTTTAAATCATTTAAATCATTTTTATCTTATTTATTTAATTTAATAATCAAATAAATCTAATATCATTAATATTAAATTATTAATGAAAATTCTCCAAAAATATTAAAAGTTACATTTTATAACTCAAAATATTTTTAAATACATTTTTCTTATTTAAAATGATTTTCATAATATTAAATCACTTTTCTCTAATTTATTTAATACCCTAATTAAATAAATTAAATACCTTTAATATTTAAATAATTATAAATATTAAAGAAAATATTCCAATTGGTCGAAATTATTTTTCATAATTTAAAATAATTTTAAAACCATTTTTGGTAATTTTTAAAATTTATTTCTATTTTTATTAATTTCCTAATATTCGTAAAATAAAATAAATTAAACTGTCATTAAAAAGCCTATAGCGACACTTTCGTCGCTATAGGTGTTCTTGAGCTTCAAGCCCAGAAATCACCAATGCAGCTGAAATCAGCTTGTTTCGATCATGATTTAATCAGTGTTCCTCTTACTTTCTCGATCTCGTAATTGCTTTCATGTCAGTAGTATAAATGTAATACTACAACTACATAACAAGTTTCATCACTAAACAACAATGATCATAGAGATCTAAGTCTCCAAAAAGTCCGACAAACGTGTTCTTCATTTTTCCGGGTTTACTGAACCCAAGGTACCCACTTTGGGTCCTTATAACTTTCATTCTCGTGTTCGATTTATGTGATATATCAACTCCAGCTTTGTAGAAAACATGTAGTACTACAACTATCAAGAATAATAACACAAAACCATCACAAAGATGAACAAGATATGGCCGGTCAAAGTAGAGTCGAATCAGCTGGATCTAATTCGGTTTTCCTGCATTTTCAAAATGCATTTGGCCAACGCTAGTTTAACCGTGTATAACTTTTTGATCTACAAATGATCCGCTTTCATTCTTTTTTGCAACTTAAAGTACACATATAAGGATACAATTTACAAGTTTTAAACATCAAAACACTTACTAAACACTTGAGTTATAAGATCTCGACATTTGATCGAAAATCACAGTATTTCCAGATTTCCGATTTTGAAAAACTTTAAATTCATGCACTTTGATGTTATGGGTTCATGATTTATCAACCTGTAACTTCAATTGACACCTTATTACATATCTTTGAACAATCAATTACAACATTTAACGAGGAATTGAAGGATTTCAAAATTTAGGGTTTTATACCTTTTATGCTTGATTTTCAATTCGACTTTTGATTCTGTTCTCGGGTGATCTAAGGTCAGATAAATGATCGATCTACTATAATATTTCTTGAGCTTTGAGATAGAGAGAGAGTTGGTAAGAGTAAGTTAGCAATATGGCTAATTTTTATGAAATTTCTCTCTCTAATCTTATATATATTGCTTGATGTTGCTTGGATTTGATGTATTTCTACTGGGAGTCAATTTGGTCGAAGTTTTAGAGTCACAAAGTCAAGAGAGTTGGTGACCTAATAAAGTGATAGCCATTTTTGCAAGCAATCTTATAAAAATCCCATAAAGGGCATTTTGGTCATTTCCTTAAATTTCTAGATTTTCTCATTTGATGAAACCCTTAGGGTTTAGGGTTTGAGCATACTAAAATTTAGGGTTTGGACAACTTTAGGGTTTAGGTTTTTAACCTCACATACTTAAGCAACTTGAATTTCAAAAATTTTCTAATTAAATTTTAAAATAGAAAATTTTGATTTCTAAATTATAATTAGGGCTTCCTAATTATTTTGTAATTTCCCAACCATGAATCATTATTTGCTAATTAGGACTATTTTATCCTAATTAAAATTGCTAATTTAGCACTTAGGGTCAAATTTGTACATTATAATTTATAACCCAAAAAATTAGGTTTTAAATAGAAAAATAATATTTCAATTTTTAGAAATTAGATTTCCCAATTAGATTAGGGTTTCTACTAACTTGATAATTAGGATTTATATTTCCCGATTAACATTGCAATTATAGCAATTAAATCCACCAATCGCATAATTAGGGTTCAAAATGGTCATTGTGGTTTTCAACCCACAAATTAGGGTTTCTAAAATAGAAAGTTACCATATAAAAATATAATTAGAGATTTCTAACCATATTTAAGTTTAATGAATACTTTAGGCATGCTATTAAAAATTAGGGTTGCCTGATTAGGGTTTAAAATTCCCAGTTTTGAAATTAGGGTTTCCTGCCAGCATAATTAGGGTTTAATTGTACAATTTATTTTCTAAATTTCAGATTAGGGTTTTAAATCCCTTATTAAGGTTTATTAATATTAAACCTTATCCAATCAACCATTGATCAACATTTCTATACAGTCCAAACACACAGTCAATAATACAATTATTTTAATTGTATTTTCTACCGAATCCCTATCCGAAAATTAGGGTTAGGGTTTTCTAAAGTTGTTAAGCACAACTCTACTCTAATTTCTCACTCAAAACATATATTGACTAATTCTAGACTTGTCTCACTAATTCTCAAAGACACTATTAATGCTTAATATTAATTAAAATAAAAAAATTTATTCGTAAAATTTTGATTATTCAAATCCCAAGTTATCACAATCACAAGCCAAGAAACCAAATGGGTCATCCGAGGGGCCAAACCGAAATGGAAGGATCAAATGAAGCCGCTTCTGTTGGATCTCTACCCAAATGCCGGATAAAAACATGTGCCTGGTCCAACTGCCGGGTCAAGCTATCAATCTGTGTCATATGAGTCAGATCTCGGACACAAGCTATCCAATCCGTCATCATCATGGATCTTGGAACCATATCCCCCATAAACTGTGTTGCGCGGGACTGGGCTTCGATAGTACGAGGGAACCACCAACGCTGGAACGTCTTCTAATAGCACGCTCTCCTAAATAGAGCTCCCAGCCTCCATCTGTGAGGAGAGGAACTCTCCTGGTGGAAATCACGTACTCGACTCCAGTCGGGTATCCATCCTCAAAGCCGATGGTCAAGTGTTCCCCTGAATAGGGAATCAATGTGATGGTATCAACGTCGAGAACTCCAAATGTGACACTGGCAGGTGAGTGAATCCTCACCATGTGGACCTCCGACAAAATGGAATGATGTCATCGTTGTCCTCGTGGATAGGTATCTAAACCTAACACACTCACAGGACGCAAGCATGGGAGCCTCTCATAGGCCCAAAACTGCCAACACAATGGCAAAATATCTACTATCAGTAAACACTCTTAACCTATAAATGGGAAATAACAACAGAAATACTCACCAGTAGAAATGGGTAAAAGCCTAGTCAAGCCTCGGTCAAGCCCTGTGAGCACATGCACATGCCCCGGAGGAAATAGGCAAAGGTGTAGGAGCCCCAATCATACTCTTCAATACGGTCCACATCACGAGTGGCACTGGCCAAAGCGAAAGACACCGTGGAAGAGTTATCTGCTATGAAGTAGCCTCTAATGATCATCAGGAACAATCACCGCAGAATGCGATCCCTGATTCTAACATCATCAGGCATGGGCTCACTCAATATCCCGCTCATAGCATCTACGCTTAAAGGACCTGAACGGACAGCCCTTCCTTTAAGCGCCTCCGCTGGAACTCCTAACAAGGACCTGACAGCCGTAGGGGTAATATTAGCCATGCAAGACACTGGCTCCCCTCCAAACTCCATACCTGTGATAAATTGCCAATCCATCGGCGTCATCATCACCTCACAATCTAATAGATGGAGTGACTGAGTCTGATGAAACCATCGCTCAGACAAAGACCTGAGATAACCCCAGGGACAATGACGGTGAAGGATGGAGAAGAATGCCCCAAATCCCCAATCATGCACTACAGCTCGGTAATTAGGATGAAGAGCGACCCATACATGGATCTTGAACGAATTCCCTCGAGGTCAGTAAAACCAGGAACTGCGCATGAAATGCAGATCAACATCAAAAACCCTTTACTCCTCATTAATAGGAAAGAAGGAAGATCAAAGTCTAACGCCATACCTCGTTAGCATGCAAATACATCGATGTATGTCTGCTCAAATCACCCAACAGCTCTGGGTTTGCCACCTGAATACAAGGTAGCTCCCACGCAACAAAAGTGCAGAGGAACGGATCCTCAATAGGAATATCCTCCTCTACGTCCTCAACGTCGCAGCACGTCTACCAGATCGACGAATAATGACCTCCATCAATTTATGAGGTCGTTGTCTCATGAAAGCGAGGACGAGTACCTCGTAAGCCTCCTCTCAGATACGAAGTGGTCCTGCGAGAATCGCTTACCGTGATCCAGATCCATAATATCTGGATAGCAAGTCTCTAAATCACCTTAGAAAGGGTGTGGTATTTCCTTACCTGGATCTTTCTAATGCATTTTATGACTATATGCATGCGTGCATTTACTTTAACATACAATAGAGTTAAAATGCATGACTACCCAATGCCTACATTTGGAAAAATTTTGCCATAGTCCCCTTTAAAAATAGGACTATCTACATGCACATAGGCATGTCTAGGTGGCCATTTAGTAGCACACTTGCCCCAAAGTCATATACATAATATATGCATTAAAAATCAAAATCATCATGTATAAGGTCAACCTCAATATCAGGAGTACTTTGCCTTTCTACCTTTTGCTCATTGGACCTCAAATAGGACAATAGATAGCAGAAAAAAGTGTCAATTTGATTGTCTCAAAAGTCAAATTTTTTCACATCATTATGTTCAGCATGGTTTAATACTAACATTTACTATGTTGGATATTTTTTATCAAGTCATTTGTGTATACATAATCACTACTATGTGTTTAGATGAATTTCACGCGATAACTCAAAATCTAACGGATAAAAACTGGAGAAAATACATGCATACGTTACTAGGATAGTGTAGAACACTTGTACGGTGACAGAATTTACAGAAAACAGCCCGAACTCAGCAGATCTGAAGGAGGCTCGCAGATTTTCTCTGTGTGAAATAAGTCGAAAATGACTTGTGTGACCAACTTGCTGGAATTTATGATCCACGATTGGCAGCGCAGCTCATCTCATTGAAGTAAAAATGCACTGCGGTACCCCTATGTGGGCCCCACCTCCAAATTTCGATCCGATTCGAGTTGCAACGGAGTTCTCGCAGACTAGAAAGGTCAAATCAAGAATAAAGACGCCACGTGATTGAGCAAAACAGCATACAATCCTGGTCTTCTCAGATGAAACTTTGAGTCTATACATCGCTCATTGGTAGTCACCTAAACATGTGGTATACCCTGCCAATGATATCATTTGCTACCAATCACATCCGGTAATACCTCGTACAGGTCTGATGCCGCCAACTCTGGGTCATTACCCTAAAGATCAACGTGAATCCCCGATGGGGGTTACAACGTAGAGCCCCGGCGGGGGTTACAACGCCTGTTCATCCGTTGACACACAAATCAATAAAGGTCAAGCAGCCTTGACATCATGATAACCGTTGGAAGCAAACCCAACAGAGCCTCAGAACCCATCCGATAACCAGCCACTGCTACACACATCGGCGATGGTTACAACGTGGATCCCCGATGGAGGTTACAACGTGAAGCCTCGGTAGGGGATTGCAATGTACATTCAAGCCGTTGACACACATATCAACGAAGGTCAAGCAGCCTTGACGTTATCTCAACCGATAGCGATTAAACCTATTAGAGATTTAGAGTTATTCGAGGATTTCATGCTTGATTACTCATATTCCCCAGCGGATCCCCGGCGGGGGTCACAACGTAATGCTCCATTGATTCACACGTCAGCGAAGGTCAAGAAACCTTGACAATCTACCCACAGAGTGTCATCCGTTGATTCACACGTCAGCGAAGGTCAAGCAACCTTGACAGTATATCCCACAGGATTTTTCAGTCGTTGATTCACATGTCGGTGAAGTACACGTCAACGAAGGTTAGGCATCCCTGCCAGCATTTGCTGTTGGGTGTGAATCCAACAGAATCGTGACATATTCTGGCGATACTAACCAGGAAAGGTCAACGTTACAAAGAGGATAGATGATGGAATATGTTATACACATCCTCAAATAGATCAAGCTTTATCCCCATAGATCTCTTACACATAAGAGGTACATCTTCAGGATCAAGTCATTATCAAAGACACATGAATTTGGTGATAACTCCAACATCAACATCCTAACAGATTCGAATTACACATCAAATCTGGTCATCATTGCCAATCCCCAGTTGAAGCAACAGGGAGCCAGCAATCATCCCAGCATGTTGAGCTACAACCCTGTACCCATGCATCATACATTTGAACCATGTTGCTATATATAGTGCCATGTTTGTCTTGTTGCATTTCAAGTGTCTAGGATTCTTTATCCTACCCATGCATCGCCATGAATGAGTATGATAAAGAGGGAATCAGAGAGACTTGAAATTTTCTCAGACTCATCACTAACATTGCGGGAGGATGATTCGTCTTTAAGAGGGAACCCCGAAAGACAATCCATATCCATACCAGAATCTTTAGGAAGTTCAAAGATCAACCCGGATCGTAATCAGGAGTAACAATTCCAACCTCGAGATAACCCCGAGGCGCAGATCCAATCTTTTAACACACACCGGAGAAGATCGATTAATCGGGAGATAACCCCCGAGGTATCCGGGCCTCGATCCCAACCATGGGAATATCCACCAACCTTGGTGATAACTCAAAATAATGCGATTTGATAACCCGAAAATGCTTGTTTAAATCGACCACTTTCAATCTCTTGCGCTCACAACAAGATACCATGTACCAACACGACGATAACACCGGGGGGGACAGACACACCTCAAAGATGACAATGAGGACCTTCCACAAATTGCAGCAGTCCAATCTCAAATAAGCTCGAGCAACGTCTCGCTGACAAATAATTCGGCGATAACTCCGGTGAGGGGAAACATCGTCATCTAGCCAACGTGATGCCATGCAACATCGTCTCAACATCTATACACAACGATGTCCCACAAGACTAACCAATCCTGAGTGACTATTGTGCGGGGGTAACGGATGGAAGTCGAAGCTTGAAGACCGGAGGGCACCGTCCCATCTTCAACGACTTCGTACAAACTCCCATCCAATGCCATTGTACAACTCTCGACAACGGTGGTCCGAAATAGGTCTTGTATACCTCAAACAGATTCCCGGATTGCACTTCTGAAAGTTCGAGTGGACATTACAGTGCCCGAGTGCACGTATTTCGAGACGACCCAACCCAAAAAACCCGGGCCCACCTGGGTTGCCTCTGGTACACCTGCGGCTCAGCCGCAGGTACACCTGCGGCTATTTCATCTATAAATAGAGGGCTTGGGGTGCCCATTTTGCAAGAGAAAATGGCGAGGAAGCCTTGCCCAATTTGTTCTGCACTCACTCCATGCAGTATACTTTCTCCTTTTAAACACCTGTGAGCTCATATATAGCCTCTTTTGTACCTACAAAAGCCAGTGTTTACCCACTCTAAAGATATAGAAGTCTTCTTTGGCAGTCAGCTGTAAGCATTCTCACACACTTTAGAGTCTTTCTCTTCATCTCTGCACACACCCTTCTACACGTTGAGAGTCGTGTTGCTTGCTTTTGCCCGGACTTTGCTCCGTGGTTTCATTTTAGTTTGTATATATACATATATTATATATATATATTTATATATATATATTGACTAACATTATCGAGTTATGCCTCGATTGAGCCTGAACTTTGATTACGGGCGTTTATTTGCTCTAATATATATATATATATATATATATATATATATATATATATATATATATATATATATATATACATTTATATATATTAACTTTGTGTCAAAATTTTTTCGATGAGCCTAGACTTGATTCGAGCGTTTATTTTCTTTAATATATATATATACATTTATATATATTAACTGTGTGTCGAACTCTGTTCGATGAGCCTGGATTTTATATCCGATACGTTTACTGCTTTATTATATATATATACATTTATATATATTAACTGTGTGTCAGACTCTGTTCGATGAGCCTGGATTTTATATCTAGTGCGTTTATTCGCTTATATATATATATATATATATATATATACTTATATATATGAACTGTGGTCGAACTCTGTTCGATGAGCCTAGATTTCACATCCGGTCCGTTTATTGCTTTTATATATATATATATATCAGAAAGGATCAAGTGCATAATCCTTAAGTTGCATAACGCCTTAAGTTACATAATTTTATCAAAACGACGTAGTTTTGATAAGATGCTGATGGCATTTTTAAAATATGTGGTGGCATGGTATTTACAAAAAATGCCACTGCGTATCACTCCAAAACTACGCTGCTTTGATAAAATTACGCAACTTACAGGACATGCAACTCTGGATGACATGACTTGATCCTTTCTGATATATATATATATATATATATATATATATATATATATATATATATATATAAGTTCAGCTACAGAACTCTTAAGTAACAGAAAATTCTTAAATAACAGAACTATTTAAAAAAACTAACCTTCCGTGTCTTTTAAAAAACTAGCTCTCACCAAATCTGAATCGCGTCTCTCCTCTCTCCAAATAATAAGCCCAGCTGCGATTCTCCCCAAATTCGAAGAAGCAAACCTAGCTGCGATTAAGAAGCTCTCTCGAAATCGCGAACTCAGACCTAGCTGCGATTCTCTCCTCTCTCGAAATCGCGAACCCAAGCCGTAGCTTCTGCCTCAGACCCGTGTCTGCGATTCCCACAACGAATTTCTCAACAGTTACGAATTTCTTCTCATACCCAAGCCCTAGCTTCTGCGTTCTCTCCAAAAAGGCTTCTCTAAGATTTGCGATTTAGGGAACTGCAACTGAGAGTCGCGACCTAGCTTCAAAGGTTCTCGATTCAGGTATGTGTATGATAAAAGTGTATGACTTACCTTTTTTATGGCTAATTCTCACTCGAATTCTTGCTAAAATCTCCCTGTTACAACCCTTGATTGTCAGACTTCTTCAATTTTAGTTTAACAACTTATGAATTCGGTATATAACAGTTCAGTATATTTGTGTATGTAAGTTCCTCTGTGATGATATGCCATGTTTTTCTAATATTTCACTCTGCTCACTAATTTGGTACTGTTAAACAACTACGTATTGCTAAATATATGTAAAATATAGGTAATACAGTAATGAAGTAATGCAGTGTAGGTTGAGGAAATTTACTGAAATGGGGAGGTATGTTAAGGTGTTTATTCTTTACTGATAATTTTTGTTATTCTTTAATTAGCTTGAATTCAGGTGCTTAGGCTTGTGAATTGAGTTAAATCATTTGCTCTTTTATTTTTAGTTTGTTCTTTGACCAATATGTGTATATAGTGATGTTGCTTGTTTTCTCCTGTATCAGTCGAAGGAACAATCAGTCATGAGTACAAATTCATCAGGGAGTTCATCACACAGTTGTAAATGTGGAGTTCCTTCACCTGTGAAGGTTTCATGGACCAAAACAAGTCCCGGGAGACGATTTGTTGGTTACACAAATTATAAAACTATACCATGTAACTCGTTTGAATGGATTGATCCACCGATGTCACCGGGCTCAAGAATGAAACAGTATTATCGCGAAAACAATGAATTGAAGTCTGAAATAGAAAATTTAAATAAAAGGATTAACGGGTTGACTATTGTAGAAAAGAAAAATCAAGAGCAGGAGGAAAAAATTGAGGATATGACATTGAAGAATGAAAAACTGAAGAAAAAAGTGGTGTACTCGATGTTTCTTTTTTCTTTCATTTTGTGGTTTTTGTTGTTTGTAATGTAGTCGAGTTGTGTTGTAATGAAATTGTTTAATGTAATGAAATTACAAGTTGTAGTTGCCTTGCAATGAAACTATTATAATGAAAGTTGTTGTTGCTTTGTAATGAAAACTATTGCTTTGTAATGAAATTACAGTGGTTTGCTTATTAGAGATGATTTTGAATTTGTGGCTGGCTTGAAGCAATTAGTTATTGAGTGCATGAAAAGCAGCGGAGGCTTCTACCGTTGGGCTGACATGAGTGGGTTTATTCACTCATATAATGAGAAAGGGGAGCTTGAACTTTGGGATAAGTTGTTGAACATATTAGAATATTAGTTTTACTTTTAGTAATGTGTAAATGCATATTTATTTCAGCAGAACGAGCAAGTAACATTATAAGCCAAAACTTGTGGCCAGGCTATTAACAGCTAGAAAAAACATGAATATAGCTAGCCATTAACATCAATTACACCACTTGATTTTGTTGTCTTTGTCCACCTCTTCAAAATATATTTGGTAGGCAATTTGTCAAGATCATGATACTTATTCAAGTAAGCTATCACATGTCGACATAGGATTCCCGTACTGTCAAACTTTTTGCAAGTGCATGTTGCATAATCTAAAGATTTGTCGTAATGAATTTCTCTTACTTTACAGTTGTTAACATTCCTTCGATAAATCTTATAGACATGGTAGTTGACATCCTCTTTCATAAGATCAAACCTATAATTCAAGCTCTCACACAACTCTTCTTTAAATTTATAATATATAGAGTGTGTATAAATGTCAACCATTTGGACTAAAAAGTCATGACGATATTTGATTCTCGACTTCTCAACCAAATCTTTGTTATCCGAAACCAACTCCCCATGTCATTGATGTTGAAGGCCCCGACCAAATTGAATCATAAAATCCACTAAAGAATTTTTTTTTGAAATAAATTTTTTAAAAAAGGAATGAGAACTCTCCGCTCGTTGGCTACTTGACATGCCGGCTGAGAAAACATGATTCACATGTGCGGGTACCCATCTAGAATGGATGTCATACATTGATTGTAGCCATTTATTAGCATTCAACCCACTTTTCTCCACTAGCTCCACCCAAGGGACTCAAAATTTTCTACAGTTTCCGAATTCCAAATGCAATCTGCAAACTCTTTATAATAATCTTTGAATTTTACTTAGTCAATCTTCTCTGAAAATTTGGTCAAAAAAGCAACTCTGATACCTATGATAGGTATTAGGAAGGATATGTGAAATTGCATTTGTCATAGCTGGATCCTGATCGGTGATAATCATCACAGGGGCATCACCTGGCATTGCTTCCAAAAAACACTTGAAAAGCCAAACAAAAGTTTCTATGGTCTCATCATTTAAGAAAGCACAACCAAATACAGTAGTTTGCCCATGGTTATTAACCCCCAGTAGTGGTGCAAATATCATTTCGTAACGATTAGTATTGTATGTGGTATCAAAAATGACAACATCACCGTAAAAGCTATAAGCCCTTCTAGAACTTGCATCGGCCCAAAAACAACGAGTAATCTTGTTTTCATTGTATGTGTCAATTGTGAAAGTGAAAGCAGGATTCTTTTGTTGTTCTAACTGTAAGTACTCATTCAACATATCACCATCATGTCCCTTTAACTCATTGCACTTGTCTCTTTCGAAGTTATACAAGTCTCGTTGCGTGGAACCAATATTTTCAAACCCTCCCGCCTGAACTGCAAGAAAATTGTTTTTTGCTGGCATTGTGGTATATTCACCATCCCAAGTTGTTGACTCAAAGATTTTTGTGCAGTTGACACATTACGCTACGATCGTAAAAGATGCCTTTTATGTGGGGTTGACAATGGGTGAGAATGACCCTCGTCAATTTTCTTAATTACGTATAAGTCATTTCTTTTGACCACTATAATTCTTGCAGTACAACCTTCTCTTGTCGATCCACGCTTTCTTTTTACTACCACATCGGCTAAATCCTTGCCCTTTCCTTGCTTATAACACACACAGTCCTTCCTACAAATCTCATCACTTCTCGCCTTTTTTTTCTCATACCACTTCCGCACACTAAAACCACCATGCATTGCATATATATTGTAAAAAGTGTGAATTTAATCTATTGTTTGAAATTCTTGATCTAACTTAGGAGTAAACTCATCAGCAACTTGAGGATAGTAGACAAAATTGTTAGTATTGTTCACATTCAACCCCTTTGAACTCAAGTTTTCCTCATTCATTTCTACATTATCCCCACAACTCCCTATTTCATGGTCCATGTCATCCATTATACCTGATATAAAAAATCATCAAATTTTCAAATAATGTGAATATATCCCTCTAGTGGATTAGTATCAAGTAGACAATTAAATTAATACCGAACTGTTATACTAAAATTTAAGCTCTCTGACAATCAAATTCATTATTCATGAACAAAATATAAGCAATAAAAAATGTGACAACTGAAGCTCACTAAAAATGCTTCTTTTACACAACAGTATCTAATTTCATTCTAATCTCTTCTTCATTGCTACAAAACTGTAAACAGACTCAAGAACAAAAATAATAGAAAAGCTGGGGATTTGGCACAAACAAAATTGAGGAACTGTACTACACATACCTACTTTGGAGAGAAGTGACAATAGAAAAGCTAGGGATTTGGCTCTGCTCGCGTCCGGTTTAGAGAGAGAAGAGAGAACGCAGAAGCTAGGGTTGTGGGAATCGTAGACACGAGTCTGAGTTCCCGAATTCTTCGAATTTGGGGAGAATCGGGGCTTGGGTTCTCCAATTTCGAGAGAGGAGAGAATCGCAGCTAGGTTAGCTTCTTAATCGTAGCTAGGTTTTCTTCTTCGAATTTAGGGAGAATCGCAGCTGGGCTTATTATTTGGAGAGAGGAGAGACGCAATTCAGATTTGGAGAGAGCTAGTTTTTTAAAAGACACGAAAGGTTAGTTTTTTTAAATAGTTACATTATTTAAGAATTTTCTCATTACTTAAGAGTTCTCAGAATCGAACTTCCTGTATATATATATATATATATATATATATATATATATATATATATATATATATATATATATTGTCCCACACCGAGTTTACTTGTGGTGGTTGATCGCTTCTGACTTTTCTTTACGCTTTAAATCCCCGCCTTTGAGTTTACTTAAGTGGTAGTTGATCGCTTTTATAGCTTTATTTATATTTCGTCCTGCCTGGAGTTTACTTTGTGATAGTTGATTTCTTTTACAGCTTTATTTAAGTTTCGTCCCGCCTGGAGTCTCCTCCGTGGCGGTTGATAGCTTTTACAGCTTTATTTATATTTCTCATCCCCCATGGAGGTGCTTCGTGGTTGGTGATCATGTCTGTATATATATATTTACCGCTTATATATATATATATATATATATATATATCTTCTTACTACTTTCATACAAATTACGTTATCTCGTATGCTTTAGGAATCATGTGATCACAGATTCATCCCATTGATCTAGATTCAATTCACGTGATGGACATTTTCACTTTGTAGTGACTTTGTAAATTATTTTATGCGTTCTCGAATTTCCTCGATGGTTTCCATACCCACGAGGAAGTCGGCATTATTTTGTATATTATTTTTTCGTCCGATGCCTCGTGATCATCGAATAAAATCAATCAAACCGAACACTTAATAAAATGGGAGTGTAAAAGGTCTCAATTACTATTGAGTATCGTGGTTTGAAAACCTCTTTATAAAACATCACCGCCATATCTTGCTTAAAATTGAATTTTACATAAATTCAAACCCTGTGGTTTATAGGTGCGAACGAGGCCTCGCACTACTTCCAAATAATAAAGACATCAATTCCCCACACACATTCAGGATAATAGTTTCTTGAAAAGAGGCGGTCACTTAGTAACACGGATGTCTGGGGTGCCTAACACCTTCCCTCCGCATAACCAAGTCCCGTGCACCTAATGAATCTCTTGCCAGTTTCATTCATTTAGCAAAGTCACATCATCGGGTCAATGTGCAAACCTTTTTCTCGCTTATGTTGGTACAACCATTTAAAAACCAACTAGCAACTCTTAATAATTTCCATCGTTTACATTATACATATCGAACCTTTTCACTTATTTTTTCAAACAAATCTCACCAAAAATGAGAACACCAAAGAACAAGTAACGAAAAGGAAATCCAAAAATCCTGACGTCGGCACATTTATCTCAAGACAAATTATTCCAAGTGAACTTGCTTATCCTTTCCAAAGATGCGACGTGTTTCGCCTTTAATCTGCAATGTTAATCATGATATAGCAAGGGTGAGCAATAGGTTTGCCCAACAAGTTTAAGTTCAATAATTTAAAGATATATCATGATAGAAAGAATTGAACAATAAGCTGGATAAAGTTCTACAATATAATTGTGAACTAACATGAACAAATTTTACATGAACGAACATTGAACATGAACACACACACACACACACACACACACATATATATATATATATATATATATATATATATATATATATATATATATATATATATATATGGACCAAATGATAATGAAGGTGATCACTTTTCATACACGATGAATACATGCAGATGCACAAAGTCTGATTTAATAATTCTTAGACATGGCAATCAAAAATGATTAACCACAAGTATAATTGAATAATACAACTAGAGGTCGAGTTAAAAAAAAATTTCATGTACCGTGGATTATCGTTACACAATTTATTAAGCTTTGTCTGAACCTAATATATTAATAATATCGATATACAAATTAGAATAATATGATCACAGTATTTAAAATAACCTAAACATATTATCACATAATCATATCCGTCTATAACACATATAAGACTTAACCTCAAGTCAAACTTTTACGGTCTGGGTCGAGTTTGGTACTATTCTGAAATCCCGACGGTCTAGTCGGACAAATATCGAGTTTAAGTTTAATTAAACTCTGTCTAATCACTTAACAATTACCTTAGATAATTTTGTTATCAGTCAAAACATTTTTCATAAGCTCGTAATAATTATCAGATAATTATTATCATTTATCATGAATTTTCAATCATTAATATCGAATTTATATGAATTAAATACCACATAATTCCTTTATCATTAATATTTATTTAATACTAAATATTAATTAAAATCATAACATAATATTATAATATATTTATAATATATCAAAGTATTTTAATACCTTAAAATCACATTTATATGATTTTTAAACCTTTAATTTCATTATCCGATAATTTCTTTTAATATTAAAATATTAATATTTTTATGACAAAATATCAAAAGTTATATTTTATAACTTCAAATATTTTATAACACTTAAATCATTTTTAAAACATTAATTCTATTTTTCTATAATTTATTTAATATAGTTATTAAATAAATTAAATATCATTAATATTAATTAATTAATGAATTTATCACAAAATATTAAAAGTCATTTAAAATAACTTCAAATATTTTCTTATACCATAATATAATTTTTCATGTATAAAAATCATTTTTAAATAATTTATTTAATATTATAATTAAATAAATTAAATACCATTATTATTCCAAAAATATTAAATATTTATGAAATATATTCAAAATTATTAAAAACTAATTTTTGGACTTTAAAATAATTTTTAGGAATTTATTTTGTATTTTAATAATTAAAAACTATTTATTTCAATTTATTTAATAAAATAATTTATTTTCCGAAATTAAATGTCACTAAAGGGCCCTATAGCGACAAAACTGTCATTATAGGTGTTCTTGAGCTGTTCTTGGCCAAACCCAAAAACCCATGTCCGTTTACTAGGTGCCTACTTTTGACTAACATTAAAGTAGTGTTCTTGTTGATTTCTAGGAAGATAATGGTGTTAAGATTGTAGTACAGATGTAGCACCACAACCACAAACAATTGGCATTGTCAGAACATAACACAATTGAGAGATTCAAGCCTCAAAATATTTGACAACACTGTTCTTCATTTCTGGGTTTTCCAGAAAATGAAGAACAGACGAGGGTGCTAGGTTTAGATTGTGACGCCCCCAAAATTAGGTATACATCACCCATCTTGGATCGTCAGATACATGGTACGTAATTCAAATACAACTTACTAATACAATCGTGTCGTGTACAATACGACAAACATAAACCGTGAGTTTGAATACAAATATTATCTACTAGAGATTATACAAACTCAAAAGGAGTCCTCATTACAATTATTATCACACTATTTCACGTAATAGTGAGGACTACTAATGCTATCCTCCTGACCATCACTCCGCTCCCGACTAAATCCCTAGCTATATTCTCATTTCACAAGAGAACAATGAAAGAAAGGGTGAGCTCAACTAGCCCAAAGAAGAAATATTATGACTAAGATAATGCGTAATAAATTATCATTAGTCTCCAACAATGTTAAACCGATAAAATATAATAGACATCAAGTTTAATCTGCATGATGAACAAGCAATCCATTAAAAGAGTCAAGTAGAAAATAAAATCTACTATCTTTTATGATGATTAAAAAGGTTTTTCATCATCATTATCATTGAGACTCAACTTTAATAAATATTCCACATCATCGAATCACCCCGCACTACTACTGCCAAGGATATTCTTTAGTATCACGACCACAATTATCCATGCACTACGGGCCAAAAATATTTGTGTATTCATTAATGGTTATGATCATGCCAACAACCTGTCCATCAATGCACTACGGGCCAATGAGAACTTTTACCACATCATTTGTAACATTACTACTATGATTACAACCGAATAATCCTCGGTCATAATCATACCAAGTCCATCTATGCACTACAAAATACGATGACTTTCAACAAAATATAAACATGAGGATGATGACAATGATATAAGAATTCAATAAAACAAGTTCAAGAATTATTTTATCCAGAACTATTAACGTCCAAATTGTCAACATGATCTTTGCTTTTGTAGAGTAAAATTCAAGAATGATCGTAAGAATATTTCCATGAAAAGATATTGGATGAAGCGCAAATATCAAGGATATTCTACTAATTTCATGGAGTATAGAAGTCAAAACTTTAACCAACCGAGTATAATAAAGAATGGAATAACAAAAGAAATCACCATGCATGCGGTATTTGATGTATGACAGTTATTCCAACAGAATAATAATAACGGAACCAGTCGAGCAAAATTTGTACAAGCGTGATGTTCCAATGTAATAATAAAGATTTTAACCAGTCCTGTAAAACACATGATGTGATGTTCTAATGTAATAATAATAAAATTTTAACCAGTCCTGTAAAACACACAGCATGTGATGTTCCAACAAAATAATAGAAGAATGTCACCAAGTATAGGGTAGACCAGCGTATACAAAGTTATTCCAACAGTAATAATAAGAAATAGAATAACAACCGCCTCTTCATGAATAAGAAGAATAATAACACCCTTACGAATACAACAAATAATATTCCCTACCTTAAGAAGAAGAGTACTGGATATATAAGTAGTGAAGTAGCAGAATACTTTCTTCTTTCTCTCTATAGTTTATCTCTCAAGAGTTTCAGTGAATTCGTAAGAAAATAATGAATGAATGAGCTTCTATTTATAGAAAAATGGAATGCATAGTAACTAACTCATGAACGATCGAGATTGATTTACTTTAATCTGACGGTCCATATTTAAAGCAAAATCTTTTAAATAAAATAAAATATATTCTATTTATAATCTAATAAAATGAATAACTTTATAAAAGATTTTACTATGCAAACACTATGCAGGAACTATGCAAACACTATGCATAATAAAATATAATATATTCTAATTATTGTCTAATAAAATAGATAACTTTATAAAAGTATTCTGTTTTATATAAAAAGATTTTACTATGCAAAACATTATGTAGACACTATGCAACACTATGCATAATAGAATATAATATATTCTATTTATAGAATAACTTTATAAAAGTATTATGTTTTATATAAAAAGATTTTCTGTATTATTATATTAATAATACCAACAAAACTGAGTGACTTATCACTTAAGCATCAATAATTAATATCGTGTGCTACTATGCAACCACGCCAGATTCTCGTATTTTTTTAACACCGGTGTTTCAACATTAACAGTAAAAACTTCCACCGTTATTTTTATAAAGTATTTTTTGTCGCTTTCTCAATCCGACAATAATTAATTACATTAGGGGTCCACCAATGATTGTGCCATTGTACTAATATTCCTGTTAAAATGAATATTCCCCACCAATCGAATATTATATAACAACTCATGACTTTTGCAAAATTTATAAATATTACCCACAACTATTATATCAATTTCACTCCATAATATTTAAAAATAATATTTATAGAAAATTCATCTTTATTCAAAAGTTGGGGTTTTACAATCTCCCTTCTTATGAAATTTAAGCCCCTCGAAATTAGGTGTACGCACTGGTATGTCAAGAGGTAAGGATACCTTGATTTAATTTTAGATTCTAACTCACAAGTCATTTCCTCAACATCGTGGTTTCTCCACAAAACTTTGACTTGAGGTATAACCTTGGTGCGTAGAATATGTTCCTTCTTATCCAAGATTTGAACAGGAACCTCTTCATACGTTCAATTTTCCGGTATTTCGTCTTGTTTTAACTCAATAATGTGGTTCGGGTCTTTCACATATTTACGTAACATGGATATTTGAAAAACGTTATGAACACGAGACATACTTGGCGGTAAAGCGAGTCTATAGGCCACAGTTCCTACTCTATCGAGGATTAAAAATGGGCCAATGAATCGAGGATTGAGCTTTTCTCTCTTTCCAAACCTCGTAACTCCTTTCCATGGAGCAACACGTAACAACACATGATCTCCAATATCTAATTCCACATCCTTTCGATAAAGATCAGCATAACTCTTTTGTCAATCTTGTGAGGTTTTTATACGTTGTCGGATCGTTTGAATCTTTTCCATAGTCATACGTACCAACTCCGGTCCCAACAACGTTGCTTCACCCACCTCATCCCAGCACACTGGAGAACGACACTTTCTTCCATACAACGCCTCGAATGGAGCCATGCCAATGCTTGCTTGATAACTGTTGTTGTAGGAAAACTCCACCAACGGTAAGAACTTGTCCCAACTTCCCTTGAAATCAAGGACACAAAGTCTTAATAAATCTTCAAGAGTTTGAATAGTCCTCTCCATCGTCTCGTCTGCTTTGAGGATGATATGCCAAGCTAAATCGTAAATCTGTGCCCATAGCTTTTTGCAAACTAACCCAAAATCGCGAAGTGAATCTTGGGTCTCAATCAGAAACTATGGATACTGGCATACCATGCAATCTTACAAACTTGTTTATGTACATACGAGCAAGATGTTTAAGTGTATAAGTTTCTCGTATCGATAAGAAATGAGCAGACTTGGTCAATCTATCAACAATGACCCAAATCGCATCTATGCCTTGAGAAACTTTGGGAAGACTAGTAACGAAATCCATGGTAATGTGCTCCCACTTCCATTCTGGAATTTCAATTGGTTACAATGGACCTTTTGGTACTTGATACTCCGCCTTGACTCGTTGACACGTTAGACACCTTGAGATAAACAGCGCTATCTCTCTCTCCATATTGCCCCACCAAAATGTATGTCGAAGATCATGATACATTTTGGTACTCCCAAAATGGATTATAAACGGTGTGTTGTGCGCCTCCATCATGATTTTATACTTTAAATCAGGATCGTTAGGAACACAAAGTCTGAAGTTGACTCAAAGTATTCCTTCTTCATCGATTCTTGCTTCCGGCATCGCACCTTCTTACACTTTCTTTCTCATACGCATCAGCTCCGGATCTGTAATTTGAGCAACTTTAATTTTATCAATTAAAGTCGATTCTATTTGTATATTTGTTATCATCACGTGGGTCCCTGGAGTCTTTATCTCTATCTCCATCCTTTGCAAGTCATACAAAATGGGCCTTTGCATTGACAATATTGCACTCGTACCCGCATATGATCTTCTACTCAATGCGTTAGCTACCACGTTCGCTTTTCCAAGATGGTATTGGATAGTATGATCATAATCTTTCAATAGTTCAAGCCAACGTCGTTATTGCATGTTGAGTTCCTTTTGAGTGAAGAAATATTTGAGGCTTTTATGATCCGTAAAGATCTCCACTTTTTCTCCATACAAGTAATGCCTCCAAATCTTTAGTGCGAAGACAACAGCTGCCAACTCTAGATCATGAGTAGGATAATTCCTCTCATATTCTTTGAGTTGTCGTGAGACATAGGCTATAACTTTTCCATGTTGAATGAGAACACATCCTAACCCTTTGCTCAAGCATAATCAGAGATGACAAATCCTCCGAACCGGATGGTATTGTCGTAACAGTCTTTGAAATGAGTCTCCTCTTGAGTTCTTGAAAACTCTTCTCACATTCCTCGCTCCAACCGAACTTTGTATCTTCCGAGTCACCGAGTTCGTGGAGTAGAAATTCGAAAAACCCTTCTATGAATCTCCGATAATAATAACCAAATAAGTTCGAGAAAGCTACGTGCTTTTATCAACGATTTAGGTTGCTCCCAACTTTGAATAGCTTCAATCTTTGCTGGGTCAATAGATATTCCATGACTTGATACCACGTGCCCAAGGAATGCTACTTCCTCAAGCCAGAACTCATATTTCTTCAACTTGGCATAAAGCTTATATTCACGAAGCTTTTGGAGTATCAGCCTCAAGTGTTGCTCATGATCTTCATGGGTTTTGGAATATATGAGGATGTCATCAATAAAGACGACCACAAAGTGATCCAAATATTCCTTGAATACTCGATTCATCATATCCATGAAGGCGGCAAGAGGAGCATTAGTCAATCCAAAGGACATGACTAGGAATTCATAATGCCCGTCATCGAGTTCTGGCCGTCGCCTTTGGAATGTCATCGGTTCTAATCTTCAATTGGTGATATCCTAACGAAGATCAATCTTTGAAAAGAATTTGGCTCCTTGCAATCGGGTCAAACAAGTCATCAATACGTGGCAATGGGTACCTATTTTTGATGGTGACATGATTCAACTCCTGGTAATCAATACAAAGTCGCATACTCACATCTTTCTTCTTCACGAATAGAACAGGAGCACCCCAAGGAGAACTACTAGGACGAATAAAGCCAATGTCTAACAATTCCTGCAATTGAGTTTTTAACTCCTGAAGTTCAATAGGAGCCATTCGATATGGGGATTTAGAAATGGGTTTTGTACAAGGTTCAAGATCGATACAAAATTCAATTTCACGCTCTGGGGGTAGGCCAGGAAGTTCTTCAGGGAATATGTCAGGAAATTCATTAACAATAGAAATATTATTCAAAACTGACGTATTTTTGTTTAGATCTGTGACATGAGCTAAGAAAGCTTGACATCCATTTTTCAATAAACGAATAGCTTTATGGCTTGAGATGGTAGTGATTGATGTTAATGGTTTGCTTGCTTGAATTCTCATAATAGGTCGATTAGGAATATGAAAGCTAACAACCTTACGAAAACAATCAATTTTTGCATGATGAGTAGTTAACCAATCAATCCCTAAATTACATCAAATGCAAGTATTTTTAATGCAATAAGATCGACCAATGTAATGTGGGTACCAACTTGAACCAAACAAGACTTATAAACCGGATGGATAATGAAGGTTTCTCCCAATGGAGTTTCCACAGATAAGTCAAAGTCTAATTTCTCCTGAGTCAAATTTAATCGTTAAGCGCAAGTAGGAGAAATAAAGAATGGGTAGAACCCCAGTATCAAATAAAGTGTAGACTTTGCTAGAGTTTATGATAAGCTTACCCGTGATGACCTCATTTGGGTTCCTTGCTTTACGGGAGGTCACAACAAACGCTCTCCCTCACACTTCTGGCTTTGACTTTTCTGGGATTGCCTTTGGTGCCTCCATCCTAGCTGAACTTGTCTTCGGTGAACGACAAAATCGGGCTAAGTGACCTTCTCTTCCACAATTATAACATGCTTTGGACGGCATCGCGCAATTTGGACTGATGTGTCCCTCCCCTCCGCATTTGAAGCATATGATAGGTGGTCTTTCTCATTCCTTAACAACGGTCTTTGGTGCTGACGTCTTTCCATCATTGTTGAATCTCCTCTTCTTGAAATGTCCATTCTTATTGTTTTGGCCTCGATTATCACCGAAGTGGTTACCATTTACGGATCATTGATTCCTCCACGCTTGTTGTCACCGCTTCGATGATCGCTATCACCGGTATTATCATTTTGTGTTTACTTTCTCTTTTTGGTTGCGTTGACTCGTTATCGCTTTCTTACCAATCGAGCCCTATTTACAACATCTCGAATACAAACACGGTTTATGAGAAATAAGATGTTGACGTATCTCCCGCTTCAAACCTCTTAAAAACATTCGCGCCATTCTCTCTTCATTATCCACCAAGTAGGACGCAAACCGGGATAACTCCGCAAATTTTGCCTTGTATTGCGACACGGTCATATTGTTTTGCTCCAATTTGATAAACTCCACCTCCTTCATGTGACGAATACTTTCGGGAAAGTATTTGTCGTAAAACAGCTCTTGGAACTTCTCCCAAGACATCTTCAAGATATGGCAGTTGAGTACATTTTACCGATTTCCACCAAGAATCGCCTCTCAAGCAACATAAAGGCAAGAAGGGAACCTTTTGCTCCTCGGAGCATCCCAATACATTAAATATCTTGGTGATCTGCTTTATCCATGCTTCCGCCATAAGTGGTTTTGGCTCTCCCTTAAACTCCGGTGGTCCCAGCTCCTTGAACTGTTTAGGGGTGACCGCCCGAGAGTTTCCAGTGTTTCCACCTACATTTTGGATAGGAGCCGCTCTCGCCTGCTGTTGTATGAATTGCATAAAGCCTCTGAACAATCCATCATTCATCATTTGGTCAGTATTGTTGTTTGCATGAGGATTATCGCCTTCCTGATGCACATTCTCCTGATTATTGATATGTGGAGACTCAATGGTGTCTTGTGCTCCATTTCTATTCTCAACATTTTCGGATGACATTTTCAGATACTGCCATAAAACAAAGGTTAATTGACATGTAACATAATATCTCTAAACTCCCGACCAACCACTTTAAATACAAAATAAATTTAAGTAGGTCATACTAGCGAAGGAATTCCCTGCCTCTCCCTCCTAGTTCTAGTCTCACATCTTAGCCGTGGATCATATCCTAAGCTTTGATATTAACCGTGACGCCCCAAAATTAGGTATACATCACCCATCTTGGGTCGCCGATCGGATACATATGCAATTCAAATACAACTTACTAATACAACTGCCGTGTACAATACGACAAACATAAATAATGTGAGTTTGAATACAAATATTATCTACTAGAGATTATACAAACTCAAAAGGAGTCCTCATTACAATTATTATCACACTATTTCACGAATAGTGAGGACTACTAATGCTATCCTCGGACCATCACTCCGCTTCCCGACTCGTCCCTAGCTATATTCTCATTTCTGAAGAGAACAGTGAAAGAAAGGGTGAGCTCAACTAGCCCAGTAAGAAATATTATGACTAAGATAATGCGGAATAAATTATCATTAGTCTCCAACAATGTTAAACTGATAAAATATAATAGACATCAAGTTTAAGCTGCAATAGGAACAAGCAATCCATTAAAAGAGTCAAGTAGAAAATAAAATCTACTATCTTTTATGATTAAAAGGTTTTTCATCATCATTATCGCCGAGACTCGACTTTTAATAAATATTCCACATCATCGAATCACCCCCGCACTACTACGAGGATATTCTTTAGTATCACGACCACAATTATCCATGCACTACGGGCCAAAAATATTTGTGTATTCATTAATGGTCTTGATCATGCCAACAACTATCCATCAATGCACTACACGGGCCAATGAGAACTTTTACCACATCATTTGTAACATTACTGGTCCATGATTACAATCAATAATCCACGGTCATAATCATACCAAGTCCATCTATGCACTACAAAACCACAGATGACTTTCAACAAAATATAAAAACATGAGGATGATGACAATGATATAAGAATTAAATAAAACAAGTTCAAGAAATATTTTATCCGGGAATTATTAACGTCCAAATTGTCAACATGATCATCGCTTTTGTAGAGTAAAATTCAAGAATGATCGTAAGAATATTTCCATGAAAAGATATTGGATGAAGCGCAAATATCAAGGATATTCTACTAATTTCATGGAGTATAGAAGTCAAAACTTTAACCAACCGAGTATAATAAAGAATGGAATAACAAAAGAAATCACCAAGCATGCGGTATTGCGCAGCATAGACAAAGTATTCCAATGTAATAATAATAACGGAACCGTCGAGCAAAATTTGTACAAATAGGATGTTCCAACAGAATAATAAAGATTTTAACCAGTCCTGTAAAACACATACAGACAGATGTTCCAACAGAATAATAATAAGATTTTAACCGAGTCCGATTGTAAAACACACGACATGTGATGTTCCAATAGAATAATAGAAGAATGTCACCAAGTATAGGTAGATCACAGATATCAAAGTTATTCCAACAGAATAATAAGAAATAGAATAACAACAAATTATCTTCATGAATAAGAAATAGAATAACACCCTTACGAATACAACAAATAATATTTCCTACCTTAAGAAGAAGAGTCTTGGATATATAAGTAGTGAAGTAGCGAGAATACTTTCTTCTTTCTCTCTATAGTTTATCTCTAGAGTTTCAAAGTGAATTAAAAGAAAATAATGAATGAATGAGCTTCTATTTATAGAAAAATGGAATGCATAGTAACTAACTCATGAAACGGTAGAGATTGATTTACTTTAATCTGACGGTCCATATTTAAAGCAAAATCTTTTAAATAAAATAAAATATATTCTATTTATAATCTAATAAAACGAATAACTTTATAAAAGGTTTTACTATACAAACACTATGCAGCACTATGCAAACACTATGCATAATAAAATATAATATATTCTAATTATTGTCTAATAAAATGCAGAGATAACTTTATAAAAGTATTTTATTTTATATAAAAAGATTTTACTATGCAAAACACTATATGCAGACACTATGCAACACTATGCATAATAGAATATAATATATTCTATTTATAGAATAACTTTATAAAAGTATTATGTTTTATATAAAAGATTTTTACGTATTATTACATTAATAATACCAACAAAATCGAAAGTGACTTATCACTTAAGCATCAATAATTAATATTGTGTGCTACTATAACCACGCCAGACATCGCATTTCTTTAACACCGGTGTTTCAATGATTTAACAGTGAAACTTCCGCCAATTATTTTCATAAAAAGTATTTTCGCCGCTTTTCTCAATCCGACAATAATTACGCTAGGGTCCACCAATGATTGTGTCGTTGTACTAATATTCCCTGTTAAAACGAATATTCCCCGACCAATCGAATATTATATAACAACTTGCGTACTTTGCAAAATTTATAAATATTACCCACAACTATTATATCAATTTCACTCCATAATATTCAAAAGTAATATTTATAGAAAATTCATCTTTATTCAAAAAGTTGGGGTTTTACATAGATCCTTATAGTTTGCAAACTGGGCTTGAACATTATGTTCTAAAGGTTCATGATTGTAGTAAACCTGTCAAAGAACGATCCTAAAACATAAAATTAGTCTAACATCAACACATATTAGAGATCAAGGTCGGTCAAACACTGGCAAAAAATTTGTTCTTGGAGATTCTAGGTTTTCCAGAATCTTCATCCGCCCAGTCGGTCAACGGTGGTTTGACCACAAATAATTTTGATTCTGGGCAAGATCTGAGTGATCCAATGGTTTGAGTTTGTAGATTACATGTCAGACTAAAATATTCAACCAACAACATGACATAAAATATAAAAGACAAGCAAGATCAAGGCCTGCAATAGAGAATGGAATAACAAAAGAAATCACCAAGCATGCGATAGACCACACAAACAGGTTATTCCAACAGAATAATAAATAATCGGAATCGAGGTCCCACAGAAACGCATGCATGGGATATTCCAAGAGTAATAATAAAGACGGAATCAGTCCCATAAAATGCATGAGCATGGATATTCCAATGAATAATAAATAATGGAACCGTGTCATGCGTAAAGCACGTATACATGATGTTCCAACAGAATGATAAATAATAGAATCGGTCCCAAAGTAAACGCATGCATACGAGGATGTTCCAAATAAATAATAAAGAATGGAATAACATAAGAATTTCACCAAGTATAGGGTAGCTCAAGCGTATCTGAGTTATTCAACGAGTAATAATAAAGAATGGAATAACAGTAAGTTCTCTTCATGGATAAGAAAGAAATAATACTCCTACCTTAGAAAAATTGGATACTAGAATAGTGAGGTAGCAGACTTCTCTTCTTCTTTCTCTCTATAATTTCTCAATATAATAATCGCTCTAAAGCTTTTGTGAATTGGTGAGAAATGAAGGAAGAATGAGCTTCTATTTATACGAAAATATAGTTTCGATAATTGCACGTTTTGGGGCTCGAAAAATTACAGTACAATACCTCCAACTTTTCTTTCATTTTTAATTTAGTCCTGCAAGTATTATCAAACTTGCACTACTTCCCCTGATAGTAAATAATATGAATCAATAGTTCAATCATTGAATCAATAGTATAATCATGTGAAAAATATGAATTACAGTATAGTACCTCCATCTATACCTCCATTTTTAACTTAGTCATGCAAGTATTATCAATCTTGCACCAACTCCCCTAATAGTAAATAATGTGATTCAATAGTACACACATGTGAACAAATAGTTATATAAGCATGTGAATTAGTAACAATTAATTTCTCATTTATCCGATAAATTACCCGATTTATCAATATAACCCCTAGACATCAATTATCATCGAAATAGATGTCGATTTCCACTAACACTAATAATCCCAACATAATGGAACTATTAAAATTCATTTTTAATCAACACAACTTATTCATCATTAATATTATAACTTACAATATTTAACAACCAGGTCGTTCCCAAGAAAGAGGGGGCTTTCCGACAAGGATTTCTCCTTATTGGTGCGCAATTTGGTGACCAAACCTCTCCTTGACAGAACTTCTAGACATTGTCAATATTGCAAATAATAATATGAATAACTTTGTCGTCTCAATTATTGATTTTATAATATAAAATATTATGCAAATGATCTTTGTGACAATAATTGAATCAATAATATGAGAGATATGATCGGCCAATTCTCAGAGTAATAGTTGAGTATAACTTAGTGACTTCTCACGTAAGCATCAATAATCAATACTGGTGCTACTATGCAAACCGCGTGTATTCTTGTACTTTTAACACCGAAAGTGTTCCTACGCTTATTCAGTAAAACTTTCGCCGTTATTTTCATAAAGTATTTTTGTCGTTTTCTCAATCCGACAATAATTTTGTTGTGGGGGTCCACCAATGATTGTGCCGTTGTACGAATATTCCCTGTGAAAACGAATATTCCACGACCAATCGAATATTATATAACATTGCAAAATTTGTAAATATTACCCACAACAATAACATTATATCAAATCCACACCATAATATTCAAAAATATATTTCGAGAAAATTTAATCTTTATTCAAAAAGTTAGGGTCTTACAACCTCCCCTTCTTATGAAATTTCGTCTTCGAAATTAGGGTGCGTACCTGGTATGTCAAAGAGGTAAGGATATCTTGATTTCATCTCAGATTCTAACTCCCAGGTCATTTCTTCCACATCGTGGTTTCTCCACAAAACTTTGACTTGAGGTATAACCTTGGAGCGTAGAATATGATCCTTTTATCCAAGATTTTAACGGTAACTCTTCATACATTAAATCTTCCTCTATCTCAAATGGGTTCTAATTCAATAATGTGGTTTGGGTCTTTCACATATTTACGTAATATAGATATGTGAAAAATGTTATGAACACGAGACAGACATACTTGGCGATGGCGAGTCTATACACCACAGTTCCTACTCGATCGAGGATTAAAAATGGGCCAATGAATCGAGGGTTGAGCTTTCCTCTCTTTCCAAATCTCGTTACTCCTTTCAATGGAGCAACACGTAATAACACATGATCTCTAATATCGAATTCCACGTCCTTTCGATGAAGATCAGCATAACTCTTTTGTCGATCTTGTGAGGTTTTTATACGTTGTCGGATCGTTTGAATCTTTTCTGTAGTCATACTTACCACCTCCAGTCCCAACAATGTTGCTTCACCCACCTCATCCCAGCATACTGGAGAACGACACTTTCTTCCATACAACGCCTCAAATGGAGTCATGCCAATACTTGCTTGATAACTGTTGTTGTAGGAAAACTCCACCAATGGTAGGAACTTATCCCAACTTCCCTTGAAGTCAAGGACACAAAGTCTTAATAGATCTTCAAGAGTTTGAATGGTCCTCTCCGACTACCCGTCCGTCTGAGGATGATATGCCGAGCTAAATCGTAAATCCGTGCCCATAGCTTTTTGCAAACTAACCCAAAATCTTGAAGTGAATCTTGGGTCTCGATCAAAAACTATGGATACTGGCATACCATGCAGTCTTACAATCTCGTTTATGTACATACAAGCAAGACGTTCAAGTGTATAAGTTTCTCGTATAGGTAAGAAATGAGTAGACTTGGTCAATCTATCAACAGTGACCCAAATTGCATTTATGCTTTGAGAAACCTTGGGAAGACCAATAACGAAATCCATGGTAATGTGTTCCCACTTCCATTTTGGAATTTCAAGTGGTTGCAATGGACCTTTTGGTACTTGATGCTCCACCTTGACTCGTTGACAAGTTAAACACCTTGAGATAAACACTGATATCTCTCTCTTCATATTGCTCCACCAAAATTCCTGTAACTGTCTTTAACTCCTGAAGTTCAATAGGAGCCATTCGATATGGGGCTTTGGAAATGGGTTTTGTACCGGGTTCAAGGTTGATACAAAATTCAATTTCACGCCTGGGGTAGGCCGGAAGTTCTTGAGGAATACATCAGAAATTTATTAACAACAGAAATATCATTCAAAACTGACGTATTTTTGTTTAGATCCGTGACATGAGCTAAGAAAGCTTTTCATCCGTTTTTCAATAAACGAATAGCTTTATGGCTTGAAATGGCATTAATTGATTTTAATGGTTTAGTTGTTTGAATTTGCATAATAGGTTGGTTAGGAATATGAAAGCTAACAACCTTATGAAAATAATCAATTTTTGCATGATATGTAGTTAACCAATCAATCCCTAGAATCACGTCAAATGCAAGTATTTTCAATGAATTAAGATCGACAGGTAATATGAGGGTACCAATTTGAACCAAACAAGACTTATAAACCGTGGATGTAATGAAGGTTTCTCCCAACGGAGTTTCAACAGATAAGTCAAAGTCTAATTTCTCCGGAGTCAAATTTAATCGTTGAGCATAAGTAGGAGAAATAAAAGAATGGGTAGAACCCAAGATCAAATAAAGTATAGACTTCTGCTTAGAGTTTATGATAAGCTTACCCGTGATGACCTCGTTCGGTTCCTTACTTTACGGGAGGTCACAACAAATGCTCTCCCTTGCACCACCGGCTTTGACTTTTCTGGGATGGCCTTTGGTGCCTCCATCCTAAATGAACTTGTCTTCTGGTGAATGACAAAATCGGGCAAGGTGACCTTCTCTTCAACAATTATAACACGCTTTAGATGGCATCATGCGGTTTGACCGATATGTCCTCCCTCCGCATTTGAAGCATATGATAGGTGGTCGTTCTCCTTCCTTAACCACGGTTGCTTTGGTCTGACGTCTTTCCATCATTGTTGAATCTCCTTTTCTTGAAATGCCCATTCTTATTGTCTTGGCTATGATTACCACCGAAGTGGTTACCATTTCTGGCATGTTGATTCCCTCCACGCTTGTTGTCACCATTTCGATGACTGTTACCACTGGTATTTTCATCTTTGCACCGCTTTCCCTTGGTTACATTGACTCGTTACCGCGCTCCAATAACTGAGCCCTATTTACAACATCTGAGTACAAACACAGTTTATGAGAAATAAGATATTGACGTATCTTCGGTTTCAAACCTCTTAAAAACATTCGCGTCATTCGCTCCTCATTATCTACCAAATGGGATGCAAACCGAGATAACTCCGCAAATTTAGCCTCGTATTGCGACACGGTCATATTGTTTTGTTCCAACTTGATAAACTCCACCTCTTTCATGTGACGAATACTTTCGGGAAAGTACTTGTCGTTGAATAGCTCTTGGAACTTTTCCCAAGACATCTTGAGTCGCCAAAGCTTGATGCGTTTCTGATTCCCACCAAGAATCCGCCTCTTCACGCAACATGAAGGTGGCGAAGGGAACCTTTTGCTCCTCGGAGCATCCCAAGACATCAAATATCTTGGTGATCTGCTTTATCCACACTTCCGCCTTAAGTGGTTTTGGCTCTCTAATAAACTCAGGTGGTCCCAGCTCCTTGAACTATTTAGCGGTGACCGTCCGAGAGTTTCTAGTGTTTCCACCTACATTTTGAACAGTATCCGCTCTCGCCTAATGTTGCATGAATTGCATAAAGCCTCTGAACAATCCATCATTCATCATTTGGTCAGTGTTGTTGTTTGCATGAGGATTGTCGCCTTCCTGATGCACATTATTCTTATTGTTAATCTGTGGAGACTCAACGGTCTCTTGTGCTCCATTGTTATTCTCAATATTCTCGGATGTCATTTTCAAATACTGCCACAAAACAAGGGTTAATTGACATGCAATATATTATCTCTATACTCTGACCAACCAATTAAATACCAAAAAATTAGGTAGGTCATACTAGCGAAGGAATTCCCCGTCTCTCCCCTCCTAGTTCTAGTCTCACATTTTAGCCAGGGATCATATCCCTAAGCTTTGATACCAACTGTGATGCCCCCAAAATAGGTATACATCACCTATTCTGAGTCGCCAAATACATGGTACAGAATACAAATACAACTTAATTATACAAGCTGTGTGTGTAAAAATGCGACAAAATATAAGCTATGAGTTTTAATACAAATATTGTCGTCTAGACATTATACAAACTCAAATTCAATATTATTACATTTATTTTCCCACTATTTCACTGAATAGTGAGGATTACTAATGTTATCATCTGGTCCGTCACTCCGTTCCTCGACTAGTCACTACTACGTTCTCATTTCCTGAAGAGAACAATGAAAGTAAAAGGGTGAGCTCAACTAGCCCAGTAGGAAATATTATGACTAAGATAATGCAAAATATATTATCGTTAGCCTTCAACAGTGTTAAACTGATATAATATAACAACCATCAAGTTTAACTGCAGCGAAACAAGCAATCCATTAAAAGAGTCAAGTAGAGAATAAAATCTACTATCTTTTATGATTTAAAAGGTTTTCATCACTTTTATCACCGGGACTCGACAATAAATAATCCACATCAATTGAATCACCCACGTATTACGGCCAAGGATATTCTTTAGTATCACGACCACAATTATCCATACACTATGGGCCAAGAATATTTGTGTATTCATTAATGGTCATGATCATGTCAACAACTGTCCATCAATGCACTATGGGCCAATGAGGACTTCTACCACATCATTTGTAGCATTACAGTCATGATTACACTGAATAATCTCTGGTCATAATCATACCAAGTCCATCTATGCACTACAGGCCACAGATGACTTTCAACAAAATATAAATATGAGGATGATGACAATGATATAAGAATTCAATAAAACAAGTTCAAGAATTATTTTATCCAGGAATCAATAACGTCCAAATTGTCAACATGATACTTCTTTGTGGAGTAAAATTTTAAGAATACTCAGAAGAATATTTCCATGAAAAGATATTAAATGAAGCGCAAATATCAAGGATATTCCACTAATTTCATGGAGTATAGAAGTCAAAACTTTAACTAACTGAGTATAATAGAGAATGGAATAACAAAAGAAATCACCAAGCATGCGATAGACCGCACAGACAGATTATTCCAAGAGAATAATAAATAACGGAACAAGGTCCGGCGTAAAACGCACAGACAGGATATTCCAACAGAATAATAAAGACGGAATCAGGTCCGGCGTAAAACGCACAGACAGGATATTCCAACAGAATAATAAATAATGGAAACAGGTCATGCTTAAAACATAGGCATGATGTTCCAACAGAATGATAAATAATGGAACCAGGTCCGGCCTAAATGCACAGATAGGATGTTCTAGCAAAATAATAAAGAAGGAAATAACAGAAAAATTACACCAAGTATAGGGTAGCCCGCGTATACAGGTTATTCCAACATAATAATAAAGAATGGAATAACAGAAGTTCTCTTCATGGATAAGAAAGAAATAATACTCCTACCTTAGAAAAAACTGGATCTTCGGAATAGTGAGGTAACAGACTTCTCTTCTTCTTCTCTCTATAATTTCTCTATATAATAATCGCCTAAAGCTTTTGTGAATTGGTGAGAAATGAAGGAAGAATGAGCTTCTATTTATAGGAAAATATAGTTTCGATAATTGCATGTTTTGCTACTCAAAAATTACAATCTGACAATACCTCCAACTTTTCTTTCATTTTTAATTTAGTCCTGCAAGTATTATCAAACTTGCACCACCTCCCCTAATAGTAAATAATATGAATCAATAGTTCAATCATGTGAATCAATAGTATAATCATGTGAAAAATACGAATTACAGTATAGTACCTCCATCTATACCTCCATTTTTAACTTAGTCATGTAAGTATTATCAATCTTGCACCAACTCCCCTAATAGTAAATAATGTGATTCAATAGTACACACATGTGAACAAATAGTTATATAAGCATGTGAATTAGTAGCAATTAATTACCCATTTATTCGATAAATTACCCAATTTATCAATATAACCCTCAGACATCAATTATCATCGGAATATATGTCGATTTCCACTAACACTAATAATCCCAACACAATGGAACTATCAAAATTCATTTTTAATCAACACAACTTATTCATCATTAATATTATAACTCATAATATTTAACAACCAGGTCGTTCCCACGAAAGAGGGAGCTTTCCGATAAGGATTTCTCCTTATTGGCGCGCAATTAGGTGACCAAACCTCTCCTTGACAGAACTTCTAGACATTGTCATTATTGCAAATAATAATATGAATAACTTTGTCGTCTCAATTATTGATTTTATAATATAAAATATTATGCAAATGATACTGTGACAATAATTGAATCAATAATATAAGAGATATGATGCAGCAATTACTGTAGACTTAATTGAGTATAACTGTGAAATCCAGATTTTATGAATAAAGATTTAAATTTATCGAATTTTTTTTTTGAATATTATGGTGTAGATTTGATATAATGTTATAGTTGTGGGTAGTATTTTTAAATTTTTTAAAGAATGCAAGTTGTTATAAAATATTCGATTGGTCGGGAATATTCTTTTCTTTAGGGGAATATTCGTGACGACGTAAGACAATCATTAGTAGACCCTACAATGTAAGTATAGTCGTAGTTAGAAAATGACATAATTATCTTTTTATAAAAATAACTTGGTAGAAGTGTTACCGTTAAAACCGTTGAATTACTCTCAGAGTAAAAGTAATAAAGAATACTGCGTGGTTGCATAGTAGCACACCAGTATTGATTATTGATGCTTACGTGAGAAGTCACCGATTATACTCAATTATCGCTTCTGAATTCTTTGCATCATATCTCTCATATTATTGATTCAATTATTGTCATAGTATCATCCGTGATAATATGTTATATTATTAAATCAATAATTGAGATGACAAAGTTATTCATATTATTATTTGCAATATTGACAATGTCTAGAAGTTCATCATGAGAAGTTTGGTCACCTAATTGCGCCAATAATAAGGAGAAATTTTATCTGAAAGCCCCTCTTTCCGGGAAACGAATTTGTTTGTTAAATATTGTGAGTTATAATATTAATGATAAATGTTATTAAAAATGAAGTTGTGTTCGAGAGTTGAATTTAGAGACGCGGACGTGATATTTGAGTCCTAACAATGAAATTAGTAAAATAGTCTATAAACACAAAATTTTCCGAAATTCACTATTTGGTCAAAAATCAACAGATTGACTTTTTTGGAAAAGTCAAACTTCAAATTTTAAAATTTATATTTTGATAAAATTGGTTTCATTGTGTTGGAATTATTTGTGTTAGTGAAAATCGACAATTATTTCGATAATAATTGATGTCTGGAGGTTATATTGACCAATTGGGTATTTAACCGGATAAATGAGCACTTGATTGCTATTATTTCACATGATTATAGCTATTTGTTCACATGTGTATACTATTGTTTCACATTCTTGTTACTATTTGGGGAGTTGGTGCAAGATTGATAATACTTGCATGACTAAGTTAAAAATGGAGGCATAGATGGAGGTACTATAATCGTAATTCAGATTTTCACATGTTCTAGAACAATTGATTCACATAATTTACTATTGAATCACATTATTTACTATTAGGGAGGTGGTGCAAGTTTGATAATACTTCCATGACTAAATTAAAATAAAGGAAAAGAGGAAGGTATTATAATTTAATATTTCGAGCCCCAAAATGTGCAATTATCGAAACTATATTTTCCTATAAATAAAGCTCATTCTTCCTTCATTTCTCACCAATTCACTAAAGCTATAGAGCAATTATTATAGAGAGAAATTATAGAGAGAAAGAAGAAAAGTATTCGCTACTTCACCACTTCTATATCCAGCTTTCTTCTAAGGTAGGGAATATTATTTGTTGTACTTTAGGAGTATTATTTTTTCTTATCCATGAAGAGAACTTCGTTATTCCATTCTTTATTATTCTGCTTGGAATAACTCAGATACGCCTTACCACCCTATACTTGGTGAAATTCTTCCATTGTTCCATTCTTTATCATTCTATTGGAACATCATGTCTATGCGTTTCTGCCGGACCGGGTTTCGCTCTTTATTATTCGTTGGAATATCCTGCCTGGCATCGCTTTCTGTGGGACCTAATTTCATTTTTATTATTTTGTTGGAATATCCTGTCTATGCGTTTTACGCTGGACCTGATTCCGTTATTTATTATTCTGTTGGAATAACCTGCCTGTGCGGTCTATCTCATGCTTGGTGATTTCTTTTGTTATTCCATTCCTTATTATACTCAGTTGGTTAAAGTTTTAACTTCTAAACTCCATGAAATTAGTGGAATATCCTTGATATTTGCGCTTCATCCAGTATCTTTTCATGGAAATATTCTTCTGAGTATTCTTAAAATTTTACTCTACAAGCAGTATCATGTTGACAATTTGGACGTTATTAGTTCCCGGATAAATTAATTCTTGAACTTCTTTTATTGAATTCTTAAATCATTGTCATCATCCTCATGTTTATATTTTATTGAAAGTCATCTGTGGCCTATAGTGCATAGATGGACTTGATATGATTATGACCAGGGATTATTCGGTGTAATCATGACAATAATGTTACAAATGATGTGGAAAAAGTCCTCATTGGCCCGTAGTGCATTGATGGACAGTTGTTGGCATGATCATGACCATTATTGAATACACAAATATTCTTGGCTCGTAGTGCATGGATAATTGTGATCGTGATACTAAAGAACATCCTTGGCAGAGTGAGTGGGGTGATTCGATGATGTGGATTAGTTATTGTCGAGTCCCAAAGAATAAAAGTGATGAAAACCTTTTAAATCATAAAAGATAGTAGATTTTATTCTCTACTTGACTCTTTTAATGGATTGCTTGTTTTTCACGCAGCTTAAACTTGATGTTTGTTATATTGTATCAGTTTAACATTGTTTAAGGCTAATGATAATTTATTCTGCATTATCTTAGTCATAATATTTCCTCTTGGGCTAGTTGAGCTCACCCTTTACTTTCATTGTTCTCTTCAGGAAATGAGAACGTAGTAGGACTAGTCGAGGAACCTGAGTGACGGACTGAGATGATATAATTAGTAGTCCTCACTATTCAAAGGAAATAGTGGGAAAATAAATGTAATAATATTGAATTTGAGTTTGTATATTGTCGAGACGACACTATTTGTATTAAAACTCATAGCTTATGTTTTGTCGTACTTTACACGACAGTTGTATAATTAGTTTGTATTTGTATTCTGTACCATGTATTTGATGACTCAGAATAGGTGATGTATACCTATTTTGGGGGCGTCACAATAACTGAGTGACTTCTCACGAAAGCATCAATAATAAATACCGTATTGCTACTATGCAACCACCAGCATTATTCATTTACTTTTAACAGGGTGTTTCTACGAGTTAACGGTAAAACTTCCGTAGATTATTTTCATAAAGTAGTTTTGTCGTTTTCTCAATCCGGACAATAATTCCGTTGTGGGGTCCACCAATGATTGTGCCATTGTCTGAATATTCCCTGTTAAAACGAATATTCCCCGACCAATCGAATATTATATAACAACTTGCGTACTTTGCAAAATTTGTAAATATTACCCACAACTATAACATTATATCAAATCCACACCATAATATTCAAAAATATATTTTGAAAAAATTTAATCTTTATTCAAAAAGTTGGGGTCTTACATAAGTGTTATAGATCTATGATCTATCAACCCAGATCACTAAATGACACCCTCTAGCACCAATCTAAACAACAACTATCATAAAGTCACATAATTTACAAAAATTAGGGTTTATACCTCTTTGAGCCATGATCTTGAATCTAGGGTTCCTGATTTGTTATGGAAGTAGTAGGGACCTGAATGGGGACTAATTTACTAATATATTTCATGGGTCTAGAGAGAGACAGACTTGGTTGGGTGTTTATGAACAAATGAGCCATATTAGTGAACTTTTCTCTCACTAAATCTATATATATTATGTATACTATAAGACCCCAACTTTTTGAATAAATATTAAATTTTCTCGAAATATATTTTTGAATATTATGGTGTGGATTTGATATAATATTATAGTTGTGGGTAATATTTACAAATTTTGCAAATTACGCAAGTTGTTATATAATATTCGATTGGTCGGGGAATATTCGTTTTAATAGGGAATAGTCGCATAACGATAAAAATCATTGGTGGACCCCCACAACTAATTATTGTTTGATTGAGAAAACGACAAAAATACTTTTATGAAAATAATTCTACGGACGCTTTTATCGTTAACTCAGTAGAAACACCGTGTTTAAAGTACAAGAATACGCTGGTTGCATAGTAAGACACAAGATTGATTATTGATGCTTACGTGAGAAGTCACTCGCTTATACTCAACTATTGCTACAATCTTGCGCATCATATCTCTCATATTATTGATTCAATTATTGTCACAAAGATTATCATTTGCATAATATTTTATATAATAAAATCAATAATTGAGACGACAAAGTTATTCATATTATTATTTGCAATATTGACAATGTCTAGAAGTTCACATCGAGAGAGTTTGGTCACCTAATTGAGTGTCAATAAGGAGAAATCCTTATCTAAACCCCTCTTTCCTAGGAACGACCTGGTTGTTAAATATTGTGAGTTATAATATTAATGATGAATAAGTTGTGTTGATTAAAAATGAATTTTGATAGTTCCATTGTGTTGGGATTATTAGTGTTAGTGGAAATCGACATCTATTCCGATGATAATTGATGTCTTTGGGTTATATTGATAAATCGGGTAATTTATCGGATAAATGAGCAATTAATTGCTACTAATTCACATGCTTATATAACTATTTGTTCACATGTGTGTACTATTGAATCACATTATTTACTATTAGGGGAGTTGGTGCAAGATTGATAATACTTGCATGACTAAGTTAAAAATGGAGGTATAGATGGAGGTACTATATTGTAATTCGTATTTTTCACATGATTATACTATTGATTCACATGATTGAACTATTGATTCACATTATTTACTATTAGGGGAGGTGGTGCAAGTTTGATAATACTTGCAGGACTAAATTAAAAATGAAAGAAAAGTTAGAGGTATTGTACTGTAATTTTTTGAGCCCCAAAACGTGCAATTATCAAAACTATATTTTCCTATAAATAGAAGTTCATTCTTCCTTCATTTCTCACCAATTCACAAAATCTTTAGAGCGATAATTATATAGAGAAATTATAGAGAGAAAGAAGAAGAGAAGTCTGCTACCTCACTATTCCTGTATCTAGTTTTTCTAAGGTAGGGAGTATTATTTCTTTCTTATCCATGAAGAGAACTTCTATTATACCATTCTTTATTATTCTGTTGGAATAACCTGTATACGCGGGCTACCCTGTACTTGGTTAAATTCTTTTGTTATTCCATTCTTTATTATTCTGCTGGAACATCCTGTCTATGCGTTTACGCCGGACCTGGTTCCATTATTTATCATTCTGTTGGAACATCCTGTATGTGCTTTACGCATGACCTGGTTCCATTATTTATTATTCTGTTGGAATATCCATGCATGCGCTTTTAGTGGGACTGATTCCGTCTTTATTATTCTGTTGGAATATCCTATCTGTGCGTTTTACGCCGGACCTGGTTCCATTATTTATTATTCTATTGGAATAACCTGTCTGTGAGGTCTATCGCATGCTTGGTGATTTCTTTTGTTATTTCATTCTCTATTATACTCAATTGGTTAAAGTTTTGACTTCTATACTCCATGAAATTAGTGGAATATCCTTGATATTTGCGCTTCATTCAGTATCTTTTCATGGAAATATTCTTCTGTGCATTCTTAAAATTTTACTCCACAAAGAAGTATCATGTTGACAATTTGGACGTTATTGATTCCTGGATAAAATAATTCTTAAACTTGTTTTATTGAATTCTTATATCATTGTCATCGTCCTCATGTTTATATTTTGTTGAAAGTCATCTGTGGCCTGTAGTGCATAGATGGACTTGGTATGATTATGACTAGAGATTATTTGGTGTAATCATGACCGTAATGTTACAAATGATGTGGTAAAAGCCCTCATTGGCCCGTAGTGCATTGATGGACAGTTGTTGGCATGATCATGACCATTAATGAATACACAAATATTCTTTGCCCGTAGTGCATGGATAATTGTGGTCGTGATACTAAAGAATATCCTTGGCCATAGTACAAGGGTGATTCGGTGATGTGGATTATTTATTAAAATTTGAGTCCCAAATGATAAAAGTGATGAAAAACCTTTTAAATCATAAAAGATAGTAGATTTTATTCTCTACTTGACTCTTTTAATGGATTGCTTGTTCACTGCATAGCTAAACTTGATGGTTGTTATATTATATCTGTTTAACACTGTTGAAGGCTAACGATAATATATTATGCATTAGCTTAGTCATAATATTTCCTACTGGGCTAGTTGAGTCACCCTTTTACTTTCATTGTTCTCTTCAGGAAATGAGAATGTAGCGAGGACTAGTCGGGAAACCGAGTGATTTGACGAGATGATAAAGATTAGTAATCCTCACTATTCAGTGAAATAGTGGAAAAATAAATGTAATAATATTGAATTTTAGTTTGTATAATGTCTAGACGACAATATTTGTATTAAAACTCACAGCTTATGTTTTGTCGTACTTTGCACGACAGTTGTATAATTAAGTTGTATTTGTATTCTGTACCATGTATTTGGCGACTCAGAATAGGTGATGTATACTTGTTTTGGGGGCGTCACAGTTGGTATCAAAGCTTAGGGATATGACCCCTGGCTAAGATGTGAGACTAGAACTAGGAGGGGAGAGACGAGGAATTCCTTCGCTAGTATGACCTACCTAATTTTTGGTATTTAATTGGTTGGTCAGAGTATAGAGATAATATGTTGCATGTCAATTGCAGTATTTAAAAATGGCATCTGAGAATATTGAGAATAGCAATGGAACACAAGAGACCGTTGAGTCTCCACAGATCAACAATCAGAATAATATGCATCAGAAAGGCGACAATCTTCATGCAAACAACAACACTGACCAAATGATGAATGATGGAATGTTCAGAGGCTTTATGCAATTCATGCAACATCAAGCGAGAGCGGCTCCTGTTCAAAATGTAGGTGGAAACACTGGAAACTCTCGGGCGGTCACCGCTAAACAGTTCAAGGAGCTGGGACCACCCGAGTTTATGGAGAGCCAAAACCACTTAAGGCGGAAGCGTGGATAAAGCGGATCACCAAGATATTTGATGTCTTGGGATGCTCCGAGGAGCAAAAGGTTCCCTTCGCCACCTTCATGTTGCGTGAAGAGGCAGATTACTGGTGGAAATCTGTAAAACGTACCTAGCCTAACGCACTCAAGATGTCTTGGGAGAAGTTCCAAGAGCTATTCAACGACAAGTACTTTCCCGAAAGTATTCGTCATATGAAAGAGGTGAAGTTTATCAAGTTGGAACAAAATAATATGATCATGTCGCAATACGAGGCTAAATTTGCGGAGTTATCCCGGTTTGCATCCCATTTGGTCGATAATGAGGAGCGAATGACGCGAATGTTTTTAAGAGGTTTGAAACCGGAGATACGTCAATATCTTATTTCTCATAAACTGTGTTTGTACTCAGATGTTGTAAATAGGACTCAGTTATTGGAGCGCGGTAACGAGTCAATGCAACCAAGGGAAAGCAAATTGACAAAGACATGAAAATACCAATGGTAGCATCATCATCAAACAAAGACAACAAGCGTGGAGGGAATCAATATGCCAGAAATGGTAACCACTTCGGTGGTAATCATAGCCAAGACAATAAGAATGGACATTTCAAGAAAAGGAGATTCAACAATGATGGAAAGACGTCAGCACCAACAACCATGGTTAAGGAAGGAAAACGACCACCTATCATATGCTTCAAATGTGAAGGGGAGGGACATATCAGTCCAAACTGTGCGATGCCATCCAAAGTATGTTATAATTGTTGAAGAGAAGGTCACCTAGCCCGATTTTGTCATTCACCGAAGACAAGTTCAGCTAGGATGGAGGCACCAAAGGCCGTCCCAAAAAAGTCAAAGCCGGTGGTGCAAGGGAGAGCATTTGTTGTGACCTCACAGAAAGCAATGAACCCGAACGAGGTCATCACGGGTAAGCTTATCATAAACTCTAGAGAAGTCTATACCTTATTTGATACCGGTTCTACCCATTCTTTTATTTCTCCTATTTGTGCTCAATGATTAAATTTGACTCTAGGAGAATTAGACTTTGACTTATCTCAAGAAACTCCGTTGGGAGAAACCTTCATTACATCCACTCGCTTATAAGTCTTGTTTGGTTCAAATTGGCACCTCACATTACTCCGTCGATCTTATTTCACTTTGAAAATACTTGCATTTGACGTGATTCTAGGGAATTGATTGGTTAACTACTCATCATGCAAAAATTGATTGTTTTTGTAAGGTTGTTAGCTTTCATATTCCTAACCAACCTATTATGCGAATTCAAACAACTAAACCATTAAAATCAATCAATGTCATTTCAAGCCATAAAGCTATTCGTTTATTGAAAAATGGATGTCAAGCTTTCTTAGCTCATGTCACGGATCTAAACAAAAATACATCAGTTTTGAATGATATTTACATTGTTAATAAATTTCTGACGTATTCTCAAAGAACTTCCCCGGCCTACCCCGGCGTGAAATTAAATTTTGTATCGACCTTGAACCCGGTACAAAACCCATTTCCAAAGCCCCACATCGAATGGTTCCTACTGAACTTCAGGAGTTAAAGACCCAGTTGCAGGAATTGTTAGACATTGGTTTCATTCGTCCTAGTACATCTCCTTGGGGTGCTCTTGTTCTATTCGTGAAGAAGAAAGATGGGAGTATGCGACTTTGTATTGATTATCGGGAGTTGAATCATGTCACCATCAAAAATAGGTACCCATTGCCACGTATTGATGACCTTTTTTACCAGTTGCAAGGCGCCAAATTCTTTTCAAAGATTGATCTTCGTTCAGGATATCATCAATTGAAGATTAGAACCGATGACATTCCAAAATGGCTTTCGAACTTCAGACGGGCATTATGAATTCCTAGTCATGTCCTTTGGATTGACTAATGCTCCTCTTGTCTTCATGGATATGATGAACCGGTATTCAAGGAATATTTAGATCATTTTGTGGTCGTCTTTATTGATGACATCCTCATATATTCCAAAATCATGAAGATCATGAGCAACACTTGAGGTCGATACTCTAAAAAGCTTCGTGAAAACAAGCTATATGCCAAGTTGAAGAAATGCGAGTTCGGCTTCGAGGAAGTTGCATTTCTTGGGCACGTGATATCAAATCATGGGATATCTGTTGACCCAAGAAAGATTGAAACAATTCAAAGTCGGGAGCAACCTAAATCGATGGATCAAAGTATGTAGCTTTCTCGGCTTAGCTGGTTATTATCGGAGATTCGTAGAAGGGTTTTCTCGAATCGCTACTCTATTAACTCAGCTGACTCGAAAAGATACAAAATTCGGTTGGAGCGTGGAATGTGAGAAGTGTTTTCAAGAACTCAAGAGGAGACTCATTTCAAAGACTTGCTCGACAATACCATCTCGCCTTGAGGGATTTATCATCTACAATGATGCTTGAAGCAAAGGGTTAGGATGTGTTCTCATGCAACATGGGAAAGTCATAGCCTATGCCTCACGGCAACTTAAAGAATATGAGAGGAATTATCCTACTCATGATCTAGAGTTGGCAGTTATCATTTTTGCGCTTAAGATTTGGAGGCATTACCTGTATGGAGAGAAGGTGGAGATCTACACGGATCATAAAAGCCTCAAATATTTCTTCACCCAAAAGGAACTCAACATGCGACAACGACATTGGCTTGAACTATTGAAAGATTATGATCATACCATCCAATACCATCCTGGAAAAGCGAATGTGGTAGCTGACGCACTGAGTAGAAGATCATATGCGGGTACGAGTGCAATATTGTCAACGCAAATGCCCATTTTGTATGACTTGCAAAGGATGTAGTTAGAGATAAAGACTCCAGGGACCCATGTGATGATGGCGAATATACGAGTAGAACCGACTTTAATCGATAAAGTTAAAGCTGCTCAAGCTACGGACACAGAATTGATGCGTATGAGGAAGAAAGTACAAAAAGGTGCTATGCCAGAAGCAAGAATCGATGAAGAAGGAATACTTCGAGTCAACTCCAGACTTTGTGTTCCTAACAAACCTGATTTAAAGTATAAAATCATGATGGAGGCGCACAACACACCATTTGCAATCCATCCTGGGAGTACCAAAATGTATCATGATCTTCGACATACATTTTGGTGGAGCAATATGAAGAGAGAGATAGCAGAGTTTATTTCAAGGTATTTAACTTGTCAACGAGTTAAGGCGGGGCATCAAGTACCAAAAGGTCCATTGCAACCACTTGAAATTCCAAAATGGAAGTGGGAACACATTACCATGGATTTCGTTACTAGTCTTCCCAAGGTTTCTTAAAGCATAGATGTAATTTGGGTCATTGTTGATAGATTGACCAAGTCTGCTCATTTCCTACCTATACGAGAAACTTATACACTTGAACATCTTACTCGTATGTACATAAATGAGATTGTAAGACTGCATAGTATGCCAGTATCCATAGTTTTTGATCGAGACCCAAGATTCACTTCAAGATTTTGGGTTAGTTTGCAAAAAGCTATGGGCACGAATTTACGATTTAGCTCGGCATAACATCCTCAGACAGACGGGCAGTCGGAGAGGACCATTAAAAATCTTGAAGATCTATTAAGACTCTGTGTCCTTAACTTCAAGGGAAGTTGGGATAAGTTCCTACCATTAGTGGAGTTTTCCTACAACAACAGTTATCAAGCAAGTATTGGCATGGCTCCATTTGAGGCGTTGTATGGAAGAAAGTGTCGTTCTCTAGTATACTGGGATGAGGTGGGTGAAGCAACATTGTTGGGACCGGAGTTGGTACGTATAACTACGGAAAAGATTCAAACGATCCGACAAAGTATAAAAACCTCACAAGATCGACAAAAGAGTTATGCTGATCTTCATCGAAAGGACGTGGAATTCGATATTGGAGATCATGTGTTATTACGTGTTGCTCAATGGAAGGGAGTTACGAGATTTGGAAAGAGAGGAAAGCTCAACCCTCGATTCATTGGCCCATTTTTAATCCTCGATCGAGTAGGAACTGTGGCGTATAGACTCGCTTTACTGCCAAGTATGTCTCGTGTTCATAACATTTTTCACATATCTATGTTACGTAAATATGTGAAAGACCCGAACCACATTATTGAATTAGAACCAGACAAGATAGAGGAAGATTTAACGTATGAAGAGTTACCAGTTAAAATCTTGGATAATAAGGATCATATTCTACGCTCTAAGGTTATACCTCAAGTCAAAGTTTTGTTGAGAAACCACGATGTAGAAGAAATGACCTGGGAGTTCGAATCTAAGATGAAATCAAGATATCCTTACCTCTTCGACATACCAGGTACGCACCCTAATTTTGAGGATGAAATTTCATAAGAAGGGGAGGTTGTAAGACCCCAACTTTTTGAATAAATATTAAATTTTCTCGAAATATATTTTTGAATATTATGGTGTGGATTTGATATAATGTTATAGTGGTGGGTAATATTTACAAATTTTGCAAAGTACGCAAGTTGTTATATAATATTTGATTGGTCGGGGAATATTCGTTTTAACGGGGAATATTCAGACAACAAGACAATCATTGGTGGACCCCACAATGGAATTATTGTCGGATTGAGAAAATGACAAAAATACTTTATGAAAATAATCTACGGAAGTTTTACCGTTAATCTAGAAAAACACCTAAGTTAAAAGTCAATAAGATGTCTGGCGTGGTTGCATAAGTAGCACACCGGTATTGATTATTGATGTTTACGTGAGAAGTCACTCAGTTATACTCAATTATTTCTACAGTAATTGCTGCATCATATCTCTTATATTATTGATTCAATTATTGTCACAATATCATTTGCATAATATTTTATATTATAAAATCAATAATTGAGACGACAAAGTTATTCATATTATTATTTGCAATATTGACAATGTCTAGAAGTTCTGTCAAGGAGAGGTTTTGTCACCTAATTGAGCGACAATAAGGAGAAATCCTTATCGAAAAGCCCCTTCTTTCCTGGGAACGACCTGGTTGTTAAATATTGTGAGTTATAATACTAATGATGAATAAGTTGTGTTGATTAAAAATGAATTTTGATAGTTCCATTGTGTTGAGATTATTAGTGTTAGCGGAAATCGACATATATTCCGATGATAATTGATGTCTGGGGGTTATATTGGTAAATCGGGTAATTTATCGTATAAATGAGCAATTAATTGCTAATAATTCACATGCTTATATACCTATTTATTCACATGTGTGTGCTATTGAATCACATTATTTACTATTAGGGGAGTTGGTGCAAGATTGATAATACTTGCATGACTAAGTTAAAAATGGAGGTTTTGATGGAGGTACTATACTGTAATTCGTATTTTTCACATGATTATACTATTGATTCACATGATTGAACTATTGATTCACATTATTTACTATTAGGGGAGGTGGTGCAAGTTTGATAATACTTGCAGGGCTAGATTAAAAATGAAAGAAAAGTTGAAGGTATTGTACTGTAATTTTTTGAGCCCCAAAACGTGCAATTATCGAAACTATATTTTCCTATAAATAGAAGCTCATTCTTCCTTCATTTCTCACCAATTCACAAAAGCTTTAGAGCGATTATTATAGAGAGAAATTATAAAGAGAAAGAAGAAGAGAAGTCTGCTACCTCACTATTCCAGTATCCAATTTTTCTAAGGTAGGGAGTATTATTTCTTTCTTATCCATGAAGAGAACTTCTGTTATTCCATTCTTTATTATTATATTGGAATAACTCAGATACGCTGGCTACCCTATACTTTCATTGAAATTCTTACGTAATCCATTCTTTATTATTCTGCATTGGAACAACTCACATGCGTGCGTTTACGCCGGGACCAATTACATTATTTATCATTCTGTTGGAACATCCTGTCTGTGCTTTACGCAAGACCTGGTTCCATTATTTATTATTCTGTTGGAATATCCTGTCTGTGCGTTTTACGCCGGACCTCGTTCCGTTATTTATTATTCTGTTGGAATAACCTGTTTGTGTGGTCTATCGCATGCTTGGTGATTTCTTTTGTTATTCCATTCTTTATTATACTCAGTTGGTTAAAGTTTTGACTTCTATACTCCATGAAATTAGTGGAATATCCTTGATATTTGCGCTTCATCCAGTATCTTTTCATGGAAATATTCTTCTGAGCATTCTTAAAATTTTACTCCACAAAGAAGTATCATGTTAACAATTTGGACGTTATTGATTCCTGGATAAAATAATTCTTGAACTTGTTTTATTGAATTCTTATATCATTGTCACCATCCTCATGTTTATATTTTGTTGAAAGTCATATGTGGCTTTGTAGTGCATAGATGGACTTGGTATGATTATGACCGGAGATTATTCTTGTAATCATGGTAGTAATGTTACAAATGATGTGGTAAAAGTCCTCATTGGCCCGTAGTGCATTGATGGACAGTTGTTGGCATGAACATGACCATTAATAAATACACAAATATTCTTGGCCCATAGTGCATGGATAATTGTGGCCATGATACTAAAGAATATCCTTGGTCGTAAATGCGGGGGTGATTCTGCGTGATGTGGATTATTTATTAAAATTTGAGTCCCAAATGATAAAAGTGATGAAAACCTTTTAAATCATAAAAGATAGTAGATTTTATTCTCTACTTGACTCTTTTAATGGATTGCTTGTTCATCTAGCTTAAACTTGATGGTTGTTATATTATATCGCTTAACAATTTGTTGAAGGCTAACGATAATATATTCTCGCATTATCTTAGTCATAATATTTCCTATTGGGCTAGTTGAGCTCACCCTTTTACTTTCATTGTTCTCTTGAAATGAGAACGTGGCGAGGACTAGTCGAGAAGCGGAGTGACGGACCAGATGATAACATTAGTAATCCTCACTATTCAGTGAAATAGTGGGAAAATAAATGTAATAATATTGAATTTGAGTTTGTATAATGTCTAGACGACAATATTTGTATTAAAACTCACAGCTTATGTTTTGTCGTACTTTGTATGACAGTTGTATAATAAAGTTGTATTTGTATTTTGTACCATGTATTTGGCGACTCAGAATAGGAGATGTTTACATGTTTTGGGGGTGTCACATATATAATGTAGTTACTGATCAAATAAGGCAGAATCCTGTGAATTTAAGTCACATGGGGTGGTTAGAGTTGGCCACCAACTCCCATTTTAGCAAGATCCACAGCTTATGTACAATAATGCAATAAGGGTGAATGGGTCATTAGACTTTTAAATTTAATGGCATACTTGTAACATGTGCAAACCCTTAGGGTTTAACCCTTAGGGTTTGACCTTTAGGGTTAAAGCCTAAGGTTCTAAAAATCAATTTTCTAGCATTTTTCAAATTAGGTTTTCAAAATAGAAAATTATTATTTCTAAATTACAATCAGGATTCTGTAATTATATTTAAGATTTCGTAATCATAAATTCAATCTTGTTAATTATGATTATTATTTCCTAATTAAAATGGCTAATTTAGCAATTAGGGTCATAATTGTACAATAGGGTTTATAACCAAAGAATTAAGGTTTTAAATAGAAAAATAATCTTTCTAATTTAGAAATTAGGTTTCCTAATTAGATTAGGGTTTTCTAATTACTTATAACTTGAAAATTAGGACTAATGCTTCCTAATTAATATTAAAATTATTAAATTAACAATTAAGTTTTCCCTAATTAGGGTTTATAACCCAGAAATTAGTGTTTTCTAAATCAATTAGGGTTATCCCTAATTAGGTTATTATTAATAACGTTTAAACCTTATACTAGCATTTGCATTCCCAAATTAGGGTTTTCAACTTCCGAATTCGGGTTTCAAATTCCCGGAACTGAAATTAGGGTTTCCAGAACCGGTTTTAGGGTTTCTTATAAATCGTAAGAATTTTTTAATTGAACGTTGACGTTCTTAATATAATATTATGGTTTACCACTGATATAGATTATCTGGTCAACCCTTGACCCTTAACCACATATTGTACACATATAATACCATATACACAGAACATATTCACCTATATCCTTAATCCTGAATAATTCTCCAAACTTTTTTTTAAATTCGCAAAAATCATTCTCGGAAATCTCAAATCCATTCACTTATTTCCTGTATAGGTTTATTTTTTAAACTTAATTCAATATTTTAATATTCTATAAATATCAAAATTCTCGGGTTGTCACAATTAGGCAGAGTTTAATTGAACTTAAACTCGATATTTATCCGACTAAACCGTTAGGATGTTAGAATTGTACCAAACTCGACTCAGACTGTAAAAGTTTGACTTGAGGTTAGGTCTTATGTGTGTTATAGACGGATATGATTATGTGATAATGTGTTTAGGTTATTTTAAATAGTGTGATGATATTATTGTAACTTAGAAATAAATATTAATTATATATTAGGTTCAGACAAAGCTTATTAAAATGCGTAACGATAATTAACAGAACAAGCAAGTTTTTCTTATATAAACTTTTAGTTGTTTATTCAAATATACTTATGGTTAATCATTACTGATTTCCATGTCTAAGAATTATTAAATCGCACTATGTGCATACTGCATGTATTCATCAGGTATGAAAGGTTGATCACCTTCATTACCATTCGGTCCAGATATATATATATATATATATATATATATATATATATATATGTGTGTGTGTGTGTGTGTGTGTGTGTGTGTGTGTGTGTGTGTGTGTGTGTTCATGTTCCATGTTCGTTCAGCTATGTAAAATTTGTTCATGCTAGTTCCCAATTATATTGTAGATAGCCAGCTTTGTTTAATTCTTTTCATCATGATATATCCTTAAATTATTGAACTTAAACTTGATGGGCAAACTTATTGCTCACCCTTGCTATATCATGATTAACATTGCAGATTAAGACGAATACGTCGGATATAGGAAGGATAAAGCCAAGTTCAGCTTGGGATTTTATGTGCAGCTTAATTGTAACAGTTATGTATGATAAGAACATTATATGTTAGACATGTTATGAATTGTGTATAAGTTAAGGTTACTCGACCTTGGGGAATTGTGTGTAAATGTATTGTATTAACAATTTATGTATATATCTTCTGCAATAGTTATAGAATGATTGTACCAGATCTGTGGTGATTTAGGACCCGGATTTGGGGCTCTCACAGCTAAACCCGACCAACCCCATGTGCAAGACAACCCATTTTCCTCAACACAAAGAAGAGGAGGTTAATATGATTAATTGGAGTAGTGGACAGAGTTCCAATCATGGTGCTGGATCCTCACAAACCAGCAAAGATAGTGCTGACAAATGGGATTTTGCACAGTTCCAATTTACAATAGAACGAAAAATAAAGACTCTCTATGAGCAAGTTAACCAATTGGCAGAACTGGTAGTCCATCAGCAACAAGTTAATGCCAATTATTTAGTCAGGAGCATGCTAGCCTCCTTCCTTTTGTTACAAACACTCCATTGCGTACTCCAGAAAATGAAACACTAGAGGATAAAATAACAAAAAGAGCAAATGCCAAAGCCCGTCGGGACTTCGCCAATAAAAGGGAATTTATGTACCAAGGCCAACCGATGGAAGAAATGTTGCAGATGCTGATCAATGAAGGAAGAATCACAACTCTGCTACCTCCAATCAGCCCGCGTTTAAGACGGTTTGATTTCAATGGAGTGTGCCAATATCACTCCCACTCTCGCGGTCACTGTAACAACCCATTATTTTCTAATAAATAAGAAATTTTGCGTATAAATTTTTTTTATATTTTAAGGATGAGGATTTTGTATAAGATAATGTGTATATGTATTAATGTAGTAAATAAAAATATATTTATTACATAAATATTTACAAATAATTTTATTTTAGAATTATTAATTTTATAAAGTATATTCTTGTAATAATTAATTTATATTAGCAATGTTTTTATTAATTATTTTCCATGAAAATATAATCATATATTATTCAAATAATATATGGAGTGATTTTTAGAATAATTATAATAATTATTTTATTATATGAATTTTAGTACAAATTATTAAGTTAATTATTTTACCTTAATTATTAAGGTAAAATGTGAAGAATAAATCAGATATGGAATCCAAACCCTAATTTTGGATTATTATCAAGGAATGAGAATAATAATATAATATTAATTAAATTTTGATTTTTCAGTACTATAAATATGTACTGTATGTACGTATTGAGGATGGTGTGTCAATTATGGTGTTTAATTTCAAAACCCTAATATTAATTGGTTAAACCCTAGTTTTACATGTGGAAACCCTAATTTGAAAATCAATGGTGAGTTTAAGACTATTATATAACTGTGTTATATGTTTTATGTTGTGTATTAATTGATTAATTAGGTAAACCCTAATTAAAAATTTAGAAACCCTAAATAATTTTCAGAAAGCCCTAAGTTATTAAAAACCCTAATTTTAAATGCTAAAGCATAAAATCCTAATTTTGGAAATGAGAAACCCTACTTTGAAATTCAAATTAGAGTTCGAGATTGTTTGTAATTGTGTTGAAGTGATTAATTTGTAAGTATTAGAATTATAATTGTTAATCATGAAAACCCTAATTACTAAACTAGAAACCGTAATTTCTATATTTAGTAACCCTAATTAGTAATTTTAAAACCTAATTACTAATTATAAACCCTAATTACTAAATTAGCAAAGTTAATTATAATTAGAGATATTAAACCCTAATGTTCCTGTATAAAGTAATTAGAAAATTAATCATAATTACGAAACCCTAATTTCAAAATTTTAGAAACTAAAATTTATTTAGTTTTATTTTTGAGCAAACCCTAAATTGGAAATCATATATTTGATTTGTGCTAAACCTTAGGGTTAAACCCTAAGGGTTAAATCCTAAGGGTCAAACCCTAAGAGTTTGCAAGAATTACAAGATTGCCCTTAAATTTTCAAGCGAAAAGACCATTTTACCCCTCTGGTATTATTGGATTTTGCCAAGTGTTAGAGGTGTTGGAGTTGGTGAACTACTCGTTTGACAATTGTGACTCAATATTTCCAGCAACAAGACATTATACATCAGCCAACACATTACACATTTGCTATAAATATAGATCAAGGAGAGATAAATTCATTTGCTAACTTAATATTGCACAAAACCTTAACCATATCTCTCTTCTTCAAAACCCACGAAAACCCTTAGTTTTTCAGTCACCAAGACCAGCCCCACGATCACCTTGAACAGATTCAGAAGCTAGAATCAAAAATTGTTCATATAAGGTATAAACCTAATTTGAAAATTCTGATCTTAGTTGCTATGTTACATGTTAGTTTTTATATGTTAAATGTGTTGTAAGTAGTGTCTTATGATGATCTGGGTTGCTAGATGTTGAATCCATAACATCTAGAGGCTCGGATTTGACATTTTAAATATCTGGAAAAAGGTTCAACAGTCGTCTGACAATGAATGTCAGTGGCCATAGATCTCTATCTGATATGTGTTTTTGTGTTTTAAGTGTTTGATCTTGTAGTATGTAGTGAGATATGTGTTCTGGAACTCATAGAAGGACCAGATCATGCACGGATTGATAGTTATCCCTGGTCAAAGGTTGTTGACCGACCATGACCGGACCATTTCTGGGTAACCCAGAAATGGGTTATCAGTGTCTGACAAGTTATTTGGGGCTCTAGATCTATCAGGTTTTTGATGTTATGAGTTTTTTGTTGAATCCATGTTATCGAATGTTAGTTTAACTCTCAATCCATGCTTTTATTGACTATAGATATCAAGTGTATAGGATTTGGTGGCTAGTCAAAGGAGGTTAGACGTTCATGAAATCAGTTTTCTGGGTAACCTAGAAAACTGATGAACACTACAAAAAAATGGGGCTTCAGCAACAACCGATTTTCGTTGCTAAAGGTGCCAAATTTCGTTGCAAAAGGGTTTTGGGAACGACTTTACTGTCATTGCGTCTTTCGTTGCGCAATGAGAGTCGCTAATTGTTCCGCAACGAACATTTTTTTTCGTTGCCAAAAGTAATACATTTTGCAACGAAATTTGGCTTTCGTACAGAGACATCGATCCTTTAGCAACAAAATGTATTGTTGTAGAATAATTAAAATTTCGTTGCTAAAAACCCCATTTCGTTGCAAAAGCATGTTAATTGGCAACGAAATGAACTCTTCTTTTTTGCAACGACCATGCATTTTCGTTGCAATTGACACCATTTTGCAATGACATTTTTTGTTGCAATAAATTATGAAAATTGTTGCCTAAGCTTGCTTTCGTTGCGGAATGTAAACTTTTTAGCAACGATTTTTATTGCTGATTATATTATTTGGCAATGACATAATGCTGAATCAGCAACGAAAATGTTTGTTGCTAGTTATTTTTCAATAGCAACGAAAGTCGTCGATTAGCAACAACATTATATGTTGTCGTTTCTTTATATGTGCAACGAAAGTTGATATGATTTACAACGATAAAAAATGTTGCCTTTTATGTTAGTATTAGCAACAATATCCTCTCCGTTGTTATTAGGTTAATTTTTCGTTGCCAAATATTATATTTTTAATGCCATTAGCAACGAAAATTTGTTGCTAAATGTATAAAAAATTGTTGCTATATTAAAACTTGTTCAATGCTTTGGTAACGAATTATATTGTTGCCAAATCAAAATTTGACATTCTTTTTGTGTACCTGGTTGGCTCAATATCCCCATAGCAAATAATGGCAAAAATACAAAAAACTAAAATATTATTAACTTAATAAAATCATCCACTACATAATCATTCATTATCTTTACAATTAACCATCTAAAACTACCACAGTTCTTCAATCAAAGTATATATCTAAATATATAGAGTACACTTCATAATTTCGTCATTTATCTTCCGTAAACGTAGCACGAAAATTTGATACCCAATATTGTAAGGCAACTGATCTTTTGTATGTAACAAGAGCGCACTTGTGTGTAATGGGAAGTTCAGGATGAAAACAGACAGCAGAAACATTGTGTGTATGGCCTTCTAGCGTCTGGACACAACTTTTAGTTTGGTATTCCCACACCTGTGGCATAAAATTCCACCACATATTTCCAGATTATAAACCCAAACTTAATATGGCACAAGGGAAGGGGTAAAAAAGAAAGAAAAGAAAATAAGAGGCGGACCTTAGCAAAGTGTGATCATCGTAACCAATGATGAGATAAGGCTTATCACCGCCAAAGGAAATAATCTACACAGTTGACCCCTTTTCGGATGGGCATCTAACGTGAAGTTTGGATCAGAGAGCCAAGATTCCAAATCTACAGGATGAGACATTACCGACACATAAAAAGTCGGTTCACTAAAGATATTTTAGTTAAAAATTTACAAAAAAGTCATGTCCATACCTTTATGGTACGATCAAGGATGCACTAGTAAAAGTATTGGTGTCTTTTGGATTAAATGTTATTTGCATTACATAAGGGGAATGACCCTCAAAATTTGAGTACACATCCAATCCTTCTCCCAAATCCCAAAGCTTTATAAGCATGTCATCACCGATGACAAGACATATGGAAGGGTAGGATGAACACCCACACACCTAATATAATCTGTAATGCGCCTCAAAAACTTTAACCTTATCCATTGTATTGTAATTTTATACACGGATGAAAATGTCATCTCGCACTCAAAGAACAACCCACTACTTGCGTGGTATAAATTAAGTCGATCTAACTGCAAAAGACAATGAGTAGTCAAGTTACATCATTTGCATAGTCCTGTCAAGCCAAAAGAAAGTAAAAAGTATTTTGATTGAATAAATGGGTGATGAAAATACTAATCATGCACCAACGTAACTCAAATACCTCAAACGATTTCGCCATAGTCCGTAATAATGAAATGAGGCTAAAATTAGCATTAAACAACTAAAAATATAATGTCACAACATTGAAAGATAAAAGGTTATTCACACTTCCAAACCACCTTGTTAATATTAACCATGACACCGAAAAATCGGGTCGACTCTAAGGTTCTAACGACTTGCCATACTTTCATAATACAAAAAGAAATCAGAATCGGGTATTTGACACAGAACGCACATTAATTGAACATAATGGCTTACTTTTAATTTCTTAAAAAATATCTATGAAAACATAACTTATAGTAATAATAATGTAACATCTAGAATATAGGTTGCATCGATGTCAACCACCTCTATGAGTAAAAAAGACTCCAAGACATGCCAACTGAGTATCATTACCACCCCAAGAGAGGTCATTGGTCCATATATAATTCCATCATTTCATCATTTGTGACGTCGCTCAAAAAGAGATTAGGACCACTATTGTTGAAAGAAAGAGATGGGTAGAAGTGTAGAACTAAAATTAGGGGAGAAAAGATAATGAGGAAGCTAACTTGGGTGCCATATAGACAAGGAATCAGATGAGATATTTTAACATATAAAAGAAAAGGGTAGTGAGATAAGTGAGTATCCAATATATGGTAGATCCTATCCTCGATGATGAAAATATGTGAATTTAGGGGAAAGTCACATGAACAAGGTTAAGAATGGGTCACCATGTCTCCTAAACTCACCGGGTTCATGTTGCATATGGTTAATAGGTAACATTTTATGATCAAATCATTGTATTTTATATGAAACTTGAAGGTCCAACAGGACAAAGGCCCAAGGGCCTCAAATACAAAATGATTGGCAAAGTAGGGGGGAAAAGGTTCTACCCAATGCACATGGCTACAAGCCTACCACAAATAGCGAGGTGGCTAAGATATCGAGGAAAAATCAAATAATCCCAATAGCAACAGATTATAAAATTTGACCTTGAAAACTGAAATACAATTGAAAATACATGAATCCGATTCTTAAAATAACATGGTTTGGATCTACCTTCAAATGCTACAAAAGTTGTAAAAGATAATCCCAATTCTGATGAACAAGAAATACCTGCAGTAAACATATATAAATTTTACTCCATTATAAACAATAAAATATACTCATAAAATCTAGTCTAATTAAAAGAAAAGGTGCCACCTAAAAGCAGAAAGCGTGTAGATATGTATATGGTGATAATGCTAATAGAAAGCCCACAGAGTTCAGAAACCCAATAACTTGATGTTCTTACTTTGTTCGAACGAGTGAAGCCCCTGAAAATTTATCCAAAACTTCATAAGTATCAGTCATACTCTTAGTTTTCCCACCAGAGGATCCCTTAGTCTTTGAATATGAATTTTTGGGGTCATTGATAGCTCCATTAGGTAATCCTTTTTTGGACTTCTCAATAGGAAGCTCTGAGAATCTTGACTCAGCGACCATGTAGATTTTCTCATTGAACGTGTTGTAAACCTGTGTTTTTTTATAGCAATCATTGATAATACTATTAGAATGCACCAAATAAAATCAGATCTAATGGACATTAACCTGTAAAAGTATTCTAATAGAGTATAGTAGTATAAATTCAGATCTAATGGATCGAATCAGATAGAAAATCCCATACAGCAAGAACATGTCTCAACTCTCACGACTTCTCTTCTTGTGAGGTAGGATCTCTTTCAAGCTTCTCTTTGCAAAAGTCCTTGAGCAAATGATCGACGCAATAACAAGTACCGATCTTTTCGTCCTTCACCATAAGGTCCGAGAACTTATCAACGTGTCCAGACGCCTTCAACACAACCTCCGTTGTCACACATGGGCAAGCAACCTCCAACATGTTCTCTTCTAGAACAAAATGTCGAAATTTAACATCGAGAGAATCAACAACATATTACGGTGTAAAAACTAGAGCAACCAAATCACATGAAAACTTCCTTTGATCTTATGAGGTAATCGATTTGCATACACAGAGACACTACCAAAGAGTGATTAAAAGAAGTGAATAAGTCAACGACGTGAATCAAAAGATATCATTATAGTCAACTCCAACATAGTAATTACTTTTCATGTTGCCCTGATGATGCCATGTATTTGCAATTTAAGAAATAAGTTGGCTAGTGGGTCTAGAAGAAAGCTTGTGACGTGAGATAAAAGGACAGGGATGAATATGTAATAATTCAGTACACAAGAAAAGTCACGTCGCTAGCATGCTGGTGGCATATAGTGTATAAAACAACATGTGTCGCTATTTGATTAATACGTTTCCACCAATGTTCTAAAAGGCGCTAGGCCAAGGCTACGAGGGGGCTGTTCGAGAAGGTGGTCTAAAGCGGATTTTTTATTTTAAGGTAATTTTAATATTTTATCTTACATTTATCTAAACAAAATAATAATATAAAGCAAAACAATCTATAATAATAATAATAAAGGCATTTTCTTAAAGTTCAAACATATATCCATATTGCTAATGTCAAAGTTCAAACACAAACAAGCAATTGTTCAAAGTTTAGACATATTTTTAACGTATTAGTTTTATTTATAAACAAGATTGCTATTAAATAATAAATTTCAAAATTTCAAAAATTTAATTCAATATTAAAACTTAAGAAACTAAACATTAATTTAAGAATTATCAAATTGAATTAAACTAAATATTACAAATGTATCCTCATTTATATAATTTGAAGTTGGTACAAGTTCAAAAAATTACAACTATAATAAAAGTATCCATTTTGACTTGATATTGTTCACTTCTTATTGTGATTTGATATGCTACAACCTCTATTATGAATATGATAATCATTAGAAAAATAAATATATCAAGATTTGGTTTGGGTAGTTATTAAAATAAAAAAAATCTCTTCGCCTAGGACCCGCCTAATTTTCTAGAGGGATTTTTTTGCACCAAAGGGGGCCTAGGTCCTAGGCGGGGCTCCAAGGGGGGGCCTAGCGCCTAGGCGGGGCCTAGGCGGACCTAGGCGAGAATTTTTAGAACAGAGGTTTCCACCAACTACTTTGGTTAAAACTAACATCAAGTATATGTATATATGCATACATATAAGATCAAACTGCAAAAACCATGTTCTTTAACCTCTTCAAGTGAAATGAAAATGCCCTCAACAAAGTTCTTGGCTACTTTGTTGACCATGAAATAGACTATTGATGAAATTAATGGCTCTTTGCCTTTATGGACACAACAAGACAACTTAATATTCACTGGTCCATATATGTAGCCATCAAATATAGAGAAACAGAATGGAGTAATTATAAATCATCACGAATAAACACACACACACACATTTTTATATACATATACATATTTTCGCATGCAGTTGCTTCAAAATTAAGAGCCTTGGTATATATATAAGCCGAGTTTGCATATTGCAAAAGACATAAATTAAGTTTGCGCCAAAAAAAATCTGCAGATATATCATTTTAAAATATACATATATACATACACGTACAGATTTTAATTTTTTCCATAAGTTTGCAACATGAAAATGCCATGCAACATATTCTTGACTTTTTAATTTTTCACTATTAAAATTACAAATAAATCAAATATCACAAGTACCATCAAATGAATTAATCCTACTTATCATATAAGATGTGTTACATGAACTATTATAAAGTTAAAAAATATTTATATGACATCAGAGAATCTATATGACTGACAGGCTGAGAGCAATGTTTTACATGAATATTTTCATATTTATATGAAATTAACATAATCCTATATTTTTGAGAAAGCATATATAGAGAAGGTACAAAAGTACCACTCTCTCTTCCATCTTAGCTTTCTCTGTCAACCAAATTCACATAACCAAGTCAACTCAAATCTTTAATTTCACCACACACACAAAAAAAAGGGTTTCTTTATATTGATCATAATACTATACATTAGAACAATTAATGTTCTCAAATGGAATAGTTCCACAAGAAACAAGGGGGAAATAGTACCTAGGAGCTCCCAAGGTTCACATTTGTTGAGGTCAACTTGGGCAATGGCTCTGCCAGTGAAGTTGTGGTCAAGAACTTTCTTAAATAGGTAATAAGTGATGAAGTGGTTCATATTCTACAAGTAATTATCATTCCAAATGAGGTGGTTCATTTTATATACTTATGCGTAACAAAGTAGTAGTAGTCTTGATTTTCAAAACACTTGGATGTCATTTTCTACATAATTCTGACTACAATTTATTTTTATAAAAAACATTCTCTCCTTTTCAAAATTAGAGTTAATTCACAAAATTTTAAAATTCAAATTGATATAAATTTATTTAATTTTAGTACAAACATATACAACAATTATAAATTAATTGTAAAATACTACTAATTATCATATTTGTTGTTTTAAAAATTTGAACAAATTTATATTAGTTTTCAATTTCACAAATTGACTCTAACAGATCAAAATGTATCTTAATTTTAGAACAAATGTAGTAATATGATAGTATAAGGTAAAAGTCAAGAATACCTTTGGGATCTATTGAGAGGGAGTGGAAATTAGGGTTCCAAAGCCAGAAAGGAGGGGGAATTCCATGAATAAGGTACTTGGAAGCGAGGTGTTTGTAGTACAAATCTATCTGTTGCTTGACTTGTTCGATAATCTCGCTCTTTTTCGCTCAAAAATCTGGATGAAACGACTTTCTAAAGGTCGACATCTTCACATCGAACTAATATGCCATCAATGAACTCGATTATCCTAAAATTTTACTCTCCATGATAGAAAGAGGAGAGAGAGTGAGCGAGTGTATTTGTGATCCAAATCTCTGCATCTTCTTCTTCTTCTTCTTCTTCTTATTCTTCTTTGTATATAGATTCTCTTTGCTATTGAATCCAAAGCCTGTTGTTAATGAAAGAAAGAATACATATACTGTATACAGGAATCTAAAAAATTAGTGAGTGAGAGTGTGAGACCCTAAATCGACTGAAGCTTAGTATTTGAGAGAGTTTTCAAGTTGTATACGATGCAAAGTTTTAAAAGGAGATTGGAAAAGATATGATGGGGGCAGATTGACAGGGCAACAGGGGGTCGGATATGGCTGTTGGCTCAAAATCAGAAACCAACCGAGTCCGAACGCCCCTTTAAAAAAATATTTTTTAAAAAAACAAATTTTAAAAAAAATTATCTTAATTTTTTGAAAAATGATTTATTTTTTTAAAGAAATTTGAAAAAAATAAAAATGTGATCCAATGCCAAATTAACTGGCATTGTAACTTTTTAAAAAAAAATTTATAAAATAAATTTATAAAAAAGAAGAGTAAGATGTAACATCACTTTAACTGACATTGGAATCACTTTTTTTAAAATTTCTTTAATCTCTTGTACTTGTTTATAAATCAATATTTTTTTATGTTTATTCTCTGTAATCGGCGTTGGAAATAAAGGAGTATATAAGACTTCAGCTATAAAAATATAAAAATAAAAATCCTAACGCCAATTAAAGTGACGTTGCATCTTACGCTTCTTTTTTACAAATTCATTTTAAAAATAAATAAATAAATATGGGTCAAACTAACTTATTAGGAATGACTTATAAGTCATTTTTAAATAACTTTATTCTATTTTAGTTCATAAAACATAATAAATTTTTCTTCATTTTTTATGTTTTCTCTTAGAACTGATAGTATTATAATTTAATTTTATAATATATTTGGAAAAAATGTAAAAGGAGAACTAGGAATAGCTAGGGGTATACCATTACTATTCTTCTTTTTATGTTTTATTTTGGACTTAAAAATATGTTCATGAATATTTGTTTATATATATATATATATTTATATAAAAATATTCATAGTTACTTTATATATATTTAGTTTAATGTTGAGATTTGTTTAGTATTTTATTTAGTTTGACAAGAAATTTTGAAAAGAATAGTTTATTTAAAGCAACTTAAACTTTATTTTTAATTAATAAGTTTAATAATCTGTGCAAAATACAACTAAATTTATAAATAATTTATTAGATAAATTTTAAATATGACATATTTTAATGACAATATTTATAATAATAATTTGATTAATTTTAAGTGATATCATTATAATATATCACTTTAATTGGAATAAGAATATGAAAAAGGGACACCATATATGCATTTGATTTATGAATTTAAGAAGTTATTGTAAGTTTATGAATTTGATAAGCTATTATATATATATATATATATATATATATATATATATATATATATATATATATATATATATATATATATAAACCTTACTAACTACATACAATTTAGTTTTTATCTTATGTAACATTTCATTTGTTCATGTTTAAAATATCGTTAAATTAATTAAAATTTTCATTAGTAGACTTTTGAAGAGTTACATAATATATTATAAGGTAAAATACAAAGTTGACCACCGAACTTTAGGAGTTTTTGGGTATTATTATTATTATTATTATTATTATTATTATTATTATTATTATTATTTTAGTACTTATTGAGATTATATTAATGGTATGTAGTGAATGAGAAGAAAGGAATATATGGGGAGAAATCTCATGTTTTGATATAAATATTAATCCTTGTATTATTTTAACAGTTAATCCATATTGCTCTAGCGGTTATATGATCAATGTTTTAACCCAGAGGTTGCAAGTTCGATTCTAAGGAGAGGCAATTTTTTGGGAAAAATTCAAAAGAAGCCACGTCAGCAGCGACACGTGTCAAATTATAATATTAAATACCACGTCAGACTTGCCACGTGTGTCATCACGAGAAATGCCCCGTGCCACGTCGACAAAGTCAACGCATATGTATGCGTCTGGGGTTCAAAGTCCAAATTTTTGAATAGAAAGGGCTCATTTATGTTGACCGAAGAAAGGGCTCAATACCCAAATATCAGAAAATTTCAGTGGTCAACTTTGCATTTAACCCCAAAAAAAATATGTTGATGCACAAATTTGAACCCGTGACTTCTAGTTTGGAATATTGATCCAATGACCACCTAAGCACATGGGTATAGTTGCTATTATTTTGCAAGGATTATTATTATTATTATTATTATTATTATTACTACTACTACTGTTATATCAAAGGGTAGTCTTTTGTAAATCCCAATTTTTGGAAAGCAATTGCGGGATAGTAATGTAATCAGCTTAGGTTGTGTAATGTAACCAATGTAGTGTTATACTATAAGAAATGAATCAATATAAGCCTTTTTCAGAACATATTGAGTAATGGATGTTGAAGTTATTGTTTCATTTTGAATAATAACTAACTAATAGGAAACGAGTAATAACAAAATGTGTTGTTTATTGGAACAACAAAATGCCGCCAAGAAGAGTACAACGAAACCAACGCGCTAACGTAAATCAACCAGAGGGAGGTCCGGTTAACCCAATACACGAATTTGTTAATCTTTTAACAGTCGCGCTTAATATAAATGGGGCTAACATCCCCGTAATTCCGGAAATAGTATGAGCTACTACGTTTAAGGATTTTAAGAGTGTGGGTCCGCTAGAGTTCAAAGGAACTACGGACCCAATAGAAGTCCAAACGTGGGTGAAAAAAATCAAGAAGGCATTTGTCATAGAAAATGTTGATGAGGCCCAGAAGGTTGCCTTTGCAACCTACATGATGAAGAGAGAGGCCAACTTTTGGTGGGATGCCAATCAGGCTAGGGCCGGTATAGAGAACTTAACATGGGTGAGGTTCAAGGAGATATTCTTCGAGAACTATTTTCCCATGAGTATGCAGGGAAGGATGTAGATGCGGTTTTTGGACTTGAAACAAGGGGACATGACGGTTCCCCAATACACCGCCAAGTTTAATGAACTGGCAAGATTTGCTCCACACCAAGTGGACACCGAGGTTAGGAAGGCGCGACGGTTCGAGCAGGGCTTGAAACCTTGGCTCTATAACCATATTTCTGTGTTCCAAAGTACTTCGTTTGGAACCATTTTAGAGAAGGCGATAATCGCCAAAGGTAATAGCGAGGCATTGAGCCAGTACCACAAAGACAAGAAGAATAAGGGGAAAGTTGATGGGGAAGTAAAGGTCGAGGGAGCCAGCAGAAGTGGTGAACGACATAAGCGGAAAGTGTTTAACTTTGGGAATACCGGAGTGAAGCAAGGAGACCCGAAGAGGAGGATGGAAGCTTGCAAGACATGTGGGAAGAATCACTTAGGAGTCTGTCTCAAGGGGAAGGCCGTTTGTTATAACTGTGGACATGAAGGGCACATTGCGTCTAACTGTCCGAGTCCAAAGAAGAATCACAGATGCTTTGTGTGTGGGTCAACTGACCACATGGCAAAGAACTGCCCAGAGAAGGGGACGGACGGGAATAGGGGTGCTAATAGCGGTAAGTTAGCTATTGGTGGTCTAGTGCAACTGGGTAGGCCGATGGCCCGTACCTTTAACATGATAGTCCAAGATGTAGTTGCATCATAGGACGTAGTCGCAGGTATTATTCCGATCAATGACCTAAATGCTTACGTGCTATTTGACTCGGGTGCTACTTGTTCATTTATAGCATGTGATTTTGCTAGACGATTAGGAATACTTCCCGAAAAGTTACCAATACCTTTAAATATTAAGGTAGCAAATGAAGAGATAATTCTTGTTGAAGATATTCATAGGAGTTGTTGCATAGACATACGGGGTTGCAAATTATCTCAAGAGATTTGATCTCGAAATAAAGTTTATGAATGAATTCATACGTAATTCTCGGAATGGATTGGTTGGTTAACCATGGGGCAATTATAGATTTTCAGAAGAAATGCGTAAATATTAGAACGTTAAGACAACCTCAGGTAGTATTTTAAGGTAATAAATCACCGGGATGTTCGTGTTGTCTTACTATGACACAAACTAGGAAACTATTGAGGAAGGGGTGTGTAGAATATATGTGCCATGTAGTTGACACCCAGAGAGTGGGAGCAACCATGGAACAAATACCTATAGTGAGTGAATTCATGGATGTATTTCCAAGTGAATTGTCGAGTCTTCTGCCAGATAGGGAGACCGAGTTCGTAATAGACATTGTGCCAAGAGTGGCACCAGTTTCCAGGGCACCGTATCGTATGGCGCCAGTGGAGATAAAGGAGTTAATGGTGCGGAATAAACATGTGAATGTTATTCCTATTTATATATGATTTGATTATGATATATATGAATGAATATGCAAGTATGCTTGCATTAAGAAAAGTTATAAAGTCCTTTGATAGATAATAGAAACATGTGTACAAGGACTTAGAATGAATTGATCAAGTATATTAGGTTGATCCTACATAAGCAAAACAACTTTGTAAAGTCCTTAAAAAGAAATGATGTACAAGGACTATAAATATAGAAAGATCAAGCATGTTAGGTTGATCTTATGATGTAATAGATAGGCATGAATATGTATGCGATCGTCGAAACCTTTGCACTTAGAAATAAGTGATCTGCGGGAGAGTCGAGGAGAACTCGAGAGGAAAGATCAGCATGTTGTCGGCGAGAATCGTAGTCTGCAAGATAGTAGATCTCGGAGTTAAATGAGGCGCCGGAGAGGCGAGGAAGGATCGTGGTGTGTCGAGTAGAACTTCCTCGGGATAGAAGTCTCTTGAGGAAGTCGTGTTCAAAATCGTGAGAACTGACTGCCTCTGAGGTAAGTAGAACATCTGCCAAGCCAAGTCGAAAGCGTAGACTACACTCGGTCGTAGAGTCTCTTGATGCGAAGCCAAGTCGAGGATCGTAGATCACACTCTGAGTTAAGTGAGTCTATTGATTACATGCGAGAGATCGTGAGTCGAGCAAGATCGGATGAAGACATCGAGCACACAAAGCGAAATCGTAGAGTGTCAAGATCGATCTAGGAAGTCGTAGTGTCTGCGCACGGTAGAAAATTTGAATCGTAGAGTCTGAACTATGACCTCAACAGATGTGCTCACAATGCGAAAGGCGAAATCGTGAGAGCAAATCGATTCTCAACAAATGAGCACTCCCGAATATCAAAGGAACAAAGCCTCTGGTTGGCACACGCAAAGATACATCTCACTGAAGGGAACGAGAGAGCACTCAACGAATGGCATGCAAGCTAACGAAGATCTAAGCACCAACCCAATCGACATCAAGATTGAGTTGTGAAGCCATTCGAGATGAAGTCTTCCACAAGGAGATCGAAAGAAGACTTGATGGCGACTAAGGAAAGTCGACAAAGTCGCGATGGTATCATGAGAGCCAGAAGACAACGATCTTGGAAGCAACCAGGGATCGTAGTGTTTTCCAAACAAAGAAAGAAGCGATGAAGTACATATAGAGATCTTTGGACAACTTCGAAGAACAAAGCTAAAGTGATTAAGCATTGGGTCGATCCATTGATGATCGATGAGCAGGAGATCACAAGGAGAAAGCGAAATTTGGACATACCACAAATCTGAAGTGTCTTGCTATTGGAAGGGGCGAGAACAAAGAAGTCAAGTCATCGATGTCGAAAGAAACGATTGAAGCAAGCGAAGTGTTGAAATCTTTGCTGAAGAGAAGGAAGAGGTGTTCTACATTGAAGATCCAATCAACACTCTTGAAGATCGTAGTGTTGACTCTCTACGGTCGACAACATTCAACATGACACTACGATCGAGTCCTCGAAGACATACATCGAGAATCGTAGAGTTTGAATATCCAAAAGATGAAGCATTGGCAGCGGTTCAATCTGAAGGGTAATATTCGGACAAAAGCTTATTGAGAGCATCGATGCAAAAGGACAACCTCGATCGAGAAATCGGAAGGAGGAAATAAAGTCTTGACACCTTGAAGACATTAAAGTGACATCTCTACGATGGGTAGGTGAAATAGTAGATATGATGTCGGAGAAAGTATGACTTGTCACATCGATGATCTACCTCAAGTCAACTCGAGATCTGTGAAGATGTTTGAATAGCTTTCAGCGGCTACTTTCCAATGGAAGGATTGGGAAGGAGTATAAATCTTCTAGAGCTTCAAAGATCGAAGGTTCTTTGGAGTTCTTAGGAGTTTGGAGTAACGGTGGGTATTCTAAACCATGTAAATATAGTGAGTCAGAAGGCTCACTCTACGATCCACCAAGAACACTTAGAGTCATACAAAGAAGAAGTAGAAGTGAGAGTTCTACAATGTAGAAGTGAGAGTTCTACTACAAGAAGAGTGTTACGAGCTGAGAGAGAAAGAAGAGCATCATGTCATCTTGGTGTCCATCATGGGAAGACTCTAAGTACCATAGAGAAGAGCTCACAGATCATCTTAGCAAGTCCATCATGAGAAGACATCAAGTATCAAGAAGGGAGATCACAAAGCGTCATCATGGTGGCAAGCATGAAAAGTTTCTAAGTACCTAGCGAGAAGAGCTTACGATCATCTTAGAAACCCATCATGTGCAGACCATCATGTATCAAGAGGAATGATCTTCAAAGGCGGTCATCAAGGATCATCCGAAAGTGGTTGAGTAACTGAAGAAGTTGAGCATCATGCAACACTCAACTGCACTTCAAGGATGATCACGCCAAGCTACTAAGTACAGAAGATGTTCAGAGCATGAAGACATCTTAGCGACTCGGCACAACTCCAACAAACAAACAAACAACTTTTTCGAAAGCGAGGGGCTGAGGGTCCTTGTCGGGAGGGACTAAATGAAGTTCAAAGCTGCTTTGGGCTTGAAGAGTTCTAGGGAACTAGAGGAGTTCAAGGCTGCTTTGGCCTTGAAGAGTTCTTAGTGAGCTGAAGTCCCAAGGCTGGCGGCCTTGAAGGAATCTTAGTGATTCGAGGTCTTGCCCTTCCTTGGTGGAAATCACTGCTAGTTGAAAGCGGAAGAGTGGATTAGGAGCTTGAGTCTCTGAACCACTTAAAACCCTTGTGTCTTTTACATTATGTCATTTACATTATGTACTATAAAGCTATATAAGCTGCTATGTATGTTCTAACTACTTACAACCGAACTAACTCTACGAACAATGTATGTATGATTATGAATATATCAATGAAGGGATCTTTTACTTATTCATTTGTGCTTGAAAAGATTCTTATGTTTGTCATATACTAATTTATAAGCAATACAAAATAAACTAGAAAAGTATTTGAAATTAAAAAGGATCTATTCAACCCCCCCTACAGATCTATTGTGCTCTTTGAGACTAACAATTGGTATCGAGCGGGTTCTCATGCTATATTTCAAAAAGCTAATCGCTTTGAGTGCGATCCCGAGGCACAAACATTGTTCTAAACTTAGTTTAGTAGTAAGTAACTTGTTATATCTGAGATGAGCTCACACGTTGGAAATATTGTGTATAGGTTAAATGTGTATATACACACAAAGTTGCTTTCAGATTGGTCCATGTTCTCGATTGTTACATCAACAAGACCAATCCTTGCTGCGATCGATCTTGTAGTCTGAAGACCAGGCGAGAGAGCTCAAGAGACATCAATGACAAAAGTCGAAGCATCCTCCGACTGAAAGATGAAAAGGCCATACATGCTTAGAAATGCTTATCCGAGAGAAGAAAGAAGATCTTCTCAAACTTATATCAGCCAACTGACCAGGTAATTTGGGTGCAAACTTTGTGAAGCTGAAAAGATGTCAAAGAACTAAAGATCTTGAGATTCTCTTAGCCTATATCTTCAAGACCACTCTTGATTGATTAAAGGCCAACAAGAGCAACAAGTTTGTCGAGGAGCAAATGTGAAGCTATGCATCAATGCCTAAACTCGATATATCTAAGATAAATGATTTATTAAGAGGCGACGGTAAAAAGTGCGGTTCCTCACTATTATACATGTGTACATCATTAATGCACCTTCTTATGAACCATAACATGATATTACATCAAGAAGTCATAATCTACCTAAAAAGGTGAAGAGAGAAAGTACCACGAGGATGGAAACTCAAATGTCTATAAACTTTCACTCCATCCAAGTTTTAGGTTGAAGATGACACCTTGAAGGAAACCTAAAATGGGTCATAAGAGCATCACAGGCCAAATTAATTCTATGTGAAGTAATCTTTGCTGGTGGGTTAGTATGTATGTACAAATCCTAGCTCTAAGTGTTTGATAACACAGTATGATCGAGTTCTAAAAAGTATCTTGATGATGTGTAAAAATTGATCACCTCCATGAATCAACTAGATACTCCTAAATCGTAGAGTTGATTCTCACTCTGTGAACACTTAAACATTGTGAACATGACCCGACAAATGATGAAACCATCAAAGATAAAGAGTGTGTTTATTAAATGTCAAATCTTACACACACACTCCTTCATGCATATCAAAATGTATTATCTAAAACTAGTTTTATGCATGAATATGTTGTTGGTGATAAATGTGATGATTATCCAAATATAAGAGGAACAGGGGTTTAGAAAACTAACCTAGCGGGACCCATTTAATTATGGGTACCAAAAATAGAAATATATTTAAACTGCGGTACTTGAGTGCATCCGAGCCACACTAAGGAATCTTTGAAGCGAGGAGACTTGATCGAAGACTCAACCAATGAGAAGGCTAAGGGTATTTTGAAAATGATTACGATAAAATTTCTATATGTCGAAGCTTTGTCCTTGAAGACCCATTGAGCTAACTTTGAGTAAAGCTCACATGGCTACAAATCTGTATATATAGCGAAGCGAGCCATGCAACCAAAAGATGAAAAGGGTCTTATATATGCTCCAAATCAAGAAAGGCATGCTATATGAGAAGAATCCTCAAGGAAGCTCACATCGAGAGGATCATTGAGCATCGGTCGAGAGGAATTCATTACTGAAAGCGAAACCTCACAAACACAAGGCTATCAAAGAAGACTACGTTAGTAGTCTTTGTCAAATGATCGTAGAGTGATCGATCTTGAAAATATCCATGTCTACGATACAAGGAGATCTAAGTGATAATGGTGATTCGATCGAGAAGGAGATATGCAAAGGCTGCCTTCAAATGAACCTAAAGTAAAGGGAATCACATCTATCTGAAAACAACATCAACCATGGGGAGCAGTGATCTGTTGAGAAACAACAGCAATGAGTTATACTATAAAGAAATGTACCAGCTACAGAGTCCCAAAACTTTGTGGCTGATGAACCAAATGAAGATCCATAGTCGGTAGGGAGCGTCTCAAAGCGTACTCTTGATAACCTTTCGACCACCCACTCAAAATCGTGGAGTGCCTACGATCAAACATCGATCGCGGTGTAGAAGCGAGGAGGACACCACGATTCTGACCAAATGCAATTGTCCAAAGTTGGTAGAGGACCTCCCCACGAGAAAAGGTCGAATGAGATATCATTGCAAATCACTTCTAAAGTATTTCATCTGGAAAGCGCCTCGAGGACAAACGACCCTTAGCTCACTCTAAGAGGTTGGCCCTTCTGAGCTACCTTGACCCGGAAGGAATGCTTGATCAAGTTCATCTCAAGGACCAAGATAGCCCAGCGATCGTGAAAGTCGAGGTTGAAGAGAACTCCACGATCGCGATCTGACCTCGGCGATCGTGAAGACAACTCGATGATCGTAGTCCTACCAAAGGGTACTCCGGTTCACAAGGAGCTTGGAAAATGAGACAATTGCTCAACCATTCAAAATGAGGAGATAAGTTCGAATATATCGGTGATCAAACTATCTTTGCATCAAAATGAGGATAAAAATCAAAAGCCATCCACTGCGACATCTCTCAAAAGTTGATCGTTGAGTCAACAAAGGAAAATGTAGAGTCCATAGTTGCCTTACCATGCTACTCTCGAATCAAAAGGTCAGCGGTCAAAGCCACGTCGATTAAACGTCTACTCTTCTAAAAGGAAATATATCTAAAAAAGTTATGGGGAATTCTGACTCATTCTTGGGCATCGTGCAACCAATGGTCGGTTTGACACATCACTTTGGTTATCTTGAGTTAGAAGGAAGCGCCATAAAGACAATTTCAAATCTGCGAGCGATTATCGAAGCTATCGAACCTTTCTCCCTCCCATTTTCAAACCCTAAAATCCTCTCAAAGAGCCAAAATAGGTTAACACTCGAGCCTTTACCAAATCACAATCGACCCGTCTCTTATAAACCTCTCTAAATCAAATACCCACATTCTTGAACTATCAAATGGAAAATTGGCGAGTAATCAACGGCATTATTTCGGAACCAAGTCGTTTGAGAAATCCGAAAAGAAGTTGAGAGACATTCTCGAACTTGTGAAGAAAATTGGATTCTCGAGAATGCCTTGAGGCTAGCACTTTCGAGTATCGTTGACTGGTTAAAGAGTTCTACTCAAATGCCTCCATAAACTCTGGAACCCTTTCTACCAAGGTCAAAGGTCGGTCTCTAAAAATTAAAATCTTGACCTCAATCAATGCCTAGGTTTTCTAACCAGGGTGAAGAGCCTTGATGATGTTGATCTGGAACAAGCAAAGGAGATCATGGGGTACCAAAGAAACCCTAGTCTGAAAGACATGAAGAAGAAGGAGTTTCGTGAAGAGTACGAGTTCCTTGCTGAAATAGTTGGAAAATGTATATTGTGCGAGGACCTTTGCACATGACACGATCTTGACCAGCAGTTGAAGATAATGTCGAATGATAGTTACGAAGAAACAAATTAACTTTGGAGTTATCTTGTTTGATCAAATCTCAGTGGGTAGAAAAATTTGAGATAAAGAAGTCTACAAAAAACCCACACTAAGGTGTTTCATGGAAGATTCTTTGAGTATTGTGATGAAGAAGAAGCTAGGAGGAAGAGATCGAGGATGATGAGGAGAGCCTTTGAATGTTCACAAGTGATGTCTCCACAATTATTTGTGAATTGGAAGAAAAACCCCAAGGAGAATAGAAGGGCGACAAGCTGGGAGCGTGCAGGAGAGCCTCTGCAAAGAAGAGGAAGACAAAAGAGGTAGAAAGCTACAGATCGATGACTCTGTACCAACAACAACCACACCGACCAAAAAGAAATCGAGAGGTGTGAAGAAAACCAAGAGGCCCCATCAAAAGTCTCTCCTCGAAAGACAAGGATAAAGAAGAAAAGAGTCTAATACTTTGAAACAACAAAGAGAAGAAGCAACGAGTTACTTGAAGGGCCATCCAAAAAAAAAGCTAAGGTGGAAAACAAACCGACCTCGACTTCCCAAAATAGTACATCTCGATGAAGAGAAGGCGTAGAAGTCGAGAGAAGAAAAAGGAGGCAGATGTCAAAATTTGAGTCCCCACAGACCAAATCCAGCGTGAAGGTGAAAATTTGGATTAATGAATGAAAATTGACATCTGGCGATGAAGAGAAATGCTCAAGCCACATGGCTAATCCTCGGAGCATCGATCACTCTGGCGATGAAGAAGAAATTCAAGATGACCCAACTCCATCCCCAAATCTGACTGCCCCAACAAGCCCGGATAATGGGTCGAATGATGTTGTTTCAAGAAGAAGAACAACATGCCCTTCCTCTGAAAGCCCTCAAAATGGCTCGAACTGAAGAGAAGTTCTTCGATGAACCAAAAGCTTCAAGTGAAGAGGAAGAAGAGAGAGGAAGAAGACTCTCCCAAAAATTGAAACCTCGAAGAAGAAGGAAGAGCTACAGATTATGAAGCCAAATTTGCCTCCAAAAGGAAGCGTTGATCAATCAAATCTTGTCATTGAATTAAGTGATGATGAGTTTGTATCAAAGGAAAGAAAGTCTTGAGGATGGGACCATGGATGAAGAAGATGAATCGGAGGAAGATCTTGCTTTGAAGAAGGTTACGGGAATGAAATCGACGAGAAGAAAGGATTCAACTGCTTGGAAATGATCAAGATGGTTCGAGGCTCAGAAGAGAAGAAATGGAGAATGATTCCAATTACGAAAATCGAGAATCGGAGGAACGAGAATCTTATCATGTCCTCTCACGGCCAAGATTCAACGGAGAAGAATAGTGGTGGAAGTCTCAAATGAACCACGAAACTCCTCGAGAAAGATGGGTGAACTATGGAGATGAAGCACTCAAGGTAGTAAGAATGACTACCTTTGACATAGCTAAAAAGCTGGAACAACATGGAGCTAGGCGCTCGACCATTCTCTATAATCCACGATGACTTGCTAATGAGATGGTTCTTCCAATGGATGCCATGGCTAAAGGCCCATCTTGAAAGAGATGGAAGCTATCTCGGTTTGGTGCTTACTCTCACTTTCAAGCATGGGTGGTGGCACAAAACTTCCCAAGGGTAAAAAGTTTTGCTACAAAAGATGATCACAAACCATTGCTTCAAAGTTTATCGCCATCTTTGGAAATCACTATATCCCCTACGATCGTAGAGTGGACTCTCGAGGAAAGAAGAAACATGATCGAGGAGATGATCGTGAAGTCTATTCACTCTCTTCTTTGATGGTGTTCAAATTCAAAATCGAAAGCTTCCATCTGCCCAAACACTTTGCTTGTCGACATTCCTCATCCTCAACCCGGTGATTGGTACTCAGCGATTATTGATTCTCGAGCCTTTGAAAATCTATCCAAGAATGAAAATCGTAGAGTTCAATCGATGCTCGACGAGAAATTGCACAACGGATGATCAAAATCTTGTGGAGCGAGGAACTAATGAAGAATTCAAATGTCTTTGATTGAGAAGATATCTCTATTTAATGAAGAGTCAAAAATGGTGTTGTGAATGAGAAGGAGATAATTCATTTCGAAGCAAGACTTCAAACTCTGATGGTGATGTATCTCTCAAAATCAAAGAGAGATAACATCTATCTGAAAACCATACAAGATCAAAAGCGAAGCTCTCTGAGCCTGAAAGGCCAATGAAGAAGCGGATCCATACCCTCTCGACAAGATTGACGACATGAAGCGGTCTTTCTCGGTGCAACTTGAGCTAGGCCAGCATGAACTCAAGTTTGAAGTTGCAACTCCTCTACGATGGAGCGACTTATGTCCAACATGGGCGACTCTCCCAAATGATTAATGACAAAAAGGGGAGAAAAAGAGGCATAGAAAGAGAAGAGAAAGAGGCACTCAAAGAAGAGCAAGAAGAAGAAAGGATAGTAGAAGAAGTCGAAAAGAAGAAGCGACGGAAAGAAGAAGCGAGTCATCATCGAGGGGAGCAAAGATGATGATCACATGATCCTTAGAAGTCGAGGGGGGAGCATGTTAAGAAAAGGCATTTGAAGAGAGGGAGCTAAGCAAAGGCGAGAAAGAAAGTCATCATCATCGAGGGGAAGCGAGAGCAAGAAGAACAAAGCGGATGAATAGGCGTCAGCGACATCCACGAAAACATCATGGAGCCAAAGGTACATCTCTAACTAGTTAGGTATGTTACGGATCCGAGGATGTAAAATGTCTTAATGTATAAATTGTCATATCATTATAAATGACATTCATGATTATCATTTTTAGAAATCTGGTTTCCTCATATATAAGATTCATTCATAACATGCATATGCACTTATTGTTTTTTGTCATAATCAAATAGGGGGAGAGTTATGGGAATAAGCATGTGAATGATATTCCTATTTATATATGATTTGATTATGATATATATGAATGAATATGCAAGTATATTGCATTAAGAAAAGTTATAAAGTCCTTTGATAGATAATAGAAACATGTGTACAAGGACTTAGAATGAATTGATCAAGTATGTTAGGTTGATCCTACATAAGCAAAATAGACTTTGTAAAGTCCTTAAAAAGAAATGATGTACAAGGACTATAAATATAGAAAGATCAAGCATGTTAGGTTGATCTTATGATGTAATAGATAGGCATACGATCGTGAAACTTTGCACGAAATCGTGATGCGCCGGGAGAGTCGAGGAGAACTCGAGGAGTTTGTCGAGTGAGAATCGTGAGTCTGCAAGAGATAGTAGATCTCGGAGTTAAGTGAGCGCCGGGAGAGGCGAGGAAGGATCGTAGTGTGTCGAGTAGAACTTCCTCGGGGCCAAAAGTCTCTTGAGGAAGTCATGTTTCGAATCGTGAGGCGACACTTCTGGTAGAATAGAACATCTGTGAAGCCAAGTCGAAAAATATAGACTACACTCGAGTCGTAGAAGTCTCTTGATCTTAGAAAGCAAGTCGAGGATCGTAGATCACACTCTGAGTTCGTGAGAGTCTATTGATTACATCTGAGAGATCGTGGTCGAGCAAGATCGGATGAAGACAACAAGCACAAAGGCGAAATCGTAGAGTGTCGAAGATCGATCTAGAAGTCGTAGTGTCTGCTTGCAGTAGAAGGTTGAATCGTAGAGTGCGAAACTACGACCTCAACAGATGTGCTCCATGATGCATAAGCGAAATCGTATAGAGCAAATCGATTCTCAACTAATGAGCACTCCCGAATATCGAAAGAAACAAAGCCTCTGGTTGGCTTTGCAAAGATACATCTCACACAGAAGGGAACGAGAGCACTCAACGAATGGCATGCAAGCTAACGAGAAGATCTAAGCACCAACCCAATCGACATCAAGATTGAGTTGTGAAGCCATTCGAGATGAAGTCTTCCACAAGTTGATCGAAAGAAGACTTGATGGCGGCTAAAGAAAAGTCGACAAGTCGCGATGGTATCAGCGGACCAGAAAAACAACGATCTTGGAAGCAACCGGGATCGTAGTGTTTGCCAAACAAAGAAAGAAGCGATGGAATGTACATACGAGAGATCTTGGGCGACTTCGAAGAACAAGGCTAAAGTGATTAAGCATTGGGTCGATCCATTGATGATCGAGTGAGCAGGAGATCACAAGGAGAAAGCGAAATTTGGACCGCCACAAATCTGAAGTGTCTTGCTATTTGAAGGGGCGAGAACAAAGGAAGTCAAGTCATCGATGTCGAAGAAACTGTTGAAGCAAACAAAAGTGTTGAAGTCTTGCACAAAGGAAGAAGAGGTGTTCCACATTGAAGATCCAATCAACACTCTTCAAGATCGTAGTGTTGTCTCTACCGATCAACATTCACACTCTGATCGGTCCTCGAAGACATGCATCGAGAATCGTAGAGTTCGAATATCCGAAGATGAAGCATTGGCAGCGGTTCAATCGAAGGGTAATATTCGGACAAAAGCTTATTGAGAGCATCGATGCAAAAGGACAACCTCGATCGAGAAATCGAAAGGAGGAAATAAAGTCTTGACACTGCTTGAGACATTAAAGTGACATCTCGATGGGTAGGTGAAATAGTAGGCGCAATGTCGGAGAAAAGTATGACTTGTCACATCAGCGATCTACCTCATGTCAACTCGAGATCTGTGAAGACATTTGAATAGCTTTCAGCGGCTACTTTCCAGCGGAAGGATTGGGAAGGAGTATAAATCTTGCTAGAGCTTCAAAGATCGAAGGTTCTTTGGAGTTATTAGGTTTAGAGTAACGGTGGGTATTCTAAACCATGTAAAATAGTGAGTCAGAAGGGCTCACTCTCTACGATCCACCAAGAACACTTAGAGACATAAAAAAGAAAGAAGTAGAAGTGAGAGTTCTACAATGTAGAAGTGAGAGTTCTACTACTAGAAGAGTGTTACGAGCTGCTGAGAGAAAAAGAGCATCATGTCATCTTGGTGTCCATCATGGGAAGACTCTAAGTACCATAGAGAAGAGCTCACGATCATCTTAGCAAGTCCATCATGAGAAGACATCAGTATCGAAAGGGAGATCACAAAAGCGTCATCATGGTGGCAAGCATGAAAAGTTTCTAAGTACTAGCGCGAAGAGCTTACGGTCATCTTAGAAACCCATCATGTATGCGACCATCATGTATCAAGAGGAATGATCTTCAAAGCGGTCATCAAGGGATCATCCAAAGTGGTTGAAATAACTGAAGAAGAAGTGAGCATCATGCAACACTCAAGCGCACTTCAAGGATGATCACGCCAAAGCTACTAAATACAGAAGATGTTGAGCATGAAGACATCTTAGCATTCAACACCACTCCACAAACAAACAAACAAACAACTCAAGAAAGCCGAGGCTGAGGGGTCCTTGTCCGGAGGGACTAAATGAAGTTCCAAACTGCTTTGGGCTTGAAGAGTTCTTAGGGAACTAGAGGAGTTCAAAGGCTTTGGCCTTGAAGAGTTCTTAGTGAACTGAAGTCCCAATTCTGCTTGGGCCTTGAAGGAATCTTAGTGATTCGAGTCTTGCCCTTTCCTTAGGTGGAAATCTGCTAGTTGAAAGCGAAGAAAAGAGTGGATTAGGAGCTTGAGTCTACGAACCACTTAAAACCCCTTGTGTCTTTTACATTATGTCATTTACATTATGTTATATTTATAATAAGCTAGCTAATATGTATGTTCTAACTATGAATATATCAATGAACTAACTCTACTGAACAATGTATGTATGATTATGAATATATCAATGAAGGGATCTTTTACTTATTCAGATTTGTGCTTGAAAAAAGATTCTTATGTTTGTCATATATCTTAATTTTATAAGCAATACAAAATAAAAAAAAGTATTTGAAATTAAAAGGATCTATTCATTCACCCCTTTTATTACGATCATTGGAGATTCCAGAGTGGAAATAGGAGCATATCACGATGGACTTTGTGGTGGGACTTCTGACTACTCAAAAGGGGTATGATGCGATTTGGGTAATAGTGGACCGGTTGACGAAGTTGGCTCACTTTTTGCCAATTAGGGGTAAGTATAACTTAGACCGGTTAGCTAAACTTTATGTTAAGGAAGTCATTTCCAGACACGGAGTACTAGTTTTGATTGTGTCAGATTGTGACTCATGATTCACGTCAAACTTTTGGAGGAGTCTGCAAGAACAGTTGGGGACGCAGCTAAAGTTGAGTACGACATATCATCCACAAACCGATGGATATAGTGAGAGGATAATTCAGACGTTAGAAGATATGTTGAGATCTTGCGTCATGGATTTTAAATGTAGTTGGAATGATCATCTACCATTAGTAGAGTTTGAATATAACAACAGTTATCATGAAAGCATAGGTATGCCGCCTTACGAAGCCTTGTACGTAAGAAAATATAGAACACCATTATATTGGGATGAAGTGGGAGAACGTTGAATGCTAGGACCAGAATTGGTGCAGCAAACAACGGATGTAGTGAAGCTTATATGAATGCGATTGGTAGTAGCTCAAGATAGACAAAGGAACTTTACAAATTTTCATCGAGTTAATATGGAGTTCGAAGTAGGCTCGTATGTATTTCTAAAAGTATCTCCTTGGAAAGGAAAGATACGCTTTGGAAAGATGGGAAAGTTAAGTCCCAGGTTTATAGGACCTTTTGAAATATTAGAAAAAGTGGGAGGGGTAGCTTACATGGTAGCGTTACCTCCAGACCTAGAACCAATACATAACGTGTTTCACGTATCTGTATTACGTCCTTATAAGCCAGATTACAAACACATAATAGAGTATGAGCCTATTCATATCGAGAAGGACTTAATGTATGAAGAGATAATTTCGATTCAAATCATCAATAAAAAAAGCAAGTTCTACGGAACAAAGTTATACCTTCCGTGAAGGTGTTATGGAAGAACCACGATGTCAAAGAAGCAACGTGGGAATCAGAAGAAAAGATGAAGAAGAATTACCCTCAATTGTTTATGTAATTTTTTTTAAGCGAGATTCTGTGGACAGAATCCTTATAAGGGGGAGAGAGTGTAACGCCCCAGAAAATCGAACAATTTGTAAAACAATTTTATTTGAATTAATAATGATTAAAACTATATTATATATTATTATTATGTGTTAGTAAGATGAATGTCGTTCTATAACCTAGAAACGTCAAAAAGTCGTAGTATTTTAACTACGTGAAGGAATTAAAGTGTTTGAATTTCCAAGATGAAAATAAAAACTTTTCGAGAATTTTTCTGAAAAACACTATTCATCATTTTTCGCTCGGAAATTATTTTGGAACTTCCGAGAAATATTTAACGTTAGAATATCGAGGTGAGATGGATTATGTAATAATAATTCAAGTCTGGAAAACGTAATATTTCATATGCGGACTTAATTTGAGAACGTTAAGGATTAAAGTTAAATGAAATTGAATTGTGGGATCTTGTATGAAGTACAAGTCCAATAAGAATTAAGGTGTAAGCCCTTGTATGATTAATGTTAGAGCCCAAGTTTTGGTTAATATGAAGCCCAAATTAATTTAATGCATGCCCAAAGCTTAAGTTAAACAAACTAAACCCAAGCCCAAGTTAGGATCCAATAGGTGATCATGATCCATGGGGCAACCCATAGGTGATCTTGGTGACCAAGACATTAATGTGGTGGCCAAGTAAAGTGAGTAGTTAGCAAGTTTACTTAGGGGTTAAGTATGGAATAGTAAAGAGGTTACAAAGGAGGTGGGATTGGCTTTTGTCCATAATGCCCTAACCTTAGAAGTTCTATAAATAGCAAGTTGGATTTCATTATTTGCTTGTTCATTTTTTATCCAACAACTTTCAACAAGTTAAGTGCTTAAGTTTTAGAGAAAATAAGCAAGTTAAGTTAGACTTTCAAGAAGAAGAAAAGAACTAGTTCATCAAAGGTAATGATCTTATGTCATATATCTTCCATTTCTACCATTGTAGGGTGATAAGAGAAGTGTAAATTAAATGAACATGTATGCTATGAAATCATAAGAAATTGGATAATCAATGGACTTAAGTAAGTTATGAACTTATGATGATCATATATGAACCTAAGTAAGTTATGAACTTATGATGATCACATATGAACCTAAGTAAGTTATGAACTTATGATGATCATATATGAACTTGTAACATATTTACATGAATGAAGTTAATATTTTAATAAGATGTAAGAATGTTGATTAAAGGACTTGAATTAATAATAAGTCATAAGAAATGAAATCTTATAGTTTATAATTTGTTAAGTTATAAACTTATGAAGAATAAGCCATAACCTAACTTAAACATAAGTTGTTGTAATGTGTAGCTTGAGATATCTATAGGATGGATTGAATTCATTTAGAACGATGAACAAATCATAAGTAACGAAGTGTTGCCAGAATTCACACGATTGGACGATATTCGTAGAATTTATGAAATTCTCGGAATGGAAGTCGGATTTTGTGTTTGAGCTCAGAAACGTTGGTTCTCGATGGAGAAAAGTCTTATTTGGCATTATAGAGTTGCGTACTCAAAAATGACCGGATTCCGACTTAGAACGAAAAAACGAGCGTTGAACGTTCACGAACGTTTATCTTTTTCACTAAAAATGAACCAATAGGTGAATTTTGAGTTAACAAAGTCGAAAATATAAAATTATTGCATGAACACGTAGAGTATGTGATTTGTGAACTAATGGCTCTTGAACGAGCCAATTCAGACTTATAACGAAGAAGTTACGAGCTCGGAATTTCACAAGGTTGAAAAACTGTCCAAGTTTTCTAGTTCACAAAGTCGGCGCCATGGCGCGACTCACAATAAAATAAATAGGCGCCAGTAGCAGCGAGCCCAGCCAGAAAATAGTGCACTTCTTAGTTTGCATGCGTTGCAAAGCGCAATGTAAGGGGAAGTTATACCGCAATAGGCCGTAAACGGGAAGTGCTTCTTGACGAGTCAGTCATTGTATGGATCAAGGAAGGAATGTTGGCCATGCCATGACATCCACCCTTAGGGTTTACATAGAGATGATTGGTTATGAAGATAAAAAGAAAGATGATGAGTTAATACAAAATACACATGAAGTAACATTGTCAAGACATTGTTAAACCTTAAATATGATCACTTAGGGTTGAAGTATGTCAATTGCATGTAAACATAAAAATGACATAACAGAACGCCGGAAACAATAATAACAAATCTAAGTCATAATTAGATTGAGAAGATGGGTAAAATTCGTTATAAACTATGTATGTTTATTCATGACCTAATGTGTTATGTGATGTTATCATCTACTGTAGAGACCTTAAGGACTTACAATGCACGTGTAATAACAGTAGCAGACGCTAAAGGCAAGTGTTCTAACCCTTGTTTTAGCTCAATTTGGACAAGCTTTGTAATTCATGTATTCTTACGCATGAGTTAACGTCTGATGAAGTCAAAGCCAATTCTTTCGGCTAGACTTACGATATGTTGGATTTCTTTTAATCTATCAAAGTATTATCAATATTTTACCAAACTATGTTGGTGTGGTTTTCAAATGAAGACTGAGTATGCTAAAATGTTTTGTCATCTAACGACAAGCACATGAGGTTGCCACCCCTTAAATGTACACACGTTTAATGAATGTAGTATTGATCAATATAGAGTACTATAGGCTGATCACCTAGACGTGTTCGTAAGCTATGTCGGACTTACGAACTTAGTGTCGGGATGTCCTTTTCAAAGAACTTATGAAATGCTCATGGTCTTGGACCAAAATTGATGTTTTACTGAATATTGTTATTGTAAAACATTTTGAAGGAAAATAAGTGCTATTTTGAATTATCAATAGTACTTCGTAACTATTGTTCAGTTATTGAAGATATACGATTCATATGTTTCAAGCATGCCACTTTATTAGAATTGTTTTACTTGCTGAGCTAGTTTGGCTCACTCTTGCTTGAACCATATGAATGCCGCTAAGATCGAACGGACCGACAGATCCGACAAGGATAAAAGGAAGGCTAAGGCGAACCCGTATATTACTTATGTAATAGTATAGGTTTGTAATGATAATATTTGATATTATGACAAGAACAAGTGTAACGGTTATAAAGAACCCGGGGAATGTTAATATTATTTTGAATATATATAAGACATATTCGTTCTTTTTAGGCATTTCAATTGAATATCTGTGTAAACTGTAGCACCGTGTAGCACCATCTGTCGGGTTGGAAGATACCCGGATTTGGGGGCGTTACAGGTTGGTATCAAAGCATTAGGTTATAAAACTTAAGGGGAGATTTAAACCTTAAGTCATAACCTTAAGAAAAGTCAAAGAAATAAAAGATGAAAATTAACCCTATAAAAATGCATTATATATGTTATGTGTTTTTATTATTCTACTGACGTGTACTAATCAGACTTATTTGTGTTGTGTAGATGTCAGGAGAAAATGGAAGGAATAGAGACGTACAAGTAGTCAGTGAAGGATCAGTTAATCAGATAAAGATCATACCTTACCCCATAGCAGCAGAGCCCGGAGTAGTAGTTGTTGAGTCTAAAGACTCAAAGAGCCTAGACTTAATGTATGTGTTCGATGGCATGTTAAAAGAAGAGGTGGAGGTAGTGACCTTCAACCCAGTAGCTATAGCAGCAGAGATGGCTCCGGAGGAGTCAATGATGTCATTATTTATGTCAGTATTGGATAGAAACATCCATTATTGTCAGGAGGTGAAGGAGCTAAAAGTAGAGCTCCATGCTGTCTTGGAGGATAAGACAAACGTGGAGTCAATGTGGGAACATGAACATGACGAGAGAATTTTGGCCAAGGACAAGGTCCATGAGCTAAAATAGGAGGTCTTTGAGCTCAGGGGGGGAGCTAAAGACCAAGAAGCAGAAGATAGGGAGAATGTCCTATATTCATAGGAGTTCTCATGCGGACTTCCAGCAGCAGGTAGCTGGATATCCCATAGAAGAAGGGCAGACGCGACATACTATCAGCCGTGATATTATCGCCTGTCTTGCCAAGGCATAATTTGATAATGCCTTTAGGCAGATGTAATCTATTAGTGGGTGGAGTAGTTTAGTTATGTAAATATTGTGTATCTAGTAGTGACGTAAAACCCTCTTTTGTATATCAAAGGGTAGTCTTTTGTAAATCCCAATTTTTGGAATGAAATTGCGGGATAGTAATGTAATTAGCTTAGGTTGTGTAATGTAACCGATGTAGTGTTATACTACAAGAAATGAATCAATATAAGCCTTTTTAGAACATATTGAGTAATGGATGTTGAAGTTATTGTTTAATTTTATATAATAACTAACTAACAGGAAACCAATAATAACAAAATGTGTTGGGGAAGATATAGTGCATTATCCTTCGACACTGTAGTAGTTATGTGAGATGTGGATCCTTCAACCCCTCCATAATTCCATAGACCTTTTTGTAGGCTGACAACAGGATATTGTGGTCTGAATGGTAAGATGATTGGCTCTAGCTCATCCTATTTCAAAGGATTGTCAACACCTTTAGGTTGAATTGGTTGGATTGTATTTGAGGGAGTAGTTGCATCTGTCTCAGAAGATATGGCTGCTACGACTTCATTCCACTTTATAGGAAACGCGTCCCCACTCTCTAGTACTACAACATTATCGTCTGCCATCTGCAAGACACCGCTGTCGATTAAATTTTGAATAAGGTGGCAGAGTGCCCATCATTCTTCTGTGCTTCCCTTATTCTTAGCAGAGCACTCTGGTTGTTCACCCTTAGCTGAAAACATTTAAATTAAGCAAGGATGAGCATTTGAGTGCCCAACAAGTAATAGCAATTATATATATAAGCTGAAAGAATTTAAATGTTTTCTTTTTACAACAAGTCAATAGTTGTGAAGTAATCTGAACCGATAATAATAACATAACAACTCTCTTTCAAATTTTTGAAACTACATATTGACTATAACTAAGGTTATGATGACATTCTATGAACATTGTTTTCATTTTCGAAAAGGTTAAACAGAAATTCATCTGCAAACCATCATAACTTACGGGCATAGGGGGTGATCAGCCCGTTATGCCCTGCATTGATCAATACTACATGCAAGAACGAGGGTATCGTTCACTCTGTCAACCTTGGATGCATAAATAGTTTTCCCGTGTAGGGATGTTCATACTTGTCTGGGTTCCAAATCAAAGGTTTTATCTTGTTCAACAATAATCTATAATTCAACATATATGTATACGGGTAATTGACAAAGGTATATCAACATGTGATTAAATACAATGATTATCCAAGTGGGGACACTTGTATAACGATTTATAGAAATTAACGAACATAATATATATATCTGAATTATCATATACTAACATGTTGATAATCAATGAGCGTATATAATATAGGGTTAATAATCTGTACAATAATAATATAATTTAGAAACATTCTTACTCATGTCCATTGCATAAAGAAAATGCAAAGGTAAGATACTTGCCTGATGCGCTGCTTACAGTTTGTAACTTAGTTCTATCTTTTATATCACGACCTATCATTAATCAGATAATTCGTTCGATTAGAACAATATATCTTAACACATAATACTGCTTATTGTAGTCAACACATAACCTAATCACATTGTCACATATGTTTAACAACCATTGAATCACAAATCATTACACATCTAATTAAATTATCTAAGTTCAAATCAATTTCAAATATATTTGCAAAAATGCAAGCGACTTTATCGAGTAATTATCGAGTCTAAGACTCACATAAATTAACTTAGTATCGGTATATTAGGTTTAAATGACTTAATAATAATTTTAAAACATTTATTATAATTTATTATGAATTTTCAAACACCTGAATCATTCTTAAATGATTTAAATATTAATCAATTCTATTATCATTAATATTTAATTAATATTAAACTATTAATGAAATCATTTCCAAAATGTTAAAGTTATTTATAATAACTCAAAATACTTTTAAATTATTAATATTACCCTTAAATGATTTTTAAAATATTTAAAATCATTTTAAATAATTATCATTAATATTAAAAGTATTAATGTTTTATTTATCAAAATATTAAAAGTTATTAAGTATAACTTAAAAAATATTTTTAATTCATTTATATCCCTTTTAAATGATTTTTTAAATTAATAAAACCATTTATAAACTATTTATTTAATATAATTATTAAATAAATTTAATATCATTAATAATAAATTAATAATTATTAATATTAAATTATTGATGAAATTATCCTTTAAATATTAAAAGTTATATTTTATAACTTAAAATATCTTTAAACACTTTATTTTCATTTAAAATGATTATTATAATATTAAAATCATTTTAAACTAAATTATTTAATATAATTATTAAATAACTTTAATATCATTAATAATAATTAATTAACAAAATTTATCTTTAAATATTAAAAGTTATATTTTATAACTTCAAATATTTTTAAATACCTTATTATTATTTAAAATGATTTTTAATATAATAAAATCATTTTTAATTCATTTAGTAAATAACTTAATTATCATTAATATTAATTTATTAATGAAATTTATCACAAAATATTAAAAGTCATTAAAAATAACTTAAAATATTTTCTTATATCATAATATAATTTTAAATGATTTTTCAAATATTAAAATCATTTTTAACTAATTTATTTAATATTACAATTAAATAAATTAAATACTTTAATATTCCAAAATATTAAATATTTATGAAATATATTTAAAATAATTAAAACTAATTTTCTAATTTAAAATAATTTTAATAATTTATTTGGTATTTTTCATAATTAAAAACTATTTTTTTCTGTTTATTTAATTAAATTAATTAATTTTCTGAAAATAATACATACTGTCTGTCGCTAAAGGGCCCTATATCGACGAAACTGTCGCTATAGGTGTTCTTCATGAAACCCAGAACACCAAGTCAGTTACTGAGTGACCAAGTTTGACCAGGTTTTATTTCGTGTGTGTTTGTGTTTTCGAAGCGTTTTGTTGATCAGAGCATGTAGTACAAATACAAAACTACACGATCCAACAATAAACATCATCATAACATGCATAACCAAAGAGATCCGAGCCTTCAAAGAAGTTGTCAGAGTTGTTCTTCATTTTCTGGGTTACCCAAAAATGAAGAACAGTTCGACTGCTCATATTTGGGCCTCCACAACTTATGATCTAGGTGATGTTTTAGTGATTTAAGAGGTCTAGGTTGTAGAACACATGTAGTACTACAGATCTATTGTTGGGTTTCTACCGAGAAAATGCAAAATGAAATTGAACAATTCAAAGTAATTTCAAACCCAAAAACAGATCCACGAAAATTAATTAATTCAGAGGATAGAAATTTTACCGATTTGATTTGCTAGAACCGATCCCGTTCGATCTCCAACGCAATTCAAGTGGATCAAGTCTCTACTATTATCCACACAAACGCTATGCAACAGAATCGTCCCTACGATCTGCGGAGAGAGAAGGAAGTGTGGTACTAGCCACCAAGGATGGATTTCGATTTTCTCTAGTCTCTCTCTAAAGAGTGGCTAGGGTTTGGATTAATGAAGTGAGTTCTATCCAAAGTGGAGGCTACATATCATATATATAGCTAATTAAAACCACTATTCAAAACCCCTAATTTGTAAAATCCGAATTTATATATATATATATATATATATATATATATATATATATCTTAATTAAGTCTTACTTAATTAATATACCTATATATATAAATTATCCTATTAATTTAAATTGTAATTTAAATACTATCAATCATATTGGTATATTTAAATCCTTTAAATTAATTCCCTTTAATAACGTTTACATGTGTGACCCTATAGGTTATTATTACGTTGGCAATAATTTTAAAATCATATTATAAAATTATAAACAAAGTGAAAGCGATCTAGTAATGCATCATCGCTACCAAGTAATAATAAGATCGATGATTCGATGCAACCTTTTCGTGACCAATGTTTCAATGTAATCTAATCCTTTTAACCTTAATATCCAAGATTAAACTCGAGTCATGGAATCATTATACTCTTCATAATTTAATCTGAGTTTTCTTGATCAAATGAGTAGACTATATGAAACAAATCACTATTTGAGCACGGGCCATGCATTTCATAGTCCTACTCAATCAAGAGGCCTATGGATATCATCACTAATATATAGGAAGGTTAAATTCCATCTAGATCACTCATATTCCTCACACGATTCATGATGTACCCAATAATCACCTTTATAGTCCACCTGTTAAAGGTGACATTTGATGATATCAAAGTACATAAATTCGGTGTAGTAATATAATGATTTCGTGTTGGAGGACCATTACATCATTGTCACTATGAGAATTGCTAATGACATTTTACAAAATATTCCACATAGAATTCTCATGGTGGGTCTGTCCAGTACATCGTTCTCTAACATGTACCTATGCATTGACTTAATATCTCATATATTTATGACCATTGAGATTTGGCCATCAGTCAATCCACATACTAGTCTCAATGCATTATTGTTGTCCCATCAACAATGATACTCAACTAGGGACATTTAAGAACAGTGATACTAATAGTAATTATATAATCTCATGTTCAAGTCACATACTTGCAACTATATAATTTGTATCACTATTCTAAGGATTTTTATTATGTTGTCATAAAATCATAATAAAAGCATTCATTTATGCAATCAAATGTAATATCAAAACGTTAAGCAATTATATCAAATAATTGGCCTCTAGGGCATAATCTCTAACATCTATCACCAAATATTATCATAATAACATCACATATAGAAGATACATGCCAGTTAAAGTCTGTCAGTCGTCATGTTCATAAGTTTTCTAGGTTACCCAGAAAACTAATTTCATGAACGTCTGACCTCCTTTGACCAGCCATCAAATCCTGTACACTTGATATCTAGAGTCAATAAAAGCATGGATCAAGAGTTAAACTAACATTCTATAACATGGATTCAACAACAAACTCAAAACATCAAAAACCGGATAGATCTAGAGCCCCAAATAACTTGTCAGACACTGATAACCCATTTCGGGTTACCGAAATGGTCCTGGCCATAATCAATCGATTACGACCTTTGACCAGAAATAACTATCAATCCGTGCATGATCTGGTCCTTCTATTTGTTCTAGAACATAGATCTCAGTACATACTACAAGGTCAAACACTTAAAACACAAAAACACATATCATACAGAGATCTATGGCCACTGACATGCATTGTTCGACGACTGTTGAACCTTTTTCCAGATTTTTTAAAATGTCGAATCCGAGCCTCTAGATGTTATGGATTCAACATCTAGCAACCCAGATCATCCTAAGACACTACTTACAACACATTTAACACATAAAAACTAACATCTAACATAGCTACTAAAATCAGATTTTTCAAATTAGGTTTATACCTTATATGAACAAGTTTTGATTCTAGCTTCTGAATCTGTTCAAGGTGATTGTGGGGCTGGTCTCGGTGACTGAAAAACTAAAGGATTTCGTGGGTTTTGAAGAAGAGATAGATGTTTAAGGTTTTGTGCAATATTAAGCTAGCAAATGAATTTCTCTCTCCTTGATCTATATTTATAGCCAATGTGTAATGTGTTGGCTGATGTATAATGGCTTGTTGTTGGCATTATTGAGTCACAATTGTCAAACGAGTAGTTCACTAACTCTAACACTTGGCAAAATCCAATAATACAAGAGGGGTAAAATGGTTTTTTCGCTTGGAAATTTAAGGGCAATCTTGTAATCCTTGCAAACCCTTCGGGTTTGACCCTTAGGATTTAACCCTTAGGGTTTAACCCTTAGGGTTTAACACAAATCAAATATAGGATTTCCCATTTGTGGTTTGCTCAAAATAAAATTAAATAAATAATCCGCCCCAATTCACCACAATTCACCGTGATCCTGCTCACTCATTCTACTACTATTATGAAGATATAAACATAAATTGTTTATACATTAAACATTATACACTATCCCCAAGGTCGAGTAACCATAACTTATACACAATTCATAACTTATCCGACATATGATATTATCATCATACAAGACTATTACAAATCTAATCGCCAAGATATTAACTTTAAGTCGAATTGCCTTTAACTTTCCTCAGATCCAAGCATTCGCCTTAATCGCAATGTTTTATCATGATATAACAAGGGTGAGCATGAAAGTTGCCCAAAGAAGTTTAAATACAATTTAAGGATATATCATGATCGAAAGATTTAGAATAATAAGTCGCTATAATTCACAATGTAGTTGTGAATTAGCATGAACAAACTTTTGATCAACAAGTATTACATATGAACAATATATATCCGACCAACTGGTAATGAAGGTGATCACTTTTCATACCGATTTATACATACAAGATGTACAGAGTATAATTCTACACGGCAATCAAGAATGATTAACCATAAGCATATCTCAATAAAACACTCTTAGTAGAAAGTTAAGTAGAACTTGCCTCGAACCGCTGATTACCGATACGAAATATAACTTAGCTTATCCAAGACCTAATACGTATAATACCGATCTCCAAATATTAGAATAATATCATCACAAAGATAAAATAACCTAAACACATTATCACATAATCCGCTACCATATAACAACACATAAGACTTAGCATTAAATCGCACTATTTAAGTCTAAGTTGAAACCGACACAATTCAATCATCCCGACTTCACCAAATCGATAAATATCGAGTTTAAGTTCAATTAAACTCGCCTAAACAATTAACAATAATCTTAGATAATCATAGTATCACCAAAACATTTTTCATAAACTTGCAAAATTTTTCGATAATTAATATCATTTAACAACATTTTCAATCATTAATACTATATTTAAATGAATTAAATACCACAATATTCTAATATCATTAATATTTATTTAATATTAAATATTAATGAAACACATGTCATAATATTATAACATATTTGTAATATCTCAAAGTATTTTCAATACTTTATTATTTCCTTTAAATGTTTTTAAAGTAATTAAAAACATTAATCAATAACCGATATTAATATAAATACCACATTATTCCTCGATCATTAACATTTATTTAATATTAAATTTTAATGAAAATCATAACATAATATTATAATATAATTATAATATCACAAAGTATTTTTAATATCTTAAAATCATATTTATATGATTTTTAAACAACCAAATCCATTATCCGATAATTAAAATATTAATATTTTCATGCCAAAATATCAAAAGTTATATTTTATAACTTAAAATATTTTTATAACACTTGAATCATTTTTATATGATTTTTAAATCATAAATTTATTTTTCCATAATTTATTTAATATATTCATTAAATAAACTAATTATCATTAATAATAAATATTAATGAAAGTCATCAAAAGTCATCAAGAATAACTTAAAATATCTTCTAACACCATAATATAATTTTTCAATTTTTCATGAATTAAAACTATTTTTCAAATAATTTATCTAATATTATAATTAAATAAATAAATACCATTTATATTCCAAAAATATTAAATATTTTCAAATATACTCAAATTAATTAAAAACTATATTTTTAGACTTTTAAAATAATTTTTCGTAATTTAATATGTATTTTTAATAATTAAAGACTAATTTTTTCTAATTTTTAAATCATTTTCTAATTTCCGTAAATTAAAAAATAATTCAAAACCGTCATTATAGTTTTAAATGATGTAAATCATCAGCCTTAGGTGTTCTTCACCACCCCTCGTAATTCCAAAGTCAAGATCCGAGTGGGCTAGTTCGACCGATTATAATTCTCAATCCATTACGCTTCGGGCAATCTAACACTTAGATCTTGTAGTACTAGTGTAATAATACAATTATCAACAAACATCATGTTTAAACAACATCGATCTCGGGAGATATTGGTCATCAAAACTCGACAACACCGTTTCTTCAACCAAGAACAAATGAGGTGCCTACTTTGGATCCTTATAACTTGCAATCTGTGTATTGTTTGTGTGATCTATCAATTGCAAAGGTGTAGACAACATGTAGGACTACAACTACAAAGAATCATAACACATTAACATCATAGCATGAGAAAGATCTAGCCCACCAAAGTTCAACACTTAAATTGCTAAAAAAAAAAAAAATTATGGGTTCGTGTTCTCGATAGCTTTTGGCCAACTAAGTTTTGACCATGAATAACTCCCGATCTATAATGATATGAACTTGATTCTTTTTGCATATTAAAGACCACATATCGATCACACATAACAACTTTTAAACAACAAAACCATGATCGAAAGCAAAGATCTATGGCCACCGACATTCGATCGTCGCATCAAAATTTTCGCTTTTCCCACTTGCTCAAATCTTCAAATTCAGATACTTTGATGTTATGGGTCTTTACTTATCAACCCGATCATCAATTAACATCCTATTACACAACTTTAAACAATCAATTGCAACAAATAACATAGAATCAAGGATTTCTAGACTTAGGTTTTATACCTTTTCTAACTTTGATTTCTTGATTTTTGGCTTCGATCTGTTGTTTGTGATCATGGGCTTTGATTTAGGACCCATATAGCAACAAGTTTCGTAGGTTTGAGGCTCGAGAGTAATAGCTTGAGTGTTGAACAAATTTTAGTTTACCAAATGATTTTCTCTCTTCCAATCCTTTTATGTACAACTTAGATTCATGTATGGGATGTTCTAGAAATGATGTGTCGGAGTCAGGAGTCACCAAGAGTTAGTAAGGTTAGGTAAGAACTAAAGTTTTGGACACAACTACAAGTTAGCTTACTAAAACACTCAAAAGGGCATTATAGTCATTTCTTACCATTTTAAATTTATAGATTAGTCATTTGTGAGATATAGCACACGGTTTAGCTAGGGTTGGTCACCAACTACATACTAGGGCTAGATCTACACTCCATCCCATTAAAATATTCAAGAAGGGTACTTTGGTCATTCGACTTGAAAGTGAATGGTAACTTGGTAATCGGTCACAACCCTTAGGTTTTAAAATAGAAAATTATAATTAGTGTCCCCAAATTACAATAAAGTTTACTAATCACATTCCCGCTTGCTAATTAGGGTTAAGGCTTCCTAATTAACATTATACTCTATAAGCTAATAATTAGGTTTTCTAATCAGATGTTGTGGTTTCCTACATTAGAAATTAGGGCTTTTCAAATAAATCAATTAGGGTTATCCCTAATTATACTTACAATTAATAACATAGAAACTCTATATTTATCTTCAAGCTTCCCACTTAGGTTTTAATATCCCAATTTAGGGTTTCGCATGTAATAATTAGGGTTCAAATTTTGGAAATTAGGGTTTGCTAAATAATTAAGCTTTTACCCTATTAAGCTTATAATTTAAATCACTTGAGCATTATAATTCTCCGCTATATTCCTGCATTAGGTTTCAAATATTCAAAATCAAATTAGGATTTTCGTATACGGTATTAGGGTTTTCTAATACTCAAATAGGTTTCCAAGAATTTATTAGGTTTTCCTAATTAGTTTATAATTAATAACGTTAAACCCTATATATAGCATCGCATTCCCAATCTAGGGTTTTTAATATCCAAATTAAGGTTTCGATTCCTTAACCAAAACTAGGTTTCCGTAACCCATTTCTAGGTTTTTCTTATCGACGTTAGGGTTTTCTAACCTAACGCTGATGTTCTTAATATATACTTAGGGTTCGACATGTATATAATTTTATCTAATCAACCTCGACCCTCAACCACATTCTCGCATACATACATAACAAATTTCACGTAACTTAATCACATAAATCCTTAATCCTCAATAATTCACCTAAATCCTTCACATAATTTTGAAATCCTCAAAATTCAATCCTAATAACATCAAACGATACACTTATTTTCTCTGCTCTAGGTCAATATTTGACCTTAAATCAATCATTTAAGATTTTGTAAAATTGTCTAAATTCTCGTCATCACATTCACCCTCTCTTATAAGAATTTCGCCCCTAAATTCACCTTACACCTTACACCAAACAACTTACACCATTCACACATATCACATGCTACCCAATATACCACCACAAGAGCAAAAGTTTCATTACACCGCTTCACACATCATCACATGCTACCCAATACACCACTCACAAAAGCAAAAAAATTTCAATTTGTACCGAGGGGTCATATAGACCATGAACTATTGAGGTTTATAGGTATTACTACCGCTACCTATTTCCATTAAGAAAAGGTAATCTACCCTTATAAAGGTTAATGAGGGTTTACAATCACGAAGAAGGTAAACTACCGCTGCTAGACTTTAGGTGATTAGCCTATCGTATTTTTACGCCATGCATAACGATTAATCATGTCTAGCTTAATATTTACGCTACTAGATTGGATTATTTATCCAAACAACATAGTTCACCCCAGCCTTATCATAGGATTCCACACCAAATAATTTGGTTCGGAAATTTCTTTCAATGAACACTTAAAAATTTTTGAAAACATTTTTGAGAGAATGACGCCATGATGCCATATCAGATTAATAAATTCGCTTGAGGATTCCGTCATTTGGTGATTTTATCATACTACATCATACCATAGTGGGTCGACGATCCTTAGATCACATCCAACACTAAGTAATACCGCATTGATGACTCCATCGCTTTTATCATCTCTCGCACCAAAGTTATACGGTACATGAGTGATAATTAAAAACAAATTTTGATATTTCAAATCATTTTTTTTTAAAAGGCACATAGTGCGATTTAACTTGATGTCAAAATTTGAAGTTTAGCATAGTTAGAGTTTGGGAAAACCTAATGCCTCCACTAATAATCATTTGCTTAACAATCTATCTGCTCCTCAAATCCTCAATACTCCATTCACACAAAAACTATACCCAGCCTATAAAACCACACTTATGAGTTCATTAATTGCCACAATCATATGAGTTTAAGAACTTACCCTAGTCGACCTTTCACGCCCATTCACCGAGGGGTTCATAAACATTTCATATAACTATAAGTCAAGAATGTCACATAAGTATGAGTTTTAAAAACTCGACTTAATCCTATATTCTCTACTTATGACCTATCTATCTCATATATACATGAGAAAGGAATCACCCTCTTAACCTCAGATTTAACAAATAGCGTGACAAACATTTCAATATTTCAATGATTATCGCCAAACTCCGCTTACTAATCAATAAGTGGTTTTTACACCAAGTAAAACCTAACCACTACATCGACTAAGCTAAGTGATTCTAAAACCAAGGAATCATACAACTTCATACAACTCATCGGCGATACATGAGTCCTCAATTGAATCCCCACCTAATCTTAACTCCCCTTTTCCATACGTAATTTCATTTAATCCGTATTCATAATCCATAACTCTTTCATGAGCTTTTCATAGTACAATTTCATAAGACAATTTACACACAACATCTTGTCAGAACTTTTAAATCATTCGCTTGATCCTTCTCCATACTATAACCTTATCGATCACTTCAAGGTGATCTCATCGTATATATTACGATTCAATTCTATGACTTGATCGCTTTGTTTTACGATCTCCTATCCATGCACTTTCAGCCTTTTTAGACTCTATCTATCCATTTCTATACTTGGTACACATCGAGTCTCTAATAGCTTTCAATATGGTACAATCGAGTGGTTTCCCACAAACAACCAACAAACTAGGTTTCGAGATGCTAGTTCAGATATACCTCCGCCTATGAAGGAATTGTTTAGCCCAGATACCATACATCAACTATTAAAGAGTACAATTGTACCATACTTACATATAACTTTTGATTCTTAACTTTTTATAGAGTTAGGGAACTCAGATCTTTTATAACCTCGCCGAGATTCTTCTTTGAATCTTACCGACAAACTAACTCTATTTGAGTTAGATCTTATCCTAATCATCGCTATTATTAGTCTAAGGTAACTCTACCCTAGGTTTATAACCAACAACTTTTGATACTAACTGTGAGATCCCCTAATCCGGCCCCAATTCACCATGGATCCTGCTTCACTCATTCTACTACTATTATGAAGATATAAACATAAATTGTTTATACATTAAACATTATACACTATCCCCAAGGTCGAGTAACCATAACTTATACACAATTCATAACTTATCCGACACATGATATTATCATCATACAAGACTATTACAAATCTAATCGCGATATTAACTTTAAGTCGAAACTCGTCTTTAACTTCCTCAGATCCAAGCATTCGCCTTAATCGCAATGTTTTATCATGATATAACAAGGGTGAGCATGAAAGTTGCCCAAATAAGTTTAAATACAATTTAAGGATATATCATGATTGAAAGATTTAGAATAATAGTCGCTATAATTCACAATGTAGTTGTGAATTAGCATGAACAAACTTTTGACTGAACAAGTATTACATATGAACAATATATATCTGGACCAACTGGTAATGAAGGTGATCAGCCTTTCATACCTGACTTATACATACAAGATGTACAGAGTACAATTCTACATGGCAATCAGCAATGATTAACCATAAGCATATCTGAATAAAACACTCTTAGTAGAGTTAAGTAGAACTTGCCTGAACCGTTGATTACCGATACGAAATATAACTTAGCTTATCCGAAGACCTAATACAGATAATACCGATCTCCAAATATTAGAATAATATCATCACAGTATAAAATAACCTAAACACATTATCACATAATCCTGTCAGTCTATACAACACATAAGACTTAGCATTAAATCAGACTATTTAAGTCTAAGTTGAAACCGACACAATTCAATCATCCCCCGACTATTAAATCGGAATAATATCGAAGTTTAAGTTCAATTAAACTCTACATAAACAATTAACAATAATCTTAGATAATCATAGTATCGGTCAAAAAACATTTTCATAAACTTGCAAAAATTTTCTTTATAATTAATATCATTTAACAACATTTTCAATCATTAATAATCAGATTTAAATGAATTAAATACCACAATATTCTAATATCATTAATATTTATTTAATATTAAATATTAATGAAATACATGTCATAATATTATAACATATTTGTAATATCTCAAAGTATTTTCAATACTTTATTATTTCCTTTAAATGTTTTTAAAGTAATTAAAAACATTAATCAATAACCGATATTAATATAAATACCACATTATTCCTTGATCATTAACATTTATTTAATATTAAATTTTAATGAAAATCATAACATAATATTATAATATAATTATAATATCACAAAAGTATTTTTAATATCTTAAAATCATATTTATATGATTTTTAAACAACCAAATCCATTATCCGATAATTAAAATATTAATATTTTCATGCCAAAATATCAAAAGTTATATTTTATAACTTAAAATATTTTTATAACACTTGAATCATTTTTATATGATTTTTAAATCATAAATTTATTTTTCCATAATTTATTTAATATATTCATTAAATAAACTAATTATCATTAATAATAAATATTAATGAAAGTCATCAAAAGTCATCAAGAATAACTTAAAATATCTTCTAACACCATAATATAATTTTTCATGATTTTTCATGAATTAAAACTATTTTTAAATAATTTATCTAATATTATAATTAAATTAATAAATACCATTTATATTCTAAAAATATTAAATATTTTCAAATATACTCAAATTAATTAAAAACTATATTTTTTAGACTTTAAAATAATTTTTCGTAATTTAATATGTATTTTTAATAATTAAAGACTAATTTTTTCTAATTTTTAAATCATTTTCTAATTTCCGTAAATTAAAAAATAATTCAAAAACGTCATTATAGGCTTTAGTGATGTAAATCGTCGTCTTAGGTGTTCTTCACTTCCATTCAATCCAAAGTCAAAGATCCGAAAAGGCTAGTTCGACCGATTATAATTCTCAATCCATTACGCTTCTCGGGCAATCTAACACTTAGATCTTGTAGTACTAGTGTAATAATACAATTATCAACAAACATCATGTTTAAACAACATCGGATCCGGGAGATATTGGTCATCAAAAACTCGATAACACCGCTTTTCAACCCAAGAACAATCGAGGTGCTTACTTTGGATCCTTATAACTTGCAATCTGTGTATTGTTTGTGTGATCTATCAATTGCAGTGTGTAGATGATGAATGGGTAGTATACCCATAAATTGGATATATTTAGACTTAAATTATTGCATTCTTAAGTTATTTAGTAGCATTTTATTGTGCTTATATCTTGTTTTGCGATTTGGAAGTTCGGAGGGCAATTATGGGAAATTCAAGCATTTAATGGCAATATGGTAATTTTAGAGGAAGTCCAACAATGGGTACCGAAATTACATACCCACGGCCGGGGCGCCGAGCCTCTACCGACCTCGATCGGATTAAAGACGCTTTGACTTCTCGTTGGACTTGACTTGGCTATCGGGCGTTAAATGTAAAACCTAATTGGATGAGGAGTGGGAGGCTATAAAAAAGAAACTAAAGTAACAAATAAAAAAAGAGATTTTGGATTATTCTTAAAAGGATTCAACGAGTTCTTCCATCAAGGCTACACAAGATTACTTGGAGATTAAGGATTGGCTCAGAGTTTCTTCTTTTTCTCCTTATTTTCAATTTGTAATTCTTTAAGGATGATTTGTCAACAAATAATGGTTTTATTTCCGTGATGAACTAATTCTTTAATTAAGATTTCAATTGAACTTTTTATGACTATAAATTAGTTATTCACTCATTCTAATTATTTATGTCAAGTGGATTGTTTATCATGTTTTGATTCTATTGATTAATTATTTGGCCAATAATTACCGTGTTACTCTGTAAGAAATTGGGAAAGGAATTCTAGGGTTAGAATCGGACATGATAACATGTGACTTAGTTATTTGCACGATAAATAATTAGGTTTGTGAATTGAATGGAAATATCTCATTCACCGCATGTAATATATAAGGAATTGGGATTGAAAGAGTTTATTTCAATTGTTTTGCATAGAAATATAGCAAGATTAATCTGGATTAAATAGAAGTCAATTGATCACTTGGAGAAGGGCTTTTGGCATTTGAGAATTCCTGTTAACAATTCAAGAGACATAATAATTGGGATGATTAGATAATTGATTTATAGTTCATAATTGGGGATATCAAGTCTTGATATTTACCTATCTCCAAGTCATTCACTCAAGTATTAGCTTAGTTATTCGCTTATCTTAGTAAAATATCTTTAAGTGTTTAATTTTGAGTTAATAATTCAGAAAATCATAATTTATCATTGTTTGAATAAAATTGAATTGATATAGTATTAGTAGTTGGGATTTATTAATTAGAATTCCCTGTGGGAACGATACTCAACTTATCACTTTATTACTTGTTGACCGCGTATACTTGCGTGTTGTGTGTAACTAGATTTTACTCAACAGTAGACAACATGTAGGACTACAACTACAAAGAATCATAACACATTAACATCATAACATGAGAAAGATCTATCCGGTCAAAGTTCAACACGGAAATTGCTAAAAAAAAAAAATCTGGTTCGTGTTCTCGATAGCTTTTGCTAATCGGGTTTTGACCATGAATAACTCCCGATCTATAACAGATATGAACTTGATTCTTTTTGCATATTAAAGACCACATATTCACATAACAACTTTTAAACAACAAAAATCATGATCGAGCAAAGATCTATGGCCACTGACATTTGACTGTCAGACCAAAATTTTTGGTTTTTCCCACTTGCTCAAATCTTCAAATTCGTATACTTTGATGTTATGGGTCTTTGACTTATCAACCCGCATCATCAATTAACATCCTATTACACAACTTTAAACAATCAATTGCAACAAATAACATAGAATCGAAGGATTTCTAGACTTAGGGTTTTATACCTTTTCTAACTTTGATTTCTTGATTTTTGGCTTCTGATCTATTGTTTGTGATTGCGGGGCTTTGATTTAGGACTGATATAGCAACAAGTTTCGTAGGTTTGAGGCTTGAGAGTAATAGCTTGAGTGTTGAACAAATTTTAGTTTACCAAATGATTTTCTCTCTCTTCAAATCCTTTTATAGACAACTTAAATTCATGTATGGGATGTTCTAGAGCTGATGTGCTGGAGTTGTGAGTCACCAAGAGTTAGTAAGGTTAGGTAAGCAACTAAAGTTTTGGACACAACTACAAGTTAGCTTACTAAAACACTCAAAAGGGCATTATAGTCATTTCCTTACAATTTTCAATTCTAGATTAGTCATTTGTGAGATATAGGCACATGACTTAGCTAGGGTTGGTCACCAACCACATACTCGGGCTAGATCTACACTCCATCCCATTAAAATATTCAAGAAGGGTACTTTGGTCATTTGACTTGTAAAGTGAATGGTAACTTGGTAATTGGTCACAACCCTTAGGTTTTAAAATAGAAAATTATAATTAGTGTCCCCAAATTACAATAAAGTTTACTAATCACATTCCCTCTTGCTAATTAGGGTTAAGGCTTCCTAATTAACATTATACTCTATAAGCTAATAATTAGGTTTTCTCTAATTGTATGTTAGGGTTTCCTACATTAGAAATTAGGGCTTTTCAAATAAATCAATTAGGGTTATCCCTAATTATACTTACAATTAATAACATAGAAACTCTATATTTATCTTCAAGCTTTCCACTTAGGGTTTTAATATCCCGATTGAGGGTTTCAGACAGAATAATTAGGGTTCAAATTTTGGAAATTAGGGTTTGCTAAATAATTAAGCTTTACCCTATTAAGCTTATAATTTAAATCACTTGAGCATTATAATTCTCCGTTATATTCCCAGATTAGGGTTTCAAATATTCGAAATCTAAAATTAGGATTTTCAGATATGGTATTAGGGTTTTCTAATACTCAAATAGGGTTTCTAGTAATTTATTAGGGTTTTCCCTAATTAGTTTATAATTAATAACGTTAAACCCTATATATAGCATTGCATTCCCAATCTAGGGTTTTTAATATCCGAATTAAGGTTTTGATTCTTAATCAAAACTAGGGTTTCGTAAACGATTTCTAGGTTTTTCTTATCAAACGTTAGGGTTTTCTAACCTAACGTTGATGTTCTTAATATATACTTAGGGTTTGGCTACGTATATAATTTTTTCTAATCAACCTCGACCTTCTTAACCACATTCTCGCATACATACATAACAAATTTCACGTAACTTAATCACATAAATCCTTAATCTCTGAATAATTCACCTAAATCCTTCATGCTAATTTTGAAATCCTCAAAATTCAATCCTAATAACATCAAACGATACACTTATTTTCCTGGCTCTCAGTTCAATATTTGACCTTAAATCAATTATTTAAGATTTTGTAAAATTGTCTAAATTCTCGGGTTGTCACAGTTGTTACATTCACCCTCCCTTATAAAGATTCTGTCCTCGGAATCACCATTTTAAAACCTATACATACAAGGGTACATAGCATACACAATCATTGCAAGTAGATCTTGATCAACTTTGATCGAACTGATCTTTAACTATTCACATAAAGCTTGTCTTTCTGATTAAATGGAAACTTGATTTCTAAAAGAACTCAAAACAATCTGGTTGGATACAATAACGTTCTATCTTGTTCAACTATTTTTATGTCTAGCTGAATCAAATAGCTTAGACGGCTTTTAAGTCAACGTATACATACTTGAAATCAATAAGTATGTATCAACATATGATTAAATACAATGGTTATCCAAGTGGGGACACTTGTCTAACCCTATATACGAATTAACGAACAGAATAAATATCTGAATTATACAACAATACAATGATCGGATAATGTAAGAACTTGTATGAATACAAAGATTGGATACACAATCGATAATAATAGAGTTAATAATCTGGCACAATAATAATATGATTCTGAAACTGCTTACTCATGTCCATTGCATAAAGGAAATGCAAAGGTAAGATACTTGCACAATATAAAGAATAGTTCGGATACTTGCTCAATAATAATTGGAGTAAGTTTAGGAAACTTGCATAACATGATATACATGTTTGCACGAAATAAAAGTAGTGCATAAGGTTTAGATACTTGCCTGAGTTTCTACTTACAATAACGCAACTTAGATTAATCTTTTATACAGCTACCTATCAGTAATAAGATCATTCGTTCAATTAGAATAATATATCATATCACATAAGAATCGCTTAATTGCGAATGACCCATAACCTAATCACATTGTCAAATATGTTTAACAGTTATTGATTCACTAACAAACACATATCTAGTCAATTTATCTAAGTCTAGATCAATTTCTCGAATATTTTGGGTACCTACTTCGCTTTATCAGTAAATATCGAGTCTAAGACTCTATCGTAGTTTCAATATTCGCTTACATATTTTAACTATCACTATATTATTTTTCATAGCCTTATAATAATTTTTAAATAATTATTATACTTTATCATGAATTTTAAACACCGAAATAATTATTAAATGATTTAAATATTAACTAATTCTATTATCATTAATATTTAATTAATATTAAACTATTAATGACACTATCATCAAAAAATATTAAAGTTATTTATAATAACTCAAATATTTTAAAAGTATTAATATTACCCTTAAATAATTTTTAAAATATTTAAAATCATTTTAAATAATTACCATTAATATTAAAAATATTAATTTATTATTTATCAAAATATTAAAAGTCATTAGTGATAACTTCAAATATTTTTAATCCATTTATTTCTTTTTAAATGATTTGTAATTCAATAAAACCATTTTATAACTATTTATCTAATATAATTATTAAATAAACTTAATATCATTAATATTAAATTATTAATAAAATTTACCTTTAAATATCAAAAGTTATATTTTATAACTTAAAATATTTTTAAACTATTTATTTTCATTTAAAATGATTTTTAAAATATTAAATCATTTTTAATTAATTTATTTAATATAATTACTAAATAAATCTAATATCATTAATATTTAATAATTAATGAAACTTATCTTAAAATATTAAAAGTTATGTTTTATAACTTAAAATATTATTAAATACCTTATTATTATTTAAAATGATTTTTAATACAATAAAATCATTTTTAATTAATTTATTTAATGTATTTATTAAATAATTTAAATACCAATAATATCCAAAGAAATATTAATATTTATGAAAATATGTCAAATTATTAAAAGTTAATATTTATAACTTAAAATAATTTTTAAAAGCGATTTTATAATTTTAGGAATTTATTTCTATTTTTAATATATTTTTCAAATTTATAAAACAAAAATAATTAAATCCGTCGCTAAAGGCTTTAGTGACAATATTTGTCGCGATAGGTGTTCTTGAGGCTCAAGAACACTGATAGTCAGTGCTCAAGGGTACCTCCTTTGACCATCTTTAATTCGTTATGTGTAGTGTTTCTAGGCTAGCTATAACTTGGATCTTGTAGTATTGATGTAATACTACAAGTGTAAATCAACATCTGGGTCAGATCATAACATATGAGCAAGATATAAATATTTGAAATCACTGTCAGACATGTTCATCATGTTTTTCGGGTTTTTGCATTTCGGTCACGGCCAATAACGCCAGGCCTTCCTAACATGCAAGTCATTGATGATATGGTTGGGCTAGACGTCAGGCTGTATAGACAAGCTAACAGAGTACAAGGTCTAAACATTTTGCATGTCTAAATATCAACAACATGAAGGATCTAAGTCATCAAACTCACTGTTAGAGTGTTTCTGGGTTTTCCTGTAAACCCGGTTGGAGTTCCTAGTTTGCGTTTCGATTTAATTTAGGTTTCAACCTTGTTTCATGTGATATAATGGTTCATACCTATAGAGTACATGACAAGTAACAATAACATAACATGAGATCATTATAACATCAACACGATCAAGATAAATGGGCCGGTCAAAGTACCCTCCCCGAGAATCGTCTTGAACATTTTTGGGTTTCCTAGAAATGTTCTTGATCGGGCTTTTGCCACCTAAGTTCAACCAACTTTCAATTCATCATTACGTTATTTGGGTAATATAAAAGCATGTATATGTAGTACTCATGTCAGTATACAACATCAAAACAACAAATGGCAAAACAACTTAAACCTAGCAAGATCCAAGCCCTGCAAAAACACTGTCAGAGGTTTCTGGGCTGATTTTGGGCTTCAAGAACAACAGGTCAATGCCGGTCAACCCTGTTTGACCTTAAATAACTTTTAATCTACAACATATATGGACTTGATTCAAGTTGCATATTAAAGATCTCCTAAAAGACTACAAGTACAAACTTTCAAAACACAAAAACACATAACCGATCGAGATCTGTGGGACCTGACATTCACTGTCAGACCCTTATTTTTAAAAATTTCCAGATTTGGAAAATCATCAAATCCGGGCCTCTAGATGTTATGGTTTTAACATCTAGCAACCCAGATCATCGATTAACACCCCATACAACATATTTAACACAAAAAAAATTACATCTAACATAAGATCAAAAGATTTTTGAATTTTTAGGGTTTGCACCTTTATGCTCCAATTCTGATTTCTATGCTTCTGATTTGATGTTGGTGTTCATGGGGCTTGATTTGTGACTGAACTAACAAGGTAATTTCGTGGGTTTGAGCTTGAGAGAAAATGGCTAAGTGTTTATTGCACACAGGAGGCAATAATGCATTTTCTCTCTCTTGAATCTAGCAAATCAATTGGGTGTAATGAATTTGTATGCTAAGAAGTCGATCATGTGTTCACGATGCAAATTTCATAGCTAGGTATAGGGGTAGTGGCCGATCTCTTGCAAGGATTTGGCTAGCAATAATTCAACTAATGGGACAAAAAGGGTATTTTAGTAATTTCATTTTAATCTCAAGGGTATTCTTGTCCAAGGTGCTTGAATCTAGGGTTTAATCACTAGATTTTACATCTTAAAGTTTTCCAAATAAATACTAGGGTTTGAAAAATTAAAATTAAAGTGTAATAAAATTTTAATTAAACACACTAATTTAAAATTAAGGTTTTTAATAGGAGAATGCATATTATGATTTGATGTTTTAATGTATATGCTCATGATTATTTATAAGGTCCTTCAATGAATATATGTACAAGGACTTAGTGATAGATCAAAGTTGTTAGGTCGATCTAAGATCTTAACGTGTATCATTCTTTAATAGAATGTATAGATAGAAAAGATCAAAGTCATAGGTTGATCTTGAGATGTAATAGATAGGGTTCAAGAAATCGTAGTGTATCATCCGATCAACAAAGGCGTAAGTCAAGGCGTAAACGTAGAGCTTAAACGGATCGTAGTGTGTGCCTCGCTTTGAAGGGACTTCTTCTAAAATCGTAGAGTGGTCCCAACGCTTGCCGAGCCAACTCCACGATCGCAGCAGTGCTCAAGGAAACATGAAGTTTACAAGTCAACGATCGTAGTGTGCTCTCGAAACGTAGAGTCAACAACACGAGCAAAGTAAAGATCGAGTGCAAGGGTTTAAGAGAAATCGTAGTGCTCTCTAAATGATAAAGATCGATCAAGCACCAAGGCAACAAGTCACTACGATCCAATCGTAGAGAATCATGATCCAAATCGTAGAGCATCATCCGTCTCATGTCGTAAAACGCCGAGCCTCATGATTTGTGTAAAGGTAGATTTCAACATATGAGGAATGGATTCTAGACGCCGCAAGACTCATCACCCCAGAGTAAAGAAATATCCTTAGTATGCAACAAAGAAGCGATCAAGAAGCTAAGGATAGTACCATGGATAAGAGGGACAAAACACCTTTCGTGGTAGGTGAGAAAGCAAATTACCGTGTCAAGGGCCGTAATGCAATTTCGTAAGATGTGCGTAAATGTTCCATCACAAGACAAAAAGTTCGTGACGATTTAATGCCACAACGGATGGATCCAACTGATAGTTTTCAACATCACATATATGCAGATCGATAGATGAGAGAGAACTAAGCAAGCATCAACAAACAACGTGAACATCTCTCTCAAGCTCAACTCTACGATCCGAGATATTGCAAAGCTTGCTCACCTACTCGCCTTTTAGAACAAGTGCTTACACAAATCGAATCGAGTAGCAAACATCAAGAACACAACATTATCAACCAATCAAGAAGAGTACCAAGTCTCACCGACTTGAAGAGTTCAGAGTGAACTATAAGAAAGCCAAGTCTCACCGGACTTGAAGAGTTCAAGAGTGAATCAAGAAGTTCCTAGATCACCGGGTCTAGAAGGAATCAGTGTGATTCGTGGTTGTAATGCATATCCTTAGTGGATATCCTACTCGCTGAGTAGAAGAGTGGACTAGAGCTTTAAGTGCTCTCAACCACTTAAAAACGATCGTGTCATTTACATTCATATCATAACCGCTATATCTCATATAACCGCCATAACCGCCACCCTCATTACTCCATTGCTTGGTAAAGAAGATTAAAACAAACATTTATTCCGCTAAGTTTTAATCATTATCAAAGAACAAGTTTAAAACGAAAAAGATTTTTAAATATCTATTCAACCCCCCTTCTAGATAACTATTGTGCCAACTAGAACTAACAATTGGTATCGAAAGGTGTTCTATTTTATAGCTTATGCTTTAGTAGATCCAATGGCACTGCATCAAGCTTAATCCAGACCGGGGAGGCAAAGAAGCCACCAATGTGCAACAAGGATAAATTTGCTAACCGGAAAGTCAGATGCAAGCGCATATGGACTCAATAGATGAAGATCTATTTGAGACCGCTCAAAATGGGCCCTATATTCCAACCAAGCTTGCACCAACCACCGACGATCCAAACCGATATACGATCAAAGTTAAAGAAGAGTGATGATAACGAGAAAAGAGTCATCTAACTTGATAAGAAGGCTAAGAACATCCTGCTCCAATCTTAGAGGACGATCTGCTTGAAAATGTTGTAAACAAAAAAAAAATAAGGAAGTTTGGGAAGCTCTCATCGATCATGCACGAAGGAACCAAGAAGTTAGAGAGAACAAATAGCCTCTTCTAACACAAAGAAGATTTAAATGTTCGCCATGTGCAAGGAGAAAATGTAACTACCACCCTATGAAAGATTCAATGTTCTCGCTTCAACTCTCTACGAGCATATGGAAAGGTCTATCCTAACAAAGATCTCACCATAAAATTCATGAGAGCCCTACCAAGGTGTGGGATGCCAAGACCACTTCAATAAGAGAGTCAAAGAATCTCAACGAAATGACACAATCAACAACTATATGGAAATCTCCCCGACATACTTAACCGAGTCGACCCAACGTGTCAAAACCTTATCGTAAGGAAGAAGGAAGGATAAGGGTGTTGCTTTCAAGGCAATCGAAAGTGCATCAAAGGTCAACACTGAGATTGACTCTAATGATGATGAAGACGATGATGATGACTTTGCTATGCTGGTAAAGAGACTAAGAAGGTTCATGCGACAAGGCGTAATCAAGAAGCCAAAGAAGGTCAAGAATTACAAAGAAGCAAGAGCAAAATGAATGACCTATGCTACAATCCGCAAAAAGCCCGCCACTTCATCGCCAACTGCAACAAACCTATCAAAGAAGAACTAAAGAAGAAAACACATGCAAAGAAGGAATACAAAGGAAACAAGAGGCCTCAGAAAAGAGACAAAGGCCTGGTAGCTGGAGGATCGTGGAGTGACTCAGATAATGACTCAAATGCTGACTCCGAAGATGAGGAAGAACCACATATGGCCAATCTGTGCTTAATGGCCAAACATGCAAAGGACAAACAAAGCCTCAACATACATGATGTAAGTCTCGACGAGGTATTTGATTTCAACTCACCTGATGTAGACATGAATGACTTAAGAACTGCACTGCATGGCATAACTACTGATCTACATCAATACATGAAGTGGTTCAGAGTCTTGTCTAAAGATCATTCACTTCTTCAAGAGGAAAAGAAGAAAGTTCAAGAAGAGCTTGAAACAGCCCTTCTAAGTACTAATCTTCTTTCCAAGCTTGAGGTTGAGAATGAGACCTTAAAATGCATAAACACACTCAATGCACAAAGAGAGTCTATTCTAACCTCTAAAGTTGAGGACCTAGAGAAGACTATCTCTCGCATGGAACAAATCCTCATCGTCCATGGACCGCCCGCTTTCTAGTCGAGAAGCACTTTCGACAAAACAGTGTCTAGGCTTTGGGGAATTCATCTCGTAGCCTCAGTGGAAAAAAGACAAGTGGAAACTAGCACTAGTAATGCCTCAAGTTTTGATAGAGGCATTGCCTTTGTGAAATCCTCACAGCTTGAAGAGCCAGCCAACCTTGTTCTACTGCTTCTAGTTATACTCAGAGAGAAGTAAAGGATCTCACGCCGGCCCTGGGCTTCATAAAGGAGAAGAGAACCCAACCTCTACTCACCAACCTCAAGAATCGTAGAGTCAAGCAAGACCAACTCTACGAATCAACTGGGAAGGTATAAGAGAGGTAAGGCACACTCATCACTATTTATGAAACCTAAGGACACGTGGAAGAAAGAGAATCAGCTTTAATGTATAGTTAACTAAAGAACCACACAAGTCCAAATGGAAGATGAATCATCATGCACACACACAGCATGCATCATAATAGATGTTTCATATGCAATAAATATGGTCATAGGGCCACAAAATGTTATTATAACTCCATGCATGTGAGACCCAAGATTAGATGATTTGGGTCCCCAAAGGTACTAATAATGAAGGACCCATGCAAATATGGGTACCAAAATGAAGGTTCAAATATTTTGACAGAAAAGAGCTCCACGACCTCAACATGGTATCTCGGACAAAGGATGCTCGAGGCATATGACAGGAACAAAGCTCTACTATCTAACTACATAGAAAAGGAAGGTCCCTCACCATCTTTGAGATAACTACCGGCAAAGACAAGAGGATATGGCTCACCGGCAATGGTGCAAAGATCTTCAAAGAAAGTAGCCTATGTGGAAGGTCTTCAACACAACCTTCTAAGTATCACCAACTCGCGGACAAGGGTCATCAAGGACATTCCTCAATAATCAATGTCAAGTCGTAGATTTGAAGACATCTCATCAGAAAGCTAACCGACAAGAGAAGGAAATGTCTACACAAAGGATCTTGGTCAACTAAGCTCGATGAGACAATATGTTTTCTCGCAAAAGCATCCAAAGAAATGAGTCAAGTTATGGCATAGACTATTGTCTCACTTAAACTTCAAAAGCATGTCCAAACCGGCATCAAAAGACCTAGTAGTCGCCTACCCAAGTTCAACTTCGTGAAGGAAAGGCTATGCAATGCCCGCTACCTTGAAAGCGCACTGTAAGCTCATTCAAGAGCAAGACCGCCAACTCTATCGACAAGCCACCGCAGCTTGCTTTCACTTGATCTCTTTGGGCCAATCCCAACAACCAGCCTTGAGGAAAAAGATACTTCTCTAGTCGTAGTCGATTTACTCACACCAGTATTCACACGGGTATTCTTCCTAACTTCAAAGGATGAAACGAGTTCAAATTAATCAAGATGTTCGGACCGGTGATGAACGAGAAAGGAGAGAAAATCAAGGCCATAAGGAGTGATCATGGCAGAGAATTCGATTTCTCGTAAATGGATCAGCTCTCGCATGCATAATGGGATCACCACAACTTCTCACCCTCTCGAACTCCTCAACAAAATGGAGTAAATAAAAGGAAGAATGTAACCTTGATTGAGGTCGAAGAACTCTACTAGTCAGCAAATTTCATCTACCCAATACTTCAAGCGTAAGCTTATCAACACCGCATGCTACACGCAGTAATGTATCACTCATACACTCTACGATCAAGAAGACGCCCTACTTAACCGTGGAAAGGAAGAAAGCCAAGTGTCACCTATTTCCATGTCTTTGGTCAGGTATGCTACATTCTCAACAATGGAAAGCAAGATTCCATAAAAATTCCAAATTTCAAGTCGATTTAAGGATCTTTCTTGATATGCCATGCATAAAGCAAGGCTTATGGTGGTGTTCAACAAGAAGACACCAATGTTGAAGTCTCAATACACATCATCTTTGATGAAACCGACTTAGACAAAATAAAGGCCTCAAGACACTACGACCGATAATGCAAGTATACTACGAATGAAGTCGTCGAGCTCAACACTACGATCAGAGTGCCGAGATAGTGAAATCGTAGAGCATGAGAATGTGATCGAGAGAGGTCCATGCAAGACAAATGAGCCTCCACCCAAGAAGAAGAGATAGACCTTGAAGATTTAAGACAGAAGGCATCAGACGTATGTCCCAACCGGTAATGATGGGCAAGAGATCACACTCAGATCTAATCATCGAGATCCGAAAAGCCGAGTCAAAACAAGAGTCACACTCGTAATGAATGTTTTATCTAAGCTTCCGTCACAAATAGAGCCAAAGAAGATAGAGGATGCTATGGAAGACTCAGCTGATAGAAGCCATGCAGAAGAACTCAACCAATTTGAACGAAGCAAAAGTATGGAGATTGGTACCAAGACCAAAGAGTCATCCCGTGATAGAACTAAGTGGGTCTTCGTAAACAAAATGATGAAGATGGGGTCATAACCGTAAACAAGGCAGACTAGTGGCAAAGGGCTATTCTCAAGAAGAAGGTATCGACTACGATGAAACATTTGCACCTGCTGCCGTGACCGAAGCCATCGTAATCTTTCTTGCCTTTCACGCCTATATGAAGTTCAAAGTCTTTCGATGGATGTCAAGAGTGCATTTCTAAATGGAGAACTCCAAGAAGAAGTCTATGTAGAACAACCTCCGTGTTTCATCAATCCATCACTTTCCAATTATGTCTATAGATTAGATAAAGCCTTATATGGTCTTAAACAAGCACCTAGAGCATGGTATGAAACATCGACTAACTTCTTAATCAAAAATGGGTTCACTAGAGGTAGAGTAGATACCACATCGCTTCCTTAGAAAGCATAAAGACAAAGTCTTACTAGTTCAAATCTATGTTGATGACATTATCTTTGGTTCTACTGACGAAAAGTTATGCAAGAGATTCTCTAAGCTAATGCAGAGCAAGTTTGAAATGAGCATGATGGGTGAGCTGAACTTCTTCCTTGACTGCAAGTAAAGCAGATCAAGAAGGAATTTTCATAAACCAAGCCAAGTACATCAAAGACTTACTAAAGAAGTATGGCATGGAATCACCTCTCCCCATGAAAAACACCAATTGCTCCCCGCAACCAAGCTTCGACAAGGATGAGAAAGGTAAAAGTATTGATATCACTCAATACAGAGGTATGATAGGCTCTCTTTATACCTAATCGCCAAGAGACTGCATATAATGTTTGCAACATGCATATATGTGCTAGATTTCGTGCTAACCCTAAAGAGTCACATTTGTCTCATCAGAAAGAGGATCTTCGTGTATCTCAAGGGTACACCTTACTGGGGTCGTGGTACCCCAAGGAATCCTCATTTGAACTAATAGATACATTGAGATGCTTGATTTTGCAGATGCAAAATAGATAGAAAGAGTACCAAAGGCACTTGTCAACTTCTAGGAAATGTATTTGTGTCCCGTTTAGCAAAAAAGCAAAACTCAAAGGTTCACCTCAACCGCAGGTTTAATATATATTGTCACGGGCAAATGGCATGCTCTCAGATCCTATGGATGAGAAATCAGCTAACTGACTATGGGTTCGACTTCAAATCTATTCCCATACACTGTGACAACACAAGTGCCATAGCAATAACTCATAATCCTGTCATGCATTCTAGGACCAAGCATATAGAAATAAGGTATCACTTCATTAGGGATCATGTGCAAAATGGAACTATATCTTTACAATATATCCCTACTGAAAATCAACTTGCTGATGTTTTTACAAAACCACTAGATGAATCCAGATTTAATAAGTTAATAAGTGAGCTAGGTATGCTAAATCTACAACCATGAAATATATGCTCTAGATTGTGCTAACCATGACAGATACAAAGGCTGAACTCAAAATCGTAGACATGATCAAGGAAAGCTCATGATCATAGAGCTGAAAAGAAAACTTCCTCAACGATCATAGGAAAGACTTAACTATCGTAGTACAGACTCAACGATGACACAAGCTCCATCCACAAAGCAAAAATGTATCCTGTGATGACAAGCTTCATAACATAGCAATCTCTCTAAGAGGTGGCTCAGGAACAAACCTAACCCTTGAATCTCTCCAAGAGGTTGGCCCTTCCCGAGCTGCCTTAAAAGAATGCTTTATCAAAAACTCATCACAAGGATTCTGGACAGACTCGACGATCGTAGGATGACTCAACGAATGTCGATCGACTCAACGACCGCTGAATGATCGACTCGAGATCGTAGGATGACTCAACGAATGCCGACTCTAACGACCGCCAGACAGACTCGACGATCGCAGACGACTCAACGATCGCAGATGATCACTAAATCTCATAAGACTACCTCAACGATCGTAGTCTTCCTAAGGACACCCTCACCTCTAAAAAGGCCAAGGGCAAATCAAGACATTCCTCAAGCACAAATAAAATCGAGAGCCAAGCAAAAATCGACACCGTCCCACTAAGTGAAATAGAGAGAGGAAGTTACAAGTACAAATTGAAATCATGTTTTTGAAATCAAGTTCAAAAGATTATCTCTCTCATCCTCTCTCTCTCTCTCAAAGCTGAAACCCTAAATCAGAGAGTAAAGCTCCAGATCTCACTTCCAACTACGTAATCAATGGTCGCCTAAATGTGGTTTCAGCTACATGACTCGCTTTCGACGAAGTTCAAGACCGCTTCCACCAAAATTTCACAAGACGCTGGCCTTATCAAGAAGGCGGGTCTCAAGAGGCGCTGAGCACCGATACACACTCATCTATCCCAAGCTAGTGAAGGAGTTCTATAAGAATGGTGTGTTCAACACAACACCATCACTACTCGAGTAAAGGGAGTAGAAATGAGACTAAGGGAAGAGGACTTCAATCTGCCCTAGGTTTCAAGAATGAAGGGCACCCATTCTTAGACAAAGATAAACTTCCAAGAGGGACTAAGGAAAATGCATCACAAGAAAAACCCCTCTAAAAAGGATACAAAAGAAGGAGTTCCTACAAAGGTACGAAATTCTCGGGTCGACATTATTGGAAAATGCATATCATCAGAAGAGCTCAAGTCATGACTCAAAGAATGAAGCTCAACTAAGGCTCATGACGCGCTATGTTTTATGATATACAACTCAACTATGGAGTCAGATTGCTCGAGTGGATCTCCAGGGGATCCTCAACTCAAGAAATCAAAAGCCCTCTAAAGATGCTATATGGGCGTTTCATAAGTATCATTCTCGCAATCAAGACTGGGTGACAAAATTGGGGATGAAGAGGAGAAGCCATCAACCCAAATCAAGAATGACCCAAAGCAGCTTGTTTGAAAACTCGAAGAGAAACCCAACAGAGCATGTGTTCGATGATGACAGAGTCCAAAGGAAAGAACTGGGATCTAAAGAACGCAGCTTTCCGAGGGACATGTCTGCTGTCGTGGAAGAAGAAGAAGAAGGAGAAATCAACAAGGAAGAACCTCTCGCCTTTTCCGTAAAAAAAAGCAAGGGCAAGAGGAAGCTAAGAGCTAGATGATAAGAGCCTCAAGGATCTACAACTCGATATTCCTATAGAGTCCTCTAGATATAGAGACTCTGAGATTGCTGAGAAGGAAGCAACAACAAGATGAAGCCGATGAGGATCAAGCCACCATATCACAGATCCTAAAGAAGAACAAAGTTGGACATAAGTCCAAAAGACCATCACCACCTCTATCGTAGTCTCTCCGCCACCGAGACAAGACCAAGTGTGATGTAAAAGGAGGTAGCCGCTTCAAGTATAATAGTTGTTCAACAAGACAAAGCTAAGACTCAAGAGAGCCCTGAAGTTGTGGCTAAACCCAGCAAATCAAGGAGAAAGCTAGTCAAGAAGTACATTCTTGAAAATGAAAAGGTGCTGAAAAAGGAAGCCAAGAGTGTGGTCAAAAAGAAGAACTGTCCCAAGAAAATAAAGAGGATAAAGGTTCCAAATTGAGGGGGAGACCCCCAAATTCTCATGATAGAGAATACACCTACCGAGGGGAGAGAAGTCTCAGCCAAAGAAGATGTTACAAATGAGGGGGGAGTTTCAAACTCTCAAGAAAATGTTCCAAATTACAACTTACAAGAAGATAATCATGCCGAGGGGGAGCCTCATGATATCTCCATGGCGTAAGAAGAGATTCCTCGCCCAAGATAAAAATGAATTAAAGCTGCACCATCCAGAGCCCATCGAGATAATGGAATCCTCCAATGAAGACAAAGAAGAGGAAGAAGATGATGATGAGCTTGTAATCACCGGGCGTGGGGGAAAGATGGATATAGAGCTATCTCAGACACTCAAATGTTTTCCTACCTACCTATGATGGCATACCATCAAGCTCAAATCCTCAACTCATGGGATCACATGTTCGAGCTTTAAAGAGTATCCACCATCTCGCCTCTGCTCATGGATTTCCAGAAAAAGTCATCTTTGCCAAGAAGCTCGCTTACAAATACCTCTTCCTCAAAAGATAAACCCGAGGTAATCGCTTATCCCTACCAAATTCGAAAGTTAATCACTTACCATCATCTTCATTTAGCTATTTTTATGAATTCCTCGATGGTCGGAAGTGAGTCTCAATCCAAGAATCAATTTCCAGCCATGCGTAATCCCAAAATTTCAGAATCGAGAACCAAATAAGTCAACTTTACTTTTGCTCTCACAAAACACCACCTCTACGATCCCCGACTCTAGCCACATCAGAGAGTCCCACATCAGATATCGTAGAGCCCCAAGTCCAAACATCCAAACACAAGCCCTCCATCGTATATACCATCCTCCTCCTCAAATGACTACTTTAGTCTTGACCTTGCTTTTTACAACTTGCAAGATCAACCCCAAAGATACAACCCTCCAACCAACAATCCTCAAACCAATGATACTCTCCCAAGCCCGCCTACAAAGGATGACTTGAAAGAAACTTCTGAGAAAATGGTCAAGTCTATAGAAGCAAGTTTGGAATCTCACCCTGATCTCATCAATATCCGGCACTGAATCAAATGATCACAACTGCAAATAATTTCCCTGACATTATGAATACCGAGCTTACAAAGAAGTTGAGGGAGATTATCCAAGAAATTCTTAAGAGCATGAAGGACAGAGATGAAATTCACTTCCAGATAGCTGCCAAGCAAAGAGAGGCTGTTCTTGCAATGCAGAAACATCAAGACGGCCAACATACCCTGATGCTGGAGAATATCATCAACTTAAAAGCCTCTCGCCTACGACTTCCGTAAATCTTATGCCAATCAGAAAAAACATAATGATATGATTCTTTCAGCCTCCAAAACAAAGAAGCAAGATCTCAAAAAATGATCAAGGAAAATAGAGAGGACATTGCTCGCATACAAAAGCCAATCGAACGAGCTTGTCCAAGGTGTTAATCGATCGTCTCGCCGATATTCAAACCTTGATGTCGACATATAAAGGGGAGAATAAAGGAAAAGGAGTTCGTGGAGGACAAGGCAGAGGGCAGAGGAGGTCATGGAACTCAAGAAAGGGAAGAGGACAATATCAAGCTCAAGCATCACGAAGCCTTCCCGCAAGACAATTCCACAAATGACTCAACGATCCGATCAATCAGGAAATTGTAATGGCTATACCATTAAGCCGCCAGAGTCAACTCCCAAATTTCACAAGATGTGTCCATCATGCGCATAAGAATGCCAACCGAGATCCTATTCATTCATGCACAAGTGCATGAGGAGAATCCAATACTAAGTCTAAGCGAGCTGGAAGAGTTAGCCAGAAACGAGGAAGCTCAAAGAAAAAGAAGGGCTGAGGAGTACGCCAACCCACCTTCACGAAAGAGGTCAAGGAAATAGAGATAAGTTGAAACTTAAATTTCTTATCGATGTAATGTCAATTGTAATATCTTCCGATCATCAATAAATTCATGCTTATTCTCTAGAAATTTCAAATTACCACCGAAATACTAAGTCATGTTTAAATTTCCTAAATGCATCTAGTCACTAATAATCATGACAACAAATCTCCTTGGTTATGTCAACATCAAATAGGGGAGATTGTCGGGAGAATGCATATTATGATTTGATGTTTTAATGTATATGCTCATGATTATTTGTAAGGTCCTTCAATGAATATATGTACAAGGACTTAGTGATAGATCAAAGTTGTTAGGTCGATCTAAGATCTTAACGTGTATCATTCTTTAATAGAATGTATAGATAGAAAAGATCAAAGTCATAGGGTTGATCTTGAGATGTAATAGATAGGGTTCAAGAAATCGAGTATCATCCGATCAACAAAGCGCAGTAAGTCAAGGCGTAAACGTAGAGCTTAACGGATCGTAGTGTGTGCCCCGCCAAGGGACTCTTCGTAAATCGTAGAGTGGTCCCAACGCTTGCCGAGCCAACTCCACGATCGCAGCAGCAGTCAAGGAAACATGAAGTTTACAAGTCAACGATCGTAGTGTGCTCTCTGAACGTAGAGTCAACAACACGAGCAAGTAAAGATCGAGTGTGCAAGGGTTTAAGAGAAATCGTAGTGCTTCTAAATGATAGCATCGATCAAGCACCAAGGCAACAAGTCACTACGATCCAATCGTAGAGAATCATGATCCAAATCGTAGAGCATCATCTGCCTCTATGTCGAAAAACGCCGAGCCTCATGATTTGTGTAAAGGTAGATTTCAACATATGAGGAATGGATTCTAGACGCCGCAAAGACTCATCACCCCCAGAGTAAAGAAATATCCTTAGTATGCAACAAAGAAGCGATTGAAGAAGCTAAGGATAGTACCATGGATAAGAGGGACAAAACACCTTTTCGTGGTGGTAGTAGTGAGAAAGCAAATCACCGTGTCAAGGGCCGTAATGCAATTTCAAAAGATGTGCGTAAATGTTCCATCACAAGACAAAAAGTTCGTACGATTTAATGCCACAACGGATGGATCCAACTGATAGTTTTCAACATCACATATATGCAGATCGCATGATGAGAGAGAACTAAGCAAGCATCAAACAAACAACGTGAACATCTCTCTCAAGCTCAACTCTACGATCCGAGATATTGCAAAGCTTGCTCACCTACTCAATTCTTTAGAACAAGTGCTTACACAAATAATCGAGTAAAAAACCATCAAGAACACAACATTATCAACCAATCAAGAAGAGTACCAAGTCTGCTGACTTGAAGAGTTCAGAGTGAACTATAAGAAAGCCAAGTCTCATTGACTTGAAGAGTTCAAGAGTGAACTAAGAAGTTCCTAGATCACCGGGTCTGTAAGGAATCTGTGTGATTCGTGGTTGTAATGTATATCCTTAGTGGATATCCTACTCGCTGAGTAGAAGAGTGGACTAGAGCTTTAAGTGCTCAACCACTTAAAAACGATCGTGTCATTTACATTCATATCATAACCGCTATATCTCGTTATAACCGCCATAACTACGCTCACACCCTCATTACTCCATTGTTTGGTAAAGAAGATTAAAACAAACATTTATTCCGCTAAGTTTTAATCATTATCAAAGAACAAGTTTAAAACGAAAAGATTTTTAAATATCTATTCAACCCCCCTTCTAGATAACTATTGTGCCAACTAGAACTAAAATCGTTGCTAAAGGCCCATTTTTTTGTAGCAAGAGTTTTTTGAACCGGTTTTAGGGTTTCTTATAAATCTTAAGAATTTTCTAACTGAACGTTGACGTTCTTAATATAATACTAGGGTTTGCCACTGATATATCCTATTTGGTCAACCCTTGACCCTTATACCACAAACTGTACACATAAATCCACATAATCAGATACATATACACTTATATCCTTAATCCTGAATATTTCACCACAAAAATTTTAAATTCATAAAATTCCTTGGAAATCTCAAATCCATTCACTTATTTTTTGTCTAGGTTTATTATTTAACCTTAATTCAATATTTTAAGATTTTATAAATATCCAAATTCTCAGGTTGTCATATTAGCTACCATGATCTCACCATTATCAATCAAATCCTAGATCTTGTATTTCAAGGCCCAATTGAGTATCATAACCTGGAGCTCCAGCATGATAAGCACATTTTCGGCTAGCATTAAAACATTTCCCATTCGGGTTGGCTGGTGGAAGAAGATGAGTAATTTTATTTTGAGCGGTCAGAAGATTGAGAATGTTCTCGAGCGAGTCCCCTAAGGGTGTGACCACTCGAGTGCGTCTGACTTCTCCACCCTTTGGCAATGAAGAGTTCGAAGACTGTGCTTGAAAGGGGGTGTAATTTCTCCTCTGGATAGGCATATTCTGACTACCTTTCTGACTTTGTAGTATCAAGGAAACATCCTACTATTTCTTTTTATAGACTCTCTGGGGGTTGTTTCCATAATTTTTGGACTGGATGTGCTCAACAACAACTTTAAGGGCAACTAGGTCTTAAATCTTTCCCGACTTTAATCCAATCTCAGCCATCTCCCTATGCTTAATCATTTCAGAGAATGGTTTTCCAATACCTGCTAAGACTCTCTCGTAGAAAGGAGCTTCTTATATGTCTATGAAGGTAATCACCATCTCAAACTCATTCATAGAGGGAACAACTTGAGCAGCAAGGCGCCTCCACCTTTGAGCATACTCTATGAAAGATTCATTGGTTTGTTTCCTGACTTTAGTAATTTGGTACTAGTCAGGGGCCATCTGAGACTGGAAGCTGTACTGACCGAGGAAGGCATGAGTTAGCTCCTCCCAGCTATGGAACTTGGAGTTGTCTAATCTGGTATACCACAATCGGGCTTCTCCAATTAGACATTTCTGGAACAACGACATTCTGAGATTCTCATCCTCGGCATAAGATCCTAGTTCTCCAATGAATACATTCAAATGTGTGCAAGGATCTCCTAACCCGTCATACTTTTCAAAGTCAGGAGTTTGAACTTCTCTGGATAATGCACACCAGGGAATATATAAAGGTCAGCATATGAAGCACTCCCATGTGCTCCAATCCATTTGATAGAATGGATGGTCCCTTCTATTTGAAGGACTTTCTTTTTGATATCACCGGCGTCTAGATCTTCTTTGAGATGGGTGGTATCATGGATTTTGTTGGCTTTATCCAACTAAGAATCAGATACGGGAGCTTCTTTGTCCGTACCTTATGTTCCTCCATATGCAGAGGATTCTGTATATATGGGTATCCTTGTACCCTGAGTAGATTGGTGTAGTTCTTTAAGCAGAATAGCCAAATCGGTGATTTGTTTACTTAATCTATCAAATTCTTCACGGGAGACAATATTAAGATTAGTCTGGTCAGATGAAGACATAATTGACTGTAGGCTCGTGGCCATTTTGGATTTTGAACGAGTAATAGGTTCAATTGTTTCCCTGCAGAAAACTGACGTAGTTTAGTTTTAGGGAATGTATAAATGTTTACATGCTATATGATGTATCCGTTTTAGGAGTATTATCCTGCAAAACGGATGTTAGTTGTTTGTAATGCAGGATAACATGTTAATTTGTGTAAATATGTGTGTACACATATTTCTTTATATCTCACATTACATGGAGATCAATATGGAATGAAATTACAAGTAATTGACTTTACGAGTAATTTGAAATGGGAAAACATGAAGAAACTTCCCTCCAACTTTGGTTTATCAGAGGATGACCTATCTTAGGCTACTCTCGTGGCTTTTTGGCATGAAGGTTCCCAAATCATCGCAATTTACTCAACGGGGAAGTTAATCCGGTCTTTCAACTGGAGAAAATTTGGGTAGTGCCTTTCCTGAGCCTCGTTGGAATTAGTCTCCCTACGAGTCCAGTAATCAAACATCAACAAGATATCCTCTTGATGGAGGAACCACACAACATACATTCAAATACAACGTGTCTCACCATTTATGAAAATGATGACATATGTGAAGCACTAATATCACAAGCAGATATAGTGTAAAGCATTAAGTACAGTAAGTAAATGCATTCGTACACATCCATAAAATGTAAATACAACATCCACACACAAGCATATAATAGTTTTAAAAAGCTTGTAATAGCGGCTTAAGTCCTCTTACTGGATATCCCCAGCAGAGTCGCCACCTGTCGACGTCGGGATTTTTATTTGTCCATTTTTTGTTCTTGTCTTTTGGTGTTCTCATGTTAGGTGAGATTTGTTTAAAAAAACAAGTTGTGAAAAGTTCCGACATGTTTATGATGACGATTGGACTGTAAGAGTCGCCAGTTGGTTTTTTAAATGGTTGTACCAACATAACCGAGGAAAGATTTGCACATTGACCCAGTGAGACATTGCTTAACGGGTCTATGAAACTGAGATTCATTAGGGTCCGGGGACTTGGTAATGCTGAGGGAAGGTGTTAGCTAGGCACCCCCCAACATTCATGTTGCCACGGTGACCGCCACTTTTTAATAAACTGTTATATGAATGTGTGTGTGTGTGTGTGTGTGTGTGTGTGGATCAATGTGCAATTATTTGAAAGTAGTGTTATGCCTTGTTCGTTCCTATATACAAAGGGTTTGAATTTTGTATAAAAATCCAGTTTTAACAAGATATAACAATGACATTTTGTAAAAGAGGTTTTTCAAACCCTTGTGCTCAATAGTAATTGAGGCCTTTGATACTTCCATTTTATTATGTGTTCGACTTAATTGCTTTTATTTTCGAGATGCGAAGCATCCTCGAGAAAAATAAGATAAAAAAAGTAGTGCTAAACTCCTTGTGGGCATGAGAGCCAGCTAAGAAAATTCAAACACCGTGAATAATTTACAAGTCATGTACAGCTGAAAATGTCCATCACGGGAAATGAATCTAGATTCAGAAGACTGAATTTGTGATCACATGATTCCTAGGCTCACATGATGTAGCAATTTGTATTAAAGTTGTAAACAGTTATATATATAAAAGCTGTAAATAGATATATATAAACAATCAACCACCACGAAGCACCTCCATGGGGGATTGAAAAATGTAAATAAATCAGTAAAAAACAAATCAACCACCACGAAGCACCTCCATGGGGGATTGAGAAAGTGTAAATAAAGTTATAAAAGCAATCAACTGCCACGAAGTAAACTCCAGGCGGGACGAAATGTAAATAAAGCAGTAAAAGGCCACGAAGTAAATTTCAGGCCAAACTGAAATGTAAATATATATATATATATATATAAGCGATAAATGCACTGGATATTTATCGATCCGTGTAGTGACACTTTCGAAATTTTCAAAGACACTTGTCATCGACATTGCGGGAGGATGATTCGTCTTCGAGATAACCACGAAGACAACTCATATCCAATTTAGATACTACTGGAAGTTCAACCTCAACTGCGAAACACACACCGGGAGTATCAGGTCCAACCTCAGAGATAACCCCAAGGCATGCAGTTCCGAAAATTCCACTGGAGAAGACCGATCCATCTCGGAGATAAGCCTGAGATATTCAGTCTCCGTCCCAACACTGGGAGTAGCAGTTATCAACCTTGGAGATAACCCCAAGGAATGCAGTTCCGGAGATAACCCAGGAAATGCTTGTTTCAAATGCAATTACTCAACCTCGGCACTCACACCGAGGCACTCAGTATAAGACCCAGAAGTAACATCGGGAAGATAGACACACCTTAGAGATGACACTGAGGACCTTCAACACTTGCAGCAGTCCAATCTCAGAGATAACCCTGAGCAACGTCTACTTTATCAGACCAAACTGGCAATAACCCCGGTGAGGGGCAAAGTCATCATCTTCCCACCTTGACGCCATATCGTGCCATCTCAACATTTCAATAAATACATTTCTACATAGAAATGTCCCACAAGAACCAAGGATGTCCAATCCCGAGTGACTATTACGCAGGATAACGGATAGAATTTGAAGCTTGAAGATCGGAGGGCATGGTCCCATCTTCCTGACTTCGTACAAACTCTAATCCCATGTCATTGCGTAACTCTCGACAACAGCGGTCCGAAATAGGTCTTACATACCTCAGTCGGATGCCCGGATTGAGATTCTGAAAGTTTGAGCTGACATTACAAAGATATGCATGCATGCATTTGCTTGAGATAGCGAGGAACCGCCGGGCCCGGCAGATGGCCACCGCAGTACAATCATAACTCCCCCTCTATAAATAGAGGGATTGGGGTGGGCATTTTGTAAGAGTAAAAGGCGAGGAAGCCCTGTCAAATTTTCTGTGTATTCACCCTACACTGAGTGCTTTCTCATTTTAAACACTTGTGAGCTCACATATAGCTTCTTTTTGTATCGGCGGGAGCCAAGTTTTCATCCCTTTAAATATATAGAAGTCATCTTTGGCAGCCCACTGTAAGCCTTCTCACACACTTTAAAGCCTTTCTCTTCATCTTTGTACACACTTTTCTTCACGTTGAGAGTCGTGTTGCGTGTGTTTGCCCGGACTTCGATCCGTGGTTTCATTACAGTTTATATATATATATATATATATATAGACTTATATATATATATATATTTATTATATATATGGACTAACATTATCGAGTTATGCCTCGATTGAGCCTAGACATCTATTGCGAGCGTTTATATATATAATCTCTCGTATATATATATATATATATATATATATATATATATATATATATATATATATATATATATGAACTATGTGTCTAACTCTATTCGATGAGCCAAGATTTTACATCCGGAGCGTTCTTGATTTAATATATATATATATATATATATATATATATATATATATATATATATAGATAGGATCTTAGGACGACTAATATAGCGGACCGTGCAACGGACCAAAGGAAAAAAAAACACGCGGGTCGCATTTGTAAATGTGTGGGTCGGCAAAATAGGTCAAACAAAACAAAACACAGTACGCCTCAGCCATCAATTTCTCTCACTAACTCTTCCCCCTCTCTCTCACCACGAACCTATAGTAAACGGAAGGTAAAGGGAAAGACTTGGCTCCGATCAACGGAAGCTCTGGCCAACAGAAGCATCTGCAAACGAAGGTGAGGGTAATTCACTTTATTAATTTTGTACTTTTTGTTTTTCGCGTAAGAAATCTAGGGTTTATTAGGTGGTTTTGAATTAGGGTTCATTATGCCCCTTTTCCCCTAACGTAGCTCTTTGATTGGTTTGAGACAGATCACTTCCCTGTAGAGATTAGGCCTACCGCATTTTCTATCGAAAGTTTTTGGTTGATTTTGTTCCGTTTTATTTTTTGATTTTTTAGCTGATATGCCCTTTAATTTTTCTAATTTAGGATAAATAGGAAATATTAAGGTGATGTTGATTTGTGAAATGAATGGTATGATAATCTTGATCACGCATTAATAATGCAATAACAGAGTCTTTCTCACCTCTAACTTTTATGGTATGGGTTGATTATGGAGGTTACAAAATAGAGACAAGACAAAATCTAAGATCTGTTAGTGCAAAATTAAGCATAAAATTGAGCAGATTAATGTTATAGAGTTTTAGTAAAAGTTACAAGGTTCAGTACCCTGTATCTCAAAATTCCAATGTTGATGGATCTCTCTTGTAGTTTGGGTGCAGAAGATGACATGAATGGGAAGGAGATATACAGTACTTGTAGATAACTGATAAAAAAAGGGGCAGTTGCTTTTTCTCCCTTTTCTCTAAAAAAGGTCGATAATATATATAAGCATTGACTTTACAATATTGAAAGGTAAAATTATGGCAAATTTAACCTAGTAATTATCCCTTTTTTTTGCTAATTGTCCATTTTAGCCGACTCCAAAAATAATAAAAGTTGGTAACTTGCATGTTCTGCTTGTCCATATGATTATAAAGATATTACCCCATCCATTCCAAAACAGAGTCCCATTCTGGGTATTTGAGTACATGGACACTGATCTCAAGATATTCATCCGAACTTTTCGTCAAATTGGGGAGAACATTCCCTCAAAAACTATCAAGGTATAGAGGTGATTGGAGATTTTGAAATTCAAATTGTAGAGAACTGTGATGCCGAGTTTTTGAAATTCGATTTGGAATACCAGTAGGTATACTCTCGTCTGCTCCTCTTGCTCTCTTCCCTCTCGTTATACCCATTTTTCCTTGAAATATTTTGTAATCCGTTTTGTTCGTGGAGATTGTTGTTCTTCAGATAAAGACTAAAGCAAAGAATCAGTAGACATCCTAAGAACACATCCCCGCATCCCGCCTCAGATCTGCAGCTTGATCGCAAAGATTGGTGGTGTTTGGAGTAGTAGGGGCAATGCTGGGAAGTATTCCTGTGGTGAAATCTTGTGCTAGGGTGCGGATTGGAGTCTGAATGGCTATTACCTTTGGTCGTTTTTGTAGTAGGGGCAGTGGTTGTTTTGTGTGGAAATGATGGATGAGATTTTAGAAATATCACTATAACTTTTACGTGAAAATGATGTATGAGATTTTATCTTTCATATATTTGGTTAAGGTTGTCATGTTGGGCTTGTTTTATAGTGGTTGTATTAGACTATGGTAGATTTGAAAACTCTAATTAGTGTGATTTGTCTTAGATTAATTTGAATGTATTTGGATGTAATTCCATGTAATGTGGCAGATTTTGGATGTTATTTGATGTATTTTCTGTTGTGCAATGCTGTTAATTTTCTTTTTTTTAAAAATAAAATAGAGGTTAGTTCATCTAGTATAACCTGTGTTCTGTGCTGTTATATGCCACTGTATAGCTTGATGAGGATGATTGTCTTTGAAAAAACTTTATTGTATTGGTGGTTTAACAATGATTTGTACATAAAGTAAATAAACATGAATTTTTGCATGTCTTATTGTGTGGAGTGAAGTTTTGCAACTTTAAATTCCCTGAACTAACTTATAGGATTTTTACATTTTAGCTTTAGAAGTCCTTTTGGGTTTATTTTCATCTAGTACTTTGGGCATATGTCTCTTCAACCTTGGTTTTTGCCGTGGCCGCTATGTGAGTTTTCATCGATTTGGAGTTTGTTACTGTCATTTTTTGAACAAGACACTACTTCAATCTTATCCTCTTTTTTTTTCACCACCCAAACTGCAAACACTTTCCGTTCAAGTAGTAGAACAAACAGAGGAAACGCATGCATAATAAAAATAAAAAATTTAAACAATGTTCGGCAAATAAGATGTTAACAAATTACTCCACAAGATTTCCAGCCGAAAAAAGCACACTATTAATTAGAAAGTGCTATAATAAAATTACCCAGTTAGTCAAATTTTACAACCAAATTGGAATTTACAGTTTTTTTGCAAATAAATAGCAAATAGGAGAGAAATTTTGATACACTATAATCCAAGCCCAAAAATAGATGAAGGAAACTCTAGCACTCATGTTCACAATCCACTAGTAGTGCCAACCAACTTGGTTAAGCCAAAGGTAATAGACATCCAGCCCCCAATCAGCACCCTAGTACAAGATTTCACCACAGGAGTACTTTCCAGCACTGCCCCTACTACTCCAAACACCACCAATGCTACGATCAACCGCAGTACAGGAACTGGGATGCGGGGAAGAGAGTATCAAAATAGTACTGCAATAGAACACCAACTTGTAAGTATTTGGCTTAACACCCATAATTATATTAGTCATCATAAAACCAATTATGAATGTGAAAATGGTACAGTTAATATAAAAATTTTGATAATATGATAACAAGTATGTTATTTTATATTATTAGCAACAAAATGAGAGCTGTTGTAGGATAAATTTTTTGACCCAGAATGGGACTCTGTTTTGGAATGGATGGGGTAAAAATGAAGTTTGAATATTACATTGCACAAAAGGCATATAACATCAGCATTGATTATCTGATGCTACCCAAAGATGACACTCGACTTTAGAAAAACATAAAAGCCTAATTACTAATAAAGAGATCTTCCCAAAGATTCAATTTCAAGAAATTATCATTTCATTATTTATAAACATAAGCGTAAAACTCCCCCTGGCCTCAAAGTTTAGAGTCTACTATCTACACTCAACTTTCTTAAGTAGAATTTCAAACTTCATTTTTAACCCAAATGAGTGGACTAGTTTTCTACCAAAAATAGCATAAAATTTGATTTCTTATCGCCTTCATGTATACAAGGATTTTACGATGCCTTTATGTGACCCATAACTTCATCGGTGGTTGGTTGAATTTTAGACGGTGGTAAAACGAGCAATTGCAATGGAGCAAGCAATCGATGCTTTAATCCAACTAATAATAACAGATCATGGTCATTGGTCGATCCTCCACAGTAAGAAGAGTAGGAAGCTTCGACAAATTTAAATAAAAGGGAGGCCAAAATGGAGATCATGGTAGTAAATGGGGGGTTTGGGTCAATATAGAAGAAGGTATGGTGTTGGAACTTGATTCCTGTAGGTAGGAGCTGCTATTACAATCAACTACACATGGCTTGCAAATTTAGGTGTGGTGTTAGGATCGGGGATGGGTTTGAAGTGAAAGAAGCGGGGATGGGTTTGAGGCGAGAGAATCGGGGATGGGTTTGTTGTGAGAGAAGAAGCAGTGAATTTTCAGCAGATTGGGGATAGGTTCGTTTGCTCTGTGAAATTTGTTTGCAGAATGGGGAAATTCGTTTGCTCTGGCTTCCTTCGTTAGCTTCAGATCGGTTTCTTTTTTATGACCCGGACAACAGCTTTTGACCCGCGTGTCCCTTGTTCCGTTTGTTGGTCCGTGATATTGGTCCGCTACAGATCCCCTTTGTATATATACATATATATATATGAACTGTGTGCCGAACTCTGTTCGATGAGCCTGAATTATACATCTGGTGCGTTTACTACTTTTATTTATTTATATATATATATATACATTCAGTCTCGCCTGGAGTTTACTTCGTGGTGGTTGACCGTCTTTACAACTTTATTTACCTTTCGTCCCGCCTGGAGTTTACTCAGTGGCGGTTGATTGCTTTTACAGCTTTATTTACATTTCTAATCCCCCATGTAGGTGCTTCGTGGTGGCTGATCATGTCTGTATATATATATTTACAGCTTTTATATATATACCTGCTTACTGCTTTATTATTAATTGAGACATCATGTGAGCCTAGGAACCATGTGATCACAGATTCAGTTTACTGGATCTAGATTTGGTTCCCATGATGGACATTTTCAGCTGTGAGTAGCTTGTAAATTTATTCACGGTGTTCGAATTTCCTCAGATGGTTATTATACCCACGAAGAGTTCGACACTATTTTGTATATTATTTTCTTGAAGATGCTTCGCATCTCGAAAATTAAAAACAATCAAGCCGAACACTTAATAAAAATGGGAGTGTAAAAGGTCTCAATTACTATTTAGCACAAGGGTTTAAAAAACCTCTTTTATAAAACATCACTGCCATATCTTGTTAAAAACTGAATTTTTACACAAATTCAAACCTTGTGTATATAGGTGTGAACGAGGCCTCGCACTACTTCCAAATAATTGCACATTGATCCATACACACACACACACACATTCATATAACAGTTTCTTGAAAAGAGACGGTCACCGTGGTAACACGGATGTTGGGGGGTGCCTAACACCTTCCTTCCACATAATCAAGTCCTCGGACCCTAATGAATCTCGGTTTCATCGACCTGTTTAGCAGTGCCATATCACTAGGTCAATGTTCAAACCTTTTCTCGGCTGTGTTGGTATAACTATATAAGAAACCAACTGGCGACTCTTAATAGTCCATCGTCGACATGATACATGTCGGACCTTTTTCACTTGTTTTTTCAAACAAATCTCACCTAAACATGAGAACACCAAAGAACAAGTAACGAAAAGGGACAAATAAAAATCCCGACGTCGACAGGTGGCAACTCTGCTGGGGATTCCTAGTAAGAGGACTTAAGCCACTATTACAATCTTTTCAAAACTGTTATATGCTTGTGTGTGAGTGTTGCATTTATATTTATGATGAATATGTACAAATGCATATATTTTTATGCGCTTAATGCTTTACACTATATCTGCTTGTGATATTAGTACTTCAAACATGTCATCATTTTCATAAACGGTGAGACACATTGTATGTGAATGTATGTTGTGTGGTTCCTCCACCAGGGGGCTATCCTGTCGGTGTTTGATTACTGGACTCGTGGGAAGACTAATTCCAACGAGGCTCAAGAAAGGGACTGTAACGCCCCCAAATTCAGGTACTTGAAACCCGAACTCAGTGCTTTACGATACCATTTCTATGAGTGGAAATAATAATATTGTCATAAATATTAAACTTAATTTACATATCAGAGTTGTCTAAATCCCATGTACGAAACCTTCAATACATTTCATTACATGATAGATAGTAAATATAATCATCTTATTTTAGTATAGCTATTACATAAGATAACACAAACTTATATTGTCAGCTTCCCTTTCCCTTTATTCTTGGCAGAGCCCTCTAGCTGATCATACTTAACTGAAAACATTTAAATTAAGCAAGAATGAGCATTTGAGTGCCCAGCAAATAATAGAAAACAATAAATATTAGCTGAAAGAATTAAATGTTTTCTTTGAATGACACTCCTACAACGAAACAATAGTTGTGAAGTAAACTAAAGCAACACTAAACAACACAACAATTCTATTTCAAATTTTTGAAACTACGTACTGACTATAAATGAAGATTAGTCGACAGACTATGAACTTTGTTTTCAATTTTCGATAAGGTTTAACAGAACTTCATCCGCAAACCGTCGTAACTTACGTGCACGAGGGTGATCTGCCCAATGTGCCCTGTATTAATCAATACTACATACCAGAATGATGTTCTCGTTCATCATATCCGCCTCAGGAGCACAAAAGTTTTCCCATGTTCAGGATGTTCATACTTAGTCGGGAATCCAAACCAAACAATTCGGTTGGATATTAATAAAGTTCTATCATATTCAAAAGATATTTTAAATCTGTGTCTAGCCGAGACAAATAGCTTAGACGTCTTTCAATTAAGATATACATATTGGAAATCAATAAGTATGTATCAACATGTTCAATAATTATCCAAATGAGGACACTTGTATAACAAATCTTAGAAATTTACGAATAGAATAGATATATCTATATCTAATAGTAATACTGTACTAATAAACAATGTACGAATACAGTTCGAGAACTTGCATGAATATGAATATTTGAGTACATAATCAATAGCAATAGAGTTAATAATCTGACACAATGATAATATAATTCTGAAACTTTCTTACTCATGTCCATTGCATAAAGTAAATGCAAGGGGTAAAGATACTTGCACAACGTAAAGGATAGTTTAGATACTTACTCAAAATAAAAGAGTAAGAATTAAGAAACTTGCATAATGTATTTGGGTACGGTTAGGAAACTTGCTTACGATGTCCGTTGAATAAAGTAAAATATGAGTTTAGGATACTTGTCTGGTCTGCTGCTTACAATACGCAACTTAGTTTTATCTTTTATACCGAAACCTATCATTAATAAGATCATTCTATCTATTAGAATAACATATCATAACACACAGTACTGCTATTTGCAGTCAGCACATAACCTAGGCATATTGTCACATAGATTTAACAATAATTGAATCACAAACAAACACTTATCAAGTTAAACTATCTAGGTCTGGATCAGTTTCTAAGACATTTCTGCAAATTCAATTTACCGACGACTTTATCGGGTAATTATAGAGTCTAAAACTCTATTCTATAATTCAATAGATGTAAATATCAGGCATACGATTTTTCATAGCCATATAATAATTTTTAATTAATTATTATAATTTATCATGAATTTTCAAACACCGGAATCATTATTAAATGATTTAAATATCAAATAATTCTATTATCATTAATATTTAATTAATATTAAATTATTAATGAAACCATTACTAAAATCTTAAAGTTATTTATAATAACTTAAAATATTTTAAAACATTAACATTACCCTTAAATGATTTTTAAAACATTTAAAATTATTTTAAATAATTATCATTAATACTTAAATATTAATGCACTATTTACCAAAATATTAAAAGTCATTGATTATAACTTCAAATATTTTAATTCATTTATATCCCTTTTAAATGATTTTTAAATTAATAAACCATTTTTAAACTATTTATTTAATATAATTATTAAATAAATCAAATATCATTTAATATTAAATAATTAATGAATTTTACTTTTAAATATTTAAAGTTATATTTTATAACTTAAAATATTTTTAAACACCTTAGTTTCATTTAAAATGATTTTTATAATATTAAAATCATTTTCAAACTAATTTATTTAATATAATTATTAAATAAATCTAATATCATTCATATTAAAATATTAATATTTTCATCATGATAAAATATCAAAAGTTATATTTTATAACTCAAAATATTTTTATATAATTTTTGAATAATTAATTCTATTTTCATAATTTATTTAATACATTTATTAAATAACTTAATTATCATTAATATTAATTTATTAATGAAATTCATCACAAAATATTAAAAGTCATTAAAATAACTTAAAATATTTTCTTATACTATAATATAATTTTAAATGATTTTTCAAGTATTAAAATCATTTTTAAATAATTTATTTATTATAAAAATTAAATAAATTAAATACCTTTTAATATTCTAAAAATATTAAATATTTATGAAATATATTCAAAATATCAAAAACTAATTTTTAGGCTTTAAAATAATTTTTAGTAATTTATTATGTATTTTAATAATTTAAAACTAATTTTCTCTAATTATTTAAATAAAATAATTAATTTTCAAATTATCTCACTAAAGGGCCCTATAAATGTATTTAAAATCGTTGCTATAAGTGTTCTTGAGCTATTCTTGAGCATGTCAGAACATTCATGGCCAGTCATTAAGGTACCTAGTTTAACCACAATTTAATCTATGATCCTAATGTTTTCTGGGCAGATAATGATATCAATAATGTAGTATAAGCGTAGTACTACAATAAAAATCAAGTTACATGGTTAAACAACATAACAACAGAGAGATCTAAGCCATTAAAAATCATATCAAAGTTGTTATGGGTTTTCTGGGTAACCCAGAAACCCAGGCAGTTCATGGTGTCACTTTAATGTTCTATTTTCTCTAGGTTCGGTTCATAACTTATGTGTTTTCTTGATCCATACTTGTAGTACGAATGACAAGGAACAATTACATAACACCAAATTAGTCAAACAGCATCACGTATGACATATAATGGCAGGTCAAACCTTGTCAGGACGTCTGTTCTTCACGATTTATGGGTTTTCAAGATTTCGTTCTAGGCAGTTGGTCAACGCTACTTTGACCCTTTATAATTTTGATTCTATGTACTTTATGGCTGAGATAAAAGCTTGATTGTGTAAACCTTATACCAGACTACAAGTCCATTACACAAACATGGCCAAATCACTTGTCAGTAGCAAGATCAGAGGCCTTAAAAAGCATTGTCGACTTTACTCGGGCAATTCAAAATTTGCCCATTCAGTCTCTCATGGTTGGTCAACGCAGTTTGACTGCTTATAAAATGAAATCTAAACATGATATAACCTTGATTAAAGTTCTAGAGCATAACCTATATAGCATAGAACACATTCATAACATGAAACACAACAAACAACTAACATACAAGGATCTATGAGCCCTGCCATTTGACTGTCAGACCAAAATTTCTAACTTTTCCAGATTTGTAAAATCATCAATTTCGAGCATCTAAGTGTTATGGATCTGAGTTATAACAACCCAGATCACTAAATGACACCTTCTAACACATATCTAACCAATCATTAAAAACATCTACCATCAGGTCAGAAGATTTTAAAGATTAGGGTTAATACCTCCTTTTTAGCTTTGATCCTTGAATCTGACTTCTGATCTGCTATAAGTGATAGTGGGGCTTTGCTTTGGGACTGATCCACTAAATATTTTCGTAGGTTTTGAGCTTGAGAGAGTTTGGTTGGGTGTTGTGATCAATTGAGGCTTGAATATTGCATTCTCTCTCTCATAATCTATATATAATTTAATTCAAAGCCTATTGCTGATCATGAGAGCAGGTTTTGGATGATTAAAGGCTATTACTAGACCACATGGCTAGCTAGAGTTTATCACCAACTACTTACTAGGGCTAGATCTACACTCCAACTTATTAAAATATTAAAAAGGGCAATTTGGTCATTTGGTTTTTACTTTAAGTGGCGAAGTGGGCAATCTATTCTAACCCTTAGGGTTTGACCCTTAGGGTTTAACCCTAAGGTTCCAAGTTCTAGGATTTTGTGATTAGGGCTAAAATGAGAATCTTAGTTTCTAAAAATGTGAATTAGGGTTCCCTAATTAAATTAGGTTTACTAATCACCTAGGACTTGTAAATTAGGTTTCACACTTTACTAATTATCATTAACCTTGCTAAATTAATAATTAAGGTTTACAACTTAGAAATTAGGGTTGTAGTTTAGTAATTAGGGTTTCTAAATTATAATTAGGGTTTACCTAATTACATTAAATATAATAATAATTGTCATTAATTACATAACATATAACTTAACAAATTCTTACCGTCGTAATTAACTTATGTACTAAAAGTTTATCAAGAATTAGGGTTTTGCACTTTATTTTACTATAACTGCTCCACACAAAAATAACATCACACACATATATCGACCATGTTTATATCAATGAAATATAAATAATATTATATTAATATTCTCATTCCTTATTCAAAATCCGAGATTAGGATTTTGAATCCATATCCCACATAACCTTCATATACACCATTATTAACTAAGTTAAAATAATTAACTTAACTAATATATAAAATACATATCCTAATAATCCTTAAAATCATATCAAATATATAATAAACATATTTTTCCATGGAAAATAAATAATAAATATTTTTATTACAAAATTAATTTATAATAAGAATATAATCTATAGTGATTAATAATTCTTAAAAAGAATTTAGTTACAATTATTCATGTAATAATAAGTTTTATTTATCACATAAATACATATACTTTTCTTTGCATATAAAAAAAATTAAAATGTAAAATTTATTATTTAATTAGATTGAAAATGTTGGGTTATTACAGGCACCACCTAAATTCGCTCCAATTAAAAGACCGGATTAACTTCCCGTCAAAGTAAATTGTGATGATTTGAGAACCTTCATGACAAAGAGCCGCTAGAATAACCTAAGATAGGTCAGCCTCTGATAAACCAAACACGGAGGAAAGTCTCTTCATGCTTTTTCATTACTTGTAAAGTAAATTACTTGTAATTTCATGCCATATTCATCTCCATGTAATGAGAAATATGAAGAAACATGTGTACATACATATTTTAAAACATGCTATCCTCGATTACAAATGATTTAACATCATCGCTGCGGGGATAATATTCCTAGAACGGATACATAGCATGTATACATTTACACAGTCCCTAAAGACTAAACTATGCAAGTCTTTTGCAGGGAAGCAATTGGACCTATTACCCGATCAAAATCCAAAAAGGCCACGAGCCTACAGTCAATTATATCGTCATAAGACCAGACTGACCTTAATCCAGTTTTGCGCAAAGAATTTGACGGATTAAGTAAACAAATCACAGATTTGGTTGTTCTGCTTAAAGAACTACACCAGTGTACTCAGGGTACAAGGATACCCATACATGCTGAATCCTCTACACAAGGAGGAACCCAAGGTCCTGATAAAACCATTACAGAACCTGAACTTCATTTGGATACGACCAATAAAAGTCATGATATCACCCATCTCAAGGGAGATCCAGACACCGGTGACATCAGGAAGAAAGTCCTTCAAATGGAAGAAACCCTTTGTGCGATTAAGGGAATTGGAACACATGAGAGTGTCTCATATTCTGACCTTTGTATATTCCCTGGTGTTCATTATCCAAAAAATTTTAAAACTCCTGACTTCGAAAAATATGATGGGTTAGGAGATCCTTACACACATTTAAAGGTTTTCATTGGAGAACTTGGATTTTATGGAGAGGACGAGAAGCTCAGGATGCAACTACTCCAAAAGAGTCTGACTGGAGAAGCCCGTTCATGGTATACCAGATTGTAAAACTCAAAGATCCATAGTTGGGAGGAGCTAGCTCACGCCTTCCTCACTCAATACAGCTTCCAGTCTCAGATGGCTCTTGACCCAAGTGCATCAGATTACCAAGGTCAAGCGACAAAGATAATGAGTCTTTTAGAAAGTATGCTCAAAGGTGGAGGCAACTTGCTGCTCAAGTTATTCCTTCCATGACGGAATCAGAAATGGTCATAACTTTCATAGACATACAGGAAGCTCCTTTCTATGAAAGAGTTTTAGCTGGAATTGGTAAACAATTTTCTGAAATGATTAAACATGGGGAGATGGCTGAGATGGGATTGAAGTCAGGAAAGATTCAAGACCTAGCAGCCCTTAAAGCTGTTGCTGAGCACATCCAATCCAGAAATTATGGAAACAACCCCTGGAGGGTCCATAAAAAGAAAGAGGAGGATGTTTCCTTAATACTACATGGTCAAAAAGGCAATCAGAACATGACTATCCAAAGGAGAATTTACACTCCCTTTCAAGCAAAGTCTTTAAACTCTCCATTTCCAAAAGGTGGAGAAGTCAAACGCCCTCGAGTGTTCACACCCATAGGGGACTCGTCGAGAAAATTCTCAATCTTCTGACAACTCAGAAGAAAATTATGCATCTTCTTCCACCAGCCAACCCTAATGGGAGGGGTTTCAATGCTTCTCGGAAATGTGCTTATCATGCTGGGGCACTTGGAAATGATACTCAAGATTGTTGGGCCTTGAAACATAAGATCCAAGATTTAATAGACAACGGTGAGATCATGGTCACCAAACACGATCAACCTCATATACAAGACAACCCTCTTCCTCAACACAAAGAGGAGGATGTCAACATGATTAATTGGAGCAGTGGACGGAGCTCCAATTTAAATGATGAATCCTCCCAGACCCTCAAAGATGGTGTTGACAAATGGGATTATGCAAATTTCCAGTTCGTAATGGAACGAAAGATGAAAGCTCTGTGTAAACAGATTGAGCAATTGGCAGAACTGGTGACCTAGCAGCATCAAGTCAAATGCCAATTAGTCAACCATGAGTATGCTAGTCTACTCCCTTTTGTTGTGAATACTCCCTCGTCACCTTCAGATAAAGAAACATTGGAAGACAAAGTGACGAAGAGAGCAAGTGCCAAAGCCCGTAGGGATTTTGCCAACAGAAGGGAGTTTACATACCTGAGCCAACCTATGGAGGAAATACTTTAGATGCTGATCAATGAAGGAAGGATCACTTCCCTTCTACCTCCAATCAATCCCCGTTCAGGACGCTTTAATTCTGATGGAGTTTGCCAATATCACTCCTATTCTCGCGGTTACAACACTGAAGAATGCTGGGCACTCCACCACCTCATTCAAAATCTAATTGACAACGGTGTCCTGCAGCTAGCAGACGACGACACTGTGCTATTTGAGAGTGAGAATACTTGCCATACTAAATGGAAAGGATTGGTAGTAGTTATATCCGCTGAGGCTGATGGGATTGTCAAACCTCTCACAATGCAAACAATTCAATTCAAATGAATTGACAATCCTTTGAAAGTGGCTGCTCCCGAGCCAATTAACTTGTCATTCAGACCACAATATCCTGTTATCAGCGTACAAAAGGTCCAATGGAATTATGGAGAAGCTGAAGGATCCACCGATCATACAACTGCTACAGTGTCGAAAGAGAATCCATTGTATCTTCCCCAATGGGTGATAAAGTCCACCATCAAGTCAAAGGGGAAAATACCCATGGAGAAGATTGAAAAATTCCTCCGCACTATGGGTCATAACGTAGCCAAGGTGGTTTTAAGCTTAAGAGAAGCTCCACACCAAATTTCAATCTTGGACTTGGTTTTAACTTCTGAGGATCACAAGAAGATCTTACTGAAGGTTTTGGAAGAAGCCTACTTACCGACATCAGTGGATATAAAAAACTTTCAACATCTGGTTGATCACATTTTTAACAACAATGTGATATCTTTCACTGATGACGACATACCGCCCGAAGGGACCGGTCATTGCAAGTCGTTGCACATTGCAGTTTTGTCGTACGGATACATGCTAGCTGGAGTTTTGATAGATGGAGGTTCATCTATGAATATATGTCCTTACGCTACTTTGCTAAAGATGAACGTCAATCTCAAACGGATCCAAAGCAGCCACACAGTTATTAAAGCTTTTGACAGAGCCCGCCGAAATTCAGTCAGAGAGATTGAGCTACCAATCGAGATTGGTCCCCATACCTTCTGCGTATCTTTTTACATGCTCAAAATAGATTCAGGATATAACCTGCTATTGGGAAGACCATGGATTCATATGGTCAAGCGATCCCTCCACTCTTCATCAAGAATCGAAATATATAATGAATGATGCTTAGTCACTTGTTAACGAGCGAGCCGTAATGTCCTAAAGAGAATGACATACCCCTCATCAACATCAATTCAAAGAATACTCACTACCACCTTGATAGCGCCCACCTCTCACACCCTGATTTACGCCAAGTAATGTCGGCTACTCAAGAAATGATATCTTTGGGTCATCAGCTGGGACAAGGGCTGGGTAAAAGTCATTAAGGTATTAAGCACCCAATTCAAGTTGTCAGTCAAACTGGGACAACTGAAATGGGCTATTCTGCCAGTTCCAGTCACAGGAATCCACATAAACATCATCAGATTCCTTCATCTTCAGTTACACGACGATTGTCTCCACCTACAAATCCTAAGTCCGCACAACCTCCTGTAAAGGTGACAGCCAGCATAATGGATATATTATTTCCCAAGCCGATACCGGTAAAGGAGAAAGAATTCTTTGTTCCCGACCCCATAGTGGAGGAAGAAAAATGAAGAATTAAACGAGACATCGTCAGAATGATGTCAGGCATACGCATCATTGTCCATGATGACCATACGAACAGGTATACCCCAGACGATGATTGCCCAGACGTAATGGTCATCATTCGGGAGAAGGAGGATGATGACAACCCCTCCATCACTGTAGTCCCTCAGGACTTTGCCCTCAACAATTGGACCAGCACTCCTTGCATTGGTCGACGAGGGTAAAGCAGGCAGGAACTCTTTCTGCCCTGTAGATATCATAACTGCTTACTTTTTTATACAGTACTAGCAGTTTCATTTAGTCAGTACATGCTAACACTTTGTATGATTAGACCATTTCATATATACTAAGTGAAAGCATATTTTGTTTCAAGACTCTGAATTTAGATGTGCATGTACTTGCTGATAAGGTGCCTCTTCTCCACAAGGATTGTAGCTTTGATGTAAAGCTGGATTCAGACTTGATGGAAATACATTAGGACATTGAGGTGCCTCCAGAAATTAAAGAATGGGTTAAAGACAAACCTAAACCTAACCTTGATCAAACCACTCCCTTTAATCTCGAAACCCTAGAAAGCCCTAAGTTAATCCAGATTGGTTCAGTCCTCACCTCAAACCAAAGGAATGACATGCTTACGCTACTAACCCAATTCCAGAATGTGTTTGCATGGTCTCACGAAGACATGGTAGGTTTGTCCATGGACATTGTTCTTCATCGCATTCCCATTAAAGAGAGATTCAAACCAGTCAAGCAGAAGCTCATGCGATTGAAACCTGAGTGGAGTTTAAAGGTGAAAGAAGAAATTGTGAAACAATTTCAAGCTGGTATTATCATGGTGTCCACATATCCTGAGTGGATATCCAACATCGTTCCCGTGCCTAAGCCTAGAGGAAAGGTGCGAGTTTGCATGGATTACTGGGATCTGAACAAAGCTTGCCTTAAAGATAGCTTTTCTGTGCCATTTATCCACATTTTCATTAACAATACTGCTTAATACAACATGTACTCCTTTGCGGATTGTTTCGCTGGATACCACCAGATTATGGCTGCTGAGGAAGATCGTGAGAAAAATGCATTCATCATGCCTTGGGGAACTTTTTGCTATAGGCGGTTGTCATTCGGCCTCATCAATGCCGGAGCCACCTATCAATGAGCTATGATGCCCCTTTCCATGACTTAATGCATAAGGACATAGAGATCTATGTGGATGACATCATTTTCAAATCCCTAAGGGAAGATGACCACTTAGACCATCTCGTGAAGTTATTCAACAGGTTGCGTAAGTACAACTTGAAGTTTAATCCAGCCAAGTGCGCCTTTGGCGTTAAATCAGGAAAGTTGCTAGGATTCCTAGTCAGCCACAAAGGGATTGAGCTGGACTCCACTAAAATTTAGGCCATCATGGAAATGCCCATTCCTCAGACAGAGAAAGAAATACAGGGATTTTTGGGAAGAATCAACTTCATTAGCATATTCATTTCTCAACTCACAGCAATCTGTGAGCCTATCTTCAAGTTATTAAGGATGAACTCCTCCATGAAATTGAATGACGAGTGCCAGAAGGTCTTCCTCACAATCAAAGAACAGATAGTCAAAGCTCCCATTTTAGTCCCACCCAGGGATGATGTTCCCCTATTCATGTACTTATCTATAAGTGACAATGCCATGGGCTTCATGCTGGGACAGAAAGATGATAGAGGCCAAGAACGAACTATCTATTACCTCAGCAAAAGATTCAGCAGCAGTGAACACAAGTACACTCTGATTGAAAAGACTTGTTGTGCTTTAGCATGGGCTTCCATGAGGTTACAACATTACCTCCATGGTCATACAACCCATCTCATATCCCGCGTGGATCCTCTTAAGTACGTGTTCAACAAACCCATGTTAAATTTCCGGCTGTCCAGATAGTAGTTGATAAGTGGGTTTTATACGTATATATTGAATACCAATTCACGCGAACTATGCCCATCTCAAGTACATTTTAGTGTGTTTTTAGTTGCATTTCATGTTATTTTGAATTGTTGTTGCCTCTTTTTTACGACTAACAAAAGAGCTCTAACTCATGCAAGAATACATGCGTCAACAAGTAATACAGAGCAAGTAAAGTATCGATCCCACAGAGAAAGTTATTTAACTTAAAATACTATTCATTAATTAAATCACTATATTTATATGCTCACACTTTGGATTAAACTTGGTTTGTTCTTGAACTACAAATACCAACTAAAATAGTAAAAACGATATAATAAATGATATTGGAACTAATGGGATTTTAACTTCATTTAATATTTCATTCAATCGCCACTATCATGCATGACTTGTTCATCCATGCTACACTCACTCCTATGCACATCCTATATTTTGCTTCGCCTTACGCTTTCATTAGCCTTGTGCCCGATATCACCACCAAATTAAGCTAATTCTTGCACTTATTCACTAAAAGGAGTTTTAAGTATGCGAAATGCAATTTAACATAAAATGCAGCTAAAACAGACTAAAATGTACTTGAGATGGGCATAGTTCGCATGAATTGGTACTCCATAAGTAGGTAAAAATCCTACTTATCAAATACCCCCAAACTTGAACCATTGTTTACCCTCAAGCAATGCATACTCATGAGCAATAAAAAAAATGCAACTATATTACTATGCAACTAATTCTCACATTGTTCCAACCATCATAAAAATTCAGTCTAATTTGCCTCAGCGAATTTTTCTCGATTCGAGAATACAAATTCCAACCAAATTGCAGGCATAAAGTCATATACTCATACAATTCGCAAATGCTATACAGATGCTGTGTGTGTGTGTTATGTTCGCCCAATACTTGATTTCGGTGTAGAATTCTCATGTTATCTTGCTCAAACCAGAAAAATTATAGTTTCAATCAAGATTTATGTATATATATGCGACTTAGACTATTTCAACATCTTAAAATAAACTAAGGTTCAACAATGGGCTTAACTGCTTTATTCTACTCACGAGGGCGAAGTTCGCACTTTCTCGCAGTGTTTATTATTATTTTTCTTTTCTTTTCTTTTTCTTCATGACTGTGCAATGTCTTACTCCATTAGGCACACTGCTACCCCTTAGCGAGGTTTTGACCAACGACTCCCAGACCATGAAAGACCTTAGGGCTCTAGGTGTAGAGACAATCCCCTAAGGCGCATTTTACTCAAGTAGCAGGGGCCTAAATAAGACTAGCCATGTTATTTCTACTATTCTTTCTTTTTCCCTTTTCTTCTTTTTTTTATACACAGATACCCATGTGTTCCCACATTTTAAAAATCGATGTTTTATAAGCCCAAAAATCACTTTACACATATTTCTCTTTTTAAGACTACATTTTTCTATCGAGCAATGTACAATGTACTTCTTATACCTACAAGTTCTTGTGAACACATTTGTGCAAACCGAGAGCATGCAAATAGCATTATGAATTTCGTTGTATAAAACGTTATATCTCAGCTCATGTTATCCAAAATATTCAGAAATCATTTAAAAAAAAACTTCACTCTTATCGTTAGCTAGACAATTTTTTTTTAAATGGTAAGAACTGTGAAGTATGCAACATGCAACTATATGTAAAATGTAATCTAAACATGCAAAACTATATACAAAACTAACAAATACTAACTACTACCTAATACCCCCAAACTTCAAATATTCAATGTCCCAATTGAATGAAGGTAAAAGGTACGAAAACTCCCCTAATTATCGGTGGTGCCACCCTCCTCAGGTGGTGAATCTGGTGGTGGATAAGGTGCTGCGGTTCCAAACTGAGGCCATTCCTGTGTTGTTCCTTGTTGCGCAAATGCTTCGGCTAAAGCCCTTATGAGTCCCGTCGCAAATGTGCCCAAATTGTCATACATGGTATCGACCTTGCGCTCCAACCTTCGAAGCTGGCGATCGCCATTGGTGGCACGTGTGTGCGTGGACAGGCCTACCTCGTCTGTTTGCGGGGGTTGTTGTTGTTCTGGAAAAATAGGATGAAGGATTAATCCTAGTCCGCGTGGATGCGGTACACCACCTGTCCACTCCTTGAAATTCACAATAGTAACATGAGTGATTACATGGTGTGAGTACTGTAGCGGCTCATTATGCCATTGGATTCCTTGTTGAGTACAGAGAATGGCTACCACTGATGCATGCGGAATAGTCCCATTTCTGTTCCCACGCATATAACTCAGCATGTTTATGTGGATTAAAAGGCCGATATCGATGTACTTCCCTTTGATGATTCCCCATAAAATAATCGCCCGCTTGGTAGTTATGGCATTATAATGAGCTGACGGAATGTGCTTGGCACAAAGAAACAGGTTCCAGGCCTGGGCATATCGATTCAATGCTGACAACGAAAATAATTTTGGTTCCGTTGTTCCTGTCTTATACTTCCATTTGGTGCCCGGGATATACAGATCAGTAATCACAACTGCAAGATCTATCTCCAAGTACTCGCCTTCTAACCAATTGTCAAACCCCGGTAGGTGGTGCATCATATATATTGAATACTTCTCTGATCGCGGAAGGGCGATAATTTACCTGTTCGGCGCGAACAATCGTTATGCCTCTTGTTAGCAACTCCATGGCATTAGCATAAAATTCTCTAACAATCCCCACTGGAATGGGCGTAGGAGATGCAGCTAAGCCAACCCAATCTCGTTCGCGTATCATCTACCAAAGTTGGCCATCCTGTTTTGTCGGTTGAAATCCCCGTTCCTTCACAAGAGATTTGGCCATACTCCAATAATAGTCTTGCTGTGCTTCCAAACTTACAAATCTGCTCTCGTCCAAGACCTCCTCTTCGTGGTGATCGAAAGAAAATTCGGATGAAGAAGAGAGTGAGATTGCACGTGCTCATTTTGGACCCATGTGGGGATGATAGAGACAATGGGAGGACTTGTTGATGATTGCCTCAGATTTATTGTTACACACCCCAAGAAGAACCCTAAAATTATGTCAAGAACGTGATGTGTGGGTAGGAACTTTGATAAGAGTTGCTTATTCGTCTGAATATAGGAGATATAATAAGTTGCAGCTTTTATTTTGGAAGAAAAACCCAAATCAGACCGCAACTCGGATTTGTGACTTAAAAACTTTGTCCACATTTGCGAGAACACGCGACTGGATAATGGATTACAGCGCGGCGCATTTAGTGGTGGCTAGACCGGTTTGCTCTGCGGCAAAGGCAGTCATGTGCTTTATGCATCGCGCGGCCATGAATCTGTGTTCTTTGTCGTATGCAATTGTAGTTGCATCAAGAGAGAAATGTGCGCTATCCATTGCACCTACAATTCATCAATAAACATCATCAGAACAAAGTTTTATCCCATACATCATTTTATGTAATACAGATACACGATCCCCTATACTATCAGCTATTATGTGATTGTGTTAACTTAGGAAGTAATAATTCGACGAAAGAAACAAATAGTGAAATAGAGATTGTAGAGAAGAAAAATAATGGGTTGCCTCCCATCCAGCGCTAAGTTATAGTCAATTAGCTTGACTGTCTCTGATGTTCATGTTGAATAAAGAATTGAGGTGACTTTTTATCTGTCTACCTCACCACCATAGTAATGTTTTAAGCGCTGACCATTCACCTTAAAAGGCTTATCGGGCGACGTATCGAATATTTCGATAGCACTATGCGGAGAAACAGTTTTCAATGTGAATAGTCCTGATCATCTCGATTTCAGCTTTCCAGCAAAAAGTTTAAGTTTGGAGTTTTAAAGAAAAACCCTTTGTCCTGGTTCAAATGCTTTCTCAATGATTTTTCGATCATGCCATTTTTTCACTTTCTCCTTATAAAGTTTCAAATTCTCGTATGCCTGCAGTCTGAATTCATCCAACTCATTGAGTTGGTATAGGTGTTTCTCCCCGACAGCTGTCAAATCAAAATTTAGCTTTCGAATGGCCCAATATGCCTTATGCTCTAGCTCCATGGGAACGTGGCAGGCTTTTCCATAGACGAGCTGAAAAGGTGACATTCCTAACGGTGTTTTATACGCTATCCTATAAGCCCATACTGCATCATCTAGCTTCAACGACTAGTCTTTCCGTGTGGGATTTACAACTTTCTCCAGAATTCTCTTGACTTCTCGATTTGACACTTCTGCTTGGCCATTCGTTTGTGGGTGATACTGTGACGCCCCCAAAATAGGTCCATTCCATCCAACCCATTCTGAGTCGCCAAATACATGGTACAGAAAACAACTACAACTTTATTACAATAATTATCGTGCAAAATACAACAACACATATACTGTGAGTTTGGATACAAATATATATACCAATTGTGACTCTCATCCCAACCTTGGATAGCACGTCACAATGACACCTTACATAAATGTATAGTCAAAAACTGTTATAGAAATTAGAATCTTTGGGAAGTGCTCAAGGAAACCTTCGTACATGGGAGGCCATGCTTTTAGGTTATGATAGATATCATATGGCCACAAAATTATCCTTGGTTGACCCAATAGACCCCAAAGAAAAATGAGAAGATTACTATCATATTCTTCCCAATGGTGAGTCTTCTCTTGACTTATCATTATCTCCACTGTCTCAAATTAAGAATTATACTTCAAACAAACACCAAGATTATATAGGTAGTGCTCGTAAATATACTCAGCAAGTGGATGAGCACAACCCTGTCTTATGATGACACGAGGTTGTATGTCATTAGACATCTTGTATGATAGTGGCAAAACACCCTTCCAACGTTGGGTTCGCCTCACCTTATTTGATTCACCAAATATAACTACTAAATGATGTATACAACACCTTTCTATACTACTTAGGGATAACCTCCACAGCTAGAGACCATCGTACTATTTCCCCGTTACCCTCGCTCGACCCAGCTACACTCTTATTACCTCAAAAGAGCAGCACTTCTGACTGGATATCGGATATAACGCTGAAGGAAACTTGAACTGATGAATAGAAACTCACCAAGTATCTAAATACTCACAAAATACACTCGATAATCTAGAGAGAAAAAGAGAGAAAACTTATGAATTTTGGTGTGTTTTTCAATTCTAACTTAGCCCTCTATTTATAGGAAAAATGTTAGCATGTCGAAGCAGACTTGACCTGCAACCTGATGGCTTTACCTGCTACTATTGCCACCCACCACATTTGAAATAAAATTCAGCACATTTCTTCACCAACCACAAGTGGGGCCCACCAATTCTAGAATTTTTCACCAAAATCATTTATAACCTAATTTTCGAATCAGTCACCTCTTAAAATTCATAACAAATTATACGCTCATTTTAATTCGCTCAAAATTTGTGAACATATACTCAACTTATATATGTATAACATATCCAAAAATTACAACGATCCAACTATTTGATTAAATATTATAGCTCACACAATAAAGTCAGTAATAATACCGATTTGATCTTTTAATACCTCCAATCCGACAAAATACTGATAAAATACCTCAACATTAACTCTTTCATTTATAACCACATAAATAAATCCATCATTTATATCCACGTCAAATAAATATTTCCTTATCATATAAATAAATAATTAATTATTCACAAATAATATTACAGAATCACAATAATGACAACCAGGCAGCCTCCCGAAAGAGGGGCTTTCCGATAAGGATTTCTCCTTCGACGACGCGCAATTAGGTGACCAAACCTCTCCGATGTAACTTTCTAGACATTGCCAATAATGCTATCTAATAATATTATTCAAATAATATGAATTATTGATCCGATAATGGGAAATATCATGCGGTGACAATTATTGAAGCAACAATAATATAAAATATCAACGCAGCAATTATTGAATCAATAAAATAAAATATTGAACAGTAATTACTGTAACAATTATTGAGTAGTGCCTTCTTACGTAAGGATCAATAATTCAACAATACTGTGCAATACCGTGTGCTACTGTGCAACCACGCATATTACTGTATTTTAACCACCGGGTATTCTAACAGTGTTAACGATAACAACTACGCCGTTATTTATAAAAACTCAAATTTGTCATTTTCTTCATCCGACAGTTATTTTGTTATGGCGCCCACAAATAGTTGTGCCGTCGTACGAATATTCCCCGATAGAAAGAATATTCCACGACCAAACGAATATTTCCCGACAACAATGAGTATTTTATAACCACTTGCGTATTTTGAAAACTTTGCACATATCACCCTTAACTTTAAACTTTTATCAATTTAATCATTTACTGAATAATAATTATAAGAAAAATTGAATAATTTTAATTCATAAAATTCGGGGTCTTACAGATACGCTGTAGCAATGCGATGCTTCACCCCGTATTTAGCCAACAAAGTAAATTGCACAAGGCAAAAGTGATCGCCTTAAATCATGATGATGATAGCCCTTGGAGTCCCAAACCTCATGAAGATACTTCTATGTAAAATTCTGGGGACAACCTTAGCATCATTCGTCGGAAGAGCTGCCACTTCTACCCATTTCGAGACATAATCAACAGCAAGCAGAATTTAGAGATTTCCACAAGAAGAAACAAATGGCCCCATGAAATCAATTCCCCATACATCAAAAAGTTTGACTTCTAAGATTGTATTTAATGGCATTTCATTCCTTTTAGAGATGTTCCCCATTCGCTGACATCTATCACATTGCTGGACAAAATTGTTCGCATCCTTGAAAATTATCGGCCAGTAAAATCCCGCTTGTAGTATTCTCGCCGCTGTTCTTTCACCTCCATAATGTCCACCATACACAGTAGAGTGACAATCCTGCATAATCCTCTCGGTTTCGCTATATGGAACACACCTTCGTATAACCTGGTCAGAACATTGTTTGAACAAATAAGGCTCATCCCATATGTACCATTTGACATCATGTAGAAATTTCTTCTTCTGATAGCCCACCACATCGGAAGGTAGCATTTTACTTACCAAATAGTTCGCATAATCTGCAAACCATGGCACTTCCCCTTTCACCACAAACAACTGTTCATCTAGAAAAGATTCATTAATTAACACCTTGTCATTTGTTTCCCTTTCCGGATTCTTAAGTCGAGACAAGTGGTCCGCCTCTTGGTTTTCAATGCCCTTCCTGTCCTTGATTTCCAAATAAATTTCCTGCAGTAATAAAATCCATCTGATCAACCGAGGCTTTGCATCCTTTTTCGCCACTAAATGCGCCCGAATAGCAGCGTGATCCGTATACACTATCACATTTATACCGATCAAATAAGCTCGAAATTTATCAAAGGCGTACACTACTACTAATAATTCTTTCTCCGTGGTGGTGTAGTTCAACTGTGTGTCTGTAAGGGTCCTGCTGGCATAGTAAATAACATGGAACATCTTCTCTTTCCTTTGTCCCAAAGCAGCCCCTACAGCGTAATCACTGGCATCACACATCAGCTCAAATGGTAATTCCCAATCTGGAACAGTGATAATTAGTGCTGATGTTAATTTTCCTTTCAGATGCTCGAATGCCGACATACAAGTCTCATCGAAGATAAAATGCGCATCCTTCTCCAATAAACTGCATAATGGTTTAGTTATCTTGGAAAAGTCTTTGATAAATCTGCGGTAGAAACCTGCATGTCCTAGAAAGTTGCGAACACCTTTTACTGAAGTAGGTGGTGGCAATTTCTCTATAGTTTCCAGCTTTGCCCTATCTACCTCGAGTACCTTCTTCGATACTTTGTGTCCAAGTATGATTCCTTCCTGTACCATAAAATGGCATTTTTCCCAGTTTAGTACCAGATTTGTTTCAACACATCGCTTCAACACCATCACCAAATTCTCGAGGCATAGATCAAAAGAGTCTTCGAAAATTGAGAAGTCATCCATAAATACTTCCACATTCTGCTCCACCATATCTGAAAATATAGCCATCATGCATCTCTGAAAGGTGGCTGGAACGTTGCACAACCCAAAAGACATCCTTCTGAAAGCAAATGTGCCGTATGGACATGTGAAAGTTGTCTTCTCTTGGTCTTCTGGAGCTATCATTATTTGATTATATCCCGAATATCCATCCAATGAGGGCAGTATTCATGACTCGCTAATCATCCAAAGATCCGATCAATGAATGGTAGTGGAAAATGATCTTTCCTTGTAGCATTATTAAGCCTGCGGTAGTCCATGCAAACTCTCCACCCTGTCACTATTCGTGTTGGAATCAACTCATTGTTCTCAATAGTCACTACTGTCATGCCACCCTTTTTCGGTACACACTGCACTGGGCTCACCCATGAGCTGTCTGAGTTAAGATAGATTATTCCTGCATCCAACCATTTTAGTACCTCTTTCATTATCGGATTAAGTCTCCTTTGTTGCTTAACCGATTGTTTACTTTCGTCTTCCATAAGGATTTTATGCATACAAAATGAAGGGCTGATCCCTTTAATATCCGCTATGGTCCATCCAATCGCTGATTTGAACTCTCGAAGTACTCATAGCAATTTTTCTTCCTAAAAAGATGTTAATGCAGAAGAAATAATCACAGGTAGCTTAGAATTTGTATTTAAAAATGCGTACCTGAGATGATCTGGAAGTGGTTTCAATTCAAGTTCGGGAGGTGTCTCCAAAGATGATTTTAATTTTACGGAGGTTTCTCCTGCTTTTGTCAATGGTTCAATAGGTATCCTGAATTTCCTGACTTGTGGAGTGGTATCCAGATATTGCACAAGTTCATCCAGTACCTCGTCCTCCACATCTGAATTTTCAGCAATTACAATCCTCAAAGGTTTAGCAGCCACCCGCCTTTGTACTTCATCATTTATAACATGTTCCACCATCTCAACCAAGAAACATTCCTCTGCATCTGCTGGAAACTTCTGTGCTTTGAAAACATTAAACGTGACCTCTTGATCATGAACACGCATAGTGAGTTCCCCCTTCTGGACATCTATCAGAGTTTTTCCTGTGGCTAAGAATGGTCTTCCTAATATGATTTGTATATTTTTTTCCTCCTCGTAGTCTAGAATGATGAAGTCAGCTGGGAAAATAAACTTGTCCACCTTGACCAACACATCTTTGATAATTCCTCGTGGATACGTGATCGATCTATCAGCTAGCTGTAAAGATATGTTTGTGGGCTTTGGATTCGGCAATCCCAACTTATTAAACACTGACAAGGGCATCAAATTTATGCTTGCCCCAAGATCACATAAACACTTACTGAAGTTCAACTTTCCTATGGTACATGGAATTGTGAAACTTCATGGATCCTTCAGCTTTGGAGGTAATTTCTGTTGAAGCACTGCACTGCATTCCTCTGTCAAGGCTACTGTCTCAAACTCATCTAATCTCCTCTTCCTTGACAATATACCCTTCATAAACTTGGCGTAGCTGGGCATTTGTTCAAATGCCTCAGCGAATGGTATGTTGATCTGCAGCTTTTTGAACACCTCCAAGAATTTGCTGAACTGTTTATCTTCCCTTTTCTTAATTAATCTCTGCGGATATGGAACTTGCATGTGAATTGGTGGTACTGGACTCTTGAACGTCTCCTCCGAGCCTGCTTTGTCTTTCTCTTCTTGTCGATCCTCAGATTTCTCCAAATTTTCATGCTCATTGGCTGGTTCCTCTGCCTCGCGCGGCCGCGCGCTGTCCCCAGTACATTCTCGCGCGGGCGCGTGACTTACAGTAGCTGATAGATCTTTCCCAGATCTCAATGTGATTTCTTGACATTGTTCCTTCCCTTATCTTCTTGATTTTGTCTCCGTATTACTTGGCAATGAACCCTGGGGCATGTTAGTAAGCATGTTTGCCATCTGTCCCATTTGAGTTTCCAGATTCTTTATAGCCACTACTTGGCTCTTGATCATAACTTTTGTGTTTTCCATGTATTTCATCATCATCTCCTCCACTTCTGATTTCTTTTCTTGCTGAGGAGCAGCTGGAGTGTGATGTTGCTGTTGTTGTTGAGAAAATCTTTGCGAAAAGGGTGGTCTAGGATTAAACTGCGGTTGCGTTGGCTACGCCTGAAATTGATTGTTTGGTTGAAACTGAGTTTGCTGATTCCCTTGATTATTCAACCAACTAAAATTTGGATGATTTCTGTTGTTGGGGTGGTATGTGTTCTGAAATTGGCCTTGGTCTTTTCTGTAGTTGCTCATATACTCCATTGATTCTGAGCTGATAGCACATTGATCCGTCGAGTGTGAGCCCGCACAAATCTCACATACGTAGGCAACCGTCTTTACCTTTCCTTCAGCCAAAGTATCTATCTTCTTTGCCATGGCTGTCATCTGTGCTAACAGCTGAGTAATAGCCTCAACCTCCAATACACCAGCAACTTTGGTTTGTTGCATTCGGGATGTAGGATTCTGAAAATCATTCGATGCCATTGTCTCGATAAGATCATAAGCTTCCTCATAGTTCTTTGCCCATAATGCCCCTCCTGTAGCTGCATCTATGATCGGTCTCGACTGCCATCCCAATCCATTATAAAACGTGTTGATTACCATCCAATCTGGCATACCGTGATGTGGGCACTTTCTCAGCATTTCTTTGTATCTCTCCCATGCTTCATATAACGACTCGCCCTGTTATTGTTCAATCTAAGAGATAGATGTCCTCATCTTGGCAGTTTTCGCCATTGGGAAAAACTTAGCTAAGAATTTCTGTTCTAAATCCTCCCATGTGGTTATAGATCCTATTGGCAGAGAATGAAGCCAACTTTTTTCTTTATCCCTCAATGAAAATGGGAACAACCTTTGTGACGCTCCCAAAATAGGTATACATCACCTATTCTGAGTCGTCAAATACATGGCACTACTAATGCTATCATCTGGTCCGTCACTCCGTTCCCCGACTAGTCCCTGCTACGTTCTCATTTCCTGAAGAGAACAATGAAAGTAAAAGGGTGAGCTTAACTAGCCCAGTAGGAAATATTATGACTACGATAATGCAGAATAAATTATCATTAGCCTTAAACAGTGTCAAATTGATACAATATAACAAACATCAAGTTTAACTGCAGCGGAACAAGAAATCCATTAAAAGAGTCAAGTAGAGAATAAAATCTACTATCTTTTATGATTTAAAAGGTTTTTCATCACTTTTATCATTGGGGACTCGACAATAAATAATCCACATCCTCGAATCACCCGTGCACTACTGACGATGATATTCTTTAGTATCACGACCACAATTATCCATGCACTACGGGCCAAGAATATTTGTGTATTCATTAATGGTCATGATCATGCCAACAACTATCCATCAATGCACTACGGGCCAATGAGGACTTTTTCCACATCATTTGTAACATTACGGTCATGATTACACCGAATAATCCCTGGTTATAATCATACCAAGTCCATCTATGCACTATAGGCCACAAATGACTTTCAACAAAATATAAACATGAGGATGATGACAATGATATAAGAATTCAATAAAACAAGTTCAAGAATTAATTTATCCAGGAACTAATAACGTCCAAATTGTCAACATGATCTTTGCTTTGTAGAGTAAAATTCAAGAATGCTCGGAAGAATATTTCAATGAAAAGATCTTTGGATGAAGTGCAAATATCAAGGATATTCCACTAATTTCATGGAGTATAGAAGTCAAAACTTTAACCAACTGAGTATAATAAAGAATGTAATAACAAAAGAAATCACCAGGCATGCGATAGACCGCACATGCAGGTTATTCCAACAGAATAATAAATAACGGAATCAGTGCAAAGTAAAACGTCATGCATACATGATATTCCAACCGAATAATAAAGGCGGAATCGGTCCGCGTAAAACGCCTGAACGTGATATTCCAATGAATAATAAAGATGGAACCGTCCCGCGTAAAAGCGCATGCATGTGATGTTCCAACGAATGATAAATAATGGAACCGGTCCCAAGTAAACGCACGCATGGGATGTTCCAAAGAAATAATAAAGAATGGAATAACATAAGAATTTCACCAAGTATAGGGTAGCCCGTGTATACCGGTTATTCCAACAAAATAATAAAGAATGGAATAACAAAATTCTCTTTATGGATAAGAAAGAAATAATACTCCCTACCTTAGAAAAAGCGGATCTTTGAATAGTGACGTAGCGAGACTTCTCTTCTTTTTCTATAATTTCTCTCTATAATAATCGCTCTAAAGCTTTTGTGAATTGGTGAGAAATGAAGGAAGAATGAGATTCTATTTATAGAAAAATATAGTTTCGATAATTGCACGTTTTGGGGCTCGAAAAATTACAATACAATACCTCCAACTTTTCCTTTATTTTTAAATTTAGTCATGGAAGTATTATCAAACTTGCACCACCTCCCTAATAGTAAATAATGTGATTCAATAGTAAATTATGTGAATCAATAGTTCTAGACATGTGAAAATACGAATTACAGTATAGTACCTCCATCTATACCTCCATTTTTAACTTAGTCATGCAAGTATTATCAATCTTTCACCAACTCCCCTAATAGTAACAAGAATATGAAACAATAGTATACACATGTGAACAAATAGTTATAATCATGTGAAATAAAAGCAATCAATTGCTTATTTATCCAGTTAAATACCCGATTGGTCAATATAACCTCCAGACATCGATTTTTATCGAAATAATTGTCGATTTTCACTAACACAAATAATTCCAAAACAATGAAACCATTTTTATCAAAAATATAAATTTTAAAATTTCAAAGTTTGACTTTTCCCGAAAAAGTCAACTATTGACTTTTTGACCAAATAGTGAATTCCGGAAAATTTTATGTTTATAGACTATTTTTACTAATTTCATCGTTCCGGACTAAAATATCACGTCCGTGTATCCAAATTCAACTCTGAACACAACTTCAATTTTAATAACATTCATCATTAATATTATAACTCGCAATATTTATCAACCAGGTCATTCCCAGGAAAGAGGGCTTTCGAATAAGGATTTCTCCTATTGGCCGCAATTAGGTGACCAAACCTCTCCTTGATGAACTTCTAGACATTGTAAATATTGCAATTTAATAATATGAATAACTTTGTCGTCTCAATTATTGATTTAATAAAATAACATATTATGCGATGATCTTGTGACAATAATCGAATCAATAATATGAGAGATATGATGCAGCAATTACTATAGCAATAATTGAGTATAACTGAGTGACTTATCACGTAAGCATCAATAATCAATACTGGTATACTACTATGCAACCACGCGTATTACTATACTTTTACTGCCGGGTAGTTCAACAGTTAACGATAAAACTTCCGCCATTATTTTCATAAAGTATTTTTGTCGTTTTCTCAATCCGACAATAATTCTGTTGTGGGGGTCCACCAATGATTGTGCCGTTGTATGAATATTCCCTGTTAAAACGAATATTCCCCGACCAATCAAATATTATATAACAACTTGCGTACTTTGCAAAATTTGTAAATATTACCCACAACCATAACATTATATCAAATCCACACCATAATATTCAAAAATATATTTCGAGAAAATTTAATCTTTATTCAAAAAGTTGGGGTCTTACAACCTCCCCTTCTTATGAAATTTCATCCTCGAAATTAGGGTGCGTACCTGGTATGTCGAAGAGGTGAGGATACCTTGATTTCATTTCGGATTCTAACTCCCAAGTCATTTCCTCAACATCGTTGTTTCTCCACAAAACTTTGACTTGAGGTATAACCTTGGAGCGTAGAATATGCTCCTTCTTATCCAAGATTTTAACAGGAACCTCTTCATACGTTAAATCTTCCTCTATCTCATCTAGTTCTAATTCAATAATGTTGTTCGGGTCTTTCATATATTTACGTAACATAGATATGTGAAAAACATTATGAACACGACACATACTTGGCGGTAACGCAAGTCTATAGGCCACAATTCCTACTCGGTCGAGGATTAAAAATGGGCCAATGAATCGAGGGTTGAGCTTTCCTCTCTTTCCAAATCTCGTAACTCCCTTCCATGGAGCAACACGTAACAACACATGATCTCCAATATCGAATTCCACATCCTTTCGATGAAGATCAGCATAACTCTTTTATCGATCTTGTGAGGTTTTTGTACGTTGTCGGATCATTTGAATCTTTTCTGTAGTCATACGTACAAACTCCGGTCCCAACAACGTTGCTTCACCCACCTCATCCCAGCATACTGGAGAACGACACTTTCTTCCATATAACGCCTCAAATGGATCAGCATAACTTGCTTGATAACTGTTGTTGTAGAAAAACTCCACCGATGGTAAGAACTTTTCCCAACTTCCCTTGAAGTCAAGGACACAGAGTCTTAATAGATCTTCAAGAGTTTGAATGGTCCTCTCCGACTGGCCATCCGTCTGAGGATGATATGCCAACCTAAATCATAAATCCATGCCCATAGCTTTTTGCAAACTAACCCAAAATCTTGAAGTGAATCTTGGGTCTCGATCAGAAACTATGGCTACTGGCATACCATGCAGTCTTACAATCTCGTTTATGTATATACGAGCAAGACGTTCAAGTGTATAAGTTTCTCGTATAGGTAGGAAATGAGCAGACTTAGTCAATCTATCAACAATGACCCAAATTGCATCTATGCCTTGAGAAACCTTGGGAAGACCAATGAATGAAATCCATAGTAATGTGTTCCCCACTTCCATTCGGAATTTCAAGTGGTTGCAATGGACCTTTTGGTACATGATGCTCGCCTTTGACTTCGTTAACAAGTTAAACACCTTGAGATAAACTCTGCTATCTCTCTCTTCATATTGCTCCACCAAAATGTGTATGTCAAGATCACGATACATTTTAGTACTCCCGAGATGGATTGCAAGCGGTGTGTTGTGCGCCTCCATCATGATTTTATACTTTAAATCAGGGTTGTTAGGAACACAAAGTCTGGAGTTGACTCGAAGTATTCCTTCCTCATCGATTCTTGCTTTCGGTATAGCACCTTCTTGCACTTTCGTCTTCATACGCATTAGCTCCGTGTCCTGTAGCAAAGCGACTTTAACTTTATCGATTAAAGTCGGTTCTACTCGTATGTTTGCCATCATCATGTGGGTCCCTGGAGTCTTTATCTCTAACTCCATCCTTTGCAAGTCATACAAAATGGGCCTTTACGTTGATAATATTGCACTCGTACCCGCATATGATCTTCTACTCAGTGCGTCAGCTACCACGTTTGCTTTTATAAGATGGTAATGGATGGTAAAATCATAATCTTTCAATAGTTCAAGCCAACGTCGTTGTCGCATGTTGAGTTCCTTTTGGGTGAAGAAATATTTGAGGCTTTTATGATCCGTGTAGATCTCCACCTTCTCTTCATCTGAGTAATGCCTCCAAATCTTAAGCGCCAAAAATCAGCCAATTTGCCAACTCTAGATCATGAGTAGGGTAATTACTCTCATATTCTTTGAGTTGTCGTGAGGCATAGGCTATGACTTTCCCATGTTGCATGAGAACACATCCTAACCCTTTGCAAAGCATCATCAGAGATGACAAATCCTCAAGAGCAGGATGGTATTGTCGAGCAGTCTTTGAAATGAGTCTCCTCTTGAGTTCTTGAAAACTCTTCTCACATTCCTCGCTCCAATCGAAATTTGTATCTTTTCGAGTCAGCTGAGTTAATTGAGTAGCGATTCGAGAAAATCCTTCCATGAATCTCCAATAATAACCAGCTAATCCGAGAAAGCTACGTACTTCGATCACTGATTTAGGTTGCTCCCAGCTTTGAATAGCTTCAATCTTTGCTGGGTCAACAGATATTCCATGACTTGATATCACGTGCCCAAGGAATGCAACTTCCTCAAGCTAGAACTCACATTTCTTTAACTTGGCATATATCTTGTTTTCACGAAGCTTTTGGAGTATCAACCTCAAGTGTTGCTCATGATCTTCACGGCTTTTGGAATATATGAGAATGTCATCAATAAAGACGACCACAAAATGATCCAAATATTCCTTGAATACTCGGTTCATCATATCCATGAAGGCAGCAGGAGCATTAGTCAATCCAAAAGACATGACTAAGAATTCATAATGCCCGTCTTCGAGGTTCTGAAGGCGATCTTTTGAATATCCTCGCTTTTAACCTTCAAATGATGATATCCGAGCGAAGATCAATCTTTGAAAAAATTGTGCTCCTTATAATCGATCAAACAGTCATCAATATGTGGCAATGGGTACCTATTTTTGATGGTGACATGATTTAACTCCCGATAATCAATACAAAGTCGCATACTCCCATCTTTCTTCTTCACGAATAAAACAGGAGCACCCGAAGGAGACGTACTAGGACGAATGAAACCAATGTCTAACAATTCCTGCAATTGGGTCTTTAACTCCTGAAGTTCAATAGGAGCCATTCGATATGGGGCTTTGGAAATGGGTTTTATACTGGGTTCAAGGTCGATACAAAATTCAACTTCACGTTCTGGGGGTAGGCCAGGAAGTTCTTCAGGGAATACGTCAGGAAATTTATTAACAATAGAAATATCCTTCAAATCTGCGTATTTTTTTTAAATCCATGACATGAGCTAAGAAAGCTTGACATCCGTTTTTCAATAAACGAATAGCTTTATGGCTTGAGATGACCGTGATTGATTTTAATTGTTTGGTCGCTTGAATTCGCATAATAGGTTTATTAGGAATATGAAAGCTAACAACCTTACGAAAATAATCAATTTTAGCATGATGAGTAGTTAACCAATCAATCCCTAGAATCACGTCAAATGTAAGTATTTTTAAGGAGATAAGATCGACAAGTAACGTGCGGTTACAGATTTGAATCAAACAAGACTTATAAACAGTGGATGTAATGAAGGTTTCTCCTAATGGAGTTTCAACAGATAAGTCAAAGTCTAATTTCTCTGGAGTCAAATTTAATCGTTGAGCGCAAGTAGGAGAAATAAAAGAATTGGTAGAACCGATATCAAATAAGGTATAGACTTCGCTAGAGTTTATAATAAGCTTACCCGTGATGACTTCGTTCGAGTTCCTTGCTTTCTGGGAGGTCACTATAAACGCTCTCCCTTGCACCACCGGCTTTGACTTTTCTGGGACGACGTTTGGTGCCTCTATCCTAGCTGAACTTGTCTTCGGTGAACGATAAAATCGGGCTAGGTGACCTTCTCTTCCACAATTATAACAGGCTTTGGATGGCATCGCGCAGTTTGGACTAATGTGTCCCTCCCCTCCGCATTTGAAGCTTATGATAGGTGGTCGTTCTCCTTCCTTAACAACGGGTGTTGGTGCTGACGTTTTTCCATCATTGTTGAATCTCCTCTTCTTGAAATGTCCATTCTTATTGTCTTGGCTATGATTACCACCGTAGTGGCTACCATTTATGGCATGTTGATTCCCTCCACGCTTGTTGTCACCGTTTTGATGATTGTTACCACTAGTATTTTCATACTGCCGGCTGCTTTCCATTGGTTACGTTGACTCGTTACCGCGCTCTAATAACTAAGCCCTATTTACAACATCTGAGTACAAACACAGTTTATGAGAAATAAAATATTGACATATCTCCGGTTTCAAAAATCTTAAAAACATTCGCGTCATTTGCTCCTCATTATCGACCAAATGGGATGCAAACCGGGATAACTCCGCAAATTTAGCCTCGTATTGCGACACGGTCATATTGTTTTATTCTAACTTGATAAACTCCACCTCTTTCATGTGACGAATACTTTCGGGAAAGTACTTGTCGTTGAATATCTCTTGGAACTTCTCCCAAGACATCTTGAGTCGTCAGTCGGTTAGTCGTTTCTGATTCCCACCAGTAATCTACCTCTTCACGCAACATGAAGGTGGCGAAGGGAACCTTTTGCTCCTCGGAGCATCCCAAGACATCAAATATCTTGGTGATCTGCTTTATCCATGCTTCAACCTTAAGTGGTTTTGGCTCTCCAATAAACTCCGGTGGTCCCAGCTCCTTGAACTGTTTAGCGGTAACCGTCTAAGAGTTTCTAGTGTTCCCACCTACATTTTGGACAGGAGCCGCTCTCGCCTGATGTTGCATGAATTGCATAAAGCCTCTGAACATTCCATCGTTCATCATTTGGTCAGTTTTGTTGTTTGCATGAGGATTGTCGCCTTCCTGATGCACATTATTCTGATTGTTGATCTGTGGAGACTCAACGGTCTCTTGTGCTCCATTGTTATTCTCAATATTCTCGGATGCCATTTTCAAATACTGCCACAAAACAAGGGTTAATTGACGTACAACATACTATCCATATACTCTGACCAACCAATTAAATACCAAATAAACTTAGGTAGGTCATACTAGCGAAGGAATTCCCCATCTCTCCCCTCCTAGTTCTAGTCTCATATCTTAGCCATGGATCATATCCCTAAGCTTTGATACCAACTGTGACGCCCCCAAAATAGTTATACATTACCTATTCTGAGTCGTCAAATACATGGTACAGAATACAAATTCAACTTAATTATACAACTGTCGTGTAAAGTATGACAAAACATAAGTTGTGAGTTTTAATACAAATATTGTCGTCTAGACAATATACAAATTCAAAATCAATATTATTACATTTATTTTCCACTATTTCACTAAATAATGAGGACTACTAATGCTATCATCATCCAATTACCCGCTCCTCCCAAACTAGTCCCTCGCTACGCTTCTCATTTCTGAAGAGAACAATGAAAGTAAAAGGGTGAGCTCAACTAGCCCAAGAGGGAAATATTATGACTAAGATAATGCGAGAATAAATTATCATTAGCCTTAAACAATGATGTTAAGCCGATACAATATAATAAACATCAAGTTTAACCTGCGGTGAACAAGCAATCCATTAAAAGAGTCAAATAGAGAATAAAATCTACTATCTTTTATGATTTAAAAGGTTTTCATCACTTTTATCACTGGGGACTCGACAATAAATAATCCACATCATCGAATCACCCCGCACACTTTACTGACAAGGATGTTCTTTAGTATCACGACCACAATTATCCATGCATTACGGGCCAAAAATATTTGTGTATTCATTAATGGTCATGATCATGCCAACAACTGTCCATCAATGCACTACGGGCCAATGAGGACTTTTTCCACATCATTTGTAACATTACGGTCATGATTACATCGAATAATCCCTGGTCATAATCATACCAAGTCCATCTATGCACTATAGGCCACATATGACTTTCAACAAAATATAAACATGAGGATGATGACAATGATATAAGAATTCAATAAAACAAGTTCAAGAATTAATTTATCTAGGAATAATAACGTCCAAATTGTCAACATGATACTGCTTTGTAGAGTAAAATTCAAGAATGCTCAGAAGAATATTTCAATGAAAAAATACTGGATGAAGCGCAAATATCAAGGATATTCCACTAATTTCATGGAGTATAGAAGTTAAAACTTTAACCAACTGAGTATAATAAAGAATGGAATAACAAAAGAAATCACCGGGCATGTGATAGAGGCCAGCTGAGGCGTTATTCCAATGAATAATAAATAACGGAATCGGTCCCAAAGTAAACGCATGCATGACGGGATATTCCAATGTAATAATAAAGACGGAATCAGGTCCGGCGTAAAACGCATAGACAGGATATTCCAACAGAATAATAAAGACGGAACCAGGTCCGGCGTAAAATGCACAGACAGGATGTTCCAACAGAATGATAAATAATGGAACTAGGTCCGGCGTAAACGCACAGACAGGATGTTCCAGCAGAATAATAAAGAATGGAATAACAGAAGAATTTCATCAAGTATAGGGTAGTCTGCATTATCTGATTATTCCAATGAAATAATAAAGAATGGAATAACAGAAGTTCTCTTCATGGATAAGAAAGAAATAATACTCCCTACCTTAGAAAAACTAGATACTGGAATAGTGAGGTAGCATACTTCTCTTCTTCTTTCTATAATTTCTGTCTATAATAATCGTTGTAAAGCTTTTGTGAATTGGTGAGAAATGAAGGAAGAATGAGCTTCTATTTATAGAAAAATATAGTTTCTATAATTGAACGTTTTGGGGCTCGAAAAATTACATTACAATACCTCCAACTTTTCCTTTATTTTTAATTTAGTCATGGAAGTATTATCAAACTTGCACCACCTCCCTTAATAGTAAATAATGTGATTCAATAGTAAATTATGTGAATCAATAGTTCTAGACATGTAAAAATATGAATTACAGTATAGTACCTCCATCTATACCTCCATTTTTAACTTAGTCATGCAAGCATTATCAATCTTGCACCAACTCCCCTAATAGTAACAAGAATGTGCAACAATAGTATACACATGTGAACAAATAGTTATAATCATGTGCAATAATAGCAATCAATTGCTCATTTATCCGGTTAAATACCCGATTGGTCAATATAACCTCCAGACATCGATTTTTATCGAAATAATTGTCGATGTTCACTAACACAAATAATTCCAAAACAATGAAACCATTTTTATCAAAAATATAAATTTTGAAATTTTGAAGTTTGACTTTTCCCAAAAAAGTCAACTGTTGACTTTTTGACCAAATAGTGAATTCCGGAAAATTTTGTGTTTATAGACTGTTTTTACTAATTTCATCGTTTTGGACTCAAATATCACATCTGCGTATCCAAATTCAACTCCGAACACAACTTCAATTTTAATAACATTCATCATTAATATTATAACTCGCAATATTTATCAACCAGATCGTTCCCAGGAAAGAGGGGGCTTTCCAATAAGAATTTCTCCCTATTGGACACAATTAGGTGACCAAACCTCTCCTTGACAGAACTTCTAGACATTGTAAATATTGCAATTTAATAATATGAATAACTTTGTCATCTCAATTATTGATTTAATAAAATAACATATTATGCAGATGATACTGTGACAATAATCGAATCAATAATATGAGAGATATGATCGCGAAGAATTCTCGTAGCAATAATTGAGTATAACCGAGTAAATTCTCACGTAAGCATCAATAATCAATCTGCAGTGTTACTACTATGCAACCACGCCATTCATCGTACTTTTACTACTGGGTAGTTCAACAGTTAACGGTAAAACTTCCGCTGTTATTTTCATAAAGTATTTTTGTCATTTTCTCAATTCAACAATAATTCTGTTGTGGGGTCCACCAATGATTGTGCCGTTATATCTAATATTCCTGTTAAAACGAATATTCCCAGAATTAATCGAATATTATATAACAACTTGTGTACTTTGCAAAATTTGTTAATATTACCCACAACTATAACATTATATCAAATCCACACCATAATATTTAAAAATATATTTTGAGAAAATTTAATCTTTATTCAAAAAGTTGGGGTCTTACAACCTTAGTCTAATAGCATCCTCCGTCACACCGTTGTATCTGAATGTAACACAAATTTCAATGAAACTCAATAGATGTTCATTCGGATCATCATGTGCAAAGACACCCCAAATGGAATCGTGTTCGCACCATTTGAATAGTGCCGCTTTTATCTCGAATGTGTTTGCTGCTATCGTTGGTCTGACTATGCTAGACTAAAGTCCGTTAATATTGGGCATGGAATACTCCTTCAGAGCCCTATGCTCCTCTCATTGCTCTTCTCCTTGTGCCTCGGCTGCCATGTTAGTTGTCGTGTTTTCCAACTGTTCTTGTAAATTTCTACGTACACCCGCTTTCCAAACTCTCCCGTTTATATTATCCTGAATAGGTGTTAACTCGGGGTTAGTTGACCAGTGTCTTGTATAAAATTTATCCAAATTCACAAAAACAAAAATAAAAAGCGAAATGAGATAAGACTAGAATTGTCTAAATCATACAATCTGACTTTAAACTAATGATAATAATACTAAATTAAAAGCCTTTCCCGGAATCTGCGCCAAAAAACTTGTTGCCTCTTTTTACGACTAACAAAAGAGCTCTAACTCATGCAAGCATACATGCGTCAACAAGTAATACAGAGCAAGTAAAGTATCGATCCCACAGAGAAAGTTGTTTAACTTAAAATACTATTCATTAATTAAATAACTATATTTATATGCTCACACTATGGATTAAACTTGGTTTGTTCTTGAACTACAAATACCAACTAAAAAAGTAAAAACAATATAATAAATGATATTGGAACTAATGGGATTCTAACTTCATTTAATATTTCATTCAATCGCCACTATCATGCATGACTTGTTCATCCATGCTCCACTCACTCCTATGAAAATACTATCTTTTGCTTTGCCTTACGCTTTCATTAGCCTCGTGCCCGATATCACCACCAAATTAAGCTAATTCTTGCACTTATTCACCAAAAGGAGTTTTAAGTATGCAAAATGCAATTTAACATAAAATGCAGCTAAAATAGACTAAAATGTACTTGAGATGGGCATAGTTCGCATGAATTAGTACTCCATAAGTAGGTAAACATCCTACTTATCAATTACATATACTTAAAACTCATATTGGTGAAAAAGTGCAGGAACCAACCTAATTTGGTGGAATTAGAAGGCACGAGGCGAATGGAAGCATGAAGCAAGGCACAAGCTGGGATAGGCGTGGCATGAGGATTAAGTGGAGCAAAAAACTAAGCGTGGATGGTCAAAGGAAGGAGTAGTGGAACAGATCAGTTACAGCTGCAGAACCAAAACCCAGAAATGCAGAAGCCGCACAACAGGATAAGCTTGGGAACGCGCACCCGTGCGAGCACTTGGCTGGACAACATGAAACACTGCAAGTTGCGTGCCCGCGCGAGGATTACATTGGGGGAGCACGCGGCCGGTAGCTGCTGATTTGTTTTATGTTAATTTTTAATTAAAAGGGTTGTAATTGGTTTAAAACGATTTCTGACGGGTGTCGGACGGATCATTATTCAGGTTTACGTATTTTCATTTTTGAAACTAGGGTTTACATGCTGAGAGAGATTCCAACGTAGAAGGAGGCCAAAACTCTACTCTTCTAATCCTTCTTGGAATTTTCTATCAGTGTGGATATTTTATTAGTATTTTTGCTGGATTTATATGAGGATTTGAACGTTAATAGTGGATTATATTCAGCGATTGGTTTTGATCGTTTCTATCTTTCATCTTTCAATTGTTTGTTTATTAGCAATGTTTAGCTTTGATCCCATAATGGCTTTTGGTTTAGCCGTGAACTAAACTCCATTATGGGATTCTAAACAGATTTTAGTATGTAGTTTGGTTGCATGCTTGAATGCTAGACTGTATTATATATCATATGGGATTTCTATCATGATTGTTTTGCATGTATGAATGCTTGATCACCATTCGCTTTTAGTACTTGTATGGGATTGACAATGAGCATGCAAGTATGGATTGTAATCATGATAGCATACGTATATGGGGTTGTTTTGTATGGCTTGCGTATTTCATGAATCAGATAGACATATACTATTTCACCGTATGAGTTAGAATAAGGGTTTATGCTTAAATTCAATATGATTGCAATTTCACATAGACATATAGTGATTTTGGTTATATTGGTGATTACATAGAGTCTATCGCTTGTGGATGCTGTGTAAGTAGGTCATAGTACATTGAAAAATGGATGACTCTTATAGTGCTCTTGGCTACTTTCCTGTGATATGTGAATAAGTCTTGCATGATAGTGGTGATTAGATGAAATATTAAATGAAGTTAGGATCCCATTAATTTCAGATTTGATTGATTACATCTTTATTATTGTTTTAGTCGTTATTGGCGATTAGCGTAATTCACCAATCATATTCATTAGTTTGAGCATATAAATATAGTGATTTAATTGATGCATAGTAATTTAAATTAAACAACTTTCCCTGTGGGATCGATACTTTACTTGCTCTGTATTACTTGTTGACACATGTATGCTTGCATGAATTAGAGCTCTTTTGTAGAACTAAAAAAGAGGTAACACGTTTTTGGCGCCGTTACCGGGGAAAGGAGTTTAAATTATTATTATCATTAGTTTTAAGCTATATTGTATGACTTAGACAAATCTATTCTTATCTCATTTCCATTTTTGTTTCTGTTTTTGTTTCAGGAACTTGTATAAATTTTTATCATGCATCGCCATCATCCAACCCCGACTTAACACCATTTAGGACAACATAAATGGGAGAGGTTTGAAAGCGAGTGTTCAGAGAAATTTACAAGCCTGATTAGAAAGTACTACAACAAATCAAGGTACCGAGGTACAAGGAGAAGAGCAAAGAGAGGAGCATAGGGCTCAAGGAATATTCCATGCCCAATATTAATGGATTACAGTCTAGCATCGTCAGACCAGCGATAGCAGCCAATACATTCGAGATAAAAATGGGCACTATTCAAATGGTACAAAATTCGGTACAGTTTGGGGGTGCCACTACAGATGATCCAAATGAACACCTGTTGAGTTTCATCGAAATTTGCGATACTTTCAGATACAACGGTGTGACGGAGGATGCTATCTGACTTAGGCTATTCCAATTCTCATTGAGGGATAAAGAAAGAAGTTGGCTTCATTCTTTGCCAGCAGGATCTATAACTACATGGGAGGACTTAGCACAAAAATTCTTAGCCAAGTTCTTCCCAATGGCTAAGACTGGAAAGATGAGGACATCTATCTCTCAGTTTGAGCAACAAACAGGGTGAGTCCTTATATGAAGCATGGGAGAGATACAAAGAGATACTGAGAAAGTGTCAACATCATGGTATGCCAGATTGGATGGTGATTAACACATTTTATAATGGATTGGGATGGCAGTCGAGACCGATTGTAGATGCAGCTGCAGGAGGGGCATTATGGGCAAAAAGCTATGAGGAAGCCTATAAATTTATCGAGACAATGGCATCAAACAATTTTTAGAATCCTACATCTCGAATGCCACAGCCCAAGGTTGCAGGTGTGTTGGATGTAGATGCTATCACGCGAGTTGTCGTAAGACAGATGGCAGCCATGGTAAAGAAAATAGATACATTAGCAGAAGGTAAAACGAAGACATTTGCCTTCAGATATGAGATTTGTCTTGAGGTCACACTCGACCAGATCAATGTCTATATCGGCTCGAGTCGATGCAAGATGTGTGAGCAATTACAGAAAAGACCAAGGTCAGTTTCAGAACACATACCACCCCAACAACCGAAATCATCCAAACTTTAGTTGGTCAAATAACCAAGGGAATCAGCAGAATCAGTTTTAAACAAATAATCAGTTTCATTCGCAACCAGCGCAGTCACAGTTTAATCCTAGACCACCTTTTCCACCGGGATTTTCTCTACAACAACAACATCACACTCCAGTTGCACCTCAGCAAGAAAAGAAATCATAAATGGAGGAGATGATGATGAAATACATGGCAAATACAGAAGTTATGATCAAAAGCCAAGTAGTGGCTATTAAGAATTTGGAAACTCAGATGGGGCAGATGGCGAACATGCTTACAAACAGGCCCTAGGGTTCATTGCCGAGTAATACAGAAACAAATCCACGAAGAGACGGGAAGGAACAATGTCAAGCTATAACATTGAGATCTGGGAAAAACAATGCAGACACTGCAAGTTGGGCAACCACGCCCAATTGTACTGAGGAGGCCGCGCGGCTGCGCGAGGCAGAGCATTCAGTTGCTAAAGAAAAAATCTGGAAAAGTTTGAGGTTCAGCAGGAAGAGAAAGATAAAGCAGGTTCAGAGGAGAAGCTTAAAAGTTCACTACCGCCAATTCACCCTCAAGTTCCGTATCCGCAAAGATTAAATAAACAAAGGGAAGATAAGCAATTCAGCAAGTTTCTGGAGATATTTAAAAAGCTGCAAATCAATATACCTTTCGCCGAGGCATTGGAACAAATGCCAAGCTATGCAAAGTTCAAGAAGGGCATACTGTCAAGGAAGATGAGATTAGATGAATTTGAGACAAGAGCCTTGATGTAAGAATGTAGTGCAATACTTGACAGGTTACCTCCGGTTTGAGGATCCGGCAGCCACAATCCTGCACAATCGGGAAGATGAAGTTTGAAAAGTGTTTATATGATCTTAGGGCAAGCATCAATCTGATGCCCTTATCATTATTCAATCAATTGGGATTACCGGATCCAAGGCCAACAAACATTTCTTTGTAGCTGGCTGACAGATCCATCACGTATCCACGGGGAATTGTTGAAGATGTATTAGTGATGGTGGACAGATTTATCTTTCCGGCTGACTTCATAATTTTGGATTACAAGGAAGATAAAAATATACCAATTATACTGGGGAGACCTTCTTAGCCACAGGAAAGACTGTGATAGATGTGCAGAAGGGGGAACTCACTATGCGTGTTCATGATCAAGAGGTCACCTTTAATGTCTTCCAAGCTATGAAGTTTCCAACAGATGAAGAGGAATGTTTCCTAGTTGATTTAGTGGATCAGGTCGTAAATGATGAAGTACATAGTCTAGTGGATGATGAACCTTTGAGGAGTGTAATTGTTGAAAATTCAGATTTGGAGGACGAGGAACTTGACGAACTAGTGCAATTTCTGGATACCACTCCACAAGTCAGAAAATTCAGAACACCTGTTGAGCCATTGACAAAAGCTGGAGAATCCTCAGTAAAATTAAAGCCATCTCTTGAGACACCTCTAGAACTTGAATTAAAACCACTTCCAGAACATCTCAGGTACGTATTTTTAAATAAAGATTCAAAGTTACTTGTGATTATTTCTTCTGCATTAACATCTTTTCAGGAAGAAAAACTGCTACGAGTGCTTCGAGAATTCAAATCAGCTATTGGTTAGATCATAGCAGATATCAAAGGGATCAGCCCTTCATTTTGCATGCATAAGATCCTAATGGAAGATGAAAGTAAGCCGTCGGTTGAGCAAGAAAGGAGACTTAATTCGATAATGAAAGAAGTGGTTAAGAAAGAAGTACTGAAATGGCTAGATACAGGCATAATCTATCCGATCTCAGATAGCTCATGGGTGAGCCCAATACAGTGTGTACCAAAAAAGGGTGGCATGACCGTAGTGACTAATGAGAATATTGAGTTGATTCCAACACGAACAGTGACAAGGTGGAGAGTCTGCATGGACTACCGCAGGCTCAACAAAGCTACAAGGAAAGATCATTTTCCACTCCCATTCATTGATCAGATGTTGGACAGATTAGCATGTCATGAGTACTATTGCCTATTGGAAGGATATTCGGGCTTTAATCAAATTATGATAGCTCCAGAAGACCAGGAAAAGACAACTTTCACATGTCCTTACGGGACATTCGCCTTCAGAAGGATGTCCTTCGGGTTGTGCAATGTTTCAGCCACCTTTCAGAGATGCCTGATGGCTATATTTTTAGATATGGTGGAAGAAAATGTGGAAGTATTTATGCATGACTTCTCAGTCTTCGGGGACTCGTTTGATCTATGACTTAAGAATTTGGTGATGGTTTTGAAGCGGTGTGTTGAAACAAATCTAGTACTTAACTGGGAAAAGTGCCATGTTATGGTACAAGAAGGAATCATATTGGGACATAAAGTGTCGAAGAAGGGACTCGAGGTAGATAGGGCAAAACTGGAAACTATAGAGAAATTGCCACCACCTACTTCGGTAAAAGGTGTTCGCAGCTTTCTGGAACATGCAGGTTTCTACCGCAAATTCATCAAGGACTTCTCCAAGATAATTAAACCACTATGCAGTTTATTGGAGAAGGATGCACAATTTAACTTTGATGAGGCTTGCGTGTTGGCATTTAAACACCTAAAAAGGGAAATTAACATCAGCACCAATTATTACTGCACCAGATTGGGATTTGCCATTTGAGCTGATGTGTGATGCCAGTGATTATGCCGTAGGGGCTTCTTTGGAGCAGAGGAAAGAAAAGATGTTTCATGTGATTTATTATGCCAGCAAGACCCTTACAGATACATATTTGAACTACACCACCACAGAGAAAGAATTATTGGCAGTGGTGTACGCCTTTGATAAATTTCGAGCATATTTGATCGGCACAAAGGTGATAGTGTATACGGATCACGCAACAATTTGACATTTAGTGGCGAAGAAGGATGCAAAGCCCCGGTTGATCAGATGGATTTTATTACTACAGGAATTTGATTTGGAGATCAAGGACAAGAAGGGCACTGAAAACCAAGTGGCGGACCACTTATCTCGACTTGAGAATCTGGAAAGGGAGGTAGACGACAAGGTTTTAATCAATGAATCCTTTCCAGATGAGCAGTTGTTTGTGGTGAAAGGGGAAGTGCCATGGTTTGCAGACTACGCGAACTATTTGGTGAGTAAGATGGTACCTTCTGACTTGGTGGGTTATCAAAATATGAAATTTTTGCTTGATGTCAAATGGTATATATGGGATGGGCCTTATTTGTTTAAGCAGTGTTCTGATCAAGTGATAAGAAGGTGTATTCCGTATAGCGAGACCGAGGGGATTCTGTAGGATTGTCACTCTACTGTGTATGGAGGTCACTATGGTGGTGAAAGAAAAGCGGCTAGAATACTACAATCAGGATTCTACTGGCCGACAATTTTCATGGATGCATACAGTTTTTTCCAGCGGTGTGATAGATGTCAGCGAGTGGGGAACATCTCCAAAAGAAATGAAATGCCATTGAATACAATACTTGAAGTAGAAATTTTTGATGTGTGGGGGATTGATTTCATGGGGCCTTTCGTTTCTTCCTGCGAAAATCTCTACATCCTGCTAGCCGTGGATTTTGTCTCGAAATGGGTAGAAGTGGCAGCTCTTCCGACAAATGATGCCAAGGTCGTCCTCAGATTTTTACATATAAGTATCTTCACGAGGTTTGGAACTCCAAGGGCTATCATCAGTGACGAAGGCAGTCATTTCTGCAACAGGCAGTTTACAGCTTTATTGGCCAAATATGGGGTGAACCATCGCATTGCTATAACGTATCACCCATAAATGAATGGCCAAGCTGAAGTGTCGAATCGAGAAGTTAAGAGAATCCTGGAAAAAGTTGTGAATCCAACGAGGAAGGACTGGTCTTTAAAGTTGGATGATGCAGTATGGGCTTATAGGACAGTATATAAGACGCCATTGGGTATGTCGACTTTTCAGCTCGTGTACGGAAAAGCCTGTCACCTTCCTATGGAATTAGAGCATAAGGCATATTGGGCAATTCAAAAGCTCAATTTTGATTTGAAAGCTGTCGGGGAGAAATGCCTACTCCAACTCAATGAGTTGGATGAATTTAGATTACATGCATATGAGAATTCATAGCTATACAAGGAGAAGGTGAAGAAATGGCATGACCAAAAAATCATTGAGAGAGCATTTGAACCGGGACAAAAGGTTTTGCTTTATAACTCCAGACTTAAACTTTTTCCCGGGAAGCTAAAATTGAGGTGGTCAGGGCCATTTATAGTGAAGACTATTTTTCCGCATGGTGCAATTGAAGTATTCGATACGTTTCCAGACAAGCCTTTGAAGGTGAATGGACAGCGCTTGAAGCATTACTTTGGTGGTGAGGGAGACAGGCAGAAAGTCGCCTCAATTCTTTCTTCGACATGAGCATCTGAGACAGTCAAGCTAATTGACTATAACTTAGCGCTTGATGGGAGACAACTCATTATCTCTATCTCTATTTTCTTTTTATTTATTTAGTAGGGTATTTAGCTAGTTCATCTTTATTTCATTCTTAATAGATGGCTATGTTGAGCATCAGTTAGTGTGTAATAGAGTCTGTATTGGATAGTGTGTTAGTATTGTATAGAATTTACTTGTTCATTTATGCTTATTCCGAAGTTCACACATTGATACGGGTAAATGGTGTGATGTAGGTATCTTCAAATGAAATCTTACTGCTAGGCAGTGTGGGAGTAAACTAGCAAAGCAGTATCGTGGACGCTACACGCGCAACAATGTTAAGACAGATCCGCTGCCGCTGCGATATATACCGCCGTAACAGATTTTCCAATCACGCGCCCGTGCGCTCAATCGATTAAAACCTCGCGCGTCCGCGCGCGACATCAGGCGTGGAATTCTTTTTTTATGTTTAAAATCAAAAACCGAGTCGTGTCTTAGTTGGTCTCTCACTTGCCATAATAGAAATATATTCTTCTATTATCCCATAATCATAAGACTCCTAAGCTCTCCTCAAAGTTCATACCCATGAATCTCTCCCCTGGCATAAATCTAAGGTTTCTGCTTCGGTTGTGCAACAGTAAGTTTTGTGGTACGCTCATCAAGCAATTCATCTGCATTCTCTCTATCATCCGCACATGGGTCCAAAAAGAGCACACTCAATCTCCATCTCTTCTTAATCAACATCTTCCTCCAAAAACCAAGAAGAGGATGTCGTGGACGAGAGGAAATTTATCAATTTAGAGGCCCAGCTGGATTATTATCAAAGTGTGGCCAAATCTTTTGTGAAGGAACGGGGACTTCTACCTGAGAAGCAAGATGGCCACCTCTGGTATATGATACGAGAAAAAGGCTGGGTTGGCTTGACTGCATCTCCTATGCCTATCCCCATGGGGATTGTTCGAGAATTCTATGTGAATACTAAGGAAATGATAATAGTAGGAATAACGCTGGTTCGAGGAGAGCAGGTGGATTTTTGACCTCCAGCGATCAGAGCGGTGTTCAACATACATAACGCACCACCCACCGGGTCTGCTAATTGGATAGAAGGTGCACATTTAAAAACGGATCTGGTAGTAGTGATTGCTGAATTGTGTATTCCGGGCACTAAATGGAAGTATAAGGCAGGAACAACTGAGCCAAAATATTTTCCATCGTCTGCCTTGAATCGATATGCCCAAGCGTGGAATCTGTTTATCTGTGCCGAGCTAGTTCTGTCAGCTCACCACCATGCAATAACCACTGAGCGTGCTATTATTTTGTGGGGCATCATCAAAGGAAATTATATTGATGTAGGCCATTTAATTCATCAAAATATGATGCGTTATATACGGGGGAGCAGAACTAGGACTATTCTGCATGCATCTGTGGTAGCCATGCTCTGTACCCAACAAGGAGTCCCATGGAATAATGAGCAGCAACAACACCCAAGCCACGACATCACTCATGTTACTATTTCCAAGTTCAAGGATTGGACGTGTGGTGAACCGCACCCACGCGGACGAGGATTTATCATTCAGCCTACTTTCCCAAAGCCACCACAAAGCCCCTCGACATGATGAGGCAGTTCGTCACGCAAGCACCTCACGCCCATGGTGATCGCCATTCTCGAAGGTTGGAGCAAAAAGTCGATGCCATGTACGATAATTTCAGCACGTTTGTGACAGGACTCACGAGGGCGTTTGCCGAGGCTTTTACGCAGCAAGGAACGACGTTAGAATGGCCTCAGTTCGGGACAGCAGTGCCATATCCACCACCAAATTCACCACCCGAGGAGGGTGGTACAACTGATCATTAGGGGAATTTTTTGTTAACTTTTACCTTCATTCAATGAGGCATTGAATATTATAAGTTTGGGGGTATTGGGGTAGTAGTATAGTTGCATGTAATTTTTGCATGATTAGTTTAATGTTTACATCATATAGTTTATTTTTGCATGTTTATTTGCATGTTCATTTTTTTTATATAGTATTGCATGTCTCACAGTTCTTGCCATATGGAAATTTTTGTCTAGTCGATGATGATAGTGAAGTTTTGAAAGATTTTTGAGTATGTTGGATTACATGAACCTAGCTATAACGTTTTACACGATGAAATTCATGTTGCTGTTTAAATGCTTTTGGTTTGGACGAACGTGTTCACAATCACTTGTAGGTATAAGAATTATGTGTTGCATGGCTCGATAGAAAATGTAGTTTTAAAAAGGGAAATATGTGGAAAGGGAACATAGATGGTTTAAAACATTGATTTTTTAAAAACTTTGGGAAAACATGGGTATCTTTGTATAAAAAAAAAGAAGAGAAAAATAGTAATAACATGGCTAGTCTTATTTCGGGGCCCTGGCTACTTGAGTCAGTACGCCTGAGGGGATTGTCTCTACACCTAGCGCCCTAAGGTGTTTCATGGTCTGGGAGTCGTTGGTTGAAAGCTCGCTAAGGGGTAGAAGTGTTGCTTAATGGAGTAAAACATTGCACAGTCATGTGAAAAAAAAAGAAAAAAAAGTAAAAGAAAAGAAAAATAGCAATAAACACCGCGAGAAAGTGCGAAAATCGCCCTCGTGAGTAAAAGTAAAGCAGTTAAGCCCATTGTTGAACCTCAGTTTATTTTGATATGTTGGAATAGTCGTTGTTGTATATGTATACATGAGTCTTGATTTAAATTATAATTTTCTGTTTTGAGTAGTTTAGTATGTGTATTCTTTGCTAAAATCAAGTTTTGGTGAACATAACACACACACACAACATATCTATAGCATTTATGAATTATCTAGTGAACGACATTATGCCTACAGTTTGGTTTGAATCTGTATTCTTGAACCTGGAAAAATTTGCTGAGGCATTTTGGACTGAATTTCTGTGATGGTTGGAACAATGTGAGACTTGTGGCATCATAATTTAGTTGCATCGTAATATAGCTGCATTTTCATTGTTCATTTGTATGCATTGCTTGAGGGCAAGCAACAATTCAAGTTTGGGGGTATTTGATAAGTGGGTTTTATACCTACTTATTGAATACCGATTCACGCGAACTATGTCCATCTCAAGTACATTTTAGTGTGTTTTTAGTTGCATTTCATGTTATTGTGCATTGCATATACTTAAAACTCCTATTGTTGAAAATGTGTAGGAAACGACCTAATTTGGTGGAATTAGAAGGCACGAGGCGAATGGAAGCATGAAGTGAGGCACAAGCTAGGATAGGCGTGGCATGAGGATCAAGTGGAGCAGAAAACTAAGCGTGGATGGTTAAAGGAAGGAGCAATGGAACAAATCAGTTGCAGTAGTAGAACCAGAACCCAGAATTGCAGAAGCCGCGCGACAAGACAAGCTTGGGAATGCGCATCTGCGCGAGCACCCAGCTGGACAACATGACACACTGCAAGTTGCATTCCCGCACGAAGATTACTTTGGGGGAACGCGCGGCCGCGCGCGATGCCTGTAGCTGCTGATTTGTTTTATTTTAATTTTTAATTAAAAGGGTTGTAATTGATTTAAAATGATTTCTAACGGGTGTCAGACGGATCATTATTCAGGTTTATGTATTTTCATAAACCTGAATCCTTCCAACGTAGAAGGAGGCCAAAACTCTACTCTTCTAATCCTTCTTGGAATTTTTTATCAGTGTGGATATTTTATTAGTATTTTTGCTGGATTTATATGAGGATTTGAACGTTAATAGTGGTTTATATTCAGCGATTGGGGTTGATCTTTTCTATCTTTTATCTTTCAATTATTTGTTTATTAGACATGTTTAGCTTTGATCCCATAATGGCTTTTGGTTCAGCCATGAACTAAACTCCATTATGGGATTCTAACGGATTTTAATATGTAGTTTGGTTGCATGCTTGAATATTGGACTGTATTATATATCATATTGGAATTCTATCATGATTGTTTTGCATGTATGAATTGTCGTCGTCGGGATTTTTGGGTGTCCCTTTCCATTACTTGTTCTTTGGTGTTCTCATTTTAGGTGAGATTTGTTTGAAAAAACAAGTGAAAAAGGTCCAACATGTATAATGTCGACGATGGGACTGTTAAGAGTCGCCAGTTGGTTTTTAAAATGGTTGTACCAACACAACCGAGAAGAGGTTTGCACAATGACATAGTGATGTGACACTGATATACGGGTCGGCGAAACCGAGATTCGTTTAGGGTCCGGGGGCTTGGTTATGCGGGGAGAAGGTGTTAGACATCCCCCGACATCCGTGTTACCACGGTGACCGCCTCTTTTTAAGAAACTATTATCTGAGTGTGTGTGTGTGTATGTGGGTCAATGTGTTGTTATATGAAAGTTGTGCGAGGCCTCGTTCGAACCTATATACACAAGGTTTGAATTTATGTAAAAATTCAGTTTTTAGCAAGATATGGCAATGATGTTTTATAAAATAGGTTTTTCAAACCCTAATGCTCAATAGGAATTGAGACCTTTTACACTTCCATTTTTATTAAGTGAGCGGCTGAATTGATTTTATTTGACGGATGCGAGGCATCCGTATGAAAAATAATATATCCAAAAATAATGCCGACTTCCTCGTGGGTATGGAAACCATCTGAGGAAATACAGACATCGCAGAATAATTTACAAGCTGCTTACAGCTGAAAATGTCCATCACGGGAACCGAATCTAGATCCAATGGGATGAATCTGTGATTACATGATTCCTAGGCGCACAAAATATTACAATTTGTATAAAAGCAATAAGCAGGTATATATATAAAAGCGGTAAATATATATATATACAGACATGATCACCAACCACGAAGCACTTCCATGGGGGATCAAAATGTATATAAAGTCATTAAAAGTCAGAATACGGCCAATCGTCACGAAGCAAACTCTAGGCAGGACGAAATGTAAAAAAGCTGTAAAAGCGATTAACTGCCACGAAGGGAACTCCAGTGGGACAAAATAAATAAATAAATAATATATATATATATATATATATATATATATATATATATAAGTATAAATATATATAAAAGCAATAAACGCATTCTGATGTAAAATCTAGGCTCATCGAACATAGTTCGACCACGCCATATATATAAGTATATATATATATAAACAAGCGAGTAAACGCACTGCATCAAGTCTAGGCTCATCGAACAAAGTCCAACACACAATATATATATATATATATATATATATATATATATATATATATATATATATATATATATATATATAAAAAAGCGCGCATTGCATCAAGTCAGGCTTATCGAACAAAAGTCTCATTATTACGCTTATTATATATATATATATATATATATATATATATATATATATATATATATATATATATATATATATATATATATTAAAGCAAGAACGCTCTGCATCAAGTCTAGGCTCAATCATGCATAACTCGATAATGTTAGTCAATATATATATATATATATATATATATATATATATATAGACTGGAATGAAACCGCGGACCGAAGTCCGGGAAAAAGCAAACAACACGACTCTTAACGTGTAGAAGGGTGTGTGCAAAGATGAAGAGAAAGACTCTAAAGTGTGTGAGAAGGCTTACAGCTGACTGATAAAAGGGCTTCTATATATTTAGAGTGGGTAAAGACTGGGCTTTTGTGGGTACAAAAGAGGCTATATATGAGCTCACACGTGTTTGAAAGTGAGAAAATACACTATATGGCTAGTGTAGAGCAAATTGTGCAGGGTTTCCCCGTCTTTTTTCTCTTAAAAATCAGAACCCCAAGCCCTCTATTTATAGGCAATATGTACCGAAGGTGTACCAAGCTACCGAGCCAGCAGTGTACCAGTAGGTGGGTCGGGTCGGCTTTGGCTCACGCCGGTCCGGTCGTCTCAAGCACGTGCATTCGTGCAATCAGAATATCCACTCAATTTTGAGAAGTGCAATCGCATCCGCTTTGAGGTATTCATGACCTATTTCGACCATGCCGTTGTCGAGAGTTGTCACGATGGCATGGGATTAGAGTTTGTACGAAGTCTTTGAAGATAGGACGATGCCCTCCGGTCTTCAAGCTTCAACTTTCATCCGTTACCCCGCACAATAGTAACTCGGGATTGGTTAGCCTTGTGGGAAATTGTTGCGTAGAGACGTGATGTGGCATCATTTTGGACGAGATGATGATGTTTCCCCTCACCGGTGTTACTGCCGGATTGGGCCGATAAGCAGACGTGCTCAGAATTCGCTGAGATTGGACTGCTGCATTTGTTGAAGGTCCTCATTGTCATCTTTGAGGTGTGCCTATCTTTCCAATGTTATTGTCGGGTTGGTACAGTGTATCTCGTTGTGAGTGCCGAGATTGAAGCTGATGGCATTTGAAACAAGCATTTCCGGGGTTATCTCTAAAACTGCATTCCTTGGGGTTATCACCAAGGTTGGTGGCTATTCCCATGGTTGGGACTGAGACTGGATACCTCGGGGTTATCTCCGAGATTAATCGATCTTCTCCGGTGTGTGTTCCGGTATTGTATCTGCAGGTCTCGGGGTTAGATCCGAGGTTGCAATCGTTACTCCCAAATTGCGATCCGGGGTTGATGTTGCACTTTCGGTAGTATGTGGTATGGATTTGGATTGTCTTTCAGGGTTCTCTCTTAAAAGATGAATCGGTCCTCCTGCAATGTTAGTAACAGTAGTACAAAATAATTTGAGTGTCTACAGATGCCCCTCTTTGTCATACTCATGCATGGCGATGCATGGGTAGGATAAAGAATCCTAGACACTTGAAACGCAACAAGATAAATATGGTGCTAAAGATAGCAACATGATGCAAATGTATGATGCATGTGTACGGGGTTGTGGCCCAACATGCTGGGGATGATTGTTGGTTCCCAGTTGCTTCAACTGGGGATTGGCAATATCGACCAGATCTGATGTGCAAGCCGAATCTGTTAGGATGTTGGTGTTGGAGTTATCACCAAATTCATGTGTTCCTGATAACGACTTGATATTGAAGGGGTATCCCTTATGTGTAAGAGATCTGTGGGGATAAAGCTTGATCTGTTTGAGGATGTGTATAACATATTCCATCATCTATCCTCTTTGATAATGTTGACCTCTCGTGGTTAGTATTTCCAGAATATGTCATGATTCTATTGGATTTACTGCCAACAACAAATGATGTCAGGGATGCCTGACCTTCGTCGACGTGTGAATCAACGGCTGAAACATCCTGTGGGATATACTGTCAAGGTTACTTGACCTTCGCTGACGTGTGAATCAACGGCTAAAACTCTGTGAGGAGATCGTCAAGGTTGCTTGACCTTCGCTGACGTGTAGATCAACGGAGCATTGCATTGTGTCCCCCGCCGGGGATCCGCTAGGGAATATGAGCAGCTGGGTATGAGAACCTCGAACAGCTCTATAGCTCTGATAGGTTTAAACGCTTATCTACCAAATGATGTCGAGGTTGCTTGACCTTCGTTGATATGTGTGTCAACCACCGAAAGCATGTGTCACTACTCCCACGGAGATATACGTTGTAAATCTGCTTCGGGACTCACGTTAGAATCTCCCGTCGGGACTCACGTTGTAACCCCCGTCGGGGACTCACGTTGTAACCCCCGTCGCGGATTCATGTTGTAACCCTCGTCGGGGACTCATGTTGTAACCCCCGTCGAGGATTCACATTATAATCCCCGTCGGGGATTCACGTTGTAACCCCCGCCGGGGACTCACGTTGTAACCCCCATCGCGGACTCACGTAGGGTAACGACCTTGAGTCGGCGGCATCGGACCTGTATAAGGTATTGCCGTATGTGATTTGTGACAACTGAGGTCATCAGCAGAGTATACCTTGTGTTCAAGCGACTACCAATGAGTGATGTGCAGATTCAAAGTCTCATCTGAGAAGACCAGATCAGATGTTGTTTTGCTTTCAATCGCGTGGCATTTTATTCCCGATTTGACCTTTTTAGCCCGTAAGAACTCCACTTTAACTCAAACTGGACCGAGCTGGAGGGGTGGGACCCACATAGAGGAGTCGCAGTGCACTGCTATAGTCTGCAGTGAGCTCACGACCAGCGCGTGGATGATAAATCAAAGAACTGCCTTCGCAGGTTCATTTCTAACTCGCCTCGCTTAGGAAAATCCATAAGCCATCTTCAGATTTGCTGAGTTCGGGCTGCTTTCTGCAAATTCTGTCACCGTACAAGTGTTCTACACTATCCTGGTAACGTATGCATGTATTTTTTCCAGTTTCTGTCCGTTAGATTGTGAGATATTGCACGAAATGCATCTAAACATATAGTAGTGATTATGTATGCACAAGTGACTTGATAAAAAATATTCAACATAGTAAATGTTAGTATTAAACCATGCTGAACATAATGATGTGAAAAAATTTAACTTCTGAGACAGTCAAATTGGCACCCTTTTTTGCTATTTTTTGTCCTATTTGAGGTCCAATGAGCAAAAGGTAGAAAGGCAAAATACTCCTAGCATTGAGGTTGGCCTTATGCATGATAATTTTGATTTTTAATGCATATATTAGGTATATGACTTTGGGGACAAAAAGCTAACGAATGGCCACCTGTGCACGTGCGTGCACGGGGGATAATCCCTATTTTCAAAGGGACTATGTCGAAATTTTTCCAAATGTAGGCATTGGGTAGTCATGCATTCTAACTCTATTATATGTTAAAGTATATGCATGCATGCATATAGTCATATAATTCATTTTAGAAAGCTCCAGGTAAGGAAATACCACACCCTTTCTGAGGTGATTTGGAGATTTGTTGTCCAGATATTATGGATTCGGATCAATCGAAAGGCCTTATAGGACCGCTTCATGCGTTTACGGAGGGCTTCAAGTGCCTCATCCCCGCTCACACGATGCCTCATCGGTTGGTGGAGGTTGTGATTTGTCCCGTCCAGGTAGAGGTTCCAGACGTCGAGGACGAGGAGGTGGATATTGAGGATCCCGCTCCTGCTGCATCTATCCCTCACAGGGAACTTCCGAGCATCCAGGTGGTGAACCCAGAGTTGCTGTGTGATTTAGGTAGACACCCATCGATGTACTTGCATGCTAACGAGGTATGAAGTTAGACTTTATCTTCCTTTTTTTCCTATTGATGAGGATTTAATGGGTTCTGATGTTGAACTACTTTTCATGCAGGTTCTAGGTTTTACACAGCCTCGGGGGTACTGGTTTAGCATCCACTCCATGTACCAGGCGCTTCATCCTGATTATAGAGCAGTAGTGCATGAGTGGGGATTTGGGGTCATTTTTCTCCATCCTTCCCCCATCGTTGTCCCTGGGGTTACCTCAGGGCATTGTCTGAGCGATGGTTTCATCAGACTCAGTCACTCCACCTGCTGGATTGCGAGGTGATGATGATGCCTATGGATTGGCGATTTATCACAGGTATGGAGTTTGGAGGGGAGCTAGTGCCTTGCATGGCGAATATCACCCATACTGCCGTCCGATCCTTGTTAGGAGTTCCAGCGGGTGCGCTCAAAGGCAGGACTGTCCGTTCAGGTCCTTTGAGCATCGATACCATGAGCGGGCTATTGAGTGAGCCCATGCCTGATGATGTCAGGATCAGGGATCGCGTTCTGCGGTGATTGTTCCTGATGATCATTCGAGGCTGCTTCATAGCAGATAACTCTTCCACGGTATCTTTCGCTTTGGTCAGCGCCACACGCGATGTGGACCGTATAGGAGAGTATGATTGGGGCTTTTACACCTTTGCTTATTTCCTCCAGGGCATGAGTCTACGCTCATAGGGTTTGACCGAGGCTTGGCTAGGATTTTACCCGTTTCTGCTGGTGAGTATTTCTCTTGTCTTTTTCTTTTCACAGGTTAAGAGTGTTTACTGATAGCAGATGTTTTTCCATTGTGTTGGCAGTTTTGGGCCTATGAGAGGCATCCATGTTTGTGTTCTATGAGTGTGTTAGGCTTAGATACCTATCCAGGAGGACGACGATGGCACCATTCTATTTTTCCAGAGGTCCCTGTATCCGAGGGCTTCGCTTCATTCTTGTATGCAATTTGGAGCTACCGACTACGACGCCATTACATAGATTCCATACTCAAGGGATCATTTGATCATCAGTTTTGAGGATGGACACCCTACTGGAGCAGAGTATTTGATTTCCACTCGAAGATTTCCTCTTTTCACCGATGGAGGCCGGGAGCTCTATTTAGGAGAAATGTCTGCTATTAGGAGCACCACAGGGAGATTCAGATACCGATCTTGCCTCCTGTCAGCGCGTCATTGGCACGTATCACGATCACCGTCATTGATATTCCATTGTTGGGAGTTGATGCTTTGATTTATCCGAGGGTCCATGTACTCGAGATATTCCAGTATTGGGTGGCTCCTCAAGACTATTGGGGCCCAATCCGTGCCACACACGCTTTATGGGGACATGGTTCCGTGATCTTTGATGATGACGGATTGGGTGGCTTGTGTCCGAGCTCCAACTCATCTGACCCAGATTGATAGCTTGACCTGGCAGTTGGATCAGGCACACATATTTATTCGGCATTTGGGCGGCAGATCCAGCAGAGGCGAGACATTTGTTCCTTCCACTCGTCTTGCCGCCCTCGACGCGACCCATTTAGTTTTTCCAAAGTCGCATCCTCCCTTTATAGGCCTGATATCCTTGTTGATAGAGATCCAGTGACTCAGGAGGAGTTACATCAGGTGGACAGGATTGAGGATGTGGATATTGAGACCCTGGTCTTCTTCTGATGTATATTCTCATTATATCTTTTGATAGGCCTCTGCTAGATATTGGGTGGTTGTTCCCCATTCTCGCTATATCTTTTGATAGGCCTCTATTAGTAGTAGGCGTCATGCTTCCATTTTTTCATGTACTTGTAGTCAGATAGAGTCGATGATATATTTAGGAATGTATGCACCATTTATTCATTCCCTATATCATATTGCCATCCATTATCTATTATGCATGTATCATGTTATGCATATGTATGTATGTCCAGAGGTATTCGACATTGACCCCTGGATGGTCTTATGACACGGCCCACACAGATGTCTTCTTCGATAGTTAGCCGTATAGATCATACCCCACCGTCAGTGGTTGCATTGGGTATGAGATCGTGGTACGATAACATGTCACCACCAGACAGGGTGACTGTAGATCTGTTGATGCAACATACCATTCCCCTTTTGGTATTTCAGGTTCCTGCTGGATTCATGGACGGGATGATAGAGTATTGGCTACCGATAGGAATGTATTCCATTTTGGCACCCATGAGTTGACTCTACTCTGAGGGTATGCGGTTTTTTTGATCTTGCCCTAGACCGACCCTTGCGTACACATGGCTTTGGGAGACATGAGTAGGCGATTCATGACTCTCACGGTGATTGAGGCGCAGTGTGGTACAGGATGAGTGACATCCGCCATGTGATCTCTCGGCGTTTCACGATGATGATGATTTGGTGCGGAGGATAGCTACTCACGACATTCAGGGGATTTCACCGTGTTGGAGGATCATTGGCGTTTGGCCAGAGTTGATGTACTAATGCTTTGTGTACTGTCATACGTGTATATGCCGCGATACATGGATGAGATAGACATAGGAGTTATCATGGCCGTGAGAGCTCTCCGGGAGGGTCGTACCATTGTACCCATGATCGTGGCAGAGACCCTGCGATCAGCATCCTACTACAATACTTACCCGTCAAGCGTGTTTATTTGGGAGTTCAACATGTCAGTATGTGTGGTTTATATCACACTTCATGAATTTGGTTGGTACCCTTAGGCAACACGGTATTGCTTCTCTCATGAGGTGGCTATATCATATTCCCTTCAGCCATCGGAGTGTATAGATGCTCAGTCCTGGTCCGCATTTTTGGCAGATATCAGAGATCCATTTAGCATATTGTTGTGCTCGGGGCTTTGCTCACCATACGCCTTCATTACTCATGCTCGGGCATGGATTTCCTCCTTTTGGTCGGCTTCGAGGGGCGTGATGACTTATCATCCATTGGTAGTGATGTCGCAGCTTTGACCAGCCCAAGATTTTCATCCTTTCGAGGGGCGGTCAACGCTCAACTTCTCGATACCTCTCGGTAGAGGACCGATCTCCTCAGATCGCTTCATCGGGATCGGCGTGAGCTAGCTTCTTTTCTGCGAGTCATCCCTAAGTTATTCCACGTAGTACTCTCGCATGGATGGACACGGAGGTTTTATCTACCGCGGCAGATATTTGCGATCTTCGAGATTGAGTTAGATGATGTAGAGCCTATAGAGGACATTGATACCTACATCGAGGAGGATACCGCTGTTGGGTTGCTAGCATTTCTTCCGGATTCTCCTAGTACCAGTACTTTTGTGATCCAGCACTCGGCATAGTATTTAGAGCAGAGTCTTCATCTGATGATCTTTGAGAGAGACCAGATTCGATCTATGATGTCGACTGCTCTTGAATTGAGGGACGCCGCCCTATTAGAGAGAGACGAGGCATTAGCTCGTAGAGATGCCGCTGTTGTTGAGCGGGATGAGGCCAGGTTAGACAGAGACGCAGTGATAGTTGAGCGGGATAGTACTATATCTGCTCGGGATGTGGCTGTCATAGATAGTACTGCAGGGAGGTCCCTTACCATTGGTATGATCGTAGAGATGAGCACTTATATCGATGAGCATATGGTCATCATGCAGATGGCTACAGATTTGTTGGGTCGTGTGGATATTCTTATCCAGGAGACTACAACTTTACCTCCTTCATCTGAGAGGGACGCCATGTTGGTCTTGCTAGCTCGCATGTACCCTGATTCGTAGATGAGCTTATATTTACCTGCACAGACTAGCTTAGCCATTTTGTCATGTACAGTTCACATTGTATATATATCAAAAAACATTATATATGACATGGAAATATGTTTTTGGATCACTTCCCTTTTAGATATGCCTTGCTATTTGCTTGATATTTTGCCTGCTCCTTCAGGGCTTGTGATCTTGATGAATTCTGAATTCTTCCTTGGTGGATGGACATTGAGCTGTCTCTGGATAGTTCAGAATGGATCATTGATCTATGTGTATCCCTACCATCTTTGGTGTCTTGGGACTTGTTTCTGAATGGAAATATAGAGAGGAGTGTGGCTTTCCTCTCTGAGATTGACCGCACCACAGATGGTCGCCAGTACTTCTATTTAGGAGAAGCCTAGTTAATTCAATCTCTTATGGATTGGTATTGCTCTTCGAGGTACGACCGCAACTTAGATGGTCACCGAATCTCCTATTTGGGAGGAGTTCAGGTAATTCCATCCCTTTGGTCTGAAGCCGAATGAAATGTAGTGGATTGAATTAGATTCCCAATACCCATTGACAATGGTTTGTGTTTTGGTAGGGGGTGAGACCGCACCATGAATGGCTGCCTATGTACTCCTATTGAAGAGGAGACCAGGCCTGCGTAGTTCGAACCTAGTGTAAGAGGTTCAACGCTGTATATGGCTGACATGGTGTAGAAATGTTTTTGGTTGTTTTTGTGAGGAGAAGAGGGTAGAAATGTTTTTTTGTTGTTTTTTTTTATTGCGACCGGGCCATATGAAATGGTTGCCTACGTACTCCTATTGAAGAGGAGATCAGGTCGACGTAGTTCGCCCCTCAAGGCGAGAAGAAAACGTAATCCCATGTGCAAGTCAGAGTGCGGGGAGAGAAAGTTTATTCTTATGTTGAGGATAAACTGCAAGTACGAGAAGTTTGATCCCATGTATGGGTAGCCAAACTGCAAAGACAAGAGGTTCAATCCATGGTGGGATGACCTAAGTTGTATGAGTATGAAAGGAGAAAGCCAGTCATTGGCTTGAAGAGTATGTTTCCCTGATGGGAAAAGTGTAGAAAAGTTGTAGGTGGTAAAGGGTTAAAGAACCGGAATGACTGGTGACCTGATGATGATGCACTAGGGTGTTTGCTGGTTACTTCAGACGTAAAACCATTTCACGGTGTCCGAGTTGATGAGTTATGGAAATTCATCGCCATCCATTTCTTGCAATCTGAGAGCGCCTCCTGTCAATACTTCTTTGACAATAAACGAGCCTTCCCAGTTAGGAGCGAATTTTCCTTTGGCCTGATCTTGGTTGTCAAGAATCTTCTTCAGAACCAAGTCATGTTGTTTAAATTGTCGTAGCCGGACTTTTTTGTTGTAGGATCTGGCGATCCTTTGCTGATATAGCTGACCATGGAAGATAGCCGCGGTTCGCCTTTCGTCTATCAGAGATAATTGGTGATACATGTCTTGTACCCATTGGTTTTCATCAAGCTGAGCGTCGATCAACACTCTAAGAGATTCCATCTCAACCTCTATGGGGAGCACTGCTTCCATCCCATAGGTTAAAGCGTAGGGGGTTGCCCCAGTTGAAGTACGCATTGAAGTTCTGTAGGCTAACAGAGTAAGAGGCAATAGGTCAGGCCAATCTTTGTGGTTGGCTGACATCTTCTGCATAATCTTCTTGATATTTTTTTTAGCCGCTTCAACAGTACCGTTCATCTTCGGACTATAGATGATAGAGTTAAGATGTTTGATGTGGAATCTACTGCATAATTCCTCCATCATTTTGTTGTTGAGGTTTTTGGCATTGTCTGACACAATCACCTCTGGTTGTCCATATCGACAAACGATATTGTTTCTGATGAAAGCAATGATGACTTCTTTAGTGACCCTGGGGAAGGAGGCTGCTTCTACCCACTTGGTGAAGTAGTCGATCATGGTGAAGATAAATCGGTGACCATTACTGGCTTTAGGCTAAATGGGCCCAATAACGTCCATTCCCCACATTGAGAAGGGCCAAGGCGAACTCATATTGTGGAGCTCCCGTGGAGGGGCGTGTATAGCATTCCCATGAATCTGGCACTGATAGCATCTTCTGACGTGGTCGTTGCAATCAGCTTTGAGAGACAGCCAGTAATGTCCCGTCCTGAGGACTTTCTTGACAAGAGAGGGCCCACCATATGGGGGCCACAGACTCCACCATGGATTTCATCCATAAGCCTCTAGGCTTGATCTTTGTCTAAACACCTAAGGAGACCCAGTCCTGCATCTGTTTTGTAGAGCGCATCTCCACTCAGGTAGAACTTCATAGCAAGTCGATGGATCCGCCTTTTCTCAGTCAGGCTCGCCTCAGTGGGTGTAGATCCATCTCACAGATATTCCTTGATATGCTGATACCAAGGAGGTTGGATGGGAGGTAGCTCATCCGATACTTCTCCAATGTAATTCCCATAGGCTGGGGCCTTGTTCAGGGCAATTGTGATGCTTGGCAAGTGTTCCTTGTCTGATATGCGAATTAAGGAGGCCAAAGTTGCTAATGCGTCGGCGAAATCATTCCTATTACGAGGAATGTGTAGAAAGGAGATTTCTTCGAACTCCAAAGCCATCTTCAAAACCTGCCGATGGTAAGGCAGCAAATGTAGTTCCTTAGTTTGATAGACTCTGGTGGATTGTCTGATTACCATCTCCAAATCTCCAAGGATAGTTAACCGTTTGATGCCCATTGAACGGGAAAGTTTTAGCCCCACGAGACAGCCTTCATACTCAGCCGTATTGTTGGTGCTGACAAACTATAATTTGATTTCAAGAACGGATATCGCTTCCCATCGAGATATTAGAATTGCTCCACTCCGAACCTTCAATGTTAACAGCTCCATCAAAATACATCCTCCATGATTGGCGCGTATCGTACTGATGTCGTTGTTGTACTGTCATTACTCCTTCATCGGGGAAATATGTTTCCAAGGGTTTGAAATCCCCTGAAGGTGCGGCGGCCAGTTGATCTGCGATTCCTTAACCTTTGATGGACTTTTGAGTCACATATACGATGTCAAATTTTTGTAGGATCAACTGCCATCTGGACAGCCGACAATTCAACATGGGTTTGTTAAACACGTACTTGAGAGGATCCACGTGGGATATGAGATGGGTTGTGTGACCATGTAGCTAAAGCACAACACGTCTTCTCGATCAGAGTGTACTGGTGTTCACTGCTGCTAAACCTTTTGCTGAGGTAATAGATAGCTCGTTCTTGGCCTCTATCGTCTTTCTGTCCTAGCATACAGCCCATGGCATTGTCACTTACGGACAGATACATGAACAGGGAAACATCATCCCTGGGTGGTACCAAGACAGGAGCTTTTACTAGTTGTTTCTTGATTGTAAGGAAGGCATTCTAGCATTCATCATTCCATTTCATGGAGGAGTTCTTCCTTAATAGCTTGAAGATTGGCTCACAGGTTGCTGTGAGTTGGGAGATAAACCTGCTGATGAAGTTGATTCTTCCCAAAAATCCCCGTATTTCCTTCTTTGTCTGAGGAATGGGCATTTCAGTGATGGCTTGGATTTTGGCAGGATCCAGCTCAATCCCTTTGTGGCTGACTAGAAATCCTAGCAACTTGCCTGATTTGACGCCAAAGGCGCACTTAGCTGGATTCAACTTCAAGTTGTACTTACGTAATCTGTTGAACAACTTTTTGAGATGGTCTAGATGGTCATCCTCCTTCCGGGACTTGACAATGATGTCATCCACGTAGATCTCAATCTCTTTATGCATTAAGTCGTGAAAAAGAGCCATCATAGCTCGTTGATAGGTAGCTTCGGCATTGATGAGGCCGAATGACAACCGTCTATAACAAAAGGTTCCCAAAGGAGTGATGAAAGCTGTCATCTCACGATCTTCCTCGGCAACCATGATTTGATGGTACCCCGCAAAGAAATCAGCAAAGGAGTACATGTCGTACTCTGCAGTATTGTCAATGAGAATGTGGATAAATGGCACGGGAAAGATGTCTTTTAAGCAAGCTTTATTCAAGTCCCGGTAATCCACGCAAACTCGCACCTTCCCTCCAGGTTTAGGTACGAGCACGATGTTGGATATCCATTCAAGATATGTAGACACCATGATGATGCCGGCTTGAAATTGTTTCACAATTTCTTCTTTCACTTTTAAACTCCACTCAGGTTTCAATCGCCTGAGCTTTTGCTTGACTGGCTTAAATCCCTCTTTAATGGGAAGGCGATGAAGGACAATGTCAGTGGATAAACCCACCATGTCTTCATGAGACCATGCAAACACATCCTGGAAATGGGTTAATAGCGTAACCATGTCATTTCGTTGGTTTGGGGTAAGGTCTGAACCAATCTGGATTAACTTAGGGCTTTCTAAGGTTCCGAGATTGAAAGAAGTGGTTTGATCAAGGTTGGGTTTGGGTTTGTCTTTGACCCATTCTTGAATTTCTAGAGGCACCTCAATGTTATCCTGGATATCCATCAAGGCCGAATTCATCTCTACATCAAAGGTACAATCCTTGTGTAGGAGAGGCAACGTATCCGCAAGTACAGGCACATCTAAATTCAGAGTCCTGAAACAAAATATACTTTCACTTAGTATATATGAAATGCATTGATCATACACAATGTTAGCATATATCGGCAAAATAAACCGCTAATCTTGTATGTAAAAAGTAAGCGAGTTATTGTATCTGTGGCGAAAAAGAATTTCGCCCGCTTTACCTATGTCGACCAAAGCAAGGAATGTCATCCCCAATTGGTAAGGGTAAAATCCGGGTGGACCGCAGTGATGGAGGGATTTTCACCATCCTCCCTGTCCCGCATGATGGCCATTACGTCTGGGCAATCATCGTCTAGGGTGTATCTATTGGTATGTTCATTATGGACGATGATGCGCATGCCGGACATTATTCGGACAACGTTTTCCTTGATTCTCCGCTCCTCTTCTTCGATTGCAGGATCTGGAATAACGATTTTCTTTTCCTCCACCGATTTCGGCTTAGGAAATAACATGGCCATGACATTGGCTGGCACCTTTATGGGAGGTTGTGCCACATGGTTGAAGCTGAAGGAATCAATTGATGCTTATGAGGATTCCTGTGACTAGAGCTGGATGAATAGCCTAGTCCAAATGGGTTCCAACTTAACAGGTTAATCGAATAGGTCTTCGGATACCACGGAAATCTTTACTGAACCCTTGTCTCGGCTTATGACCCAACGACATCATTTTTTGAGTGGCTGACATCACCTCAGCAGAAATGTGTCGGGCAGTAGCGTTCCAACATCATGGTATTGGATATTGCTTATTTCCAAAGTATGAAAACTAATTGGTTCTACGTCTGCATTGGCATTGATGAACGGAATATCCCCGTGCTGAGGAATCTCTGGTTCAGCGTTGACCGTGACCAGGCTATTGTTGATAATGTACTTCAATTGTTGGTGAAGGGTGGAGGGGACTGCCCCTGCCATGTGGATCCATGGTCATCCCAAGAGCAGGTTGTATCCCGAATCTATCTTGAGCACATGGAAGGATACGCAGAATGTATGAGGGCCAATTTCGATTGGCAGCTCAATTACTCCAACCGAGTTACGGTGGGCTCCATCAAAAGCTTTGATGATAGTATGGCTACTCCGAATTCGGTTGAGATTGATATTCATCTTCACCAAAGTGGCATATGGGCAGATATTCAGAGAGAAACCTCCATCTATTAATACTCCAGCCACCATATATCCGGAGGATAAGACCACAATGTGCAATGGTTTGCAATGACCGGTCCCTTCGGATGCTATGTCATCATCAGTGAAGGATATCACATTGTTGTTGAAAATGTGATCAACCATGTTTTGAAACTTTTCCGTATCCACTGATGTCGGGAGATAGGCTTCTTCTAGAACCTTTAACAAGACCTTCCGCTGATTCTCAGAGGTTAGGACCAAGTCCAAAATTGATATTTATGGTGGAGCTTCCTTCAAGCTTAAAACCACCGAGGCTTCGTTATGACCCACAGCGCGGAGGAATTTTTCAATCTTCTCTATGGGTATTTCCCCCTTTGATTTGGTGGTGGGGTTCATCACCCGATGGAGAATATACAGTGGATTTTCCTTCGACACTGCAGCAGTGGTATGTGAGGTGGATCCTTCACCTTCTCCATAATTCCACGGAACCTTGCGCAAGCTAACAATAGGATATTGTGCTCTGCATGGCAAGTTGATTGGCTCGGGAGAGGCCACTTTCAAAGGATTGTTTCCTCCTTTGAGCTGAATTATCGGTGTTGTGAGCAAAGTATTAATCCCTTCAACTTTAGTAGATATAACTGCTACCACACTTTTCCACTTAGTAGGGCCTGCATTCTCACTTGCACATAACATAGTGTCGTTATCTGCCAAGCGCAGTACACCACTGTCGATTAGATTTTGCATAAGGTGGTGGAGTGCCTAGCATTCTTCTGTGCTGTGACCGTGAGACTGGGAGTGGTATTGACATACTCCATCAGAGTTGTACCTTCCCAAACGGGGGTTGATTGGAGGTAGAAGGGAACTGATCCTTCCTTCATTGATTAACATGTGAAGGATTTCCTCTATGGGTTGGCCCAAATAGGTGAATTCCCGTTTGTTGGCGAAATCCCGACGGGCTTTGGCATTTGCTCTCTTCGTCACTTTGTCTTCCAGCATTTCATTTTCTGAAAGTGACGAGGGAATATTCATGACGATTGGTAGGAGACTGGCATGCTCTGGGTCGATTAATTGCTTAAGTCACTTGATGTCGATAAGTCACCGCCCCGCCAATTGCTCAATTTGTTTGCTGAGAGCTTTGATCTTTCGTTCCATTGTGAATTGGAACTTGGCATAATCCCATCTGTCATCACCGTCTTTGATGGTCTGGGAGGAATCACAGCTAAAGTTGGAACTCTATCCACTGCTCCAATTAATCATGTTGACCTCTTCTTCTTTGTGTTGAGGAAGAGGGTTATCTTGTACATGAGGCTGATCGGGTTTGGTGACTATGATCTCTTCATTATCTATTAGGTCCTGGATCTTGTGTTTCAAGGCCCAACAATCCTGAGTATCATGTCCAGGTGCCCCGGCATGATAAGCACATTTCCTAGTAGCATTGAAACCCCGTCCATTAGGGCTGGCTGGTGGAAGAAGATGCGTAATTTTTTTCTGTGTTGTCAGAAGATTAAGAATGTTCTCGAGGGTATCCCCCAAGGGTGTAAACACTCAGCGTTTGACTTCTCCACCTTTTGGTACTGGAGGGTTTGCAGACTGTGCTGGAAAGGGAGTGTAGTTTCTCCTTTGAATGGGCATACTTTGATTGCCTTTTTGTCCCTATAGTATCAGGAAAACATCTTCCTCTTTCTTTTTATGGACCCTCCGGGGGTTGTTCCCATAATTTCCAGATTGGATGTGATCAGCAACAGCTTTTAGTGCGGCTAGGTCTTAAATCTTTCCTGACTTCAATCCTATTTCAGCCATCTCCCCATGTTTAACCATTTCAGAAAATGGTTTGTCGATGCCTGCTAAAACTCTATCATAGAAGGGAGCTTCTTGTATGTCTATGAATGTCATGACCATTTCTGATTCTGACATGGCAGGACTAACTTGGGCAGCAAGGCATCTCCACCTTTGAGAATACTCTCTGAAAGACTCGTTAGACTGTTTCATGATCTTGGTAATTTGATACCGATCAGGAGCCATTTGATTTTGAAAACTATATTGAGTGAGGAAGGCATGTGCTAGCTCTTCCCAACTGTGGATTTTGGAGTTGTCTAATCTTGTGTACCACAAATGGGCTTCTCCAGTTAGACTCTTTTGGAACAATTGCATTCTCGAAGTTTTTCATCCTCTCGCAGGATCCCGCCTCTCAATAAAGACTTTTAAATGTGTATAAGGATCCCCTAACCCGGCCTATTTTTTCAAAGTCGAGTTTAAAATTTTTCTCGGATAGTGAACACCAGAAAAATACATAGATCAAGATATGAAACACTCCCGTGTGTTCCAATTCCTTTGATAGCGCCAAGGGTCTCTTCCATTTGGAGGACTTTATTTTTAATGTCACCATTGTTCGGATCTCCAAAGGAATGGGCAAGATCATGAGTTTTTTGTTGGTCGATCCAACTGTGGCTCGTATGGTAATGACCGAGAATTCCTCCTTGTGTGGAGGGCTCAAGATGTACGGGTATTTTCCGACCTGTGTAGACCGGTGTAATTCTTTTAATAGAACATGTAATGCAAATCAGAATCTGCTTTCTTAACCCATCGAATTCTTTCATGAAATCGATTAAGTTCACCGCCTGGGATGACGACATGATTAACTGTAGGCCTGTTGCCTTTTTGGACTTTGACCGGGTAGTAGGTCCGATTGATTCCCTGCGAAAGACTGACATAGTTTAGTCCTTAGGGAAGGTGTATAATGACATGTTATATGATGTGTCCATTTTAGGAATTTTATCCTGCAAAACGGGGGTCAGCTGTTTGTAGCATGTATGTGGACACATTGCTTCATATTTCTCATTACATGGAGATAGATATGGAATGAAATTACAAGTAACTGTGCTTACAAGTAATTAACATGAGAGCATGAAGAGACTTTCCTTCGCTTTGGGTTTATCGAGGTCGACCTATCTTAGGTTACTCTCATGCTTTTTGGCATGAAGGTTCCCAAATCATCACAATCTACTAGATGGGAAGTTAATCCGGTCTTTCAACTGGAGCGAATTTGGGTGGTGCCTTTCCTGAGCCTCGGAGAATTAGTCTTCTCACGAGTCCAATAATCAAACACCGACAGGATAGCCTCCTGGTGGAGGGACCACACAACATACATTCACATACATCGCGTCTCATCGTATGAAATGATGACATGTGCGAAGCACTAATATCATAAGCAGTTTATAGTGCGAAGCACTAACATCACACACAGATATGATGAGAAGCACTAAGCTCAAACAAGACATGCATTCATACACATTCATCCAATTTAATGCAACATCTACACACATGCATATAATAGTTTTGAAAAGATTGTAGTAATGGCTTAAGTCCTCTTACAAGTGTCCCCAGCAGAGTCGCCACCTTTCGACGTCGGGATTTTTGGGTGTCCCTTTCCGTTACTTGTTCTTTGGTGTTCTCATTTTAGGTGAGATTTGTTTGAAAAAACAAGTGAAAAAGGTCCGACATGTATAATGTCGACGATGGGGCTGTTAAGAGTCGCCAGTTGGTTTTTTAAATGGTTGTACCAACACAACCGAGAAAAGGTTTGCACAATGACCCAGTGATGTGACACTGATTTACGGGTCGGCGAAACTGAGATTCGTTTAGGGTCCGAGGACTTGGTTATGCGGGGGGAAGGCGTTAGGCACCCCCCGACATCCGTGTTACCACGGTGACCCCCTCTTTTCAAGAAACTATTATCTGAGTGTGTGTGTGTGTGTGGGTAATGTGTCATATATAAAAAAGTTGTGCGAGGCCTCGTTCGAGCCTATATACATATTGGGGTTTGAATTTATGTAAAAATTCAGTTTTTAGCAAGATATGGCAATGATGTTTTATAAAATAGGTTTTTCAAACCCTGATGCTCAATAGGAATTGAGACCTTTTACACTTCCATTTTTATTAAGTGAGCGACTGAATTGATTTTATTTGACGGATGCGAGGCATCCGTATGAAAAATAATATATCCAAAAATAATGCCGACTTCCTCGTGGGTATGGAAACCATCTGAGGAAATACAGACATCGCAGAATAATTTACAAGCTGCTTATAGCTGAAAATGTCCATCACGGGAACCGAATCTAGATCCAATGGGATGAATCTGTGATCACATGATTCCTAGGCGCACAGAATATTGCAATTTGTATAAAAGCAATAAGCAAGGATATATATAAAAGCGGTAAATATATATATATATACAGACATGATCATAAACCACGAAGCACCTCCATGGGGAATCAGAAATGTAAATAAAGCTGTTAATAGCTGTAAATACGGTCAACTGCCACGAAGTAAACTCTAGGCAGGATGAAATGTAAAGAAAGCTGTAGAAGCGATCAACTGCCATGAAGGGAACTCCAGGTAGGACGAAATGTAAAGAAAGCTGTAAAAGCGATCAACTGCCACGAAGGGAACTCTAGGCAGGACAAAATAAATATATATATATATATATGTATATATAAATATATATAAATATATATATATATATATATATATATAAAAGTAATAAACGCACTTGTATGTAAAATCTGTGCTCATCGAACATAGTTCAACCACGCCTCATATATATATATATATATATATATATATATATATATATATATATATATATATATATAAAGTAAAAACGCACTGCATCAAGTTCAGGCTCATCGAACAAAGTCCGATACACAGTTGATATATATAAATATATATATATATATATATATCTATATATATATATATATATATATAAAAGCGAATAAACGCACTTGCAGGCAAGTTCAGGCTCATCGAACAAAGTCCGATGTATGCTTTAATATATATAAGTATATATATATATATATATTAAAGCAAAGAACTCTCCGCATCAAGTTCAGGCTCAATCGAGGCATAACTCGATAATGTTAGTCAATATATATATATATATATATATATATATATATATAATATCTGATGAATGAAACCACTGGATCAAGTCCTGCAAAAAGCAAGCAACACGACTCTCAACGTGTAGAAGGGTGTGTGCAATGATGAAGAGAAAGACTCTAAAGTGTGTGAGAAGGCTTACAGCTGACTGATAAAAGGGCTTCTATATATTTAGAGTGGATAAACACTGGGCTTTTATGGGTACAAAAGAGGCTATATATGAGCTCACAGGTGTTTGAAAGTGAGAAAATACATTGTATGGCAAGTGCAGAGCAAATTGTGCAGGGTTTCCCAATTTTCAGTTAAAAATCAGCACCCCAAGCCCTCTATTTATAGGCAATATGTGTCATAGTGTACTCTTGGTGAGCCGCAGTGTACCCGAGGGTGGGTCTGCCGGCCGAGTTCTCAATTGGTCGGTCGTCTCGAAGCACGCGTGCATTCGTGCAATCGTAATGTCCACTCGGATTTTGAGAAGTGCAATCCGCATCCGTTTTGAGGTATTCAGGACCTATTTCGGACCGCCGTTGTCGAGAGTTGTACGATGGCATGTGATTAGAGTTTGTACGAAGTCTTTGAAGATGGGACGATGCCCTCCAGTCTTTAAGCTTCAACTTTCATCCGTTACCCCGCACAATAGTCACTCGGGATTGGTTAGCCTTGTGGGACATTGTTGCATAGAGACGTGACGTGGCATCGTTTTGGACGAGATGACGATGTTTCCCCTCACCGGTGTTACTTCCGGATTGGACCGATCAGCAGACGTTGCTCAGACTTCGCTGAGATTGGACTATTGCATTTGTTGAAGGTCCTCATTGTCATCTTTGAGGTGTGCCTGTCTTTCCGATGTTATTGTTGGGTTGGTACAGTGTTTCTTGTTGTGAGTGCCGAGATTGAAGCTGATGGCATTTAAAACAAGCATTTCCGGGGTTATCTCCGAAACTGCATTCCTTGGGGTTATCACCAAGGTTGGTGGCTATTCCCATGGTTGGGACTGAGACTGGATACCTCGGGGTTATCTCCGAGATTAATCGGTCGTCTTCGGTGTGTGTTCCGGTATTGTATCTGCAGGTCTCGGGGTTAGATCCGAGTTTGCAATCGTTACTCCCAGATTGCGATTCGGGGTTGATGTTGCACTTCCTAGATATCCTAGATGGATTTGGATTGTCTTTCGTGGTTCTCTCTTAAAGACTTAATCATCCTCTCCCGCAATGTTAGTAACAGTAGTACAAAAAATTTCGAGTGTCTACGTGAATGCTTGATCACCATTCACTTTTAGTACTTGTATGGGATTGACAGTGAATATGCAAGTATGGATTGTAATCATGATAGCATACGTATATGGGGCTGTTTTGTATGGCTTTCATATTTCATGAATCAGATAGACATATACTGTTTCACCGTATGAGTTAGAATAAGGGCTTATGCTTAAATTCAATATGATTGCAATTTCACATAGACATATTTTGATTTTGGTTATATTGGTGATTACATAGAGTCTATCGCTTGTGGATGCTGTGTAAGTAGGTCATAGTACATTGAAAAATGTCTATGACTCTTTTAGTGCTCTTGGCTACTTTCATGTGATATGTGAACAAGTCTTGAATGATAGTGGTGATTAGATGAAATATTAAATGAAATTAAGATTCCATTACTTTCAGATTTGATTGATTACATCTTTATCATTGTTTTAGTCATTATTGGCGATTAGCGTAATTCACCAATCATATTCATTAGTTTGAGCATATAAATATAGTGATTTAATTGATGCATAGTAATTTAAATTAAACAACTTTCCCTGTGGGATCGATACTTTTCTTGCTCTGTATTACTTGTTGACACATGTATGCTTGGATGAGTTAGAGCTCTTTTGTAGAACTAAAAAAAAAGCAACAATAGTTGATCCTACAACAATTTGATATCGTCTATGTGACGCAAAAGTCTATCAAAGGTCAAGGAATTGCGGATCAACTGGCCGTCGCACCTTCAGGGGATTTCAAACCCTTGGAAACCTACTTCCCCAATGAAGGGGTAATGACAGTTCAGCAACACCATCAGTACGATACATGTCATATATGGAAAATGTATTTTGATGGAGCTATTATTATAGAAGGTTCCGAGCCGGAGCAGCTTCGTATCCGAGACGGGAGAGCAGATCCCGTTGTCATTAAATTGTAGTTTGTCAGCACCAATAACACAGCTGAGTATGAAGGCTATCTCATGGGGCTAAAACTTGCCCTTTCAATGTCTCATGGGGCAGTTGGTAATCAGACAATCCATATGAATCTATCAAACCAAAGAACTACATTTGCTGCATTACCATCGGCAAGTTTTACAGATGGCTTTGGAGTTCAAAGAAATCTTCTTTCTACACATTCCTCGTAGTAGGAATGACTTTACAAACGCGTTAGCAAATTTGGCCTCCTTGATTGCCAAGTGTCACATTTGCCCTGCACAAGGCACCAGCCTATGGGAACTATGTTGGAGAAGTATCGGATGAGCTACCTCCCATCCAACATCCTTGGTATCAGCATATCAAGGAGTACCTACGAGATGGATCTACACCCGCTGAGACGAACCCGACTGAGAAAAGGCTGATCCATCGACTTGCTATGAAATTCTACCTAAGCTGAGATGTGCTCTACAAAAGAGATGCAGGGCTAGGTCTCCTCAAATGTCTGGACCAGGACCAAGCTCAAAGGCTCATAGATGAGGTCCATCATGGAGTATGTGGCCCACACATAAGCGGCCCCCTGCTTGTTAAGAAGATCCTCAGAATAGGACATTACTGGCTTACCCTCAAAGCTAACTATGATGATCACTTCAAGAGGTATTGTCAATGCCAAATTCATGGAAATGCCATCCACACCCCCTCCGAGTGAGCTCCACAATATGAGTTCACCTTGGCCTTTCTCAATGTGGGGATTGGACGTGATCGGAACCATCGACCATAAAGCCAGTAATGGGCATCGCTTTATATTCACCATGATAGACTACTTCACCAAGTGGGTAGAAGCAGCCTCTTTCCCCAGGGTTACCAAAGAAGTCATCATTTCTTTCATCAAAAATAATGTCATTTGTCGATATGGACAACCAGAGGTAATTATGTCAGACAATGCTAAGAACCTCAACAACAAAATGATGGAGGAGTTATGTAGTAAATTCCACATCAAACATCTTAACTCTGTCATCTACCCTCCAAAGATGAATGGTGTTGTCGAAGCGGCTAACAAAAACATCAAGAAGATCATGCAAAAGATGTTTGCCAACCAAAAAGAAATGCCTAACTTATTTCTTCTTATTCTATTAGCCTACAAAACATCATTGCACACTTCCACTAGGGCAAATCCCTACGCATTAACCTATGGGATGGAAGTAGTTCTCCCCATAAAAGTGGAAATGGAATCCCTATGAGTGTTGATAGACGCTTATCTGGATGAAGATCAATGGGTACAAGACAGGTATCACCAATTGTCTCTAATAGACGAAAGGCGAACCGCGGCTATCTTCCATGGTCAGTTATATCAATAAAGGATCGCAAGATCCTACAACAAAAAAGTCCGGCTACGATAATTTAAGCAACATGACTTGGTTTTAAAGAAGATCCTTGACAACCAAGATCAATCCAAAGGAAAATTAACCCCTAACTGGGAAGGCCCATTTGTTGTCAAGGAGGTATTGACAGGAGGCACTCTCAGAATGCAGGAAATGGACGGCGATGAATTTCCACAACTCATCAACTCGGACACCGTGAAACGGTACTATGTCTGAAGTTACCATCAAGCAAACATCCTGGTGTTGGATCATCAGATCACAAGTCATTTCGGTTCTTTAACTCTTCATCACATATGTGACGCCCCCAAAATTAGGTATACGTCACCCATCTTGGGTCGCCACTTACATGGTATATAATTCAAATACAACTTAATAATACAACTTTCGTGTACAATACGACAAAACATAAGCTATGAGTTTGAATACAAATATTGTATACTAGAGATTATACAAACTCAAAAGGAGTCCTTATTACAATTATTATCACACTATTTCACAGAATAGTGAGGACTACTAATGCTATCATATGGTCCGTCACTCTGTTCCCCGACTAGTCCATGCTACGTTCTCATTTCCTGAAGAGACCAATAAAAGTAAAAGGGTGAGCTCAACTAGCCCAGTAGGAAATATTATGACTAAGATAATGCAGAATATATTATCGTTAGCCTTCAACAGTGTTAAACTGATACAATATAACAACCATCAAGTTTAACTCGCAATGAACAAGCAATCCATTAAAAGAGTCAAGTAGATAATAAAATCTACTATCTTTTATGATTTAAAAGGGTTTTCATCACTTTTATCACCGGACTCAACTTTTAATAAATAATCCACATCATTGAATCACCCCGCACTACTACGCAAGGATATTCTTTAGTATCACGACCACAATTATCCATGCACTACGCCAAGAATATTTGTGTATTCAATAATGGTCATGATCATGCCAACAACCGTCCCATCAATGCACTACGGGCCAATGAGGACTTTTTACCACATCATTTGTAACATTACTACCATGATTACAATCAATAAATCCTCGGTCATAATCATACCAAGTCCATCTATGCACTATAGGCCACAGATGACTTTCAACAAAATATAAACATGAGGATGATGACAATGATATAAGAATTCAATAAAACAAGTTCAAGAATTATTTTATTCAGAACTAATAACGTCCAAATTGTCAACATGATACCGCTTTGTGAGTAAAATTCAAGAATGCTCGTAAGAATATTTCCACGAAAAGATATCTTTGGATGAAGCGCAAATATCAAGGATATTCCACTAATTTCATGGAGTATAGAAGTCAAAACTTTAACCAACCGAGTATAATAAGGAATGGAATAACAAAAGAAATCACCAGCATGCGATAGACAAGATGTGCAAAAGTTATTCCAACGTAATAATAAATAACGGAATTAGGTCCCATGTAAATGCATGCATGTGATATTCCAATGTAATAATGAAGACGGAATCGTGTTGCCAGAAACCCATGTATGTGATATATTCCAACAGGATAATAAAGATTTTAATCAGTCCCATGAACGCATGAGCATGTGATATTCCAATGTAATAATAAAGACGGAATCGAATCCCATGAAAACGATAGATGTGATATTCCAATGTAATAATAAAGATTTTAACCAGTCCCAAGCGTAGAACGCATGCATGGATGTTCCAACATAATGATAAAGAATGGAACAAAGAAGAATTTTACCAAGTATAGGTTAGCCCACGTATACAGGTTATTCCAATAGAATAATAAAGAATTGAATAACAAAAGTTATCTTCATAGATAAGAAAGAAATAATACTCCCTACGAGTACAACAAATAATATTCCCTACCTTAAAAAAATTGGATACTTTGGAATAAAGGAGGTAGCGATTTCTCTTCTTCTTTCTCTCTATAATTTCTCTATAATAATCGCTTCTAAAGCTTTTGTGAATTGATGAGAAATGAAGGAAGAATGAGCTTCTATTTATAGGAAACTATAGTTTCGATAATCGGCCGCGCTTTGGGCTCGAAAATTACAAAGACAATACCTCCAACTTTTCTTTCATTTATAATTTAGTCCTCGCAAGTATTATCAATCCTGCACCAACTCCCCTAATAGTAAATAATGTGAATCAATAGTTCAATCATGTGAATCAATAGTATAATCATGTAAAAATACGAATTTCAAAGATAGTACCTCCATCTATACCTCCATTTTAATTTAGTCATGCAAGTATTATCAATCTTGCACCAACTCCCCTAATAGTAAATAATGTGATTCAATAGTACACATATGTGAACAAATAGTTATGTAAGCATGTGAATTAGTAACAATTAATTGCTCATTTATCCGATAAATTACCCGATTTATCAATATAACCCCTAGACATCAATTATCATCGGAATAAATGTCGATTTTCACTAACATAAACAATTCCAATATAATGAAACTATTTTTATCAAAAATATAAATTTTGAAATTTTGAAGTTTGACTTTTCCTAAAAAAGTCAACTGTTGACTTTTTGACCAAATAGTGAATCCCAAAAAATTTTGTGTTTATAGACTATTTTTACTAATTTCGTCTTTCTGGACTCAAATATCACGTCCGTGTCTCCAAATTCAACTCCGAACAACATTCATTATTAATATTATAACTCATAATATTTATCAACTAGGTCGTTCCCAGGAAAGAGGAGGCTTTCCAATAAGGATTTCTCCCTATTGGCGCACAATTAGGTGACCAAACCTCTCCTTAACAGAACTTCTAGACATTGTAAATATTGCAATTTATAATATGAAAAACTTTGTCATCTCAAGTATTGATTTAATAAAAAAAAATTTATGCAGATGATACTGTGACAATAATTGAATCAATAATATAATAGATATGATGCAGCAATTACTATATCAATAATTGAGTATAACTGAGTGACTTCTCACATAAGTATCAATAATCAATACCGTGTGCTACTATACAACCACATGTATTACTGTACTTTTAACACCGGGTGTTTCAACAGTTAACGGTAAAACTTCCGCCGTTATTTTCATAAAGTATTTTTGTCGTTTTCTCAATCCGACAATAATTCCATTGTGGGGGTCCACCAATGATTGTGCCGTTGTACGAATATTCCCTGTTAAAACGAATATTCCCCGACCAATCGAATATTATATAACAACTTGTGTACATTGCAAAATTTGTAAATATTACCCACAACTATAACATTATATCAAATCCACACCATAATATTCAAAAATATATTTCAAGAAAATTTAATCTTTATTCAAAAAATCTTGGGTCTCACAACATACAACTCTTCACCACACTTGGCCCCTCAGGGAAACATACTCTTCAAACCAGCAGCCTGGTTTCACTACGTTCATACAGTTTCAGTCCCCCCAGGGATTGAACCTTTTATACCTGCAGTTTATCCTGAAGATGGGATCAAACATTTTCACACCTGCAGTTTGTCCTAATCATGGGATCAAACTTTCTTCTTCCCGCAGTATGGCCTGCACATGGGATTCATACTTCTCTTCAGCTATGAATCGTCCTGAGGGGCGAACTACGTCGACCTGATCTCCTCTTCAATAGGAGTACGTAGGCAACCATTTTACATGACTCGGTCACAATAAAACAAAAAACAACAAAAACATTTCTATACCCTTCTCCTTACAAAAAACAAAACCAACAAAAATATTTCTACACCATTTCTGCCACATACAGCGTTGAACCTCTTACACCAGGTTCGAACTACGCAGACCTGATCTCCTCTTCAATAGGAGTACGTAGGCAGCCATTTATGGTTCGGTCTCACCCCTACCAAAACACAAACCCTTGTCAACGGGTACTGGGATCATCCTTCAATCCACCACATTTCATCGGCATCATACCAAAGGGATGGAATTACCTGAACTCCTCCTCAATAGGAGATTCGGCGACCATCTAAGCTACTATTGTGCCTCAAAGAGTAACACCAATCCATAAGAGATGGAATTAACTAGGCTCCTCCAAAATAGGAGTATTTGCGACCATCTATGGTGTGGTCAACCTCAGAGAGGAAAGCCACACCTCTCTCTATATTTCCATACGGAAACTAGTCCCAAGACACCAAAGATTGTAGGGATACACACAGATCAATGATCCATTCTGAACTATCCAGTAACAACTCAATGTCCATCCATCAAGGAGGAATTCAGAATACATCAAGATCACAAGCCCTGAAGAAGCAGGTAAAATATCAAGCAAGTATCCAGACATATCTATAAGGGAAGTAATCAAAAATATATTTCCCTGCTATATATACAATGTTCTTTGATATACACAATGTAAACTGTACATGACAAAATAGCTAAGCTAGTTTGTGCAGGAAAATATAAACTCATCTATAAATCAGTGTATATGGGAGATATGAAGCCTAACATGGCATCCCTCTTAGCAGAAGGAGGTAAAGAGGTGGTCTCCTGTACAATGGTATCCACACGAGCTAATAGATCTACATCCATCTGCATGGTGACTATGTGCTCATCAATGTATGTGCTCATCTCTGCAATCATGCCAGTGGTAAGAGACCTCACTGAAGAGCTATCTGTAATGGCTACGTCCCGGGCAGATATAGCGCTATCCCTCTTAACTATCACAACATCTCTGGCTGATCTGGCCTCATCCCTCTCAACAACAGCGGCGTCTCTACGAGCTAATGCCTCGTCTCTCTCTAACAGAGCTGCATCTCTCCCATCAAGGGTTGTCAACATCAAGGCTCTAGCCTGATCTCTCTCGAAGGTCATCAGATGAAGACTCGTCAAGCAATCGTGTAATAGAATCTTCGGATCACAACAAAGGTTAGTAATCGGGTGTAGACACTCGAATTTTCTTCACATCATCACATTAACATTGCAGGAGGGAAGATTCGTCTTTTAATAGAGAACCCTGAAAGACAATCCAAATCCATACCGGATACTACGAAGTGCAGCATCAACCCCGGATCGCAATCTGGGAGTAACGATTTCAACCTCTGATCTAACCCCGAGACCTGCCGATACAATTCCGGAACACACACCAGAGAAGACCGATTAATCTTGAAAATAACCCCGAGGTATCCAGTCTCAGTCCCAACCATGGGAGTAGCCACCAACCTTGGTGATAACCCCAAGGAATGCAGTTTCAGAGATAACCCTGGAAATGCTTGTTTCAAATGCCATCAGCTTCAATCTCGGTACTCACAACGAGATACATTGTGCCAACCCAACAATAACATCGGGAAGACAGACACACCTCAAAGATGACAATGAGGATCTTCAACAAATGCAAAGCCGGTCCAATCTCAAATAAGTCTCGAGCAACGTCTGCTTTGATCAAATCCGTGATAACACCGGTGAGGGGCAACATCATCATCTAGTCCAAAATGATGCCACATCTCGTCTCTACGCAGCAATGTCCCACAAGGATAACCAATCCTGAGTGACTATTGTGCGAGGTAACGGATGAGAGTTGAAGCTTGAAGACCAGAGGGCATCGTCCCATCTTTAATGACTTCGTACAAACTCTAATCCCATGCCATCGTACAACTCTCGACAACGGCAGTCCGAAATAGGTCCTGAATACCTCAAAACGGATGCCCGGATTGCACTTCTCAAAATTCGAGTGGACACTACAGTGCCTGAGTGCACGTACTTCGAGACGATCCGACCCGACAAAATTGGGCCGACCCGACCCGCCTCTGGTACACCTGCGGCTCAGCCGCAGGTACACCTGTGGCTAATATGCCTATAAATAGAGGGCTTGGGGTGCTAATTTTTAAGAGAAAAAAAAGGCGGAAACCTCGCACAATTTGCTCTCGCACTCTCGCCATACAATGTATTTTCCCACTTTCAAACACACATGTGAGCTCATATATTGCCTCTTTTGTACCCACAAAAGCCAGTGTTTACCCACTCTAAAGATATAGAAGCCTTTTTTATCAGTTAGCTGTAAGAATTCTCACACACTTTAGAGTCTTTCTCTTCATCTTTGCACACACCCTTCTACACGTTGAGTGTCGTGTTGCTTATTTTTGCCTGCAGACTTCTATTCGTGGTTTCATTCCATCAGTATATATATATATTATATATATATATATATATATATATATATATATATATATATATATATATGACTAACATTATCGAGTTATGCCTCGATTGAGCCTAAACTTCATCTGGAGCGTTTATTAAGCTTTTATATATATATATATATATATATATATATATATATATATATATATATATATATATATATATATATCAACCGTGTGTCGACTTTGTTCGATGAGCCTAGACTTGATGCAGTGCGTTTATTATTCTTTTATATATATATACTATATATATCAACTATGTGTCGAACTTTGTTCGATGAGCCTGAACTTGATGCAAGTGCGTTTACTCGCTTTTATATATATATATACTTATATATATGAACGTGGTCGAACTCGCTCGATGAGCCTCAGATTTTACATCCGTGCATTTATCGCTTATATATATATACATATATATCTATATTTTAAATCCCGCACTCGAGTTCTCTTCGTGGCAGTTGATCGCTTTACAGATTTACTTATATTTTGTCCCGCCTGGAGTTTCCTCCGTGGCGGTTGATAGCTTTTAACAGCTTTATTTACATTTCTGATCCTCCATGGAGGTGCTTCGTGGTTGGTGATCATGTCTGTATATATATATTTACCGCTTTTATATATATACATGCTTATTGCTTTTTATATAAATTCCAATATTCTGTGCGCCTATGAATCATGTGATCACAGATTCATCCCATTAGATCTAGATTCGGTTCTCGTGATGGACATTTTTCAGCTGAAAGCAGCTTGTAAATTATTCTGCGATGTCTGTATTTCCTCAGATGGTTTCCATACCCACGAGGAAGTCGGCATTATTTTTGTATATTATTTTTATACTGGATGCCTCGCATCCCAATCAAATAATCAATCCAAATTTTGATCACTTAATAAAATGGGAGTGTAAAAGGTCTCAATTCCTATTGAGCATCGTGGTTTGAAAAAACCTCTTTATAAAACATCATTGCCATATCTTGCTAAAAAGCTCAATTTTTACATAAATTCAAACCACATGTATATAGGTTCGAACGAGGCCTCACACAACTTTCATATAACAGCACATTGACCCCCACACACACACACCCAGATAATAGTTTCTTGAAAAGAGGCGGTCACCGTGGTAACACGGATGTCGGGGGGTGCCTAACACCTTCCCCCCGCATAACCAACTCCCCGGACCCTAAACGAATCTCGGTTTAATGCCGCCAGTATATCGATTGTCACATCACTGGGTCAATGTGCAAACCTTTTCTCGGTTGTGTTGGTACAACCATTTAAAAAACCAACTGGCAACTCTTAACAGTCCCATCGTCGACATTATATATGTCGGACCTTTTTCACTTTTTTTTTCAAAAAAATCTCACCTAAAATGAGAACACCAAATAACAAGTAACGAAAAGGGACACCCAAAAATCCCGACGTCGACAGGTGGCGACTCTGCTGGGGACTCCCGTAAGAGGACTTAAGCCACTATTTCAATCTTTTCAAAACTGTTATCTACTTGTGTGTGGATGTTTCATTTACATTGGATGAATGTGTACGAATACATGTCTTGTTTGAACTTAGTGCTTTGCATCATATCTGCGTGTGATGTTAGTGCTTCGCACTATAAACTGCTTATGATATTAGTGCTTCGCACATGTCATCATTTCATACGGTGAGACACGATGTATGTGAATGTATGTTGTGTGGTCACTCCACCATGAGGCTATCCCATCGGTGTTTGATTACTGGACTCGTGAGAAGACTAATTCTCCGAGGCTCAGGAAAGGCACCACCCAAATTCGCTCTAGTTAAAAGACCGGATTAACTTCCCGTCTAGTAGATTGCGATGATTTGGGAACCTTCTTACCAAAAAGCCGCGAGAGTAACCTAAGATAGGTCAGCCTCTGATAAACCCAAAACGGAGGAAAGTCTCTTCATGCTCTCATTTCAATTACTTGTAAACACAATTACTTGTAATTTCATTGCCTATCTATCTCCATGTAATGAGAAATATGAAGCAATGTGTCCACATACATGCTACAAACAGCTGACACCCATTTTGCAGGATAAAATTCCTAAAATGGACACATCACATAACATGTTATTATACACCTTCCCTAAGGACTAAACTATGCCATTTCATAGAAATCAATCGGACCTACTACCCTATTAAAGTCCAAAAGGCAACATGCCTACAATCGATCATGTCGTCATCCGACCGCATCGAACTTAATCCAGCTTCTCGCAAAGAATTGACGGATTAAGTAAAATGATTCTGATTTGGTGTTTCTATTAAAAGAATTACACTACTACTGCAATTCGTAGAAAATACCCGCATACATCGAGCCCTCCACATAAGGGGAACCTGGTCATTACCATCTGGAACCACGCTTGGATACGACCAACAAAACTCATGATGCTACCCATCCCACTGGAGATCCAGACAATGGTGACATCAAAAAGAAAGTCCTCCAAATGGAAGAGACCCTTCACGCTATCAAAGGAATTGGAACACACGGGAGTGTTTCATATGCTGATCTATGTATTTTTCCTAGTATTCACTATCCAGAAAAATTTAAAATTCCTGAATTTGAAAAATATGACGGGTTAGGGGATCCCTATACACATTTAAAAGTCTTTATTGGAGAACTGGGATCCTATGCAGAGGATGAAAAACTCAGAATGCAATTGTTCCAAAAGAGTCTAACTGGAGAAGCCCGTTCGTGGTACACAAGATTAGACAACTCCAAAATTCATAGCTGGGAAGAGCTAGCACATGCCTTCCTCACTCAATTCAGTTTTCAAACTCAGATTACTCCCGATTGGTATCAAATTACCAAGATCAAAAAACAATCTAATGAGTCTTTCAGAGAGTATGCCCAGAGGTGGAGATGCCTGGCTACCCAAGTTACTCCTGCCATGACAAAATCAGAAATGGTCATGACATTCATAGACATACAAGAAGCTCCCTTCTATGAGAGAGTTTTACCCGGCATCGGCAAACCGTTTTCTGAAATGGTTAAACATGGGGAGATGGCTGAAATGGGGTTGAAATCTGGAAAGATTCAAGACCTAGCCGCTACCAAAGTCATTCTTGATCACATCCAATCTGGAAATTATGGGAACAACCCGGAGGGTCCATAAAAGAAAGAGGAAGATGTTTCCACGATACTACTGAGGGCAAAAAGGCAATCAAAACATGCCTATTCAAAGGAGAAACTACACTCCCTTTCCAAAGACAAACAGAAACCCTCCAAGACCAAATCGGTGGAGAAGTCAAATGCCATCGAGTGTTTACACCCTTAGGGATACCCTCGAGAACATTCTTAATCTTTTGACAACACGAAGAAAATTACGCATCTTCTTCCACCAAATGAATTCTAATGGACGGGGTTTCATTGTTTGCTAGGAAATGTGCTTATCATCTTAAGGGGCACTGGACATGATACTCGAGATTGTTGGGCCTTGAAACATAAGATCCAGACCTAATAGACAACGAGGAGATCGTAGTCACCAAACCCGATCGACCTCATGTATGAAGACAACCCTCTTCTTCAACACAAAAAGAAAGAGTCAACATGATTAATTAGAAGCGATGGGATGTAATTCCAACTTCAGTGTGATTCCTCCTGTGCCATCAAAGACGGTGATGATGTATGGGATTATGCTAAGTTCCGATTCACAATGGAACGAAAAGATGAAAGCTCTCTGCAAACAAATTGAACAATTGGCGGAACTGGTGACTTATCAACATCAAGTGACTCGGCAGTTAATCAGCCAGGAGCATTCCAGTCTCCTACCTATTATCATGAATATTCCCTCGTCACTTTCAGAAAATAAAATACTGGAAGACAAAGTGACGAAGAGAGCAAATGCCAAAGCCCGTTGGGATTTTGCCAACAAACAGGAATTCACCTATTTGGGCCAACCCATGGAGGAAATCCTTCACATGTTAATCAATGAAGGAAGGATCAATTCCTTCTACCTCCAATCAACCCCGTTTGGGGCGCACAACTCGATGGAGTATGTCAATACCACTCCCTCCTCATGTCATAAAGCACGTAAGAATCTTTGGACACTTCGCCACCTTATTCAAAAATCTAATCGACAAAGATGTATCAAGCTTGGCGGATAACGACAACGTGTTACGTGCAAGTGAGAATGCGAGGCCCTCATCGAGTGGAAAAGTGTGGTAGCAGTTATATCCACTGAAGCTAAAGGGATTAATACTTTACTCACAACACCGATAATTCAGCTCAAAGAAGGAAACAATCCTTTGAAAGTGGCCGCTCCTGAGCCAATCAACTTGCCATGTAGAGCACAATATCCTATTGTTAGCTTGCGCAAGGTTCCGTGGAATTATGGATAAGGTGAAGGATCCACCTCACATACAATTGATGCAGTGTCGAAGGAAAATCCAATGTATCTACCCCCATCGGGTGATGAAGCCCACCACCAAATCAAAGGGGAAAATACCCATGGAGAAGATTGAAAAATTCCTCCGCGCTGTGGGTCATAACGAAGCCTCGGTGGTTTTAAGCTTGAAGGAAGCTCCACCACAAATATCAATTTTGGACATGGTCCTAACTTCCGAGAATCACCGGAAGGTCTTGTTACAGGTTTTGGAAGAAGCCTATCTCCCGACATCAGTGGATACGGAAAAGTTTCAACACATGGTTAATCACATTTTCAACAACAATGTGATATCCTTAACTGATGATGACATACCGCCCGAAGGGACTGGTCATTGCAAACCATTGCACATCGCGATCCTTTCCTCCAGATATATGGTAGCTGGAGTCTTAATAGATGGAGGTTCATCTTTGAATATCTGCCCATACGCTACCTTAGTAAAGATGAATATCAATCTCAATAGAATTTGGAGTAGCCATACTATCATCAAAGATTTTGATGGAGCCCGCCGTAATTCGGTCGGAGTAATTGAGCTGCCAATTGAAATTGGTCCTCACACATTCTGCGTATCCTTCCATGTGCTCAAGATAGATTCCGGCTGGGGCAGTCCCCTCCACTCTTCACCAACAGTTGAAATACATCATCAACAATAGCCTGGTCACAGTCAACGCTGAACCGGAGATTCCTCAGCATGGGGACATACCGTTCATCAATGCCAATGAGGATGTGGAATCAGTCAGTTTTCATGCTTTGGAAATAAGCAACACCCAATACCATGCTATTGGAGCACCATTGCCTGAACCCAAAATTTTAGCCGAGGTAATGTCGGCTACTCAAGAAATGATGTCATTGGGTCATAAATCGGGACAAGGGTTGGGTAAAGATGGCCAGGATATCAAGTATCCAATTCGCTTAACCAAGCAAGTTGGAACAGCTGGACTAGGCTATTCTGCCAGCTCTAGTCACAGGAATCCTCATAAGCATCAACAGATTCCTTCAGCTTCAACCCTGTGGCGTTTGGCTTCGCCTTCAAACTCTGAGTCCACATAACCTCCAGTAAAGGTGCCAGCCAATGTAATGGCTATGTTATTTCCAAGCCGATACCGGTGAAGGAGAAAGAAATCATTGTTCCAAATCCCGTAGTGGAGGAAGAGGAACGAAGAATCAAGCAAGACGTTATATGGATGATGTCCGGTATACGCATCATCGTTCATGATGAACATACCAATAGATACACCCCAAATGATGATTGCCCAGATGTAATGGCCATCATTCGGGACAAGGAGGATGATGACAATCCCTTCATCACTGTAGTCCACCCGGACTTTATCCTTACCAATTGGGACAACATTCCTTGCTTTGGTCGACGAGGGTAAAGCGGGCAGAAACTCTTTCTGCCCTGTAGATATAATAACTGCTTACTTTTCTGTACAATTAGCAGTTTATTTTGCCAGTATATGCTAACACTGTGTATGATCAACACATTTCATATATACTAAGTGAAAGCATATTTTGTTTCGGGACTCTGAATTTAGATGTGCCTGTACTTGCGGATACGATTCCTCTCCTACACAAGGATTGTACCTTTGATGTAGAGATGAATTCAGCCTTGATGGATCTCTAGGATGACATTGAGGTGCCTCCAGAAATTCAAGAATGGGTCAAAGACAAACCCAAACCCAACCTTGATCAAACCACTTCTTTCAATCTCGGAACCTTAGAAAGCCCTAAGTTAATCCAGTTGTTTCGGACCTTATCCCAAACCAACGGAATGACACTTGCTACGCTTATTAACCCAATTCCGTGGATGTGTTTGCATGGTCTCATGAAGACATGGTGGGTTTATCCACTAACATTGTCCTTCATCGCCTTCCCATTAAAGAGGGATTTAAGCCAGTCACGCAGAAACTCAGGCGATTGAAACCTGAGTGGAATTTAAAGGTGAAAGAAGAAATTGTGAAACAATTTCAAGCTGGCATCATCATGGTGTCTACATATCCTGAGTGGATATCCAACATCGTGCCTGTACCTAAACTTGGAGGGAAGGTGCGAGTTTGCGTGGATTATTGGGACTTGAACAAAGCTTGCTTAAAAGACAGCTTTCCCATGACATTTATCCACATTCTCATTGACAATACTGCGCAGTACGACATGTACTCCTTTGCTGATTGCTTTACGGGGTACCATCAGATCATGGTTGCCGAGGAAGATCATGAGAAGACTACTTTCATCACTCCTTGGGGAACTTTTTGCTATAGACGGTTGTCATTCAGCCTCATAAATGCCGGAGCTACTTATCAACGAGCTATGATGGCTCTTTTTCATGACTTAATACATAAAGAGATTGAGATCTACGTGGATGACATCATTGTCAAGTCCCGGAAGGAGGATGACCATCTAGACCATCTCAAAAAGTTGTTCAACAGGTTACGTAAGTACAACTTGAAGTTGAATCCAGCTAAGTGTGCCTTTGGCGTCAAATTAGGCAAGTTGCTAGGATTTCTAGTCAGCCACAAAGGGATTGAGCTGGATCCTGCCAAAATCCAAGCCATCACCGAAATGCCCATTCCTCGAGACGAGAAGGAAATACGGGATTTTGGGAAGAATCAACTTCATCAAGAGGGTTTATCTCCCAACTCACAAAGAACTGCGTGAGCCAATCTTCAAGCTATTAAGGAAGAACTCCTCCATGAAATGGAATGATGAGTGCCGAATGCCTTCCTTACAATCAAGAAACAGCTAGTCAAAGCTCCCGTCTTGGTACCACCCAGGGATGATGTTCCCCTGTTCATGTACCTATCCATAAGTGACAATGCCATGGGCTGCATGCTAGGACAGAAAGACGATAGAGGCCAAGAACGTGCTATCTATTACCTCAGCAACAGATTCAGCAGCAGTGAACACAAGTACACTTTGATCGAAAAGACGGGTTGTGCTTTAGCATGGGCTTCCATGTAGTTACAGCATTACCTCCATGGCCACACAACCCATCTCATATCCTGCGTGGATCCTCTCAAATACGTGTTCAACAAACCCATGTTAAATTGTCGGCTGTCCAGATAGCAGTTGATCCTACAACAATTTGACATCATATATGTGACTCAAAAGTCCATCAAAGGTCAAGGAATCGCGGATCAACTAGCCGCCGCACCTTCAGGGGATTTCAAACCCTTGGAAACATATTTCTCTGATGAAGGAGTAATGACAAAGACATCAACACCATCGAAGACGATCTGGCGCCAATCATGGAGGATGCATTTTGATGGAGCTATTAATATGGAAGGTTACGAGCCGGAAGCAGTTCTAATATCCGTCTGGGGAGCAAAGATCCCATTGCCATCAAATTACGCTTTGTCGGCACCAATAATACGGTATGTATGAAGGTCGCTCTCATGGGGCTAAAACTTGCCCGTTCAATGGGCATCAGTGATTAATCGTCCTTGGAGATTCGGAGTTGATAATCAGACAATCCACCGGAATCTATCAAACCAAGGAACTACATTTGCTTCCTTACCATCGGCAGGTTTTGAAGATGGCTTTGGAGTTCGAAGAAATCTCCTTTATACATGTTCCTCGTAATAGGAATGATTTCGCGGATGCGTTAGCAACTTTGGCCTCCTTGATTCGCATATCAGACAAGGAACACTTACCAAGCGTCACAATTTCCCTAAACAAGGCCCCAGCCTATGGGAATTACATTGGAGAAGTATCGGATGAGCTACCTCCCATCCAACCTCCTTGGTATCAGCATATCAAGGAATATCTGCGAGATGGATCTACACCCGTTGAGGCGAACCTGACTGAGAAAAGGCGGATCGATCGACTTGCTATGAAGTTCTACCTGAGTGGAGATGCGCTCTACAAAAGAGATGCAGGACTAGGTCTCCTCAGGTGTCTAGACAAAGATCAAGACCAAAGGTTTATGGATGAAATCCATGGTGGAGTCTGTGGCCCCCATATGAGTGGCCCCCTCCTTGTCAAGAAGGTCCTCAGGACAGGACATTATTGGCTATCTCTCAAAGCTGATTGCAACGACCACATTAAAAGATGCTATCAGTGCCAGATTCATGGGAATGCTATACACGCCCCTCCACGAGAGCTCCACAATATGAGTTTGCCTTGGTCCTTCTCAATGTAGGGAATGGACGTTATCGGGCCCATTGAGCCTAAACCCAGTAATGGTCACCGATTTATCTTCACCATGATCGACTACTTCACCAAGTGGGTAGAACCAGCCTCCTTCCCCAAAGTCACTAAAGAAGTCATCATTGCTTTCATCAGAAATAATGTCATTTGTCGATATGGACAACCAGAGGTAATTGTGTCAGACAATGCCAAAAACCTCAATAACAACATGATGGAGGAATTATGCAGTAAATTCCACATCAAACATCTTAACTCTGTCATCTATAGTCCGAAGATGAACGGTGCTGTTGAAGCGGCTAACAAAAATATCAAGAAGATTATGCAAAAGATGTCCCCCAACCACAATGATTGGCCTGACCTATTGCCTCTTACTCTGTTAGCCTATAGAACCTCCATGCGTACTTCAACTGGGGCAACCCCCTACACTTTAACCTATGGGATGGAGGCAGTGTTCCCCATAGAAGTTGAGATGGAATCTCTCAGAGTTTTGATCGACGCTCAGCTAGATGAAGACCAATGGGTACAAGACAGGTATCACCAATTGTCTCTAATAGATGAAAGGCGAACCGCGACTATCTTCCATGGTCAGTTATATTAGCAAAGGATCTCCAGATCCTACAACAAAAAAGTCCAGCTACGGCAGTTTAAACAACATGACTTGGGTTTGAAAAAGATCATTGACAACCAAGATCAGGCTAAAGGAAAATTCGCTCCTAACTGGGAAGGCCCGTTTGTTGTCAAGAAAGTATTGACAGGAGGCCCTCTCAGATTGCAAGAAATGGACGGCGATGAATTTCCACAACTCATCAACTCGGATGCCGGGAAATGGTATTATGTCTGAAGTTACCAGCAAACACCCTGGTGCATCATCATCAGGTCACCAGTCATTCTGGTTCTTTAACCCTTTACCACATACAACTTTTCTACACTTTGCCCCTCAGGGAAACGTACTCTTCAAGCCAGCAGCCTGGCTTTCTCCTTAGTACTCATACAACTTAGGTCATCCCACCACGGATTGAACCTCTTGCGTTTATAGTTTGGCTACCCATTTCTGGGATCAAACTTTTCACCTACAGTTTATCCTCAACCTAGGATTAAACTTTCTCTCCCCGCACTCTGACCTGCGTATGGGATTACGCTGTTCTTCTCGCTCTGAGGGGCAAACTACGTCGACCTAATCTCCTCTTTAATAGGAGTACGTAGGCAACCATTTCATATGGCCCTATCGCAATAAAACAAAAACAACAAAAACATTTATGGCCTTACATAAAACAAAAACAACCAAAAACATTCCTACACCATGTCAGCTATATACAGCGTTGAACCTCTTACACTGTGTTGAACTACGTGACCGATCTCCTCTTCATAGAGTACGTGGCGCCATTCATGGTGTGGTCTCACCCCCTACCAAAACACAAACCATTGTCAACGGGTATTGGGATTCTCTTTCAATCCATTATATTTCATTCGGCTTCAGACTAAAGGGATGGAATTACCTGAACTCCTCCCAAATAGGAGATTCGGCGACCATCTAAGTTGCGGTCATACCTCGAAGAGCAACACCAAACCATAAGAGGTGGAATTAACTAGGCTTCTCCTAAATAAGTAATCTTGGCGACCATCCGTGGTATGTAGTCCAATCTCGAGAGGAAAGCCACACTCCTCTCCATTCTCCATTCAAAAACAAATCCCAAGACACCAAAGATGGTAGGGTACATAGATCGATGATCCATTCTGAACTATCCAGAGAAAACTCAATGTCCATCCACCCAGGAAGAATTCAGAATACATCAAGATCACAAGCCCTGAAGAAGCAGGCAAAATATCAAGCAAATAGCAATGCATATCTAAAAGGGAAGTGATCCAAAAATATATTTCCTCATCATATATAATCTTGCTTGATATATATACAATGTAAATCAGATATGACAAAATGGCGAAGCTAGCTTAATGCGTGTGTAAATACAAGCTCATCTACGGATCAGGGTACATGCGAGCTAGCAAGACCAACATGGCATCCCTCTCAGATAAAGGAGGTAAAGCTGTAGTCTCCTGGAAAAGAATATCCACACGACCCAATAGATCTGTAGCCATCTGCATGATGACTATATGCTCATCGATATAAGCGCTCATCTCTGTGATCATACCAGTGGTAAGGGGCCTCACTGCAGTACTATCTGTGACAGCCACATCCCGGGCAGATATGGCGATATCCCGCTCAACTACCACTGCATCTATGGCTGACCTAGCCTCATCACGCTCAGCGACGGTGGCATCTGTACGAGCCAATGCCTCGTCTCTCTCTAATAGGGCGGCGTCCCTCACATCAAGAGTAGTCGACATCATAGATCGAATATGATCTCTCTCAAAGGTCATCAGATGAACACTCTGCTCTAAGTACTGTGTCGAGTTCTGAATCACAAAAGTACTGGTACTAGGAGAATCCGAATGAAATGTTGGTAACCCATTAGCGGTACCCTCTTCGATGTAGGTATCAATGTCTTCCGTAGGCTTTACATCATCTAACTTAATCTCCGGTACTGCAAATAATGATGCAACCGATAAAAATTCCGTCTCCATCCATGCGGAGTACTCTACGGAATAACCGGGACGACTGGCAGGAAAAGCAGCTAGCTCACGCTGATCCCAGCAAGCATATACACGAGATCAGTCCTCGGCTGAGAGGTATCGAGAAGCTAAACGCTGACCTGCCACCCCTCAAAAGGATGAAAATCCTGGAACTGGTCGAACTGCGACATCACGGCCAATGAGTGATAAGTAGTCACGCCCCTCAAGCCAGCCAAAAGGAGGAAATCCATGCCCGGAGCATGAGTAATGAAGTTGTATGGTGAGCAAAGCCCCGAGCACAACAATATGCTAAATGGATCTCTGATATCTGCCAAAAATGCGGACCAGGACTGAGCATCTACACACTCCGATGGCTGAAAGGAATATGACATAGCCACCTCATGGGAGAAGCAATACCCGTGCCGTCTAAGGGTACCAACCGGTCGCAAGTGTGACATAAACCACACATACAGCATGACCGAACTCCCAGTAAACACGCCTGACGGGTAAGTACTGCAGTAGGATGCTGATTACAGGGTTTCTGCCACGATCATAGGTACAATGGTACGACCCTCCCTGAGAGCTCTCACGGCCATGATAACGCCTATATCTATCTCATCCATATACCGCGGCATATACACGTATGACAGTACACACAGCATCAGTAAATAAACTCTGGCCAAACGCCAATGATCCTCTAACACGGTGAAATCCCCGGAATGTCGTGAGTAGCTATCCTCTGCACCAAATCTGTCATACAGAAAACGTTGAGAGATCACATGGCCAGATGTCAGCTCATCCTGCACCACTCTGTGCCTCAATCTTGTGAGAGTCATGAATCGTCTACTCATGTCTCCCAAAGCCATGTGCACGCAAGGTCTGCATCTAGGGCGTAGATCGTCCAACAGTGCATACTCCTCCAGAGTAGGAGTCAACTCATGGGTGCCAAAGCGGAATACCTGTCTATCAGGTAGCCAGTGCTCTATCATCCCATCCACGAATCCTGCAGGAACTTGAAATACCAAAAGGGTCATGGTATGCTACAGCAATAGATCTACAGTCACCCTATCTGGTGGTGACATGCTATCGTACCACCATCGCATACCCAATACCACCACTGACGGTGGGGCATGATCTATACGGCTAACTGTCGAAGAAGACATCTGTGCGGGCCGTGTCATAAGACCATCCATGGGTTACATATGTATAACATGATACATGCATAACAGATAATGGATGGCAATATGATATAGGGAATGAAAAACGGTGAATACATTCCTAAATTTATCATCATCTAATACATCAGCTCTATACAGCTACAAGTACATGAAAATGGGGCATAGATGCCCTACTACTAACAGAGGCCTATCAAAAGATATAGCGAGAATGGGGAACAGCCACCCAATATCTAATAGAGGCCTATCAAAAGATATAACAAGAATATACATCAAAAGAAGACAAGGGTCTCATTGTCCACATCCTCAATCCTGTCCACCTGATGTAACTCCTCCAAAGTCACTGGATCTCTATCAACAGGGATTTCAGACCTATAAAGAGGAGGATATGCGCCGGTAAAACCAAATGGGTCATCTGAGGGGCCAGTACCTGAGCTAGAAGGAACAAATGACTCTGCCTCTGCTGGATCTCTGCCCAAATGCCGAATAAATATGTGTGCCTGATCCAACTGCTGGGTCAAGCTATCAATCTGGGTCAGATGAGTCGGAGCTCGAACACAAGCCACCCAATCCGTCATCATCAAAGATCCTGGAACCATGTCCCCCATAAACTGCGTGGCACGGGACTGGGCCCCAATAGTCTTGAGGAGCCACCAAATACTGGAATATCTCCCCGAGTACATGGACCCTCGGATAAATCAAAATGTCAACTCCCAACAATGGAATATCGATGGCGGGTGATTGTGATACAAAGCAATGACGCCTGACAGGAGGCAAGATCGGTATATGAATCTCCCCTGTGGTGCTCCTAATAGCACGCTCTCCTAAATAGAGCTCCCAGCCTCCATCTGTAAAGAGAGGAAATCTCCGGGTGGAAATCAAATACTCTACTCCAATAGGGTGTCCATCCTCAAAACCGATGGTCAAATGATCCCCTGAGTATGGAATCCATGTAATGGCGTCAGCCGTCAGCAACTCCAGCTGCATACGGCAGTGAGCGAAGCCCTTAGATACAGGGACCTTTGGCAAAATAGAATGGTGCCATCGTCATCCTTGTGGATAGGTATCTAAGCCTAACACACTCATGGGACACAAACATGGAAGCCTCTCATAGGCCCAAAATTGCCAACACAATGGCAAAACATCTGCTATAAGTAAACACTCTTAACTTGTGAATAGAAAAAGACAAGAGAAATACTCACCAGCATAAACGGGTAAAATCCTAGCCAAGCCTCGGTCAAACCCTGTGAGCGCAGACGCATGCCCCAGAGGAAATAGGCAAAGGTGTAAGATCCCGAGTCATACTCTGCTATACGGTCCACATCATGTGTGGCGTTGACCAAAGTGAAAGATATCGTGGAAGAATTATCTGCTATGAAGTAGCCTCGAATGATCATCAGGAACAATCGCCGCAGAACGCGATCCCTGATCCTGACATCATCAGGCATGGGCTCATTCAATAGCCCGCTCATAACATCTACGCTCAAAGGACCTGAACGGACAGTCCTGCCTTTGAGCGCCCCCGTCGGAACTCCTAACAAGGATCGGACTGCAGTAGGGGTGATATTCGCCATGCAAGGCATTGGCTCCCCTCCAAACTCCATACCTATGATAAATTTCCAATCCATAGGCGTCATCATCACCTCGCAATCTAGCAGGTGGAGTGACTGAGTCTGATGAAACCATCGCTCATACAATGCCCTGAGGTAACCCCAGGGACAACGACGGGGAAGGATGGAGAAAAATGCCCCAAATCCCCACTCATGCACTACTGCTCTATAATCAGGATGAAGCGCCTGGTACATGGAGTGGATGCTAAACCAATTCCCCCGAGGCTGTGTAAAACCTGGAACCTGCATGAAAAGCAGATCAACATTAGAACCCTTTAAATCCTCATCAATAGGAAAGAAGGAAGATAAAGTCTAACGTCATACCTCGTTAGCATGCAAGTACATCGATGGGTGTCTACCCAAATCACCCAGCAACTCTGGGTTTACCACATGGATGCTCGGAAGCTCCCTGCGAGGGATATGTGTAGCAGGAGCGGGATCCTCGATATCCACCTCCTCGTCCTCAACGTCTGGAACATCTACCTGGACAGGACGAATCACAGCCTCCACCAACCGACGAGGCTGTCTGACAGAACGGGGACGAGGCACTTCAGAAGCCCTCCGCCGTACGCCAGAAGCGGTCCTATAGGAACTGCTCGGCTGATCTGGATCCATAATATCTGGACAACAAGTCTCAAAATCACCTCAGAAAGGGTGTGGTATTTCCTTACTTGGAGCTTTCTAAAATGCATTATATGACTATATGCATGCATGCATTTACTTTAACATATAATAGAGTTAGAATGCATGACTACCCAATGCATACATTTGGAAAAGTTTTGCCATAGTCCCCTTTAAAATTAGGACTATCCCCATGCACACATGCATGTCTAGGTGGCCATTCAGTAGGACACCTGTCCCAAAGTCATATACCTAATATATGCATTAAAAATCAAAATTATCATGCATAAGGCCAACCTCAATGCTAGGAGTATTTTGCCTTTCTACCTTTTGCTCATTAGAAGTCAAATTTTTTCACATCGTTATGTTCAACATGGTTTAATACTAACATTTACTATGTTGAATATTTTTTATCTAGTCATTTGTGCATACATAATCACTACTATGTGTTTAGATGCATTTTGTGCAATATCTCACAATCTAACGGACAAAAACTGGAAAAAAATACATGCATCGTTACTGTGGATTATGTAGAACACTTGTATGATGACGAAATTTGCGTAGCGCGCCTTTAACTCAATGAGATCTAAAGATGGCTCATGGTTTTTCTAAAGTGAAACAAGTTGAAAGTGACTTGTGAAGTGAAGCTCATTGGGATTTATCATCCACGCCGTCAAGATGCTCACCTACTACTGGCGCAAAGCAGTGCACTGCGGCTCCTCCATGTGGGTCCTACCCCTCCAGCTCGGTCCAATTCGAGTTGAAATAGAGTTCTTACGGGCTAGAAAGGTCAAATTGGGAATAAAAATGCCACGCGATTGAGCAAAACAATATACAATCATGGTCTTCTCAGATGAGACTTTGAATCTGCACATCACTCATTGGTAGTCGCCTGAACACAAGGTATAATATACCGAAGACCTCAGTTGTCAGAAATCACATACGGTAATACCTTATACAGGTCCGATGCCGCCGACTCCAGGTCATTACCCTACGTAGATCCCCGACGGGGGTTACAACGTGAGTCCCCGGCGGGGGTTACAACGTAGATCCCCGGTGGGGGTTACAACATGTTCATCCGTTGATAATTCTATCAACGAAGGTCAAGCAGCCTTGACATTATTTTAGCCGATGGCAGGTAAACCCATCGAAGCGTTAAGAACCGTTCGGTAGTTGCGTACGTACGCATGCGTCCCCAGTAGATCCCTGACGGGAGTTACAACGTATATCTCCGGCGGGAGTAGCAACGCATGCTCAGCCGTTGACTCACATATCAACGAAGGTCAAGCAACCTTAACGTTATTTCAGCCGATAGCGTTTAAACTTGTTAGAGCTATAAAGTTGTTTGAGGTTCTCATACCCAGATGCTTATATTCCCCAGCGGATCCTTGGCGGGGGTCACAATGCAATGCTCCGTTGATCTACACGTCAGCGAAGGTCAATCAACCTTGACGATCTCCTCACAAAATCTTAGCCGTTGATTCACACGTCAGCGAAGGTCAAGTAACCTTGACAGTATATCCGACAGGATGTTTCAGCCGTTGATTCACACATCAACGAAGGTGAAGCAACCTTGACAGTATATCCCATAGGATGTTTCAGCCATTGATTCACACGTTAACGAAGGTCAAGCATCCTTGACAGTATTTGTTGTTGGTAGTAAATCCAACAGAATCGTGACATATTCTAGCGATACTAACCAGGAAAGGTCAGCATTATCAAAGAGGATAGATGATGGAATATGTTATACACATCCTCAAACAGATCAAGCTTTATCCCCACAGACCTCTTACACATACGAGGTACCCCTTCAGGATCGAGTCGTTATCAATAACACAGGAATTTGGTGATAACTCCAACACCAACATCCTAACAGATTCGGCTTGCACATCAGATCTGGTCAGTATTTCCAATCCCCAGTTGAAGCAACAGGGAGCTAGCAATCATCCCAAGCATGTTGGGCCACAACCCCGTACACATGCATCATATATTTGCATCATGTTGATATCCTTAGCACCATGTTTATCTTGTTGTGATTCAAGTGTCTAGGATTCTTTATCCTACCCATGCATCACCATGCATGAGTATGATAAAGAGGGGCATCTGTAGACACTCAAAATTTTCGATCAAGACTATTATTATTAACATTGCGAGGGGCGATTAAGTCTTTTAAGAGAGACCTCGAAGACAATCCAAATCCATACTGGGATACTACTGGAAGTGCGGCAAAGATCAACCGGATCACAATCTGAGTAACGATTTCAACCTCGGATTTAACCCTAGACTCGCCGATACAATCTGAACACACACCCCGAGAAGACCGATTAATCTCAGAAATAACCCCGAGGTATTCAGTCTCAATCCCAACCATAGGAATAGCCACCAACCTTGGTGATAACCCCAAGGAATGCAGTTTCGGAGATAACCCCGGAAAGGCTTTTTTTCAAATGCCATCAGCTTCAATCTCGGCACTCACAACGAGATACACTGTGCCAACCCGGTAATAACATCGGGAAGACAGGCACACCTCAAAGATGACAATGAGGACCTTCAACAAATGCAGTAGTCCAATCTCAGCGATGTCTGAGCAACGCCTGCTTTATCGGCCCAATCCGGCGATAACACCGGTGAGGGGCAACATCATCATCTCGTCCAAAAAGATGCCACGTCTCTACGCAACAATGTCCCAAAAGGCTAACCAATCCCGAGTGACTATTGTGCGGGGTAACGGATGAAAGTTGAAGCTTGAAGACCGGAGGGCATCGTCCCATCTTCAATGATTTCGTACAAACTCTAATCCCATGCCATCGTACAACTCTCGACAACGGCGGTCCGAAATAGGTCCTGAATACCTCAAAACGGATGCCCGAATTGCACTTCTCAAAATCCGAGTGAACATTACAGTGCTTGAGTGCACAAAACCGGGCCGACCCGACCCGCCTCTGGTACACCTACGGCTCAGCCGCAGGTACACCTGCGGCTAATATTCCTATAAATAGAGGGCTTGGGGTGCTGATTTTTAAGAGAAAAAAGACGAGGAAACCCTGCATAATTTGCTCTACACTCGCCATACAGTGTATTTTCCCACTTTCAAACACCTGTGAGCTCATATATAGCCTCTTTTGTACCCACAAAAGCCAGTGTTTACCCACTCTAAAGATATAGAAGCCTTTTTTATCAGTCAGCTGTAAGCCTTCTCACACACTTTAGAGTCTTTCTCTTCATCTTTGCACACACCCTTCTACACGTTGAGAGTCGTGTTGCTTGTTTTTGCCTTGGACTTGATTCGTAGTTTCATTCCAAAGATGTATATATATATATATATATATATATATATATATATATATATATATATATTTATATATATCAACTGTGTGTCGAACTTTGTTCGATGAGCCTAGACTTCGGTCTGGTGCGTTTATTCACTTTTATATATATATACTTATATATATCAACTGTGTGTCGGACTTTGTTCGATGAGCCTAGACTTCGGTCTGGTGCATTTACTCGCTTTTATATATATATATACTTATATATATGAATCGTGGTCGAACTACATTCGATGAGCACAGATTTTATATCCGGCAGCATTTATCGCTTATATATATATATATATATATATATATATATATTAATCCTGCCTGGAGTTCTCTTCGTGGCAGTTGATAGCTTTACAGCTTTACTTACATTTTGTCCCGCCTGGAGTTTCCTCCATGGCGGTTGATAGCTTTTAACAGCTTTATTTACATTTCTGATCCCCCATGGAGGTGCTTCGTGGTTGGTGATCATGTCTATATATATATATTTACCGCTTTTATATATATATCTTCTTATTGCTTTTATATAAATTGCAATATTCTGTGCGCCTAGGAATCATGTGATCATAGATTCATCCCATTGGATCTAGATTCGGTTTCCGTGATGGACATTTTTCAGCTGTAAGTAGCTTGTAAATTATTCTGCGATGTCTGAATTTCCTCAGATGGTTTCCATACCCACGAGGTAGTCGGCATTATTTTTGTATATTATTTTCATACGGATGCCTCGCATCCGTCCAAATAAAATCAATCCAAATAGATCACTTAATAAAAATGGGAGTGTAAAGGTCTCAATTCCTATTGAGCATCGTGGTTTGAAAAACCTCTTTTATAAAACATCACTGCCATATCTTGCTAAAAACTGAATTTTTACATAAATTCAAACCCTGTGTATATAGGTTCGAACGAGGCCTCGCACAACTTTTATATAACAGCACATTGACCCCCACACACACACACCCAGATAATAGTTTCTTGAAAAGAGGCGGTCACCATGGTAACACGGATGTCGGGGGGTGCTTAACACCTTCCCCCCGAATAACCAAGTCCCCGAACCCTAAACGAATCTCGGTTTCGCCGACCCGTATATCAGTGTCACATCACTGGGTCAATGTGCAAACCTTTTCTCGGTTGTGTTGGTACAACCATTTAAAAAAACAACTGGCAACTCTTAACAGTCCCATCGTCGACATTATACATGTCAGACCTTTTTCACTTGTTTTTTCAAACAAATCTAGCCTAAAATGAGAACACCAAAGAATAAGTAACGAAAACGGACACCCAAAAATCCCGACGTCGACACTAGGAGAATCTAAAGAAGATGCTGGCAACCCAGTAAATGGCTCCTCCTCGATGTGAGAATCAATGTCCTCCATGGGCTCTCCATCGTCTGAATCACTACTCGGCACTGTGGATACTGCCGTAGCTGATGAACTCTCTGTCTCCATCCATGCAGAATTCTCTGGCGAACAGCCCGGATGGCTAATAGAGAAAACAACTATCTCACGCTGATCCCAACATGCATACACCCGGGATCGGTCCTTTGCTGATAGATGGCGAGAAGCTAAACGCTGACCTAGCGCCCCCTCAAAAGGATGGAAATCCTGGAACTGGTCAAACTATGACATCACGGCCAACGGGTGATAGGTAGTCATGCCCCTCAAACCAGCCAGAGGGAGATAGTCCATGCCTGGAGCATGAGTAACGAAGCTGTAGGGTGAGCTAAGCCATGTGCATGACAGAATGCCAAATGGATCTCTGATATCCACCAAGAACATCGACTAAGACATAGCGTCTGTACACTCCGATTGCTAAAAGGAGTGAGACATAGCTATATCATGGGTGAAGTAATACCCATATCGGTGAAAGGTCCCAATCGGGCTCAAGTGTGACATGAACCACACGTATAGCATAACCGCGCTGCATGTAAACACTCCCATCGAATAGGTGCAGCAATATATGGCCGACCTTAGCGTCTCTGCCACGATCATCGGTATAATGGATTGACCCTCCCTGAGAGCTCTCACTGCCATGATGACTCCGATATCAATCTCATCCATGTACCGTGGCATATATACATATGACAGCACGCACAGTAGCATGACATCTCCTCTGGCCGAGAGCCAATAATCCTCCGATGCAGTGAAATCCCCAGAGTGTCGTGTATAGCTATCCTTAGAGCCAAATCTGTCAAATAAAAAACGTTGGGATATAACGTGACCAGATGTCAGCTCATCCTGTACCACCCTACATCGCAGTCCGGTTAGGGTCATAAACTATCTGCTCATATCTCCAATAGCCATATGCACGCAAGGTCTGTCTAGTGGCAGCATTGTTAACCGTGCATACTCCTCCAGAGTCGGAGTCAACTCATTGGTACCAAACCGGAAGACCTGCCTCTCCGGTACCCAATGCTCTAGCATGCCCTCCATAAATCCTATGGGAACCTGAAATATCAAGAGGGTCATAGTATACTACAGCATCTGATCTACAGTCACCCTGTCTGACGGTGACATACTATCATACCACGATCTAAGACGTGATGCCACCAATAATGGTGGGGTATGATCTATATGGCTGACTGTCAAAGAAAACATATGTGTGGGCCGAATCATAAGACCATCCAGGGGTCAATGCTGAAATATCTCTGGACATACATACATATGCATAACATGATACATTAATTACAGGTAATAGATGACAATATAATATAGGGAATGGAAAATAATACATACATTTCTAAGTATGTCATCATCTATATACATCATCTTTGTACAACTAAAAATATAGGGAAATGGGGCACAGACGCCCTACTACTAACAGAGGCCTATCAAAAGATATAGCAAGAATGGGGCACAACCACCAAATATCTAACATAGGCCTATTAAAAGAGATAACGAGAATACACATCAGAAGAAGACAATGGTGTCAATATCTACATCATAAATCCTGTCCACCTGATGTAACTCCTCCTGATTCAATAGATCTCTATCAACAGGTATGTCAGGCCTATACAAAGGAGGATCTGCACCGGTAAAGCCAAATGGGTCATCTGAGGGGCCAGCGCCTGAGCTGGAAGGATTAAAAAAATTTGCCTCTATCGGATCTCTGCCCTAATATCGGATAAAGAAATGTCCCTGGTCCAATCCCTGGGTCAAACTGTTATTCTGTATTAAATGAGTCGAATCTCTGACACAGGCTAGCTAATCCGTTATCATCACGGATCCTGGAACCATATCCCCCATGAACTGAGTGGCGCGAGACTGGGCTCTAATAGTGCGAAGGGACCACCAACGCTGGAAAATCTTCTGAGTGCAGGGACCCTCTAATAATGCAAAACCGTCAACCCCCAACAATGGGATATCAATGATGGGTGACTGCGACACAGGCTAATAACGCCTGACAGGAGGCAAGATCGGCATACGGATCTCTTCTGTGGAGCTCCTAATAGCACGCTCTCCTAAATAGAGCTCCCATCCTCCATTAGTGAAGAGTGGTACCCTACGGGTGGAAATCACATACTCGACACTAGTCGGGTACCCATCCTCAAATCCCATGGCCAAGTGTTCCCCAGAATAGGGAATTTATGTGATGACATCAGCTGTCAATAACTCCAGCTGTATGCGGCAATGAGTGAAACCCTTAGTAACAGGGACTTCCGCCAATAGGGAATGATGCCCTCGTCGTCCTCGTGGATAGGTATCTAAATCTAACACGCTCATAGGGCACAAACATGGAAGCCTTCATAGGCCCAAAACTGCTAATACAAAGGCAAACATCTACGGTCAGTGAACACTTTTAACCTATATATGGGAAACTACAAGAGAAATACTCACCAGCAGAAATGGGTAGAATCCTAACCAAGCCTCGGTCAAGCCATGCGAACGCATACGCATGCCCCTGAGGAAATAGGGGAATGTGTAGGAACCCCAGTCATACTCTCCTATATGCTCCACATGTCGCGTGGCGCTGATCAAAGCGAACGACACTGTAGAAGAGTTATCTGCTATGAAGCAGCCTCTATTGATCATCAGGAACAATCGCCAAAGAATGTGATCCCTGACTCTGACATCATCTGGCATGGGCTCGCTCAATAGCCCACTCATAGCAACTACGCTCAAAGGACCCGTACGGATGGTCCTGCCCTTGAGCGCCTCAGCCAGAACTCCTAGCAAGGATCTGACGGCAGTAGGGGTAATATTCGCCATGCAAGGCACTCGTGCCCCTCCAAACTCCATACCTGTGATAAACCGCCAATCCATTGACGTCATCATTACCTCACAGTCCAGTAAATGGAGTGACTGAGTCTGGTGAAACCATTGCTCAGACAATTCCCTGAGGTAACCCCAGGGACAACGGTGGTGAAGGATGGAAAAGAATACCCCAAATCCCCAGTAATGCACAATCGCTCTATAGTTAGGATGCAGAGCCTGGTACGCGGAGTGAATATTGAACCAGTTCCCTTGAGGTTGTGTATAGCCGGGAACCTACATGAAATGCAGATCAACTTTAAAATCGTGTACTCCTCATCAATTGGAAAGAAAAAAGATTAAGATCTAACTTGATACCTCGTTGGCATGCAAATACATCAAGGGATGTCGACTCAAATCACCCAGAAGCTCTGGGTTTACCACCTAAATACTCATGAGGTCCCTACGGGGAACATGTGCAGCAGGAGCGGGGTCCACCCGGACTGGACGTATCATCGCCTCCACTAACCAACGAGGTTGTCTAATAGAACGGGGTCGAGGAACTTTAGAAGTCCTCCTTCGTATACCAGAAGTGGTCCTACGGGAACTACTCGGCTGATCTGGATCCATAATATCTGGACAAAAGTCTCCAAATCACCTTAGAAAGGGTGTGGTAATTTCTAATCTTGAGCTTTCTTTTCAAAATACATTTTATGACTATATGCATGCATGCATTACTTTAACATACAACTACAGTAGAGTTAAAAATGAATGACTATTCAAATGCCTACATTTTGATTTTTTTTTTCCATATTCCCCTTTGTAAATAGGACTATCCACATGTACATAGGCATGACTAGGTGGCCATTCAGTAGCACACCTGCCCACAGTCATATACATAATATATGCATAAAAAGTCAAAGTCATCAATCCATAAGGGTAGTTTAATTACCAGGATTACTTTGCATTTTTTCCTTTTGCTCATTTGTCCTCAAATAGGATAAGAAATAGCAGAAAAGGGTGCCAATTTGACTGTCTCGAAAGTCAAATTTTTTTCACATCATTATGTTCAGCATAGTTTTATACTAACATTTACTATGTTGAATATTTTTTATCAAGTCATTTGGGCATGCATATTCACTACTATGTGTTTAGATACATTTTATATGACAAGTCATTTTCCAACGGATAAAAACTGGAAAAGAAGACATGCATACGTTACCAGGACAGTGAAGAACACTTGTACGGTGACCAAATTTGCTGAAAGTCATCCGAACTCAGCAAATCTGAAGAAGAGATCTCAGATTTCCTTAGCGGCGCAATATGAAAATGATTTATGAAAGCAACCTGATGGCATTGACTATCCACAGTTGGCCGCAGGTCCACCTGCGGCTGCTGCATGTGTACCTGCGGCACCCCTAAGTGGGTCCCACCCCTCTATCTCAGTCTAGTTTGAGTTGCAAAAGAGTTCTCATAAGCTGAAAAGGCCAAATCAGGAATAAAAACGCTACGCGATTGAGCAGAATGGCTTGCAATCCTGGTTTTCTCAGACCGAGCCATGGGTCTACATATCACTCATTGGTGTTCGCCCGAGTACAGGGTACACTATGCTAATTATGTCAGTTGTTCCAAGATACATTCGACAATACCTGACGTAGGTCCAATGCCGCCAATTGAGGGTCGTAACCCTAATTCTCTATCAACACCCCGGCGGGGGCATCACGCATTTGCATATGTCGAAGTACATATCCCCGGCGGGGGCATCATATATTCTCTATCAGCACCCCGACGGGGGCATCATACGTTTACATATGTCGAAGTGCATATCCCCAGTGGGGGCATGACACATTCTCTATCAACACCTTGATAGGGGCATCATGCGTTTCATGTCAAAATACATATCCCTGGCGGGGGTATCACACATTGTCATCCGCTGATACACATATTAATGAAGGTCAAGCAGCCTTGACATCACTGTAACTATTGGCAAATAAATCCAATGAAGCGTCAGAAGCCATTCGATGGTTTCAGCCATTGATTCACACGTCAACGGGGATCAAACAGATCCCCGGTGAGGGTTACAACTCGTATTTCCTGTTGATTCACACATCAACGAAGGTCAAGAAACCTTGACAGTCTACCCAAAAGGGGCGTTTATCCGTTAATTCACACGTCAGCAAAGGTCAAGCAGCCTTGACAGTCTGCCCAACAGGGGCATTTATTCGTTGATTCACACGTCAACGAAGGTCAAGCAACCCTACCAACACATACTATTGGCAGTAAATCCAACACAACATTGACATGTCCTGGCGATACAAACTAAGAAGAGTCAGCACCATCGAGGAGGATCGATGATGGAATATTTTATACACATCCTCAAAACAGATAGAGCGTTATCCCCACAGATCTCTTGTACACGAGAGGCACATCTTCGGAATAAAGTATGTATCAAGGATTAAGGACTTTGGTGATAACCCCAGTGTCAACATCCTACGAGATGTGGATCACACATCCAATCTGGTCATCGTTGTCAATTCCCGGTAAAAGCAACAGGGAGCCGGCAATCATCCCCAGCATATTGGGCAACAACCCCGCACATATACATCATACATTTGCATCATGTTTATCTTGTTGTATTTCAAGTGTCTAGGATTCTTTATCTTATCAATGCATTGCCTTGCATGAATATGATAAAGAAGGCATCTGTAAACACTCGAAATTTTCTGCACACATGTCACTGACATTGCAGGAGGGCAGATTCGTCTTTCAGAGATAAACCTGGAAGACATCTCATATCCAATCTGGATACTACCGGAAGTTCAACCTCAACCCCAGAACACACACTGGGAGTATCAGGTCCAACCTCGGAGATAACCCCGAGACATGCAGTTCCAATACCGGAAATTCCACCGGAGAAGACCGATCCATCTCAGAGATAACCCCGAGATATTCCGTCTCAGTCCCAACACTAGGAGTAATAGTTACCAACCTTGGAGATAACCCCAAGGAATGTAGTTCCGAAGATAACCCCAGAAATGCTTGTTTCAAATGCAATCAGCTTCAACCTCGACACTCACACCGAGGCATTCAGTACAAGACCCGAAAGTAACACCGGGAAGACATGTACACCTCAGAGATGACACTGAGGACCTTCAAAACTTGCAGCAATCCAATCTCAGAGATAACCCTGAGCAACGTCTGCTTTATAAGCCCAAACCGGCAATAACCCCGGTGAGGGGCAAAGTCATCATCTTGCCACCTTGATGCCACATCGAGCCATCCCAATATTTCAATACATAAATTTCTACATAGCAATGTCCCACAAGAACCAAGGATGTCCAATCCCGTTTGACTATTATGCAGGATAACAGATAGAATTTGAAGCTTGAAGACCGGAGGGCATGGTCCCATCTTCCTGACTTCGTACAACCTCTAATCCCATGTCATTGCGTAATTCTCGACAACGGTTGTCTGAAATAGGTCTTACATACCTCAGTCGGATGCCCGGATTGCGATTCTGAATGTTTGAGCGGACATTAGAGTGCATGCATGCACGTACTTCGAGCCAAATGAGAACCGCTGGCTTGAAGGCAACTGGCGTACACAGTGCAATTTGCGGTGTGCTTCTCCCCCCCCTCTATAAATAGAGGGCTTGGGGTGGCCATTTTATAAGAGAAAAAGGCGAGGAAGCCCTATCAAATTTACTATGTACTCACCCTACACTGAGTGCTTTCTCATTTTAAACACTTGTGAGCTCACATATAGCTTCTTTTTGTACCAGCTGGAGCCGAGTGTTCATCCCTTTAAAGATATAGAAGTCTTATTTGGCAGCCCACTACAAGCCTTCTCACACACTTTAAAGCCTTTCTTTTCATCTTTGCACACACTTTTCTTCACGTTGAGAGTCATGTTGCGTGTGTTTGCGGGACTTGATTCGTGGTTTCATTTCGGTTTGTATATATATATATATATATATATATATATATATATATATATATATATATACTTATATATATTTATTATATATATGGACTAACATTATCGAGTTATACCTCGATTGAGCCTGAACTTGATGCCCGAGCGTTTTTGCTTTCGTATATATATATATATATATATATATATATATATATTAACTGCGTGTCAAACTCGTTTGATGAGCTCGGATTTAACATCCTAAGACATTTATCGCTTTAATATATATATATATATATATATATATATATATATATATTTTACATTCATTCCTTTTGGAGTTTACTTCATGGCGGTTGGACCGCCTTCTGACTTTATTTACCTTTCGTCTTGCACAGAGGTTACTCCGTGGCGGTTGATTGCTTTTACAGTTTTATTTACATTTTTGATCCCCCATGGAGGTGCTTCGTGGTGGCTGATCATGTCTGTATATATATATTTACAACATATATATATACCTACTTACTGCTTTATTATCAATTGCGACATCATGTGAGCCTAGGAATCATGTGATCACTGATTCAGTTTACTAGATCTAGATTTGGTTCCCATGATGGACATTTTCAGTTGTGAGCAGCTTGTAAATTTATTCACAGTGTTCGGATTTCCTCAGATGGTTATTATACCCACGAGGAGTTCGGCACTATTTTGTATATTATTTTCTTGAAGATGCTTCGCATCTCGAAAATTAAAAACAATCAAGCCGAACACTTAATAAAAATGGGAGTGTAAAAGGTCTCAATTACTATTGAGCACAAGGGTTTGAAATGCCTCTTTTATAAAACATCACTGCCATATCTTGTTAAAAACTGAATTTTTACACAAATTCAAACCCTGTGTATATAGGTGTGAACGAGGCCTCGCACTACTTCCAAATAATTTCACATTGATCCACACACACACACATTCATATAACAGTTTCTTGAAAAGAGGCGGTCACCGTGGTAACATGGATGTCGGGGGGGGGGGGGGGTGCCTAACACCTTCCCTCTGCATAATTAAGTCCCCGAACCCTAATAATGAATCTCAGTTTCACCGACCCATTTAGCAGTCCCATATCACTGGGTCAATGTGCAAACCTTTTCTCGGTTGTGTTCGTACAACCATATAAAAACCAACTGGTGACTCTTAACAGTCCATCGTCGACGTGATACATGTCGGACCTTTTTCACTTATTTTTTCAAACAAATCTCACCTAATATGGGAACACCAAAGAACAAATAACAAAAAGGGACAAATAAAAATCCCGACGTCGACACCAGCCTTATATATATATATATATATATATACATATATATATATATATAGAGAGAGAGAGAGTAAAATATAGTGACACCCCCTCTAGATAATCATAATAACACTCACCTCCCCTCTAGTTTCTTAAGTAACAGTTAGTACCCCTGCAAGATTTTAGGGTTGACTAAATATATAAAGTTACATATTTACCCTTGTATTTTATCAAATTTTAATTACTAAATAATATATATATATATATATATATATATATATATATATATATATATGTGTGTGTGTGTGTGTGTGTGTGTGTGTGTGTGTGTATGTGTGTGTGTGTTTAATTATCATTTTTAATACAATACATTTTAATTATAGTTTTATTTGTAATTAAAACTATCTCATTTATATTGTTGGTAACATATAAAAAACTAATTTAGTTTAATTAACACATATTTTTGGATAAGTGATATAAATATTAAAAAAAAATTAATTAAATTATTAATGAAGAAATTCTAATTACAAAGAATTGAGTATATTGATAGTTTAATTTTGGTGCTCAACAAAAAAAAATTATTTGAATTTTTAGTTTTATATTATAATTTTATATGTTAAATTTTATTGAGTATATATAAAAAATTTGGATGTTTATGATTTTGATTAAATTTTTTAGTATCTGATTGACGTTGTTTTTATGCAATGTTAAATAAAAAATATAATTATATTTATTACTACCTCTATCTTGTAAGAAAAAATTATTCTAATATATTTGTTTTTTTTGAGTAACAACATTTCTCATTTTCTTGTGTAATAATTATGTTTAACTTATGTTTAGTTTAATATATGAGAAAAATAATTAATATAATTTTAATACTTTTTTTATATGAGTACTAAGATTACGTCTAAGTTGTAATAATAAGTTTGTTTTACGTAAATTTTAATATTTAAAAAAAAATTATACTTTTTAATATTTAAATTTGTAATTTTTATAGGTATTAACATTATACTTTTTAATTAAAAAATATATTTCAATATATATCACGTAAATTTTAATATTTGAGAAGGTTAATTATTAAAAATTGTATGACTTTATTTTCCGATAAAATGAATATTTATTAATTTTTGACTTTTATGTTATTTATTGCACAATTTCATAATTTAATTAATTAGATCAAGTAAAGTAAAAATTGTGATATACAAATTTATATTTAGTGGAGAAATTAAACATTATAACTTGAAGGGTGTATTAGACATTATATTCAAAATATTTTTAAATATTAGTTGGTCAACCACACTAGGGGTAATGAATGTTACATATTGTAGACTAGAGGGGTACTGACTGTTACTTGAAAAACTAGAAGGGTGGTAAGTGTTATTATGATTATCTACACGGGGTGTCAGTGTATTTTACTCATATATATATATATATATATATATATATATATATATATATATATATATATATATATAAGCGATGGCGCTCAGATGTTAATCCAAGCTCATCGAACAGAGTTCAACCATAGTTTATATATAAGTATATATATAAAAGCAATAAACGCTTCAGATGTAAATCCAGGCTCAATCGAGGCATAACTCGATAATGTTAGTATATATATAATATATAAATATATATATATACAAAAAGAAATAAAAGCCATGGACCGAAGTCTGGGAATACACATGCAACACGACTCTCAACGTGAAGAACTGTATGTGCACAGTAGTTGAGAAAGGCTATAGAAAGTGTAAGACGGCTTACAGTGGTCTGCCAAAGAAGTCTTCAATAGCTTTAAATGGATGAACACTCGGCTCACGCCGGTAAAAATATAGCAATATAGAAGCTCACAAGTGTTTAAAATGAGAAATCACTCTATTTATAGTGTGTACAAAGTAAATTGGACAGGGCTTCCTTGCCTTTTCTCTATGCAAAATGGCTGCCCCAAGCCCTCTATTTATAGAGGGGGGAGCCACAGGTGTATCTACGATAGCTGCAGATGCACCTATGGCTGCCCGGGGTGTCCTGGGCTCCGCGGGTCCTGCCATCTCGAAGTACGTGCACGTGTGCAATGTGATGTCCGCTCGAACTTTTAGAACTTTAATTCTGGCATCCGATCAAGGTGTATAAGACCTTTAATGGCATGCTGTTGTCGAGAGCTACACAATGAGGGTTAGAGGTTGTACGAAGTAAGGAGGATGGGACTATGTCCTTGGTCTTTAGGCTTCAAATTCTATCCGGTGTGCTATCTTGTGTAGTAGTCACTTGGGATTGGAGCTCTTTAGTTCTTGTAGGACACTTCTGTGTAGCATGTATGTTTGAATGTTGTGGAGACGATGCAATGGGAAAATGATGAGTTGGCCCCTCCCCGGGGTTATCTCCGGTTTGAGCTGATTTAGCGGTCGTTGCTTAGGGTTATCTCTGAGATTAGAATGCTGCAGGTGTTGATCTCCCTCAGGGTTGTCTCTGAGGTGTGCCTGACCTCCCAAGGTTATCTCTGGGCTTGGGGAATGAGTGCATCGGGGCTATTGTCGAGTGTTGAAGCTGATTGCTGGGAGTGGAAAAGAGCATTTCCGGGGTTATCTCCGGAACTGTAACTGCATTCCTCGTGGTTATCTCCGAGGTTGAATTAAAGATCTCGGGGTTGTCTCTGGGATTGGGACTGAACATCTCAAGGTTGTCTCCGAGATGGAATTGAGGATTCCGAGGTTGTCTCCGGAACTGGAACTGCATTCCTTGGGGTTGTCTCCGAGGTTGAAACTTAATCTTCCGGGGTTGTCTCCGGGACTGTACTGAATATCTCGGGGTTATCTCCGAGATGGAACTGAGTATCCCGGGGTTGTCTCCGGGATTGAGTTGAGTTTTCCTCCAGGGTTATCTCTAAAAGACGATTCTGCCCTCTTGCGAGGTTAGTAACAGGAATGCAAAATTTCGAGTGTCTACAAACATTATCGAGTTATGCCTCGATTGAGCTTGGATTTTACATTCGGAGCGTTTATTGCTTTATATATATATATATATATATATATATATATATATATATATACAGATTTTATATATATATATAACTGTTTAAAACATTCATAAAAATTGTGTCATCATGTGAGCCTAGGAATCATGTGATCACAGATTTAGTTTTCTGAATCTAGATTCGGTTCCCGTGATGGACATTTTCAGTTGTAACAAGCTTGTAAATTATTCACGGTATTTGAATTTTCTTAGATGGCTCTCATGCCCATAAGGAGTTCAGCACTGCTATGTATATTATTTTCTTGAAGATGTTTCGCATCTCGAAAATAAAAGCAATCAAGCCTAACATTTAATAAAAAATAGAAGTATCAAAGGCCTCAATTACTATTGAGCATAAGGGTTTGAAAAATCTCTTTTTGAAAAACATCATTGCTATATCTTTTTAAAACTGAATTTATGCAGAAATTCAAACCCTTTGTATATAGGTGTGAACGAGGCATATCATTAATTCCAGATAATTGCATATTGATCCACACACACACATTCATATAACAGTTTAATTAAAAAGTGACAGTCACCGTGGCAACACGGATGTCGGGAGGTGCCTAACACCTTCCCTCCGCATAACCAAGTCCTCGGACCCTAACGAATCTCAGTTTCACAGACACGTTAAGAAGTGTCACATCACTGGGTCAATGTGAAAATCTTTTCTCGGTTCTATTGGTACAACCATTTAAAAAACAACCTGGAGACTCTCACAGTCTGCTCGTCGACATATATGTCAGACATTTTCATAACTTGTTTTTTCAAACAAATCTCGCCTAACATGAGAACACCAAAAGACAAGAATAGAAAAGGGACAAATAAAATTCCCAACGTCGACGGGTGGAGACTCTACTGGGGACATCCAGTAAGAGGACTTATGCCGCTAATACAAGCTTTTCAAAATTGTTATATGCTTGTGTGTGGATGTTGCATTTACATTTGATGGATGTGTACGAATGCATTTACTTACTGTACTTAATGCTTTACACTATATTTGCTTGTGATATTAGTGCTTCGCACATGCCATCATTTTCACACAGTGAGACACGTTGTATGTAAATGTATGTTGTGTGGTTCCTCCATCAAGAGGCTATCCTGTCAGTGTTTGAATACTGGACTCGTAGGGAGACTAATCCCAACGAGGCTCAAGAAAGGCACCACCTAGATTCGCTCCAGTTGAAAGACCAGATTAACTTCCCGTCGAGTAAATTGCGATGATCTGGGAACCTTTATGCCAAAAATCCATGAGAGTAGCCTAAGATAGCTCGGCCTCTGATAAACCAAATGCGGAGGGAAGTCTCTTCATGTTTTCCCATTTCAAATTACTCATAAATTCAATTACTTGTAATTTCACTCCATATTGATCTCCATGTAATGGGGAAAATGAGGAAATAAAAAGTTTAACATGCTATCTTGTCATACAAACAGCTAACATCTATTTTGCAGGATAATATTCCAAAAATGGATATATCACATAGCATGTAAACATTTATACATTCCCTAAAACTAAACTACGTCATTTTTTGTAGGGAAATAATTGGACCTATTACCCGTTCAATGTCCAAAAAGGCCACGAGCCTACAACCAATTATGTCATCATCTGACCTGACTAATCCTAATCATGTCTCTCGTGAAGAATTTTACGGATTAAGTAAATAAATTACAGATTTGGGTTGTTCTACTTAAATAACTACACCAATCTACTCAGGGTACAAGGATACCCATACATATAGAATCCTCTGCACATAGAAGAACACAAGGTACGGACAAAGAAGCTCTCGTATCTGATTCTTAGTTGGATAAAACTAACAAAATCCATGATACCACCAATCTTAAAGAAGATCTAGACACCGGTGATATCAGAAAGAAAGTCCTTCAAATGGAGGAGACCATTCTATCTATAAAAAGGAATCGGAGCACATGGGAGTGTTTCATATTTGGACCTTTGTATATTCCCTGGTGTGCATTATCCAGAGAAGTTCAAGACTCCTGACTTTGAAAAGTATGACTGGTTAGGAGATCCTTACACACATTTTGAAGGTATTCATTGGAGAACTCGGATCTTATGTCGAGGATGAGAAGCTCGAAATGCAGCTATTTCAGAAAAGTCTAACTTGAGAAGCCAGATCGTGGTATACCAGATTAGACAACTCCAAAATTTATTGTTGGGAGGAGCTAGCTCATGCCTTCCTCAGTCAGTACAACTTCCAGTCTCAAATGGCCCTTGACCGGTACCAAATTACTAAAGTCAGGAAACAAACCAATGATCTTTCAGAGAGTATGCTCAAAGGTGGAGGCGCCTTGCTGCTCAAGTTGTTCCCTCTATGAATGAGGTTGAGATGGTGATGAAATTCATAGACATACAAGAAGCTCCTTTCTATGAGAGAGTCTTACCAGGTATTGGTAAACCATTCTCTGAAATGATTAAACATGGGGAGATAGTTGAGATGGGATTGAAGTCAGGAAAGATTCAAGACCTAGCTGCCTTTAAAGCTGTTGCTGAGGAAATCCTGTCCGGAAATTATGGAAATAACCCCCGGAGGGTCCATAAAAAGAAAGAGGAGGATGTTTCCTTGATACTACAAGGTCAGAAAGGCAGTCAGAAATGCCTCTCCAGAGGAGAAATTACTCCCCCTTTCAAGCACAGTCTTCGAACCCTTCGTTGCCAAAAGGTGGAGAAGTCAAAGGCACTCGAGTTTTCAAACCCTTAGAGGACTCACTTGAAAACATTCTCAATCTTCTGACAACTTGGAATAAAATTATCCATCTTCTTCCACCAGCCAACCCGAATGGGAAGGGTTTCAATGCTAGTAGAAAATGTGCTTATAATGCTAGAGCTCAAGGACATGATACTCAAGATTGTTGGGCCTTGAAACACAAGATCAAGGATTTAATTTATAATGGTGAGATCGTGGTGCCTAAACCCGACCAACCCTATGTGTAAGACAACCCTCTTCCAAAAACACAAAGAAGAGGAGGTTAACATGATTAATTGGAGTAAGGGTCAAACTTCCTTTTATAGTGGTAGATCCTCCCAAACCAGCAAGGATAGTGCTGACAAATGGGATTTTGCACTGTTCAAGTTTACACTGGAACAGAAAATAAAGACTCTCTATGAGAAAGTTGACCAATTGGCAGAACTGGTGGTCCATCAACACCAAGTCACACGCCAATTATTCAACCATGAGCATGCTAGTCTCCTTTATTTTGTTATGAATACTCCATCATTATCTCCAGAATGTGAAACACTAGAGGATAAAATTGCAAAAAGAGCAAATGCGAAGGCCCGCCGTGATTTTTCCAACAAGAGGGAATTTACGTACATTGGCCAACCAATGGAGGAAATATTTTATATGTTGATCAATGAAGGAAGGATCACAACATTGTTGCCTCCAATTAACCCTCGTTCAATGCGGTTCAATTCTAATGGAGTATGTCAGTATCACTATCACTCTCGCGGTCACATCACTGAAGCAAACGAGGCATCCATTAAGTTGAATTGCTTGTATTGTGAGTGTATAGATGTCCACCCTTTACCTTTCTCACTACAAAAAACAAAAACAAACACATCTATTCACCTTCTTTGCCACATACAACGTTGAATCTCTTATACCAGGTTTTAACTACGCAGACCTGGTCTCCTCTTCAATAGGAGTACGTACGTAGCCATTCATGGTTCAGTCTACCCCCCTACCAAAACACAAAAACTTATCATCGGTACTAGGATCATCCTTTAATTCACCACATTACATCGGCTTTAGACCAAAGGGAAGGAACTACCTGACCTCCCCACGTAAATGGGAGAATCGGTTACCATCCAAGCTGCGGTTGATTCCCCAAAGAGAAACACCAATCCATAAGAGATGGAACTAATTGGGATCAATGGTGCGGTAAACCTCAGAGAGGAAATCCACACTCCTCTCCACATCTACATATAGAAACCAGTCCCAAGACACCAAAGATGGTAGGGAATACACATAGATCAGTGATCCATTCTGAAATATCTTGAGACAGATCAATGTCTATCCATTAAGGAGGAGTTCAGAATACATTAAGATCACAAGACCTAGAGAAATAAGCAAATATCAAGTAAGCAATAAGGCATAACTAAAAGGGAAGTGATCAAAAATATATTTTCCCTACTATATATAATGTTGTTTGATATATACAATATGAACTGTACATGACAAAATGGCTAAGCTAGTATGTGCAGGAAAATACAATCTCATCTACAAATCAGTGTATATGCGAGCTATCAAGCCCAATATGGCATCCCTCTCAGAAGAAGGAGGTAGCATTGTGGTCTTCCGTACAAGGATCTCTACGCGAGATAACAGATCTGCATATTGACGTTGTGCTTGTCAATATACGTACTCATCTTTGCAATGATGCCAGTAGTAAGGGACCTCACTGTGGTACTGTCTGCAACGGCTGCATCCTGGGCAGATATGGTGCTATCCCTCTCGACTATCACTCCATCTCTGGTTGATCTGGCCTCATCCTGCTCAACAATAGTGTTATCTACACGAGTTAAGGCATCATCTCTCTCTAATAGAGCGACATCTCTCCCATCAAGAGCTGTCAACATCAATGCCCTAGCCTGATCTTTCTTGAAGGTCATCAAATGTAAACTCTGCACTAAATACTCTGAAGGGGGAGTCATAGCTGCAGAAGTACTAGGAGAACCAACAAGAGCTGTTGTCAGATCAGCAAACAACTCATCATCCTTGGTGCGGAAATCAACAGCCTCCGTGGGCTCCTCACTAACATACTCAATCTCTAACACTGTGGATGCTTCCGTAACCGATGAAGTCTATGTCTCCATCCACGCAGAATACTCTAGAGAATAGTCTGGATGGCTAACAGAAAAAGTAACTTTATCATGTTGATCCCAACAAGCATACACCCGGGATTGGTCCTCTACTGATAAATGGCGAGAAGCCACACGCTGACCTAACGTCCCCTCAAAAGGATGGAAGTCCTAGAACTGGTCATACTGTGACATCACAACCAGTGGGTGGTAAGTAGTCATGCCCTTCAAACCAGCCAAATGGAGATAATCCATGCCAGGAGCATGAGTAATGAAGCTATAGGGTGAACTGAGCCCTGTACACGGCAGAATGCCAAACGGATCTCTGATCCCTCCCAAGAATACCAACTAAGACATAACGTCTATACACTCCAATGGCTGAAAGGAGTAAGACATAGCTATATCATGGGTAAAGCAGTACCAGTGTCGGTGGAAAGTACTAATCGGTCTCAAGTGTGACATAAACCACATATATAACATGACATGACCGAGCTGCCTATAAATACCCCTGCAGGGTAGGTGCTGCAAAACGTGGCCAACCTCAACATCTCTGCCACAATCATCTGAATGATGGTATAACCCTCCCTGAGAGCTCTCACTGCCATAATGACACCTATGCACATCACAAATACATCCACTCTGGCCAAATGCCACTAATCCTCTTGTGCGGTAAAATCCCCAGAATTCCATGCATAGTTGTCCAATGAGCCGAATCTTGTAGGGTTTCAGTACGAAAATGCACAGCGAAAATTAAAATTTTAAAGCAATTTTGAAACCCTAAACATGATCCATGCGAAAATCAATTAACTCAGTGTAAAGAGATTATACCGAATATGAAAATGCTTCTGAAACGCTTCGAATCTCCAACATAATTCCTCATGAAACTACGTCTCTATGGTATCCACATGAACCATCGCACGATTCTGCAATAAAGGGACTTGCGGTACTAGCCACCAAAAGAACAGGATTTTTCGAAAGGTTTTTTCTCTAGTCTCTCTCTAAGAGCGGCTAGGGTTTTAAAGTTTTGATATTACCCTAAGTGGCAGCTATATATCATATATATAGTAGTTAAAAAGATATTAATCAAAACCTAATTTCATAAAATCCAAATTTATATATATATCTTAATTAAGTATTACTTAATTAATAGACATATATACAAATTATCCTTTTAATTTAAATTCGTGATTTAAATACTATTAATCATATTAATATATTCAAATCCTTAAAATTTAAATTAATTCCCTTTTAAATTACGTTCTATATGTGTGAGACCCTATAGGTTATTATTACGTTGGCAGTAATTTTAAAATCATATTATAAAATTATAAACAGTGAGCGGCATCTAGTAATGCATCACTGCTACCCAAGTAATAATAAGATCGATGATTCGATGCAACCTTTTCATGACCAATGTTTTAATGTAATTTAATACTTTTAACCTTAATATCCTAGATTAAACTCGAGTCATGGAATGTGTCATACTCTTCATAATTTAATCTGAGTTTTTCTTAATCAATGAGTAGACTATATGAAACAAATCACTATTTGAGCATGGCCATGCAATTCATAGTCCTACTCAATAAAGAGGCCTATGGATATCACCCCTAATATATATGATGGTTAAATTCCATCTAGATCACTCATATTCCTCACACGATTCATGATGTACCCAATAATCACCTTTATAGTCCATCCTATTAAAGGTGACATTTGATGATATCAAAGTACATAAATTCTCGTGTAGAAATATAGTGATTTCAGGTCGGAGGACCATTACATCATTGTCACTATGAGAATTGCTAATGACACTTCGCATAATGCTCCACATAGAATTCTCATGGTGGGTCTGTCCAGTACATCGTTCTCTAACATGTACCTATGCATTGACTTAATATCTCATATATATTTATGACCAATGAGATTTGGTCATCAGTCAATCCACATACTAGTCTTAATGCATCATTGTTTTCCCATCAACAATGATACTCAACTAGGGACATTTAAGAACAATGATACTAATTGTAATTATATAATCTCATGTTCAAGTCACATACTTGAAACTATATAATTTGTATCACTATTCTAAGGATTTTTATTATGTTAACATTTATATAATGTAGTAAATAAAACCATAATAAAAGCATTCATTTATTCAATCAAATATAATATCAAAACGTTAAGCAATTATATCAAATAATTGGCCTCAAGGGCATAAACTCTAACAGTCTCCCACTTTCACTAGAGGCAATCACTCATGTATTTAATACCCATAGAACTAGTGTGACCGTCGTGCTTCTGCTGCGACAAAGCCTTGGTCAGTGGATCTGCAACATTATCATATGTTGGCACTCTTCCTATATGTACATCTCCTCTATCAATGATTTCACGGATGAGATGATACCGCCTAAGTATATGCTTGGATCGTTGGTGAGATATGGGTTCCTTAGCCTGTGCAATGGCTCCATTATTATCACAGTATAGCTTAACTGGATCGACAATGGTTGGAACAACACCAAGTTTAGTGACGAACTTTTTAATCCATATAACCTCCTTGGCCGCACTAGAAGCAACAATATACTCAGCCTCTGTTGTAGAATCGGCTACTGTCTCTTGCTTCGAACTCTTCCAGCTAACAGCACCACCATTAAGGCAAAATACAAAACCTGACTGAAACTTATAGTCATCATTGTAAGTCTGGAAACTAGCATCCGTGTAACCCTTTACTTCCAGTTCGTCTTCACCTCCATGTACCAAGAATGAATCCTTAGTCATTTTCAAGTATTTGAGGATGTTCTTGACTGCTGTCCAGTGACCTTCACCTGGATTTGACTGGTATCTGCTCGTCATGCTCAAAGAATACGAGACATCTGGACGAGTACATATCATTGCATAAATGATAGATCCAATTGGCGAAGCATAAGGGATCTTTCTCATACGCTCCTCATCATCTTGTGATTTAGGACATTGGGCCTTAGAGATCTTTACACCATGAGTCACGGGTAAGTTTCCTCTTTTCGCCTCTTGCATGCTGAATTGTTTCAACACTTTATCAATATATGTACTTTGACTTAGGCTGAGCATGTTTCTCGATCTATCTCTATAGATCTTGATACCTAAAATGTAAGCAGCATCGCCCAAATCTTTCATGGAAAAACATTTTCCTAACCATGTTTTTACAGCCTGTGAGGAAGGAATGTCATTCCCAATAATTAATATGTCATCAACATATAATACTAGGAATACAATGTGACTCCCACTAACCTTCTTATATACACAAGGTTCATCTTCATATTTTATAAAGCCAAACTCTTTGACTGCTTCATCAAATCGAAGATTCTAACTCCGAGAGGCTTGCTTTAATCCATAAATGGATCGCTGCAGTTTACATATCTTTCCAACATCCTTTGGAGTGACAAAACCCTCAGGTTGTGTCATGTACACATCCTCAAGGAGATTTCTGTTAAGGAAAGAAGTTTTGACATCCATATGCCAGATTTCGTAATCCTAAAAAGCTGCAATAGCAAGTAAGATCCTGATGGATTTAACCATTGCCACTAGAGAGAAGGTTTCATCATAGTCAACACCTTGAATTTGTTTGAAACCTTTTGCTACCAGTCGACCTTTGTAGGTTTGTACATTAGCATCCATGTCGGTTTTCTTCTTAAAAACCCACTTGCACCCGATTGGTTTTACCCCCTTCGGGTGGATCAACCAGAGTCCATACTTGTTTAGTATACATGGAGTCCATCTCAGATTTCATGGCTTCAAGCCATTTCTCAGAATCTGGTCAATTCATAGCTTCTTGGTAGGAAGCAGGCTCATCTTGATCTATGAGCATCACATCGTCGTTTTGAGTTATAAGATATCCATAATATCCCTCGGGCTCTTGGCGTGTCCTACCAGATCTACGAATGCCTTGTGTAATTTGAGCAGGTTCATCTTCCACAATATCTTATGGTTCCTGCTCACGTTCCAACTCAGGTTCAATGATATTTTGTGGTTCTCAAATTTCTTCGAGTTCTACTTTCCTCCCATTGTTTCCTTTAGAGACAAATTCTCTTTCTAGAAAAATACCAGTTCGAGCAACAAACACTTTGTTCTCAGAAGGTTTATAGAAATAATACTCTTTTATTTCCTTTGGGAATCCCAAAAAATTACATTTGTCAAATTTGGGTCCGAGCTTTTCAGAATCCAGACGTTTAACAAATGCCTCGCAACCCCAAATCTTCATGAACGACATACTAGGACGTTTCCCAGTCCACATCTCATATGGTGTCTTTTGACCCATCTTCATAGGAACACGGTTAAGTGTGAATGCAACTGTCTTTAGGGCATGACCCCAGAAGCTTATTGGAGGATCTGCCTGACTCATCATTGATCGTACCATGTCCAACAAGGTGCAATTCCTCCTCTCAGATACATCATTCCATTGTGGTGTTCCAGGTGGAGTGAGTTGTGATATAATACCACACTCCTTTAGAAGGTCATCAAAGTCTTGGCTTAAGTATTCACCTCCTCGATCGGATCGAACGGCTTTTATGCTTTTACCAAATTGGTTTTGAACTTCATTCTTGAATTCCTTGAACTTTTCAAAGGATTCAGATTTAGGTCTCATAAGATACACATCTCCATATCTACTGAAGTCGTCAGTAAATGTAATGAAGTAATAAAACCTACCTCTTGCTATGGGTCCACACACATCACTATGTATAAGTCCCAATACATCGCTAGCCCATTCACTGTGTCCAGTGAAAGGGGCTTTAGTCATCTTGCCTAATAAACAAGACTCGCATTTCTCATATGATTCAAAATCAAATGAATCCAAGAACCCATCTTTATGGAGTTTGGATATGCGTTTCTCATTTATATGGCCTAAACGACAGTGCCACAGATATATCAGATTTGAATCATTTGATTTAAATCATTTTGTATTTATGTTATACATATGCATTTCTAAATCAAGAATATAAAGACCATTAAACAATTGTGCAACACCATAACAAATATCATTTAAGTAAAATGAACAACGATTGTTCTTAATTATAAATGAAAAACCTTTCTTGTCCAAACAAGAAACAGAAATAATGTTTTTGCTTATAGCAGACACATAATAACAATCTTCTAATTCTAATACTAGCCCAGTGGGCAAAGATAAATGATAAGTTCCTACGGCCAGTGCAGCAACTTTTGCTCCATTCCCAACTCGTATGTCAACCTCTCCTTTTGCCAAAGTCCTACTCCTTCGAAGCTCCTGCACATTAACACAAGTGTGAGAACCACATCCATTATCTAATACTCATGATGTAGAAGTAAACAAGTTGACTTCTATAACATATATACCTAAATTAGAAGTCGTACTTCCTTTCCTTTTCTTCACATCTTCCAAATAAGCATGACAATTCCTCTTCCAGTGTCCAGGTTTTCCACAGAAGTGACACTCACCTTCTTTAGCCACCCCACCTTTAGGTTTTAAATCCTGTTTGGTTTTGGAATTGGGTTTGGAAAAAGATTTAGATCCTATCTTCTTCTTGCCTTTCCAATTTCCCTTAGCATTCCCCTTTTGCTCCATCATTATGGGAGCGGGTCCTGCCTTTTTCATGTTGTTCTCGGCAGTTCTTAACATGCTCAACAACTCAGTAAGGGGTTTCTCAATTTATTTCATAAGATAATTCATAACAAATTAAGAGTAGTTGCTGTTTAAGGATTGCAAAACAAGATCTGTTTGGGCTTCCGGAGTGATTGGAAAACCCAACCTATCAAGGTACTCAATATACCCAATCATTTTCAGCACATGTGGACCAACTGGATCACGTTCACCCATCTTGCGGTGATACAACGCCTTGCTTGTATCATACCTCTCCTGTCGAGCATGCCCTTCGAACAATTTCTTGAGATGCTCGATCATCTCATAAGCATCCATCAACTAATGTTGCTTCTGAAGCTCAGCGTTCATGGTTGCTAGCATGAGATAACTCATGTCCAGAGCATCATCTTGATGCTTCTTGTAAGCATTATGCTCCGGACTTGGTGTAGTGACAGCTGGTGCTGAAGGAATGGGCCCATCAAGGACACATAGCTTGCGCTCTTGTTTGAGGACAATCCTCAAGTTCCTATGCCAGTAAAGGAAATTAATTCAACTCAGCTTGTCCTTCTCAAGGACTGATCATAGTGAAAGACTACTTGTGTTGTTGTTGTTTGCCATTGATATCTACAATTTATAAGTGCAAAAATAATAAGTCAAATTGTAGAGTTGATATTATGTAATTGATAATAGTACATTCAAAATATACCTCCCACTATTTTATTCAAATTAATAGCCCTCACCATTAATTCAGAACGAATTTTCTATTAAACTTTCTAGTGAGCCAAGATCCATATTTCATTATGCCTTAAGTTAGCTTTGGCTAATCTCTTAAAACACAATTATTTAGGTAGACAACCCTTTGTCAATTATATCATATATAACTCCTAGATAGTTTAGTAAACAACATTTGTTTCTAGTCCATCTAATGGTACATACTAAACTTCATGCCTCTAAGTCCACAATCCTATTGAGATAACTTAGTTAAGTCGGGCCCAATGATTTTAATAGTTTGGATATCACAATTATCCTATCGCATCTTACCTAGATAAATAGGGTACTTTTCTTTGGCAAACCTACATCCATTGATCAAGGTCTTGATGAGTGTTATTCATTGGAAGGCATCTGATTTAGACTTAATAATTTATTGAGGGATTTTATAAATTAATTTTGTTGGGCGAATGCATATTATGATTTGATGTTTTAATGTATATGCTCATGATTATTTGTAAAGTCCTTCAAGGAATATATGTACAAGGACTTAGTGATAGATCAAATTTGTTAGGTGGATCTAAGATGTTAACGTGTATCATTCTATAAATGAGTGTATAGATAGAAAGATCAAAGCTGTTAGGTTGATCTTGAGATGTAATAGATAGGCTTCGAAGAATTCGCAGTGTATAAATTTGATCAACATTGCAGAAGTCAAGGCAGAAACGTAGAGCTTCAAAGATCGTAGTGTGCTTGCCTTGAAGGGCTTCTTCGAAAATCGTAGAGTGGTCCCAACGTTTGCCTAGCTAACTCAGAGATCGTAGTATGCTCTCGGAAATGTAGAGTTTACAACTCAAGCAAGCGAAGATCGTAGTGTGAAAAGATTTAAGAGAAATCGTAGTGCTCTCGGTTGATAGCATCAGACCAGACACTAAGGCGACAAGTCACCACGATCTAAATCGTAGAGTACCACGATCTGAATCGTAGAGTATCATCTGTCTTGTGTCAGAAACATCAAGCCTCACGATTTATATGGAGACAGACTCCAACATATGAAGAATGGATTCTAAACGTTGCAGTACTCACCAGTCCCAAAGTCATAAGAAATATCCTTAGTATGCAACAAAGAAGCGTATTGAAGAAGCTAAGGAAAGTACAATTGGTAAGGGGGAAAACACCTTTTTAGGTGTTAGGTGAGCTAGTAGTTTGCTGTGTCAGTGGGCCAGAATGTAATTCAGAAGATGTGCAGAAAAGTCTCCATCAAAGAACATAAAGGTCAAACACATTTAATGCTTCAACGGATGGATCCAACGGATAGTTTTCAAGATCATATATATGCAAATCAAGCAGATGAGAGAGACAAGGAAGCATTGAACAAAAACATGAAGAATTCTCAAAGCTCAACTCTACGATCTGAGAAATAGAAAAGCTTGCTCAGCTACTCAGTTCTTTCGAACAAGTGCTTAAACAGCAACTGAGTAGCAACCATCAAGAACTCAACATCTACCAATCAACTGAAGAAAAGTACCAATCTGCTGGACTTGAAGAGTTCTAAGTGAACTGTAAGAGAGTCAAGTCTGCTGGACTTGAAGAGTTCAAGAATGAACTAAGAAGTTCCTAGACTGCTGGTGTGACAACCCGAGAATTTGGATATTTATAAAATTTTAAAATATTGAATTAAGGTTAAATAATAAACCTAGATAGAAAATAAGTGAATGGATTTGAGATTTCCGAGAAGGAATTTTGTGAATTTAGAATTTTTCTGGAGATTTATTCAAGATTAAGGGTTTAAGTGTATATGTTTGGTGTATACTGATATATATGTGATTATGTGCTAATAAAGAATGTTGGTATGTAAGATTATATTAACGTAAGAGATAAATTTTATTATCTCAAGTTATAAATTATTTTAAACCTAATTGAGACATGTCTCATTGGGTTATGAGATTGAATGCATAAAAGCAAACATTTTAAATTTCAACTTAGATGGAATGAAAAACCTAATTAAATAATTAGGGAATGGTAATATTAAGAGTGTTGGATTATGTTAATTGTTATGGCCCACATAAATTATATTTGTAAGCCCAAAACATTAAAAGAATAGTGGAATTAATTATTTAAAGTCCAAAACAAATGGACTAAATCCTAATTAAATATATAAGGTTATGTATATTAAAAGTATTGGACCTAATCTATTTCCATGGCCCAAATATTTTTATTGGAAAGCCCAAAGAATTAATTTAAAAGCCCAAGAGATTAAATATGGTGGCACAAGTGTTGGCCCAATCAAATTATTTAGAGGCCCAAACAATAATTTAAGAAGCCCAAAACTTGATCCAAGTATGGAAGGACACAATGGTCATTTGGTAAGTAAAATAAAAGCAATTATTAAACTAAAATGAGGTGAATAGATGGTCACATGGCCGGATGGTTGAGAGGGAGAAAAGGAGAGGAAATGGTGGGTGCACATCACCATTTTAAGCACCACCCATTTGGAAAAGATATTTTCAATTAGCTAGGTGTCATCTCTTTTGAGGAACCACCTTGCATATTAATCACCCACATACTAATGAAATGATTATTAATTAGAGAGAAGAGCTAGAGATGTTGGGAGATAATAAATAGATATACAAAATATATCTACATATTTTTACTAACAAACAAAACCCATTCTCTTTCTCTTTCATCTCACTTCCTAGTTGGCTAACAAAATCAAATAGAGAGAGAGAGGATAGGGGAGTTCGGCACCTCCAAGAGAGAAGAGAAGAGAAGACTTTGATCTTCATACACCCAAGATCCATCTCATATTTTTGGAGGAGAAAGAAAATCAAGCATAGGTATAAACCCATTTTGTTTATGTAATTTTTCATTATTGTAAATCAAATCTTGAATCTATATTTCTAAACTCAAAAACCATGAATATACTTTTTATTGAGTGTTTTATGTTTAGATATACCCATATTGGGTGTTGTTTTAATTGGAAATCAAAAAAATAAAGAAAAGTAATTTTCTAGTTTATGAGCCCTAATATTTCTATGTACTTTGGATTTCCACCGTTTTTGATCTACACCTTTTTGCGATCCGTTAAAGAGAGGTGCTAGATATGTAAGTTATCTACTAAAACCAAGTGGTAGCGCCCAAAAATGTTGAGTACACAGTCCGTAGTGACTGATTTAGGAAAAACAGTTTTGTGTCTTTTAAGGAAAAACTGACAGTTTTTGGACAGTCAAGAGTAGGGGCAGTTTAGTCATTTTTTGGACATTTAAAAATTCTAGAAAAATTTGGGAGGATACTATGATAAGTTATCTAACATCTTCAAGTGGAATCACTGAAAAAGGAGTTGTAGATTTCCCTATGGAATATTTTTAACAAAGTACGAAAAACTCATTTTTCCATTTTTGCTACTGCCAAGGACTTTCCAGGGGCTGTTTCGGCAACTTAAATTGTCAGAAAAATTCCGGCTTGGGAAATGGAAATATATGGTATTTAAGTACATCCTGTCCAAAAATGAGCTCATTCCGACTTAAAATGACCAAGTTATGACCATTTCAATATTTGTGATTTTTCGACGAAAACGGCTATAACCAGAGTTCTATAACTCCGATTGCCACGAAATTTAAACTGGAGGCTCACGTTAACATGTGTAAGATCCCGCCAAGAGTTGGGAATTTCTGGAGTTAAACGCGAGGTAGCTAATTTCTTAAGGAATTAACTAAAAATGATTTTTGAAAAATACTAAAGAAAGTTGGAAAATTATAGAAAAATACTTTTTGTATATAAAATATATGTATATATGTTTTGGCAAAGGATAAAAAGATAATAAATTTATTTGGTATTTTCGTGAAAAAGATATGGAATCCAAACTTACTTTGGATTGAAAAAGAAGTTCTTGAATTGAAAATATGTTGAATGTAGCTTATTTGGATTGCAATCTAATTCTTTGGATTTGATATTCGGTTCTTTTGGATTGCGATTTAGTTTCTTTGGATTGGCCATCTAGAATCTTGGATTTTGAATCCGACTTCTTTGGATTCCAAATCTTGGTTGCTGGATTGGTATTTGACTTTTATGTTCAAAAAAAACTTATAATATAATATTAAAGTATTTAAATCATATAAATATGTTAGTAATGATTGAAAAATCATGATAAATGGTAAAAATTATCTGAAAATTTGTACAAGCCTATGAAAATTATTTTTGACTAATAATAAATTATCTAAGATATCTGTGAATTAGTTTAGACCGAGTCTTAGTGATTTTAGACTCGAGATTAGTCTGACTAGACCGTTGGGATGTCAGATTTGTGTCAGGCTCAAGTCAGACTGAAATAATTTGACCTGATACTAAGTCTTCTGTGTATTATAGACTGATAGGGTTATGTGTTATGTGTTTAGGTTATTCTATGATTATATATATATATAATAGTATTATATTGGGATGATATTATTCTAATTTGTATATCTATATTATTTATATATTAAGTCTTCAGACAAAGCTTATTAAAATGTGTAACGATAATCAACGGTTCAGGCAAGTTTTACTTAACTCTACTAAGAGTTGTTTCATTCAGATATGCTTATGGATAATCATTGCTGATTGCCATTGTAGAATTGTACTCTGTACATATTATATGTAAAAGTCAAGTATGAAAGACTGATCCCCTTCATTACCCTTCGGTCCAGATATATTTGTTCATGTTATACTTGTTTAGTCAAAAGTTTGTTCCTGCTGGTTCACAATTTTATTGTATAATTATAGCCAACTTATTATTCAGATTCTTTCAATCATGATATATTGTTAAATTATTGAACTTAAACTTGTTGGGCAATCTTATGCTCACCCTTGCTATTTCATGATAAACATTGTAGATTAAGATGAATACGTTGGATACAAGGAAAAGTCAAAGACAGTTCCAGCTTTAGTATATGTGTGCAGCTAAATTTGTATAAGTATTATATATTAATGTTGTTGTAAGTCAAATAAGTTATGAATTGTGTATTAAGTGAAGGTTACTCGACCTTGGGGAAAGTGTGTAAGTTTAATGTATAAACAATTTATGTTTATATCTTTCGCAATAGTTATAGAATGATTGAACCAGATCCGTGGTGATTTGGGACCCGAATTTGGGGCCCTCACAGCTGGTCTAGAAGGAATCTGTGTGATTCAGAAGTTGTAAAAGACATCCTTAGTGGATTTCCTACTCGAGGAGTAGAAGAGTGGACTAGGAGCTTTAAGTGCTCTGAACCACTTAAAACGACTGTGTGTTTTACTTTCATACGATAACTGTTATATCTGTCATAACTGCCTCACTCTCATAACTCCACTACTTCGTAAAGGAGATTAAAACAAACATTAATTCCGCTAAGTTTTAATCATCATCAACGAACAAGTTTAAAATGAAAAGATTTTTTTAATATCTATTCAACCCCCCTTCTAGATAACTATTGTGCCAACTAAGAACTAACAATTGGTATCAGTGCAAGTTCTATTTTATAGCTTACAAGCTTTAGTAGATCCAATGGTACACGTACCTAGCAAATCAAGGACTGGAGGAGGCAGTAAGCCACCAATGTGCAACAAGGATAAATTTACAAACTGGAAAGTCAGGATGCAAGCATACATGGACTCAATAGATGAAGATCTATTTGAGACTGTTCAGAATGGGCCCTATATTCTAACAAAGCTTGCACCAACCACTGACGATCCAAACAGAATACAAATTAAAGTCAAAGAAGAGTGGACAGACAACGAAAAGAGACCTGTCCAACTTGACAAAAAGGCCAAGAACATCCTGTTTCAATCCTTCGAAGACGATCTATTCAAAAACGTTGTCAACAACAAAACAGCTAAGGAGGTTTGGGAAGCACTGCTCATCATGCACGAAGGAACTGAAGAAGTAAGAGAAAACAAACAATCACTACTGACACAACAGTATAAAATGTTTGCTCATGTTCAAGGAGAAAATATAATTGCTACCTATGAGAGATTCAACGTTCTGCTCAACTCTCTACGAGCATATGGGAAGATCTATCCAAACAAAGATCTGATCATAAAGTTCATGAGAGCCCTACCGAAAGCGGTGGGATGCCAAACCCTTTGCTATAAGAGAGTCAAAGAATCTTCACGAGATAACGATTCAACGACTATATGGCAATCTCCCGACATACTGAATGGAGGTGACTCAACGAAATTGAAACCTATCGGAAGGAAGAAGGATAAGGGTGTTGCTCTCAAGGCAACTGAAGATGTATCTAAGGTCAACACTGAGATTGACTCTGATTATGATGAAAACGATAATGAAGACTTTGCTATACTGGTAAAAAGACTAAGAAGGTTCATGCGTCAAGGCAAAACCAACAAGCTGAAGAAGGTCAGCAATTACAGCAGCCAAAAGCAAATGAATGATCTATTCTACAACTACAAGAAGCCTGGCCACTTCATTGCCAACTACAACAAACCTCTCAGAGAAGAACTAAAGAAGAAATCACATGCAAAGAAGGAATACAAAGGAAACAAAAGGCCTCAGAAGAGAGTCAAAGGCCTGGTAGCTGGAGGATCGTGGAGTGATTCAGACAATGACTCCAATCCTGATTTCGGAGTTGATGAAGAACCACAAATGGCTAATTTGTGCCTAATGGCCAAACATGCAAAGGACAAACAAAATTTCAACATACATGATGTAAGTCTCAATGATGTATTTGACTTCAACTCTCCTGATGTAGACATAAATGATTTAAGAACTGTACTGCATGGCATAACCACTGATCTACATCAATACATAAAGTGGTTCAGAGTTTTGTCTAAGGATCATTCACTTCTTCAAGAGGAGAAGAAGAAAGTTCAAGAAGAGCTTGAAATAGCCCTTCTAAGTACTAACCTTCTCTCCAAGCTTGAGGCTGAGAATGAGATCTTAAAACAGACAAATAAACTCAATGCACAAAGAGAGTCTAATCTAACCTCTAAAATTGAGAAACTAGAAAAGACTATCTCTACATGGAACAAATCCTCATCATCCATGGACTCCCTGCTCTCTAGTCAGAGAAGTACATTCGACAGAACATGCTTAGGCTTTGGGGAATCCGTCTCAGAGCCATGTGTGGAAAAGATAAAGGAAACTAGCACTAGTAATGTCTTAAGTTTTAGTAGAAGCATTACCTTTGTGAAATCCTCACAGATGGAAGAACCAGTTCAACCTTGTTCTACTGTTTCCATTTATACTTAAAGGAGTAAAGGATCTCATGTTGCCTGGGCTTCATAAAAGAGAAGAATAACCTAACCTCTACACACCAACCTCGAAGAATGGTAGAGTCAAGCAAGACCAACTCTACGAATCAACTGGGAAGGTATAGTAGAGGTAAGGCACACTCATAACTATTTATGAAACCCAATGACACGTGGAAGAATGAGAATCAGTTTAACAGAAGGATAACTAAAGAACCACACAAGTCCAAATGGAGGATGAATTATCATACACACACAGGCATGCGTCATACTAGATGTTTTATATGCAATAAATATGGTCACAAGGCTGCCAAGTGGTATTATAATTCCATACATGTGAGACCCAAGATCAAACAAATTTGGGTCCCCAAGGGCACTAACAAAATAGGACCCATGCAAATATGGGTACCAAAATGAAGGTTAAACTTTAAGACAGGAAAAGAGCTCCACGATCACAACCTAGTATCTGGATAGTGGATGCTCAAGACACATAACAGGGAACAAAGCCCTTCTATCTAATTATATTAAAAAGGAGGGTCCCTCAGTCATCTTTGGAGACAACAGCTCGGGCAAGATAAGAGGATACGGCTCTGCTGGCAATGGTGTAGTATCTTTTAGCAAAGTAGCATATGTGGAAGGTCTCCAACACAACCTTCTAAGCATCAGCCAACTTTGCGACAAGGGTCACCAAGTAACATTACTCAACAACAAGTGTCAAGTCAGAGATCTGAAGACTTCTACTGTAAAGCTAACCGGGACAAGAGACGGAAATGTCTACACAGTGAATCTTGGTCAACTAAGATCAGACGAGACAATATGTTTTATGGAAAAAGCATATGAAGAAATGAGCTGGCTATGGCATAGACGGTTGTCCCACTTAAAATTCAAAAGCATGTCCAAACTGGCATCAAAAGATCTCGTAGCTGCCCTACCTAAGTTCAAATTTGTAAAAGAAAGGCCATACAATGCCTGTCAGCTAGGAAAGCAAACCAGAAGCTCATTCAAGAGACAAACAACCAACTCTATCGACAAGCCCCTGCAGTTGCTCCACATGGATCTATTTGGGCCAATTCTAACAACTAGTCTTGGAGGAAAAAGATACTCTCTAGTTATAGTCGACGACTACACCAGATTCACATGGGTATCCTTCCTAACCTCAAAGGATGAAACGAGCTCCCAATTAATCAAGATGTTCAGACTGGTGATGAACGAGAAAGGAGAGAAAATCAAGGCCATAAGGAGTGATCATGGAAGAGAATTTAACTTCTCAGAAATGGACCAGTTCTGCACAGACAATGGCATTAGTCATAACTTCTCAGCTCCTCGAACTCCTCAACAAAATGGAGTAAGCCGAAAAGGAAGAACAGAAACCTTGATTGAGGTTTGGAAGAACTCTACTAGCTCGCAACCCATCTACACCGAATACTTACGGGCGAAAGCTATCAACACCGCATGCTACATGCGTAATGATCACTCATACACTCTACGATCAAGAAGACGCCCTACGAACTGTGGAAAGGAAGAAAGCCAAGTGTCAGCTATTTCCATGTCTTTGGCTGTGCATGCTGCATTCTCAACAATGGAAAGTAGTATCTGACAAAATTCCAGCCCAAGTCAGATGAAGGGATCTTTCTCGGATATGCCATAGACAACAAGGCTTACAGGGTGTTCAACAAGAAGACACTGAATGTTGAAGTCTTAATACACATCATCTTTGATGAAACTGACTTAGACAAAATAGTGCCTCAAGACACTACGACCGATAATGCAGACACTACGAATGAAGTCATCGAGCTCAACACTACGATCGTAGTGCCAGATAGTGAAATCGTAGAGCATGAGAATGTGATCGTAGAGAGGTCCAGGCAAGACAGCGAGCCTCCACTCCAAGAAGAAGAGATAAACCTTGAAGATTTAAGACAGGAAGGCATCAGGACAGATGTCCCAACCCGTAACAGATGGGCAAGAGATCACACTCAAGATCTAATCATTGGAGATTCGAGTGCAAGAGTAAAAACAAGAGCTGCCACCCAGAATGAATGCTTCTATCTAAGCTTCCTGTCACAAATAGAACTGAAGAAGATAGAGGATGCTATGGAATACTCCAGCTGGATAGAAGCAATGCAGGAAGAACTCAACCAATTTGAAAGAAGCAAAGTATGGAGATTGGTACCAAGACCAAAGAGTCATCCTGTCATTGGAACCAAGTGGGTCTTCAGAAACAAGATGGATGAAGATGGAGTAATAACCAGGAACAAGGCAAGATTAGTGGCCAAGGGCTACTCTCAAGAAGAAGGCATTGACTACGATGTGACATTTGCACCTGTTGCCAGACTAGAAGCCATCAGAATCTTTCATGCCTTTGCTGCTTACATGAAGTTCAAAGTCTTTCAGATGGATGTCAAAAGTGCATTCCTAAATGGAGAACTCCAAGAAGAAGTCTATGTAGAGCAACCTCCAGGTTTCATCAATCCATCTCTTTCCAATTATGTTTATAGATTAGACAAAGCCTTATATGGTCTTAAACAAGCACCTTGAGCATGGTATGAAACACTAACTAACTTCTTAATTGAAAACGGGTTCACTAGAGGTAGAGTAGATACCACATTATTTCTTAAAAATCATAAAGACAAAGTCTTATTGGTTTAAATATATGTTGATGATATTATTTTTGGTTCTACTGACGAAAAGTTATGCAAGAGATTCTCCAAGTTAATGCAGAGCAAGTTTGAAATGAGCATGATGGGTGAACTGAATTTCTTCCTTGTACTACAAGTGAAGCAGACTGATAAAGGAATCTTCATAAACCAAGCCAAGTACATCAAAGACTTACTTAAGAAGTATGGCATGGAATCAGCCTCTCCCATGAAAATCCGAATTGCTCCTGCAACCAAACTTGACAAAGATGAAAAGGGTACAAATATTGCTATAACTCAATATAGAGGTATGATAGGCTCTCTTTTATATCTAACTGCTAGTAGACCAGATATAATGTTTGCAACATGCATATGTGCTAGATTTTAGGCTAACCCTAAATAATCACATTTATCTGCTGTAAAGAGGATTTTCAGGTATCTCAAGGGTAAACCTTACTTGGGGCTTTGGTACCCCAAGGAATCCTCATTTGAACTAACATGATACACAGATGCTGATTTTGCAGGCAGCAAAATAGATAGAAAGAGTACCAGTGGCACCTGTCAATTGCTAGGAAATAAACTTGTGTCTTGGTTTAGCAAAAAGCAAAACTCAGTGTCTACTTCAACTGCAGAAGCTGAATACATTGCTACTGGCAGCCGTTGTGCTCAGATCCTATGGATAAAAAATCAGCTAGCTGATTATGGGTTTAATTTCAAAGCCATTCCCATTCACTATGATAACACAAGTGCCATAGCAATAACTCATAATCCTATTATGCATTCTAGGACTAAGCATATAGAAATAAGGTATCACTTCATTAGGGATCATGTGCAAAATGGAACTATATCTTTACAATATATCCCTACTGAAAATCAACTTGCTAATGTTTTTACAAAACCTCTAGATGAATCCAGATTTAATAACTTAATAAGTGAACTAGGCATGTTAAATTTACAACCATAAAATATATGCTCTAGTTTGTGCTAACTATAACAGACACAAAAGGCTAAGCTCAAAATCGTAGACATAATCAAGGGAAGTCCACGATCGTAGAACTGAAGTGATAAGTCTCAAAACAAAGTAATCTCTCTGATAAGTGCCTCGGGAACAAACCTAACCCTTGACTCACTCCAAGAGGTTGGGCCTTCCTGAGTTACCTTAAAAGAATGCTATGTCAAAAACTCATCACAAGGATCTGGTCAGACTCAACAATCGTAGCTTAGACGACGATCGCTAGACAGACTCGATGATTGTAGCTCAGACACGACGATTGCTAGACAAACTCGACGATCGTAGCTCAGACACAACGATTGCTAGACAGACTTGACGATCGTAGCTCAGACATGATGATTGCTAGATAGACTTGACGATCATAGCTCAGACACAATGATCACAAAACTACCTCAATGATCGTAGTCCTCCCTAAGGACACATCAGCTCTAAAGGAGCCAAGGGAAAAACAATACAGTCCTTATCAGTCAAATTCGTAGAGCCAAGCAAAAGTCGACACCTATCCCACTAAGTAAAATGGAGAGAGGGAAGTTACAAGTACAAATTGAAATCGTCTTTTTGAAATTAGAAGTTCAAAAGATTATCTCTCTCATCCTCTCTCAAAGAAGAAACCCTCAATCATAAGAAAGCTCAGTCAAATCAAACTTCTAGCAAGAAAATCAATGGCGGCTTCTAGTGTTATCTCCGGCTACAGACTCTGTTTTAACGAGTTCAAAATAGCTGAACCCAAATTTCACAAAACTCTGGCGCTACTAAAGAAGGCGGGCCTCGAAGAAGCCTTGGGCACAAACACATTGATCTATCCCAAGCTAGTGAAAGAATTCTACAAGAATGGTGTATTTGAATACAACACCATCAATACGAGATTAAAGGAAGTGGAAATTAGGCTAAAGACATAAACCTCGTCCTAGGTCTCAAAAATGAAGGGTATCCAGTCATAGATAGCGTAGACTTCCAAGAGGGTCTTAAAAGAATGCATCACAAGAAATTCCCCTCTGTGAAAGGATACAAGAAGAAGGAGTTTCCACAGAGGTATGAATTTCTAGCTGATATTGTTGGGAAATGTATATGCTGCAAGAACTCAGGTCATGACTCTGTGAATGAAGTACAACTCAAGCTTATGACTGCCATGTGTTAAGGAATACAACTCAACTATGGAGCCCTATTGCTTGAATGGATTGGAAAGTGGATTACCAACTCAAAGAAGTCAAAAAGCCCTCAAAAGATGCTATACGGGCGATTCATAAGTATCATTCTATAGTCTGCTCTGGGTGGCAAAATTGGGGATGAAGAAGGAGAAGCTATCAACCCAAACGGACGAATGACTCAGAAACTATTTGAAAATTAGAAGAGGAACCCAGCTGAGTATGTTCGCATGATGACCGAGTCTACTGGAAGAACTGGTGATCTGAAGGACTCAGGCCTTCCAAGAAATATGTCTGTTGTCAAGGAAATCAAAGAAGAAGAAGAAACAAACAAAGAAGAGCCCTCTGTCCTTATTAGAAAAAGCAAGGACAACAGGAAGCTTAAGGCAAGGATGGAAGAAGAACCCCAGGGATCCACAACTGATAAACCAGTAGAGTCCTCTGACATTGAGACTCAAAGGATTCTAAGAAAGAAGCAACAGTAGGCTGAGACTGAAGAAGATAGAGCCACCATATACCAACTGCTGAAGAAGAATAAAATCAGCCACAAACCCAAAAAGCCATTAATTTCCTCAATCGTAGAGTCTCTACTGATCATAGAGACTAGACCAAATATATCAGGAAAGGAAGTAGCTACATCAAGTATTTTGGCTGATCAACAGGACAAAACTGAAGTTCAAGAAAGTCCTGAGGCTGTGGCTCAGCCTAGAAAATCAAGAAGAAAGCTGGTCAAGAAATACATCCTTGAAAATGAAAAAAATGCTCAAGAAGGAAGACAAGAGTATGGTTGCTAGAAAAGAACTGTCCAGAGCAAGCCAAGAGGACAATGCTCCAGCTGAGGGGGAGATCCTTGAGATTCTTATGATAGAGAATACACCAGCTGAGGGGGAGATGCCTGAAGCTCTAGAAAATGCTCCAGCTGAGGGGGAGCTTTTGAGCTTACAAGAAGATGATCAAGTTGAGGGGGAGCCTCATGATATCTCCATGTCAGAAGAAGAGGTCCCTTCAAGAAATGAAGAAGAATCAGTGCAAGAACATCAAGAGGCCATTGAGATAATGGAATCCTCTAACGAGAACAGAGAAGGGGAAGAAGATGATGATGACCATGAGATCACTGGTGCGGGCAGAGATGGGTATAAAAGCTATCTCTACAATTAGATGTTCTCTTACCTACCCATGATGCCATATCATCAAGCCCAAATCCTAAACTCTTGGAACCACATATTCTGGAGCTTCAAAGAGTATCCGACCATCTTAGTACTAGCCAATGGATTCCCAGGAAGATTCAACTTTGCCAAGAAGTTACTCACAAACAACTCTTCCTCAAAGTGTGAACCTGAGGAACCACTAAATCAAGGAAATGCAGTCAACTTCATAATGCTCCCACAAACTATCATCTCTACGATCATGGACTCTAGCCTCATTGCAGAGTCTCCACCTCAAATCGTAAAGTCACAAAACTCAAACATCCAAACCCAGGCCCCTCCATCAGATATTCCATCCTCCTCCTCCTCCAATGAATATTTTAGCCTTGATCTTGCTCTCTACTCCCTGCAAGATCAATCCCAGAAAACATCCCCTCCATTTAACAATCCTCAACCTAGTGATCCACTCACAAATCTGCCCACGAAAGATAACTTGAAAGAAGTATCCAAGAACATGGTCAAGAACATAGATGAAAGCCTGGAAACTCACTCAGACCTCATTCATCTCCTGCTGAATCAAATGATCATTGCTGCAAATAATCTCCCCGGCACTATGAACGCTGAGCTTACAAAGAAGCTGAGGGAAATTATCAAGGAAATTCTTCAAAGCATGAAGAACAGAGATGAGATTCACTTCCAAATAGCCATCAAGCAAAGAGAGGCTGTTCTTGAAATGAAAAAATCTCAAGAAGCCCAAAATAACCTTATGTTGGAGAACATCATCAACTTGAAAGCTTCAATCAAAGAATTTTAGAAAGCCTATGTAAACTAGGAACAACAAACTGACATTGTTCTAACTGCCCTCTGAAACAAAGAAGCTAGATCTGAAGCCCTGATCAAGGAAAGTCGATAGGACATTGCTCAAACACAAAGCTAACTCAACGAGCTTGTCCAAGGAGTAAATCAACTTTCTACAGATATTCGAACCCTTGATGCTGACATAAAGGGGGAGAATAAAGGGAAAGGAGTTCAAGGAGGCCAGGGCAGAGGCAGAAGAGGTCAAGAATGCCAGGGAAGAGGCAGAGGACAATTTCACACTCAAGCGTCAAGAAGCCCTCCTGCAAGATAATTCCACCATCAGACTCCACGATCAAGCAATCAGACTCAATGATCTGATCAGCAGGAAGTCTTGATGGCTCAGCTAATAAGGAGTCAAGGGCCAACTACCAGCTCACAAAATGTGACCACCACAGGCCTAAGAATGCCAATTGGAGATCCTGCATTCATGAATAGGCATGATCACAACCCAAGGATAAGCCCAAGTGAGCTGGAAGAGAGCCAGAAAGGATGAAGCAAGCAGGAAAAGAAGGGTTGAGGAGTATGCCAATCCTCCACGTAAAAGACCAAAGAAATAGAGATAAGTAAAAGTTTAAATTCTTATTGATGTAAAGCTAAATTGTAATACTCTTCAATCATCAATAAATTCATGCTTATTCTCTAGAAATTTCAGTTGCTCACTAAAATACTAAGTCATGTTTAAATTTCTTACAAATGCTTCTAGAAACTAATAATCATGACAACAAATCTCTTTGGTTATGTCAAAATCAAATAGGGGGAGATTGTTGGGAGAATGCATATTATGATTTGATGTTTTAATGTATATGGTCATGATTATTTGTAAACTCCTTCAAGGAATATATGTACAAAGACTTAGTGATAGATCAAATTTGTAAGGTTGATCTAAGATGTTAACGTGTATCATTCTATAAATGAATGTATAGATTGAAAGATCAAAGCTGTTAGGTTGATCTTGAAATGTAATAGATAGGTTCCGAAGAATTTGCAGTGTAAAAATTTGATCAACATTGCAGAAGTCAAGGCAGAAATGTAGAGCTTCAAAGATCGTAGTGTGCCTTCCTTGAAGGGCCTCTTCGAAAATCGTAGAGTGGTCCCAACGTTTGACGAGCTAACTAGAGATCGTAGTGTGCTCTCGGAAACGTAGAGTTTACAACTCAAGCAAGCGAAGATTGTAGTGTGCAAAGATTTAAGAGAAATCGTAGTGCTCTCGGCTGATAGCATTAGACCAAGCACCAAGGCGACAAGTCACCACGATCTGAATCATGGAGTACCACGATCTAAATCGTAGAGTATCATCTGTTTTGTGTCAGAAACATCAAGCCTCACGATTTATGTGGAGACAGACTCCAACATATGAGGAATGGATTCTAAACGTTGTAGTACTCACTAGTCCCAAAGTCATAAAAAATATCCTTAGTATGCAACAAAGAAGCGTATTGAAGAAGCTAAGGAAAGTACCATTGGTAAGGGGGAAAACACCTTTTCAGGTGTTAGGTGAGAAAGCAGTCTGTTGTGTCAGTGGGCCAGAATGCAATTCAGAAGATGTACAGAAAAGTCTCCATCAAAGAGCAGAAAGGTCAAACGCATTTAATTCTTCAACAGATGGATCCAATGGATAGTTTTCAAGATCACATATATGCAAATCAAGCAGATGAGAGAGACAAGGAATCATTGAACAAAAACATGAAGAACTCTCAAAGCTCAACTCTACGATCTGAGAAATATAAAAGCTTGCTCAACTACTCAGTTCTTTCGAACAAGTGCTTAAACAGCAACTGAGTAGCAACCATCAAGAACTCAACATCTACCAATCAACTGAAGAAAAGTACAAAGTCTGCTGGACTTGAAGAGTTCTAAGTGAACTGTAAGAGAGCCAAGTCTGCTGGACTTGAAGAGTTCAAGAGTGAACTAAGAAGTTCCTAGACTGCTGGTCTAGAAGGAATCTGTGTGATTCAGAAGTTGTAAAAGACATCCTTAGTGGATTTCCTACTCGAGGAGTAGAAGAGTGGACTAAGAGCTTTAAGTGCTCTGAACCACTTAAAACGACTGTGTGTTTTACTTTCATACGATAACTGCTATATCTGCCATAACTACTATAACTGCCTCACTCTCATAACTCCACTACTTCGTAAAGGAGATTAAAACAAACATTAATTCCGCTAAGTTTTAATCATCATCAACGAACAAGTTTAAAATGAAAAGATTTTTTAAATATCTATTCAACCCCCCCCATTCTAGATAACTATTGTGCCAACTAGGAATTAACATTAGATCTCACCAATTTTAATCTTATTAAGCATGCACATTATTTATCATATCATATCATATACAAGCATAAATAAAGTACAAAATTAAATGTGTCACAATTATGACCCATTGAAGCTAATGAAACATTGAAGGTCAATCTAAGATGGTAAAAGATCTCAAAATAGTAGCTTCCTTGGATCTTCCTCATACATGTGCCTCCTCTCCATTATCACCATTCCATCGTATTCTCCATCTTGACATCTTCATCGATTACAGATTATTACATGACATAAAGAAACCTCGAGTTACATTCGAGGGGATTTAGATGAGAAGAGAATATTACATTAGAGTTTATAAAAAGGCACGACATGCAAGCTGTATTTCAAAACCAAAAACCACTAACCTATGGGTCAAAAGGCCATAACTGTGCACCATGCATATCATAATAAGCACATAACAATTTATATATAATTAAAGAAAAACTATATATAACAAATTGGGGTCAAGACCATCGTCGCTATCTGACGGGGAGGGGTCCAAGGGGGTCTCCCCTGGCGAGGGTCCCAAGCGGCTACTGAAAAAAATTTCAAACTACAATCTGTATTGTAGAATTTTTCCATACGAATCTCTGAAACAGTTTCAGAATCATATATTTTAATCCACCAAAACACCCATAATAACTATACACCTAGTACATATCAAATATGTCCAGTTTCAATTAATCATTTTAAACTGAATCTTCATGCTTATAAACCAATTCGAACATAAGTTGTATACTGTTATTACACCATTTAAGATACAATTAACAGAACATCATATACATGCATATCTATCACTGATATTCATAATACCAGAATACGCTTACATACAGAATATTATATATTCAATTTCTGATCGATAAAATTGTATCATCATATATCATATATATATCGAAAACAATATAATCAATTTCAGATCGGTAAAATTGTAACATCATATATCATATATATCGAAAGTAATAAAACACGTAATCTGAATTAATCATTTTGTAAGTAGCTTCGATACCACTGTAGGGTTTCGATAAAGAACCGCACAGCGAAAATTAAAATTTTAAAGCAATTTTGAAACCCTAAACAGGATCCATGCGAAAATCAATTAACTTAGTGTAAAGAGATTATACCGAATATGAAAATGCTTCTGAAACGCTTCGAATCTCCAACGTAATTCCTCACGAAACTACGTCTCTATGGTATCCACACGAACGTCGCACGAACCGTCACACGATTCTGCAATAAAGGGACTTGCGATACTAGCCACCAAAAGAACAAGATTTTTTGAAAGGTTTTCTCTCTAGTCTCTCTAAGAGCGGCTAGGGTTTTGAAGTTATGATATTACCCTAAGTGGCTTCTATATATCATATATATAGTAGTTAAAAAGGTATTAATCAAAACCTAATTTCATAAAATCTGAATTTATATATATATATATATATATATATATATATATCTTAATTAAGTCTTACTTAATTAATATACATATATATATATTATCCTTTTAATTTAAATTCGTGATTTAAATACTATTAATCATATTAATATATTTAAATCCTTAAAATTTAAATTAATTCCCTTTTAAATTACGTTCTATATGTGTGTGACCCTATAGGTTATTATTACGTTGGCAATAATTTTAAATTATGTTATAAAATTATAAACAGTGAGCGACATTTAGTAATGCATCACTACTACCCAAGTAATAATAAGATCGATGATTCGATGCAACCTTTTCGTGACCAATGTTTCAATGTTAATTAATCCTTTTAACCTTAATATCCTAGATTAAACTCGAGTTATGGAATGTGTCATACTCTTCATAATTTAATCTGAGTTTTTCTTGATCAATGAGTAGACTATATGAAACAAATCACTATTTGAGCATGGCCATGCATTTCATAGTCCTACTCAATCAAGAGGCCTATGGATATCACCCCTAATATATAGGATGGTTAAATTCCATCTAGATCACTCATATTCCTCACACAATTCATGATGTACCCAATAATCACCTTTATAGTCCACCCTATTAAAGGTGACATTTGATGATATCAAAGTACATAAATTCTCGTGTACAAATATAGTGATTTCGTGCTCGGAGGACCATTACATCATTGTCACTATGAGAATTGCTAATGACACTTAGCATAATGCTCCACATAGAATTCTCAAGGTGGAGTGCATCCGAAGACATCGTTCTCTAACATGTACCTATGCATTGACTTAATATCTCATATATTTATGACAAATGAGATTTGGTCATCAGTCAATCCACATACTAGTCTTAATGCATCATTGTTGTCCTATCAACAACGATATTCGACTAGGGACATTTAAGAACAATGATACTAATTGTAATTATATAATCTCATGTTCAAGTCACATACTTGAAACTATATAATTTGTATCACTATTCTAAGGATTTTTATAATGTTAACATTTATATAACGCAGTAAATAAAATCATTCATTTATTCAATCAAATATAATATCAAAACGTTAAGCAATTATATCAAATAATTGGCCTCTAGGGCATAAACTCTAACAAATCTATCTATCAGAAAATGATGGGACAATACATGGCCGGATGTAATCGCATCCTCTACTACTCTACGCCGCAATCCAGTAAGGGTCATGAACTATCGGCGTATATCTCCGACAGCCATACGAGTGCAAGATCTGTCTAACGGGAAAGTCGTCAACCGCTCGTACTCCTCTAATGTAGGAGTCAACTCCTGGGTACCAAATCAGAAAACCTGCCTCTCCGGTACCCAATGCTCCAGCATACCCTCTATAAAGCCTGCGGGAAACCTAAAACATCAAGAGGGTCATATAATGCTGTAATAACTGATCAACGATCACCCTATTTGGAGGTGACATGCTATCATACCACGACCTCAGACGTGAGGCTATCAACACTGGTGAGGAATGCTCAATGCGGTAGACTGTCGATGAAGACATGTGTATGTCGTATCATAAGACCATCCATGGGTTAATACTGAATATTTTTGGACATACATAAATATGCATAATATGATACATGCATAACAAATAATAGATGACAATATGATGTAGGGAATGGAAAATAGTACATACATTCCTAAGTACATCATCATATATATACATCATCTTTATAAAGCTAAAAATACAGGGAAATGGGGCACAACCTCCCTACTACTAACAGAGGCCTATCAAAAGATATAGCGAGAATGGGGCACATCCACCCAATATCTAACAGAGGCATATCAAAAGAGATACCTAGAATACACATCAGAAGAAGACAATGGTGTCAATATCTACATCATCAATCTTGTCCACCTGATGTAATTCCTCTTGAGTCACTGGATCTCTATTAATAAGGATGTCATGCCTATACAATGGAGGATCTGTACTGGCAAAGCCATATTGGTCACCTGAGGGGCCAGTGCCTGAGCTGGAAGGATCAAAAGTATCTGCCTCTGAAGGATCTCTACCCAAGTGACGGATGAAGAAATGTGCCCGGTCCAACTGCAGGGTCAAACTGTCAATCTGTGTCAAATAAGTCGGATCTCAGACACAGGTCAACCAATCCGTCAACATAAACTAAGTGGTGTGGATCTAGGCTCCAATGGTACGAGGGGACCACCAGTGATGGAACGTATCCTGGGTATATGAACCCTCTGACAAAGTATATCCGTCAATACCCATCAATGGGATATCATCGACGAGTGACTGCAACACAGGCCAATAACGCCTGACAGGAGGCAAGATCGGTACACGAATCTCGCTTGTGGTGCCCCTAATAGCACGCTGATAAGTGGGTTTTATACGTACTTATTGAATATCAATTCACGCGAACTATGCCCATCTCAAGTACATTTTAGTGTGTTTTAGTTGCATTTCATGTTATTTTGCATTGCATATACTTAAAAGTCCTTTTGGTGAAAAAGTACAGGAAACGGCCTAATTTGGTGGAATTAGAAAGCACGAGGCGAATGGACGCATGAAGCGAGGCACAAGCTGGGATATGCGTGGCATGAGGGTCAAGGAGCAGAAGACTAAGCATGGATGGACAAAGGAAGGAGCAGCGGAATAGATCAGTTGCAGCAGAACCAGGACTCAAAGTTGCAGAAGTCGCGCAGCTGGACAAGCTTGGGGACGCGCACCCACGCGAGCACCCGGCTGGATAACATTACACACTGCAAGTTGCGCACCCGCGCGAGGATTACATCAGGAGAGCGCGCGGCCGCCCGTGATGCCTGTAGCTGCTCATTTGTTTTATTTTAATTTTTAATTAAAAGGGTTGTAATTGGTTTAAAATAATTTCTGACTGGTGTCAGACGAATCATTATTCAGTTTTACATATTTTTATTTGGTAACTAGGGTTTACACTCGGAGAGGGATTCCAACGTAGAGCGAAGCCTAAACTCTACTTTTCTAATTCTTCTTGGGATTCTCTACCAGAGTGGATATTTATTAGTATTTTGTTGGATTTATATGTGGATTTGAATGTTAACAGTGGATTATTTTCAGCAATTGGGTTTGATCGTTTCTATCTTTCATCATTCAATTATTTACTTATTGGCTATGTTTAGCTTTGATCCCATAATGGCTTTTGGTTCAGTAATGAACTAAACTCCATTATGGATGGATTTTAATATGTAGTTTGGTTGCATGCTTGAATGCTAGACTGTATTACACATCATATGGGATTTCTATCATGATTGTTTTGCATGTATGAATGCTTGATCACCATTCGCTTTTAGTACTTGTATGGAATTGACAATGAACATGCGAGTATGGATTAAAATCATGATAGCATAAGTATATGGGGTTGTTTTGTATGGCTTGCGTATTTCGTGAATCAGATAGACATATATTGTTTCACCGTATGAGTTAGAATAAGGGCTTATGCTTAAATTTAATATGATTGTAATTTCACATAGACATATAGTGATTTTGGTTATATTTATGATTACATAGAGTCTATCGCTTGTGGATGATGTGTAAGTAGGTCATAAAACATTGAAAAATGGCTATGACTCTTTTAGTGTTCTTGGCTACTTTCCTATGATATGTGAACAAGTCTTGCATGATAGTGGTGATTAGAGGAAATATTAAATGAAGTTAGGATCCCATTACTTTCAGATTTGATTTATTACATCTTTATTATTGTTTTAGTCGTTATTGGCGATTAGCGTAATTCACCAATCATATTCATTAGTTTGACCATATAAATATAGTGATTTAATTGATGCATAGTAATTTAAATTAAACAACTTTCCCTGTGGGATCAATACTTTACTTGCTCTGTATTACTTGTTGACACATGTATGCTTGCATGAGTTAGAGCTCTTTTGTAGAACTAAAAAAAAGAGGCAACACACGCTCTCCTAAATAGAGCTCCTATCCTCCATTTGTGAAGAGAGGAATCCTATGGGTGGATATCACGTGCTCGACACCAGTCGGGAATCCATCCTTAAATTCAATGGTCAAATGTTCCCCAGAGTAGGGAACCCAAGTGATGACATCAACTGTCACCAACTCTAACTGTAAGCGACAATGGGTGAAACCCTCAGCTACAGGAACCTCCGCCAGTATGGAGTGATGCCATCGTCGTCCCTGTGGATAGGTATCTAAACCTAACACACTCACAGGATGCAAACATGGAAGCCTCTCATAGGCCCAAAACTGCCAACACAAAGGCAAACATCTGCTATCAGTAAACACTCTTAACCTGTACATTGGAAATCAAAAGAGAAATACTCACCAGAAAAAATGGGTAAAATCCTAGCCAAGCCTCTGTCAAGCCCTGCGAACGTATGCGCATTCCCCTAAGGAAATAGGCAAAGGTGTAGGAGCCCAAATCATACTCTCCAATACGGTCCACCTCCCGAGTGGCGCTAATCAAAGCGAATGACACCGTGGAAGAGTTATCTGCTATGAAACAACCCTGGATAATAACCAGGAACAATCGTCGAATAATGTAATCCCTGACTCTCACATCAGCGGGCATGGGCTCACTCAACAGCCCACTCATAGCATCTACACTCAAAGGACCTATACGAACGGTCCTGCCCTTGAACTCCTCAGCCGGAACTCATAACAAGGATCTAACGACAGTCGGGTTAATGCTCACCGTACATGGCACTAATGTAAGACCCCAACTTATTATAAATAAAATCGAATTTCCTCTAATTATTATTGTGAATAATAAGGTGTTAATTTGATATAATACTTTGGTTATGGGTGAAATGTGCAAATTTTTGCAAAATAAGCAAGTGGTAATAAAATATTCATTGTGTCGGGGAATATTCGTTTGGTCGTGGAATATTCTTTTCCACGTCGGGGAATATTAAATGCGACGGTAAGCGACCATTTATGGGCCCCATAACTGGATAAGCTGTCGGATGAAGAAAAAAACGACAAAGTTTGGGTTGTTATAAATAACAAGATAGTTATTACCGTAACACTTTGTTGGAATACCCGGTGGTTAAAATACGATGTCTGGCGTGGTTGCACATAGCTTTACCAGATTACCATGATTGTTGAATTATTGATCCTTACGTAAGAAGGCACTACTCAATAATTGTCACGATGAGTTCTTGTTCAATATTTTATTTTATTGATTCAATAATTGTTGCGTTGATATTTTATATTATTGTTGTTTCAATAATTGTCACTGCACTGTATTTTCCATTATCAGATCAATAATTCATATTATTTGAATAATATTATTAGATAGCATTATTGGCAATGTCTAGAAAGTTCTGTCAAGGAGAGGTTTGGTCACCTAATTGCGGCGCCAATGAAGGAGAAATTCTTATTGAAAGCCCCTCTTTCTTGGGAACGGCTGGTTCTCATAAATGTGATTCTGTAATATTATTTGTGAATAATTAATTATTGATTTATATGATAAGGAAATATTTATTTTATGTGGATATAAATGTTGGATATATTTATTGCGGTTAAAAATGAAGGAATTAATGTTGAGGTGTTTTATCAATATTTTGTCGGATTGGAGGTATTTAAAATCAAATCAGGGTTTTTGAGATATATTGCGGGGTTTATAATTTTTAATCTGACCGTTGGATCGTGGTAATTTTTGGGTATGTTATACATATATAAGTTGAGTATATGTCCACAAATTTTGAACCGTTAAAAATGAACGTATGATTTGTTATGAATTTTAAGAGGTGACTGGTTCATAAATTGTTGAAGTATCCAAATTTATCATTTTGGTAGAAAATTCTAGAATAAGTGGACCCCACTTGTGGTTGGTGAAGAAATGTGCTGAATTTTATTTCAAATGTGGTGGGTGGGAATAGTAGCAGGTAAAGCCATCAGGTTGCAGGTCAAGTCTGCTAATATTTTCCTATAAATAGAGGGCTAAGTTAGAATTGAAAATCACACTAGAAACATAAGCTTTCTCTCTTTCTCTCTCTAGATTATTGAGTGTATTTTGTGAGTATTTAGATACTTTGTGAATTTCTATTCATCAGTGCAAGTTTCCTTCAGCCTTGTGCCGATATTCCGGTCAGAAGTACTGTCTTTGCGAGGTAAGGGATGTTGTTTCTTCTTAAATGATATTATCTTCTTCAATATCATTATGCCGAAATATTGTTCTGAACTTTTATCAATTTGGAACTTTTTCATGTCGGAGATACTATTCATGAGTTACTATTCAAGAGTTACTATTCATGAGTTACTATTCACGAGTACTATTCACGAAGCGTGATGATGTTTTTTGTGAAATTTCTATCTTTTGGTGTTTGGGTTACTATTCACGATATCGGCACTATTCACGATATCTGACACTATTCACGAATCACGCACTATTCAATAGAAAAATGAAAATTTTCCTTTTGTCCAAGATGTCTATTTTGGCTACTATCTTTGATTGTATCCATGTTTTGATCGTTATTTTTGAGTTCTCGCTTCAAAATCGTTTATTATAAAGTATTATCGATCTTGGATAAACCGTTAAACGAATCCCTAATATTTGTCCTTCTATCTCAATCGGATTCGTTCTTAAAAATATTTTCATCATCCTCGGTCCTTAATGGTGATATTGATGAATATCTTTGGCTTTAGTGCAAAAAGATGAATGATTAAATCGATGAATCTCTTTGGCCCGTAGTGCAAAGATGAGCAGTGTTGAGATGAACATGACCAACCGGTGATACAAATGAATATCTTTGGCTCAGAGTGCAAAGATGATTAAAGATGTATATTGATTGTTGTTACTGGGATGAAATATTGATGATGGACTTTTAAATCTTAGAAGACAAGAGAATTCATTCTCTACGTGACTCTTCTAATGGATTCTTCTTTCTGCATTTGTTGATCTAAAACTTGTTGTCTATTATATTTTATCGATTTTTCCTGTTGAAGACTAATGATAATTTGTTGTATATTATCTTAGTCATAATATTCTTTATCGGGCTAGTTGAGCTCACCCTTTTCTTTTGTTCCATTTTTCTTCTCGGGAGGTGAGAAACATAGCGAGGATCGAGTCGGGGTATGGAGTGATGGTTGTAGGAAGATGTTTTAATGATCCTCACTATTTCTATAAAATAGTGTTTGAATAATTGTAATGAGGACTTATTTGCGTGTGGATATTGTCTAGAAGACAATATTTGTATTTAAACTCACAGTATGTATTGTCGTATTTCACACGACATTTGTATTATTGAAGTTGTAGTTTGCTTTATGTACCATGTATTTGGCGACTCAGAATGGGTGTTGTATACCTATTTTGGGGGCGTCACAACTAACGCCCCTCCAAACTCCATAGCGGTGATAAATCGCCAATATTAGCATCATCATCACCTCATAATCCAACAAATAGAGAGATTGAGTCTGGTGAAACTAATGCTCAAACAATGCCTTGAGGTAACCCCAGGGACAACGGCGGGGAAGAATGGAAAAGAATGCCCCAAAGCCCCAACTATGCACGATACCTCGGTAATCTTGATGTAGAGCCTGATACAGGGAGTGCATGCTAAACTAGTTCCCTCGAGTCTATGTAAAGCCGGGAACCTACATCACATTCAAATCAATGTCAAAATCCTTGCTCCTCCTCAATAGGAAAAAGGAAGATTAAACCCAGCTTTTACCTTATTTGCATGCAAGTAAACTTAGGGGTGGCGACTCAAATCACCCAGAAGATCTGGAATAGCCACCTAAATGTCTAGAAACTCCCTATGGGGAACATGAGCAGCAAGAGCTGGAGGCGCTACCGGTACATCCTCCTCCTCATCCTCAACGTCCGGTGTGACACCCCCAAATTCGGGTTACCAGACCCCCGAGTTTGGTGTTCACGATCCACAATATAATACTAACTAACTACCCATTCATATAGAAATAGTAATACATATCACATTAACATATGTTGTTAATACATTAGTCCTAGGTTCTCTAACCTTAACATTACAGACATACCCTTTAGATATACAAAAAGGGTTTACAAATACAACATATTAATAATATTGTTCATCATAACTAATTTATCACTATGCCTTTTCCTCTGTTCTTCTTCACAGCACCTTCTGTAACTTCGTCCATAGCTAAAAAGTTTTATTTAGCAAGGGTGAGCAACAAGTTTGCCCCCCAAGTTAAGACATACAGTAAATTTATATGAATAAATAACAATTCTTCTCGCATTTTATACAACAATAATCTGAATATGAAAAAGTACAACGCTTTCAAGGTTTTCTACAATATTCAAATGAATAATCACTACAAAAAAATGGGCCTTTAGCAACGATTTTTTGGGCAAAGACTTTATAAGTCGTTGCTAAAGGTATATGTTTAGCAACGAAATTTGTCCTTCGTTGCAGATTGTGTCAGACTTTCACATTTTGCAACGAAATTTATAAGTCGTTGCAAAATTTCATTACTAATTCATTGGCGGGAAAAAATTTCGTTAGAAATTCGTTGCAAAATTTTCGGCCACTTGATTTCCCGTCATCGTGGGCAACGAAAGTTTTTTTGTTGCTAAAAACAGGGCTTTAGTAACGATTTTTCAGTTAACGACTTTATAAGTTGTTGCTAAAAATGTATGTTTAGCAACGAAACTTGTCCTTCATTGCAGATTGTGTCACGCTTTCACTTTTTGCAACAAAATTCATAAGTCGTTGCAAAATTTGAAAATAAAATTCGTAAGAAATTCGTTGTAAAATTTCTAACCACTTCATTTCTCCTCATCGTAGGCAACGAAAGTTTTTTTGCTGCTATATTTCGTTGCCTAATATGGACAACATTCATTGGCAACAATTTTTATTTTCGTTGCATATTTTATACAATTTTTTTGCAACGACCATTAAAATGTTGCCTTAAATTAAGATGATAATAATAATAATAATAATAATAATAATAATAATAATAATAATAATAATAATAATAATAATAATAATAATAATAATAATAATAATAATAATAATAATAATAATAATAATAATAATAATAATAATAAAAAATAATAATAATAATAGTACTAATAATAATAACAATAATAGTAATAATAATAATAATAATAATCATAATAATAATAGTACTACTAATAATAATAAAAGTAACAATAATAATAGTAGTAATAATAATAGTAGTAGTAGTAGTAGTAGTAGTAGTATAATAATAATAATAATAATAATAATAATAATAATAGTAGTACTAATAATAAGGGATAAATAATGTTTTGGTCACTATACTAGGGTCCGGTTTTCATTGTGTTTACCAAAACTTTTTTTGTTACAATCGAATAACTGTACTCTCAAAAAATTACAAAATAGTCATTCCGTTCGATTTCCGTCCAAAAATTTGACGGAAATCTTGATCTTGTGTTATTGACCAGATTATTTGATGATGTGGAGGGTAGAAGGCTTGCCTTAAAAAATTTCTTAAAGAAGATTTTGCTAACAAGTGTTGAACTCTAGACCTCCCCAAACTAGAACCTTATATTCTAACAAAAACCACTGGACCAACTACCTATTATGCTAAAATTTATGTAACACTAATATTTAAACCACCTAGCATCGTTTATATGCATGTGAAGATGAGATAATAATAATTGTAATAATTATTATCGTAATAATAATACTAAATTTTAAATAATTAAAATTTTAAATAATAATAATTATTGTAATAATTAAAATAATAATAATAATAATAATTAGTTCCAATATAATTAATTGGTGATTAGTTCTAATCTTCTTCATTGTTTTAGCTTTATTAGTATCTGTAATTAGTTTTCTACCATTTTTTGCTCTTGGAAAAGTGAGAGAGAAAATGGATCAGGTGGGGTAAGGAAAGAGAGTACTGAGAGATATCATGAGGAGTTATGGAGAGAAGATCGGTCAGTTAGTTAGTAACATAATAGGTAGTTGGTCCAGTTGTTTTTGTTAGAATATAAGGTTCTAGTTTGGGGAGGTCTAGAGTTCAACATTTGTTAGCAACATTTTCTTTAAAAAAAATTTAAGGCAAGCCTTCTACCCTCCACGTCATCAAATAATGGGCCACGCCAGCAAAAATAACGGGTCAATATGCACAGTCAGCATTTCCATCAAATTTTTGGACGGAAATCGAACGAAATGATCATTTTGTAATTTTTTGAGAGTACAGTTATTCGATTGTAACAAAAAAAGTTTCGGTAACCACAATGAAAACCAGACCCTAGTACAGTGACCAAAACGTTATTTATCCCCTAATAATAATAATAATAATAATAATAATAATAATAATAATAATAATAATAATAATAATAATAATAATAATAATAATAATAATAACAGTAATAATAATAATAGTAGTACTATAATAATAATAATAATAATAATAATAATAATAATAATAATAATAATAATAATAATAATAATAGTAGTAGTAGTAGTAGTAGCAATAATAATAATAATAATAATAATAATAATAATAATAATAATAATAATAATAATAATAATAATAATACTAGAATTGTTTAAGATTCAAACTACTCGAACTCTCGATTGTGATTCGAAACATATTCGATCAATGCATATTCAAGTAGATACTCGATACATTCTTTTATAATAGATACAAAGTTAAATAAAATTAGAATAATTAATTATTATTATTTTATTATATTTTATTTTTATTTTTAATTATGATTTTATATTTGTAAAGTGTAATAGTAAATATATTTTTTAATTTCCAAGTAAAATAATAAATTTAATTTATAATTATATCTATTATAAAAGTAGTTATTATAAATATACTCAAATTTTCAAGTTGTTTGAATATAATTTGATTCAAGTCAAATCGAACTAGAGTAATGAACATTCAAGTCGAGTCGAATTTGAGTAGATTTTTTTAAATGCAATTCGAATCAGAGTCAATTCGAATGGCTATATGTATATACGCAGGTGTGTAGTACACAGTTGCATATGACGATGATTTTTTGGGGCTATAGTGAACCGTCGCTAATAATTAGGGCGAATAGCTATAACGATTGGTGAATCGTCATATAGCCCAAAAAAAACCGTTACCTATGTTTATTTGTGTATATACATTTTTCCCATATATATATATATATATATTATTAACCAAGCGCGGAGGTGATCTCAATTAGTATAAATTCTCTAATTACATTTTCATTGATTTGTAATTTGCTCATTTTATATATGAATGCTTGACAGAGGTTGACTTTGTAACTGTAAATGTGTATATCTTTCGATGGGATCCTTGGGTATATTGTAAAAATGATATTAATTAGTTAATTTTTAATGAAGTCAACCATATAAAAAACATAGAAAAAATTTTCAACACAAACATCTTAATAATAAACTGTTATAATTATCCCACACCCAAATATGAAAAATCTATCAACAATCGTCACAAGTTATTCTAACCAAGAAAAGCATATCTAGAATAGAGAAATCAATATCTCATAAATGAAACTCTATCACAAAGAGATTTAATCAATTATGTCATATAAAAAATAAAATTCAATACAAAGGTGAATAAAATACTAGTAATAAAAAAATAAATAAGAAAATTGAAATATTATCCCCATATATATATATATATATATTGGTTAATATTATGCCAAAAAATCTTCCCTCTTTCCCGCATCGCGTCCCTGCCCTAACTCTCCCACTCTCATTTTAGCAGCCGCATAGTAAGAAAAAAAGAAATATCACGACGGCTCAAGATCGATCAATGGAAAGTTCCCCTAATCTTTCTTCTAGATCGGCGGCTCAACTCCCTCACTTATATCTGCAGCACCTCTCTTTCCCCTCTCACTACTTTCTTTAACCCTAACCAATGAGAAAGCCTTAAGGAATCCGATTTGAATGACGCCGAGCCCGCTCCATATAATGTCGGTTCCAAAATTTCTCCCACGTCCAGTTCCAAAGCACCTGAAAAGAAATTGACCTCGGCCGCCACTGCAGCGGTTATCGGCGTCAAGTCGACCAAGACGGATTGTCTACCAGGTGTTGAATCAGCGGAGAAAGTTGATGTCATAAGATGATGATGTGCCCCTAGGTTCTAAAGTTCGAGCGATTCTATAACTTCTTCTCGTTCTCTCACCTCACTCCCCCAATTCAATGTGAGTGTTTTGTCTTTATATTTTAACTACTTAATACTTATTTATTTTATTATATTCTGTAAAGGGAAAATTGTTTTTTTCCCTTACGTTATGTTCGCAAACTCAATCTAATTTTTGCATTTTAACTAAATTTTAATTCCATGAAATTACAAATATGCTTTTGATTCTAATTATGAAACTTACTATTAAATTCAAAAATAGCATGAAAGTTTTTTGTATTTAGATGTTTTTGCATGTTTTGTTCTCGCTAAATTACGACATATAAATGTTCTTGGTTTACACCTTTACTCGTTGAATTTGATTTATCGAATTCAATCTTCATATTATTATGTAGATTCACTTCACTTCATGCCATGCCCGGATATTGAGTAGTTAGTTGCTGCTGGTACTTTTAGTTAGTTGAATTGTTACTAATTGGGAATGGAGTGAAAATAAACACCCCACCTTTCCAGTTTCCACTTAGAATTTGCCCAATGAATGAAGAGTGGAACGGATGACCAACCTTATTTGTTATGTTTTATTTCTTTTCCCCAAATGCAGAATGAGAAACCAGGAGTATGAAAGAACACAAAAAGATGGTAGAGTAGGGATGAGAAAATTGGTTATTCATTTCCTTTCCCCTCATGTTTTTGATATTTTTACTATCATATAACAACTAATTTTCCCTCAATGTAATTTGAATTCATCTCTCAACTAACATTATAACTTCCCTCAATTAACTGAAACCACCAGCAGTGACTAACTACTCAATATCATGCTTGTACGCATGGCATGACTGCGGAACCATAACAATGATTTAACGAAAGGGATAGTCTGTTTGTTAATTTTGTTTTCATTTTGACAGACATTAGGAGATCTGCTCGTCCATTCCTTGAGGATAAAACAAATGATGATTTCTTCCACATTGATATGAGCATCCTCAAAGTTTTATTAAGTACATGTAACCATTGATAAATATTTGTTTTATGAGTATTCTTAATGTATACTATCACTCATTGTGCAGTTTCCACCAAAACTAGAGCCAAAGCCATGCACTAAACCAGAACTTTTTCAATTAGAGAGTCTGGTGAGGCATGAAGAGGAAATCAAATGAATTGGAAGAAAGGCGAGAGGATAGAGAGGGAAGAAGCTCAGATGAGGTTGTTTAAAGTGCAGCCGATCTTGAAAGAGTAAGAATTGCTTGAACATACATAATGCCTATATATGTAGGATTTATTGTACAATAAATGCCTAATATGTACTTTAAGTGTTCATATGAACGACAAATGACAATCAAATACACTTTTATCTTTTTGCTTTCCACCCCTTCTAATAAAGTTTCGGTACAAAGCTTATCTTTGATGTCCCTTGTTAATATTAAGCTGTACATTTAGTCACCTTGAGGTTGAATATATGACAATTTTAATGGTAGAACCTACTAGAATCCGATAGTACTGTGTTAATTCAAAATTCATGTTTGCTATCAATTTGCGCAGGGATCCTATTCCAGTTCCTAAGAAAGTACGAAAACCTCTCACAGAGGTTCAAGGATTTGATCTTCATGTAGATCATTAAGCAGTTGATAGAGCAGACTTTGACAAAAAGGTAACATTTTATCTCTTTCTCCTTTATTATTCTAATAAACAATTTGCGCTTAACAATACTTGTGTAAATTTGTTCACATATTAAGGAGAAAGAAATTATTTATAAAAGATACCGAGAAGAAGCAGAGTCTGAAAAGATGGTAAAGAATCTACGTACATTATTTTTATTTTGCACAGTGAAAAAAATTGTAAGCAAAGAAATTTAACATTTGAACAATCTTGTTATGTCTACAGATGGAGGAAGAGAAGGCCTTGAAACAACTGAGAAGGACATTGGTACCTCATGCAAGACCACTCCCTACTTTCAACCATCCCTTCTTGCCACAAAAGTATGTATATATTATAACATCTCTATGAAACCACCACATTTTTCAATCTTTTCCTAATTTTGCTTGTCTTACTGCACAGGTCTAGTAAAGAAGCTACAAAACCAAAGTCCCCAAAATTGAAAATTCTTGAAAGAAAGTAAAAAGACGAAAGATGATGATATCTACTGCAGCGTCTAACATGAGGTGATTACTTCTTCTTTTTTTTTGCTGATGATGAGGTTGTTTATGAAGAGGGACCGACTTGACTGTTCAAAAACTTTTGAACCCTTTTCGTTTAGAAATTGGTGGTGGCTTTTAGCTTTCTATTGTCGGGAATCGACTTGATGATGTTCATTCATTTATAAAGTGTAATGTTTTAAGCAGTTCTTTATCTGTGTTATGAAAATGAGAGAACAAAATTTTACAGGCCATTGTGTGTAAGAGAGCAAAGACATCAAATTTATAATATTAATAAATAAAATGCCATCTTAGTCTCATGTCACATAAAATAGTTTTTTCCTATAAGCAATGACAACCATTAGTCATAAAAAGGCTTAACCTTCATCCAGGGGCAGCCTCAACATCCTCCTTCACCAGCCAGTTTCTACTTTATAGAGGCCTCTTTTTTCTTTGTTTTAAGGAGATGGGTAGTTGTTATCTTTCAATACAATGGACTATTATTAAGCACAAAGAAGAAGAAAAATGAAGCAATGGATTTAAAGGACTATTTGAGAAAGTAAAGATCCTTCTTTTTCTTTTTTTTTTAAAATATACATATCATTGATTAGTCCTGTTTCTCTCTGTATGTGCTTTATTTACTTCTATCAAAAGACAAGAATTCATTATTGGTGTAGCCTCCATAAATGTTGCGAACAAGTCGATAAAAACTTAAGTTTTTTTTTTTCTTAGTATACTTTTTTATACCGATCTTTTCTTTACAATTAGCAGTCAGAAAGAGGCAGATTTTTCTTCTCTTTTATATTTTCAGTTAGCAGTGAAAGTGCTTCAATTTAAGAATTTTGCTTTTTGTGTCCTAACTGAATCTTCTCTCATTCTGTTATTTAAGGCTATATCTCTGGAGGCTTGAATGTTGTAAACATGCATGGAATGGTAACAAGGGTTAGAGGTCCATTCACTCCATCACAATGGATGGAGCTAGAGCACCAAGCCTTGATCTACAAGTACATCACTGCAAATTCCCCTGTCCCATCTAATCTTCTCAACCCTATCAGAAAAACGGTTGAATCTGTCGGGTTCTCTAGCTTTCCAGGTGCCCATCTAAGAACCAATACTTGTAAGTTTGCTCTTTGGTCTTTGACATTTTGCAATTTCTTCTTTATATACAACATTTGTATTCCTTTTTATATCAAACTAGTGGACTTGGAAATCAAAGATCTCACATCAATCCTTCAAAATGAGATGCCTCAGTTTGTGAATTAAACTCATGTTGATCATACCATATTGGCAAAGGATATACCACAAAATGTCTCGGTTTCTGTAATGAAACTAATGGCTAATACACAATCTGGGCCCAGCAACAAGTGGAGCTGACTCAATAATCAGAAAATTAGAGGCAAAATTTACACTGTTGTTTCATTTTTTTACAACCCATAAATCTTAGTAACATAGCTTGTTTAATATACACCCTAGATACTAATAATCTACCAATGATCTGGATACAAAGTGTTAATTACAGTAAAACTTGCAAAGTGACCTGCCATTATTATGACCCTTTGATAAATTTGTGTTTGAGGTTAAATTCCAATACATGGATGGGCTGGGATCGACTGGAATGTGTTACGATGTTGTATTTTCCCATCTTGTTGAGTGTTTTATTTTGGAAGGGGGTGGGATAGAGGCAGTTGGTAGATTCATATATTTATATGATCTTTCAATCCTTTGATTGCTACTATGAATACTTGTCTTGGACAATATTCTTTTGGGTGTTGTTCCTATTATAGTTTTGATACTATACTTGAGCATTTATCTACTAGTTTGATTTATTTTGGCTGGGATTTGTAGATGTGGTGAGGGATGACCCAACAAACAATGTTCTGGATTTAATATTTTCAAAACTTAGAATGCAACTTCATAGAAAGAATCAACATCCTCTTGGGATACTGAAGAATACAATATTTGACTATTTTGACACCAATTTTCCAAACAAATTTGACAAGTATGATTATCTATGCCCACTTGTTTCCACTAAATGTGTATGGCTTTAATTATATAAATGAGAATGTTTCGTAAAAACACTTTGCCTCATAAAGTCATATGGCGCCTTTTTTAAGGCACCGTGTCTCTTGTTTTTGTTTTTAATGCTAAGGTTATGTGTATTTCTTTGTTGAAGTTACATTCAAGTATGTTTCGACTTTCACTACACGCATACGAACATATTTATCAAGTTGTCTTCATCATTATAAGCTGCAAAATGTCTCATTCACTTGTAGCATTATTTATGAGCACCAATTATTATCTTGATCCATGTGTCAATTTATACCCACTAGATTTGGGTTCACGAAGCACATGCTTGTCTTCTTGAGATATTTGATTTAGATATTAATTTGGTAGTCAATAAAAAGGGTATTACCTTCTTCCATGTCCCTTGATTAGTAAGAAAATAACACAACATTGTTGTTTTTGTGTATTGATTTTGGCACTAAGTGCCTCTGGTGACCTATTTGTTTCATTTTCCTGACTTGCTATTATTTTTAAATATGTGCAGGAAGACTGCTTCTACGACCTGCCTTACAATATTGGGTATCAAATTTTTGTGCTACGTTTACGGAAGACAAGTGACGAAATTATGAAGTGTACTCTCTCTATATATGTAGATATATACTTTGATTGAAGAACTGTGGTAGCTTTAGATGGTTAATTGTAAAGATAATGAATGATTATGTAGTGGATGATTTTACTAAGTTAATAATATTGTAGTTTTTTTATATTTTTGTCATTATTTGCTATGGGGACATTGAGCCAGCCAGGTACACAAAAAGAATGTCAAATTTTATTTTGGCAACAATATAATTCGTTACCAAAGCATTGAACAAGTTTTAATATAACAACAATTTTTTATACATTTAGCAATAAATTTTCTTTGCTAATGGCATTAAAATTATAATATTTGGCAACGAAAAAATAACCTAATAATAACGGAGAGGATATTGTTGTTAATACTAAAATAAAAGGCAACATTTTTTATCGTTGCAAATCATATCAATTTTTGTTGCACATATAAAGAAACGGCAACATATAATGTCGCGTTAATAATCGGCGACTTTCGTTGCTATTGAAAAATAACCAGCAACAAACATTTTCGTTGCTGATTCAGCAAAATGTCGTTGCCAAAATAATATAATCAACAACGAAAATCGTTGCTAAAAAATTTACATTCCGCAACGAAAAACAAGCTTAGGCAACAATTTTCAGAATGTACTGCAACAAAAAATGTCGTTGCAAAATGGTGTAAATTGCAACGAAAATGCATGGCCGTTGCAAAAAAAAAAAAAGAATTCATTTCGTTGCCAATTAGCAGGCTTTTGCAACGAAATGGGGTTTTTAGCAACAAAATTTTAATTATTCTGCAACAATACATTTTGTTGCTAAAGGATCGATGTCTCTGTACGAAAGCCAAATTTCGTTGCAAAATGTATTAGTTTTGCCAACAAAAAAAAAATTCCGTTGTGGAATAATTAGCAACGCTCATTGCGCAACGAAAGAAGCAACGACAGTAAAGTCGTTGCCAAAACCCTTTAGCAATGAAATTTGGCACCTTTGCCAAAACCCTTTAGCTCATTGCCCCATTTTTTTGTAGTGAATCAAGAATTAATTCTACGAAATAGCAAAGTGGATTGTTTTCCAGATTTATGCTAAGCGATCCGTTGGATCTTGAACTTCTCTTCTCGGGTATATATTAAAGTTTTACTTTGACATATACGTAGGTGTCGATGTCGGGATTTTTGGGTGTCCCTTTCCGTTACTTGTTCTTTGGTGTTCTCATTTTAGGTGAGATTTGTTTGAAAAAACAAGTGAAAAAAGTCCGACATGTATAATGTCGACGATGGGACTGTTAAGAGTCGCCAGTTGGTTTTTTAAATGGTTGTACCAACATAACCGAGAAAAGGTTTGCACATTGACCCAGTGATGTGACACTGATATACAGGTCGGCGAAACCGAGATTCGTTTAGGATCTGGGGACTTGGTTATGTGGGGGGAAGGTGTTAGGCAACCCCCGACATCCGTGTTACCACGGTTACCGCCTCTTTTCAAGAAACTATTATCTCGAGTGTGTGTGTGTGTGTGTGTGTGTGTGGGTGGAATGATGTCTTTGTTATATAAAAGTTGTGAGAGGCATCGTTCGAACCTATATACATTGTGGTTTGAATTTATGTAAAAATTCGGTTTTAGCAAGATATGGCAATGATGTTTTTATAAAAGAGGTTTTTCAAACCACGATGCTCAATAGGAATTGAGACCTTTTACACTTCCATTTTTATTAAGTGGTAATTTGAATCAATCAATTTTATTTGAAGGATCTGCGAGGCATCCGCATTTGAAAAATAATATATATCTGAAAATAATCTTTGACTTCCTCATGGGTATGGAAACCATCCGAGAAAAAATCGGACATCGAGAATAATTTACAAGTCGCTATAAATTGAAAATGTCCATCACGAGAACCGAATCTAGATCCAATGGGATGAATCTATGATCACATGATTCCTAGGGGCACAGTATTGCAATTTGTATAAAAGCAATAAATGTATATATATATATATATATATATATATATATATATATATATATATAAAAGCGGTAAATATATATATACATGCATGATCACCAACCACGAAGCACCTCCATGGGGGATTAGAAAATGTAAATAAAGTTGTTAAAAGCTATAAATTCGGTCAACTGCCACAAAGTAAACTCCAGGCAGGACGAAATGTAAAGAAAGATGTAAAAGCGATCAACTGCCACGAAGGGAACTCCAGGCAGGACAAAATAAATATATATATATATATATGTAAAATTCAGGCTCATCGAACATAGTCAGACCACAGTTCATATGAATAAGTATATATATATATATATATATATATATATATATATATATATATATATATATATATATATATATATGATAGTAAACGCACTGCAATCAAAATCTAGGCTCATCAAACAAAGTCTCGACACAGTTAATATATATATATATATATATATATATATATATATATATATATATATATATATATATAAAAAGAGAATAAACGCACTGCATCAAGTCTAGGCTCATCGAACAAAGTCCCGACAGACAGACAGTTATATATATATATATATATATATATATATATATATATATATCTGATTGGAATGAAACCACACAGATAGAAGTCCTAGGCAAAAGCAACACGATTCTCAACGTGTAGAAGGGTGTGTGCAAAGATGAAGAGAAAGACTCTAAAGTGTGTGAGAAGGCTTACAGCTGACTGATAAAAGGGCTTCTATATCTTTAGAATGGGTAAACACTAGGCTTTTGTGGGTACAAAAGAGGCTATATATGAGCTCATAGGTGTTTAAAAGTGGGAAAATACACTGTATGGCAAGTACAGAGCAAATTGTGCAGGGTTTCCCTGTCTTTTTTCTCTTAAAAATCAGCACCCCAAGCCCTCTATTTATAGGCAATATGTGCCACAGGTGTACCTGCGGCTGAGCCGCAGGTGTACCAGAGGCGGGTCGGGTCGGCCCAGTTCTATCGGGTCTAGTCGTCTCGAAGTACGTGCACTCAGGCACTATAATGTCCACTCAAATTTTGAGAAGTGCAATACGGGCATCCGTTTTGAGGTATTCAGGACCTATTTCGGCTGAAATGACGTCAAGGTTTCTTGACCTTCATTGATATATGAGTCAACGGCTGAGCATGCGTTGCTACTCCCACCAGAGATCTACGTTGTAACCCCCGTCGAGGATTCACGTTGTAACCCCCGTCGGGGAATCACGTTGTAACCCCCGTCAGTGATTCACATTGTAACAACCTGAAGTCGGCGGCATCGGACCTGTATAAGGTATTGCCATATGTGATTTTTGACAACTGAGGTCATCGGCAGAGTATACCTTGTGTTCAGGCGACTACCAATGAGTGATGTGCAGATTCAAAGTCTCATCTGAGAAGACCAGGATTGTATGCTGTTTTGCTCAATCGCGTGGCATTTTTATTCCCAATTTGACCTTTCTAGCTTATAAGAACTCCATTTTAACTCGAACTGGACCAAGCCGGAGGGGTGGGACCCACGTGGAGGAGCCACAGGTGCACCTGCTGCAGCCGCAAGTGAGCCTACGGCCAGGCGTGGATGATAAATCCATCAGCCTGCCTTTGCGAATTCATTTCTTACTTGCTTCGCTTAGGAAAAATCGTGAGCCATCTTCAGATCTGCTGAGTTCGGGCTGGTTTCTGCAAATTCTTTCACCGTACAAGTGTTCTACACTATCCTGGTAACGTATGCATGTATTTATTTCCAGTTTCTATCCATTAGATTGTGAGATATTGCACAAAATGCATCTAAACACATAGTAGTGATTATGTATGCACAAATGACTTGATAAAAAATATTCAACATAGTAAATGTTAGTATTAAACCATGCTGAACATAATGATGTGAAAAAATTTGACTTCTAAGACAGTCAAATTGGCACCTTTTTCTGTTATTTTTTGTCCTATTTGAGGCCCAATGAGCAAAAAGTAGAAAGGCAAAATACTCCGAGCATTGAGGTTGGCCTTATGCATGATAATTTTGATTTTTAATGCATATATTAGGTATATGACTTTGGGACGGTGTCTTCTTGAATGGCCACCTAGACATACTCAAGTGCATGTGGGGATAGTCCTATTTTCAAAGGGGACTATGGCAAAATTTTTCCAAATCGGGCATTGGGTAGTCATGCATTCTAACTCTATTATATGTTAAAGTAAATGCATGTATGCATATAGTCATATAATGCATTTTAGAAAGCTCCAGGTAAGGAAATACCACACCCTTTCTGAGGTGATTTGGAGATTTGTTGTCCAGATATTATGGATCCAGATCAACAGAGCAGTTCCTATAGGACCGCTTCTGGCGTACGACGGAGGGCTTCTTAAGTGCCTCATCCCCGTTCTGTCAGACAGCCTCGTCGGTTGGTGGAGGCTGTGATTCGTCCCATCCAGGTAGAGGTTCCAGACGTCGAGGACGAGGAGGTGGATATTGAGGATCCCGTTCCTGCTGCACATATCCCTCACAGGGAGCTTCCGAGCATCTAGGTGGTGAACCCAGAGTTGCTAGGTGATTTGGGTAGACACCCATCGATGTACTTGCATGCTAACGAGGTATGACGTTAGACTTTATCTTCCTTCTTTCCTATTGATGAGGATTAAAAGGGTTCTGATGTTGATCTGCGCTTCATGCAGGTTCTAGGTTTTACACAGCCTCGGGGGAACTGGTTTAGCATCCACTCCATGTACCAGGTGCTTCATCCTGATTATAGAGCAGTAGTGCATGATTGGGGATTTCGGGCATCTTTCTCCATCCTTCCCTGTCGTTGTCCCTAGGGTTGCCTCAGGCCACTGTCTGAGCGATGGTTTCATTAGACTCAGTCACTCCACCTGCTGGATTGCGAGGTGATGATGACGCCTATGGATTGGCGATTTATCACAGGTATGGGGTTTGGAGGGGAGCCAGTGCCTTGCATGGCGAATATCACCCCTACTGCCATCCGGTCCTTGTCAGAAGTTCCGGCGGGTGCGCTCAAAGGTAGGACTGTTCGTTCAGGTCCTTTGAGCGTAGATGTTATGAGTGGGCTATTGAGTGAGCCCATGCCTGATGATGTCAGGATCAGGGATCGCGTTCTGCGGCGATTGTTCCTGATAATCATTCGAGGCTGCTTCATAGCAGATAACTCTTCCACGGTATCTTTCGCTCTGGTCAGCGCCACACGTGATGTGTACCGTATAGGAGAGTATGACTGGGGCTCTTACACCTTTGCATATTTCCTCCGGGGCATGCGTCTGCGCTCATAGGGTTTGACCGAGGCTTGGCTAGGATTTTACCCGTTTCTGCTGGTGAGTATTTCTCTTGTCTTTTTCTTTTCACAGGTTAAGCGTTTTTACTGATAGCAGATGTTTTGCCATTGTGTTGGAAGTTTTGGGCCTATGAGAGGCTTCCATGTTTGAATCCTGTGAGTGTGTTCGGCTTAGATACCTATCCACGAGGACAACGATGGCACCATTCTATTTTGCCAGAGGTTCCTGTATCTGAGGGCTTCGCTCACTGTCGTATGCAGCTGGAGTTGCTGACGGCTGACTCCATCAAATGGCTTCCATACTCAGGGGATCATTTGATCATCGGTTTTGAGGATGGACACCCTACTGGAGTAGAGTATTTGATTTCCACCCGGAGATTTCCTCTTTTCACCGATGGAGGCTGGGAGCTCTATTTAGGAGAGCGTGCTATTAGGAGCACCACAGGGGAGATTCGTATACCGATCTTGCCTCCTGTTAGGCATCATTGGCCTGTATCACAGTCACCCACCACTGATATTCCATTATTGGGGGTTGACGGTTTTGTTTTATCAGAGGGTCCATGTACTCAGGAGATATTCCAGCGCTGGTGGCTCCCTCGTACTATTGGGGCCCAGTCCCGTGCCACACAGTTTATCGGGGACATGGTTCCAGGATCTTTGATGATGACAGATTGGGTGGCTTATGTCCGAGTCTCAGACTCATCTCGACCAGTTGATAGCTTGACCCGAAGCGGTTGAGCAGCACACATATTTATTCGACATTTGGGCGAGAGATCCAAAGCGAGAGGAGACATTTGTTCCTTCCACTTCGGTGCCGGCCCTCGAACGACCCATTTGGTTTTGTCGGCCGCAGATCCTCCCCTTTATAGGCCTGATATCCCTGTTGATAGAGATCTAGTGACTCAGGAGGATTTACATCAGGTGGACAGGATTGAGGACGTGGACAACGAGACCCTGGTCTTCTCCTGATGTATATTCTCGTTATATCTTTTGATAGGCCTCTGTTAGTAGTAGGGTGTCTATGCCCCATTTTCATGTACTTGTAGCTGTATAGAGCTGATGTATTAGATGATGATATATTTAGGAATGTATGCACCATTTTTCATTCCTTATATCATATTGCCATCCATTATCTGTTATGCATGTATCATGTTATGCATATGTATGTATGTCCAGAGATATTCGGCATTAACCCCTGGATGGTCTTATGACACGGCCCGCACAGATGTCTTCTTCGACAGTCAGCCGTATAGATCATACCCCACCGTCAATGGTGGCATTGGGTATGTGATCGTGGTACGATAACATGTCACTGCCAGACAGGGTGACTATAGATTTGTTGCTGCAGCATACCATGACCCTTTTGGTATTTCAGGTTCCTGCAGGATTCGTGGACGGGATGATAGAACACTGGCTACCTGATAGGCAGGTATTTCGCTTTGGCACCCATGAGTTGACTCCTACTCTGGAGGAGTATGCCCGTTTGACGATGCTACCCCTAGACCGACCTTGCGTACACATGGCTTTGGGAGATATGAGTAGACGATTCATGACTCTCACAGGATTGAGGCGCAGAGTGGTACAGGATGAGCTGACATCTGGCCATATGATCTCTCAGCGTTTTCTGTATGACAGATTTGGTGCGGAGGATAGCTACTCACGACATTCAGGGGATTTCACCGTGTCGGAGGATCATTGGCATTTAGCCAGAGTTGATGTACTGATGCTTTGTGTACTGTCATACATGTATATGCCGCGATATATGGATAAGATAGACATAGGAGTTATCATGGCCGTGAGAGCTCTTAGGGAGGGTCGTACCATTGTACCCATGATCGTGGCAGAGACCCTACGATCAGCATCCTACTACAGTACTTACCCGTCAGGCGTGTTTACTGGGAGTTGGGTCATGCTGTATGTGTGGTTTATGTCACACTTGCAACCGGTTGGTACCCTTAGACGACACGGGTAATGCTTCTCCCATGAGGTGGCTATGTCGTATTCCTTTCAGCCATCGGAGTGTGTAGATGCTCAGTCCTGGTCTGCATTTTTGGCAGATATCAGAGATCCATTTAGCATATTCTTTGTGCTTTCGGGGCTTTGCTCACCATACTGACTTCATTACTCATGCTCTGGGCATGGATTTCCTCCTTTAGGCGGCTTGAGGGGCGTGACGACTTATCATCCATTGGCCGTGATGTTGTAGTTTGACCAGTTCCAAGATTTTCATCCTTTCGAGGGGGCGGCAGGTCAACGCTCAGCTTCTCGATACCTCTCGGTAGAGGACCGATCTCGTGTATCGCTTCTTTGGGATCGGCGTGAGCTAGCCGCTTTTCCCGCCATCGTCGTCCGGTTATTCCGCAGAGTACTCGCATGGATGGAGACGGAGGTTTTATCGGCTGCAGCAGTATTTGCAGTACCAGATATTGAGTTAGACTATGTAGAGCCTATAGAGGAAATTGATACCTACATCGAGGAGGATACCGCTGTTGGGTTGCCAGCATTTCTTCCGGATTCTCTTAGTACCAAGACTTTTGTGATCCAAAGACTTTTCGACACGATTTAGAGCGAGACTCTTCATCCGATGACCTTTGAGAGAGATCGATTCGATCTATGATGTCGACTGCTCTTGATGTGAGGGACGCCATTATTAGAGAGAGACGAGGCATTAGCTCGTGAGAATCTGGCATTGTTGTTGAGAGGGATGAGGCTAGGTCAGACATAGACGCAGTGATAGTTGAGCGGGATAGTGCTATATCTGCCTGGGATGTGGCTGTCACAGATAGTACTACAGCGAGGTCCCTTACCATTGGTATGATCGCAGAGATGAGCGATTATATCGATGAGCATATGGTCATCATGCAGATGGCTATAGATTTGTTGTGTCGTGTGGATATTCTTATCCAGGAGACTACAGCTTAACCTCCTTCATCTGAGAGGGATGCCATGTTGTTCTTGCTAGCTCGCATGTACCCTGATTCGTAGATGAACTTGTATTTACCTGCACAGACTAGCTTAGCCATTTTGTCATGTACAGTTCACATTGTATATATATCAAACAGCATTATATATGACAGGGAAATATATATTTGGATCATTTCCCTTTTAGATATGCCTTGCTATTTGCTGGATATTTTGCCTACTGCTTCAGGGCTTGTGATCTTGATGTATTCTGAATTCTTCCTTGGTGGATGGACATTGAGCTGTCTTTGGATAGTTCAGAATGGATCATCGATTTATGTATCCCTACCATCTTTGGTGTCTTGGTACTTGTTTCTGAATGGAAATATGGAGAGGAGTGTGACTTTCCTCTCTAAGATTGACTGCACCACAGATGGTAGCCAGTACTTCTATTTAGGAGAAGCCTAGTTAATTCCATCTCTTATGGATTGGTATTGCTCTTGATGCACGACCATGACTTAGATGGTCGCCAATCTCTCTATTTGGGAGGAGTTCGGGTAATTCCATTCCTTTGGTCCGAAGTCAATGAAATGTAGTGGATTGAAAGAGAATCCCAATACTACCGACAATGATTTGTGTTTTGGTAGGGGTGAGACCGCACCATGAATGGTACGCCACGTACTCCTATTGAAGAGGAGATCGGTCTGCGTGAGTTCGAACACAGTGTAAAAGGTTCAACATCAGATATGGTGACATGGTGTAGGAATATTTTTGGTTGTTTTTATGAGGAGAAGAGGGTAGAAATGTTTTTGTTGTTTTTGTTTTATTGCAACCGGGCCATATGAAATGGTTGCCTCACGCACTCTATTGAAGAGGAGATCGAGTTGACGATTTTTCCCCTCAAGGCGAGAAAAAGCGTAATCCCATGTGTGCGGTCGAGTCGTGGGGGAGAGAAAGTTTAATCTAGGTTGAGGATAAAGCTGCAGTAATGAGAAGTTTGATCCCATGTATGGGTAGCCAAACCAAGAACGCAAGAGGTTCAATCCATGATGGGATGACCTAAGTTGTATGAGTGCAAAAGGAGAAAGCCAGTTCTTTGGCTTGCGAGTATGTTTCCACGAGGGCAAAGTGTAGATAAGTTGTATGTGGTAAAGGGTTAAAGAACCGAATGACCGGTGACTCGATGATTATGCACCGGTGTTTCTTGGTTACTTGGACATAATACCATTTCACGGTGTCTGAGTTGATGAGTTGTGGAAATTCCTCGCCGTCCATTTCTTGCAATCTGAGAGTGCCTCTGTCAATACTTCTTTGACAATAAACGGGCCTTCCCGGTTAGGAAGCGAATTTTCCTTTAGCTTTGATCTTGGTTGTCAAGAATCTTCTTGAGAACCAAGTCATGTTGTTTAAATCTATAGTAGCTTGGACTTTTTTGTTGTAGGATCCGGCGATCCTTTCGATATAATGACCATGGAAGATAGTCGCGGTTCGCCTTTCATCTATCAGAGACAATTGGTGATACATGTCTTGTACCCATTGGTTTTCATCCAAATGGCGTCGATCAACACTCTGAGATTCCATCTCAACTTCTATGGGGAGCACCTTCCATCCCATAGGTTAAAGCATAGGGGTTGCCCCAATTGAAATCGCAATGCGCATTGTGGTCCCAGTAGGCTAGCAGAGTCGAGGCAATAGGTCAGGCCAATCTTTGTGGTTGGCTGACATCTTTTGCATAATCTTCTTGATATTTTTGTTAGCCACTTCAACAACACCGTTCATCTTGGGATGATAGATGACAGAGTTAAGATGTTTGATGTGGAATCTACTGCATAATTCCTCCATCATTTTGTTGTTGAGGTTTTTGGCATTGTCTGACACAATCACCTATGGTTGTCCATATCGACAAACGACATTGTTTCTGATGAAAGCAATGATGACTTCTTTAGTGACCCTGGGGAAAGAGGCTGCTTCTACCCACTTGGTGAAGTAGTCGATCATGGTGAAGATAAATCAGTGGTCATTACTAGCTTTAGGCTCAATGGGCCCGATAACGTCCATTCCCCACATTGAGAAGGGCCAAGGTGAACTCATATTGTGGAGCTCCCGTGGAGGCGTGTATAGCATTCCGTGAATCGCAATCGATAGCATCTTCTCGATGTGGTCGTTGTAATCGACTTTGAGAGACAACCCGATAATGTCCCGTCACGAGGACTTTCTTGACAAGGAGGGGGCCACTCATGTGGGGGCCCACAGACTCCACCATGGATTTCATCCATAAGCCTCTGGCTTGATCTTTGTCTAAACACACGAGGAGACCCAGATCCTGCATCTCTTTTGTAGGCGCATCTCCAATCGTGTAGAACTTCATAGCAAAGTCGATGGATCCTCCTTTTCTCGGTCCAGGCTCGCCCTCGGTGGGTGTAGATCCATCTCGCAAAATATTCCTTGATATCTTTGATACCAAGGAGGTTGGATGGGAAGTAGCTCATCTGATACTTCTACAACATAATTCCCATAGGCTGGGGCCTTGTTCAGGGTAATTGTGACGCTTGGCAAGTGTTCCTTGTCTGATATGCAAATCAAGGAGGCCAAAGTTGCTAATGCGTCCGAGAAATCATTCCTATTATGAGGAATGTGTAGAAAGGAGATTTCTTCGAACTCCAAAGCCATCTTCAAAACCTGCCGATGGTAAGGAAGCAAATGTAGTTCCTTGGTTTGATAGATTCCGGTGGATTGTCTGATTATCAACTCCGAATCTCCAGGACGATTAACGCTTTGATGCCCATTGAGCGGGCAAGTTTTAGCCCCATGAGATGACCTTACATACTCGGTAGTATTATTGGTCTTTGACAAATCGTAATTTGATGGCAATGGGATACTGCTCCCCCGTATCAGATATTAGAACTGCTCCAGCTCCAGAACCTTCCATATTAATAGCTCCATCAAAATGCATCCTCCATGATTGGCGCGTATCGTACTGATGGTGTTGATGTACTGTCATTACTCCTTCATCAGAGAAATATGTTTCCAAGGGTTTGAAATCCCCTGAAGGTGCGGCGGCTAGTTGATCCGCGATTCCTTGACCTTTGATGGACTTTTGAGTCACATATACGATGTCAAATTGTTGTAGGATCAACTGCCATTTTGACAGCCGGCAATTCAATATGGGTTTGTTGAACACGTACTTGAGAGGATCCACGCGGGATATGAGATGCGTTGTGTGACCATGTAGGTAATGATGTAACCTCATGGAAGCCCATGCTAAAGCATAACACGTCTTCTCGATCAGAGTGTACTTGTGTTCAATGCTGCTGAACCTCTTACTGAGGTAATAAATGGCTCGTTCTTGGCCTCTATCGTCTTTCTTCGTCCCAAAGATACGACCCATGGCATTGTCACTTACTGACGGATATACATGAGCAGGGAACATCATCCCTAGGTGGTACCAAGACAGGAGCTTTGACTAGCTATTTCTTGATTGTAAGGAAGGCATTCTGGCACTCATCATTCCATTTCATGGAGGAGTTCTTCCTTAATAGCTTGAAGATTGGCTCACAAGTTGCTGTGAGTTGGGAGATAAATCTGTTGATGAAGTTGATCCTTCCCAAAAATCCCCGTATTTCCTTCTCTGTTTGAGGAATGGGCATTTCTGAGATGGCTTGGATTTTGGCAGGATCCAGCTCAATCCCTTTGTGGATGACTAAAAATCCTAGCAACTTGCCTGATTTAACGCCAAAGGTGCACTTAGCTGGATTCAACTTCAAGTTGTACTTATGCAACCTGTTGAACAACTTTCTGAGATGGTCTAGATGGTCATTCTCCTTCCGGGACTTGACAATGATGTCATCCACGTAGATCTCAATCTCTTTATGCATTAAATCGTGGAAAAGAGCCATCATAGCTCGTTGATAGGTAGCTCCGGCATTGAGGAGGCCGAATGATAACCGTCTATAACAAAAAGTTCCCCAAAGAGTGATGAAAGCAGTCTTTTCACGATCTTCCTCGGCAACCATGATCTGATGGTACCCCGTAAAGCAATCAGCAAAGGAGTACATGTCGTACTGCGCAGTATTGTCAATGAGAATGTGGATAAATGGCACGGGAAAGCTGTCTTTTAAGCAAGCTTTATTCAAGTCCCGGTAATCCACGTAAACTCGTACCTTACCTCCAGGTTTAGGTACGGGCACAATGTTGGATATCCATTCAGGATATGTAGACACCATGATGATGCCAGCTTAAAATTGTTTCACAATTTCTTCTTTCACTTTTAAACTCCACTCGTGTTTCAATCGCTTTGAGCTTTTTGTGACCGGCTTAAATCCCTCTTTAATGGGAAGGCGATGAAGGACAATGTCAGTGGACAAACCCACCATGTCTTCATCACACCATGCAAACACATCCTGGAATTGGGTTAATAGCGTAACCATGTCATTCCGTTGGTTTGGGGTAAGGTCTGAACTAATCTGGATTAACTTAGGGCTTTTTAAGGTCCCGAGATTGAAAGAAGTGGTTTGATCAAGGTTGGGTTTGGGTTTGTCTTTGACCCATTCTTGAATTTTTGGAGGCACCTCAATGTCATCCTGGATATCCATCAAGGCCGAATTCATCTCTACATCAAAGGTACAATCCTTGTGTAGGAGAGGCAACGTATCCGCAAGTACAGGCACATCTAAATTTAGAGTCCTGAAATAAAATATGCTTTCACTTAGTATATATGAAATGCATTGATCATACACAATGTTAGCATATACTGGCAAAATAAACTGCTAATACTATACAGAAAAGTAAGCAGTTATTATATCTATAGGGCAGAAAAGAATTTCTGCCCGCTTTACCCTAGTCGACCAAAGCAAGGAATGTTGTCCCAATTGGTAAGGGTAAAGTCCGGGTGGACCGCAGTGATTGAGGGATTGTCATCATCCTCTCTGTCCCGAATGATGGCCATTACGTCAGGGCAATCATCGTCTAGGGTGCATCTGTTGGTATGTTCATCATGGACGATGATGCCCATGCCCAACATTATTCGGACAACGTTTTCCTTGATTCTCCGCTCCTCTTCTTTGATTGCGGGATCTGGAATAACGATTTTCTTTTCCTCCACCGGTTTTGGCTTAGGAAATAACATGGCCATGATATTGGCTGGCACCTTTACTGGAGGTTGTGCAGACTCAGAGTTTGAAGGCGAAGTCGAATGCCACATGGTTGAAGCTGAAGGAATCTGTTGGTGTTTATAAAGTTCTGTGACTAGAGTGGCGAGAATAGCCTAGTCCAAATTGTTCCAACTTGCTTGGTTAATCGAATGGGTCTTGGATACCACGCCGTCTTTACCCAACCCTTGTCACTGGCTTATGACCCAACGACATCATTTCTTGAGTGGCTGACATCACCTAAGCAGAAATGTGGGGTTCGGGCAATGGTGCTCCAATAGCGTGGTATTAGGTTTTGCTTATTTCCAAAGCATGGAAACTGACTGGTTCTACGTCTGCATTGGCATTGATGAACGGAATGTCCCCGTGCTTAGGAATCTCTGGTTTAGCGTTAACCATGACCAGGCTATCATTGATAATGTAATTCAATTGTTGGTGAAGGGTGGAGGGGACTGCCCCTGCCATATGGATCCATGGTCGTCCTAAGAGCAGGTTGTATCCCGAATCTATCTTGAGCACATGGAAGGATACGCAGAATGTATGAGGGCCAATTTCGATTGGCAGCTCAATTACTCCAACCGAGTTATGGCGGGCTCCATCAAAAGCTTTGATGAGAGTATGGCTACTCCGAATTCGGTTGAGATTGATATTCATCTTCATCAAGGTGGCATATGGGCAGATATTCAGAGAGGAACCTCCATCTGTTAATACTCCAGCCACCATATATCCGGAGGATATGACCGTAATGTGCAACGGTTTACAATAACCAGTCCTTTCGGATGGTATGTCATCATTAGTGAAGGATATCACATTGTTGTTGAAAATGTGATCAACCATGTGTTGAAACTTTTCCGTATCCACTGATGTCGGGAATTAGGCTTCTTCTAGAACCTTTAACAAGACCTTCCGGTGATTCTCAGAGGTTAGGACCAAGTCCAAAATTGATATTTGTGGTGGAGCTTCCTTCAAGCTTAAAACCACCGAGGCTTCGTTATGACCCACAGCGCGGAGGAATTTTTCAATCTTCTCCATGGGTATTTTCCCCTTTGATTTGGTGGTGGGGTTCATCACCCGATGGGGAATATCGATGGATTTTCCTTCGACAACTGCAAGCGGTGGGTATGTGAGGTGGATCCTTCACCTTCTCCATAATTCCACGTAACTCGCGAAGCTAATAATAGGATATTGTGCTCTCTGCGTATGGCAAGTTAATTGGCTCGAGCGGCCACTTTCAAAGGATTGTTTCCTCCTTTGAGCTGAATTATCGGTGTTATGAGCAAAGTATTAATCCCTTCAACTTCAGTGGATATAACTGCTACCACACTTTTCCACTTAGTAGGGCATGTATTCTCACTTGTACGTAACATAGTGTCGTTATCTGCCAAGCGCAGTACACCACTGTCGATTAGATTTTGAATAAGGTGGCAGAGTGCCCAGTATTCTTTTGTGCTGTGACCGTGAGACTGGGAGTGGTATTGATATACTCCATCAGAGTTGTACCGTCCCGAACGGGGGTTGATTGGAGGTACAAGGGAACTGATCCTTCCTTCATTGATTAACATGTGAAGGATTTCCTCCATGGGTTGGCCCAAATAGGTGAATTCACGTTTGTTGGCGAAATCCCGACGGGCTTTGGCATTTGCTCTCTTCGTCACTTTGTCTTCTAGCATTTTATTTTCTGAAAGTGACGAGGGAATATTCATGACGATAGGTAGGAGACTGGCATGCTCCTGGCTGATTAATTGCCAAGTCACTTGATGCTGATAAGTCACCAGTTCTGCCAATTGCTCAATTTGTTTGCCAAGAGCTTTGATCTTTCGTTCCATTGTGAATTGGAACTTTGCATAATCCCATCTGTCATCACCGTCTTTGAGGGTCTGGGAGGAATCACAGCTGAAGTGGGAATTCTGTCCACTGCTTCAATTAATCATGTTGTCCTCTTCTTCTTTGTGTTGAGGAAGAGGGTTGTCTTGTACATGATGCTGATCGGGTTTGGTGACTACGATCTCCCCGTTGTCTATCAGGTCCTGGATCTTGTGTTTCAATGCCCAACAATCCTGAGTATCATGTCCAGGTGCCTCGGTATGATAAGCACATTTCCTAGCAGCATTGAAACCCCGTCCATTAGGGCTGGCTGGTGGAAGAAGATGCGTAATTTTCTTCTGTGTTGTCAGAAGATTAAGAATGGTCTCGAGGGTATCCCCTAAGGGTGTAAACACTCGATGACGTTTGACTTCTCCACCTTTTAGTACTGGAGGGTTTGCAGACTGTGTTGGAAAGGGAGTATAGTTTCTCGTTTGAATGGGCATATTTTGATTGCCTTTTTGCCCCTGTAGTATCAGAGAAACATCTTCCTCTTTCTTTTTATGGACCCTTCGGGGGTTGTTCCCATAATTTCCAGATTGGATGTGATCGTGAATATGACTTTGAGTGCGGCTAGGTCTTGAATCTTTCCTGACTTCAACCCTATTTCAGCCATCTCCCCATGTTTAACCATTTCAGAAAATGGTTTGCCGATGCCTGCTAAAACTCTCTCATAGAAGGGAGCTTCTTATATGTCTATGAATTTCATGACCATTTTTGATTCTGTCATGGCAGGACTAACTTGGGCAGCCAGGTGTCTCCACCTTTGAGTATACTCTCTGAAAGACTCGTTAGACTGTTTCTTGGTCTTGGTAATTTGATACCGATCAGGAGCCATTTGAGTTTGAAAACTATATTGAGTGAGGAAGGCATGTGCTAGCTCTTCCCAGCTGTGGATTTTGGAGTTGTCTAATCTTGTGTACCACGAACGGGCTTCTCCAGTTAGACTCTTTTGGAACAATTGCATCCTGAGCTTTTCATCCTCTGCATAGGATCCCAGTTCTCCAATAAAGACTTTTAAATGTGTATAAGGATCCCCTAACCCATCATATTTTTCAAAGTCAGGAGTTTTAAATTTTTCTGGATAGTGAACACTAGGAAAAATACATAGATCAGCATATGAAACACTCCCGTATGTTCCAATTCCTTTGATAGCGCGAAGGGTCTCTTCCATTTGGAGGACTTTCTTTTTGATGTCACCATTATGCGGATCTCCAGGTGGAATGGGCGAGATCATGAGAGTTTTGTTGGTTGTATCCAATCGTGGCTCTGTAAGGTAATGGCCGGAATTCTTCCTTGTGTGGAGGGCTCGGTATGTGTATGGGTATTCTCGACCTGTAGAATGGTGTAATTCTTTTAATAGAACGACCAAATCGTAATCTATTTTCTTAACTTTGTGAAATTCTTTACGAGAAATCGGATTAAGTTCGGTGCAGTGGGATGATGACATGATTAATTGTAGGCCTGTTGCCTTTTTGGACTTTGACCGGGTAGTAGGTCCGATTGATTCCCTGCAAAAGACTGGCATAGTTTAGTCTTTAGGGAAGGTGTATAATAACATGCTACGTGATGTGTCCATTTTAGGAATTTTATCCTGCAAAAACAGGGGTCAACTATTTGTAGCATGTATGTGGACACATTTCTTCATATTTCTCATTACATGGAGATAGATATGGAACGAAATTACAAGTAACTGTGTTTACAAGTAATTAACATGAGAGCATGAAGAGACTTTCCTTCATTTTGGGTTTATCAGAGGCTAACCTATCTTAGGTTACTCTTGCGGCTTTTGGCATGAAGGTTCCCAAATCATTGCAATCTACTAGACGGGAAGTTAATCCGGTCTTTCAACAGGAGCGAATTTGGGTGGTGGCTTTCTTGAGCCTCGGAGAATTAGTCTTCTCATGAGTCCAGTAATCAAACACCGACGGGATAGCCTCCTGGTGGAGGGACCACACAACATACATTCAAATACATTGCGTCTCACCGTATGAAATGATGACATGTGCAAAGCACTAATATCATAAGCAGTTTATAGTGCGAAGCACTAACATCACACGCAGATATGATGCAAAGCACTAAGCTAAAACAAGACATGCATTCGTACACATTCATCCAATGTAAATGCAACATCCACACACAAGCATATAACAGTTTTGAAAAAATTGTAGTAGCGGCTTAAGTCCTCTTATTGGAGTCCCCAGCAGAGTCACCACCTGTCGACGTCGGGATTTTTGGGTGTCCCTTTCCGTTACTTGTTCTTTGGTGTTCTCATTTTAGGTGAGATTTGTTTGAAAAAACAAGTGAAAAAGGTCTGACATGTATAATCTCGATGACGGGACTGTTAAGAGTTGCCAGTTGGTTTTTTAAATGCTTGTACCAACACAACCGAGAAAAGGTTTGCACATTGACCCAGTGATGTGACACTGATATACTGGGTTAGCGGCCGAGATTCGTTTAGGGTCCGGGGACTTGGTTATCACGGGGAAGGTGTTAGGCACCCCAACATCCGTGTTACCACGGTGACCGCCTCTTTCAAGAAATTATTATCTGAGAGTGTGTGTGTGTGTGTGTGGGGGGGTCGATGTCTTTATTATATGAAAGTTGTGCGAGGCATCGTTCGAACCTATATACACATAGTTTGAATTTATGTAAAAATTTAGTTTTTAGCAAGATATGGCAATGATGTTTTATAAAAGAGGTTTTTCAAACCCTGATGCTCAATAGGAATTGAGACCTTTTACACTTCCATTTTTATTAAGTGAGCGGCTGAATCGATTTTATTTGACGGATGCGAGGCATCCGTATGAAAAATAATATATATACAAAAATAATGCCGACTTCCTCGTGGGTATGGAAACCATCTGAGGAAAATCAGACATCGCAGAATAATTTACAAGCTGCTTACAGCTGAAAATGTTCATCACGGGAACCGAATCTAGATCCAATGGGATGAATCTGTGATCACATGATTCCTAGGCGCACAGAGTATTGCAATTTGTATAAAAGCAATAAATGTGTATATATATATAAAAGCGGTAAATATATATATATATATATATATATATATATATATATATATATATATATATATACATGATCATGATCACCAACCACGAAGCACCTCCATGGGGATCAAAAAGTGTAAATAAAGTCATTAAAAGTCAGTAAATACGGCCAACTACTACTAAGTAAACTCGAGCGAGATGAAATGTAAAGAAAGTCAAAAAGCGATCAAGCGCCACGAAAGGAACTCAGTGAGACAAAATATATATATATATATATATATATATATATATATATATATATATATATATGAAGTGTAATTGGGACTATGTTTGATGAGCCTAGATTTTACATCCTGCATTTATTGCTTTTATATATATATATATATATATATATATATATATATATATATATATATATATATATATATATAAAAAGAGATTAAACGCACTTTTAATCAAGTTCAGACTCATCGAACAAAGTCCGAAACACGCTTGATATATATATATATATATATATATATATATATATATATATATATATATATATATATATATTAAAAGCAATGAACGCTCGGGCCAAAGTTCAGGCTAAATCGAGGCATAACTCGATAATGTTAGTCAATATATATATATATATATAGACTGGAATGAAACCACGGACCGAAGTTCGGGCAAAAGCAAGCAACACGACTCTCAACGTGTAGAAGGGTGTGTGCAAAGATGAAGAGAAAGACTCTAAAGTGTGTGAGAAGGCTTACAGCTGACTGATAAAAGGGCTTCTATATCTTTAGAATGGGTAAACACTGGGCTTTTGTGGGTACAAAAGAGGCTATATATGAGCTCACAGGTGTTTGAAAGTGGGAAAATACATTGTATGGCAAGTGCAGAACAAATTGTGCAGGGTTTCCCCATCTTTTTTCTCTTAAAAATCAGCACCCCAAGCCCTCTATTTATAGGCAATATGTGTCGCAGGTGTACCAGAGGCGGGTCGGGTCGTCTCAAAGTACGTGCACTTAGGCACTGTAATGTCCACTCAGATTTTGAGAAGTGCAATCCGGGCATCCGTTTTGAGGTATTCAGGACCTATTTCGGACCGCCGTTCTCGAGAGTTGTACGATGGCATGGGATTAGAGTTTGTACGAAGTCTTTGAAGATGGGACGATGCCCTCCGGTCTTCAAGCTTCAACTTTAATCCGTTACCCCGCACAATAGTCACTCGGGATTGGTTAGCCTTGTGGGACATTGTTGCGTTGAGACGTGACGTGGCATCGTTTTGGACGAGATGACGATGTTGCCCCTCACTAGTGTTACTGCTAGATTGGGCCGATAGACAGACATTGCTCTGACTTCGCTGAAGTTCCTCATTGTCATCTTTGAGGTGTGCCTATCTTTCCGATGTTATTGCCGGGTCGGCACAGTGTATCTCGTTGTGAGTGCCGAGATTGAAGCTGATGGCATTTGAAACAAGCATTTCCGGGGTTGTCTTCGAAAACTGCATTCCTTGGGGTTATCACAAAGGTTGGTGGCTATTCCCATGGTTGGGACTAAGACTGGATACCTCGGGGTTATCTTCGAGATTAATCGGTCTTCTCCGGTGTGTGTTCCAGTATTGTATCTCTGGTCTCGGGGTTAGATCCAAGGTTGAAATTCAGTTACTCCCAGTTACGTCCAGGGGTTGATGTCTTGCACTTCCTAGTATCCGGTATGGATTTGGATTGTCTTTCAGGGTTCTCTCTTAAAAGACGAATCTGTCCTCCTGCAATGTTCGTAACAGTAGTACAGAAAATTTTGAGTGTCTACAGTAGGTGTATTAGATAACCATAAAGATTAAATCATACCCTTCTGCAAGCACTTAGAGCCGGCCAACTCCTTGTACCCTATATTATGCATAATACTTAAGTCGCGCGCAATGGTCGAATATACAACTAAAAATGTTCCCTTTATATAAAAGGTTGTTCTTCTTAGTCTCAGAATTGAGATTTGATTTAACAACGAAATTCAATGATTTCAAAATCTAATCACTTCTCTTCTCTTCTCTTCTTAAACCTATCAAGTTTTCTTTTTTGATCTAGCCGATACAACTGTCATTGATCTATCAATAACAATTTAAATTCTATTCTCTTCTCTTCTTGAACCTATCAAGTTCTAACAAATGTTCGTCTAACCAGAATAATTAGCTAAGATATTTCTCAACATAATTCGACAATAAACATGAATTAATTATCTGTACTGTCAATTCTATCTTCTAAGAATATGAATATCCAACAACAAATATTCAACAAATGTATATTTTTTGAATCAGTAATTCAATTTAAATTATTAAACATGTACTAACTAGGAATAATCAACAATAAATCCATGGACGTGGTATAATTAGCAATAATTAACCACTATAATAATTGAATGAATATAACTCAACGTTGAGTTAGGAAACTTGCCTCTTCCGCTGTTTACAGCTACACAATATACTTATCCGCGTTTGAAAGACCTATAATCACAATATCGGTCTCACAACTAGCACAATAATTCTCAACACGCATCACTGTATTCTACAGTCAAACTTCTCAGGCACATTACCATATAGCCACATCAGTGTTTATAACCTATATAAACACTTAACAAGTCTACCTAGTTCGGTCTGGTTGGACTTTAGTATCATCTCGGTGTTCTAGTCACCATAACACATTGATTGTAAATTAAACTTGGTCTCTAAGCTTCAATATTATTTTAGATAAGTTAAATATTGTTTATAATATTTTCCGGAAGCTTTTAATAATTTATAAACAATTATTATAGTTTATAATAATTTTTCAAACACTTAAATCATTTTTAAATAATTTAATTATTAAATAATCTTATCATCATTAATATTTAATAATATTAAAATATTAATGACATACTTGTCAAAATATTAAAGTTATTATTAATAACTTAAAATATTTTTAAATCATCGATATTCTACTTAAATAATTTTTAAAGTAATTAAAATTATTTTTAAATCATTACCATTAATATTTAATATTAATGAAATTATCATCCAAATATTAAAAGTAATTAATTATCACTTAAAATATTTTTAATTCATTTTTCTCATTGTTAAATAATTTTTAAATCAATAAAATTATTTTTAATTCTTTTATTTAATATAATAATTAAATAAATCTAATAACATTAATTAAATTTATTAATGAGAATTCTCCAAAAATATTGAAAATTATATTTTATAATTTAAAATATTATCTAACACTTTATTCTCATTTAAAATGATTTTTAAATCTATAAAATCAATTTTATCTTATTTATTTAATTTAATAATTAAATAAATCTAATATCATTAATATTAATTTATTAATAAAAATTCTCCAAAATTATTAAAAGTTATATTTTATAACTCAAAATATTTTAAATACATTTTTCTTATTTAAAATGATTTTTTATTATATTAAATCATTTTCTCTAATTTATTTAATACACTAATTAAATATATTAAATACCTTTAATATTTAAATAATTATAAATATTAAAGAAAAATATTCCAATTAGTCAAAAATTATTTTCATAATTTAAAATAATTTTATAATTTATTCTATTTTTAAATAATTTCCTAAAAATCAGAAATTAAAATAAATGAAAACCGTCGCTATAGCCTATAGCGACACTTATCTGACGTCTTAGGTGTTCTTGAGCTTTAAGAACAACATCGAACGATTAACTAGATAGTGTGCGTTTGGCCAATTCTTTGATTCTCAGTATATTCATGATCTGGGCAATATTGTGCATCGATCATGTAGTCTACATGTAGTACTACAATAATCAAGTATTATCTCGGTCATACATCAACAATTATGCAAGATCCAGAGCTTCAAAGGAGCTGCCAGACCAATTCTGGGTTTTTTGGGTAACCTAGAAACCCAGACAGTGTCAAGTTGACACTTTAGAGCTCACTTTAATCTATGTTCTGTTCATCACATTAGTTATGTTATGGTCCAAATCTATAGTACTAGTGTCGAGGTACATTTACATCATAACAGATTTGTTAAACAACATCTAAATCTCCAGATACGATCCGGTCAAGTATGGTCGGAAGTCATGTTCATACACTTTCTGGAATTTCTAGAAAAGTGGTTCGTGATCAGATGGGCTATTTTGACCACCCATTAAAACCAATCCATTTGATGTTTATGGAATCTAAAGGCATGTACTTGGAGTCCATATTACAGGCTACAACATGTATACAACAACATCCACAAACAACTTAAACATTGACAGATCTTAAGCCCAAAAAAGGTTGTCAGACGTTGATCAAGGCTTTCTGGGTTACCCAGATTTGGCCCGGTCAACGGGGTTTGATCGTTAATAAAATGAAATCTAGACATTCAATCACTATGATTCCACTTACAGATTGAAGACAACATAACAGGCTACCAATTCAAAAGATCAAACAACAAAAAGCATAAACGAGCAATGATCTGTGGCCACTGACATTAGGTTGTCAGACCACTTTTCGAGCTCAAGAACAGTTTTTGAAAAACTTTATTATAATGCACTTTGATGCTATGGATTCATGATAGATCATCATAGATCCTCATAAAACATCCATTAGCAAGATTCTAAACACAAAAACTTTCTTAGCATACAAGATCAAATATTAATTTAGGATTATACCTCTCTTGTTTAAATCTTGATCTTGATCTTCCTAATCTGATATTGGTTGATCTAGGGCTGTATTTAGGACTGATACACTTATATATTTCGTAGGTTTAGGAGAGAGAGAGCTGGTGAGAGCAAGAGAGAAATTGAGCAAGTAAATGGACTTTCTCTCTCTAATTATATATATGTGATTATATGTTGCTTGGATCTGTGATTTTCGGCTGATATGGCTGGAGTTTTGTGTCACCAAGTCAATGCATTAGGTTACCAACAAAAGTTGCTAGCAATTATACAAGTTACCAATTAAAGAAAATGAAAAAGGGCATTTTGGCCATTTGTATATTAATTATAATGGCATTCTTGACAATTGCACAAACCCTTAGGGTTTAACCCTTAGGTTTTAAATCACTAACTTTCTAGGATTTTCTAAATTAGGGTTTTAATTTAGAAAATTAAAATTTTGAAACTAAAATTAGGGTTTCCTACTTAAATTAGTTTTTCTTACTCATATTAATGTTTAATAAACACTTTATGCTCGCCAATAAGGATTAGGGTTTCCTAATTAAGGTTTAGGATTCTCAGAGTTTAAATTAGGGTTTCTCGACATTCCTTTATGGTTACTAACTGTACGTTAGGATTTCTAAACTTGAGATTAGGGTTTATAATCTCTTATTAGGGTTTATTATTTTAAACCTTATTTGATCAATCATTGATCAATAAATCTCTTCGGTACAAACACACTCATTAATATAATTATATTAATTATATTTTCTATCGAATTCCTTTCCAGAAATTAGGGTTAGGGTTTCTAAAGCTGTTAAGCACAACTCAACTCTAAATTTATTAGTCAATACACAAATTGACCTTCTCGAGACTCGTATCACAGCTACTTGTCACAAAATTGATAATCAATATTAATATTAAAAAAAATTATTCATAAAATTTTGATTATTCGAAATCCTGGGTTATCACATCCTGTACATCAACCCGGATAGGATGTATCATCGACTCCGCCAGGCGACGAGGCTGTCTAACTAAACAGGGTCGAGGAACTTCAGAAGCTCTCCTCCGTAAACCTGAAGCGGTCCTGCGGGAACTACTCGGCTGATTCAGATCCATAATATCTAGACACAAGTCTCCAAATCACCTTAGAAAGGGTGTGGTAAATTCTAACCTGTAACATTTTTATGCATTTTATGACTATATGCATGCATGCATTATCTTAATATATGCCCACAATAGAGTTAAAAATGCATGTCTACCCAATGCCTAGACTTTTGGAGAAATTTTGTCAGAATCTCCTTTGTAATAGGACTATCCACATGCACATAGGCATAACTAGGTGGCCATTCAGTAGCATACTTACCCATAATCATACACATCCTATAATGCATAAATAGCATATTACCCATAATCACAATCCATGACGGTAGATTAAATACCAGGATTGCTTTGCTTTATTACCTTTGCTCATTTGTCCTCAAACAGGATAAGAAATAGCATAAAAAGGTATAAATTTGATTGTTTCAAAAGTCAAATTTTTTAACATCATTATGTTCAGCATGGTTTAATACTAACATTTACTACGTTGAATATTTTTTATCAAGACGTATGAGCATGCATATTTAGTACTATGTGTTTAGACGCATTTCATATAAAAAGTCATTTTCCAACGGGTAAAAACTGTAAAAGAAGACATGCATACGTTACCAGGGCAGTGTAGAACACTTGTACGCTGACAGAATGTGCAGAAAGATGCCCGAACTCAGCAGATCTGAAGAAGAGCTCTCGGATTTCCTGTACGGCGCAACTTAAAAGTGACTTATGAAAGCTACAGCTGCCTTTAAGGCAACCCACGGTTGCTCGTAGGTGTACATGTTGCTCCTAGGTGGGGCCCACCCCCCCGGCTCGATCCAGTTCGAGTTGCAAAGGAGTTCTCACAAGTTGAAAAAGTCAAATCAGGAAAAAAGATGCTACGCGATTGAGCGGATTAACCTGAAATCCTGATTTTCAGAGACCAAAATACGGGTCTACATGGCACTCATTGGTATTCTCCCTGACATAGGTTTACTATACCAATGATCACAATTGTTTCAAATTACAGTCAGCAATACCTCACTAAGGTATGATACCATCAGTTTGGGGTCGCAACTCCAAAGCACTTCTCCCAATCGGGAACTTTATACAATTCAGCCATTGATGCACATGTAAACAAATGTCAAGCAACCTTGGAAACACTCATTCGATGGCAAGTAAACCCATCGGAGCATCGGAAACCATCCGATGATTTCAATCGTTGATGCACATGTCAACGATGGTCAATCAACTTTGACATTATCCCCAGCAGGGATTTTAGCCGTTGATGTACATTTCAGCGAAGGTCGGGCAATCTTGTCAAGCTCAAACTGTTGGTAGTAACTCCAACATAACACTGGAAAGACTTGGCAATACAAACTAGGGAAGAACCTCCTCATCGGGGAGGACCAATAATGGAATATGTTATACACATCCTCAAAAGGCAAAGTACATCACCACAGAGTCTATTGCACACGAGGAACATCTATGGTGGGAAATCTATACCAAGGAGTAAGGTCTTTGGTGTTAACCCCAACGTCAACATCCTTGAAGTTCCTAAGAACTTGGAGCATACATCCAAGTAGTTCATCAGGGTTATAAGTGATAACTCCAGTCCCTATCACAAATTATGGGGTAACGGTCATCACATCCCGTTGGAAAACGATCCAACAAACCACATGCATAATACATTTGCATCATACTGCAATACATTGCATCATGAATATCTTGTTACATTTCAAGTGTCTAGTATTCTTTATCCTATCCATGTCATTACACTACATGAATATGATAAAGAGGGGCATTTGTAGACACTCGAAATTTTGCATTCTTATTACTAACCTTGCAGGAGGGAAAAATCGTCTTCAAGAGATAACCCTTGAAGTCAAAACAACACAGCCCCGGAGACAACCCTGGGATACTCAGATTGTCATCTCGGAGACAACCTTGAGATGCATCGTCACAGTCCCGAAGACAACCTCGGTTTCTTCAGATTCAACCTCGAAGATAACCCCAAGGAATACAGTTTCAGTTCTAGAGATAACACTGGAGAATTTCGCCATCTCGGAGACAACCCCGAGGTGTTCAGTCCCAATCTCGGAGACAACCCTGGGATCTTCAATACAACCTCGTAGACAACCTCGAAGAATGCAGTTGCAGTTCTGGAGATAACCCCGAAAATGCTCTTTTCCGCTCCCAACAGTCAGCTTCAACACTTGGCGATAGCCCCGAGGCACTCATTACCTAAACTCGGAGATAACCCCGGGAGGTCAGGCACACCTCAGAGACAACCTTGAGGATGGTCAACACTTGCATAAGTCCAATCTCAAAGATAACCCTGAGCAACGACCGCTAAAACAGCTCAAATAGGAGATAACCCCGATGAAGGGCAAAAACGTCATTTTCCATCTCGATCCCACATTACGCCGTCTCAACAACATTCAAACATATGTTCTACACCGAAATGTCCCATAAGAACCATAGCTCCAATCCCGAGTGACTACTGCACAAGACAACACATTGGATAGAATTTGAAGCCTAAAGACCAAGGGCATGGTCTCATCTTCCTGACTTCGTACAACCTCTAATCCCATGTCATTATGTATCTCTTGACAACAGCATTCCGAAAAGGTATTATACGCCTCCATCAGATGCCCGGATTGAAAGTTATAAAGGTTCGAGCGGACATCAAATTGCATGCATGCACGTACTTTGAGATGGCGAGACCCATGCAGCAGGGCACCCAGTTTCAGTGATTACATCTGCGGTATGTCATAGTACACTACGGCTCCCCCTCTATAAATAGAGGGCTTGGGGTAGCCATTTTGCATAGAGAAAAGGCGAGGAAGCCCTGTCCAATTTGCTCTATACACACTATAAACTGAGTGCTTTCTCATTTTAAACACTTGTGAGCTTCTATATTGCTATATATTTTACCGGCGGGACCCTAGTGTTCATCCATTTAAAGATATTGAAGTCTTCTTTGGTAGTCCACTGTAAGCCTTCTTACACTTTCTAAAGCCTTTCTCCACTACTGTGCACACACAGTTCTTCACGTTGAGAGTCATGTTGCGTGTGTATGACCAGACTTCGGTCCGTGGCTTTTATTTCTTTTCGTATTATATATATATGGACTAAAATTATCGAGTTATTCCTCGATTGAGCCTAGATTTTATATCCGAAGCGTTTATTGCATTAATATATATATATATTTATATATAAACAGTTGTCGAACTTTGTTCGATGAGCCTGGATTTTATATATATATATATATAAATTGTTGTCAAACTATGATCGATGAGTCTAGATTGTACATCTGGTGCGTTTAACGCTTTTATACATACATACATATATATATATATATATATATATATATATACATATATATAAAAGCTGTAAACACAAATGATATATATCGATCTCAGCTCAATTCATCAACTCGAAGATATATATATATATATATATATATATATATATATATATATTGTCCTGCCAGGAGTTTACTTCGAGGTGGTTGATCGCTTTTATTGCTTTCTTTATATTTCGTCTCGCCTGGAGTTTACTTCAAGGCAGTTGATCGCTTTATTTCTTTATTTACGTTTTCTCAATCCCCCATGGAGGTGCTTACGTGGTGGTTGATTGTCTGCACACACACACACACACACACACACACACACACATATATATATATATATATATATATATATATATATATATATATTCAGCTTTTATATATATAACCGTTTATAGCTTTCATACAAATTGCTACATCATGTGAGCCTAGAAATCATGTGATCACATATTCAGTTTTCTAAATCTAGATTCGGTTCCGGTGGTGGACATTTTTTAGCTGTAACCAACTTGTAAATTATTCACGGTGTTTGAATGTCCTTAGACGACTTTCATGCCCAAAAAGAATTCAGCACTTCTTTTTATCTTATTTTCTCGAAGATGCTTCGCATCTCAAAAATAAAAGCAATCAAGCAGAACATTTGATAAAATCGAAGTATCAAATGCCTTAATTACTATTGAGCATAAGGGTTTAAAAAACCTCTTTTTTCAAAACATCATTGTTATATCTTGCTAAAATTGAATTTTTATACAAAAAATTCAAACCTTTTGTATATACGAGAACGAGGCATAACACTACTTCCAGATAATTGCACATTGATCCACACACACACATATTCATATAACAGTTTAATTGAAAAGTGGCGGTCACCGTGGCAACACGAATGTCGGGGGGTGCCTAACACCTTCCCACTACATAAGTAAGTCCCAGGACCCTAACGAATCTCAGTTTCACAGACCCGTTAAGCAGTGTCACATCATTGGGTCAATGTGCAAACCTTTTCTCGGTTGTATTGGTACAACCATTTAAAAAAAACCAATTGGCGACTCTTACAGTCTAATCGTTGACATATACATGTCGGACCTTTTCACAACTTATTTTTTCAATTAAATCTCACATAACACGAGAACACCAAAAGACAAGAACAGAAAAGGGACAAATAAATCCCGACGTCGACAAAAAGCAGTCTTCTGGTCTTCACCGACTCTAGCAACGTCGAAAACCTTCTCTATTTCCATGATCCACGTATGTGCCTCAACTGGATTCATGGACCCACGAAACTATGGTGGTCCTACTGCCTTAAAATCTTTAAAGTTCGCAACTTGATTCTGCGGCTGATTCTGAAGTGCTCCCGTCAATAATGTCACCAATTGCTGAACTAGGTTAGCATTGGCGTTGTTGTTATTGGTATACCCCTCAGGGGTTCTTTGTCGTGGTTGAAGTCTTGAAGGCATTTTCTGTTAAAATACACTTATTAGAATATTACTCAATCTCTTAAATATTTTCTACTTAACTTGCATATCATAAAAGATCAACACATAACATCTTGAATAAATATTAACATTTCATTCATTCATGATCTTTTAAAAAATGTAGAAATCATACCATCACTGCTATTTACATCACTTTTCCGAACTGATAAAGTTTCAGGATAACATCATCATATCCCATTTATCACATAACACTTGGGATTTAAATCTTATTTATTATATAATTATTCATTCAATAAATACACTTTCAATTAAGGCCTACTAAGACGCTACATAGCCTTACGACGCTCCTATTCCATGATACAGAACATCGTTCTACGATCTAACATATACCATGTCAATTCTTCGAACTGAGTCGGATTGTACATGACTCGGTCTTGAGCTCTATTTATCATAGTGTGGAAAACATAATCCATCTCTTCCATCTTGACCTTCTATGTTTGTACCTCTCCCTCTGCTACACCTGAACGTTGGGAAGCCTTCTCGTAAACATCTTCTGCCCTTGCTCTCTTGGCGGACTCTTCTTGTAGGTCATCTTTCAGCTTCGCAACCTCTGCCATCAGTTCCTCCTTGTCACCTTCTACGTGAACCATCTTCCACTCCACATTATCGAGACGTTCGTCAAAATCTTGGATCTCATTATCTTTATGTGCTATCGCGGTCTGTTGTTCATCAACTAACTCCTCCAATGCCCCGACTCTATCCTGAAGCTCAATATTACGGTCGTACACCTCGTCATACATTTGAGCTGCAATAGAGTTTAGTGGAAACTCTTCCCCTTCCTCCTCCTCATTTATCTGTGGTAGCTCTATAGGATCCTCCTCATCCATTTCTACAACATCCTCGTCATCAGGTAACCCCTCCTACTCAAACTCTGGGGCATAACCAACCACTATGACCAACAGAGATGACTCCTTTGGCACCAGTTATTTCCAGACTACCTGAATATCTCGAGGGTCCTCCTCTCTAGGCATCTGAGATCCCTCCTCCCTAGCCTGACTGGATTCTCCCATATTAGCCATCCTAACAACAAAATTTTAAAGTTTTTAATTACTACTTGTCATTACTTAATACTCATGAGCACATAAGTTGAAACACATAAGCACATAGAGTGTTTTATTATTTATTCCTTAAAACTCGATAAGAGTTTATCACCACTATCTTCTCAATCTTATATAAGGTTACTTCCTAAGGTTTTTTCCCACCTAAGGCTCATAACCTAAAGCTTTGATACCAACTTGTGACACCCCCAAATCTGGGTACTTTAGTCCCACAGGATTTGATGTTCATTGTCCAAACATTCATTTCTTACTATCCAAATTAAATAAAACTTAAGCAATAAATCTTCCCATTAAAGGGTTACATAACTTAAACTAATAAATCCAAGGTTGTCTAACCTTAAAACATTCATCAAAATGCAAAAAATATTAATTACATCACATAATCAAAATTAAGTCTGAATACATAATTTGAAATAAATAACAAGTCTTCAACACTTGTTCATCTTGCCTTTTCCTTTGCTAGTGGTTGGCTCGTCAACCTTCTCAATTTTAGCTGCAATGGTTATATATATGCAAGACTAAGCAAAACAAATGCTCACTTGAAAGGACATAATATCTAGTAATGAATAAACTCGAATTGAATTGAATAACATTTTCTAATATTGATAATCAAGAACTGATATTGGAAATCATATGAGGGTCACAAGACCATGAACTGATATTGAACCTTAACATATTTATTAGAATATAGGTACTCCCATACTTAGGGTGATTAGCCCTTCGTACTATGTATTGTGCACAAACAATTAAATGCTTCTGCGTAAATAATCTCCTATAATAGGGTTGTTCATCTAAGTTTTATAGAGTAGTTATGAACCATAAATGAATAGTATAATACATCAAAGTCATGCTTCAAGAATAAATTTCAAATCATTGAAAAGATATAATAAACCTTTCTTGGAAAAAAAAATGGTAAGCTAATGTTACATTTTCCAATAAAGAAACAAAATTAAGAACTTTGCTCAATAGAATTCAAGAACTTGCGTAATTTATAAACAAGATAGGATAAGCTCAAATAGAGATTAAGGTTCGAAAACTTGTTCAAATAAAGTTAAGGTTAGAGAACTTGCCTTGCGTGCAAACTAAACAATACCACTTGATTCACAATATCCTATATAAATGTCATCATGACATAATTAGTTACCACATGATTACGTTACATAACCGAATATCTATTGTTGGGTTTGTATAAAAACACGAACATGAAATCAAATTATACAAAAGGTGCGAAAGCGTGATAAAATAAAGAGTTTTAAAATTATTACAAACCATATACCTGGATCATCATTTATGTACAATTAATAATTAAACGAAAAGATAAAGAATAAGAATTATACTCTTGTAAAAACTAGCTTCCTCAGGTACGAGTTCACCTCCAATCCTTTTCGCGTTCAACTTGAATCCACCGGGTTTGATTCCTTCCTTTGATCAACGTTAGCCACCCAAGTGTTTGGCCTCTAGAGGTGATCCACCAAGGAAGAACAAATATTCAAGAAGATAGGTATTTGACAAAACCCTAGTTTTTCTATCTCTCATAGAAAAGGGTGTACTCTCCCAACTCTTGGAATTACGTCTACTTGATATCTGATATAAGACTCCTCTTATAAAGTTATCAGTTAACCCTTCTAATCTAATTAGAAAATAGGGTATTATTTAATTAATTCAATTCAATTAATTAATTAAGCTCCCTAATCTTATTAGGGATAATTAATTAAACTCTTTTAATTAATTGGCCTCCTAATATTTTTAGGAATATATGAGAGTACTTTTATTAATTAATTCTCAAACTCCTTTAGGAATTAAATAATAATAATAGTAATAATAATAATAATAAGACTCTTCTTATTAATTTATATTTAAATATTTTCAAAATATTAAATCATAAATATTAATCTATTTAATTTATTCTACCACCATAGATTAAATTAAATAAACTTAACTTATTATTACGATTATGCAATTTGCTTCTTAAATAAATATTCTTCATTTTATGGTGTGACCCTTTAGGTTCTCCATATTAAGCCGGTTGTGAATAAATCAATTAGAATAATTCTAATCTTATTAAAATAAATAAATTAAACTATTAATTTATTTAAATAAATAATATTTATTCTACAATAAGAATAAGTCTCCCTAACGATTAATGACTTTCTAGATAATTTAGATTTCAACATTAATCATAAAAGAATATTTGAGTAAATAGTTACCGTACAATTCAATCATTCCACCATAAAACGTCCCAATTAAATATAAGACATGGATTTACTGTCAAGTCCTATTTTATTTAATTATATGTATTTCGATTCTTAAATGCACAACACCAAATAATGCAAATTAGAAACTTCTTTCTAATTTCATTCTCCCTTGGCCAAGGACTATTAGGTTGTCATTTATAGAATCACATAGGACATTTCTCTAGTTTTACTAGAAGCGATAGATTCTTTATTGATCATACAGTATCTCCATGTACAACTTATTATACCCAAGCATATCCTTTGATATACCCTAAGAGTCTTAAGGAATAAGTTGAAGTATATGTAACGATCGAGAAATTTTTTAATTAATTTCAATATTTATTGAATTAAATAAATATTTTAAACAATTTATTTATTGAGAAAAATAAATAATTGATGAAAGTGTGGTGCAATAATTTAGTAACTAAATTGATTAATGGTAATTTTATTATTTAAAGATTTGATTTAATGAAATAAATAAATTAAATAAAATGAAATTTTGTTCTAGTCTAATTTAATAATTAAATTAATTGTATAATAATTTGTTAATCATAAGTATTATTATAATAAAATTATAATTATTATAACTATAATTGTAAGTTATGTAAATTGGTTACATGTGTGACAAACAAAAACTATATGATATAAATAATATAAAAATAATCTAGTAGGGGGAAAGTTGTGTTAGCCAAACAAGGCCTTGTGGGCTTTGGCTTATTGTAACTGACGTAACATGTTTGGGTTTTATAATTGAAGTACGTGAGTACGTGGGTAGCTTCAGTTTATTTCTACGCGTCCTATTTTGCCTAAGGCTAGATAACAAAGTATAGAGACAGAGCTTGGTAAGAAGAGAGAATCACAGAGAGAGTTGAGGGTTGTGCTGTGAATTGGCTAAGAAGAAGGTTTCTAGACCTTTGTTTACATCAAGAACTAAAGGTATACTCTATTCTTAATGTTAATGTTTTGAGTTCCCATAATTATTTTCTATAAATTTCTAAATAACTTTGGATTGATACATATATGTATGTATGGTGTTATAATCTGTTAATAATCATGTATGAGTGCTATTTGATGATCAAAGAACGTGAAAAATTGGTTTGTAGGGGGAAAACAAATATTAGTGTTATGTTTAAGTAATATGGCTTATTTAAGTACAAAATTTGATGACCAATAGTTGGTATAATTTGTAAATTAATGTTCAATTATGTTAGTACACAAAGAAATGAAAACAATGTCATTTGGATAAAGGCAATTGGTTAAGAAACGAAGTTGTGACAATCAAATTTGCTAAAAGTGTTGAAATATGAAGAAATTGGTAAAAGCAAGGTTTTAATCCTCTAGATTTGGTTATGTAAGTTGTTTTAGGTGTTAGAAGGATTGCGTGTATATGTTATGTAACTTTAGTTAAGTTTTTAGTGTGTGGGTTATCCATGTTGTCGTGAAATTGGGATTTTTGGCATAGAACAGAGACTATGTTCGAGTTTCTGCAAAACTATTTCTGGTGCCAAGCGCGGGAGCGCTGCCTCTGGGCGCGGGCGCAGAGGATTCTAAGGTAACCATGGCGCGACCACGCCAGTGGTCAGTCAGACCCAGTGTTGAGCTGTTAACATCATAACTTTGGAAATGCTAACCTAACTTATTTTAATGACCCTAAAACATGTTATAAGACATAACAACATGTTGTAATCACAACGTTGAAACTATAAATGATGAACTAATAAGTTGTGAGAATTTGGAATGTGATGTCATGAGAATTGGAATTTGTTTTGTAATCACCATGTTGTGTACTATAATATAATTGAGAGTTCAATTTCATGGTACGTAAATGATTAGGATAACCAGATCCTAAGATAAAAATTATAGACTTGGCTAAAATGAGAAGTAAACCAATGAAGTTAGTTTTAATATAACTATTTGGTATTATGATCTTAATGGTATATGTAGGGTTTTTGGCGAATGTTATTATACTTGTGTAGCTTATACACGAGGCAAGTTCTCTAACTTCATTCTTTTTATGATGAATGCAAGTTTCATAACTACGTTATCCTTTTATGTCAAACAAGCTTTCTATTCCTAATTTATCATTGTGCAAGTTCCTAAATTCCATATTAACGTTGAGCAAGCCTATTGATTCTATCATGTGTATGATTATACAAGCTCTTGTAATTTGATTCGTTACATCGAGCGAGTTTCACTTTCCTAAGTTTTTTTATTGTTGTTCAAAGCACATACTATTTTAAAACATTGATTCGAATGAGATTGTTCTAACTCTTTTGAATATATTAATTTGCGTATATATATACCATGTCTATTCAAATGTATATTATTGTCACTCAATCTTTGACTTAAATAATCTTGTTCAGTTCTATATTATCGTGTTGAACTTTCAAATATTAAGCGAACTCTTATTAATTGAAGTAATTTACAATTGAATAGTGTTCTAAAATTCTAGAACCACTGATAAGCAAGTTCCAAAATAAACTTTCTTAAGTGCGAAAATCCTAAATTCAAACTGAGATGAACAACCCTAATATAGGGGATTTTATACGTGTAACATTTAGATGTTTGTGCATAATACATGGTACAAAGGGTTGATCCTCCTAAGTACGTAAGGAAGGGTCTATATAGTCTAAACGACTGTTAAGGTTGAGGTAGTAATAATACTTAATTACCGGGGACATAGTTTGTGACAACCCGAGAATTTGGATATTATTTAAATCTTAAATTATTGAATAAAGGTTAAATAATAAACCTAGACAGAAAATAAGTGAATGGATTTGATATTTTCAGGAAGGAATTTTGTGAATTTAAAATTTCGGTGGTGAATTATTCAGGATTAAGGGAATAAGTGTTTATGTTCTGTGTATATGGTTGTATATGTGTGCAATATGTGGTTAAGGGTCAAGGGTTGACCAGATAACCTATATCAATGGCAAACCCTAATATTATATTAAGAACGTCAACGTTCAGTTAGAAAATTCTTACGATTTATAAGAAATCCTAAAACCGATTCTCGAAACCCTAAATTCTGTTCCGAGAATTTAAACCCCTAATTCGGAAGTTGAAAACCTTAATTTTGGGAATTTAAATGCTATGTATAAGGCGTTTGGGTATTAATTACAAATCTAATTAGGGATGACCCTAATGATTAATTAGAATTCTAATAATTTGAAACCCTAAATATTAGAAACCTTAATTTGTACATTTGAAACCCTAATTGGTAATTAGATAATTTTATTTTTTTAGGGAAATATTAATCCTAATTATCAAGATTGAATTATGATTGGGAAAGTTTAATATAATTAGAGAATCCTAATTATAATTTAAAAATATTAATTTTCTATTTTGAAAACCGAAATTCAGAAATCTTAGAAATTAAATTTCAAAAATCTAAGGGTTAAACCCTAAACCCTAAGGGTTAGGGCAAAAGACTTGTATGCCATTAAAATTAAAAGGAAAAAGACTAAAATACCCTTTTCTTAAACTTTAAGTAAAATATTACATAATCTTGGCGAGTCATTGCTCTAACTTGTCCCAAGTGCTTAAAAATCTTCCCATGTCAGATTTGGTATGCCACCTTGCAACATTACATACATTGTATACTAAATCAAGATATAAAAGTAAGTAAAAATCTAACTTTACCTCTCATTCATGTCCAACTCATTCTCTCTCAAGCTTTTCAAAATTTAGAGAGAGAGAGAGAGATAGAAGTTAAGTTATGATCAGTTCATAGCCTTCCAACAACAGGATCTAAGGACAGAAATCAAGAATCAAAGCTAGAAAGTGGTATAAACCCTAATCTTCAAAATCTTATGATCTGATGTTATATGTTGTTGTTTATTGGTTAAAGTTATGTAATAAGATGTCATTTAGTGATCTAGGTTGTTAGATCCCAGATCCGTAACATTAAAGTGCTCGAAATTGGAGTTTTTAGAAATTTGGAAAAAGTTGTAAAAGTGGCATGACTGCCATATGTCAGAGGCCTTAGATCTTTACCTGTTAATGTTTTGGTGTGTTTTATGTTATAGATATGTTCTTTGTTGTAAGGGCTTTGATCCGAACTTGACCTTTATTGTTGGGTAAAATCTAATTACGTGGTCAACAAGTAATATAATAAGTATAATAGAGTATCGTTCTCGTCGAGATCGTAAATAGAATTTAAACCTCACAATTACCAATTTCCTATTAATCCTAATTTTATTAAACTAATCAATTTCCAGTTTATAACTAAAAGTATTAAAACTATTAAAATCACCACACAATCAATAAACGCTAAAAACTGAATTTTCAAACAAATAATGGAGAATTAGGCTTTCGACTTCACTCTAAGCATCACTCAGATTATTACACCTTTATTCCAGTTTGACTCGCGATCCCAGTTTATTAATCAAGAACACGTATATAGAACTAGCCACCTCTCGATGCACTAATACCGTATTAACCCAAATCCACAATTAAGATAGAATTACGTTAAACACCTTAATCAACTAACTCACTATAACTCTATGTGAATTACAATTAAAGAAGGTTTAAGTTCAACTTCTTTATCTGATTACATGCGATATCAAGCATATCTCTACCCTAACATTCATCAAGATTCTGTTCATTCACATAAATCAAGAACACATGCTTTATTAATTAAGTTTAGACCCGTATTTCATCTCTCGAGTTCATACAAGTCCACAAAGAATCGTTGATCAGGCAATTCATAAATTCACGCTCAAATTAATATAGATAAACCGGATAATAGCTTATTAAATTGAAATCAAAGATTACATAATCATCGTTCCACTTAAAGATCCGTCTTAAGCCTAAAAAGTATTTAGTTCATCATAAATGAAATAATAACTAAATAAATTAAAGATATCATCTCTCAATTACAAATATAAAATCAAAGTAGAAGAATAATGCAGAACACCCTTCACTTTAGCCTTAATCCGCAATCGATATGAACGTCTTCAAATCTTCACTCCATTACTCGTTATCCAATTCTGTCCTTAATCGTTGTCAATTGTTTTTCATGATGATTATTTCTTTGTTTGTTGAGCAATATATATCCCACACACGAGTTATGGTCAAGTCCCATGTAAATTAGAGTCCAAATGCCATGCAAAGTCCTCAAATCCAAGTTCCAAAGAGAGTCCTCAAGCAAGTTAGGATGTGTCAAATTTGGCACCCCACCTCGCGGGTATTTACATAGAAACGCCACCCCGCATGGCATGGCCTGTAAGCCAGAAATAAGACCCCCTTCGGCGGGTGTAAAGGTTAAATAGGCCCACCCGACTAAGGGCATCTTGGATGACTTTTGCTTTCTTCTTTTTTCTCTTTATAGCTACTTTATTGCCACAAATTCACTCCTTTTATGCTCAAACACCACACCACCACACCTACACATTAAACAACAATAAACAAGTAAAATAGAACATAAACACAAGAAATTGACACCGATTAAGCTTGGATTAGGAACCGATTCGTGGATATAAAATCCACTTATCAAAATCCCCCAAACTTAAAATGTGCTAGTCCTCGAGCACATGCAATCAAACAAACTAACATGCTATGCAATACAATGCAATGAGATGTAATGTATCTAACTGTATGTCTATGAATCCAACAGTATCACAGAATCAAATTTATTCCTCCGGCCTCAGAAAAATCAAGCAAACACAACAACACTTAATTAACAAAACCAATCGATAATTCTTTAATAATCCTTGACTCTTAGGCCATTCTTACTGGTATAGTGTGTATGTGTGTGTGTGTGTGTGCAACATCCATGACAACTAAAACAAACTCAAATTCAATACGTATTCAACTTCTTAGAAGGAATCATACAGAGCAAACTCAAAAATTTCAAAAGCAGACGAGTTCCAACTAAAATTAAGCAATTACCACTATCAAGGGTTCACATAGGGTACTTCTACTTTATATGTTTTTTCCTTCTTTTTTCCACGGGGGCTTTTTGCTCTTTTCCCGTCTTATTTTTTTATTTTTTTATTTTATTTTTACATGACTGTGCAATGCCTCATTCCATTAGGCTGACAGTGCTACCCCTTAGCGAGCTTTCAACCAACGACTCCTAGATCATAAAATACCTTAGGGCACTAGGTGTTAAGACACCCCTACGGGTGTACTTTCTCAAGTAACAAAGACCCCAAAACTAGACTAGTCATGACATATAATTTTTTTATATACATAAAGCTTATATACCCCACATTTATCCCCCCCAAACTTAGGTTCTTGCCCAATTCTTCATCTTCACTGCCTATCCTTGTCCTTTTTCTAATTTATACTAGCATTATCCTTTAAAAACTATTTATGTATCAATTTGATCTAATTAGTTAAACACGAGATGTTATTAACGTGCTACCCTTTTATATACGAGTTTTCAAATAAGAACAAGATCCAATTCATATTCAAAACTACATCACGGTTCTAAAAATCAGTCTCAGATTTGTCTACTTAATCTCAATCTCATCATTAACCAAAATAAAATGAACTATAATAACTGTTGGATATATGCAAAACAACACAATTCTAACTAAATATTTTATTTAATTTATTTTTTTATTTTTATATATATATATGGGCAAACAAAACATGAATGCAAACATAAAACAAACATAAATAAAAACTAAATATTCACCTAAGCTACTATGCAACTATATGATTACATGAATGCTTAAATCTAACATGCAAAACTAAAGTGAAATACTAAATGCAAACCTAACTAATGACATTATGCATGCAAATATAAAATGCAAAATAAAATCTAACTCCCCCAAACTTAAAAATTACAATGCCCTCATTGTATAAATATAGCAGTAAAAATATGAGGACTTCCCTGTAATCACTTTAAGCCTGGGGTGGTGGTGTGTTGTGCTCTTCTTCTTCCTCAGAATCACTTGGTGGAAAGTGTCGCAATGGACCCGGTTGCTGGTATGGAAATTGAGCAGTAGGATTGAAGCTTTGGAGCGTCGTGTTCAATGATGCGAATGACAGGTTCATTGCATCAAACATATGGTCTTGTCTCGTTGCGAGTCGCCTCATCTCCCTTCATGCTTCCTTGTTGTGTTCCTCCATTTGTCGTTGAAATGCAAGAAATTGAGGGCTAGATATGGCGTCGGAAGATGGTTCCACCTCAGTTCCTTGCTCTCCCATAGTTTCATCCTCATCATCCGAGGTGTCTTCAGCGTCAACTTCGTCCTCCGAAGCTGATGGAAATACAAAACCTAACCCTCGAGGATGTGATTCACCTCCAGCCCTACACCGAATATCATGTTATCATTCTGGAATGTAGTAGCTATAGCGGCATTTAGGTGGGTTCATCATCAGACCAACTAACTCCTGCTTGGCAACACAACCCACAAATGAGTGATGGGTATGGCAAGCCACCCGAAAAATTACCTCGCAAGCATCGACGAATGGAAAAGCTGAATATGGCCCCGACGTCGATGATGAAATCTTACACAATCGCGTATAATAACAGAGCCTTCTCTTTGGTCACATCAGAGGTGTGTGTGGATGGAAACAATTTAGCACATAAAAATGCATACCATATCTTCCCATACCGGCTGAGATCCTTGCTGTAAAAAACTGTGCCTCCTTTTCGACCCTTGATCCATGTTGTTCCCAACTTAGTCATTTCTTTGAGAAAAACCTCAAAGTCAGGATCGAAATCCCTCAAGTGAGTATATTGGCACTGTCTAGGCACCCGCAACTGATAATACGTGTTGATGGCATCAGCGCTGAACGGGGCCAATCTACCCCACACAAAAGCGTTGAAAGGTGCCTTGTCATCGGCGTTAGCATAGAACTCTTTGACCACGTTAACAATGGCGGCCTAGGGTTCCTCAGTGAATTTGTTCTACCCTTTCTGGTAATTTTGTTGCATCATCTCCCCATCCACATGATCCGGTGCCAACCCTCGTTCCGGTGTAAGAGCCTTTATTACCATGTACTCGTAACGGTCGACGACGTCGACACTTTTGAACTTGCATCGGTCGAAGGTTCGTGTCGGTTGTGCGGTCCTTGAACTTTCTCCCCTTTGTCGTTTGGATGTAGGTTGAGACGCCATTGAATTTCGAATGCCTTAACACACTATTCTCTCCCCAACTTTCACTCACACAGACTGTCGAACACTTGGTGTGCACACTGATTTCTTCCTCCAAACTTTGCTATTTTTTGTGGCAAATATGGTGAGAGAAGATGAAGAATTTGTAGTATTGTGACTCACACCTAATTTCTCTAAACGTACCCCAATACTTTGCTGAGTTTGTAGCTTTTTGTAGAAGGAATGGAAAGTATGTGGTGAACTTGGGGTTATGAGGGAGTGTGTTTATATAGAGTGGATGATGTGAGGAGATGTTTGTGGGTTGGAGTAATGGGTTAAAGTAGTGGGGAGATGGAGTGGAAGATGCCAAATTTGTAAGGAATTGGGTGTAATGGATGGAGGTTGGAAGAGTAAATGAGGAAGAAGTAGTAGTATAATGAGGAAGTGGTGTTTGAAAGAAGGAAGAAGCTAAAAGAAAAGTCGGTTGAGTTCAGGACCCCCCTTACCGGTGGGGTAATAATCTTAAAAGGCCCACCCGTGGTGCTTGCTCCCTAACTTTGATGAGAGAGACCCCCCCCCCCGAAGGGTTTTATGCTTGTGAGGGCCCACCCCGACGGGTGGTGTATTTCCTTTCACTTGGCTTGTTTTGATTATTTCTTCCTTCTTCCTCAACCCATGGACATTTTAGGATCCTCGCAAGACCATGAAACATGAATATAAGTAGATTTTGATCATTTTAAGCATGGTTGAGAGATTATCAAGAATAATACAATATAATAATTACTTAATGAACTTATTATATATCCTAATTAATCTAAACTATAATCTAACTAGCGTGATTAAAAAAATATGAAAAAATAAAATACGATTGGGTTGCCTCCCAATTAGCTCTTGATTTTAAGTCGTTCAACCTGACTACTTCCTATTTATGGTGCGTCGGATTGTGTGATTGCGATGACGTCCCAATTGGACTCGCCACCCCAATAATGCTTCAATTGTTAACCGTTGACCTTGAAAGTCTCCAATGGGTTTTGACTGTAGAGTTCAACGGCGCCATGTGGGAAAACTGTTTTGATGGTGAATGGTCCCGACACCTTGACTTAAGCTTGCCTGGGAACAACCTCAATAGTGAGTTGAATAATAATCTTGATTGCCCCAGGCTCGAACGTTCGGTGCATGATTTTCTTATCGTGCCATTTCTTGACCTTTTCTTTGTATAACTTCAAGTTCTCGTAAGCTTAAGTCGAAATTCATCGAGCTCATTTAATCTGGAGTAGCCTCTTTTTTCCCCACAAATTGCTTGATCAAAGTTTAATTTACTGAATTTCCCAATAGGGCCTTATGTTGTAACTCCGGACGGTGGGTGACAAGCTTTCCCGTAAAGTAATTGGTATGGTGACATACCAATCGGTGTTTTATACGCAATCCGGTAAGCCCATAGTGCATCATCCAACCTGAGAGACCAATCCTTTCGATTCGGATTCACTACCTTTTCCAAAATTCTCTTCACCTCCCTGTTCGAAACCTCGATTTGCCACTTGTTTGGGGGATGATATGTTGTAGCTACCTTATGGTTGTTGACCCACTTTTTGCCAAGAGAGTTGTAAACAATTTGTTGCGTAAGTGACTACCTTCATCACTTATAATAGCTCTTGGCATGCCAAATCTCGTAAAAATATTCTTCTGCAAAAATTTGAGAACCACTTTGGCATCATTAGTCGGAAGTGCTACGGCTTCCACCCACTTTGATACATAGTCCACCGCAAATAGAATGTACTGATTGGTAAATGAGGAAGGGAATGGCCCCATGAAATCTATGCCCATACATCAAAAATCTAAACTTCTAAAATATTTTGAAGTGGCATCTCATTCCTTTTCGATATATTTCCCACCCGTTGACATCTATCACAAGTTTTAACAAATTGGTGGGCATCTTTAAATAATGTAGGCCAATAAAACTCGACTTGAAGCACTTTTGCCGCTGTTCTCTCTCTACCATAGTGTCCCCTATACACTGATGAGTGGCATTCATGCAGTATGTTCCTCACTTCACTGTAGGGCACACATCTTCTGATCATCTTGTCGGCGCACTGTTTGAATAAGTAAGGCTCATCCCACATATACCACTTGACGCCATGAAGAAACTTCTTTTTCTGTTGTCGTGTAAGATCAGGGGGAAGAATGTTGCTCACTAGATAATTCGCGAAGTCCGCGTACCATGGAAATTCTGTATTTATCCCAAATAGTTGCTCATCCGTGAATGACTCATTGATTACACATTTGTCCTCTTCCTTTTTATTTTGATTTTCCAACCTAGACAAATGATCGGCGACTTGGTTCTCCGTTCCCTTTCTATCATTTATTTCTAAATCAAACTCTTGTAAAAGGAGAATCCATCGGATAAGGCGTAGCTTAGCATCTTTTTTCGAAATTAAGTACCGAATAGCCGAGTGATCTGTATAAACTACTACCTTTGTCTCGATCAAGTATGCCCGGAATTTATCGAACACATACACCACTATAAGCAATTCCTTTTCCTTAGTTGTGTAGTTCATTTGAGTCTCCATGAGTGTCTTACTTGCATAATATATTCCATGAAATACCTTCTCTCGGCGTTGACCCAAAACAGCCCCAACCGCATAGTCGCTTGCATCACACATTAACTCAAAGGGCATGGTCCAATCCGGCGCGACGATTACGGGAGTTGTGGTCAATTTCTTCTTCAACAACTCGAATGCCCATTTACACTCCTCATCAAACTTGAAAACCGAATCCTTCTCTAAAAGACTGCATGAGAGGTTTTGCAATTTTAGAGAAGTCTTTTATAAATCTCTGTAAACCCAAAGATGTCCCGTAAAACTTCTAATTCCCTTAACTAAACTTCGGTGGAGGAAGCTTTTCAATTGTTTCCAACTTCGCTTTATCAACCTCTAATCCTTGAGTCGAGACCTTGTGCCCCAAAATTATGTCTTCTTCAACCATGAAATGGCACTTTTCCTAGTTAAGGACCAAATTCGTGTTTGTACATCTTTGTAAGACCATTACCAAATTCTGCAGACAAGCATCAAAATCATCCCCATAGATAGAGAAGTCGTCCATGAAGACTTCCACATTTTTCTCCACCATGTCCGAGAAGATGGCCATCATGCACCTTTGGAAGGTCGCAGGTGCATTACACAAGCTGAACGACATTCTCCTAAATGCGAATGTGTCGTATACGCACGTGAACGTAGTCTTCTATTGATCTTCAGGAGCGATGACGATCTGATTATAACCCTAATATCCATCCAATAAGCAATAGTACTCATGTCCCGCTAATCAGTCCAACATCTGATCGATAAAGGTCAAAGGAAAGTGATCTTTACGGGTCGCCTTATTCAACTTCCTATAGTCCATGCAAACCCTCCAACCAATCACTGTCCTAGTCGGAATTTGCTCATTGTCATCAATATGAACCACGGTCATTCCTCCCTTTTTTCGGCACACATTGCACCAGACTGACCCACTTATTGTCTGAAATCGGGTAAATGATATCCACATCCAACCATTTCAGGATTTCTTTCTTGAGCACTTCTTTCATGATTAAGTTAAGCCGTCTCTGTTGCTCCACTGTCGGTCCTGCATCGTCTTCCATCAGATTTTTATGCATGCAAAAGGATGGGCTGATTCTTTTGATTTTCGCGATTGTCCATCCTATAACCGATTTGTGGTCCCTAAGCACTCTCAACAACTTTTCTTCCTGCAATTCGTTAAGTGCAGCATAAATAATAATAGGTAAAGAATTAGAATGGCCTAAGTATGCGTACCTGAGGTGTTTAAGGAGTGGCTTTAAGTTCAAGAGTCGGTGGCTCCTCCAATGACGGTTTTATCCTTGTTATGGCTTTTTCATCCGTGTGCAATGGTTCAAATGGTGCTCTAAATCTGCTAACTCGTGGCAGGGAGTCTAGCATCTGTAAGTAGTCCACAAATTTCGGATCATCTGATTTTTCATCTCCCAATAATGTCGTTTCCAATGGATCATTAACCAAACTCTTTCCCATGTCTTCGCTGATTATCTAATCAATGATATCCATCCAGAAACAATCTTCTTCATCCGTAGGAAATTTCATTGCCTTGAAAACGTTGAATTTTACTTCTTGATCTTGGACCCTCATTGTTAGTTCACCTTTTTGTACGTCGATGAGTGTCCTACCCGTAACCAAAAATGGCCTCCTAAGGATGATTGGGATGTTCTTATCTTCCTCAAAATCCAAAATAATGAAATTCGGGGGGAATATGAACTTGTCTACCTTAACCAATATGTCCTCCACAATGCCTCTCGATGCGTGGTGACTTATCTATCTTGACTTGTAAAGAGATGTTCGTAGGCTTTGGAGTGGCAAAAACCCAATTCAGTATAAACCGATAATGGCATAAGGTTCACACTTTCCCCAAATCACATAAACATTTATTGAATGACATATTCCCAATCGTGCATGGAATGGTGAAACTCCCGGATCTTTCAACTTTGGTGGCAACTTTCATCATTGTAAAACCGCACTACACTCCTCTGTTAATGCCACTTTGTCTCAAAAATCTTCCAATTTCTTTTTCCTGGACAAGATCCCTTTCATGAATTTTGCATAACTCGGCATCTGCTCTAGAGCTTCTGCGAACGGGATATTAATCTGAAGTTTCTTAAAAAATTCCAAAAATTTTGTAAACTGCTTGTCTAATTTCTGCTTTTGAACTCTTTGCTGAAACGGCGGTGGAGGATACATAACTGGCTTGTCATCTAGCTTTTTTTTCTCAATTTGCTTATCCTCACCCTGTTTTTCTTCAATCACTTTGTTGTCATCAATTTTGTCATCCAAGATAGCTGAATTTTCTGCACCTTCCCCATCTAAATGTTTTCCATTTCTCAAGGTGATTGCCTAACACTGTTCATGATTTCCCTTTGTATTTCTTTCGGTGTCACTTAGTAGAGTCCCTTGTGGTCTATTGTTCAATGCTAATGCAATTTGTCCCATCTGATTCTCTATATTCTTGATGGCTATCTCTTGCGATTTCATTGCCATTGCTTGATTTTTCATAGATATCTCGTTGCTCGTTATATACTTTGATAGCAACTCCTCTAAATCTGATTTCCTCTCTTGACGTTGAACTGGTTGTTGTTGATTCTGAAATCCTGGGGGATACGATGGTCGTGGAGCTTGCTGATTCTGATTATTATTCCACGACAAATTCGGATGATTCCAATTCCCCTGATTATATACATTCTGGTACGTATTCTGTGGAATTCTATTGTAGCTACCCATAAATTGTACTTACTCTAGGTTGATTGCACATTGATCCGTTAGATGTTCACCCGCGCACAACTCATAAATAACTGTAACTTGATGTGTCTGTCCTCCTGACCAAATGTCGAACTTCTTGGAGAGTGCTGAAATATGCACTATTATTGTCGCCACTCCATCTATCTCTAGCACTCCAGCGACTGTAGGTTGTGTCAATCTTGCCGTGGGCCACTGATAGTTTTTAGAAGCCATTGTCTCTATCAACTGATATGCCTCCTCATAATTCCTTGCCATAAAAGCTCCCCCCGACGTTGCGTCAATACTGGTCCTGAGATTCCCATGTAGTCCGTTGTAAAATGTATTCATCTGCAACCACTTAGGCAATCCGTGATGTGGGCAATTTCAGAGCAATTCTTTGTATCTCTCCCATGCCTCGTATAATGACTCCCCATGTTGCTGATCAAACATGGTAATCTCGTTCCTCATCTTAGCAGTTTTTGCTGGCAGGAAGAATTTTGCTAGAAATTTTTGAGCCAGGTCATCCCATGTCGTTATCGAACCCGAACTGGTAGAGAGTATAACCAACTCTTCGCCTTGTCCCGCAGAGTGAATGGGAACAAGCGAAGTCTAACTGCTTCATCTGACACCTCATTGTACTTGAAAGTGTCGTATATTTCTAGAAAACTGATCAAATGCTCGTTAGGATTATCATTTGCAAGTCCCCCAAACTGAACTGAGTTTTGGATCATCTGAATAGTCCCGTGCTTAATCTCGAATGTATTAGCATGACTATTGCGAGCTCGGTGATACTCGATTGCACTCGATCACCTTGGGTGTAGCAAAATCCCTCAACGCTTTCTGGTCTTCTAGGCAGCCATTGCTTCTTCTTTTTCAGAATTTTTGAAGTCGTCCCTTGTTTCCTTGATCCACTTACTTAACCTCTAAAACCTTCTCTCAATGTCGTCCTCAAAAGGCAGCAAGTCTGGATTTTTGGATTGAGTTTGCATAAACCAACTTCAAAAACACGAAATAAGATATACAAAACAAAAAAAAAAAGTGTTTAAGTAAAAATCTGGACTAATTAAACCGATATTGCAAAATAATAAAATCTATACTAAAGTCCTCCAAAGAATTGCCGCCAAAAACTTGTTGGGTAAAATCTAATTACGCACAGCACACAAGTATACGTGGTCAACAAGTAATATAATAGTAAGTAGAGTATCGTTCCCTCAGAGACCGTAAATAGAAATTATACCTCACAATTACCAATTTCCTATTAATCCTAATTTTATTAAACTAATCAATTTCCTGTTTATAACCAAAAGTATTAAAAATATTAAAATCACCACACAATCAATAAACGCTAAAAACTAAATTTTCAAACAAGTAATGGAGAATTAGGCTTTCGACTTCACTCTAAGCATCACTCAGATTATTACACCTTTATTCCAGTTTGACTCGCGATCCCAGTTTATTAATCAAGAACACGTATATAGAACTAGTAGCCACCTCTCGATGTACTAATATCTGGTATTAACCCAAATCCACAATTAAGATAGAATTAAGTTAAACACCTTAATCAACTAACTCACTATAACTCTATGTGAATTACAATTAAAGAAGGTTTAAGTTCAAGTTCTTTATCTGATTACATGCGATGTCAAGCATATCTCTACCCTAACATTCATCAAGATTCTGTTCATTCACATAAATCAAGAACACATGCTATATTAACTAAGTCTAGACTGTATTTCATCTCTCGAGTTCATACAAGTCCACAAAGAATCGTTGATCAAGCAATTCATAAATTCACGCTCAAATTAATATAGATAAACCTGGATAATAGCTTATTAAACTGAAATCAAAGATTACATAATCATCGTTCCACTTTAAGATCCGTCTTAAGCCTAAAAAGTATTTAGTTCATCATAAATGAAATAATAACTGAATAAATTAAAGATATCATCTTCTCAATTACAAATATAAAACTAAATTCTTCTAATTTGTTTATCGATATTATTTATATATTAGGTCTTGATGAGTGAGTTTTATACCCATGAATTGGATACATTCGGGCTTAATTTATTGTTGTTCTTAAGTCTTTTAGGATGTTTTTATGTGTTTATGTCTATTCATGCATGTTTTATGTTATTTTATAGGAATTGGGGCAAAAGTTACATGGATCGATGTTTGGGGTGGCTAGATTCGCGTTTTCGAACACCATTTACACAACAGTCACTTCAGAGCCAATTTTACTATAGCTCCTGACATTATTTCGAAAAACTCAAAGAATGAAAGTTTTAGATCTACTTCTCTTCTTTCCGAACATCTTGAATCATCAAAATCGGAGTTTGGACGAAGAAGTTATGGCCATTTTTCCAAAGGACGTCGAGCAGAGAAAATGTCGATTTTGGGCGACCAGCAGGCGCGCCATTTGAGCCTATGCTTGTTGGCCAAGGGCCTTGAGGAGGAGCAGAGTTGAGCCCGTAGTGCCCAATATTTGAAGCGCTGGGAAGGGCTTAGTGATGGCCCGGACGCGTTTTGGGCGAATTTTGACACCTTTTTGACTCCAAATAAGATTGGGTTTGTTCCTAAGCTAAAAATTGGACTTGTAACCTATAAATACATGATGTAAGGCATAAAAGAAAGGGAGATTACATAGCTTAGCCTAGATTAAACACTCCTTTAGATTAGAAAATAACCCTAGTTCTTATTAGTTTTGGAGATTGAAGCAACTTGGAGACCATTGAAGATCAAGAGCAAGAGCAAGAGGGAGCATCGAGTTCTTGACACAATGATTCTATTCTCTTCTCTCATCTTACTTTTATCTTTTGATGTCTATTCAGTTGTGGATTCTTGGTTTTAATTCATTAATTATGAACTAACTCTTTTATTAAGATTTCAATTGAACTTTTTATAGCTATGAATTAGTTATTCATTATATTCCAATTATTTGTGTCAAAGTGAGTTGTTTATCTTGCCTTATGCTTATTGCTTAATTATCTGATCAGTAATTACTTTGTTACTCTAGAAGAAATTGGAAGAGGAATTCTAGGGTTAGAACTGGGCATGATATCATGTGACTTAGTTATTTGCACAGTGAATAATTAGGTTTGTGAATAGAATGGAAATATCTTTTACATGCATGTAACACATAGGAATTGGGATTGTAACGAGTTTAATTCAATTGTTTTGCATAGGAATATAGCAAAATTAATCTGGATTAAATAGAAGGCAATTGATCACTTGGAAAAGGACTCTTGGCAATTGAGAATTCCTGTTAACAATTCAGTAGGCATAATAATTGGGATAATTGGATAATTGATTTATAATTCATAATTGGGGATATTGAAGTCTTAATCTTTATTTATTTGAATTCATTCGTTAAAATCTTAGTTTTAATTAGTTAATTTAGTTTTCTTAATTAGAAAAAACACGATTTGAGATTGTTTAAATAAAATTAGTTTGGTTAAGAATTAGTACTTGGTGTTTTATTAAATAATTCCTCGTGGGAACGATACTCTACTTTCACTTTATTACTTGTTGGTAGTGTATACTTACGCATTTATTCATTGATTCACGAAATCGATCAACAAGTTTTTACGCCAGATTCTTGGGGGACTTAATTTAATAATTATTTACCAATATTAATTTCAATCAAATTAGTCTTAATTTAAACATTTTTATTTTTATTTTAATTCTCTTTCTATATTTCTCTCTTTTGTGTACCATGGATGACTTTGTGTATCAATGGCCATACACGAACATGACTCAACCAAGGGGAGTGGAGATTGAAAGACTCGAGAAACTTTCATTATTGTCGTAGATTGAGACACTTTCGAGGATGTTTGAAGCTTTTGAAGCTCAAATCGTCAAAAAGTATGGTGGTTACTTGTTATTATTGTCTTTGAAATCATATGAGTCATCAATGCACCATCGATTTCGAGTAGAGTGTGACAAAGATATAGTGGTGATTACCCCAATAATTACGCTCATCCCAAAAACTATCATCGAGTTTTGGGGTATCACCCAGATTTTTCATGGAGTAACAATCAAGATCAATTTTATGCTCCAAGTCCAACATACCCACAGGATTTCTTGTGTCCACCTCCACTACAACAGGAAGAACATTCAAATTGGGAGGAAGCCTTGGAAAAATTTATTAAAGCTTACGCAAAAAGGAATGAGAACAAGACAAGAAAATGAATCAAGTAGAGTTGAATTTTCAAAGCCAAGGCGTTGATCAAGAATTTGGAAAATCAAGTGGAGCAGATAGCACATTCGTTGAACAACCGTCCTCAATACACACGGCCCCTATGACATGGATTCCGAGGTGGTGAGCCCCGAGCCAAATCTACAACCGGATGAGCCACGAGATGAAAAAGAGGAGACAAGTGGGGATAATGACAACAAGGTTTGGTGAAGAACTAATTGTGAGAACCAATGATGATGAGCCAATGTTATTTATGCCTCAAGTGCCTTCTCCTCCACAGATTCATGAGTCCCAAGTTAGATTTGTAAAACATTGTCCGATTGGTAGTCATGTCGCTTCGGCAATACTCTATGTGATGTAAAAGCAAGTACACCTTGAAACCATGGTGCGATGAGCTAGAGAAGATAAAAAGAAGAAATTGTTGTGTCGACAAGCCTCTATGCGAAATATATTCGCAGACATGATGGAGAAACCACCTAGATCTTTGGGCGTTCTTGAATGTGATATTATCTCAAGAAAGCATTCTAGGTGACTTTAATCAATGATAGCTATTACAAATGGGAACCTACCAAAAGCTATATTATTTCCAGGATGGATGGAGGGTTCCTCAACTTTAAGTAGGGGAATTGGATGAGAATTGAAGAAGTCAAGTTTGAGACTATAAAACAAGCGCTTATTGGGAGGCAACCCAAGTTTAATTTTTATTTTAGTTTTTATTAAGTTTTATATTAGTAGTTTTGAATTTGCATTTATTTAGGATTTAATAAAATTGCTTCTATCATGGTTTTACTGAGTTATTCAAGTCAAATTCAAGTGTGGTGCCCAATTTGTTCCATGTGCTTAGCTTTATTCTCCAAACTTAGCGAAAGGAGGAAGATTGCTATATTTTCGTGGAAGTCCTCTCCGCTTTAATTTTTTCTATTTCACTCATTGAGGACAATGTCTAGTTTAAGTTTGGGGGCATTTTAGTATCGTATTGCATATAGTTAGTTATTTACATTGTAGTTCGTTATGTTTTCAAGGTTATTTACATTTAGTTGTTGCATTCGTTTTTTTTTTTTTTAAAAAAAAAAATTTAAAAAATCATAAAAATAGTAGTTAGTTTACTATGTTTGTTGCAGTTAGTTTATATTTGCATGATTCCAACCTGTTAGATAGTAAAAAGTCTATTTTGGCCAATGATGAGACCGGAGTTAAGTAGATAAGTATAGTATTGAATATTCAGGCTTTGATGTGATTTCTTGTTATGAATTGAATCTTTTCTGTTTGAAACCGGTATAATCAAGGTTAAGACGTTAATAATATGACTATGTTAATCGATTAAGTTTAAATTGATACATAATGGATTTCTTAAGTATAATACTAGTGTGAAGGAATGAAAGACATGAATAAAGTGAGATGGCTAAATTTTGATAAAACTTAAGTTTGGGGGAAATTTTGGGGTATATAAGCTTTAAAAAAAACATGTTGAGTCTTGTGGTGGGTTGAGGAGAAACACTCCCCATAAACACAAGCGTGAGATGGAGCGTAAAACGACTCACCAACCATCTATAAAAAAAGAGAAAAAAAAAAAAAGAAAAAAAAAAAAAAATTCTACAGGTTAGTTTTGTTTGGGGCCTTTGTTACTTGAGTAAAATGCATAAGAAAGTATCTTAAAACCTAAGCGCCCTAAGGTCTTATATGGTCCGGGAGTCGTGGTGGTGGCTCGCTAAGGGTGACATCATTAGCCTAATGGAATGAGACATTACAGTTATGGTTAAAAAAAAAACAATAAAAGCGGGAAAAGAGCAAAAAGCCCCGTAATGAAAAGTAAAGCATAAGTATCCCAGTTGGACTCTTGAACTTGGTGGATGTTTGACTTTAGTTGGATATAGCTTGTTCGTGAATTTTGTGAATTTGCACTGTATGATGCCTTCAAAGATATCTATTATGTCTTAAATTTGATTTTATATCAGTTAACATTGTTGTGGAGCACACACGCACTATATCAGTGATAACAGTCTAAGATTTGATGATTGATTGGGAAATTACTGATTTGTTTTAATATGATGTATTATCATGTTTACTTGATTTCTTTAAGTCCGGTTGAATAGACTTGTTTTTGTCATTACTGTTGGATTCGTAGGCATATAGATTAGTTTCATTACATTACATTGCATTGCATAACATTTTTGTGTTTTTGCTTGAGGACAAGCAAAGATTTAAGTTTGGGGGTATTTGATGAGTGAGTTTTATACCCATGAATTGGATACATTCGGGCTTAATTTATTGTTGTTCTTAAGTCTTTTAGGATGTTTTTATGTGTTTATGTCTATTCATGCATGTTTTATGTTATTTTATAGGAATTGGGGCAAAAGTTACATGGATCGATGTTTGGGGTGGCTAGATTCGCGTTTTCGGCTTGCCATTTACACAGCAGTCACTTCAGAGCCAATTTGACTATAGCTCCTGACATTATTTCGAAAAACTCAAAGAATGAAAGTTGTAGATCTACTTCTTCTCTTTCAGGAACATCTTGAATCATCAAAATCGGAGTTTGGACGAAGAAGTTATGGCTATTTTCCCAAAGGACGTCGGAGCAGAAAAATGTCGATTTTTGGGCGGTAGCAGGCGCCTGGGGAGCGAGTTTGAGCGCAGTGCCCGGTAACTGGGGTACTGGGAAGGGCTTGGTGATGGCTCTGGACGCGTTTTGGGGCGAATTTTGACACCTTTTGACTCCAAATAGGATTAGGTTTGTTCCTAAGCTAAAATTGGACTTGTAACCTATAAATACATGATGTAAGGCATAAAATAAAGGGAGATTACATAGCTTAGCCTAGATTAAACACTCCTTTAGATTAGAAAATAACCCTAGTTCTTATTAGTTTTGGAGATTGAAGCAACTTGGAGACCATTGAAGATCAAGAGCAAGAGCAAGAGGGAGCATCGATTTGGCGACAACAGATTCTATTCTCTTCTCTCATCTTACTTTTATCTTTTGATGTCTATTCGGTTGTGGATTCTTGGTTTTAATTCATTAATTATGAACTAACTCTTTTATTAAGATTTCAATTGAACTTTTATGGCTATGAATTAGTTATTCATTATATTCCAATTATTTGTGTCAAAGTGAGTTGTTTATCTTGCCTTATGCTTATTGCTTAATTATCTGATCAGTAATTACTTTGTTACTCTAGAAGAAATTGGAAGAGGAATTCTAGGGTTAGAATCGGGCATGATATCATGTGACTTAGTTATTTGCACAAAGATGAATAATTAGGTTTGTGAATAGAATGGAAATATCTTTTCGCCGCATGTAACACATAAGGAATTGGGATTGTAACGAGTTTAATTCAATTGTTTTGCATAGGAATATAGCAAAATTAATCTGGATTAAATAGAAGGCAATTGATCACTTGGAAAAGGACTCTTGGCAATTGAGAATTCCTGTTAACAATTCGATGAGGCATAATAATTGGGATAATTGGATAATTGATTTATAATTCATAATTGGGGATATTGAAGTCTTAATCTTTATTTATTTGAATTCATTCGTTAAAATCTTAGTTTTAATTAGTTAATTTAGTTTTCTTAATTAGAAAAAACACGATTTGAGATTGTTTAAATAAAATTAGTTTGGTTAAGAATTAGTACTTGGTGATTTTTATTAAATAATTCCTCGTGGGAACGATACTCTACTTTCACTTTATTACTTGTTGACCGTGTATACTTGCACGTATTCATTGATTGCGAAATCGATCAACAGGTCTTCAGACAAAGCTTATTAAAATGCGTAACGATAATCAACAGAACATGAAAGTTTTTCTTAACTCGTGTGACAACCGAGAATTTTGGATTATCCATAATTTAGGTTTAAAGAATTAGTTATTAATAAAAGGAATTTTTATTAATACTATTTTGTGCTATGTGTTTATTAATTGTTCTATAACCTAGGATGATTATAAGTCTGGAGGATTCTGGCTACGAGCTATATTTAACCAGTAAGAATTTTCAAGACGAAAATGAAAGTTTTTCGGGAACAAAAATATTTCAGGGGAAAAAAGACGAAATAGGCATTATTCATCCGTTTGTGCTCGGAGATTTATTTTGAAATTCCGAGAAGTTATTGATTACGTAAAATGTTGAGACGTGATGGAATATTCAATAATATTTCAGTTATGGCAAAAACGAAGTTTTCATGCATGCGGACTCAAAACCTAAGGGTTAGGAAAAGTGAGTTCCGCGAATGTAATGAGTACGTATAATAACTATGGTTATTATGCGTGAGAAATACAAGTATGTACGAGTATAGAAAGAAGAATAGAACGACGTATAATACAAATATTGTACAAGCTAAATACGAAGAGATTACGAGAATAGAATACGATTAGTCTTAATGGATTTTGTGTTCATGAACTTTGTAGAATCCAATTGGACTTGGATTATGTCAAGCCCAATGATTTGTGAAATCAAGCCCAAGTTAGGCCCAATAAGAATTAGGGTTAAGGCCCAAACCAAGAAAAGAAACCGCAGATCGAACCGATGGGTAAACGGATGGGTAAGAACCATTGGGGCAACATATGGGCATGTGGGCCGACCACTTGGCCACCAAGTAAGGGTGGTGGCCAAGTTAACTTGGTGGCTAAGATGTGGAGGAGGTGGGAATAGTAACTTTAGGGGAAAAATGACCATTTTGACCCTACCTTTGAAAATCTATAAATAGAAAGCTAAATTTTCATTTTTAAGGATTTCAAAAATCCTATAACTTGAGAAAGAGAGAGAGAGCTGAAGATGAAGAGGAAGAGCATGAGCATGAATGCTCGGATCAAAAGTGATCGTGAAATAGAAAAGCTAGTGAATCGCCGGCTTTTTATAATGGAAGAGGATTAAAGAAGACCGGTACTCCGAACCCTAGTTTCTTCAATTATTTTCTTTAAGTTTAATATGTTTAAAACATAACTTAATGAGAATAAGGAGTAGAAGAATTTAGGAATGATTTCATATGGTTGAAATCATGAGAAAACGAAGAAATAAGAATTAGAAATTTAGTTTAAAAATTTCTAAAGGAAGTATAAGATTCGTAAGGATTTTGAGCGATCCGAGTGAATCTTATGAATGAGTAGGTCAAATAAGTAAGGAATGGTGTTTTATAACATCAAATTCCAAGAAAAAGTGAAATCGTAATCCAAAATATTGATTAAAATGAAGAACGAATGAAGAACGCGAAGAACACGCGAAGAACACGAAGAATGTTGTTGATGGACAAATTTAAAACCATCGTAGTGTAATTGTTGTTGATGGACAAGTTTAAAACCATCGCGTATAAGTTAGTTTCTTATTGCTTGGTTAGGAACGTTAGAAACGTTCATGAAGAACGGATTAAAATTGAGCTATAACGAAATTATGGCGAAATTTTCATAAAAGACGAACGAAAATTTCAAAGTTAGTAAATGAACTCGAACGTATATGGTTTCATAAGAATGTAAGAGAACGTATAAAACGTGAGTCGTGGACTCAAGAACGAATGAATTCCGAGTTCGGATGACCGAATTATGGACGAACGAGTGAAGAACGTTAAAAGCATAAAAATGAATGAAGGGTTAAGATTAAGCCAATTGAATGGCACGTTAACGGATTTAGAATGAAGTTATGCCTGAGGTGTATTGAAGTACATAAGATAAGGAAGAGAATGGCTTTGGAACGACTTCGTTCCGAGTTATAACGAATAAGTTATGAGATCGTAATGTACGCGTCTCAAACTTAATGAAAGACTTAGAAATTTTTCTAGGGTTTAGGCTTCATACATTAGCGCAATACCCTTGAGCTTTGAGAAGTAAGCGCGGCAGATGCGATCTCGGCCCTCATTGCTTAATCGCGTCCGTCATCGCGAAGTGATAACAAAGGACTTGGCGGCAAATTTGGCGAAAAGAAGAAAGAGAGAGAGAAGTCGTCGTCTTGCAGAGAGAGAAAGGAAGGGCACGGCATTGCAGTCACGGCAGCAGAAGCAATGCCCAGAAATGAGATTTTTATTTCTCAGTTACTGGGGGTTGTTCAAGAAAGAAGTATGAACATATAGTTCACGTAACGTAACGCTTAAGCAAGCAAGTTAAACCTTTAGTAAAGTTTGAACGGAAAGATTAAACGAGACTAAAAGAATGCAAACGCGGGTTACGGAACCGATATCTAGGGACCGTAGTCACGATGAACGAACATGAGGGATTACTATGATTGTGATTCCTTAGACGTTGAGTGACGAAGGTAACAAGTAATATTTCGATGTTATGTTGTGATAATGAGAGATAAGTTTAAAGCGTATAGACGCTATGAGCGCAACGTTGTTGCGATGAACGATCGGTCTTAGCATACAACAGACCGTATGGCTTTGACATTAAGAAAGAATAATGAACATGGAGTTCATGGGATGGATAACGATGAATTCAATTGAAACCTTGAGTAAAGGTTGAATGAGAGAGTAAGAGACGAGCAACGTGAACGTTGAATACGTAAACGATCATCGTGAAATATAGTTGCGTCGGATGAACGTTCTAAGTGTACAATGGTAGTATGACTTGGACGTTGACGAAGGTAGTAAGTAAGATATGAATTATCGAGAAAGCCGTATCAAACGGTAATAAGATTAATGAAAGCAGAATGTGATTCGGATAAGAATGAGTCCTGAGGTATGGTAATTGTTTTCCAGAAAGCCATAAGGAATAAGAAATTGACTTAACGAACATTATATTTAATAGTTCGTATAAGTTAAGATAAGTTAGGTTGTGGTACAATCGTAACCTTTGATGGTTGATGTGACGCCCGCAAAACAGGAATACATCACCTATTCTGAGTCTCCGGATACATGGTACTGAATACAAATAAAAACTAATTATACAACAGTTGTGTAAAATATGACAAAACATATGCTGTGAGTTTTAATACAAATATTGTCATCTAGACAATATCCACACTCAATGGAGTCCTCATTACATTTATTATTACACTATTTTACATAATAGTGAGGACTACTAATGCACCATCTAGGACCATCACTCTGTTCCCCGACTAGTCCCAGCTACGTTCCCATTTCCTGAAGAGAACAATGAAAGTAAAAGGGTGAGCTCAACTAGCCTAGTAGGAAATATTATAACTAAGATAATGCATAATAAATTATCGTTAGCCTTCAACAGTGCTAAACTGATACTATACAACAAACATCAAGTTTAACTGCAGCGGAACAAGCAATCCATTAGAAGAGTCAAGTAGGGAATAAAATCTACTATCTTCTATGATTTAAAAGGTTATTCATCACTTTTATCGCTTGGACTCAGCTTAATAAATAATCCACATCATCAAATCATCCACGCTTTACTGACCAAGGATATTCTTTAAGTATCACAACCACGAATTATCCATGCACTACGGGCCAAAGATAATCATGTTTTCATCAACTGATCTTGATCATGCCATAAAATAATTCATCTTTGCACCCTTGGTCAAGAAGAATCCATAGCCATAATCATACCAAAAATTATCCATCAATGCACTACACGGCCAATGAGGACTTTTTCATTAGTATCACAACCACAAATTATCTATACACTACGGGACAAAGATAATCGTGTTTTTATCAACGATCCTGATCATCCTATAAAATAATTCATCTTTGTATTCTTGGCCGAAGAGAATCCATAGTCATAATCATACCAAAAATTGTCCATCAATGCACTACGCGCCAATGAGGACTTTTTCCACATCATTTGCAACATTACGGTCATGATTATACCGAATAATCCCTGGTCATAATCATACCAAGTCCATCTATGTACTACAGGCCACAGATGACTTTCAACCTAATATAAATATGAGGATGATGACAATATTATAAGCATTAATCAAACTAAATCAAGGATAAATATTAAAGACTTTAAATTTATCCGCACATTATCAATCACTTAATAAAATCATAATCTAATCATCATTAATACTATAACAATATTTTAATCACTTCTTAAACTTATAAACAATTACATTTTATTGTTTACACTTTTCCAAATAATGCATTTAATCATTCAAAATGCCATAGTCATAAGATTTCATCACCAATAATCAAATTACTCATAAAAAATCTGCATATACCTTATATAGGATTTCCAAGCCATAAAATCTTATTTACCAATTCTTCAACTCCACATAACATATTTAACTCATATGTTCGTAGCTAAACTATTTTTATGAAAAATACCAAATCAGTCCCAAAAATTATTATTTTCTGGGATTTAGCATAATATAGTCCCATATTGAACATATATTTTCTTAACATTTTAAAATTCATTTACTATTTTTCAAAAATCAATTTCTAATTAATTCCTTAAAAATTAGCTACCTCACGGTTAACTCTAGAAATTCCCAAATCTTGGCGAGGATCTTACACATGTTAACGTGAGCTTCAGCTTTTAAATTTCATGGTCATCGGAGTTATAGAACTCCGGTTATAGCATTTTTCGTCGGAAAGACCTAAATATTGAAATGGTCATAACTTGCTCATTTCAAGTCGGAATGAGCTTATTTTTGGACAGGAGGTACTTTATTCCATAAACTTTCATGTCCCAAAAGGCCAAAAGTTTTCTCACAAATTAAGTGGTAAATTGACCCTTTTAAAATCGTATGGCGGCGACCTTTTTCATATTTTTACGATTTTTCGTACTTTGCTAAAATCACCCACACGAAAATCTACAACACCTTTTACAAAGGATTCCACTTGGAGATGCTACAAAACTCATAGATCTAACTCTAGAACTTGACCGCACTCAAAAATTCGAAATATAATAGGAGATATGGTCAATTCAATTTCATGTTCCATTTTCACCAAAATCTGATTTTTCAACCCTTTGTGATTTCTAAGAAACATTCATGTTTTCACATAATAACCAATATAACTCATCATAACACTTACTAATACCACATATATCCATGATTTTCATTAGTCCAATGCTTTTATTATGACTTTCATCATAATCCACGTAAAATGTCATTTCCACAATTTAACAAGGAATGAAATACAAAGGATCGTTCACCATGCATGTCTTACTCTACATGTATGTGTTATTCTAACAAAATAATAAAGAATGGAATAATAGAAGGATTCACCATGCATGCGATAGAGGCCACACAGACAGGTTATTCCCAATAGAATAATAAATAATGGAACCAGTCCCATAAACGCTTTCGAATGGATATTACGACGTAATAATAAATAATGGAACCAGTCCTGTAAAGGCCGCAGACATGGATATTCGAAGGAATAATAAAGAACGGAATATTAGAAGAATTTCACTATGTATGCAGTACTTTGCATAGACAGGTTATTCCAACATAATAATAAAGAATGGAATAAGATAAGTTCTCTTCATTAATAAGGAATAAAGAATACCCATTACGAGTACAAGAAATAAAATCCCCTACCTTAAAAAGAAGAGTACTGGATATAGGAGTAGTGAAGTAGCAGAATACTTTTCTTCTTTCTCTCTATAATAATTGCTCTAAAGCTTTTGTGAATTGGAGAGAAATGAAAGAAGAATGAACTTCTATTTATAGGAAAATATAGTTTTGATATTTGCACGTTTTGGGGCTCAAAATATTACAGTATAATACCTTCATCTTTTTATTCATTTTTAATTTAGTCCTGCAAGAATTATCAAACTTGCACCACCTCCCCTAATAGTAAATAATGTGAATCAATAGTTTAATCATGTGAATCAGTAGTTATAATCATGTGAAAATACGAATTACAGTATAGTACCTCCATGTATACCTCTATTTTTAACTTAGTCATGCAAGTATTATCAATCTTGCACCAACTCCCCTAATAGTATAAGAATGTGAATCAATAGTACACACATGTGAACAAATAGTTATAAGCATTTGAATTAATAGCAATTAATTACTCATTTACCCGATTAATTACCCGATTGGTCAATATAACCTCCGGACATCAATTATTATCGAAATAAATCTCGATTTCCAATAACACTAATAATCCCAACACAATGGAACTATCAATTTCATCTTTAATCAACACAACTTATTCATCATTAATATTATAACTCACAATATTTTATAACAACTTGCATACTTTGCAAAATTTTCATATAACACCCTTAACTTTAAACTTTTATCCATTTAACCATTTAAGAAATAAAATAATAATTATAAGAAAATTGAATACTTTCATTTCATAAAATTAGGGGTCTTACAATCTCCCTCCTTATGAAATTTCTCCTTCAAAATTTACGTTAAGTACTAGTATTCAAGAGATGAGAATAACTTGTTTTCTTTTCGAATTGTACCTTCCCGGTTATCTCCTCTCTATCAGGATTTTCCCATTTCTCATCTCCTGTATTTCAGATATCATTCTAGAATATAGTTTCAAAATAAGGGTTAATTGACATGCCACATATTATCCCTATACTCTAACCAACCAATTAAATACCAAATAAACTTAGGTAGGTCATACTAGCGAAGGAATTCCTCGTCTCTCCCCTCCTAGTTCTAGTCTCACACCTCAGCCAAGGATCATATCCCTAAGCTTTGATACCAACCGTGGCGCCCCCAAAACAAGAATACATCACCTATTCTCGAAGTCATGGGATACATGGTAGTGCGAATACAAATAAAAACTAATTATACAACAAATTGTGTAAAATACGACAAAATATATGTTGTGAGTTTTAATACAAATATTGTCATCTGAACAATATCCACACTCAATGGAGTCCTCATTACATTTATTGTTACAATATTTCACAGAATAGTGAGGACTACTAATGCACCATCTAGGACCATCACTCTGTTCCCCGACTAGTCCCATCTACGTTCTCATTTCCTAAAGAGAACAATAAAAGTAAAAGGGTGAGCTTAACTAGCCCAGTAGGAAATATTATGACTAAGATAATGCAGAATAAATTATCGTTAGCCTTCAACAGTGCTAAACTGATACTATACAACAAACATCAAGTTTAACTGCAGCGGAACAAGCAATCCATTAAAAGAGTCAAGTAGAGAATAAAATCTACTATCTTCTATGATTTAAAAGTTTTTCATCACTTTTATCGGCGAGACTCGGCTTTTAATAAATAATCCACATCATCAAATCATCCACCTTTTCTGACCCAAGGATATTCTTTAGTATCACAACCACGAATTATCCATGCACTACGGGCAAAGATAATCATGTTTTCATCAACGGTCTTGATCATGCCATAAAATAATTCATCTTTGCACCCTTGGCCGAAGAGAATCCATAGCCATAATCATACCAAAAATTATCCATCAATGCACTACGGGCCAATGAGGACTTTTTCATTAGTATCACAACCACAAATTATCTATACACTACGGGACAAAGATAATCGTGTTTTTTATCAACGATCTGATCATCCTATAAAATAATTCATCTTTGTATTCTTGGCCGAAGAGAATCCATAGTCATAATCATACCAAAAATTGTCCATCAATGCACTACGCGCCAATGAGGACTTTTTCCACATCATTTGCAACATTACTACCATGATTATAAAATAATCCACGGTCATAATCATACCAAGTCCATCTATGTACTACGGGCCCACGAGATGACTTTCAACCTAATATAAATACGAGGATGATGACAATATTATAAGCATTAATCAAACTAAATCAAGGATAAATATTAAAGACTTTAAATTTATCCGGACATTATCAATCACTTAATAAAATCATAATCTAATCTTTATTAATACTATAACAATATTTTAATCACTTCTTAAACTTATAAACAATTACATTTTATTGTTTACACTTTTCCAAATAATGCATTTAATCATTCAAAATGCCATACTCATAAGATTTCATCACCAATAATCAAATTACTCATAAAAAATCTGCATATACCTTATATAGGATTTCCAAGCCATAAAATCTTATTTACCAATTCTTCAACTCCACATAACATATTTAACTCATATGTTCGTAGCTAAACTATTTTTATGAAAAATACCAAATCAGTCCCAAAAATTATTATTTTCTGGGATTTAGCATAATATAGTCACATATTGAACATATATTTTTCTTAACATTTTAAAATTCATTTACTATTTTTCAAAAATCAATTTCTAATTAATTCCTTAAAAATTAGCTACCTCACGGTTAACTCTAGAAATTCCCAAATCTTGGCGGGATCTTACATGTTAACGTGAGCTTCGGTTTAAATTTCATGGTCATCGAGTTATAGAACTCGGTTATAGCATTTTAAATCGGAAAGACCTAAATATTGAAATGGTCATAACTTGCTCATTTCAAGTCGGAATGAGCTTATTTTTGGACAGGAGGTACTTTATTCCATAAACTTTCATGTCCCAAAAGGCCAAAAGTTTTCTCTCACAAATTAAGTGGTCAAAAAAATTTCTTTTAAAAATCGTGGCGCACACTTTTTCATATTTTACAGTTTTTCGTACTTTGCTAAAATCAGTCCACACGAAAATTTACAACACCTTTTACAGTGATTCCACTTGGAGATGCTACAAAACTCATAGATCTAACTCTAGAACTTGACCGCACTCAAAAATTCGAAATATAATAGGAGATATGGTCAATTCAATTTCATGTTCCATTTTCACCAAAATCTGATTTTTCAACCCTTTGTGATTTCTAAGAAACATTCATGTTTTCACATAATAACCAATATAACTCATCATAACACTTACTAATACCACATATATTCATGATTTTCATTAGTCCAATGCTTTTATTATGACTTTCATCATAATCCACGTAAACAGATCATTTCCACAATTTAACAAGGAATGAAATACAAAGGATCGTTCACCATGCATGTGCTACTCTACATAGACAGGTTATTCTAACAAAATAATAAAGAATGGAATAATAGAAGGATTCACCATGCATGCGATAGAGACCACACAGACAGGTTATTCCCAACAGAATAATAAATAATGGAACCGAATTCAAAGCATAAACGCTTCGAGACGGGGATATTCTGACGAATAATAAATAATGGAACCGGTCCCAATAAAAGCGCATGCATGAGGATATTCAACGCAGAATAATAAAGAACGGAATATTAGAAGAATTTCACTATGTATGCAGTACTTTGCATAGACAGGTTATTCCAACATAATAATAAAGAATGGAATAAGATAAGTTCTCTTCATTAATAAGGAAGAAAGAATACCCATTACGAGTACAAGAAATAAAATCCCCTACCTTAAAAAGAAGAGTACTGGATATAGGAGTAGTGAAGTAGCAGAATACTTTTCTTCTTTCTCTCTATAATAATTGCTCTAAAGCTTTTGTGAATTGGAGAGAAATGAAAGAAGAATGAGCTTCTATTTATAGGAAAATATAGTTTTGATAATTGCACGTTTTGGGGCTCAAATATTACAGTATAATACCTTCATCTTTTTATTCATTTTTAATTTAGTCCTGCAAGAATTATCAAACTTGCACCACCTCCCCTAATAGTAAATAATGTGAATCAATAGTTTAATCATGTGAATCAGTAGTTATAATCATGTGAAAATACGAATTACAGTATAGTACCTCCATTTATACCTCTATTTTTAACTTAGTCATGCAAGTATTATCAATCTTGCACCAACTCCCCTAATAGTATAAGAATGTGAATCAATAGTACACACATGTGAACAAATAGTTATAAGCATTTGAATTAATAGCAATTAATTACTCATTTACCCGATTAATTACCCGATTGGTCAATATAACCTCCGGACATCAATTATTATCGAAATAAATCTCGATTTCCAATAACACTAATAATCCCAACACAATGGAACTATCAATTTCATCTTTAATCAACACAACTTATTCATCATTAATATTATAACTCACAATATTTTATAACAACTTGCATACTTTGCAAAATTTTCATATAACACCCTTAACTTTAAACTTTTATCCATTTAACCATTTAAGAAATAAAATAATAATTATAAGAAAATTGAATACTTTCATTTCATAAAATTCGGGGTCTTACAATCTCCCCTCCTTATGAAATTTCTCCTTCAAAATTTACGTTCGTACCTAGTATTCGAAGAGATGAGAATAACTTGTTTTCTTTTCGAATTGTACCTTCCCGGTTATCTCCTCTCTATCAGGATTTTCCCATTTCTCATCTCCTGTATTTCAGATATCATTCTAGAATATAGTTTCAAAATAAGGGTTAATTGACATGCCACATATTATCCCTATACTCTAACCAACCAATTAAATACCAAATAAACTTAGGTAGGTCATACTAGCGAAGGAATTCCTCGTCTCTCCCCTCCTAGTTCTAGTCTCACACCTCAGCCAAGGATCATATCCCTAAGCTTTGATACCAACTGTGACGCCCCCAAAACAAGAATACATCACCTATTCTGAGTCGCCGGATACATGGTACTGAATACAAATAAAAACTAATTATACAACAGTTGTGTAAAATACGACAAAATATATGTTGTGAGTTTTAATACAAATATTGTCATCTAGACAATATCCACACTCAATGGAGTCCTCATTACATTTATTGTTACAATATTTCACAGAATAGTGAGGACTACTAATGCACCATCTAGGACCATCACTCTGTTCCCCGACTAGTCCCAGCTACGTTCTCATTTCCTAAAGAGAACAATGAAAGTAAAAGGGTGAGCTTAACTAGCCCAGTAGGAAATATTATGACTAAGATAATGCAGAATAAATTATCGTTAGCCTTCAACAGTGCTAAACTGATACTATACAACAAACATCAAGTTTAACTGCAGCGGAACAAGCAATCCATTAAAAGAGTCAAGTAGAGAATAAAATCTACTATCTTCTATGATTTAAAATTTTTCATCACTTTTATCGTTTGAGACTCTACTTTAATAAATAATCCACATCATCAAATCATCCCTGCACTACAGCCAAGGATATTCTTTAGTATCACAACCACGAATTATCCATGCACTACGGGCCAAAGATAATCATGTTTTCATCAACGGTCTTGATCATGCCATAAAATAATTCATCTTTGCACCCTTGGCCGAAGAGAATCCATAGCCATAATCATACCAAAAATTATCCATCAATGCACTACGGGCCAATGAGGACTTTTTCATTAGTATCACAACCACAAATTATCTATACACTACGGGACAAAGATAATCGTGTTTTTATCAACGATCCTGATCATCCTATAAAATAATTCATCTTTGTATTCTTGGCCGAAGAGAATCCATAGTCATAATCATACCAAAAATTGTCCATCAATGCACTACGCTACCAATGAGGACTTTTTCCACATCATTTGCAACATTACGGTCCATGATTATACCGAATAATCCTCGGTCATAATCATACCAAGTCCATCTATGTACTACGAATACGATGACTTTCAACCTAATATAAATACGAGGATGATGACAATATTATAAGCATTAATCAAACTAAATCAAGGATAAATATTAAAGACTTTAAATTTATCCGGACATTATCAATCACTTAATAAAATCATAATCTAATATCATTAATAATACTATAACAATATTTTAATCACTTCTTAAACTTATAAACAATTACATTTTATTGTTTACACTTTTCCAAATAATGCATTTAATCATTCAAAATGCCATACTCATAAGATTTCATCACCAATAATCAAATTACTCATAAAAAATCTGCATATACCTTATATAGGATTTCCAAGCCATAAAATCTTATTTACCAATTCTTCAACTCCACATAACATATTTAACTCATATGTTCGTAGCTAAACTATTTTTATGAAAAATACCAAATCAGTCCCAAAAATTATTATTTTCTGGGATTTAGCATAATATAGTCCCATATTGAACATATATTTTTCTTAACATTTTTAAAATTCATTTACTATTTTTCAAAAATCAATTTCTAATTAATTCCTTAAAAAATTAGCTACCTCACGGTTAACTCTAGAAATTCCCAAATCTTGGCAGGATCTTACACATGTTAACGTGAGCTTCCAGTTTAAATTTCATGGTCATCGGAGTTATAGAACTCCGGTTATAGCATTTTTCGTCGGAAAGACCTAAATATTGAAATGGTCATAACTTGCTCATTTCAAGTCGGAATGAGCTTATTTTTGGACAGGAGGTACTTTATTCCATAAACTTTCATGTCCCAAAAGGCCAAAAGTTTTCTCACAAATTAAGTGGTCAAAACAAATTTTTTTAAATCGTGGCAAAGCCCTTTTTTCATATTTTTACGATTTTTAGTACTTTGCTAAAATCACCCCACACGAAAATTTACAACACCTTTTACAAAGTGATTCCACTTGGAGATGCTACAAAACTCATAGATCTAACTCTAGAACTTGACCGCACTCAAAAATTCGAAATATAATAGGAGATATGGTCAATTCAATTTCATGTTCCATTTTCACCAAAATCTGATTTTTCAACCCTTTGTGATTTCTAAGAAACATTCATGTTTTCACATAATAACCAATATAACTCATCATAACACTTACTAATACCACATATATTCATGATTTTCATTAGTCCAATGCTTTTATTATGACTTTCATCATAATCCACGTAAACAGATCATTTCCACAATTTAACAAGGAATGAAATACAAAGGATCGTTCACCATGCATGTGCTACTCTACATAGACAGGTTATTCTAACAAAATAATAAAGAATGGAATAATAGAAGGATTCACCATGCATGCGATAGAGACCACACAGACAGGTTATTCCCAACAGAATAATAAATAATGGAACCAGGTCCGGCATAAACGCTCAGACAGGATATTCTGACAGAATAATAAATAATGGAACCAGGTCCGGTGTAAAGGCACAGAGGGCATGATATTCCGACAGAATAATAAAGAACGGAATATTAGAAGAATTTCACTATGTATGCAGTACTTTGCATAGACAGGTTATTCCAACATAATAATAAAGAATGGAATAAGATAAGTTCTCTTCATTAATAAGGAAGAAAGAATACCCATTACGAGTACAAGAAATAAAATCCCCTACCTTAAAAAGAAGAAAATCTTGGATATAGGAGTAGTGAAGTAGCAGAATACTTTTCTTCTTTCTCTCTATAATAATTGCTCTAAAGCTTTTGTGAATTGGAGAGAAATGAAAGAAGAATGAGCTTCTATTTATAGGAAAATATAGTTTTGATAATTGCGTTTTGGGGCTCAAATATTACAAAGATAATACCTTCATCTTTTATTCATTTTTAATTTAGTCCTGCGCAAGAATTATCAAACTTGCACCACCTCCCCTAATAGTAAATAATGTGAATCAATAGTTTAATCATGTGAATCAAAAGTTATAATCATGTGAAAATACGAATTACAGTATAGTACCTCCATTTATACCTCTATTTTTAACTTAGTCATGCAAGTATTATCAAACTTGCACCAACTCTCCTAATAGTACAAGAATGTGAATCAATAGTACACACATGTGAACAAATAGTTATAAGCATTTGAATTAATAGCAATTAATTACTCATTTACCCGATTAATTACCCGATTGGTCAATATAACCTCCTGGACATCAATTATTATCGAAATAAATCTCGATTTCCAATAACACTAATAATCCCAACACAATGGAACTATCAATTTCATCTTTAATCAACACAACTTATTCATCATTAATATTATAACTCACAATATTTTATAACAACTTGCATACTTTGCAAAATTTTCATATAACACCCTTAACTTTAAACTTTTATCCATTTAACCATTTAAGAAATAAAATAATAATTATAAGAAAATTGAATACTTTCATTTCATAAAATTCGGGTCTTACAATCTCCCTCCTTATGAAATTTCTCCTTCAAAATTTACGTTAAATTACGGTATTCAAGAGATGAGAATAACTTGTTTTCTTTTCAATTGTACCTTCCTAGTTATCTCCTCTCTATCGAGGATTTTCCCATTTCTCATCTCCCCGTATTTGAGATATCATTCTAGAATATAGTTTCAAAATAAGGGTTAATTGACATGCCACATATTATCCCTATACTCTAACCAACCAATTAAATACCAAATAAACTTAGGTAGGTCATACTAGCGAAGGAATTCCTCGTCTCTCCCTCCTAGTTCTAGTCTCACACCTCGACCAAGGATCATATCCCTAAGCTTTGATACCAACCGTGGCCCCAAAAAACAAGAATACATCACCTATTCTCGAGTCATGGGATACATGGTAATCGAATACAAATAAAAACTAATTATACAACAATTGTAAAAAATACGACAAAATATATATGTTGTGAGTTTTAATACAAATATTGTCATCTAGACAATATCCACACTCAATGGAGTCCTCATTACATTTATTGTTACAATATTTCACGCAGAATAGTGAGGACTACTAATGCACCATCTAGGACCATCACTGCTCCCCGACTAGTCCCATTTACGCTTCTCATTTCCTAAAGAGAACAATGAAAGTAAAAGGTGAGCTTAACTAGCCCAAAGAGGAAATATTATGACTAAGATAATGCGTAATAAATTATCGTTAGCCTTCAACAGTGCTAAACTGATACTATACAACAAACATCAAGTTTAACTGCAGCGGAACAAGCAATCCATTAAAAGAGTCAAGTAGAGAATAAAATCTACTATCTTCTATGATTTAAAAAGTTTTTCATCACTTTTATCGTTGAGACTCGGCTTAATAAATAATCCACATCATCAAATCATCCCTGCACTACAGCCAAGGATATTCTTTAGTATCACAACCACGAATTATCCATGCACTACGGGCCAAAGATAATCATGTTTTCATCAACGGTCTTGATCATGCCATAAAATAATTCATCTTTGCACCCTTGGCCGAAGAGAATCCATAGCCATAATCATACCAAAAATTATCCATCAATGCACTACGGGCCAATGAGGACTTTTTCATTAGTATCACAACCACAAATTATCTATACACTACGGGACAAAGATAATCGTGTTTTTATCAACGATCCTGATCATCCTATAAAATAATTCATCTTTGTATTCTTGGCCGAAGAGAATCCATAGTCATAATCATACCAAAAATTGTCCATCAATGCACTACGCGCCAATGAGGACTTTTTCCACATCATTTGCAACATTACGGTCATGATTATACCGAATAATCCCTGGTCATAATCATACCAAGTCCATCTATGTACTACAGGCCACAGATGACTTTCAACCTAATATAAATACGAGGATGATGACAATATTATAAGCATTAATCAAACTAAATCAAGGATAAATATTAAAGACTTTAAATTTATCCAGACATTATCAATCACTTAATAAAATCATAATCTAATACTGTTAATACTATAACAATATTTTAATCACTTCTTAAACTTATAAACAATTACATTTTATTGTTTACACTTTTCCAAATAATGCATTTAATCATTCAAAATGCCATACTCATAAGATTTCATCACCAATAATCAAATTACTCATAAAAAATCTGCATATACCTTATATAGGATTTCCAAGCCATAAAATCTTATTTACCAATTCTTCAACTCCACATAACATATTTAACTCATATGTTCGTAGCTAAACTATTTTTATGAAAAATACCAAATCAGTCCCAAAAATTATTATTTTCTGGGATTTAGCATAATATAGTCCCATATTGAACATATATTTTTCTTAACATTTTTAAAATTCATTTACTATTTTTCAAAAATCAATTTCTAATTAATTCCTTAAAAATTAGCTACCTCACGGTTAACTCTAGAAATTCCCAAATCTTGGCGGTGATCTTACACATGTTAACGTGAGCTTCCAGCTTTAAATTTCATGGTCATCTGAGTTATAGAACTCCTTATAGCATTTTTCGCTGGAAAGACCTAAATATTGAAATGGTCATAACTTGCTCATTTCAAGTCGGAATGAGCTTATTTTTGGACAGGAGGTACTTTATTCCATAAACTTTCATGTCCCAAAAGGCCAAAAGTTTTCTCACAAATTAAGTGGCTGAAACAGCCCTTTTAAAATCGTGGCAGCAGCCTTTTTCATATTTTACAGTTTTTCGTACTTTGCTAAAATCAGTCCACACGAAAATCTACAACACCTTTTACAGTGATTCCACTTGGAGATGCTACAAAACTCATAGATCTAACTCTAGAACTTGACCGCACTCAAAAATTCGAAATATAATAGGAGATATGGTCAATTCAATTTCATGTTCCATTTTCACCAAAATCTGATTTTTCAACCCTTTGTGATTTCTAAGAAACATTCATGTTTTCACATAATAACCAATATAACTCATCATAACACTTACTAATACCACATATATCCATGATTTTCATTAGTCCAATGCTTTTATTATGACTTTCATCATAATCCACGTAAATGCATCATTTCCACAATTTAACAAGGAATGAAATACAAAGGATCGCTCACCATGCATGTGCTACTCTACATGATAAAGTTATTCTAACAAAATAATAAAGAATGGAATAATAGAAGGATTCACCATGCATGCGATAGAGACCACACGCAGACGTGTTATTCCCAATGTAATAATAAATAATGGAACCAGTCCCAGATAAACGCCGTAGACGTGATATTCGACGATAATAATAAATAATGGAACCAGTCCTGTAAACGCTATAAGCATAGCATGGATATTCCGGCGTAATAATAAAGAACGGAATATTAGAAGAATTTCACTATGTATGCGGTACTTTGCATAGATGAAGTTATTCCAACATAATAATAAAGAATGGAATAAGATAAGTTCTCTTCATTAATAAGGAAGAAAGAATACCCATTACGAGTACAAGAAATAAAATCCCTACCTTAAAAAGAAAGAGTAGCACCGATATAGGAGTAGTGAAGTAGCAGAATACTTTTCTTCTTTCTCTCTATAATAATTGCTCTAAAGCTTTTGTGAATTGGAGAGAAATGAAAGAAGAATGAGCTTCTATTTATAGGAAAATATAGTTTTGATAATTGCACGTTTTGGGGCTCAAATATTACAGTATAATACCTTCATCTTTTTATTCATTTTTAATTTAGTCCTGCAAGAATTATCAAACTTGCACCACCTCCCCTAATAGTAAATAATGTGAATCAATAGTTTAATCATGTGAATCAATAGTTATAATCATGTGAAAATACGAATTACAAAGATAGTACCTCCATGTATACCTCTATTTTTAACTTAGTCATGCAAGTATTATCAATCTTGCACCAACTCCCCTAATAGTATAAGAATGTGAATCAATAGTACACACATGTGAACAAATAGTTATAAGCATTTGAATTAATAGCAATTAATTACTCATTTACCCCATTAATTACCCGATTGGTCAATATAACCTCCTGGACATCAATTATTATCGAAATAAATCTCGATTTCCAATAACACTAATAATCCCAACACAATGGAACTATCAATTTCATCTTTAATCAACACAACTTATTCATCATTAATATTATAACTCACAATATTTTATAACAACTTGCATACTTTGCAAAATTTTCATATAAACACCCTTAACTTTAAACTTTTATCCATTTAACCATTTAAGAAATAAAATAATAATTATAAGAAAATTGAATACTTTCATTTCATAAAATTCGGTCTTACAATCTCCCTCCTTATGAAATTTCTCCTTCAAAATTTACGTTCATACACTGGTATTCAAGAGATGAGAATAACTTGTTTTCTTTTCAATTGTACCTTCCCGGTTATCTCCTTTCTATCATGATTTTCCCATTTCTCATCTCCTGTATTTCAGATATCATTCTAGAATATAGTTTCAAAATAAGGGTTAATTGACATGCCACATATTATCCCTATACTCTAACCAACCAATTAAATACCAAATAAACTTAGGTAGGTCATACTAGCGAAGGAATTCCTCGTCTCTCCCCTCCTAGTTCTAGTCTCACACCTCGGCCAAGGATCATATCCCTAAGCTTTGATACCAACCGTGGCCCCAAAAACAAGAATACATCACCTATTACGAGTCACGGGATACATGGTAATTTAATACAAATAAAACTAATTATACAACAAATGTGTAAAATACGACAAAATATATGTTGTGAGTTTTAATACAAATATTGTCATCTAGACAATATCCACACTCAATGGAGTCCTCATTACATTTATTGTTACAATATTTCACAGAATAGTGAGGACTACTAATGCACCATCTAGGACCATCACTCTGTTCCCCGACTAGTCCCAGCTACGTTCTCATTTCCTAAAGAGAACAATGAAAGTAAAAGGGTGAGCTTAACTAGCCCAGTAGGAAATATTATGACTAAGATAATGCAGAATAAATTATCGTTAGCCTTCAACAGTGCTAAACTGATACTATACAACAAACATCAAGTTTAACTGCAGCGGAACAAGCAATCCATTAAAAGAGTCAAGTAGAGAATAAAATCTACTATCTTCTATGATTTAAAAAGTTTTTCATCACTTTTATCGTTGAGACTCGGCTTAATAAATAATCCACATCATCAAATCATCCCTGCACTACAGCCAAGGATATTCTTTAGTATCACAACCACGAATTATCCATGCACTACGGGCCAAAGATAATCATGTTTTCATCAACGGTCTTGATCATGCCATAAAATAATTCATCTTTGCACCCTTGGCCGAAGAGAATCCATAGCCATAATCATACCAAAAATTATCCATCAATGCACTACGGGCCAATGAGGACTTTTTCATTAGTATCACAACCACAAATTATCTATACACTACGGGACAAAGATAATCGTGTTTTTATCAACGATCCTGATCATCCTATAAAATAATTCATCTTTGTATTCTCTTGGTCAAGAGAATCCATAGTCATAATCATACCAAAATTGTCCATCAATGCACTACGCTACCAACGAGGACTTTTTCCACATCATTTGCAACATTACTACCATGATTATACCGAATAATCCTCACAGTCATAATCATACCAAGTCCATCTATGTACTACACAGCCACAGATGACTTTCAACCTAATATAAATACGAGGATGATGACAATATTATAAGCATTAATCAAACTAAATCAAGGATAAATATTAAAGACTTTAAATTTATCCGGACATTATCAATCACTTAATAAAATCATAATCTAATACATTAATACTATAACAATATTTTAATCACTTCTTAACTTATAAACAATTACATTTTATTGTTTACACTTTTCCAAATAATGCATTTAATCATTCAAAATGCCATACTCATAAGATTTCATCACCAATAATCAAATTACTCATAAAAATCTGCATATACCTTATATAGGATTTCCAAGCCATAAAATCTTATTTACCAATTCTTCAACTCCACATAACATATTTAACTCATATGTTCAGTAGCTAAACTATTTTTATGAAAATACCAAATCAGTCCCAAAAATTATTATTTTCTCGGGATTTAGCATAATATAGTCCCATATTGAACATATATTTTTCTTAACATTTTAAAATTCATTTACTATTTTTCAAAAATCAATTTCTAATTAATTCCTTAAAAATTAGCTACCTCACGGTTAACTCTAGAAATTCCCAAATCTTGGCGGGATCTTACACATGTTAACGTGAGCTTCAGTTTAAATTTCATGGTCATCTGAGTTATAGAACTCGGTTATAGCATTTTTCGCTTCTGAAAGACCTAAATATTGAAATGGTCATAACTTGCTCATTTCAAGTCTGAATGAGCTTATTTTTGGACAGAGGTACTTTATTCCATAAACTTTCATGTCCCAAAAGGCCAAAAGTTTTCTCACAAATTAAGTGGTCAAATAACCCTTTTAAAATCGTGGTGGCGAAACTTTTCATATTTTTTGCGTTTTTCGTACTTTGCTAAAATCACCCACACGAAAAATCTACAACACCTTTTACAAAGTGATTCCACTTGGAGATGCTACAAAACTCATAGATCTAACTCTAGAACTTGACCGCACTCAAAAATTCGAAATATAATAGGAGATATGGTCAATTCAATTTCATGTTCCATTTTCACCAAAATCTGATTTTTCAACCCTTTGTGATTTCTAAGAAACATTCATGTTTTCACATAATAACCAATATAACTCATCATAACACTTACTAATACCACATATATCCATGATTTTCATTAGTCCAATGCTTTTATTATGACTTTCATCATAATCCACGTAAACAGATCATTTCCACAATTTAACAAGGAATGAAATACAAAGGATCGTTCACCATGCATGTGCTACTCTACATAGACAGGTTATTCTAACAAAATAATAAAGAATGGAATAATAGAAGGATTCACCATGCATGCGATAGAGACCACCAGACAGGTTATTCCCAATAGAATAATAAATAATGGAACCAGTCCCAGATAAACGCTCGTATGTGATATTCGACGGTAATAATAAATAATGGAACCAGTCCTGTAAACGCATACGATGTGAGATATTCCGGCTGTATAATAAAGAACGGAATATTAGAAGAATTTCACTATGTATGCAAAGATTACTTTGCATAGACAAAAGTTATTCCAACATAATAATAAAGAATGGAATAAGATAAGTTCTCTTCATTAATAAGGAAGAAAGAATACCCATTACGAGTACAAGAAATAAAATCCCCACCTTAAAAAAGAAGAGTCTTGGATATAGGAGTAGTGAAGTAGCGAGAATACTTTTCTTCTTTCTCTCTATAATAATTGCTCTAAAGCTTTTGTGAATTGGAGAGAATGAAAGAAGAATGAGCTTCTATTTATAGGAAAATATAGTTTTGATAATTGCACGCTTTTGGGGCTCAAATATTACAAAGATAATACCTTCATCTTTTATTCATTTTTAATTTAGTCCTCGCAAGAATTATCAAACTTGCACCACCTCCCCTAATAGTAAATAATGTGAATCAATAGTTTAATCATGTGAATCAATGAGTTATAATCATGTGAAAATACTAATTACGTTATAAGACCTCCATTGTATACCTCTATTTTTAACTTAGTCATGCAAGTATTATCAATCTTGCACCAACTCCCCTAATAGTATAAGAATGTGAATCAATAGTACACACATGTGAACAAATAGTTATAAGCATTTGAATTAATAGCAATTAATTACTCATTTACCCGATTAATTACCCGATTGGTCAATATAACCTCCTGGACATCAATTATTATCGAAATAAATCTCGATTTCCAATAACACTAATAATCCCAACACAATGGAACTATCAATTTCATCTTTAATCAACACAACTTATTCATCATTAATATTATAACTCACAATATTTTATAACAACTTGCATACTTTGCAAAATTTTCATATAACACCCTTTAACTTTAAACTTTTATCCATTTAACCATTTAAGAAATAAAATAATAATTATAAGAAAATTGAATACTTTCATTTCATAAAATTCGGGGTCTTACAATCTCCCTCCTTATGAAATTTCTCCTTCAAAATTTACGTTCAGTTCACAGTATTCAAGAGATGAGAATAACTTGTTTTCTTTTCGAATTGTACCTTCCGGTTTATCTCCTCTCTATCGTGGATTTTCCCATTTCTCATCTCCTCGTATTTGAGATATCATTCTAGAATATAGTTTCAAAATAAGGGTTAATTGACATGCCACATATTATCCCTATACTCTAACCAACCAAATAAACTTAGGTAGGTCATACTAAGCGAAGGAATTCCTCGCTCTCCCTCCTAGTTCTAGTCTCACACCTCGGCCAAGGATCATATCCCTAAGCTTTGATACCAACTGGCGCCCCCAAAACAAGAATACATCACCTATTACGAGTCATGGATACATGGTAATTTAATACAAATAAAAACTAATTATACAACAGTTGTGTAAAATACGACAAAATATATGTTGTGAGTTTTAATACAAATATTGTCATCTAGACAATATCCACACTCAATGGAGTCCTCATTACATTTATTGTTACAATATTTCACAGAATAGTGAGGACTACTAATGCACCATCTAGGACCATCACTCTGTTCCCCGACTAGTCCCATCTACGTTCTCATTTCCTAAAGAGAACAATGAAAGTAAAAGGGTGAGCTTAACTAGCCCAGTAGGAAATATTATGACTAAGATAATGCAGAATAAATTATCGTTAGCCTTCAACAGTGCTAAACTGATACTATACAACAAACATCAAGTTTAACTGCAGCGGAACAAGCAATCCATTAAAAGAGTCAAGTAGAGAATAAAATCTACTATCTTCTATGATTTAAAAAGTTTTTCATCACTTTTATCACGAGACTCCTACTTTTTAATAAATAATCCACATCATCAAATCATCCCTCACTTTACGTACCCAAGGATATTCTTTAGTATCACAACCACGAATTATCCATGCACTACGGGCCAAAGATAATCATGTTTTCATCAACGGTCTTGATCATGCCATAAAATAATTCATCTTTGCACCCTTGTCAAGAGAATCCATAGCCATAATCATACCAAAAATTATCCATCAATGCACTACGGGCCAATGAGGACTTTTTCATTAGTATCACAACCACAAATTATCTATACACTACGGGACAAAGATAATCGTGTTTTTATCAACGATCCTGATCATCCTATAAAATAATTCATCTTTGTATTCTTGGTAAGAGAATCCATAGTCATAATAATACCAAAATTGTCCATCAATGCACTACGCTACCAATGAGGACTTTTTTTCCACATCATTTGCAACATTACGGTCATGATTATACCCTAATAATCCCAGTCATAATCATACCAAGTCCATCTATGTACTACGAAGCCACGTATGACTTTCAACCTAATATAAATACGAGGATGATGACAATATTATAAGCATTAATCAAACTAAATCAAGGATAAATATTAAAGACTTTAAATTTATCCGCACATTATCAATCACTTAATAAAATCATAATCTAATACTGTTAATACTATAACAATATTTTAATCACTTCTTAAACTTATAAACAATTACATTTTATTGTTTACACTTTTCCAAATAATGCATTTAATCATTCAAAATGCCATACTCATAAGATTTCATCACCAATAATCAAATTACTCATAAAAATCTGCATATACCTTATATAGGATTTCCAAGCCATAAAATCTTATTTACCAATTCTTCAACTCCACATAACATATTTAACTCATATGTTCGTAGCTAAACTATTTTTATGAAAAATACCAAATCAGGTCCCAAAAATTATTATTTTCTCGATTTAGCATAATATAGTCCCATATTGAACATATATTTTTCTTAACATTTTTAAAATTCATTTACTATTTTTCAAAAATCAATTTCTAATTAATTCCTTAAAAATTAGCTACCTCACGGTTAACTCTAGAAATTCCCAAATCTTGGCGAGGTGATCTTACACATGTTAACGTGAGCTTCGGTTTAAATTTCATGGTCATCGGAGTTATAGAACTCCTATATAGCATTTTTTCGCTTCTGAGAGACCTAAATATTGAAATGGTCATAACTTGCTCATTTCAAGTCTGAATGAGCTTATTTTTGGACAGAGGTACTTTATTCCATAAACTTTCATGTCCCAAAAGGCCAAAAGTTTTCTCACAAATTAAGTGGTTTGAAATAAATTTCTTTTAAAATCGTGGCAAGAAATTTTTTTCATATTTTACAGCTTTTTCGTACTTTGCTAAAAATCACCACACGAAAAATCTACAACACCTTTTACAAAGATTCCACTTGGAGATGCTACAAAACTCATAGATCTAACTCTAGAACTTGACCGCACTCAAAAATTCAAATATAATAGGAGATATGGTCAATTCAATTTCATGTTCCATTTTCACCAAAATCGATTTTTTCAACCCTTTGTGATTTCTAAGAAACATTCATGTTTTCACATAATAACCAATATAACTCATCATAACACTTACTAATACCACATATATCCATGATTTTCATTAGTCCAATGCTTTTATTATGACTTTCATCATAATCCACGTAAATGCATCATTTCCACAATTTAACAAGGAATGAAATACAAAGGATCGCTTCACCATGCATGTGCTACTCTCTACATGTATAAAAGTTATTCTAACAAAATAATAAAGAATGGAATAATAGAAGGATTCACCATGCATGCGATAGAGACCACACGCATAAAGTTATTCCCAATGTAATAATAAATAATGGAACCAGTCCCAGATAAACGCCGAGCAGGATATTCTCGCGAATAATAATAAATAATGGAACCAGTCCTGTAAACGCATGCAGACGTGATATTCCGACGAAATAATAAAGAAACTAATATTAGAAGAATTTCACTATGTATGCAAGATTTTTGCATAGACAAAGTTATTCCAACATAATAATAAAGAATGGAATAAGATAAGTTCTCTTCATTAATAAGGAAGAAAGAATACCCATTACGAGTACAAGAAATAAAATCCCTACCTTAAAAAGAAGAAAGTCTTGGATATAGGAGTAGTGAAGTAGCGTAATACTTTTCTTCTTTCTCTCTATAATAATTGCTCTAAAGCTTTTGTGAATTGGAGAGAAATGAAAGAAGAATGAGCTTCTATTTATAGGAAAATATAGTTTTGATAATTGCACGCTTTTGGGGCTCAAATATTACAATTATAATACCTTCATCTTTTTATTCATTTTAATTTAGTCCCGCAAGAATTATCAAACTTGCACCACCTCCCTAATAGTAAATAATGTGAATCAATAGTTTAATCATGTGAATCAAATAGTTATAATCATGTGAAAATACTAATTACATTATAGTACCTCCATGTATACCTCTCTTTTTTAACTTAGTCATGCAAGTATTATCAATCTTGCACCAACTCCCCTAATAGTATAAGAATGTGAATCAATAGTACACACATGTGAACAAATAGTTATAAGCATTTGAATTAATAGCAATTAATTACTCATTTACCCATTAATTACCCGATTGGTCAATATAACCTCCTGACATCAATTATTATCGAAATAAATCTCGATTTCCAATAACACTAATAATCCCAACACAATGGAACTATCAATTTCATCTTTAATCAACACAACTTATTCATCATTAATATTATAACTCACAATATTTTATAACAACTTGCATACTTTGCAAAATTTTCATATAACACCCTTAACTTTAAACTTTTATCCATTTAACCATTTAAGAAATAAAATAATAATTATAAGAAAATTGAATACTTTCATTTCATAAAATTCGGGGTCTTACAATCTCCCCTCCTTATGAAATTTCTCCTTCAAAATTTACGTTCGTACCTGGTATTCGAAGAGATGAGAATAACTTGTTTTCTTTTCGAATTGTACCTTCCCGGTTATCTCCTCTCTATCAGGATTTTCCCATTTCTCATCTCCTGTATTTCAGATATCATTCTAGAATATAGTTTCAAAATAAGGGTTAATTGACATGCCACATATTATCCCTATACTCTAACCAACCAATTAAATACCAAATAAACTTAGGTAGGTCATACTAGCGAAGGAATTCCTCGTCTCTCCCCTCCTAGTTCTAGTCTCACACCTCAGCCAAGGATCATATCCCTAAGCTTTGATACCAACTGTGACGCCCCCAAAACAAGAATACATCACCTATTCTGAGTCGCCGGATACATGGTACAGAATACAAATAAAAACTAATTATACAACAGTTGTGTAAAATACGACAAAACATATGTTGTGAGTTTTAATACAAATATTGTCATCTAGACAATATCCACACTCAATGGAGTCCTCATTACATTTATTATTACAATATTTCACAGAATAGTGAGGACTACTAATGCACCATCTAGGACCATCACTGCTCCCCGACTAGTCCCAAATTTACGCTTCTCATTTCCTAAAGAGAACAATGAAAGTAAAGGGTGAGCTTAACTAGCCCAAAGAGAAATATTATGACTAAGATAATGCGTAATAAATTATCGTTAGCCTTCAACAAAGGTTAAACCGATACTATACAACAAACATCAAGTTTAATCTGCAATGAACAAGCAATCCATTAAAAGAGTCAAGTAGAGAATAAAATCTACTATCTTCTATGATTTAAAAGTTTTTCATCACTTTTATCGTTGAGACTCAAACTTAATAAATAATCCACATCATCAAATCATCCCCGCACTACAAGCCAAGGATATTCTTTAAGTATCACAACCACGAAATTATCCATGCACTACGCCCAAAGATAATCATGTTTTCATCAACTATTCCTTCATGCCATAAAATAATTCATCTTTGCACCTTGGTCAAGAGAATCCATAGCCATAATCATACCAAAAATTATCCATCAATGCACTACGGGCCAATGAGGACTTTTTTCATTAGTATCACAACCACAAATTATCCATACACTACGGGACAAAGATAATCGTGTTTTTATCAACGATCCCGATCATCCTATAAAATAATTCATCTTTGTATTCTTGGTCAAGAGAATCCATAGTCATAATAATACCAAAAATTGTCCATCAATGCACTACGCCAATGAGGACTTTTTTCCACATCATTTGCAACATTACTACCATGATTATACCGAATAATCCTCGGTCATAATCATACCAAGTCCATCTATGTACTACAGCCACGATGACTTTCAACCTAATATATAAATACGAGGATGATGACAATATTATAAGCATTAATCAAACTAAATCAAGGATAAATATTAAAGACTTTAAATTTATCCGCATATTATCAATCACTTAATAAAATCATAATCTAATATCATAATACTATAACAATATTTTAATCACTTCTTAAACTTATAAACAATTACATTTTATTGTTTACACTTTTCCAAATAATGCATTTAATCATTCAAAATGCCATAGTCATAAGATTTCATCACCAATAATCAAATTACTCATAAAAAATCTGCATATACCTTATATAGGATTTCCAAGCCATAAAATCTTATTTACCAATTCTTCAACTCCACATAACATATTTAACTCATATGTTCGTAGCTAAACTATTTTTATGAAAAATACCAAATCAGTCCCAAAAATTATTATTTTCTTGGATTTAGCATAATATAGTCCCATATTGAACATATATTTTTCTTAACATTTTTAAAATTCATTTACTATTTTTCAAAAATCAATTTCTAATTAATTCCTTAAAAAATTAGCTACCTCACGGTTAACTCTAGAAATTCCCAAATCTTGGCAGGATCTTACACATGTTAACGTGAGCTTCCAGTTTAAATTTCATGGTCATCGGAGTTATAGAACTCCGGTTATAGCATTTTTCGTTGGAAAGACCTAAATATTGAAATGGTCATAACTTGCTCATTTTAAGTCTGAATGAGCTTATTTTTTGGACAGAGGTACTTTATTCCATAAACTTTCATGTCCCAAAAGGCCAAAAGTTTTCTCACAAATTAAGTGGTCAAACAACCCTTTTTAAAAATCAATGCGTGACAGATTTTTTCATATTTTACAGCGCTTTTCGTACTTTGCTAAAATCACCCACACAAAAAATCTACAACACCTTTTACAAAGATTCCACTTGGAGATGCTACAAAACTCATAGATCTAACTCTAGAACTTGACCACACTCAAAAATTCAAATATAATAGGAGATATGGTCAATTCAATTTCATGTTCCATTTTCACCAAAATCGATTTTTTTTTCAACCCTTTGTGATTTCTAAGAAACATTCATGTTTTCACATAATAACCAATATAACTCATCATAACACTTACTAATACCACATATATCCATGATTTTCATTAGTCCAATGCTTTTATTATGACTTTCATCATAATCCACGTAAATGAATCATTTCCACAATTTAACAAGGAATGAAATACAAAGGATCGCTTCACCATGCATGTGCTAATCTACATGTATAAAGTTATTCTAACAAAATAATAAAGAATGAAATAATAGAAGGATTCACCATGATGCGATAGAGACCACACGTATAAAGTTATTCCCAATGTAATAATAAATAATGGAACCAGTCCCAAGCATAAACGCTTTCATGTGATATTCTACAGTGAATAATAAATAATGGAACCAGTCCTGTAAACGCATGATGTGATATTCCAAAGAGAATAATAAAGAACGAATAATAGAAGAATTTCACTATGTATGCGTGATATACTTTAATGATACAAAATGTTATTCCAACATAATAATAAAGAATGGAATAAGATAAGTTCTCTTCATTAATAAGGAAGAAAGAATACCCATTACTTAGTACAAGAAATAAAAATCCCCTACCTTAAAAGAAGAGTAGAGATATAGGAGTAGTGAAGTAGCGAGATTTTCTTTTCTTAATTCTCTCTATAATAATTTCTCTAAAGCTTTTGTGAATTGGAGAGAAATGAAAGAAGAATGAGCTTCTATTTATAGGAAAATATAGTTTTAATAATTGCACGCTTTGGGGCTCAAAATATTACAAAGATAATACCTTCATCTTTTTCTTCATTTTTAATTTAGTCCTGCAAGAATTATCAAACTTGCACCACCTCCCTAATAGTAAATAATGTGAATCAATAGTTTAATCATGTGAATCAAGTAGTTATAATCATGTGAAAATAATTAATTACGATAATACTACTCCATTTATACCTCTATTTTTAACTTAGTCATGCAAGTATTATCAATCTTGCACCAACTCCCCTAATAGTATAAGAATGTGAATCAATAGTACACACATGTGAACAAATAGTTATAAGCATTTGAATTAATAGCAATTAATTACTCATTTACCCGATTAATTACCCGATTGGTCAATATAACCTCCGGACATCAATTATTATCGAAATAAATCTCGATTTCCAATAACACTAATAATCCCAACACAATGGAACTATCAATTTCATCTTTAATCAACATAACTTATTCATCATTAATATTATAACTCACAATATTTTATAACAACTTGCATACTTTGCAAAATTTTCATATAACACCTTTAACTTTAAACTTTTATCCATTTAACCATTTAAGAAATAAAATAATAATTATAAGAAAATTGAATACTTTCATTTCATAAAATTCGGATCTTACAATCTCCCTCCTTATGAAATTTCTCCTTCAAAATTTACGTTTGTACACTGTATTCAAGAGATGAGAATAACTTGTTTTCTTTTCTTGATTGTACCTTCCCTTATCTCCTCTCTATCGATTTTCCCATTTCTCATCTCCTTGTATTTCATATATCATTCTAGAATATAGTTTCAAAATAAGGGTTAATTGACATGCCACATATTATCCCTATACTCTAACCAACCAATTAAATACAAAATAAACTTAGGTAGGTCATACTAGCGAAGGAATTCCTCGCCTCTCCCCTCCTAGTTCTAGTCTCACACCTCACCAAGGATCATATCCCTAAGATTTGATACCAACATATGGCCCCCAAAACAAGAATACATCACCCATTCTCGAGTCGCCATACACATGGTACATAATTCAAATACAACTTAATAATACAACCTGTCAGTAAAATACGATAAAAACATAAACTTGTGAGTTTTAATACAAATATTGTTTACTAGAGAATATCCACACTCAATGGAGTCCTCATTACATTTATTATTACACTATTTCACGTAATAAAGGAGGACTACTAATGCACCATCTAGACCATCACTGCTCCCCGACTAGTCCCAAATTTACGCTCTCATTTCCTAAAGAGAACAATGAAAGAAAGGGTGAGCTCAACTAGCCCAAAGAAGAAGAAATATTATGACTAAGATAATGCGTAATAAATTATCGTTAGCCTTCAATAAAGGTTAAACCGATACAATATAAAAACATCAAGTTTAATCAAGAATGAACAAGCAATCCATTAAAAGAGTCAAGTAGAGAATAAAATCTACTATCTTCTATGATTTAAAAGTTTTTCATCACTTTTATCACGAGACTCACCAATAAATAATCCACATCATCAAATCATCCCCGCACTACAAAAGCAAGGATATTCTTTAAGATCACAACCACAAATTATCCATGCACTACTACCAAAAGATAATCGTGTTTTCATCAACTATCTTGATCATGCCATAAAATAATTCATCTTTGCACCCTTGGTCAAGAGAATCCATAGCCATAATCATACCAAAACCGGCCCATCAATGCACTACGCGCCAATGAGGACTTTTTAATTAGTATCACAACCACAAATTATCCATGCACTACGCCCAAAGATAATCGTGTTTTTATCAACGATCCCGATCATGCTATAAAAATAATTCATCTTTGCATTCTTGGTCAAGAGAATCCATAGCCATAATCATACCAAAATTGTCCATCAATGCACTACGCCAATGAGGACTTTTTTCCACATCATTTGCAATATTACGGTCATGATTATACCGAATAATCCCGGTCATAATCATACCAAGTCCATCTATGCACTACAGCCACGTATGACTTTCAACATAATATAAATATGAGGATGATGACAATATTATAAGCATTAATCAAACTAAATCAAGGATAAATATTAAAGACTTTAAATTTATCCGCACATTATCAATCACTTAATAAAATCATAATCTAATATCATTAATACTATAACAATATTTTAATCACTTCTTAAACTTATAAACAATTACATTTAATTGTTTACACTTTTCCAAATAATGCATTTAATCATTCAAAATGTCATACTCATAAGATTTCATCACCAATAATCAAATTACTCATCAAAAATCAGATATACCTTATATAGGATTTCCAAGCCATAAAATCCTATTTACCAATTCTTCAACTCCACAGAACATATTTAACTCATATGTTCGTAGCTAAACTATTTTCATGAAAAATACCAAATCAGTCCCAAAAATTATTCTTTTCTGGGATTTAGCATAATATAGTCCCATATTGAACATATATTTTTCTTAACATTTTTAAAATTCATTTACTATTTTTCAAAAATCAATTTCTAATTAATTCCTTAAGAAATTAGCTACCTCACTAAGTTAACTCTAGAAATTCCCAAATCTTGGCGTGATCTTACATGTATTAACGTGAGCTTCCAGCTTAAATTTTCATGGTCATCTGAGTTATAGAACTCCTAAGCTATAGCATTTTTCGCCGAAAAACCTAAATATTGAAATGGTCATAACTTGCTCATTTTAAGTCTGAATGAGCTCATTTTTGGACAGAGGTACTTTATACCATATACTTTCATGTCCCAAAAGGCCAGAATTTTTCTCACAAATTAAGTGGTCTAAAACAAATTTTTTTAAAATCGTGGCAAGCAGAGTATTTTTTCATATTTTTGCGCTTTTCACTACTTTGCTAAAATCACCACACGAAAATCTACAACACCTTTTACAAAGATTCCACTTGGAGATGCTACAAAACTCATAGATCTAACTCTAGAACTTGACCACACTCAAAAATTCAAATATAATAGGAGATATGGTCAATTTAATTTCATGTTCCATTTTCACAAAAATCGATTTTTCAACCCTTTGTGATTTCTAAGAAACTTTCATGTTTTCACATAATAACCAACATAACTCATCATAACACTTACTAATACCACATATACCCATGATTTTCATTAGTCCAATGCTTTTATTATGACTTTCATCATAATCCACGTAAAGAGATCATTTCCACAATTTAACAAGGAATGAAATACAAAGGATCGTTTCACCACGCATGTGGTAATCTACATGTATAAAAGTTATTCTAACAAAATAATAAAGAATGGAATAATAGAAAAGGATTCACCATGCATGCGATAGAGACCACATTGCATAAAAGTATTCCTAATAAGAATAATAAATAATGGAACCAGTCCCAAGATAAACGCATGCATGTGATATTCCAAAGTAATAATAAAGATTGGAACCAGTCCCACAAAAACGCATGCATGTGATATTGTGATATTCCAAAAGAAAATAATAAAAAAAACGGAATATTAGAATAATTTCACTATGTATAATAAAAATGCATAATAATGTAGTTATTCCAACATAATAATAAAGAATGGAATAAGATAAGTTCTTTTCATGTAATAAGGAAGAAATAATACACATTACTTCTTCATGGATAAGAAAAAAATACCCCTACCTTAAAAAAAAGAGTATAGGATATAGGAGTAGTGAAGTAGCGTATCTTTTCTTTTCTCTAATTTCTCTCTATAATAATTGCTCTAAAGCTTTTGTGAATTGGAGAGAAATGAAGGAAGAATGAGCTTCTATTTATAGGAAAATATAGTTTCGATAATTGCACGCTTTGGGGCTCAAAATATTACAAAGATAATACCTTCCTCTTTTTTCTTCATTTTTAATTTAGTCCTCGCAAGTATTATCAAACTTGCACCACCTCCCTAATAGTAAATAATGTGAATCAATAGTTTAATCATGTGACTCAATAGTTCTAATCATGTGAAAAAACAATTACAAAGATAAGACCTCCATCTATACCTCTATTTTTAACTTAGTCATGCAAGTATTATCAATCTTGCACCAACTCCCCCTAATAGTATAAGAATGTGAATCAATAGTACACACATGTGAACAAATAGTTATAAGCATGTGAATTAATAGCAATTAATTACTCATTTATCCGATTAATTACCCGATTATCAATATAACCTCCGGACATCAATTATTATCGAAATAAATGTCGATTTCCAATAACACTAATAATCCCAACACAATGGAACTATCAATTTCATCTTTAATCAACACAACTTATTCATCATTAATATTATAACTCACAATATTTTATAACAACTTGCATACTTTGCAAAAATTTTCACATAACACCCTTTAACTTTAAACTTTTATCAATTTAACCATTTAAGAAATAAAATAATAATTATAAGAAAATTGAATACTTTCATTTCATAAAATTCGGTCTTACAATCTCCCTCCTTATGAAATTTCTCCTTCAAAATTTACGTTCGTACGATTCTGGTATTCAAGAGATGAGAATAACTTGTTTTCTTTTCGAATTGTACCTTCCCGGTTATCTCCTCTCTATCAGGATTTTCCCATTTCTCATCTCCTGTGTTTCAGATATCATTCTAGAATATAGTTTCAAAATAAGGGTTAATTGACATGCCACATATTATCCCTATACTCTAACCAACCAATTAAATACCAAATAAACTTAGGTAGGTCATACTAGCGAAGGAATTCCTCGCCTCTCCCCCTAGTTCTAGTCTCACACCTCACCCAAGGATCATATCCCTAAGCTTTGATACCAACCGTGACGCCCCAAAAACAAGAATACATCACCCATTCTTGAGTCATGGGATACATGGTACATAATACAAATACAACTAATTATACAACTGTTGTAGTAAAATACGACAAAAACATAAACTCGTGAGTTTTAATACAAATATTGTCATCTAGACAATATACACACTCAATGGAGTCCTCATTACATTTATTATTACAATATTTCACGTAATAGTGAGGACTACTAATGCACCATCTAGACCATCACTCGCTCCCCGACTAGTCCCAAATTTACGCTCTCATTTCCTAAAGAGAACAATGAAAGTAAAAGGGTGAGCTTAACTAGCCCAAGAAGAAATATTATGACTAAGATAATGCGTAATAAATTATCGTTAGCCTTCAACAAAGTTTTAAACCGATACTATATAACAAACATCAAGTTTAATCATAGCTGAACAAGCAATCCATTAAAAGAGTCAAGTAGAGAATAAAATCTACTATCTTCTATGATTTAAAAAGTTTTTCATCACTTTTATCGTTGAGACTCGGCTTAATAAATAATCCACATCATCAAATCATCCCCGCACTACAAAAAGCAAGGATATTCTTTAGTATCACAACCACGAAATTATCCATGCACTACGGCCAAAGATAATCATGTTTTCATTAACGGTCTTGATCATGCCATAAAATAATTCATCTTTGCACCCTTGGCCGAAGAGAATCCATAGCCATAATCATACCAAAAATTATCCATCAATGCACTACGGGCCAATGAGGACTTTTTCATTAGTATCACAACCACAAATTATCTATACACTACGGGCCAAAGATAATCGTGTTTTTATCAACGATCCTGATCATCCTATAAAATAATTCATCTTTGTATTCTTGGCCGAAGAGAATCCATAGTCATAATCATACCAAAAATTGTCCATCAATGCACTACGCGCCAATGAGGACTTTTTCCACATCATTTGCAACATTACGGTCATGATTATACCGAATAATCCCTGGTCATAATCATACCAAGTCCATCTATGTACTACAGGCCACAGATGACTTTCAACCTAATATAAATATGAGGATGATGACAATATTATAAGCATTAATCAAACTAAATCAAGGATAAATATTAAAGACTTTAAATTTATCCGCACATTATCAATCACTTAATAAAATCATAATCTAATCATTGTTAATACTATAACAATATTTTAATCACTTCTTAAACTTATAAACAATTACATTTAATTGTTTACACTTTTCCAAATAATGCATTTAATCATTCAAAATGCCATACTCATAAGATTTCATCACCAATAATCAAATTACTCATCAAAAATCAGATATACCTTATATAGGATTTCCAAGCCATAAAATCTTATTTACCAATTCTTCAACTCCACATAACATATTTAACTCATATGTTCAGAGCTAAACTATTTTTATGAAAAATACCAAATCAGTCCCAAAAATTATTATTTTCTCGATTTAGCATAATATAGTCCCATATTGAACATATATTTTTCTTAACATTTTTAAAATTCATTTACTATTTTTCAAAAATCAATTTCTAATTAATTCCTTAAAAATTAGCTACCTCACAGGTTAACTCTAGAAATTCCCAAATCTTGGCAGATCTTATACATGTTAACGTGAGCTTCCAAATTAAATTTCATGGTCATCTGAGTTATAGAACTCCTATTATAGCATTTTTCGTCGAAAAAACCTAAATATCGAAATGGTCATAATTTGCTTATTTTAAGTCTGAATGAGCTTATTTTTTGACAGGAGGTACTTTATACCATAAACTTTCATGTCCCAAAAAGGCCAAAAAGTTTCTCACAAATTAAGTGGTCAAACAAAACCCTTTTAAAATCGTGGCAAGAGAGTTTTTTCATATTTTTTACGCTTTTTCGTACTTTTGCTAAAATCACCACACGAAAAATCTACAACACCTTTTACAAAGTGATTCCACTTGGAGGTGCTACAAAACTCATAGATCTAACTCTAGAACTTGACCGCACTCAAAAATTCGAAATATAATAGGAGATATGGTCAATTCAATTTCATGTTCCATTTTCACCAAAATCTGATTTTTCAACCCTTTGTGATTTCTAAGAAACTTTCATGTTTTCACATAATAACCAATATAACTCATCATAACACTTACTAATACCACATATATCCATGATTTTCATTAGTCCAAAGCTTTTATTATGACTTTCATCATAATCCACATAAACAGATCATTTCCATAATTTAACAAGGAATGAAATACAAAGGATCGTTCACCATGCATGTGGTAATTCACATGTACAAGTTATTCTAACAAAATAATAAAGAATGGAATAATGAAGGATTCACCATGCATGCGATAGAGACCACACACGATAAAGTTATTCCCAATGAGAATAATAAATAATGGAACCAGTCCCAAACATAAAAAGACGCCCACGAAACGCATGATGTGATATTCCAAACAAAATAATAAATAATGGAACCAGTCCCACAGTAAACGCATGCACGTGATATTCCAATGAATAATAAAGAATAATATTAGTAGAATTTCACTAAGTATAATACTTTTTGCATAGACAAAAGTTATTCCAACATAATAATAAAGAATGGAATAAGATAAGTTCTCTTCATTAATAAGGAAGAAATAATACCCATTACTGAGTACAACAAATAATATCCCCTACCTTAAAAGAAGAGTCTTTGGATATAGGAGTAGTGAAGTAATTTTTCTTTCTTCTTTTTCTCTATAATAATTGCTCTAAAGCTTTTGTGAATTGGAGAGAAATGAAGGAAGAATGAGCTTCTACTTATAGGAAAATATAGTTTTGATAATTGCACGTTTTGGGGCTCGAAATATTACAGTATAATACCTTCATCTTTTTATTCATTTTTAATTTAGTCCTGCAAGAATTATCAAACTTGCACCACCTCCCCTAATAGTAAATAATGTGAATCAATAGTTCAATCATGTGAATCAATAATTATAATCATGTGAAAATACGAATTACAGTATAGTACCTCCATGTATACCTCTATTTTTAACTTAGTCATGCAAGTATTATCAATCTTGCACCAACTCCCCTAATAGTATAAGAATGTGAATCAACAGTACACACATGTGAACAAATAGTTATAAGCATTTGAATTAATAGCAATTAATTACTCATTTACCCGATTAATTACCCGATTGGTCAATATAACCTCCGGACATCAATTATTATCGAAATAAATGTCGATTTCCAATAACACTAATAATCCCAACACAATGGAACTATCAATTTCATCTTTAATCAACACAACTTATTCATCATTAATATTATAACTCACAATATTTTATAACAACTTGCATACTTTGCAAAATTTTCATATAACACCCTTAACTTTAAACTTTTATCCATTTACCCATTTAAGAAATAAAATAATAATTATAAGAAAATTGAATACTTTCATTTCATAAAATTCGGGGTCTTACAATCTCCCCTCCTTATGAAATTTCTCCCTCGTAATTTACGTACGTACCTGGTATTCAAGGTCTTACAGTTGACATATGGGAGCTGGGCTAAACAATTCCTTCAGAGAGCGAAGGTATATATGAAACTGGCAACCGATCTAACTCACTGTGATGGCAGTGTAGATGAGACGGGAACTTGTTTGTTGGTTGTTTGTGGGAAACCACTCAAAGTACCATATGAACTACTAGCAAAGAAGCAATGTGTGCTGAGTCCTAGAGAGTTATAAGAAGAAGATAATAATGTAAATCATCAAAGATGATGAACGTAATGAGTAAGACATCTCCGTATGTCAAGAAGCCGTTAACCGATAAAGGAAGTTGGTCGCGTAAACTTAGATTATAAGAACGCGAACCCTAAGAAGTAAAGTAAAGTAAACCAATGTGTAAGTCAAGTATATGACTAATTGGTACACGTGTTATTTCCTTATGTGCTGCATAGGAATTGGAATGAAAGGATTCAACAGTAAACTATAAGTCGTAGTATGCGTAGCGTAGGCAAGTTTCCTAACTTCATTCATATTTTAAATGAATGCTAGTTTCTAAAACTTCTCAGATGTTGAGCTTGAGAAGTTCTGTCTATGTGCAAATGTATGATATTTGTACAAGGTGGTAGAATGTATGAGGCCTTGTGCGAAAATGTGAACACTTCGGTGTTTCTATGATACGAACTGTTCTGTGATTGAACTATTCAATATGAGCATGTTTTGTTTATACATGAACCTTTATTGATAAGTTTGTGCTATTGATTCTAGCCAGACAGAATGTGCATGAAAGAGAGTAGAGAATGAATGTATTTCAAAGTGCATGTAACTGATGTTTTAAGATGATAGGAATCAAGACTTATAAACAGTGGATGTAATGAAGGTTTCTCATAATGGAGTTTCAACAAATAAGTCAAAGTTTAATTTCTCCGGAGTTAAATTTAATCGTTGAGCGCAAGTAGGAGAAATAAAAGAATGAGTAGAACCGGTATCAAATAACGTATAGACTTCACTAGAGTTTATGATAAACTTACCCGTGATAACCTCGTTCGGGTTCCTTACTTTCTGGGAGGTCACAAAAAACGCTCTACCTTGCACTACCGGTTTTGACTTTTCTGGGACGGCCTTTGGTGCCTCCATCCTAGCTGAATTTGTCTTCGATGAACGATAAAATCGAGCTAAGTGACCTTCTCTTCCACAATTATAACATGTTTTGGACGACATCGCGCAGTTTGGACTGATGTGTCCCTCCCCTCCGTATTTGAAGCATATGATAGGTGGTCGTTCTCCTTCCTTAACAACGGGTGCTGGTGCTGACGTCATTCCATCATTGTTGAATCTCCTTTTCTTGAAATGTTCATTTTTATTGTCTTGGCTATGATTACCACCGAAGTGGTTACCATTTCTGACATGTTGATTCCCTCCACGTTTGTTGTCACCTTTGCTTGATGATGGTATTATTCTTGGTATTTTCATCTTCTTTGGCTACTTTCTCTTGGTTGCGTTGACTCGTTATCGCGCTCCAATAACTGAGCCCTATTTACAACATCTGAATACAAACACAGTTTATGAGAATTAAGATATTGTCGTATCTCTGGTTTTAAACCTCTTAAAAACATTCGCGTCATTCGCTCCTCATTATCGACCAAATGGGATATAAACCGGGATAACTCCGCAAATTTAGCCTCGTATTGCGACACGATCATATTGTTTTATTCCAACTTGATAAACTCCACCTCCTTCATGTGACGAATACTTTCGGGAAAGTACTCGTCGTTGAATAGCTCTTGGAACTTCTCCCAAGACATCTTGAGTCCAGTCGGTACGAATGCGTTTTACTGAAATCCCACCAATAATCTACCTTTTCACGCAACATGAAGGTGGCGAAGGGAACCTTTTGCTCCTCGGAGCATCCCAAGACATCAAATATCTTGGTGATCTGCTTTATCCATGATTCAGCCTTAAGTGGTTTTAGCTCTCCAATAAACTCCGGTGGTCCCGGCTCCTTGAATATTTTAGCGGTAGCCGTCCAAGAGTTTCAGTGTTTCCACCTACATTTTGATGGTGAGAGCGCTCTACTTTGATGTTGCATGAATTGCATAAAACCTTTGAACATTCCATCGTTCATCATTTGGTCAGCGTTGTTGTTTGCATGAGGATTGTCGCCTTCCTGATGCACATTATTCTGATTGTTGATTTATGGAGACTCAACGGTTTCTTGTGCTCCATTGCTATTCTCAATATTCTCGGATGCCATTTTCAAATACTGCCACAAAACAAGGGTTAATTGACATGCAACATATTATCCATATACTCTGAATAACCAATTAAATACCAAATAAACTTAGGTAGGTCATACTAGCGAAGGAATTCCCGCCTCTCCCTCCTAGTTCTAGTCTTACATCTTAGCCGTGGATCATATCCTAAGCTTTAATAACAATCATGGCGCCCCAAAATAGGTATACATCACCTATTACGAGTCATCAAATACATGATATGTAATACAAATACAACTTAATTATACAACTCGTCGTGTAAAATGCGACAAAACATAAGCTATGAGTTTTAATACAAATATTGTCGTCTAGACAATATACAAACTCAAATTCAATATTATTACATTTATTTTCCACTATTTCACTGAATAGTGAGGACTACTAATGCTATCATTTGGTCCGTCACTCCGTTGCCCGACTAGTCCCTGCTACGTTCTCATTTCCTGAAGAGAACAATAAAAGTAAAACGGTAAGCTCAACTAGCCCAGTAGGAAATATTATGACTAAGATAATGTAGAATATATTATCGTTAGCCTTCAATAGTGTTAAACTGATACAATATAACAACCATCAAGTTTAACTGCAGCGGAACAAGAAATCCATTAAAAGAGTCAAGTAGAGAATAAAATCTACTATCTTTTATGATTTAAAAGGGTTTTCATCACTTTTATCGCTGGGACTCAGCTTAATAAAGAATTCACATCATCGAATCACCCCTGCACTACGGCCAAGGATATTCTTTAGTATCACGACCACAATTATCCATGCACTACGGGCTAAGAATATTTGTGTATTCAATAATGGTCATGATCATGCCAACAACTGTCCATCAATGCTCTACGGGCCAATGAGGACTTTTTCCACATCATTTGTAACATTACGGTCATGATTACACCGAATAATCCCTGGTCATAATCATACCAAGTCCATCTATGCACTATAGGCCACAGATGACTTTCAATAAAATATAAACATGAGGATGATGACAATGATATAAGAATTCAATAAAACAAGTTTAAGAATTAATTTATCCAGGAACTAATAACGTCCAAATTGTCAACATGATACTGCTTTGTAGAGTAAAATTCAAGAATGCTCAGAAGAATATTTCCATGAAAAGATACTGGATGAAGCGCAAATATCAAGGATATTCCACTAATTTCATGGAGTATAGAAGTCAAAACTTTAACCAACTGAGTATAATAAGGAATGGAATAACAAAAGAAATAACCAGGCATGCGATAGACCGCACAGGCAGGTTATTCCAATAGAATAATAAATAACGGAATCGGTCCCATGAAAACGCATGCAGACGAGGATATTCCAACAAAATAATAAAGACGGAATCGTGTCAGCGTAAACGCGCATGGTGGTATTCCAACGTAATAATAAAGATTTAAACCGGTCCCGCGTAGAACGCATGCATGTGGATGTTCCAACGAGAATGATAAATATTGGAACCAGTCCCGGCATAAACGCATGACGTGATGTTCCAACGTAATGATAAAGAAGGGAATATGTAAGAATTTTACCAAGTATAGGGTAGCTCACAGATATCTGAGTTATTCCAACAGAATAATAAAGAATGGAATAATAGAAGTTCTCTTCATGGATAAGAAAGAAATAATACTCTCTACCTTGGAAAAAAACTGTATACTGGAATAGTGAGGTAGCAGATTTTTCTTCTTCTTTCTCTCTATAATTTCTCTCTATAATAATCGCTCTAAAGCTTTTGTGAATTGGTGAGAAATGAAGGAAGAATGAGCTTCTATTTATAGGAAAATATAGTTTCGATAATTGCACATTTTGGGGCTCAAAAAATTATAGTACAATACCTCCAACTTTTCTTTCATTTTTAATTTAGTCATGCAAGTATTATCAATCTTGCACCAACTCCCCTAATAGTAAATAATATGAATCAATAGTTCAATCATGTGAATCAATAGTATAATCATGTGAAAAATATGAATTACAGTATAGTACCTCCATCTATACCTCCATTTTTAACTTAGTCATGCAAGTATTATCAATCTTGCAATAACTACCCTAATAGTAAATAATGTGATTCAATAGTACACATATGTGAACAAATAGTTATATACGCATTTGAATTAGTAGCAATTAATTGCTCATTTATCCGATAAATTACCCGATTTATCAATATAACCCCTAGACATCAATTATCATCGGAATAAATGTCGATTTTCACTAACACAAACAATTCCAACATAATGAAACTATTTTTTATCAAAAATATAAAATTTGAAATTTCAAAGTTTGACTTTTCCTGAAAAATAGTGAATCCCGAAAAATTTTGTGTTTATAGACTATTTTTACTAATTTTGTCGTTCCAGACTCAAATATCACGTCCGCGTCTCCAAATTCAACTCCGAACAACATTCATCATTAATATTATAACTCACAATATTTATCAACCAGGTCGTTCCCAGGAAAGAGGGGCTTTCCAATAAGGATTTCTCCCTATTGGCGCGCAATTAGGTGACCAAACCTCTCCTTGATAGAACTTCTGACATTGTACATATTGAAATTTATAATATGAATAACTTTGTCGTCTCAAGTATTGATTTAATAAAAAAACATTTTATGCAGATGATGATCTTGCGTGACAATAATTGAATCAATAATATGATAGATATGACGATCAATTCTTTGTAGAAATAATTGAGTATAATCGAGTGACTTCTCACGTAAACATCAATAATCAATACCGTGTGCTACTATGCAACCACGCGTATTCTCGTATTTTTTAACACCGGTGTTTCAACAGCTTAACGGTAAAACTTCCGCCGTTATTTTCATAAAGTATTTTTGTCGTTTTCTCAATCCGACAATAATTCCGTTGTGGGGGTCCACCAATTATTGTGCCGTTGTTCGAATATTCCTTGTTAAAACGAATATTCCCCGACCAATCGAATATTATATAACAACTTGCGTAATTTGCAAAATTTATAAATATTACCCACAACTATAACATTATATCAAATCCACACCATAATATTCAAAAATATATTTCGAGAAAATTTAATCTTTATTCAAAAAGTTGGGGTCTTACAATGATTATAAGTCGGGAGGATTCTGGCTACGAGCTAGATTTAACGAGTAAGAATTTTCAAGACGAAAATGAATGTTTTCTATAACAAAAAAAATATTTCCTCGAAAAAGACGAAATAAGCACTATTCATCCATTTACGCTTTCGAGATTTATTTTGAAATTCGAGAAGTTATTGATTACGTAAAATCTTTGAGATTGATGGAATATTCAATAATATTTCGCTTATGGCAAAACGAAAGTTTTCATGGACTCAAAACCTAAGGGTTAGGAAAAGTGAGTTCATGAATGTAATGAGTACGTATAATAACTAGGGTTATTATGCGTGAGAAATACAAGTATGATACGAGTTATTATACGAGTATAGATAGAAGAATAGTATGACGTATAATACGAATATCGTACGAGCTAAATATGAAGAGATTATGAGAATAAAATACGATTAGTCTTAATGGACTTTGTGTTCATGGACTTTGTAGAATCCAATTGGACTTGGATTATGTCAAGCCCAATGATTTGTGAAATCAAGCCCAAGTTAGGCCCAATAAGAATTAGGGTTAAGGCCCAAACCAAGAAAAGAAAACGTGGATCGAACCGATGGGTAAACGGATGGGTAATAACCATTGGGGCAACCCATGGGGTGACCCATGGGCATGTGGGCCGGCCACTTGGCCACCAAGTAAGGGTAGTGGCCAAGTTAACTTGGTGGCTAAGATGTGGAGGAGGTGGGAATAGTAACTTTAAGGTCGAAATGACCATTTTGACCCTAGCTTTGAAAATCTATAAATAGAAAGCTAAATTTTCATTTTCTAGGATTTTGAAAATCCTATAACTTGAGAGAGAGAGAGAGAGAGAGAGCTCGGCTGAAGAGGAAGAGGAAGAGGAAGAGCGTGAACATGAATGCTCGGATCAAAAGTGATCGTAAAATAGAAAAGCTAGCGAATCGCCGGCTTTGTATAATGGAAGAGGATTAAAGAAGAACGGTAATCCGAACCCTAGTTTCTTCTATTATTTTCTTTAAGTTTAATATGTTTAAAACATAACTTAATGAGAAAAAGGAGTAGAAGAATTTAGGAATGATTTCATATGGTTGAAATCATGAGAAAACGAAGAAATAAGAATTAGAAATTTAGTTTATAAATTTCTAAAGGAAGTATAAGATTCATAAGGATTTTGAGCGATCCGAGTGAATCTTATGAATGAGTAGGTCAAATAAGTAAGGAATGGTGTTCTATAACATCAAATTCCAAGAAAAAGTAAAATCGTAATCCAAAATATTGATTAAAATGAAGAACAAACGAAGAACGCGAAGAACACGAAGAATGTTGTTGATGGACAAATTTAAAACCATCGTAGAGTAATTGTTGATGATGGACAAGTTTAAAACCATCGCGTTTAAGTTATTTGCTTATTGTTTGGTTAGGAACATTAGAAACGTTCATGAAGAACGAATTAAAATTGAGCTATAACGAAGTTATGGCGAAATTTTCGTAAAAGACGAACAAAAATTTCAAAGTTAGTAAATGAACCCGAACGTGTAGGGTTTCATAAGAATGTAAGAGAACGTATAAAATGTGAGTCGTGGACTCAAGAACGAACGAATTCCGAGTTCGGATGACCGAATTACGGACGAACGAACGAAGAACGTTAAAAGCGTAAAAATGAATGAAGGGTTAAGATTAAGCCAATTGAATGGCACGTTAATGGATTCAGAACGAAGTTCTATCTGAGGGGTATTGAAGTATGTAAGATAAGGAAGAGAATGGCTTTGGAACGACCTCGTACTAAGTTATAACGAAAAAGTTATGAGATCGTAATGTACGCGTCTCAAACTTAATGAAAGACTTAGAAATTTTTCTAGGGTTTAGGCTCGGCGCCGCAACGCCGACTGAGCTTTGAGAAGTGGCGTCGCAGTACGATCTCAAGACCTCATTTAGCGTTAACTCAGCCATGCAACATGAGAGATAACAAAGGACTTGCCGCCATGGCCTCGGCCCGGAAGAGAGGAGGCAGTAGGTCGCTTCCATGTGAGAGGAAGGGAAGGAACGACACGGCAGCCAGTGCCGGTCTGAGGCGGTGCCAAATGAGATTTTTATTTCTCAGTTACTGGGGGATGTGCAAGAAAGAAGTATGAACATATAGTTCACGTAACGTAATGCTTAAGCAAGCAAGTTAAACCTTTAGTAAAGTTTGAACGGAAAGATTAAACGAGACTAAAAGAATGCAAACACGGGTTACAGAACCGATATCCAGGGACCGTAGTCACGATGAATGAACGTGAGGGATTACTATGATTGTGATTCCTTAGACGTTGAGTGACGAAGGTAACAAGTAACATTTCGATGTTATGTTGTGATAATGAGAGATAAGTTTAAAGCGTATAGACGCTATGAACGCAACGTTGTTACGATGAACGATCGGTCTTAGCATACAACGGACCATATGGCTTTGATATTAAGAAAGAATAATGAACATGGGGTTCATGGGATAGATAACGATGAATGCAATTGAAACCTTGAGTAAAGGTTGAATGAGAGAGTAAGAGACGAGCAACGTGAACGTTGAATACGTAAACGATCCTCGTGAATTGTAGTTGCGTCGGATGAACGGTCTAAGTGTATAATGGTAGTATGACTTGGACGTTGACGAAGGTAGTAAGTAAGATATGAATTATCGAGAAAGCCGTATCGAACGGTAATAAGATTAGTAATTCGGATAAGAATGAGTCCTGAGGTATGGTAATTGATTGCTAAAAAGCAATAAGGAATAAGAAATTGACTTAATGAACATTATATTTAATAGTTCGTATAAGTTAAGATAAGTTAGGTTGTGGTACAATCGTAACCTTTGATGGTTGATATATGGGAGTTGGGCTAAACAATTCCTTCAGAGAGCGAAGGTATATACGAAACTGGCAACCGATCTAACTCACTGTGATGGCAGTGTAGATGAGACGGGAACTTGTTTGTTGGTTGTTTGTGGGAAACAACTCACAGTACCATATGAACTACTAGCAAAGAAGCGATGTGTGCTTAGTCCTAGAGAGTTATAAGAAGAAGATAAGAATGTAAATCATCAAAGATGATGAACGTAATGAGTAAGACATCTCCGTATGTCAAGAAGCCGTTAACCGATAAAGGAAGTTGGTCGCATAAACTTAGATTATAAGAACGCGAACCCTAAGAAGTAAAGTAAAGTAAACCAATGCGTAAGTCAAGTATATGACTAATTGGTACACGTGTTATTTCCTTTTGTGCTGCATAGGAATTGGAATGAGCTGTTCAGTGTAAACTATAAGTTGTAGCTATGCGTAAGGCAAGTTTCCTAACTTCATTCATATTTTAAATGAATGCTAGTTTCTAAAACTTCTCAGATGTTGAACTTGAGAAGTTCTGTCTATGTGCAAATGTATGATATTTGTACAAGGTGGTAGAATGTATGAGGCCTTGTGCCAAAATGTGAACACTTCGGTGTTTCTATGATATGAACTGTTCTGTGATTGAATTGTTCAATATGAGCATGTTTTATTTATACATGAACCTTTATTGATAAGTCTGTGCTATTGATTCTAGCCAGATAGAATGTGCATGAAAGAGAGTAGAGAATGAATGTATTTCAAAGTGCATGTAACTGATATTTTAAGATGATAGGAATCAAGACTATTCCTATTATTCAAGCTGCTTCATAACCTTTGTTCGGTTATTGAGGTCTTAAAAGAATGGTTGAATCCTTAAAGTTGTTTGTTCAACTGTATGACTTGCTGGGCAATTGAATGCTCGCACTTGCTTTCAATAAAAACATTTTCAGCGAACGATATTAGAAAGAACTTAAGGATCCCATAAAGATCAAGCTGATCGGTATCCAGACGATGTGCCATTCATTATATGAATGAGCGTTAAGATCAAGTGAAGACTTGTAATATAGAATGATAGAATTAAACTATAGAATAGTTTAATGAACGACTATGTATCCTTGGTGGCGGATAAAAGTCACTTATACAAGATATAAAGAATAATGTAATTATCATTATTTGTAATGAAAGAGGTTTTATGGTTATAGAACCTGGGATTTGAGAATGTATGTCGTTATATTTAGCTATATAATGATATATGTTTGGAAGAAGATGGGATCGTGACGTACGGAATCTGGATGTGAAAATAGAGCGGATTTTGGGGCGTCACAACTCGACATCGAGTTGTATTATTCAATTATACTTGTGGTTAATCATTCCTTATTACCATGTCTAAGAATTATTAAATCGCACTCTGTGCATACTACATGTATTCATCAGGTATGAAAGGCTGATCACCTTCATTACCATTCGGTCCAGATATATATATGTTCATGTTCAATGTTCGTTCAGCTATGTAAAATTTGTTCATGCTAGTTCGCAGTTATATTGTAGAACTGTAGCCAGCTTTTGTTCAATTCTTTCAATCATAATATATCCTTAATTTATTGAACTTAAACTTGATGGGAAAACTTATTGCTCACCGTTGCTATAACATGATAAACATTGCAGATAAAGCGAATACGTTCGGATACAGGAAAGGATAAGCCAAGTTCAGCTTGGGATTTTATGTGCAGGTTAATTGTAACAGTTATATATGATAACATCATTATATGTTAGATAGTTTATGAATTGTATATAAGTTAAGGTTACTCGACCTTGGGGAAAAATGTGTAAAGTTATTGTATAAACAATTTATGTTTATATCTTCCGCAATAGTTGTAGAATGATTGTACTGGATCCGCGGTGATTTGGGACCCGAATTTAGGGCTCTCACAGTTTGTATCAAAACTGTAGGTTATGAACATTATATAGGAATAGCTGAGACTAAAAATCACAACGATTAGGATAAGGACTAACTCAAATAGAGTTAGTGCATTGGTATGATTCAAAGACGAATCTCGACGAGTTATAAAGATACAGAGTTCCCTAATGCTGATAATAAAGGTGAATAGTAGTGACGAATAGATAGAGTCTAAAAAAACTAATAGTACAGTGATAGGGGATCGTAAAACAAAACGATCATAGTATAAAAATGAATCGTAATATATACGATGAGATCACCCCGTGATCTGATAAGGTTATAGTATGGAGAAGGATCAGGTGAATGATTGAAAAGTTTATGGCAAGAATGTTGTGTGTCAGCTGTACTATAAATTGGTACAGATTCAGGAAAGGATTATGAATACGGATTAAATGAAATTCGTATGGAGAAGGGAGTTAGGATAATAATTGGAATGTCTGTGCCGCGCTATTTGTTATATGCATGTTAAGAGTGTGATTCCTTTCTCATGTGTATACCAGATAGATGGGTATAGGTAGAGAATATAAGGTTAAGTACGAGTTCTTAAAACTCATACTTATGATACGTTTGTGACTCATAATTATATGAAACATTTATGAACCCCTCAGCGAATGGACGCCAAAGGTCTAACTAGGACAAGTAAACTCATATGATGGTGAAAAGTTCATGAACTCATCAGTGTGGTTTGACGAACTGGGAATAGTTATGTGTATTAAGGATAATAGGAATAGATAGATTATTAAGAAATTGATCATTAGTGGAGACATAAGTTTTCCAAATCTTCTAGCTACGCTAGACTCGCAATTTTTGACATCAAGTTAAATACGCACTATGTGCTTTTGAAATTAAATTTTATTCTCAACTCAGGGTGACCATTGTGTATGAATGGACTTCGGGCCACCGACACATCGTTACCTATTGAAGTAATAAAACAGATTTGTAATGATTTTTGAACGGTTTAAAGAATAGTTTCTGTTACTTGTTTCAGCTAGACAATAATGATTTGAAATATCAAATATTTTTTTTTATCACTTATGAACCATGTAACTTGGTGTAGAGATGATAAAAAGTTGATGGAGTTGTAAATGCGCAGGAATACTTAGTGTTGAATTTGATCTAAAATTGTTGTTCCACTATTGTATGATGTGTTATGACAAAGTCACTAGATGATGACATCCTCAAATGGGCTGTTAATACAGTACGACATCATGACGTCATTTTCAAAATTTTAATTTGCCAACGGGGTTTTGGCTACACACATTCGTATTTCGATTGAAATTGATTATTAATATGAGTCCAAGCTATTCTATTCGGCTAGACCAACTTTTATGAAAACTCTAAGCGCTCTTTGAAAATTTTTCCCGAACAAAATTATTTTGGTGCGGATTCCGATAAAAACTGAGGTAAAAAAAGTTTATGCGCCCAAGGCGGATACGAGAAACAGATCAGAGCAGCAGTACTTTTTAAGTATAGGGCATACCGGGCTAATTACCCACTATGTCCGTAAGTTATGACGGTTTGCGGATGAATTTCCATATAACCTTTACGAAAATGATAGACAATAGTCTATATAACTCCTCAGCAATATTTGATTTTTTTTTACTCTTGTGAGGAATGTATTGGGTAGCATGTGATGATGAGAATGAATGGTGAATGATTCAAGGTGTAAGGTAAATTTCGGGGATGAAATTTTTAGAAGAAGGGGTGAATGTGACAACCGAAGAATTTGGATATTATTTAAATCTTAAATTATTGAATAAAGGTTAAATAATAAACCTAGACAGAAAATAAGTGAATGGATTTGATATTTTTCAGGAAGGAATTTTGTGAATTTAAAATTTTTGTGGTGAATTATTCAGGATTAAGGGAATAAGTGTTTATGTTCTGTGTATATGGTTGTATATGTGTACAGTATATGGTTAAGGGTCAAGGGTTGACCAGATAACCTATATTAGTGGCAAACCCTTAATATTATATTAAGAACATCAACGTTCAGTTAGAAAATTCTTACGATTTATAAGAAACCCTAAAGCTAGTTCTGGAAACCCTAAATTTAGTTCCGGGAATTTAAAACCCTAATTCGGAAGTTGAAAACCCTAATTTGGGAATTTAAATGCTATGAATAAGGCGTTTGGGTATTAATTACAAATCTAATTAGGGATGACCCTAATGATTAATTAGAATTCTAATTATTAGAAACTCTAATTATTAGAAACCTTAATTTGTACATTTGAAACCCTAATTGGTAATTTGGTAATTTTAATTTTTATTAAGGAAATATTAATCCTAATTAGCAAGATTGAATTATGATTGGGAAAGTTTAATATAACTAGAGAAATGTAATTATAATTTAGAAATATTAATTTTCTATTTTAAAAACCGAAATTCGGAAATCTTAAAAATTAAATTTTAAAAATCTAAGGGTTAAACCCTAAACCCTAAACGTTACGGCAAAAGACTTGTATGCCATTAAACTTAAAAGGAAAAAGACTAAAATACCCTTTTCTTAAATTTTAAGTAAAAGATTGCACAATCTTGGTGAGTCATTGCTCTAACTTATCACATGTGTTTAAAAATCTTCCCATGTTAGATTTGGTATGCCACCTTGCAACATTACATATATTGTATACTAAATCAAAAGATAAAAGTAAGTAAAAATATTACTTTATCTCTCATTCATGTTCAACCCATTCTCTCTCAAGCTTTTCAAAGTTTAGAGAGAGAGAGAAGTCAACCTATGATCAGTTCATAGCCTTCCAAGAACAGGATCCAAGGACAGAAATCAAGAATCAAAGCTAGAAAGTGGTATAAACCATAATCTTTAAAATCTTATGATCTGATGTTATATGTTGTTGTTTATTGGTTAAAGTTATGTAATAAGATGTCATTTAGTGATCTGGGTTATTAGATCCCATATCCATAACATCAAATTGCTCGAAATTGAAGTTTTTAGAAATCTGGAAAAAGTTGGAAAAGTGGCCTGACAACCATATGTCAGTGGCCTTAGATCTTTACCTGTTAATGTTTTGTTGTGTTATATGTTATAGATATGTTCTTTGTTGTAAGGGCTTTGATCTGGAACTTGAATCAAACTCAGATCATGTGAAGATTGAAAGTTATAAGCAGACAAACAACGTTGACCGTTCACGAAATGAGTTTCTGGGCAGCCCAGTTTTTCCCAGAGAATTCTGACAACTTTTTGCAGGCGCTAGATCTTTCTGTGATTTGTTATTTTGGTCATGTTGTTGGTTTGTTGGTCTAGACTGGTATATGAACTACAAATACATTCTATTCGATCACCTAGATTAACTGTAGATTCAAAGTTATTTGTGGTCAAACTTACGTTGACCAACTCACCGGATAAAGATTCTGGAAAACCCAGAATCTTCAAGAACATGTTTTCTGTCAGAGTTTGACCGGCCATGATATCTTAGAATTCGTTGTTGTTATGATGATCTGATGTTATGTCGTTGTACACTGACATCAATACTACATGACTGATCTAATAAAACACTTTATGTAAGCTCAAAATGCATAGATTCGAAGCTTCATAGTAGGGCCCAGCTACTGTTCTTCATTTCTGGAAAACCCAGAAATGAAGAACAGCTTTGACAGGATTTTTGGAGGCCTTTATCTCACTGATTTGTTGTAGTATGTCCATGAACTTGATTTATTATGGTAGTATTACACTTACACTATAATCATAACAGTTTACCCAACCTAGAAACCGTAAGATATATGATCTGTGAGCGGTCAAACTACCCACCTTGCTAACTGGCATGCGTTTCTGGGTTTGAGCTCAAGAACACCAAGAACACAATCAGCGACGGTTTTGTCGCCTGATGCACCTTTAGTGACATTTAATTTCTGAAATTAATTATTTTAATTAATAAATAGATAAAAATAGTTTTTAATTATTAAAAATTCAAATTCAATTCCTAAAAATTATTTTAAAGCCTGAAAATTAGTTTTAAATTATTCTGAATATATTTCATAAATATTTAATATTTTTAGAATAATAATGGTAATTAATTTATTTAATTATAATATTAAATAAATTATTTAAAAATAATTTTAATACTTGAAAAATTATATTATGGTATAAGAAAATATTATAAGTTATTTTTAATGACTTTTGATATTTTATGATGAATTTCATTAATAAATTACTATTAATGATAATTAATTTATTTAATAAATAAATTATAGAAAATAGAATTAATGATTTAAAAACCATATAAAAATAATTTAAGTGTTATAAAAATATTTTAAGTTATAAAATATAACTTTTGATATTTTGTCATGAAAATATTAATATTTTAATATTAAAAGCAATTATCGGATGATGAAATTAAAGGTTTAAAAATCATATAAATATGATTTTAAGGTATTAAAAATACTTTGATATTATATATATATATATATATATATATATATATATATTATAATATTATGTTATGTATTTCATTAATATTTGATATTAAATAAATATTAATGATAACAGAATTATGTGGTATTTAATTCATATAAATACGAGTTGAATGATTGAAAAATCATAATAAATGATAATAATTATATAAAAATTATTATGAGCTTATAAAAAATATTTTGACTGATATTAAAATTATCTGAGATAATTGTTAGGTGTTTAGGCAAAGTTTAATTGAACTTAAACTCGATATTTGTCCGACTAAGTCGTCGGGATGTCAGAATTGTACCGAACTAGACTCAAACTGTAAAAGTTTGACTTGAGGTTATGTTTTATGTGTTGTATAGACTGATAGGGTTATGTGTTTATGTGTTTAGGTTATTTTAAATACTGTGATGATATTATTCTAATTTGTATATCGATATTATTTATATATTAGGTCTTCAGACAAAGTTTATTAAAATGCGTAACGATAATCAATGGAACATGCAAGTTTTTCTTAACTTGACCTCGAGTTTTATTATTCAATTATACTTGTGGTTAATCATTGCTGATTACCATGTCTAAGAATTATTAAATTGCACTATGTGCATACTGCATGTATTCATCAGGTATGAAAGGCTGATCATCTTCATTACCATTCAGTCCAGATATATATATGTTCATGTTCAATATTCATTCAGCTATGTAAAATTTGTTCATGCTAGTTCGCAATTATATTGTAGAACTGTAGCCAGCTTTTGTTCAATTCTTTCAATCATGATATATCCTTAATTTTTTGAACTTAAACTTGATGGGCAAACTTATTGCTCACCCTTGTTATATGATGATAAACATTGCAGATAAGGCGAATAAGTTTAGATAAAGGAAAGGATAAGCCAAGTTCAGCTTGGGATTTTGTGTGCAGCTTAATTGTAACAGTTATATATGATAATATCATTATATGTTAGATAGTTTATGAATTATGTATAAGTTAAGGTTACTCGACCTTGGGGAAAAATGTGTAAAGTTATTGTATAAATAATTTATGTTTATATCTTCCGCAATAGTTGTAGAATGATTGTACCAGATCCGCGGTGATTTGGGACCCGAATTTGGGGCTCTCACATAGTTCATGGTCTTAAGACCCTCAGGCATAAATCTTGAACGGTTCTCTATTCTTGATTCGCAGAACGAGTTCCCTATTATCCAGTAGCCATTGTTTTATCTCATATTGTTACTATTATTATTCTTTATATTAGTGAGCAATTGTTTGCTCATTCTTGCAATTAACACTGCAACTAAAGTTGAAAGAGTTGATGAACTATCTTCTAGCAAAGGAAAGGGTAAGATGTCTAAGTGATTGAAGACTTATGTGATTTTATTTAAATAAGTTTATGTTATAAGACTTATATTAATGTGTGATGTGTTCCGCAAACTTATGTAATAGTTTAAGGTTTGTTTAAATGGGATTGTTTTTATTGATGTAACCCTTTAATGGGGAAGATTATTGCTTAAGTTATTTAAGTTATGTTTTATCCTTTATTATGGGTAGTTAGATGTAATTGTTTTGAATAGTGAGCACCAAATTCTGTGGGAATGAAGTACCCGGATTTGGAGGTGTCATAGGTTGGTATCAAAGCTTTAGGTTATGAACCTTAGGTAGAGAAACCTTAGGAAGTAACCTTTAAGGAGGCAGAAAACATAGTAATGTCAAACTCTTATTGAGTTCTAAGGAATGAATTGAGAAAATTCATTAAAGATAAATAATAAAAGACATTATGTGCTATGTGTTAATAACTTATGTGCTTGCGAGTATCGAAGAATGTCTTAAAAGTATTTTGTTGTTAGGATATCTTGCGTTGGAGGATCCAATCAAGCTAGGGAGGAGATACCTCAAATACTTAGAGATGAGGAACCCCGAGATGTCCACATTGTGTTGGAACAGTTGATTCAGAGGGAGCCTTCTCTGTTGATTGTTGAGGAAGAACAGGAAGATGAACCTGTGTCTGATCCTGAGGAGGAAGACTCTGACGAGATAAAGGTGGAGGATGAGGAAGAGGATCCTGTGGAGTTTCCACCAAACTCCATATCTGTCGAGATGTATGATGCGTTGTATGATCAAAACATAGAATTATAGGATAATGTAGAGGAGCTAAAGGAGCTGGCTGAGATGCGTCAAGCTACTATAGAGCAGAAGGATGCAAAGATTCAGGAACTTGACTCACGACTTGGAAACACGGAGTGGGACCTAGTTCATACAAAAGGTCAGCATAAGGATCTGTTAGCTATGAACGAGAAGATGAAGATTGATGTGGAGAAGTTAAAATATGACTTGAAAAAGGAGTCAACTAAGCGTGTGAGGGAAGAAGACGCTTGGATGAAGGCGACTCAATATGGTCATTACGAGTTTCTAGTTATGTCATTTGGTTTAACTAATGCACCTGCAACGTTCATGGATTTGATGAACATGGTGTTTAAACCATTCTTAGACAAATTTGTGGTGGTGTTTATTGATGATATATATTGGTATATTCCAAGACCAAAGAGGAACATGTTGAACACTTAAGAATGACATGGAGACATTAAGAAAAGAGAATTTGTACGCTAAATTTTCAAAATGTGAGTTTTGGTTGGAATGTGTACAGATTCTCAGGCACGTTATTGATAAGGACAGAATTTCGGTAGATTCATCAAAAGTGTAAGCTATAATAAACTGGGATCAGCCGAAGACACCGTCAAAGGTAAGGAGTTTCTTGGGATTGGCAGGTTACTATAGGCGTTTTATTCAATACTTTTCCAAGATCGCAACTCCATTGACGAATTTAACTAGAAAGGCAGTTAAGTTTGTTTGGACAGAGAAGTGTGAGGAAAGTTTTTGAGAGTTAAAGAAGAGATTGAGTTCAACACATATGTTGTCATTTCCTAATGACACAGGGAATTTTGTGGTATATAGTGACGCATTGCATAAAGGACTAGGCTGTGTGCTTATGCAGAACTGCAGAGTTATTGTGTATGCATCATGTCAATTGAAAGATTATGAGAAAGGTTATCCAACTAATGATTTAGAATTGGCTGTGATGGTATTTGCCCGGAAGATTTGGAGACATTATCTTTATGGAGAGAGTGTGAAATATATACAGACCATAAAAGTCTGAAGTATATCTTTACACAAAAGGATTTGAATATGTGACAGAGAAGATTGTTGGAGTTAATTAAAGACAATGACTACGAGATTTTCTATCATCCCGAAAAGGCTAATGTTGTTGCTGATGCCTTAAGTAGAAAGGGGCAGGAGAAATTAATTATGTTGACTGCTCAGGAGAAGCTAGTGTCAGATATGGCTAAGATGGAGTTAGAAATTAAATATCCAACAGAATAAGACAAAAAATTGTTCCAGACGGGAAACAGTTTAACGTTGGTAGATAAGGTGAAGAATTCACAACTTCAGGATGAGAACTGCGAAGAGATAAGAAGAAAAGTATCTAAAGGTGAGGAAAATAAGTTTAAAGTTGATTTAGAAGGGTTACTTTGGTTCGAAGGTAGAGTTTGGGTTTCGCCAGTACCGAAAGTTAAAGAGGAAATTCTGAGTGAAGCTCATAGATATTTGATTCACCCTGGAATTACAAAAATGTACGAAGATCTCAGACATCATTTCTGGTGGCCGAATATGAAGAAGGACGTGGCTGAGTGTGTGGCGAAATACTTAACATGTCAAAAACTTAAAGTTGAACATCAAAGACTAAGAGGATTGTTGCAACTGTTGGAGATACCAGAATGGAAATAGGAACATATCACAATGGATTTTGTGGTAGGTCTTCCAACGACTCAGCAAGGTTACGACTCCATCTGGGTGATTATCGATCGATTGAGGAAGTCGGCACACATTTTGCCAATCAAGATTACGTTTAAACTAGATCAGTTAGAAAAATTATACGTGAAAGAAGTGGTTTCAAGACATGGTGTCCCGGTGTCCATTGTATCAGACAAAGATCCGCGTTTCACATCAAATTTTTGGAAATGACTACAAGAATTCTTTGAAACGCAGTTGAGAATGAGCACAACGTATCATCCTCAAATAGACGGACAGAGTGAGAGAACCATCCAGACATTGGAGGATATGCTTAGAGCATGTATTATGAATTTCAAAGGAAATTGGGATGACCATCTATCATTGGTTGAGTTTGCCTATAATAATAGTTATCACATGAGTATTGGCATGCCTCCTTACGAAGTGTTTTATGGCAGGAAATGAAGAACTCCATTATGCTGGGACGAGGTAGGTGAACGTCAGCTATTAGGTCAAGAATTGGTACAACAAACTGTTGAAATCATCAAGGTGATTCGAGCAAGATTGATAGTTTCACAAGATAGACAGAAGAAATATGTTGATCAACAACGACAAAATCGGGAATTCGATATCGATAGTTATGTTTTCTTGAAATTGTCTCCCTGGAAGGGGAAAATTCGATTTGGCAAAAAGGGGAAACTGAGCCCTAGGTTTATACGACCTTTTGAGATGCTGAGACGAGTTGGTGAAGTAGCATATGAGGTAGCTTTACCTCCAGAATTAGGACATATTCATAACATTTTCCATGTCTCGGTATTAAGGCCATATAAGCCTGATTATAAGCATATTATTAAATATGAGCCATTATAGTTTGAGAAAAACTTGTAATGTGAAGAAGTCCTTGTTCAAATTATCGACAGGAAAGAACAAGTACTAAGAAATAAAGTGATACCTTCTGTAAAGGTAATATGGTGAAACCACAATGCTGAAGAAGCTACGTGGGAACTTGAAGATGTTATGATGAGGAATTATCTTAAGTTATTTGCTTAATCTTGTGTAGACACTAGAAATTGTCTGCACACATGTCATTGACATTGCAGGAGGGCAGATTCGTCTTTTAGAGATAACCCTGGAAGACAACTCATATCTAGTTCGGATACTACCGAAAGTTCAGTCTCAACTCCGGAACACACACCGGGAGTATCAATTCCAACCTCAGAGATAACCCCGAGGCATGTAGTTCCAATCTTTGGAAATTCCACCACCCTAAACTGAGTGTGTTCTCATTTTAAACACTTGTGAGCTCACATATAGCTACTCTTTGTACTGGCGGGAGCCAAGTGTTCATCCACTTTTTAGTTATAGAAATCTTCTTTGGCAGCCCACTGTAAGTCTTCTTACACACTTTGAAGCCTTTCTCTTCATCTTTGCACACACCATTCTTCACGTTAAGAGTCGTGTTGCGTGTATTTGCCCGGACTTCGGTCCGTGGTTTCATTTCAGTTTGTATATATATATACTTATATATATATATATATTTATATATGGACTAACATTATCGAGTTATGCCTCGATTGAGCTTAGACTTTGCCCGAGCGCGTTTATTTGCTTTCATATATATATATATATATATATATATATATATATATATATATGAATATGTCGAACTTTGTTCGATGAGCCCGGATTTTATATCCTGAGGAGTATTTATTGCTTTATATATATATATATATATATATATATATATATATATATATATATATATATATCAATCATTGCTCATTGAGCCTCGGACTTTACATCCGATGAGCTTAATTTACATCATATATATATATATATATATATATATATATATATATATATATTTACATTTATCCTTTACTGAGTTTACTTCGTGGCGGTTGATCGCCTTTTACAAACTTTTACTTTTTTTCGTCCCGCTTGAGTCTACTTCTGTATGCGGTTGATTGCTTTTACAACTTTATTTATATTTTGATCCCCCATGGAGGTGCTTCGTGGTGGTTTGATCATGGTATATATATATATATATATATATATATATATATATATATATATATATATATTTATATACTTATATATATATACCGCTATCGCTTTTTAATCAATTATGGCATCATGAGAGCCTAGGAATCATGTGATCACAGATTCACCTATCGGATCTAGATTCGGTTCCTCGTGATGGACATTTTCAAATTATAAGCAACTTTGTAAATTTATTCACTATGTTTGGATTTCCTCGATGGTTTTCATATACCACGAGGAGTTCGAAGACTATTTTGTACATTATTTTCTCAAGATGCTTCAGATCTCAAAAATTAAAAACAATCAAGTTGAACACTTAATAAAAATGGGAGTGTAAAAGGTCTCAATTACTATTGAGCACAAGGGTTTGAAAAACCTCTTTATAAAACATCACCGCCATATCTTGTTTAAAATCAATTTTTACACAAATTCAAACCCCTCAGTATATATAGGTGCGAACGAGGCCTCACACTACTTCCAAATAATAAAGACATCGATTCACACACACACACACACATTCATATAACAGCTTTCTTGAAAAGGCGGCGGTCACCGTGGTAACACGGATGTCTGGGGTGCCTAACACCTTCCCTCCGCATAATCAAGTCCCCGGACCCTAATGAATCTCTTGCTTCACCGACCCGCTTAGCAAAGGTCACATCATCGGGTCAATGTGCAAACCTTTTCTTGCCAGGTTGGTACAACCATATAAAAACCAATCGGTGACTCTTAATAATCCATCGTCGATATGATACATGTCGCACCTTTTTCACTTGTTTTTTCAAACAAATCTCACCTAACATGAGAACACCAAAGAACAAGTAACGAAAAGGGACAAATAAAAATCCCGACGTCGATAGGTGGCGACTCAGCTGGGGACACCAGTAAGAGGACTTAAGCCGCTATTACAATCTTTTCAAAATCATTATGTGCTTGTGTGAATGTTGCATTTACATTTATGATGAATGTGTACGAATGCATATATTTTTTCTACACTTAATGCTTTACACTATATCTATTGATGATATTAGTGCTTCACACATGTCATCATTTTCATAAACTATGAGACACGTTGTATGTGAATGTATGTTGTGTGGTTCCTCCATCAGAGGGCTATCCTCGCTTGTTTTGATTACCGGACTCAGAGGAAGACTAATTCCAACGAGGCTCGTGAAAGGCACCACCCAAATTCGCTCCAAATTGAAAGACCTGATTAACTTCCCGCCAAGTAAATTGCATGATTTGGGAACCTTCATGCCAAAAAGCCATGAGAGTAACCTAAGATAGGTCACCGATAAACCAAACGCGAGAGAAAGTCTCTTCATGCTTTCTCATTTCAAATTACTCAGAAAGTCAATTACTTGTAATTTCATTCCATATTCATCTCCATGTAATGAGAAATATGAAGAAACATGTGTACATACATATTTAAATTAACATGCTATCCTATACAAAATAACTAACATCCGCTTTGCAGGATAATATTCCTAGAACGGATACATACATAGATGTAAACATTTACACATTCCTAAAGACTAAACTACGCAAGTCTTTTGCAGGAAACAATCGGACCTATTACCCGATCAAAATCCAAAAAGGCCACGAGCCTACAAATCAATTATGTCATCATCGCATCTGCATCGACCTTAATCCAGTTTCCCGCAAAGAATTTGATGGATTAAGTAAACAAATCACAGATTTGGTTGTTCTACTGAAAGAACTACACCAGTCTACTCAGGGTACGAGGATACCCGTACATGTTGAATCCTCTACATAAGGAGGAACCCAAGGTCCTGATAAAACCACTATAGTACATGAACTTCAGGTGAATACGACCAACAAAATTCATGATACCACTCATCTCAAAGGAGATCCAGACACCGGTGACATCAGAAAGTAAGTCCTTCAAATAGAAGAAACCCTTCATGCGATCAGAGGAATTAGAGCACACGAAAGTGTCTCATATGCTGACCTTTGTATATTCCCCGGTGTTCATTATCCGTAAAAATTTAAAACTCCCGACTTCAAAAAATATGATGGGTTAGAGATCCTTACACACATTTGAAGGTGTTCATTGAGAACTTGGATCTTATGCAGAGGACGAGAAGCTCAGATGCAAATGCTCCAAAGAGTCTCGACCGAGAAGCCCGTTCGTGGTATACCAGATTAGACAACTCAAAGATCCATAGTTGGGAGGAGCTAGCTCACGCCTTCCTCACTCAATACAGCTTCCAGTCTCAGATGGCTCCTAACCGGTACCAAATTACCAAGGTCAAGAAATAATCCAATGAGTCTTTCAGAGAGTATGCTCAAAGGTGGAGGCGCCTTGCTGCACAAGTTATTCCTTCTATGACGGAATCAGAAATGGTCATGACATTCATAGACATACAAGAAGCTCCTTTCTATGAAAGAGTCTTAGTTGGCATTGGTAAACCATTTTCTGAAATGATTAAACATGGGGAGATGGCTGAGATGGGATTGAAGTCCGGGAAGATTCAAGACCTAGTTGCCCTTAAAGTCGCTGTTGAGCACATCCAATCCGAAATTATGGAAACAACTTCTCGAGGGTCCATAAAAAGAAAGAGGAGGATGTTTACTTGATACTACAAGGTCAGAAAGGCAATCAAAACATGCCTATCCAGAGGAGAACTTACACTCCCTTTCAAGCATAATTTTCAAACCCTCCATTGCCAAAAGGTGGAGAAGTCAAATGCCCTCGAGTGTTCACACCCTTAGGGGATTCGCTCAAGAACATTCTCACTCTTCCGACGACTCGTAAGAAAATTACGATCTTCTTCCACCAGCCAACCCTAATGGGAGGGGTTTCAATGTCGCTTGGAAATGTGCTTATCATGCCGGGGCACCTGGACATGATACTCAAGATTGTTGGGCCTTGAAACACAAGATCCAAGATTTAATAGACAACGGTGAGATCGTGGTCACCAAACCAGATCAACCTCACGTACAAGACAACCCTCTTCCTCAACACAAAGAGGAAGAGGTCAACATGATTAATTGGAGCAAAGGGATGAGTTCCAATTTTAATGGTGAATCATCCTGCACCATCAAAGACTGGTGTTGATAAATGGGATTATGCAAAGTTCCAATTTGTAATGGAACGAAAAGATGAAAGCTCTGTAAAAGCAGATTGAGTAATTAAGCGTAATCGGTGACCTATCAACATCAAGTCACACGCCAATTAGTCAGCCAGGAGCATGCTAGTCTCCTCCCTTTTGTTGTGAATACTCCCTCATCACCTTCAGAGAAAGAAACACTGGAAGACAAAGTGACGAAGAGAGCAAGTGCCAAAGCCCGTCAGGATTTTGCCAATAAGGGAATTTATATACCGGGCCAACCTATGGAGGAGATACTTCAGATGTCGATCAATGAAGGAAGGATCACTTCCTTCTACCTCCAATTAATCCCCGCTCAGATGGTTTAATTTCGATGGAGTATGTCAATATCACTCCCATTCTCGCGGGCACAACATCGAAGAATGTCAGCACTCCGCCACCTTATTCAAAATCTAATTGAAAGGCGTGTCCCCGCAGAATCGCAGCGATTTATTTATATCGTGCTATTTTTGAGAGTGAGAATACTTGTCCTACTAAATGGAAGGGATTAGTAGCGCTTATATCCGCCGAGGCCGATGGGACCGCCAAACCTTTCATAATACAAGCAATTCAACTCAAAGGAGTGACAATCCTTTGAAAGTGGTCGCCCAGAGCCAATCAACTTGCCATTCGCACTACAATATCCTGTTATCACCTTACAAAAAGTCCCATGGAATTATGGAGAAGTCAAGGATCCACTCTCATATAACTGCGCATAAAGTAGTCGGCGAAAAAATCCATCAGATCTTCCCCCAACGGTGATGAAGTCTACCATCAAATCAAAGGGGAAAATACCCATGGAGAAGATTGAAAAATTCCTCCGCACACTATGGGTCATAATGAAGCCAAGGTGGTTTTAAGCTTAAGAGAAGCTCCACATCAAATTTCAATATCGACTTGGTTTTAACTTCCGAGGATCACAAGAAGATCTTATCAAGGTTTTGAAGAAGCCTACTTGCCAAAATCAAGGGATGTGGAAAATTTTCAACATTTGGTTGATCACATTTTTAACAACAATGTGATATCTTTCATCGATGATGACATACCGCCCAAGGGACCGGCCATCGCAAGTCGCTGCACATTGCGCTTTGTCCTCCTGATACATGCTAGTCGGAGTCTTGATAGATGGAGGTTCATCTCTCAATATCTGTCCTTATGCTACTTTGTTGTCAAGATGAACGTCAATCTCAAACGATCCGGCGTAGCCATACGATTATTAAAGCTTTTGACGATCCCACCAAAATTCAATCGAGAGATTGAGCTACCAATCGAGATTGGTCCCCATACATTCTGCGATCTTTTCACGTGCTCAAAATAGATTCAGATACAACCTCGCTATTGGGAAGACCGTGGATTCATATGGTCAGGGTCGCCCCTCCACTCTTCATCAAGAATTGAAATACATCATTAATGACAAATTTAGTCACAATTAACGCCGAACCGAATGTCCTAAACAAAGTGACATACCCTCATCAACTTCAATTCGTAAGTTGAGCTTGGCCATTATTTTCATGCCCTCGAGGTGAGCAAGCAACACTCACTACCACCCTATTGGGGCGCCACCTCCTCACACCCAAGATTTCGCCAAAGTAATGTCAACTACTCAAGAAATGATATCTTTGGGTCATCACCGACACAAGGGTCGGGTAAAAGTCATCAGGTATTAAGCACCCATTCAAGTGATCAACAAAACGGGACAATGATCGGGCTATTCTTCCGCCCCAAATCACAGAATCCACATAAGCATCATCGATTCCTCCAACTTCAAGCCATACGACGATTGTCTCCACCTACAAAAATCGAGTCCGCACAACCTCCTCAGAAGGTGCCAACCAACGAATGGCTATGTTATTTCCCAAGCCGATACCGGTAAAGGAGAAAGAAGTCTTTGTTCCGCATCCCAAAGTGGAAGAAGAGGAACGAAGAATTAAAGCAAGACATCGCCGTAATGATGTCAGCATACGCATCATCATCATCCATGATGAACATACAAACAGATACACCCTGCATTTATGATTGCCTGCACGTAATGGTCATCATTCGGGAAAGGAGGACGATGACAACCCCCATCATCGCAAAATTCACCACCAGACTTTGCCTCGATAATTGGAGCAAAGACTCTTGCATCGGTCGACGAGGGTAAAATGGGCAGAACTCTTTCTCCTCCATAGATATCATAATAACGCTTACTTTTCTCTACAATATTAGCAGCTTGTTTTGTCAAGACATGCTAACACTTTGTATGATTAAACCATTTCATATATACTAAGTGAAAGCATATTTTGTTTCAGACTCAATTTAGATGTGCATGTATTTGCCGATAAGATGCCTCTTCTCCACAAGGATTGTAACTTTGATGTAAAGTTGATTCAAATTTGATGGAAATACACGAGGACATTGAGGTGCCTCAGAGATCAAAGAATGGGTCAAGACAAACCTAAACCCAACCTTGATCAAACCACTTCCTTCAATCTTAAACCTTAGAAAGCCCTAAGTTAATCCAGATTGGTTCGCACCTTACCCCAAACCAAAGGAATGACATGGTTACGCTTACTAACCCAATTCCAGATGTGTTTGCATGGTCTCACGAAGACATGGTGGGTTTGTCCACCGACATTGTTCTTCATCGCCTTCCCATTAAAGAGGGATTCAAGCCAACAAGCAAAAGCTCAAAGCGATTGAAACCCCGAGTGGAGTTTAAAGGTGAAAAGAAGAAATTGTGAAACAATTTCAAGTCGGTATTATCATGGTGTCCACATATCCCGAATGGATATCCAACATAGTTCCCGTGCCTTCAAAACCTCGAGGAAAGGTGCGAAGTTTGCGTGATTACCGGATCCGAACAAAGCTTGCCTTTAAAGATAGCTTTCCCGTGCCATTTATCCACATTCTTATTGACAATACTGCTCAATACGACATGTACTCCTTTGCGGATTGCTTCACAGGATACCACTAGATTATGGTTGCCGAGGAAGATCGTGAGAAAACTTCTTTCATCACGCCTTGGGGGACCTTTTTGCTATAGATTTATTGTCATTCGCCTCATCAATGCCGAGAGCCACCTATCAACGAGCTATGATGGCTCTTTTCCATGACTTAATGCACAAAGAGATAGAGATCTACGGGATGACATCATTGTCAAGTCCCGGCGGGAAGAAGACCACTTAGACCATCTCGTAAAAAGCTCTTCAACAGTCATGTAAGTACAACTTGAAGTTGAATCCAAATGCAAGTGCGCCTTTGCATGCTAAATCGTGCAAGTTGCTAGGATTCCTAGTCACCACAAAGGGATTGAGTCGATCCCACCAAAATCCAAGCCATCACGAAAATGCCCATTCCTCGATATGAGAAGGAAATACGGGATTTTTGGGAAGAATCAACTTCATTAGCAGTGTTTATTTCTCAACTCACAAAGAACCTCGTGAGCCTATCTTCAAGTTGTTAAGGAAGAACTCCTCCATGAAATGGAACGACGAAAGTGCCAAAAGGCCTTCCTCACAATCAAAGAGCAAATTAGTCAAAGCTCCCATTTTGGTACCACCCAGGATGATGTTCCCTCTGCTCATGTACCGTCCCATAAGTGACAATGCCATGGGTCAGATGTCGACAAAAGACGATAGAGGCCAAGAACGAGCTATCTATTACCTCAAAGAAAAGATTCAAAGAAGAAGTGAACACAAGTACACTCGATTGAGAAGACTTGTTGTGCTTTAGCATGGGGCTTCCATGAGGTTACAACATTACCTCCATGGTCACACAACCCATCTCATATCCCGCGTGGATCCTCTCAAGTACGTGTTCAATAAACCCATGTTAAATTGTCGGTTGTCCATATGGCAGTTGATCCTACAACAATTTGACATCGTCTACGTGACGCAAAAGTCCATCAAAGGTCAAGGAATTGCGGATCAACCGTCACCGCACCTTTCAGGGGACTTCAAACCCTTGAAACCTACTTCCCGATGAAGGGTAATGACAATTCAAAGAACACCATCAAGACGATACATGCCATACATGGAAAATGTATTTCATGGAGCTATTAATATGGAAGGTTCTCGAGCCGAGCAGCTCTAGTATCCCAGACGGGGGAGCAAAGATCCCGTCATCATTAAATTGCAGCTTTGTCAAAGACCAACAACACAAAAATTGAAAGTATGAAGGTCGTCTCATGGGGCTAAAACTTGCCCGCTCAATGGGCATCAAAGTGCTTAACTGCCTTTGGGGATTCGAGTTGGTAATCGAACAATCCACGGAATCTATCAAACCAAAGAGCTACATTTGCTCGCCTTACCATCGAAAGTTTTACAGATGGCTTTGAGTTCAAGAGATCTCCTTTCTACACATTCCTCGTAATAGAATGACTTTGCGACGCTGCTAGCAACTTTGGCCTCCTTGATTCACATGCCTGACAAGGAACACATGCCAAGCATCACATTTGCCTCAAGACAAGGCACCACTTATGGGAACTATGTTGAGAAGTATCTGATGAGCTACCTCCCATCCAACATCCTTGGTATCAAAGATATCAAGGAGTACTTACGAGATGGATCTACACCACCGAGGCGAGCCCGACCGAGAAAAGGCGATCCATCGACTTGCTATGAAATTCTACCCGAAGCGAGAGATGCACTCTACAAAAGAGATGCAGACTAGGTCTCCTCGATGTCCGGACCAGACCAAGCTCAGAGACTCATGGATGAGGTCCATGGTGGAGTATGTGGCCCACACATGAGCGGCCCCTCACTTGTTAAGAAGATCCTCAGATAGACATTATCGGCTTACCCTCAAAGTCGACCGTGATGATCACGCCAAGAGGTGCTATCAATGCCAAATTCATGGAAATGCCATCCACGCCCTCCAGGGGAGCTCCACAATATGAGTTCACCTCGCCCTTCTCAATGTGGGGAATGGACGGATCGGACCCATCGATCCCAAAGCCAAGAATGGGCATCGCTTTATATTCACCATGATCGACTACTTCACCAAGTGGGTAGAGGCAAATTCCTTCCCTGTGGTTACCAAAGAAGTCATCATTGCTTTCATCGTAAAATAATGTCATTTGTCGATATGGACAACCAGAGGTAATTGTGTCGATAATGCTAAGAACCTCAACAACAAAATGATGGAGGAGTTATGCAAGAAATTCCACATCAAACATCTTAACTCCGCCATCTACCGTCCAAAGATGAATGGTGTTGTTGAAGCTACTAACAAAAAAAACATCAAGAAGATCATGCAAAAGATGTCCGCCAACCACAAAGAATGGCCTCGACTTATTGCCTCTTACTCATTAGCCTACGTAACATCAATGCGCACTTCCACTCGGGCAACCCCCACGATTAACCTATGGGATGGAAGCAAAGTGTTCCCATAGAAGTTGAAATGGAATCCCTCGTAGAGTGTTGATAGACGCCACCGGATGAAGACCAATGGGTACAAGATGATGTATCACCAATTGTCTCTAATAGATTTAAAGGCGAACCGCGACTATCTTCCATGGTCATTATATCAACAAAGGATCGCCAGATCCTACAATGTAAAAGTCCGGCTACGGCAGCTTAAAACAACACGACTTGGTTTTAAAGAAGATCATCGACAACCAAGATCACCCAAAGGGAAAATTCGCCCCTAACTGGAAGGCCCGCTTATTGTCAAGGAGGTATCGACAGAGGCGCCTCAGATTGCAGAAATGGACGACGATGAATTTCCACAACTCATCAACTCTGACACCGTGAAAATGGTACTATGTCCGGTTACCATCAAGCAAACATCCCGGTGTTGGATCATCGATCACCAAATATTCCGCTTTCTTTAACCCTTCACTACATACAACTCTTTTTCCACACTTTGCCCCCTCGTGGAAACATACTCTTCAAGCCAAGAACCGGCTTCACTCCGCTCATACAACTTCGCTTATCCCACTAGGGATTGAACCTTTCACACTTGCAGCTTTGTCCCAAACATGGGATCAAACTTTTTCACACCGCAGCTTATCCCTCAACTTAGATCAAACTTTCTTTTTCCCCCAATCATGGGATCAACTTTCTTCATATGGGATCAAGTTTTTTCATACTTCTTCTAAAATCGCCCCGAGGGGCGAACTACGCCGACCGACCGATCTCTCTTCAATAGAGAGTACGAGGCAACCATTTTATATGGCCCATCCGCAATAAAACAAAAAAAACAAAAACATTTCTACACCCTTCTCTCTTACAAAAAAAAAAAAAACAAAAAAACATTCCTACACCCTTTCTCGCCACATACAAAACATTGAACCTCTTACACCAAAGTTCTTAACTACGCAGACTGATCTCCTCTCCTCTTCAATAGAGTACGTAGTACCATTTATGGTTCGGCCTCACCCCCTACCAAAACACAAACACTTGTCATCCGCATCGGGATCAAACTTCAATCCATCACATTTCATCGGCTTCGCATCAAAGGGATGGAATTACCCTAACTCCTCCCAAATAGAGAGATTCTACGACCATCTAAGTCATGGGTTGTACCTCAAAGAGCAATACCAATCCATAAGAGATGGAATTAACTAGGCTCCTCCTAAATAGGAGTATCACGCACCATCTGTGGTGCGGTCAATCTCGTAGAGAGAAAGCCACACTCCTCTCCACATTTCCATACATAAACCAATCCCAAGACACCAAAGATGGTAGGGATACACACAGATCAATGATCCATTCTAAATTATCCAGAGACAACTCAATGTCCATCCAACAAGGAGGATTTCAGAATACATCAAGATCACAAGCCATGAAGAAGCAGGCAATATATCAAGCAAGTATTCAAACATATTTAAAAGGTAAGTGATCAAAAATATATTTCCTTGCTATATATATAATGTTATTTTATATACACAATATAAACTGTACATGACAAAATGGCTAAGCTAGTATGTGCACGAAAATATAAGCTCATCTACAAATCAATGTATATGCGAGCTATCAAGCCTAACATGGCATCCCTCTCCGCAGAAGGAGGTAACGTTGTGGTCTCCATTTCAAGGGTATCCACACGAGCTAACAGATCTACAACCATCTGCGTGGTGACTCTATGCTCATCAATGTACGTGTTCATCTCTGCAATCATGCCAAAGGGTAAGGGACCTCACCATAGTACTATCTCTATGAATGGCTACATCCCGCAGCAGAGATATGGCGCTATCCCTCTCAACTATCACGATATCTCTCGGGTCGATCCGCCTCATCCCCGCTCAACAACAACGCATCTCTACGAGCTAATGCCTCGCCTCTCTCTAACAAAGTCGCGCTCTCCCATCAAGGGTCACAACATCAAGGCTCTAGCCCGATCTCTCTCAAGGTCATCGATGAAGACTCGCCAAAGTATCGTGTCAAATGTCGATCACAACAAAGGCAGTACTCGGAGAATCTAAAGGAGATGTCGGCAACCCAAAGAAATGGCTCCTCCTCGATGTGGGAATCAATGTCCTCCATGGGCTCTCCATCGTCTCTATCACTACTCGAGACTGTGGATACCGCCATGCAACCGATGAAGTCTCTATTTCCATCCACGCAGTAATACTCGCTAATGTTCCGATGGCTAATAGAGAAAGCAGTTATCTCACGCTGATCCCAACATGCATACACCCGGGATCGGTCCTCTGCTAATAGATGGCGAGAAGCTAAACGCTGACCTAGCGCCCCCTCAAAAGGATGGAAGTCCTAAAACTGGTCAAACTATGACATCACGGCCCAACAAGTGATAGGTAGTCATGCCCCTCAAACCAAATTAGAGGGAGATAGTCCATGCCCGAGCATGAGTAATGAAGTCATAGGGTGAGCTAAGCCCTGCATACTACGCAGAATGCCAAACGGATCTCTCGATATCCGCCAAAATATCGACCAAGACATAGCGCTATACACTCCGATGGTCGAAAGGAGTAAGACATAGCTATATCATGGGTAAAGCAATACCCGTGTGTTTGCCGAAGGTCCCAATCGGTCCTCAGTGTGACATAAACCACACGCATAACATGACCGAATCGCTCGTGAATACCCCCGCAGGTAAGTGCTATAAAACGTGGTCGACCTCAACGCCTCCGCCACAATCATCTAATGATGGTACGACCTCCCCGAGAGCTCTCACCGCCATGATAACACCGATATCCAAATTTCATCCATATATCGTGGCATGTACACATACGCCACTATGCACATCAAGAATGCATCCACTCTAGCCAAATGCCACCGGTCCTCCGGTATGGTGAAATCCCGTAATGACGAGCATAGCCGCCCTCAATGAGCCAAATCATCAATCAAAAAATGTTGGATATCACGTGGGCTTGATGTGATCTCATCCTCGCACAACCCTACGCCTCAAACCAAAGAGGGTCATGAATCGTCGACTCATGTCCCCAATAGCCATATGCACGCAAGGTCCGCTCAAGTGGCAAAGATCATCAAACGTGCATACTCCTCCAGTAGTCGAGTCAACTCCTCGGGTCCCAAACCAAAAACCCGCCTCTCTCTGTATCCAAAGGATCCAAAGATGCCCTCCACAAATCCTGGGAACCCGAAATATCAAGAGGGTCATAGTATGCTGCAACATCTGATCTACAATCACCCTGTCTGATGGTGACATACTATCATACCACGATCTAAGACGTGATGCCACCAATAATGGTGGGGTATGATCTATGCGGCTGACTGTCGAAGAAGACATCTGTGTAGGCCGTATCATAAGACCATCCAGGGTCAATGCCGAAATATCTCTCGACATACATACATATGCATAATATGATACATGCATTATGTATAATAGATGGCAATATGATATAGGAATGAAAAATAGTACATACATTCCTAAGTATATCATCATCTATATACATCATCTCTGTACAAAACTAAAAATATAGGAAATGGGGCACATGCCCTACTACTAACAACAGAGGGCCTATCAAAAGATATAGCGAGAATGGGGCACAACCACCCAATATCTAACAGAGGCCTATCAAAAGAGATAACGAGAATACACATCAAGAGAAGACAATGGTGTCAATATCTACATCATCAATCCTGCCCACCGATGTAACTCCTCCCGAGTCACCGGATCTCTATCAACAGGATGTCGTGCCTATACAAAGGAGGATCTCATACCGGCAAAAGCCAAATGGGTCATCCGAGGGGCCAACGCCGAGCCGGAAGGATCAAACGAATCGCCTCTCCGATCTCTCGCCCAAATGCCGATAAAGAAATGTGCCCGGGCCCAAATATTGGGTCAAATCATTAATCTGGTCAAAATGAGTCGATCTCTGACACAAAGCTAGCCAATCCATCATCATCACGGATCCTAGAACCATATCCCCATGAACCGAAAGAGTGGCGCGGTCCGGGCTCCAATAAGACGAGGGGACCACCAATGCCGAACATCTCCCGAGTGCAGGGACCTCCGACAAAGGTAAAACCGCCAACCCCCAACAATGGGATATCAATGACGGTGATCGCGACACATGCCAATAACGCCCGGCAGAGGGCAAGATCGAGATACGATCTCTCCTGTGGTGTGCCCCTAATAGCACGCTTCCCAAATAGAGCTCCCATCCTCCATCAAGAAGAGAGGAACCCTACGGTGGATATCACGCACTCACACCCCACGGTACCCATCCTCAAATCCCATGGCCAAGTGCTCCCGTGCATTAGGGAATCCATGTGATGACATCACCGTCAACAACTCCAAATTGAGGCAAATGAGTAAAACCTCACCATATAAGGACCTCTCCGCCAAGATGGAATGATGCCATCGCCGCCCTCGTGGATAGGTATCTAAACCTAACACACTCACATGATGCAAACATGGAAGCCTCTCATAGCCCAAAATCGCCAACACAAAGGCAAACATCTCGCTATCAAGAAACACTCTTAACCTATATATGGGAAATTACAAGAGAAATACTCACCAAAGAAATGGGTAGAATCCTAACCAAGCCTCTATTAAGCCCTCGCGAACGCATACGCATGCCCCTGAGGAAATAGGCAAAGGTGTAGAACCCCAATCATACTCTCCTATACGGTCCACATGTCGCGTATACCGATCAAAGCGAATGACACCGTAGAAGAGAGTTATCTCGCTATGAAGCAAATTCTCTAATGATCATCGTGAATAATCACCAAGAATGCGATCCCCGACTCGACATCATCTCCGCATGGGCTCACCCAATGCCCCACTCATAAGATCTACGCTCAAAGGACCCAGCACGACGGTCCCCCCGCCTTCGAGCGCCTCTATCGAAACTCCTAGCAAGGATCTGACGGTAGTAGGGGTAATATCCGCCATGCAAGGCACTGGTGCCCCTCCAAACTCCATACCTATGATAAACCGCCAATCCATCGGCATCATCATCACCTCACAAATTCCAACAAATGGAGGACCGAAGTCCGTGAAACCAACGCTGCCAGACAATGCCCCGAGGTAACCTCTGTGGACAACGACGGGAGGATGGAAAAGAACGCCCCCCAATCCCCAAATATGCACAATCGCTTATAGTCGATGATGCAGAGCCCGGTACATGGAGTGAATGTTGAACCAGCCCCTCGAGGTGTGTAAAGCCGAAACCTACATGAAATGCGATCAACATCAAAAATCCTTTACTCCTCATCAATAGAAAGAAGGAAGATTAAGATCTAACGTTATACCTCGTTGGCATGCAAATACATCGAGGGATGTCGACTCAAATCACCCAGAGCTCTGGGTTTGCCACCAAATACTTCTGGAGGTCCCTACGGGAAACATGTGCAAGAGAGCGGGTCCGCAACCGAACATCCTCCTCCTCATCCTCGACGTCCCAAGACATCAACTCGGATCGACGATCACCGCCTCCACTAACCGACGAGGTCGTTTAATGTAATCTGGTCGAGGCACTTCGTAAGCCCTCCTCCGATACCGTAAGTGGTCCTCACGAACTACTCTACCGATCCGGATCCATAATATCTCGGACAAAAGTCTCCAAATCACCTCGTAAAGGTGTGGTAATTTCTAACCCGAGCTTTCTTTTCAAAATGCATTTTATGACTACATGCATGCATGCATTACTTTAACATACATCTACAAGAGAGTTAAAAATGCATGACTATTCAATGCCTACATTTTGAAAAATTTTGCCATAGTCCCCTCTCAAATAGGACTATCCACATGCACATAGGCATGACTAGGTGGCCATTCAAGAAGACACACCCCCACAAATATATACATACTATATGCATTAAAAAGTCAAAGTCATCAATCCATAAGGGTAGTTTAATTACCAGGATTACTTTGCATTTTTACCTTTTGCTCATTTGTCCTCAAATAGGATAAGAAATAGCAGAAAAAGGTGCCAATTTGACTGTCTCAAAAGTCAAATTTTTTCACATCATTATGTTCAGCATGGTTTAATACTAACATTTACTATGTTGAATATTTTTATCAAGTCATTTGAGCATGCATATTCACTACTATGTGTTTAGATGCATTTTATGTGATAAGTCATTTTCCAACTGATAAAAAACGAAAAGAAGACATGCATACATTACTGTGACAAAGTAGAACACTTGTACGGTGACATAATTTGCGTAAAGTCGCCTCAACTCAAAGAGATCTCAAGAAGAGCTCTCGATTTCCTTCAGCAGTAATAACTTGAAAATGACTTAAAAAAGCAACTCGCAGCATTAATAGCCATCCACGGTCGTCAGCAGTCCACCTATGGCGGCTACAGTGTACCTACAAAACCCCTACGTGGGTCCCACCCCTCCGTATCGGTCCAATTCGAGTTACAATGGAGTTCTCAAAAGCTGAAAAATCCAAATCAATAATAAAAAACACTACGCGATTTTGCAGAATAGCTTACAATCCTGGTTTTCTCAAACCAAGCCGTGGGTCTGCACATCTCTCATTGGTATTTGCCCAAGCATAGGGAACACTATGCCGATGATCTCAGCTGTTATAAATCACACTCGACAATCAAATCCCCGACGGGGTCATCACGCAGTCTCAAGAAGAGATCCCTGGCGGGGCATCACACATTCTATAGAATATATCCCCGGCGGGGGCATCACGCGTTTGCATATGTCAAAGTACATATCCTCGGTGGGGGTATCACGCAATGTCATACGTTGACACATATATCACTGAAGGTCAAGCAGCCTTGACATCACTGTAACCATTGGCAAGTAAAACCAACGAAGCGTCGGAAGCCATCCAATGATTTAAGTCGTTGATACACACGTCAACGAGGATCTAGCAGATCCCCAGCTTAGGTTACAACGCATGTTCTATTGATACACACTTCAACGAGGATCTAGCAGATCCCTTGCGAGGGTTACACCGCATGGTCCGTTGATACACACGTCAACGAGGATCTAGCAGATCCCCGGCGGGGGTTACAACGCATGTTTCATTAATTTACATGTCAGTTAGGATTAAGCAGAACCCTGACGGGGGTTACAATGAGTGTTTATCCGTTGATTCACACATCAACGAAGGTCAAGCATCCTTGACATTATGCCCAACAAGGGTTTTATCCGGTGGCGTACGTGTCAACGAAGGTTAGGCAGCCCTGACAACACGTGTTGTTAGCAGTAAATCCAACAAAACATTGATATGTCATGGCGATACAAGCCAGAGAACATCAGCATCATCGAGGAGGATCGATGATGGAATATGTTATACACATCCTCAAATCGACAGAGCGTTATCCCCACAGATCTCTTTTACATGAGAGGCACATCTTCGGAATAAAGTCTGTATCAAGGATTAAGGAATTTGGTGATAACCCCAACGTCAACATCCTAAAAGATTTGGATCACACATCCAATCTGGTCATCATTGCCAATCCCTGGTAGAAGTAACAGGGAGCCAGTAATCATCCCCAACATGTTAGACAACAACCCAACACACATTCATCATACATTTGCATCATATTGTTGCACTTTACATCATGTTTATCTTGTTGCATTTCAAGTGTCTAGGAATCTTTATCCTATCCATGTATTGCATTGCATGAATATGATAAAGAGGGGCATCTGTAGACACTCGAAATTTTTTGCACACCTATCACTGACATTACAGGTGGGCAGATTCGTCTTTCAGAGATAACCCTAGAAGATAGCTCATATCAAGTTCGGATACTACCGGAAGTTCAGTCTCAACCCCGGAACACACACTGGGAGTATCAGTTCCAACCTCAGAGATAACCTTGAGGCATGCAGTTCCAATACCAGAAATTCCACTGGAGAAGGCCGATTCATCTCAGAGATAACCCCGAGATATTCAGTCTTAGTCCCAACACTGGGAGTAGCAGTTACCAACCTTGGAGATAACCCCAAAGAATGCAATTCCGAAGATAACCCCAGAAATGCTTATTTCAAATGTATGCAATCAGCTTCAACCTCGATACTCACACTGAGGCACTCAGTACAAGACTCAGAGATAACACCGAGAAGACAAGCACACCTTAGAGATGACACTGAGGACCTTCAACACTTGCAGTAGTCCAATCTCAAAGATAACCATGGGTAACGTCTGCTTTATCAGCCCAAACCGGCGATAACTCCGGTGAGGGGCAAAGTCGTCATCTTGCCACCTTTCTCGCCACATCGCGCCATCTCAACATTTTATACATACATTTCTACACAACAGTGTCCCATAAGAACCAAGTAGGTCCAATCCCGAGTGACTATTGCGCAGGACAACCGATAGATTTTGAAGCTTGAAGACCGGAGGGTATGGTCCCATCTTCCTGACTTCGTACAACCTCTAATCCCATGTCATTGTGTAACTCTCGACAACGGTGGTCCGAAATAGGTCTTATATACCTCAGTTGGATGCCTGGATTGCAATTCTAAAAGTTCAGGTGGACATTACAATGCATGCGTGCGCAGACTGAGATAGAAGCCGGCAACACGTGAAACATCTGGCACTGTAGGTAGTACATTTCAATGACCCCCTCTATAAATAGAGGGTTTGGGGTGGCCATTTTATAAGAGAAAAGGCGAGAAAGCTCTGTCCAATTTGCTATGTACTCACCTTAAACTGAGTGCTTTCTCATTTTAAACACTTGTGAGCTCACATATAGCTACACTTTGTACCGGTGGAAGCCGAGTGTTCATCGACTTTTAAGGTATAGAAGTCTTCTTTGGCAGCCCACTATAAGCATTCTTACACACTTTGAAGCCTTTCTCTTCATCTTTGCACACACCATTCTTCACGTTGAGAGTCGTGTTACGTGTGTTTGCCCGAACTTCAATCCATGGTTTCATTTCAGTTTATATATATATATATTTATATATATATATATGGACTAACATTATCGAGTTATGCCTCGATTGAGCCCAGACTTCGGTCTAGAGCGTTTATTTGCTTTCGTATATATATATACTTATATATATGAACTGTGTGTCGAACTTTGTTCGATGAGCCTGGATTTTATCCACTATCCCTATAGTGATTTCCCATCTTTCAATGATTCCTATAATCAAATGAAAATGCCGCAACACATGTTTATATCCAAGATGAGACTTAGGAACTATTCCTACTTCTGTAATGAACTTTTCATCCAAACAATCAACTTACAGCTTCCTTTAAAGGTATATACTTTTTCTTTATCACTAAACCAACAACTCTTTGTTGTTTGGAACCTTTCCAATTCACTGCACCATCGTTCAAGGTAACACTTTACCTTAAGTGGATTTTCTGTCGTCTAGGTCTGTCTGAAAAACTTGAGTTTGTTAAGTCCTCTAGTTTTAATTCAGAACCACCATGTATATGATCACATCCTTAGTGTCGATTAAGTACTTTAAGATGTTTTTACTGTCTTACAGTTATCTTCTCCAGAATATGACTGATCAACATCAGGTCTCGTACATTTCATTGCATATATGATAGTTACTCATGCGATCTCTTTTTTGGGAGCCTATGGGAATTATTAAGAGAGATACACTCCAGGGATCATCAACATGAGACATCTCTTGGAGTTTACTATGCTAAACGGCTTTAGCATCAAATGAATATACATTCCTTGGGTTAAGATGATCATCATTTTGAACCTATCTATATAGATTTGTATACCCCGAGTGCTAATTCGGCAACTGAATGCGGCGAATCCATTCTTACTACTAAGCTAATACCATAAAGGAAGGTGCAGGGAATGGTTCTGGCATTACGATACTTTTCCCAAATTATTCATGGAGGAATGTTTAAACAACTTTATCTTTACTGATTGTAGCATTGGTATGTCATTCCGTATCCATAGTATATTAACATATAATATTAGGAATGTCACTGTTCTCCCATTTACCTTTTTGTACACACTAGATTCATTCTTGTTTTTGATAAAATCAAACACATTTGATTATCTCATCAAATCGAATGTTCCATTTTTGAGAACACTGCTTCAATCTAGGTCTCTAAGTGTCTACAACTCTTACCTCATCGTATGTAACAGGATCATCATCTTCTATGATGCGTACCTCATCACCATCATTTATGATGAATCTATACCTCTCAGGTATGTTCGGTACTATTCCAGATTTATGATCTGGATGTGGTACAATAGGTCTATCTATATGTTCCTCTTATTTGACTTATAGTGCTTTGTGGTTTTTGAACTCTTCAAGATCTATTATCCTCCCAGTAGCCCCTTCAATGATTAACACATTTATCTTAGAAGGCAGTGTGTTTTGCAACAAACACCTTTTGCTAAGTAGGATAATAGAACATATAACCTAAACTTACTTTAGGAAGTCCTACAAATCTGTACTTATCAAATCTTGTCCCAAACTTATCCCTTTGAATCCTTTTCATATAAGTTGGACAACCCCTTATCTTAACATACTTAAGATTAGGAATCCTCCATGTCTATAACTCTTATAGAGTCTTGGGGCCGAATTTGGAGGTTATCTTTTCCGTAGATATGCAGCCAATTCTAGGGCATAACCCCAGAAGGATACTGGAATGTTGGTAAAATCATTATGGATAGCACCATGTCCAACAAGGTATAATTTTTCCTTTCAGATACATCAATCAATTATTGCGTATCAAGAGGTGTCCATTGTGAGAAAACCATTTGAGATGATCTAGAAACTCATTGCATAAGTATTCCTTCCTTGATCAGATCAAAGAATCCTAATACTTTGCCATTTTGTTTCACTTCTGAATTCTTTGAACCTTTTAAATAATTCACACTTGTATTTCAGCAAATACACACATTCAACTCTTTAAATGATCATCTCCTTTTTTTATACTAGTTTGTTCAATTTACAAAATAATTTTTCACGTAAGTCAAGTATACAAAATCCATTAAGTAATATTTCAGTTCTATACAAAACATTATTATTAACAATAGAACAACAATTGTTCTGAAATATAATACCAAAAATTTTGTTGTCCAATAACAAAATAGAAATAATGTTTTAACGAGAACTAAAATACAGTAACAACCTATTGACTTAATAGAATTGCACGTAGGTTGTGCTAAACTATAAGTTTATATGGCTAATGCAGCAACCATTGCTTCATATCCCACACATAGGATTACTTATTTGTTGTTTAGCTTTCTACTTCTATTTGGTCCCTTCATAAATCTATATTTATGAGAACCAAAGCCAATATCCAATACCCAAGTGGAACTTTACTTAAAGAAAAATTTATTTTAATCATGAACAAAATTATATTTGTAACCGAAACTTCACTAAGCTTCTTCTAGTTAGCTCTGAAAGATGTTTCTCGCAGTTTTTTTTCTTCTAGTGTCCAGGCTTATTGCAGTGGAAGAAAACTCGTTTGCTATCCGATAAGTTTTGATCTTATTATCCATTGTTGTTGCCTTTCTATTTACCTTCTTTGAATTGTTCTTCTTTTAAGAAGATCATTCAGCCCCTACTAGCAAAACTTGGTCTTTCTTTGTTGGAAAGTGACTCTCATCATTTTCAACATGTTATGCAAATCAGCGAGGCTGATATCTAGCTTTTTCATATTAAAAATTCACAACAATTGTGAAAAGGAGTTCGGGAGTGACTACAAGATCAAATCTTGGCTCAACTCTCCATCCATGACAAAACATGTTGTCCTAATTGTTCAATCAAATTGATAATGTTAAGGATTTTTGTTTGTACTGTAGTGCTATTGGTCATTATAGATCGGAAGATCTCTTTAGATATATTATATCTATTAGTCCTACTTTCCTCACAATTCAACTACTTGAAATGCAGGAGTATAGTATGAGCATCCATAGTTTCATGCTGACACTGAAGCTCGTAACTCATGGATGCGAGCATGATGCATTGAGACAACTGTGCATCATCTTGACACTTTATAAAAGTATCAATCTCTTCCTCAGTGGCACTATCTGCAACCATTGCAGGGATAGGCGTATTAAGGACATAAGATATCTTTTCAACCATGTGAACTATTCTCAAATTCCTTAACCAGTCCGTTTAATTCGGTCCGATTAATTTAACATCTAATATGATATGCAGTGATAGTAATTTTAGACATTGTAAAATTCTGTAAATGAATTTGTAATTAACAATATTTTAGCATACATTCTTTTATTAATTACCAAAATAATTTAGGTCTTGTTTTAAATTGGTATCTCCCACTATTTTCATCAAACTATATTACCCTCACTTATATAGTTCGGTAAAATCTAATTATAGATTTGCTAGTGAGAATAAGGATCTCATTTCAAATGTATATAGCCTTGTGGTGACATAACAAACTATATATAAATAAATAGGTAGACAACTCTTGTCAATTAAACTCCTTTTATTTTGCCTCTTAGATTATTTTGATCAAGTGGTGGCACATTCGAATCAAAATTATCTATGTTAAGTCCAACCTAGCACTTCCATATATTCAATAAAGAAAAACATTGTCCTTGTGGTGACACAACAAAATAACATTGTTCAATTTTCTTAATAAGCATCAAATGTAATAAAATTAACATCTCAAAAAATTAAGATAAGCCTTGTGGTGACACAACATAATAAATAATTGATACTCTATTATTTTTTATCATGCTAAAAGGCGACGTTCTATATTTCAAACATCTTTGAACGCTTAGGAATTAATATAAAATCTTTCAGGTTTTTTTTTATTAATTTGTCTAATCTTGTTTAGCGCGCATGCACATATACATATAAAATACGCGTCATATTAATTAACATGCGAAGCATGTTTGCATAATATAATATAATATATATATATATATATATATATATAGTATAAGCATGCACATATAGAATACTATATTCTACCCGGATTGATTATGAACTTTATTCTAGTTTGGTTCACTAGAGTCACCAAGTGAACCAAGAGGTCAAAATTAGGGTGCAAGAATTAAATTTAAATATAACTACTACATTTAAATCTCGGGCTCCATTACAAACGGGTCTTCAAGCGCTCTTTGCTCCTTGATCTCCAATTCTTTAAAATTAATTCTAACTATTTATATTACAAAACTATTTAAAATAAATAGAAACATTGATCTGCAGCTAAAGGGAAGTACATAGGAGGGAGATAGAATTAACATTAAGAAAAAATTAAAGAAGACGAGGTACGCATACCCGATTTAATAAAACTCATACATTCATGCATCCAATTAAAATAAAATTCAATCACATTGGTCAACAGACCATAATCAATCACATTTATTATTATACACATCATCATATGCATCAATAAATAACATTCAGCTCATGAATAATAAACATTCAATTTATTCATTGATATCGATATAATGGGCAATTTTAATTAGCATAAAATCTAATTTTGAAACAAAATAAACTCATTTATTTTTAATCAAAATAAACTCCTTTATTTTAATTAACAACGAATCTAATTTCAAGTACAAAATAAACTCCTTTATTTTAACTTAAAATTGTTAAAAAAAAAATATATGTTGAATCCTATTCCTTACTGAAATTAAACACCTTTAATTTTAGGAAACATGGAATCATATTCCATATGCGAATAAACTCTTTTATTCTAGGAAACATAGAATTATATTCCATATGTGAATAAACTCTTTTATTTAAACAAACGTGGAATCCAATTCTAAGTTAATATAAAACTTTTGAATAAACTCTTTTATTCAAACATACGTGGAATCCAATTCCAAGTTATTATTAAACTTTTGAATAAACTCTTTTATTCAAACAAACGTGGAATCCAATTCCAATTAAAATAAATAATTTTATTTTAATTCAATTCCAAATCAAAATAAACTCATTTATTTATAATTTAGAATTACTAAAAAAACATTTAATTTAATTTTAATTAAAATAAACCTTTTATCTTAACAAATATCAAAATAAAATTTTATTTTTTTGTTTTTAGAAAGTGGCGATGTGGCGCCGCTAGTAAACTAGCATCAGGTGTTGCGGCGTCACGTCATCAGTATCAAAAACATGGAGTTTGCGAATTGTATAGTGTTTCCCCAAAAACATGATTCTATACCAATAAGTATGCCCAAAAAATTTGTTCTATACCAATAAGTATACCCGAATCATCCTTTATCCACAATTATTAATTAAATGAAAAGATAAAGACAAGAATTATACCCTTGTAGAAACTAGCTTCCTTATGTACGAGTTCACCTCCAATCCTTTTCGCTTTCAACTTGAATCCACTTGGTTTGATTCCTTCCTTTGATTAATGTTAGTCACCCATGTGTTTGGCCTCTAGAGGTGATCCACTAAGGGAGAATAAATATTTAAGAAGATGGATATTTGACAAAACCCTAGTTTTTATATCTCTCATAGAAAAGGGTGTACTCTCCCAACTCTTAGAATTACGTCTACTTGATATTTGATATAAGACTCCTCTTATAAAGATATCAATTAACCCTTCTAATCTAATTAGAAAATAGGGTATTATTTAATTAATTAGATTCTTTTAATCAATTAACCTCCATAATCATATTAGGGATAATTAATTAAACTCTTTTAATTAATTGGCTTCCTAATCTTATTAGAAATATATGACAGTATTTTTATTAATTATGTGACAACCTGAAAATTTATAAAATCTTGAATGATTAGAATAAATTTTAAAGAATGAAACCTAGAAGAGAATTTGAGGATTTATTTAAAATTTTCAAGTAAAACCTATATGGTTTAGTATTCGAGTGAGAATATAGAAAATTTGGGTTACAAAATTCCAAAACCCTAGAAATGAATTAATATGTACTTGAAGGAATATTAAGAATAAGGTATTACGATACCTGTAAATTCGATGTGAATTGAATAGTCTAAGAAATGTTATATTAGTACAGGTGGAATTTTATTAACAAAATAAGATTTCAAATGAAGAAAAGCTATGAGGTTAAACGAAGATGAGTATATGTATAGAAATATATATACTTAGTAAGGTGCTATATATATTTAAGAAAGATGAATAATGAATTAAGTTAATGATATAAGGATCAAGATAATACAATGTTAGTAATTAACATAGCTTGAATATGGGTCTTGATTGGAAAATAAGAAGATAAATAAGTTTTAATTTATTAGCTAATATGATTAGCAATAAAAATGGCGTAAGATAAAACTTCAAAATTTGAGTTAGAGATAGATTTTTGAAGCACGGACTGCTCGGTTGCGTTCGGAACGTTAAGTTTAGTTAGTGTGGGCCCAGGTGCAAAATTAGGGTTCACATGACCTAATTAAATTAAATGCACAATTAGGGTTCCATGACCTCATTAAATGCACAAATTAGGGTTCATATAACCTAATTGAATGAAGACAGAGAAGTCATAAATAAAGGTGCTAGACCAAGGAGAAGCCTACACATGTCCCAAGGCAGAAGGCTCGTGGAGGCGGCTCATTTTGGGAATTGATTGAGGGATTGGATTGGTGGCTAGAAGAACATGGCAATATGGGCATTATTCTAATGACTAAGGGTATTTCTGGAATTTCCCTGAAAGCATGTGCCTTGCACATGACTACTTTCCAGAGAACCCTATAAATACCCCTTCCATTCCATTGGGAAGGGGACCTCTCTAGAGACACAAGACTTGAACTCTTCAGACTCAGGACTTGGACTTTTGGACGATCAAAGGACTTAGACATTCTCTCTCAACAATCAGGAAGACTCTTGGAATCCCAATAACCCTAATAAGGTTTACGAATTCTAGGAGTGGAAGGACTCAAGAAGAAGGCTCTTGGAATCCCAATAACCCTAATAAGGTTTCTGGATTCTAGGGGTTCTACCACGCGTCATTGGAGTAATCGCCCACCTGTAGTTCTCCCCTCTTTAATCAATCAATCATTTATGTGCTCTTCGTGGATTTCTCTCCTCCTCAGCCAACACGAAATCCTAACTAGCAAGGCATGATTTCGTTGCCCATATTTATTTGGCGACTCTGCTGAGGAGGTGTAGAATTTTTTGAAGGGTATGCCCACAACTCGAAGTGGGAGAACAACAGGAAGAGCTTCACCAACAAACAACATTACTTCATCGGGTCCAGTTCCAAGGCAAGCAAGTCAGGCTTTCCAAGGCGTGAATCTAAATCTCGATCAACCCATCATTGAAGACGCATCGGAAGGAAGTTCGACATCACCATACATGGCTGAGCAACAACCATCGAATGTCGGCCAGACAGGCATGAGAAGGTAAAGCGAGGAAGAAAGTAGAGAACAAACAAATGATGTGCAACTGGAGATACTCAAGGCATTGAAGGAAGCACAGGAAGAACAAGGGATGATGATGGCTATAATGCTGGAGATGCAGAGGAAGCAAGAGGAAATGGGAAATTTCCGCCAGCAGTTGATGCAGATTCCCGCTTTCAAGGCCATGTTCCCCGAAAATTCACAAGGAGAACAGGAAGGAGTAGAGGACAACAACAACGATAACAACAATAAGGAGAACCAGACAGAACCTCCATTGATGGAGAATTAGTTCGTTCCAATCATCCACTTGGAACCTCAGAACAGTTGTGACGCGCCACAACCCAGACTGGAAGTCAGCCAGCCTAAGACAAACATCATTCCAACCACTATCCCCGTATTTTCACAAGTGCAGATGCCAACCATCCCAAGCCTCGTTCAACGAACCGGCCCACAAGCATAACCAATAAAGAATTTACATGATGTCAGTGTACATCAGCCAATTTCTGTACAACAGAGAGTCCATACCGCGAGCCAATATGTGACAAAGGATGATATGATCGATGTGATCAATCAACTTCACAGGTAGACATCCCGACCTTCGGAGTTAAACTTTACTCCACCTTACCCGGCACATATTTAGAGACAACCCTACCCGATAGGGTATATCGAGCATCCCTCGCATTTCCAAAATATAATGGGGAGAAAGGAAATGCCAGGGAACACATTGCCAGGTTCGTGGAGTCAATGTCTCTGTGGTTAGGATATGATGAAAGGAACAATCACAATTTGTTAATGAGGGAATTCAACAAAACTTTGACGGATAATGCCTTCATTTTGTACTACAACTTGGAGAAGGGATCAGTTCATGATTGGGATGATCTAAAATTGCAATTTTTTAAGAAATTTTTCTATGTGCAGAAACAAGTAACCATCGTAGAGCTCATGCGATTCAAGCAGAAGCCAAACGAGGAGCTGTCAGAATACGTGGATAGGTTCAGGGCCCAAGCATAGAAGTGTGTAGAACCAATTGAAGAAAAGAACTTGGTTAGCATATGCAACAATGGTGCTTTAGATGCCTTCAAGCCCCACCTCATTACCAAGGCGTGTGATTTATTTGCGACCCTCTCATCTTTTGCACAAGACTTGGGGGGAATCATGACATTTCCTACCAGACATGCGATGGATACATGGAAGATCAAGAGGACAGGAACTGTGGCTTTGGTGGATTCTCAGTCAAAACCACAAGGGGGAAAGAGGGAGAAAAATGAGAAATTTGAACGAAGCAAAGAAAAGCATGGGGACAAGTATACCAGAATGCCAGTTCCGGAGGCTATCACATGCAGCGAGAAGGCGTTCAGGAGCCTGTACGAACAATGGGTCGAGCACGGAGTGGTGAAACCTCCAAGGCCCCGGTTGGTTGTAACAAAAGAAATAAAAAGAAGACCAGACTTCTATGTATACCACCAATATGCAAGACATTCCACTATGGACTGTTACAGTCTGCAGAGGATATACCATGAGAAATTGGCGGTCGGGGAGATTGAACTAGGAGAAGAAACGTGCAATACAATCACCCATGGTGCAGTCCCGGAAGTCAAGAACTCAAATACTGGCTCTACGTACCATCGAAAAAACTCTGAAGTACAAACGAATTAAAAATCCACCCAAGATGGTGGTCCACCAAAAATGGTGGTTTAAGTCCTCAGGAATATCCCTTTCCAAGTAAATTGGATGACCAAGGGAGGAGGCACAAGAATTGACAAATAATAAAAAAAAATGAAGAAAAATAACCCACCCAAGATGGTGGTCCACTCTAAACGGTGGTCAAGTCCTCGTAGACTGCACTTGCCAAGAAATTGGATGACCTAAGTGACGAGGCACCCGATTTCAAGTCCTCGTAGACTGCACTTGCCAAGATATTGGACGACCCAAGTGAAAGGCACCCATTTTCAAGTCCTTGTAGACTGCACTTGCCAAGAAATTGGACGACCCAAGTGACGAGGTACCCGATTTCAAGTCTTCATAGACTACACTTGCCAAGAAATTGGACGACCCAAGTGACGAGGCACCCGAGTGTTACGCTTTATCATCAAAAGTGAATGAGGCACCTTACTATAAGCTCTCAGACCCACAAAGTTATACTTTAAACTTTAATAAAAGTAATTGAGGCGCCTGAGTATAAGCCCTCAACCCCAAAAAAGTTAAACTTTATCTCTAAAAGTGATGAGCGTTATGCTTTCGCCGACAAAAGTAAGATTTATTATATGAAACGTTATGCTTTTCGTTAAAAGAAATTTGATTATCAATAAATTTGTCAAACTTTCACTTATATTTGATTATTTCTTCTGATTTATTAAAAAAAATATACAAAAAAAAGAAGAGGAAAGTATAGATTCAAGTGCTAGTTTGTATGAAATATATGCACATGATTTTCTGATACAGGAAATGAAAAAAAAACTACGAAAATTCATGATCAAAAGGCCATGACCTGTCAAATTGAAGATAGAGGAATACCTAAAGCTTGGTCTTCGTGGCTATCAGGCCTTCGAGGCTATCTGGCCTTCGAGGCTATCAGCAGGTCTGCGAAGCTATCAGCAGGTCTTCAAGGCTATCTTCCGATCTTCGATGCTATCAGGCCTTCGGGGCTATTAGCAGGTCTTTGAAACTATTAACATGTCTTCAAGGCTATCTTTCGGTCTTCGATGTTATAAGGTCTTCAAGGCTATCAGGTCTTCAAGGCTATCAGGTCTTCGATGCTATCAGGCCTTTGAAGCTATCAGCAGGTCTTCGAGGCTATCAAGCCTTTGAGGCTTTCAGGCCTTCACGGACTTCTTAATTCTGAATGACTTTTTAATTCTAAAGAAAAGAAAAATTTCCAGAGAGGTTGTGAAAGATTAGATTGAAGATTTTCAAAATGTTATAGGAGAGCTCCTCTAAAGCTCGCCCTTCTAGGGTTTGCTCCCTAGAGGTTCCCTCTCCTAGGACTTTTGTTTTTGAGGCTTGCAAAACATCAAGCCCCACGAAGTGTTCGGACACTAGAATTAAGACATCAACATTTATAATTTTTTGCGCGATCATCTCACCAAAGGCGTGACTCACGCGCAGGGGGCAAAATGTTTACTGATAGATGACATAGAAATCCTCCAGAGTAGAGGTGCATTCCCCCCAAAAAGTGATGAATACGCATGTAGAGGAGCACCATGGTCCTGTTGGATACAAAGGTCCCTGCATAGCTGGATGCAACGAAGAATGTAGCGTTCTCCTTAGTATATCCACATAATCAGCTTTCTCAAGTATTTCGCCAGTCCAATGCCACCATTCCTGAATGTGGTTAGATGAATAAGACAAGAAGTGAATGAGAATGCGATCAGAATCGGGAAAGTCACCCCAACTTCCACAAGCCGTTGGATATAGAAACAAGCCTTCCTTCTTTGGTGGAGAAAAAGTTGTACGGTCATAAGTTTGGACTTGCTTCCAAAAGAAGATGAAAAGACCAAAGGAGGGGAGCCCTTTCCCAATCATTGAGAAACGGGGCTTCCTTGGTTATTCCCAAGTCTGCAGAATGTTAAAGAGCAAGGAAATGAGGCATTTGAACTTGAAGTGCTCACCATGGCAAAGAGGAAAGTCTATGATTTAAGCCTAAAAACACTTGAAAAGAAGAAGAAACAATGTTAGGAGGAGTTAGGAATCATAATTATGCAAGGAAAAAATTCCTGAAAATTTTCAAAAAAACTTCGGACATCCAAAAGGTATCCTTCGGAGCCTTTTTGGACTTATAATGACATATGTCATGGCGTAGAGATGACTTTTGTAGGGCCCATCGATACGGTCATTTTGATATATTATGGGCCCCGAAACTCCAAACGAGTCAAAAGTTATGATCAAAATAGTAGTTGCTCCTCCAAAAAACTTCATTTTGTTTTCATTTAAACTTCATGTTTCCCATAAGGTTCGGCCATGTTGCCTTAGGCCACCTAGGGTTTGGCCATGTCGGCTCGTAGGGCTCCTCGCTAGCTTCATTTTGATATATTATGGACCCCAAAAATCCAAACGAGTCAAAAGTTATGATCAAAATAGTAGTTGCTCCTCCAAAAACTTCATTTTTTTCATTTAAACTTCATTTTTCCCATAGGATTCGACCATGTTGCCTTAGGCCACCTAGGGTTTGTCTATGTTGGCTTTGTAGGGCTCCTCGCTAACTTCGTTTTGATTTATTATGGGCCCCGAAACTCTAAACGAGTCAAAAGTTATGATCAAAATAGTAACTGCTCTTCCAAAAACTTCATTTTTTTCATTTAAACTTCAAATTCCTCCATAAGGTTCGGCCATGTTGGCCTAGGGCCCCTAGGGTTCGGCCATGTTGGAATCGGCCACCTAGGGGTTGTTCCTTTCTCGCTTAAAAAAAATTTTACATGTTGCCCTAGGACCCCTAGGGTTTAGCCATGTTGCCCTAGGACCCCTAGTGTTCGACCATGTTGAACTAGGGCCCCTAGGGTTCGGCTATGTTGGCTTCGGCCCCCTAGGGGATGTTCCCTCTCTTCATTCCTTTGATGAGGTCATGTTGCTTCACAAATCAACTGCTTGGAACGAGTGCTCCTTCACCGCGAAAATTATAGCCTTCTTTGATGAATTCTAAGGGAAAAACCAATATATGATCAAGGTGATGGGGCTCAGAAACAAAGAAAGACTACAATTGCCTGAAACAGAAAAGAGAAATAGAGGAATCAAGTCAAGAGAAATTCGAAAAAAACATGCAAGTAAGCAAATTGAAAAGCGAAGACGAGAAGAAGGAATGGAGCCCCAAGGGTTCGGGTCTCCCATAGGGTTCGGCCCTATAGGATTCAACCCCTAGGGTTTGGCCCTATAGGGAGGAATCCTCTTTGTTACCTCTTGCTCGAATTGAGGAATGTCTTCTTGCTGCTCCCTTGAGGATCTTCCTGGCTCATAGGAAGAAAGAAAATCCAAAATGAAGCAAGATAAGCAAGGAGGCGATAATGGCTTGGGAGGTGTATACATATGAATACATGTATAACCCCAAAGTATGCTTGCAACGGAAAAGGAAGCAATCACTCTTTTTCCATTAAGGGAAGGATTCAAGCTGATTTCCAAAAGATAAGTATCTTTGAATTTATTTCTAAATAGAAATATATAAAGATATTATTTTCTAAATATGAAAAAAACTTTGATTTTCTCCCAATAAAGGGAAATTTTGAAAATTGAATTTTTCCTTCTAAATATTAATATTGATAAGGAAGGATATTGTCTTCAAAATCAAGTAAAGAAAAATTTTATTTCCAAAATAAAATTAAGATTTGTTTTGATTTGATAAAAAGGAAATATTTAGTTTACCAAAAGAAAGATTTTATTTGATTGAATTTTATTTGGTAATATTTGACGATCTTCCGTGTCATAATTCCCAGAAAAATAAGGAAACAAATATTGGGCAAACTATGGAAAGATTTTTAGAAGATTTTTCAGTATGTTCATGGAAGAGCCCTGCTAGATTCTGCCTCCCGAGGGTTTAACCCTAAGGGTTTGGTTCCCTAGGGGATCCCTCTTCTACGATCCTTGTCTTTAAGACCTGTAAAGTAAAATCTCGTAAAAAATCGTTCAAAGGCTTGAAGTATTCTTGTACGATCGTCTATTTGGGAATGCGACTATCGCGCAGGGGGAAAATGTGGGCCCAGGTGCAAAATTAGGGTTCATATGACCTAATTAAATTAAATGCACAATTAGGGTTCCACGACCTCATTAAATGTGCAAATTCAGGTTCATATAACCTAATTGAATGAAGATAGAGAAGTCATAAATAAAGGTGCTAGACCCGGGAGAAGCCTCCACATGTCCCGAGGCAGAAGGCTCGTGGAGGCGGCTCGTTTTGAGAATTAATTGAGGGATTGGATTGGTGGCTAGAAGGATAGGGCAATATGGACATTATTCTAATGACTAAAGGGTATTTCTAGAATTTCCATGAAAGCATGTGCCTTGCACATGACTACTTTCCAGAGAACCCTATAAATACCCCTTCCATTCCATTGGGAAGGGGACCACTCTAGAGACACAAGACTTAAACTCTTTTGGTGACTTAAGGCTTAGATATTCCACCTAAAAGCACTAAAGAGTTTGGATACTGGCTCTTCAGACTCAGGACTTGGACTCTTGGACGATCAAAGGACTTAGACATTCTTTCTCAACACTCAAGAAGACTCTTGGAATCCCAATAACCCTAATAAGGTTTCTGGATTCTAGGAGTGGAAGGACTCAAGAAGAAGGCTCTTGGAATCCCAATAACCCTAATAAGGTTTTTGAACTCTAGGGTTTCTGCCACACGTCATTGGAGTAATTAATCGCCCACCTGTCGTTCTCCCCTCTTCAATCAATTAATCAATTCTGTGATCTTCGTGGATTTCTCTCCTCCTCAGCCAACACGAAATCTTAACTAGCAAGACACGATTTCCTTGCCCACAGTCAGAAAGGACAATTAACACAAAATGTGTAAGGGTTGACTTTTTGGTCAAAGTCAATAGTTGATTTTATAGAAAAAGGTCAAAATTGGAGTTAGAAGTGAAATATATTATGATTATGTGAATTATGTATATGATTAAATAAATATACATTATATAATATGAATACATTTATTTTGTATATAAAAGTGAGTTAAGAATTAAGTTATGTAACCTAATATATATATTAGGTGTGTTAATTGAATAACCTTAGAGGTTATAATATGATAGAATATTAATATATAAATAAATAATAACATTAAGAGATTTACTTTATACATCTCACTTAATTATTTTATAACCTAATTATAGCAAGTTTAATTGGGTTAAGAAAATAAATGTGCATGAGTAAGGATTTATGTTATAATTGAGGAAATGAAAACCCTAATTAAATAATTAGGGAATGGTAATATTAAGAGTTGGAAATATGATATTTTGTTATGGCCTAAAGAAATTAAATTAAAAGTCCAAAGAGATAAAATATGGTGGCCCAAGAGTTGGCCCAATCAATAAATTTAAAAAAGCCCAAAATTTGATCCAAGTATGGGGGAACATTTTTGGACAAGAAAAGGCAAATGAGGGACATTTTTGGACAAAGGCAAATTAGGCCACTTGGTCGGATATTAGAGAGGAAAAAGGAGGGGGGAAGAATGTGGTTTAATTACTTTAGTGGTTCACCCACTCCCACCTACTCCTCCTATGTGTCATCTTTTTTATTTCACCAACATGTTTGTACAAGCTTACAAGTAATCTCTTGGTAAGTAAGAAAGAGAGAGAATGAGTGGGAGAAAAATTTGGCCACATGGCCAGATGGTTATTGAGGAAGAATAGAAGACCACATGTGGTTTTGTTTGTGGAAGAGAAGAGGAGTATGAGTGTAGATATTAATCATATATCTAAATCCAATAACAAGTTATATTGTTTCTTTCTCTTTCATCCCTTCCAATTAGCTAACATAAGAACCAACTAGAGAGAAAGGAGAGGGACGGTTGAAGGAAGAATAGAGAAGAGGAGGGAGAATGTTCATCCATGGAAGAAGAAGAAGGAGAGCATGAAAATCAAAAGTATAAATACCTTTTGTTATGTATTTTTGATTATTGTAAATCAAAATTTGAATATATATTTCTAAACTCAAGAACTATGAATATGCATGTTGATGAGTGTTTTATATTTGGATTTACCCACATTGGGTGTTGATTTAGTTTGAAATCAAAAGTAAATAAAAAATGATTTTTCTAGTTTATAAACCCTAAAATTTTTATGTACTTTGAATTTCCACCTTTTTTGATCTACATCTTCTTTTTGTGATCCATCAAAGAGAGGTGCTAGATATGTAAGTTAAATACTAAACCTAAGTGGTATCACTCAAAAATGTTGAGTACACAATGCATAGTGACCGTTTTAGCAAAAATAGTTTTGTGTCTTTTAAGAAAAAATAGACTATTTTGGACAGTAAAGGGTAGGGATAGTTTCATCATTTTTCTGACATTCAAAAATTCTGGACAAATTTAGGAGGATAATATGATATTTTTCTAACATCTCCAAGTGGAATTACTGAAAAATGAGTTATAGATTTCTGTATGGATTATTTTTAACAAAGTACGAAAAACTTATTTTTCCAAATTTGCTACTGCCAAGATCTTTCCAGGGGTTGTTTTGGCAACTTAATTTGTGAGACCAATTTGGGTCTTTTGGGACATGAATATATATGGTATAAAGTATCTACTGTCCAAAAATGAGCTCATTCCGACTTAAAATGACCAAGTGATGACCATTTCAATTTTTGTGATTTTCTGACGAAAACGACTATAACCGGAGTTCTATAACTCCGATGGCCACAAAATTTAAACTGGAGGCTCACGTTAACACGTAGAAGATTGTGCCAAGAGATGGGAATTTCTGGAGTTGAGCATGATGGGACTAAATTCTTAAGCTACACACTAAAAATGATTTTTGAAAAATTACTAAATAAAGTTAGAAAATTATGGAAAAATACTTTTTGTGTATGAAATATATTTATATGTGTTTGGGCAAAGGATAGAAAAATATAAAGTTGATTTGGTGTTTTCGTGAAAAGGATATGGAATCCAGCTTGCTGGATTGAATAATTTATGAATCAAGTTTGCAAGATTGAAGAATCTGTTAAATCCAGCTTGCTGGATTGAAAAGAAGTTTACTGAATTGAAGGATTATGAATCCAGCTTGCTGGATTGAAGGATTGGTGAATCTAGGCTTGCTGGATTGGAAATCTGTTGAATCCAGGTTGCTGGATTGGCAATTTGGTTGCTAGATTTAGAATCCAGGTTGCTGGATTAGTATTTGACTTATTAGATGTAAAAGAATAACTTATGAAATGAAAAAACGAGTGTTAAAACTTAATGGATAAGATATAGTGATTAAAGAATTATCAAAGGATGTTGTAAGGAGTTATCTAATACTTCCTCTGTCCCAAATTAATTGCTTAGTTTTAACTTTTTAAAGTTAAATTGACCATTTTTAAAACTAATCCTTTTACTATTTTTGCTAAAATATAGGTGAAGAGATTATAACTAAAAGAAAAAAATATACAATTTATTACTAATCCTAATTTTTATAATTTTAGAAATATATTTATATATGCTTAATTATTATTTTTAAAAATAGTCAATTTATGAATCTAGCTTGCTGGATTGAAAAAAAAGTTTACTAAATTGAAGGATTATGAATTCAGCTTGCTGGATTGAAGGATTCGTGAATCCAGGCTTGCTAGATTGGAAATCTGTTGAATCCAGGTTGCTGGATTTGAAATCCAGTCTGCTGGATTGGCAATTTGGTTGCTAGATTTAGAATCCAGGATGCTGGATTAGTATTTGACTTATTAGATGTAAAAGAATAACTTACAAAATGAAAAGGCGAGTGTTAAATCTTAATGGATATGATATAGTGATTAAAGAATTATCAAAGGATGATAATAATGCTAATGTTGTAAGGTGTTATCTAATATTTAATTATGTGATTAAGTGTTAGATAAATGATTGATAAAGTAATAGTATATTGAGCTACCAGGTATGTTATGCTAACTGAAAGATCAATCTTATACTGATAGGTCTTTCATGAGAGATTAAATTAGATTGCTTAGTAGTAATCAGCGGTACATGCAAGTTTCCTAACTCAACTAGAGTTGTATGTTCAAAGCAGGTTAGTGAATAATTGTTGTTGATTATTCATGTATATACTGATTATTGATTCATCAGGTATGAAAGGCTGATCACCTTTATTACCATTTGGTTCAGTTAATCTATTCATGTTCATTATTGACCATTTATTTTTATTGACTTGGTCGTTTAGCTAAGAAAATTCGTTCATGCTCTTTCACAATGTTTATATTGTTGAAAGTTAGCTAGCGTATTGTTCAATTCTTTCAATCATGATATATCCTCAATTAAACTTATGCTTGCTAGACAAATTCGTTGCTCACCCTTGCTATATCATGATAAAAAATTTCAGATTAAGAGGAAAGCTCGAGTAAAGACAGAAGCAAAGACAAAGTGCAAGATTAAATTATGGTGCAGTTAGATTTATTAAATTTTTTGACGAAAATAGTATTGTAAACATTTAAGATATTGAATGTATGTATTAAGTTAAAGTTGTAGACCTTGGGAATGATGTGTAAAAGTTAAATGTATAAACAATTTATGTTTATATCTTCCGCAATAGTTATAGAAATGATGTACTAGATCTTAGGTAAAAAGTACCCAGATTTGGGGATGCTACAATTGGTATCAAAGTCGTAGGTTATAAACTTTAGGTAGGGGTACCTTAGGCTATAACCACGGCGATGATGATAAGGAATAAACTCAGATTGAGTTTAAGTGATACAAGATGAATTTAGGAAATTCATCATTAAAGTAAAGAGAAAGATAAATAAGATTCAAAGAAGAATCTTGAAGAGCTATAAGGATAAGAATCTGGAGTTACCTGACTCGTGTAATAAAGATGAAAAGTGAAAATAAATAGACTATGTCTATAAGATGAAAAGTGTAAATAAAATCTTAATATAATATGATTAAAGAGAGGAATAAGAAGATCGTAAAATAAAACGATCGTAAGTATAAGGAGAAATGATTACAAAAATAAGATCACGGCGTGATCAGATTAAATTGTTGAATAACATTTGATATGTTAAGTGATTAGAATGTTATAGCTTGACTCTATAAAGAGAAGGTATTAGGAAATGGTACAATGTAAACTCAAAAAAGAGTGGTAAATGTCAAGATACGGATTAAAGAAAATTCGTATTAAGAAAAGAGAAAGTAAGAATGGTGTGAGATTTCAATTGAGGACTCATGTCAGCAGCTGAGTTATATGATTCCTTGTATGGGCGGGGAATTTGTACTTAGTTTTAGAATCACTTAGCTTCCTGGTCGATATAGTGGTTAGGTTGACCAATTCTTTGTATGGGCGGGGAATTGTCCGCTTAGCTTCCTATATTGATTAGTGGTCGAGTTTGGTTTGACAACCACTTAGTTTCTTAAATTGATAATCATTGGAACCTGATGTCGCACTATTTGTTATATGCATATTGATAAGGTGATTCTTTTCTCAAGTGTATAACGAATAGGTAGAGAATATAAGGTTAGTTGCGAGTTCTTAAAACTCATACTTATGGTAAGTTCATGACTCATAATCATATAGTATGTTTTGAACCCCTCAGCGAATGGACGCCTATGGTCTGACTAGGATAAGTTCTTAAACCCATATAATTGTGGAAAGTTACTGAACTCGTAATGTGTGGTAAATTTGATGAACTGGGTATGGGAAAGTTGTGAATGGAGAATTGAGGATGATAGAAATAGATAGAATTCTTAAGCAATGGATCAGTAGAGAAATTGAAGTTGATGATGGAAGCATAGGTATTCCAACTCTTCTAGCCATGCTAGACTTCGAAGTTTTTATTATCCTCAACACATGGTGACAAGTGTATTGGTGTGGACTTCGGGCCACTAGCACATCGTTACTTGTTGTGGCATGATGACACCAAAGATGATTTTCAAAGGTTTTTGAACGGTTTAAAGAAGAGTATATGCTAATTGATTCGGCTGGATGAAAAATGATGTGAATGATCAAAATGTATTTTTATATCAATAATGCATCATGCAACCTGGTGCAAACATGATAAAAATGATGGAGTTATCAATATAGAATTACTTAGTGTCAGATGTGATCTAAGGATCGTCAGCCCACTATAGTATGATGTAGTATAACAAAGTCACAGAATGACGGAATCCTCAAACGGACTGTAAATACAGTGCGCTATCATGACATCATAAAATGATTTAAAGAATTTTAAAGGTAAATTATTGCCAACTTAATTTGGCCAGCAATGTTTCGATTGAAATTTGAATTATTGGTATGAGTCTAAGCTATTTGATTCAGCTAGACAAATGTATATGAAATTTAAAGTATTCTTTGAAAGCTTATGCCTGACCAAATTATTTTGGTACGGAATCTTATGATAAGTCTTAGGTGAACAACCTTGAAAATGGGGATATACTAATTGGATAAAATACTCCAATCTAAGAACGCATATAGTCGTTCTGATTACTAAGGTACAACAGACTAATCATCTAAAGTACCTGCACCGGCAGTTTACCTTCTTAATGATCGTAAATATACCAAATATAAAATATTTCAAAGGTAGAGTACCTTTCTTTAGTAATTGAAAGAGTTAGCAGGTAGAAATACTCCTAAACCTCAAAATTCATGGTTTTTATGATCCCTCAGACATATATAATTTTTTTAAAACTCTTTAGAATAATGTTGTGGTAGAAGGTAATTATGGATATGAAATAGTGTGAACTCTTTGCGTACGAGTAGAATCTAAGATGATTGAATAAAGGTTAGTAAGACAACCTAGTTTTGATGAATAAAAGGAGTGGTGATTAGTAGACTGAAATTTCGAGAACAAAATTCTTAGAAGAAGGGGTGAATGTGACAAACTGAAAATTTATAAAATATTGAATGATCAGAATAAAGGTTAAAGAATAAAATCTAGAAGAGAATTTGAGGATTTATTTAAAATTTTCAAGTAAAACCTATATGGTTTGCTATTTGAATGAGAATATAGAAAATTTGGGTTACAAAATTCCAAAATCCTAGAAATGATTTAATATGTACTTGACGAAATATCAAGAATAAGGTATTACGATACCTGTATAATTTTGAGACGTGATGGAATATTTAATAATATTTCAGTTATGGCAAAAACGAAGTTTTCGCCTGCGGACTCAAAACCTAAGGGTTAGAAAAAGTGAGTTCCGAGAATTTTATTGTAACGCCCCGAGAAAATTGGATTTTTGAGAATTAAATTTTTATTTTTATTAAATAAATTTAATTAATTATTTATGGAGCAAGCTAATCAAACGTCGTTCTCTGGCCTAGAACTGTCAGAACATCGTATGATTTTGGCTACGTGGTAGAATTAAAGTGTTTGAATTTCCAAGACGAAAATAAAAGCTTTCCGAGAAATTTTCTGAAAAATACTATTCACGCATTTCTGCTCGGGAATTATTTTTGAACTTCCGAGAAATACATAAGGATAGAATATTGATGTGAGATGGAATATCCAATAATATTTCAGTTATGGAAAATGTAATATTTCGCCTGTGGACTTAAAACCTAACGTTTAAGGAAAATGATTTACGAGAAGGAAATGTAATGTGATTAATGAATTAAGCGATGATTGTATAATACGTAGGTATTGTACGAGGTAGAGAATACGAGTATGATACGAGGTATTATACGAGTACGTATGAATGATGGTATATCGTATATAAGTAATAAATATACGAGGGGAATACGAGATGAATACGTGATTATACGTTATAAGGCTTTAAGCTCAATATATTGAATTTGTAGAATTGGTAGGATTTGTTAAGTATTATCTGAGCCCAAGTATTGAATGGTTAAGTCCAATGTGAATTTATTAATGTAAGCTCAATGTTTGTTTAATTACAAGCACAAGGTAATTTAATGTGCAAGCCCAAATGATTAAGCTAAGATTAATTAAGATAAGGCCCAAGGTAAATATCCAATGGGTTAGGGGATGGTTTAAACCAATGGGACAACCCATGGATAATCCAATGTGATGAACAAGTAAACTTAGAAGATAAGTTAGTGTGGTGATCACACAAAGTGCTTAAAAGAAATGACAAAGTAAACTTAAGGGCTAAGTGTTGTAGGGAGCAAGTAGACTTAATGATTAAGTAAGTGTGATGGCCAAGTATATGTGGTGAGCAAGCAAATAATGTGGGGAGCAAGTTTACTTAATGCCTAGGTAATGAATAGTAAGGAGGTGGATGGATTAAAGACTAAACTACCCTAACTTAGGATTTCCTATAAATAACAAGTTTTATAATTCATTTGTGGGTTGTTATATTTTCATCCAACTTAAGGTTGAGAGCTTATTTGGTAGAGAGAATAAGCACTTATAAAAGCTAGACTTCTATTATTAGATTTTCCACAACAACTTATAGCTTAATGGCTTGAGAGAAAAAGCTAGAGAAACTTGAGTTCTTATTAAGCAAGAAGCAAGAAGAAGTTTAAGGTGTAGCAAAAGAACATCAAAGGGTAAGCCATCTTTAACCATGTTTCTCTTTCTCTCCCATTATTAAAGAAAGGGGTATTGGTAGAACTAGCATGCTAAGGAAGGGTAAGAATGAATGGTTAATGGACTTAAGCCGTAATAAGTCATGAATAAGTCATTTCTACTTATATAAGTTATGAACTTATGAAGATCTTGTAAGAACTTGTCATTTGATAATGGTGATGAAGTTAGTATGAACTTAATAAGAAATTGTAAGAACTTGTAACATGTTTACATTAATTGCACTAGTATGATAAGAAGATGTAAGAATAATGATTAAAGGACTTAACTCATTAATAAGTCATATGAAAATAAGACATAAGTCATTAAATGGAAATATAAGTATTTTATACTTTATTAAGTTGCAAAAATAATCAAGAATATGTAATGACTTATCATGAATATAAGTTAACGAAGCATGTATGTCAAGGTGATAGTATAATGGATTGAATCCAAGTGAAATGGTTCAAAAATCTCAAGTAATGAAGTTTTGCCAGAATTTACACAATTAGACGACGATCGTCGAATTCATGAAATTCTCGGAATGGAAGTTGAATTTTGATATTGAACTTGGAAACATTGGTTTTCAATGGAGACAAGTCGTATTTGTCATTATAGAGTTGCGGACTCAAAAATGGCCGGATTCCGACTTAGAATGAAGAAACGAGCGTTGAACGTTTATCGTTTTCATTAAAAAGGGACTAATAGGTGAAATTTTAGCAAATGAAGTCTAATAGATAAAATTCTTGCATGAACGCATAGAGTACGTAATTTGTGAACTGTAGGCTCTTGAATGAGCCAATTCGGACTTATAACGAAGAAGTTACGAGTCCCGAATCTCGCAAAGTTGAAAATCATCAAAACTATCTCATGGCTCGTAGATTCGCGCTGCCATGCCGACTCCAAGCTTAAATGATCGGCAATGCAGCAGCATAAAAGTGAGCTTTAGACATCGCAAGCTCAGCCATACGTCACAGCGATAGTTAACAAAGGGACTCAGTCATAAGCAACTGAAGTCCGGTCTCCAAGCCTTAATGGGCGACGCCAGTGGCGGCTTAACAAAGAATAATCAAATGCATGGCCATAGCCTTAAAAACATAGACAATGAAGAATGTTTACAAGTGGAACATGAATGGGAATTGTTAACAATGAGTTAAAGAACTTAATCAAACATTATTAAGTTATAATTGAACCCCAGGTATGATCACTTAGGGTTAAAAAAAAAAGTCAATAGAAGATGAACGCAAATGGTATGCAATAAACGTACTTAATCAATGACGTTCAAGCTTTCGCTTAAATAACGAAAGAACGTTAGTAAGCCGTGAGGATTTAATAATTAACTCGAACCGAAGTGTAATAATGAATTAATTTCACTTAAGTGTTAGAAGAGAACGGTTAGTAAGAATGATGTAAAAGAATGACGGAAGCCGTAACCCATAATAATAAATCTAATACGAGATTAGATTGAGAAGTAGGGTAAGATTCGTTAGAACTATGTATGTTCATTCATGACCTAATGTGGTATATTATGTGATTATGTATTGTAGACCGTGAAAGACTCAAAGGAAACGTAATTGTCTTCAGAAAGAATTTACAAGGCAAGTTTTTTTTTCTTAAACGCTTGTCTAACCTTCGTGTTAGCCGTGTTTTCAAATGATTCAAGTTATGAGATGCATGTATGGTTTTAAAGAAAGAGTCGATGCCGCTTTTAGCTCTCACTAGACTAATCGTAACAGATTGATTGAACTATTTATAAGTCTTTCAATATAGAATTGCTAACGTTATCCTATGCCAACTCTTTGGTACAGATTCAAGGTAAGCCTGAATATGTATAAAAAATGTATTTTCATCGAGTATTCGATGGGCACGTGAGGTTGCCACAACTTAAACGTACACACGTTTAATGGATGTAGTGTTGATCAACATAGGGTACTATAGGCTGATCACCTAGATGTACTCGTAAGCTATGCCGGACTTACGGACTTCGTGTCGGGTTGTCCTTTTCAAGGAAACTATAAGACGTTCACGTCTTGAACCAGAATTGATGAATTGATGAATATTGTTATTGTAAAATGTTTTGAAGGAAAAAGGAATGCTATTTTGAAGTATTGATAGTACTTCGTAACTATCATCCAGTTATTAAAGATATACGATTCCTATGTTTCAAGCATGCTTTTAAAATGAAATTGTTATACTTGCTGAGCTTGTTATGCTCACTCTTGCTTGAACCATATGAATGCAGCTTAGACCGAATGGACCGAAGGATTCTACAAGGATAAAGAGAAGGCTAAAGTGAACGTGTAGATTGTCTATGTAATAGTATAGGTTTGTAATGATAATATTTGATATTATGACAAGAACAAATGTAACGGTTATAGAGAACCTGGGGAATGGTAGTATTATTTTGGAATATATATATATAAGACATATTCGTTCTTTTGAGGCATTTCAATTGAATGTTTGTGTGAACTGTAGCACCGTGGAGCACCATATGTCGGGTTGAAAGAGACCTGGATTTGGGGGCATCACAGGTTGGTATCAAAGCATTAGGTTATAAAACTTAAGGGGGAAAAGAACCTTAAGCTCATAACCTCGTTAAGGAAGAGAAGTCCGAAGGAAGTAAACTCGAGCTTTACTTGAGTTGAATGAGTCAATAAGGTATTGAGGAAACTCAGTATCAAAAGATTTAAAAGATGGAAAGTAACCCTAAATAAATTAAATGTGATTTGTGCTTATACGATTCTGTGTTATGTACTAATCAACATATGTGTTATTGTAGGATGTCGATCGATAGCTTGATGTATAGAGATATACACGCGGTGAGCGAAGAGCTTGTGAACCAAGTAGAGCTCAGAATTATGCCGGGTGGCGGAGGTACTAATAGTGATTCTAGAGGAGTCGGAGGCGGATGAGTACTTTTCTGAGGAAGACTACTCCGAGGGAGAGATGGATATAACGTCATACCTTAGTATGATGAATGAGATGGAGGCACAAAGAGAGGTAACATCGATTTCTACGGTGGTACCTACATTGGGGTCATCACCTCCAGATGCAATGGAAGCATTGTATCTGGCAGTGCTTGACAGGAATGTGCAACTGGGTACAGTTGTGTAGAATCAGAGTGAAGAGATTAATTATCTCCATGAAGCTAAGATGTCTGCAGAAGCAGATTTTGAGTTAGAGCACGATAAGCAGGTGCTTATGGCAGAGCAGGATAGGAATTTTAAGGCAGAGGCCGATGAGCTTCATAGAGAACTGGGGGAGAAGGACCGAAAGATAGCACGGATGTCTTACATCCATGAGAGTGCATATAAGGATTTCAAGTTGAAGGTTGCTTGTTATTCCAATGAGTCAGGACAAACCCGTCATACTATTAGTCGGGATACTGTAACGGCGATTGTGAATGAGAAGCATGAGGATGCTGTTATGCATTATTAGAAGTCTAGAATTATAAATATGTGGGTAGTGACGTAAAACCCTCTTTTAAAGGGTAGTCTTTTGTAAATCCCAACTTTTGTGAAGTTCAATTGCGGGATAGAAATGTAATAGCATTTGGCTATGAAAACAAGTTGTAAATAATTTTAATCTATGAAGAAGTATATGTATATAATAAAGTTTTCATTGAGATGATTTGTTATGGTATGAGGTGGTATGTGGCGATTAATAACGAAGTAAGTAAATATATAATAATAAAATTTTATTTACTTAATCTGAATAATGCCGCCTAGGAGAAGATAACGTAATCAGGAAGCAGAATCATGTAACGATAATGAAGGGGGTCTGAACAACCCTATGCAAGAGTTCGTTAAGTTATTAACGGCTGTATTTACCCAAACTGGGGGTAGAATACCCGCGAAACCTAAGGTAGCTAGAACAATTACCTTTAAAGAGTTTAAAAGCATAGGTCCGCGGGAGTTCAAATGAACGATTTTAACCCAATCGAGGTTCGCACCGGGTAAAAAGAAATAAAGAAGGCGTTTGTTATTACAAGCGTAGGTGAGATGCTAAGTTTTCTTTTGTGACTTACACGAGGAAGAGTGAAGCCAACTTTTTGGTGAAAGGCTCACCAGGGTGGGGTTAGAACAGATAAAGAACGTGGAAAACAATTCAAGAAGGTTTTCTTTGAGAATTATTTCCCTACAAATATGTGAAGCAGGATAGAGATTGAATTCTTAGAACTTAAGCAAGGGGATATGATATTTCCCCAGTACGCGACCAAATTCAAATGAATTGGCAAGGTTTGTTTCACATCAAGTGGACAAGGAGGAGGTGAAGGCTTGTAGATTGGAGCAGGGCCTGAGACCCTAGCTCTATAGAGGGATTTTGGTGATCTAGAGTGTTTCCTATGGGATCATTCTGGAGAAGGTGATTATAGCATAAGATGGTAGTGAGTTGTAGACTCAATACCACAAATAGGGAATGAATGAGAGCAAGGGAAAAGGAGGAACCAAGGCAGAGAATGCCATCGGCAGTATGCCCAAGATGAAAAAAAATTTAACTCCGGGAATACTGGAGTGGGACAAGGGGATCCTAAGTGTAGGATTAAGGTGTGTCAGACAGGTGGAAAGACTTATCTAGGAGTCTGTATGGAAAGGGGTTATAAGTACCATTAAACATTAAAATAGAGGAAGGAGGAAATAACTTTCGTTAAATTATATTCGTGAAAATTATTTCATGGATAATAGAAGTAAGTAGGTATCAGTAGATAAGTATTGTTCATGTTGAGAGAATTAAAGGAAATTCTCGGTATAAATGAGTTGATTAACCATAGAGCTATAACAAATAGTTATAAGTAAAGTGTGAACCTTTAGTTTTCTCAGAAAAATCTAAGATAGTAATTTACGGTAATAAAATATCGCGACATTATTATTGTCGAACCATGACTCAAGTTAGGTTGGTGTTAAGGAAGAGGATGAGTTGTTACGGTTGCATATCGACTATCGTAATAGGAGTAAGATAGCGGTTAAGGATAAATACCCATGGCCCAGGATCGATGATCTATTTGGTCAGTTGAGAGGGCAAAAATTTTTCTAAAGATAGATGTATGTATGGGGTATAGTCGGTTGGAAGTAAGGAAGAAGGAGGAGGTACCTAAGATGACGTTCGTAATTCGCTATGGTTATGACAAGTTTCGGTTATGTCATTTAGGTTGACTAATGTGCTAAGTAAGTTTTTTTAAAGTAAGGCGCCAATCAAGTCGGTGGCAATAATTTGATAGTTACCCTTGTGGGATGCTATGGTTGAAGGTACCATTAGCTTCACAGGATTTAAAAGAAAGGTTGATTAAGGCACCTGTATTATCTTTATCAAACGATACGAGGAAGTTTTATAGTGTATCTCAATGTTTGCATAGATGTTATGATTGCGTGCTCTTATAGCATGGCAATGTCATTGTGTATGCATCATGACAGTTAAAGGGTTATGAGGAGGTCTATCCTACTTATTATCTATAATTGGCAACAACAATTTTTGAATTAAAAATATGAAGATAGTATTTATACGAAGAGAAGCGTGAGACATACAAGGACTCTAAGAGTCTGAAATATATCTCCACAAAGAAGAGTTGAATATGTAATAGAGAGAGGACTATGATATCTTATATCATTCAGGGAAGGTAAACGTTGTAGCCGACGCGTTAAGTAGGAGGTGTAGGGAAAGCTATCGATGCTACGACTCAGAATGAGTTAATAACAGAAATGGTAAGATCAGAGTTAGAAGTTAAATTAAGGAATGAAGGGATAGAATTGTTATTCAAAACGTAGACTCAATCCACGATAATGGAATGAGTTAAGTAAGTACAACTAAGTAACGAGGGATGCAAGCGAATGAAGAAGATGATGCAGGATAAGTAGAAGACTAAGTATAGTCTTATTTTGAGGGAGGAATTTGAGTTCCATATAAATATAAGTTAAAAGAATAAACTAGGATGATATAGAGATCGCGTAATGTGTTAATAAGTGTTTAACTTCCAACTCAGATTATTGATAGGAAGTGATAAGTCATGTGAATTAAGATAATACCTTCGACGAATGTGAAATAAAAGAACCCCAATGTCAAAGAAGCATTGTGGGAACTCGAGATTAAAATAAAGGAAAAATTATCCTCTGTGGTGTAGGTGTTATTAGCGAGATTCTGGGGACAGAATCCTTATAAGGAGAGAAGAGTGTAACGCCCCGAGAAAATCGGATTTTTGAGAATTAAATTTTTATTTTTATTAAATGAATTTAATTAATTAATTATGGAGCAAGCTAATCGAACGTCGTTCTCTGGCCTAGAAATGTCAGAACATCGTAGGATTTTGGCTACGTGGTAGAATTAAAGTGTTTGAATTTCCGAGACGAAAATAAAAGCTTTCCGAGAAATTTTTTGAAAAACACTATTCACGCATTTCTGCTTGGGAATTATTTTTGAACTTCCGAGAAATACGTAGTGATAGAATATTGATGTGAGATGGAATATCCAATAATATTTCAGTTATGGAAAATGTAATATTTCGCCTGTGGACTTAAAACCTAATGTTTAAGGAAAATGATTTACGAGAAGGAAATGTAATGTGATTAATGAATTAAGCGATGATTGTATAATACGTAGGTATTGTACGAGGTAGAGAATATGAGTATGATACGAGGTATTATACGAGTACATATGAATGATGGTATATCGTATATGAGTAATAAATATACGAGGGGAATACAAGATGAATACGTGATTATACGTTATAAGGCTTTAAGCTCAATATATTGAATTTGTAGAATTGGTAGGATTTGTTAAGTATTATGTGAGCCCAAGTATTGAATGGTTAAGTCCAATGTGAATTTATTAATGTAAGCTCAATGTTTGTTTAATTACAAGCCCAAGGTAATTTAATGTGCAAGCCCAAATGATTAAGCTAAGATTAATTAAGATAAGGCCCAAGGTAAATATCCAATGGGTTAGGGGATGGTTTAAACCAATGGGGAAACCCATGGATAATCCAATGTGATGAACAAGTAAACTTAGAAGCTAAGTTAGTGTGGTGATCACACAAAGTGCTTAAAAGTGATGACAAAGTAAACTTAAGGGCTAAGTGTTGTGGGGAGCAAGTAGACTTAATGATTAAGTAAGTGTGATGGCCAAGTATATGTGGTGAGCAAGCAAATAATGTGGGGAGCAAGTTTACTTAATGCCTGGGTAATGAATAGTAAGGAGGTGGATGGATTAAAGACTAAACTACCCTAACTTAGGATTTCCTATAAATAGCAAGCTTTGTAATTCATTTGTGGGTTGTTATATTTTCATCCAACTTAAGGTTGAGAGCTTATTTGGTAGAGAGAATAAGCACTTATAAAAGCTAGACTTCTATTATTAGATTTTCCACAACAACTTATAGCTTAATGGCTTGAGAGAAAAAAGCTAGAGAAGCTTGAGTTCTTATTAAGCAAGAAGCAAAGAAGAGTTTAAGGTGTAGCAAAAGAACATCAAAGGGTAAGCCATCTTTAACCATGTTTCTCTTTCTCTCCCATTGTTAGAGAAAGGGGTATTGGTAGAACTAACATGCCAAGGAAGGGTAAGAATGAATGGTTAATGGACTTAAGCCGTAATAAGTCATGAATAAGTCATTTCTACTTATATAAGTTATGAACTTATGAAGATCTTGTAAGAACTTGTCATTTGATAATGGTGATGAAGTTAGTATGAACTTAATAAGAAATTGTAAGAACTTGTAACATGTTTACATTAATGGCACTAATATGATAAGAAGATGTAAGCATAATGATTAAAGGACTTAACTCATTAATAAGTCATACGAAAATAAGACATAAGTCTTTAAATGGAAATATAAGTATTTTATACTTTAATAAGTTGCAAAAATCATCAAGAATAGGTAATGACTTATCATGAATATAAGTTAACGAAGAATGTATGTCAAGGTGATAGTATAATGGATTGAATCCAAGTGAAATGGTTTAAAAATCTCAAGTAATGAAGTTTTAAAGAATTTACACGATTAGACGATTTATCGTCGAATTCGTGAAATTCTCGAATGGAAGTCGAATTTTGATATTGAGCTTGGAAACATTGGTTTTCAATGGAGACAAGTCGTATTTGTCATTATAGAGTTGCATGGACTCAAAAATGGCGAATTCGACTTAGAACGAAGAAAGCGAAAGTTGAACGCTCATGAACGCTTATCGCTTTTCATTAAAAAGGGACTAATAGATGAAATTTTAGCAAACGAAGTCTAATAGATAAAATTATTTCATGAACGCATAGAGGACGTAATTTGTGAATCGTAGGTTCTTGAATGAGCAATTTCGGACTTATAACGAAGAAGTTACGAGTCTGGGAATCTCGCAAAGTTGAAAATCAGTCAAAACTATCTGTGGCTCAGAGTCCGCACCGCCATGTAAACTCCAAGCTTAAATGATGAGATACCGCAGCCACCAAAGTAAGCTTTAGACATCAGTAAGCTCAAGCTGGCCAGTAAGCGCGATAGTTAAGAAAAGGAATCATCAGCCACTAGTGCATCCACAAATTTAAAAAACGGACAATGAAGAATGTTTACAAGTGGAACATGAATGGGAATTGTTAACAATGAGTTAAAGAACGTAATCAAACATTATTAAGTTATAATTGAACCCCAAGTATGATCACTTAGGGTTAAAAAAAAGTCAATGGAAGATGAACGCAAATGGTATGCAATAAACGTAATTAATCAATGATGATCACGTTTCGCTTAAATAACGTAAAGAACGTTAGTAAACCGTGAGGGCGGATAATTAACTCGAACCGAGTTGTAATAATGAAGTAATTTCACTTAAGTGTTATAAGAGAACGAAGTTAGTAAGAATGATGTAAAAGAATGACGGAAAGTCGGAACCCATAATAATAAATCTAATGTGGGATTAGATTGAGAAGTAGGGTAAGATTCTTTAGGAACTATGTATGTTCATTAATGACCTAATGTGGTATGTTATGTGATTATGTATTGTAGAGACTGTAAAGACTCAAAGGAAACGTAATTGTACTGTAGCAGACGCTGAAGGCAAGTTTTTTTTTCTTAAACGCTTGTCTAACCTTCGTGTTAGCCAGGTTTTCAAATGATTCAAGTTATGAGATGTATGTATGGTTTTAAAGAAAGAGTCGATGCCAGTTTTAGCTCAGCTAGACTAATCGTAATAGATTGATTGAACTATTTATAAGTCTTTCAATATAGAATTGCTAACGCTATCCTATGCCAACTCTTTGGTACGGATTCAAGGTAAGCCTGAATATGTATAAACAAATGTATTTTCATCGAGTATTCGATGGGCACGTGAGGTTGCCACAACTTAAACGTACACACGTTTAATAGATGTAGTGTTGATCAACATAGGGTACTATAGGCTGATCACCTAGATGTACTCGTAAGCTATGCCGGACTTACGGACTTCGTGTCGGGTTGTCCTTTTCAAAGAAACTATAAGACGTTCACGTCTTGAACCAGAATTGATGAATTGATGAATATTGTTATTGTAAAATGTTTTGAAGGAAAAAGGAAAGCTATTTTGAAGTATTGATAGTACTTCGTAACTATCATCCAGTTATTGAAGATATACGATTCCTATGTTTCAAGCATGCTTTTAAAATGAAATTGTTGTACTTGCTGAGCTTGTTATGCTCACTCTTGCTTGAACCATATGAATGCAACTTTGTAATCGAATGGACCAAGGATTCTACAAGGATAAAGAGAAGGCTAAAGTTAACGTGTAGATTGCCTATGTAATAGTATAGGTTTGTAATGATAATATTTGATATTATGACAAGAACAAATGTAACGGTTATAAAGAACCTGGGGAATGGTAGTATTGTTTTGGAATATATATAAGACATATTCGTTCTTTTGAGGCATTTCAATTGAATGTTTGTGTGAACTGTAGCACCGTGGAGCACCATATGTCGGGTTGAAAGAGACCCGGATTTGGGGGCGTCACATTTATGATCACGTATAATCATTAGGGTTATTATGCGTGAGAAATATGAGGATAATACTAGTTATTATATGAGTATAGTAAGAAGATTAGTACGACATATAATACGAATATCGTACGAACTATATGCGAAGAAAATACGAGAATACGAGAATGAGATGCGTACAATACGATTAGTCTTAATGGACTTTGAGTTCATGGACTTTGTAGAATCTAATTGGACTTGGATTATGTCAAGCCCAACACTTTGTGAAATCAAGCCCAAGATAGGCCCAATAAGAATTAGGGTTAAGGCCCAAACCAAGAAAAGAAACTGCGGATCGAACCGATGGGTAATCGGATGGGTAAAACCATTGGGGCAACCCATGGGATGACCCATGGGCATGTGGGCCGGCCACTTGGCCACCAAGTAAGGGTGGTGGCCAAGTAAACTTGGTGGCTAAGTCTTGGAGGAGGTAGGAATAGTAAGGAGGTGGGGGCAAAATGACTAAAATGCCCTAGCTTTGGTTTTCTATAAATAAGAAGCTAGATTTCATTATTTTGAGATTTTGAAAAATCCTACACTTGAGAGAGAGAGAGCTCGAATGAAGAGGGAGAAGGAAGAGCGTGAGCATGAATGCTAGGATCAAAAGTGATCGTGAAATAGAAAAGCTTGCAAACCGCCGGCTTTGTATAACGGAAGAGGATTAAAGAAGAACGGTAATCCAAACCCTAGTTTCTTCTAATTTTTCTATAAGTTTAATATGTTTAAAAGCATAACTTAATGAAGATAAGAAGTAGATAAGGTTAGAGATGATTTCATATGGTTGAAATCATAAGAAAATGAAGAAATAAGAATTTAAAGTTTAATAAATAAATTTCTTAAAGAAGTATGAGATTCGTAATGAATTAGAACGATCCGAGTGGATTATATGAATAAGTAAGGAATGATGTTCTATAAAATCAAATTCCAATAAAAAGTGAAATCATAATCCAAAATATCGATTAAAATGAAGAACAAACGAAGAACACGAAGAACGCGAAGAACACACGAAGAACACGAAGAACGTTGTTGATGGACAAATTTAAAACCATCGTAGGATAATTGTTATTGATGGACAAGTTTAAAACCATCGGGTATAAGTTAGTTGCTTCTTGCTTGGTTAGGAACGGTAGAAACGTTCATGAAGAACGGATTAAAACTTAGTTATAACGAAGTTATGGAAAAAATTTCATAAAAGACAAATGAGAATTAGAAAGTTAGTAGATGAACCCGAGTTGGTAGGGTTTCATAAGAAAGTTAGAGAACGTAGAAAATGTGAGTCATGGACTCAAGAATGAACGAGTTTCGAGTTCGGATGACCGAATTACGGACGAACAAACGAAGAACGTTAAAAGCGTAAAATGAACAAAGGGTGAAGATCAAGCCAATCGAATGGCATGTTAACAGATTTATATTGAATTTCTGCTCGATGGGTATTAAAATAAGTAAGATAAGGAAGAGAATCGCTTTGGAACTACCTCATTCCGAGTCATAACGAAGGAGTTATGAGATCGCGAAGTAAGCATCTCAAAATTTATTTAACACTTGGAGAAATTTTCTAGGGTTAGGGCTTGTACCATGGCGCCATCATGCCTTAGTAGAGTGGCGCTATGCGGCGCTGCATCGGGGGTCGGTATTGCAAACTTCATGTTGCGGTGCGAGAGATAAAGAAAAGAGTGGCGCCACAACGCGAGTGTTGAGAAAAATCCAGAGATGAGCTTTTAACTTCTCAGCTCATGGGGGGAAATGTAAGGGAAGATAAAGAATATAATATTCAACTAATGTAACACATAATCAAGTGATATAAACCTTTATTAAAGGTTAAACATATAGATTAAATAAGATTAAATGACAAAGAATATAATCACGGGATTACGTAACCGATGTCTGGGGACCGTAGTCGGGATGAACGAATGTGAGGGATTGCTATGGTTGTGATTCCTTAGACGTTGAGTGATGAGGGTAATGAATAAAATTTTGATGTTATGTCATGATAATGAGAGATATGTGTGAAACGTATATACGCTGTGAACGCAAGGTTGTTGCGATGAACGATCGGTCTTAGCATACAACGATTGGTATGGCTTCGACATTAAGAACGAGTAATGAACATGGGGTTCATATAATGGATAACAAGTAAATAAGAGATGAATTATCAAGAAAGCTGTAAGGAATAAGAAATTGACTTAATCGAACATTATAGTTTAATAGTTCGTACAAGTTAAGAGAAGTTAGGTTGTGGTACAATCATAAATTTGATGGTTGACATATGGGAGCTGGGCTAAACAATTCCTTTAGAGAGCGAAGGTATATACAAAACTGGCAACCGATCTAACTCACTGTGATGGCAGTGTAGATTAGACGGGAACTTGTTTGTTGGTTATTTGTGGGAAACCACTCAGAGTACCATATGGACTACTAGCAGAGGATCGATGTGTGCTGAGTCCTAGAGAATTTATAAAAAGAAGATAAGAATATAAATCATCCAAGATGATGAACGTTTTGAGTAAGACATCTTCGTATGTCATAAAGTCGTTAACTAGTAAAGGAAGTTAGTCGCGTAAACTTATTTTGCAAGAATGCGAACCCTAAGAAGTAAAGTTGAGTAAACCAATACGTAAGTTCAATATATGACTAATTGGTGTTTATGTTTTCTCCTTATGTGTTATATAGGAATTGGAATGAGCAGTTCAATGTAAGCTGTAGCTGTACGTAAGGCAAATTTCCTAACTTCATTCATATTACATGAATGCTAGTTTCTTAAACTTCTCAGATGTTGTACTTGAGAAGTTCTGTCTATGTGCGAATGTGCGATATTTGTACAATGTGGTAGAACGTATGAGGCCTTGAGCCATAATTTGAACACTTCGGTGTTTCTATGATTTACATTATTCTGTGATTGAGTTGTTCAATACAAGTATGTTCTGTTTATACATGAACCGTTATTGTTAAGTCTGTGCTAATGATTCTACCCAGATAGGATGTATATGAAAAAGGTATAAGAATGAAAGTATTTCAAAGTAAAAATGACTGATGTTTTTAGATGATAAGAATCGAGACTATTCCTATTATTCAAGCTGCTTCATAACCTTTGTTCGGTTATAAAAGTTCTAAATAAATGTTTTAATTCTGAAGTTGTTTGTTCAACTGTTTTGACTTGCTGGGCAATTGAATGCTCACACTTTCTTTAAATGAAAAACAATTTTTAGTGAACAAGGTTAGAAGAACTTAAGGATCCCGTAAAGATCAAGCTGACGGTATCCAAATGAAGTACCATTCAGAAGGTGAACGAGCGAGAAGATCAAGTGAAGACTTGTAATGTAAAAAGATGAAATTGAATTATAGATTAGTTTAATGAACTGTTATGTATCCTTGGTGGCGGATAAAAGTCACTCTTGTAAGATGAAATGAATAATGTAATTATCATTATTTTGTAATAAAAGAGGTTATAAGGTTTCCAGAACCTGGGATTTGAGAGTGTATGTTATTATATTTCAGTATATAATGATGTATGCTGGATGAATGATGTACTCATGACGTACAGAATTCGGGTATGAAGATAGATCGGATTTTGGGGCGTTACAGAGGGGGGAAGAATGTGGTTTAATTACTTTAGTGGTTCACTCCCTCCCACCAACTCCTCCTATGTGTCATCTTTTTTATTTCACCAACATGTTTGTACAAGCTTACAAGTAATGTAACGCCCCTAAATTCAGGTACTTAAAACCCGAACTCGGTGCTTTACGATACCATTTCTATTAGCGGAATAATACTAATAATAATAACAATAATATGAATATCAAACTTATCTTACATTTATCAGAGTCTAATCCCAATTACGCAACCTTTACTATAATTCTTTACATGATATATAATACATATCATTATATTAATACAGTCTAACTATTACAAAAGATACCATTAAACATATTCTGTTTACTTTCCTTTTCACTTGTTCTTGTCTGAACCTTCGGGTTAATCATGCCTAGCTGAAAACATTTAAATTTAAAGCGAGAATGAGCTTTTGGGTGCCCAACAAGTAATAATAATTATAAATATAATTAGCTGAAAGAAATAAATATTTTCTTTGTACATCACTTCTACAATGAATTTATAGTTGTGAAGTAAGCTGAACCGATAATAATAACATAACAATTCTATCTCAAATTTTTGAAACTACGTATTGACTATATATATAGGGTAGTCGACATACTATGAACATTGTTTTAAATTTTCGATAAGGTTAGACAGAACATCATCTGCAAACCATCATAGCTTACTTAGCACGCGGGGTGTACATCCCATGGACCTGTGATTGATTAATACTACATTACAAGAACGATATTATCGTTCACTCTGTCACCTTAGGCGCATAAAAGTTTTCCCGTGATCGGGATGTTCATATAAGATCAAATCAAACCAAAATAATTTGATTGGATACAAAAAGGTTTTTATCATATTTAATGACATTTCAAATTTATGTCTAGTGATCAAATAGCTTGAATGACTTATATATATATATATATATATATATATATATATATATATATATATATATATATATATATATATATATATATATATATATATATATCAACATGTGATTAAATACAATGATTATCCAAGTGGGGACACTTGTATAATCATATATAGAAATTAACGAACAAAATATATATCTGAATTACCATATACTAACATGTTGATAAACAATGATCGGATATAGAATATATCACAATAGGGTTAATAATATAGTATAATAATAATAATATAATTCTGAAACTTCTTACTCATGTCCATTGCATAAAGGAAATGCAAAGGTAAGATACTTGCCTAATGCGCTGCTTACAATTCGCAACTTATCTTTTATATCACAACCTATCATTAATAAGATCATTTTATTGATTAGAACAACATACTATAACACATAACACTGCTTATTGCAGTCAGCACGTAACCTAATCACATTGTCACACATATTCCACAGTCATTGAATCAAGTCTGAAACATGTTGGTGTACCGACAGCTTTATCGGGTAATCATCGAGTCTAAGACTCTATCCTGTAACTTAGTATCAGTCATATTATTTTTAAATGACTTAATATAATTTTAAAATATTTATTATAATTTATCATGAATTTTTAAACATCGGAATCATTATTAAATGATTTAAATATTAAACAATTCTATTATCATTAATATTTAATTAATATTAAACTATTAATGAAACCATTTCCAAAATATTCAAGTTATTTATAATAACTCAAAATACTTTTAAAGTACTAATATTACCCTTTAAATGATTTTTAAAACAATTCAAATCATTTTTAAATAATTACCATTAATATTAAAATATTATCGCATTATCTATCAAAATATTAAAAGTCATTAATTATAACTTAAAATATTTTTAATTCATTAATATCCCTTTTAAATAATTTTAAATAGATAAAACCATTTTTAAACTATTTATTTAATATTATTATTAAATAAACTTAATATCATTAATATTAAATTAATATCATTAATATTAAATTATTAATGAAATTATCCTTTAAATATTAACAGAGAGTTAAATCATGGCGATATGTTAAGGTTATAGTATTAATGTAAATCATGGCCTTTAAATCTATAAATCATGGTTCTTGTGTATCCGGGTTCGGTTATATGTTAAGGTTATAGTATTAATGTAATACTACAATAGTAAACAAACATCATGGTCATTCTGTATCAAATCAGAGAGATCTAAGCACTGGAAAACCCGTCAAACACTGTTCTTCAATTTCTGGGTTTTCCAGAATTGAAGAATAGTTCATGCTACCACTTTTGGGCTTCCAAAAATTTCGATCCATAAGATGGTTTTGTTCTTTAAAGCTTTCAATATGTAGCCAGCATGCATGCGAACACATATAACACATAAAGGTGATCTAACAAAAAAATAATAAAGAGATCCATGTTGGTCAAACGTTGTCAGACGACATGTTCATCTATTTTCTGGGTTACCCAGAAAACAGAAAACGTGTCTATCTTACCTACTTTGACCAGCCACAGAGTTCATCATACTTGATGTTAAGGATATGTTAAGGCATAAACGTGTAGTCCATATACCAACCTTCAACATGAATACAACAACAACAAATCAACAAACAGAGTCATGATCAAGGCTCACGAATATCTTGTTAAGCCCTTTACGGGTCAAGCTACGGTTACCCGTAAATGCCTGATCCATGGCCGGTCAAGATGGTTTGACCATGAATAGCTTACAATATATGACAGATCTGACCCTGATTCAAGTTCTAGATCATAGAACACATACCCTACTACAAGTAGAAACCTTTAAAATACACAAACAATAAAAAGGTTGAGATTTAGAGTGTCTGACATTCGTTGTCAGACATTAAAAACAAAATTTCCAGATATTTGTAAAACCTCAAATCCGAGCCTCTAGATGTTATGGATCTAACATCTAGCAACCCAGATCATCATTATACACTATATTTAACATGTTCAACACAAAAAATTTAACATCTAACAACAGATCGATGGACAGATTTTTTGGCTAGGGTTTATACCTTCTTTGATCAATCCTTGATTCTATGCTTATGATTTGTTATGGTTGATCGTGGGGCTGTTCTTGGGGACTAATATACTACCATATTTCGAAACTTTTAGAGAGAGAGGGTCTAGGATGATTGTTGTGCAAAAATCAAGTTAGCAAATGATTTTTCTCTCTCTTCAATCTATATATAGTATGATATATTACACATGGCTGATACATGAACTGATTTGCTGGAATTATTTAGGTCACAAATGTCAACTAAGTTGGTCACCAACTACATTTTGTCTAGATATTCAAGTAATGCTCAAATAATACAAGAGGGGTAAACTTGTCATTTGGCTTAGAAATTTAATGGCATTTTGGTCATTGGTCTAACCCTTAGGGTTTAACCCTAAAGTTTAGCACAAAATTGAAGCATTTCTAATTTAGGGTTTGTAAAATAAAAATAAAATTTTAGTTTCTAAAAATTGTAATTAGGTTTTTTTTAATCAATTAGGTTTTTAATTACTTAGCACTTTGCTAATTAGGTTTAAGAGACATTAATTAGCATTACACTTCCAAATTTAGTGATTAGGGTTTACCCTAATTAAATTAGGTTTTATAATTTTAAAAAATAAAATAATAAGGGTATATTAAAAAAACATTAGGATTTTGAAAAATTAGGGTTCTCTATAATTAGGGTTAATATCTATAACACCGATCATAAATCTCATTAACATGATTACGTAACAGTCTTCAACTGGCATTCAGCTTTTAAATTAGGATTTATAATATAAATATTAGGATTTCTAGAAATTTAATATTTCTAAATATTAATTAGGGTTTACCTAATCAATATAAAATTCTATAATACTTCACCTTAATCGTAATCACACAGTTACATAGCAGTTTCGAACTTAAATTGAGTTTTAAATTAGGGTTTCTAATTAAGGTTTCTAACTTTTAGAAATTAGGGTTTTTAAGTTTAGAATTTAGGTTTTTCCTAATTATTATATAAATGTATAATAACTGTCATTAGACACATTAACATAGTATTACAACTACAAAATGACTTAACAAATTCTTTAAAGTCGTAACTGACTTTCGAATTAGACTTTCTAATCAATTAGAGTCCACAAATATTAATTAGGGTTCGTAATAATTAGGGTTTTCCCTAATTAAAAATTATATTCTATCATACATGTCATTATTCATATAACACAGTGAATTAACATATTTTACAGTCTCGAATTTCCCAGTTGAATTTCACAATAGGGTGAAACAAATTAATGTTAGGGTTTGGTCATGATACAACATAATTGAACAAATCTATTATCGTCCACACATATATACGTAGTATATATTTATAAAGATCGAAAAATCAAAATATAATTAATATTATATTATTATTCTTATTCCTCGATCAAAATCCCATATTAGGGTTTGGATTCTATACCGATTTATCCTTCATATATAACATTAATAATTAAGTTAAAATAAATAACTTAATTAATCAAAATAAATTCATATAATAAAATAAAATAATTATTATAATAATTATAATAATCATTTCATATATTATTCAAATAATATATAATTATATTTTCATGGAAAATAAATAATAAAAACATTTTTACTATAAATTAATTATTATAAGAATATACTTTATAATAATTAATAATTATAAAATCAAATTATTTGCAAACATTTCATGTAATAAATATATTTTATTTATTACATAGTTACATAAGCTTTATCTTGTAAAAATCCTCATCCTTAAAATAATAATAATAAAAAATTTACGCAAAATTTTTGATTTAATTATATAGAAAAATATCGGGTTATTACATTCACTCTCCCTTATAAAGATTCCGTCCCCGGAATCACCGTTTTAAAACCTATACCTACCAGGGTACATAACATACATAATCATTGCAAGTAGATCTCGATCAACATTGATCGAACTGATCTTTAACTATTCAGCATAAAGCTTATCTATCTGCTTATACGAAAAATTGATTTCTAATAGAACTCAATTTTCTCCTTCAAAATAAATTATAAAATAATTTACTATATATAAGAAAATAATATATAAGAAAATAAAATTTGTTCGAATAATACATGGAGTTGCATCCCCAGCTGCTACCGTTTCTTGAACGGTCATGTTGAAGACGCTTGCGGTTGATTTCATTGGTTTGATTGTTGATGTTGGTCCCGTCGTCGCCAATGTCATGCTGCATTTCCTTATTTGCGCATTATTTGCCTCCCTTCTCCTTCTTGGACAGTCTTTCACCTTATACTCCATTGATCCATAATTAAAACACACAAACTTTCCCCTTTATCTCTTATCCTTTTTATCGTATAGGTGACAAAACTGTCTTTTGCCCCTCCGTTATCCTAGCTATCACAAATGTTGCTACATATCAGTTGATCTTCTAAATCTTGGCAGTACGAACGCCTTGAAGTCTTTGACGTTTGTCGTTCGATTATCTGGCTGATCTTCCCGCGACTGGTATTTCGTTCTGCATAACTTGATTGGCCATATTCGCAAAATTCTGTATCGGGTCTGGTTGTCCTTCAGCTTTGTTGACATATTCTTTTTCCCATTAGTTTCGTTTTCGTCTTGGCGACATTATCATAAATTATTCTTATTAACTTACATTTTAAACCTTATCGTATACGCTTAACATATAACACAAAACTTTATATTTGAATAATCATGTACTCAAAATATTAGATTTTGATATTTTGGTTTTCTGCATTAACCAGTACTCATATAATTAACTACTATCTTTGTACCAACTTATTTCATTAATCCATCATAGACTCATATTCATAACACTTAACATACCATAGCACATATTGCTTTAATCATCCGCTATCCCTTTGTGACTCAAAAGTCGGGAATTGCTACCACAACTTATACAAAATTTGAAAAATATTACCTTATACAAACATACCTATCATATACATAACATAGAATCATTCATATTCACGTAATACTAATACTACTTATCTTCTTAGACCTTCACTAAGGATCAATTGCTTAGTATTCTATATATTCCCATTATCCTCGATAATCCATTCACACCTAACTATACCTAGTTCGTCCAACTTATAACACATTATGAGTTTAAGAACTCACCAAAAACATATGAGTTTAAGAACTCGACATTGACCACATATTCTTTAACTATATTCTACCTATCTGCTATACTATCGTTTCTGAGTCCGGTACTATACTTTCCAAAATAACCACCTCTTTGAGGTAGCTTTCAATGTGAGCCTCTATTTCAGCTATTGGCTTTGATATTGGCTCGGTTATGGAGGTTGACTCCTTCTTTACAATCTGATGGTATCCTAATTTTTATCCTTTTCTACCTGACATATACATATAAATTATCTTGACTAGTATATAATATATACATACAACCAATAATAATTTTATATACGTTATCTTTTATTTTGTTTGACAATGAGTTTATTCAATTCATCTTCATTAAAACTCTATTTGAGTTATTTGTATTTTCAACGTTTCTCTCTGTTCCAAGGTTATAGCCTAAGGTCTAACCCACCTAAGGTTTCTAACCCTAAAGCTCTTATACCATGTTGTAACGCCCCCAAATTCAGGTACTTGAAACCCGAACTCGGTGCTTTATGATACCATTTCTATTAGCGGAATAATACTAATAATAATAACAATAATATGAATATCAAACGTATCTTACATTTATCAGAGTCTAATCCTAATTACGCAACCTTTAATATAATTCTTTACATGATATATAATACATATCATTATATTAATACAGTCTAACTATTACAAAAGATACAATTAAACATATTATGTTTGCTTTCCTTTTCACTTGTTCTTGTCTGAACCTTCGGGTTGATCATGCCTAGCTGAAAACATTTAAATTTAAAGCAAGAATGAGCATTTGGGTGCCCAGCAAGTAATAACAATTATAAATATAATTAGCTGAAAGAAATAAATGTTTTCTTTGTACATCACTTCTACAACAAATTTATAGTTGTGAAGTAAACTGAACCGATAATAATAACATAACAATTCTATCTCAAATTTTTGAAACTACGTATTGACTATAAATATAGGGTAGTCGACATACTATGAACATTGTTTTAAATTTTTGATAAGGTTAGACAGAACTCCATCTGCAAACCGTCATAGCTTACGGACACGAGGGTGTACATTTCATGGACCCTGTATTGATTAATACTACATTACAAGAACGATATTATCGTTCACTCTCTGTCACTTGAAGCGCATAAAAAGTTTTCCCGTGATCGGGATGTTCATACTAGACCGAATCAAACAAAACAATTTGATTGGATACAAAAGGTTTTTATCATATTCAACGACATTTTAAAATTTATGTCTAGCTGATCAAATAGCTTAGACGACTTATATATATATATATATATATATATATATATATATATATATATATATATATATATATATATATATCAACATGTGATTAAATACAATGATTATCCAAGTGGGGACACTTGTATAATCATATATAGAAATTAACGAACAAAATATATATCTGAATTACCATATACTAACATGTTGATAAACAATGATCGGATATAGAATATATCACAATAGGGTTAATAATATAGTATAATAATAATATAATTCTGAAACTTCTTACTCATGTCCATTGCATAAAGGAAATGCAAAGGTAAGATACTTGCCTGATGCGCTGCTTACAATTCGCAATTTAGTTTTATCTTTTATATCACAACCTATCATTAATAAGATTATTTTATTGTTAGAACAACATACTATAACTGTAAGACCCCGAATTTTATGAAATAAAAGTATTCAATTTTTCTTATAATTACAATTCAGTAAATGGTTAAATTGATAAAAAGTTAAAGTTAAGGGTAATATATGATTTTTTTTTCAAAATACGCAAGTGGTTATAAAATATTTATTGTTGTCGGGGAATATTTGTTTGGTCATGGAATATTCTTTTTGTCGGGAAATATTAAATGCATTTACGCTGCCACCATTTGTAGGCCCCATAACGGATAAATGTCGGATGAAGAAAATGACAAATTTGAGTTTTTACAAATAACGACGTAGTTGTTACCATTAACACTGTTGGAATACCCGGTGGGTAAAGTAATGTAATACACGTTGTTGCCGCGAAAGCACACCAGGTATTACATGCTTTTTTGAATTATTGATTCTTACGTAAGAAGGCACTACTCAATAATTGTTACAGTAATTACTGCTCAATATTTTTTTTATTGGTTCAATAATTGCTGTGTTGATATTTTATATTATCGTTGTTTCAATAATTGTCACTACACGGTATTTCCCATTATCGGATCAATAATTCATATTATTTGAATAATATTATTAGATAGCATTATTGGCAATGTCTAGAAAGTTCTGTCAAAGAGAGGTTTGGTCACCTAATTGCGCGCCAGTAAGGAGAAATCCTTATCGAAAAGCCCCCTCTTTCTTGGGAACTGCTTGGTTGTCATTATTGTTATTCTGTAATATTATTTGTGAATAATTAATTATTGATTTATATGATAAAGAAATATTTATTTGATGTGGATATAAATGATGGATTTATTTATGTGGTTATAAATGACGAAATTAATGCTGAGGTGTTTTATCAGTATTTTGTTGGAATTGAGGTATTAAAAATCGTCCGTATGTGAATTTCGGGCATTTTCTGTTTGGAATTTGGAAAACTTTTCTTCTATAAAGTTGTAGAGAATTAAATTTCCTATGGAAAGGACATGAGATTCAAATTTTTCTGATAAAAGAGTTATTTAATATGAATTATTGAAGTTTCTGATTATTATTTAATTTTTAAACCATTATAGAAAATTCTAGAATGGGTGGGCCCCACCCTTGTCATTATTGATGAAATTTGAGTTTTTTTTTCAAAAGGAGGTCTTTGAAGATTTGTCAAAGAGGCATGCGTAGAATTGGAAAATAAATAATGTTATTTTTATTATTTAGTCTCCTTCGGTGTTCTAGCATTTTCCTATAAATAGGTGCTTAAGTTAGAATTGAAAATCACACCAGAAACAAGTTTTCTTTCTCTCTATATTTTTGAGCATATTCTAATGAGTATTTAGATACTTTGAGAGTTGTTATTCAGTGCAAGTTTCCTTCGGCTTTTCATCCGATATTCCAGTCAGAAATACTGCTCTTTTGAGGTAAGGGATTGTAAGGGTTGTTATGTTTTTCAGTTTCGTAATTTTTCTGACCTTCAAAAATTCTGGAAATATTTGAAATGATAATTTGATGAGTTTTCTAGATTTTGTCCAAAAATGGTTATTTTTGGATGTATAGATTAGGAGTTATGAAGTTTATGGAAAAAGACTATTTTAAAAGTAAACATTTATAACTCCTTGTGGTTAACTCCTCCAAAATTAGTGAAATTTTTATTGGGAGTACATGTTTATAATATTAGTATACTCTGTAAATTTCAGAAGTTTTGGATAAAAGTACAGTTTATGATAAATGTCTAAATATTCGGCTGTTTTGACCATATGAAAAATAGTAAATGAATTTTTAAAATTCTGAGAAAAATATATGTTCAATATGGAACTATATTCTGCTAAATCCCAGAAAAGAAAATTTGTTTGTACTGATTTGGTATTTTTCATTAAAATGGACTAGTTATGAGTAAATGAATTAAATATGTTATATGACGTAAAAAAATTGGAAAATAGGATTTTATGGTTTGAGAATCCTATATGAGGTATATGCAGATTTTTGATGAGGGTTTTGGTTATTGGTGATGAAATCTTCTGATTTTGGCATTTTAGGATGATTAAATGCATTATTTAGTAAAGTGTAAATAATTAAAATAAATTATTTATAAGTTTAAGAAATGTTATTATTTCAATATCATTATACCGAAATATTGGTATGAATTTTATTGTGGAATTTTTACCTTTTTCATGTCGAGGTTACTATTCATGAGTTACTATTCACGAGTTACTATTTACGAGTTACTATTCATGAGTTACTATTCACGAAAAAATTGATTTCTTTTTCTGACCAAATTATAGTTGATTTATGAATATTACTTTTGAGATTAAAAGTATATGTTGATTATATTATATTTATTATCATATATAACATTTTTATAACCCTAATGATGATATTTCTCTTTGACTTGAGTGTAAAGATGGGTAGATTATTGGTATGATCGTGACTAAGGGTTCTCTTTGGCCAGTAGTGTAAAGATGAATTGTTGACAGGTATGATCATGACCATTGAATTTATAATTGAATATTTTTAGCTTAAGTGCAAAGGTGAATTGATCAACATGGTTATAATTATTATTTATATAAATTTCGAAATGATTATATATTTCTTTGAGATATTGAATATCTTTGGCCTATAGTGTAAAGATGATCTGTGGTTGAATATCTTTGGCCTGTAGTGCAAAGATGATCTGTTGTTGAATATCTTTGGCCTGTAGTGAAATGATGATCTGTGGTTGAATATCTTTGGTCAGTAGTGCAAAGATGAACTGTTGATGAATATCTTTGGCCGTAGTGCAAAGATGAATTTATTAGTATGATTATGAACATGAATTGTGATTTGGTATAACCATGATCTTCGATGTTTCAGGTAAAGATAAGTGATGAAAATTATCTTCGTCCTGGATGAGAAGAGGAACTTAGAACCACAATTATGATTTTGAGTTATTCATATAATTGTGGACCATAACTGTTGATTGATGTTACAGGGATAAAACATTGTTGGTGGATTTTTATCATGGAGAAGATAATAGACTTTGTGGTCTATTTGACTCTTCTAATGGATTGGTCGTTCCACTGCAACTATGGTTGAAAAGTTTTATCATCCACCTTATGTTCTAAATCTCTGATTTATTACTGGTGAAGGCTATTGATAATTTATTTGTCTTTAGTCATGATATTCTTTACTGGGCTAGTTGAGCTCACCCTTTTACTTCACAATTCCTTTAAGGTAATAAGAGTGTAGTTGGGTAGAGCAGGGGTAACAAGGGAATAGAACGGTGGTCTCTAGCTATGGAGTTCTCCCTAAACAGTACAGAAAAGTGTGTTGTATATTATACATCATTTAGTAGTTATATTTGGTGAATCAAATAGGGTGAGGCGAACCCAACGTTGGAAGGGTGTTTTGCCACTATCATACAAAATGTCTAATGACATACAACCTCGTGTCATCATAAGACATGGTTGTGCACATCTACTTGCTGAGTATATCTACGAGCACTACCTATATAATCTTGGTGTTTGGTTGAAGTATAACTCTCAATTAGAGACAGTGGAGATAATGATATGTCAAGAGAAGACTCACCATTAGAAAGAATATGATAGTAATCTTATCGTTTTTCTTTGGGGTCTATTGGGTCAACCAAGGATAATTCTGTGAACATATGATATCTATAATAACCTAGACACATGGCCTCCCATGTACGAAGGTTTCCTTAAGCACTTCCCAAAGATTCAAATTTCTAAATCAGTTTTTGACTATACCTTTATGTAAGGTGTCATTGTGACGTGCTATCCAAGGTTGGGATGAGAGTCACAGTTGGTATATATTTGTATCAAAACTCACAGCATATGTGTTGTTGTATTTTGCACGACAATTGTTGTAATAAAGTTGCAGTTATTTTCTATACCATGTATTTGGCGACTCAGAATAGGTTGGGGGTGGAATAGACCTATTTTGGGGTTGTCACAGTTGGTATTAGAGCTTAGGGATATGGTCTCTGGCGGAGATCGGGGAATAGAACTAGGAGGGGAGAGATGAGTAAATCCTTCGCTAGTGTATCCTACCTAAGCTTATTTGTTGGTCAATCATAATATACGGATATTATGTGATACATTAATTTTTTTAATTAACCCTTGTTTTATGGCAGTTGTTGGTAGATTTCGCAATAAATGAATAAGTGCAAGTATACACGATCAACAAGTAATAAAGTGAAAGTAGAGTATCGTTCCCACGAGAAATTATTTAATAAAAATCATCAAGTACTAATTCTTAACCAAACAAATTTTATTTAAACAATCTCAAATCGTGATTTTTCTAATTAAGAAAAATAAATTAACTAATTAAACTGAATTGCTTTATAACTGAATTCAAATAAATAAAGATTAAGACTTCAATATCCCCAATTATGAACTATAAATCAATTATCCAATTATCCCAATTATTATGCTTACTGAATTGTTAATAGGAATTCTCAAAGACCAAAAGCCCTTTTCCAAGTGATCAATTAACTTTTATTTAATCCAGATTAATCTTGCCATATTCCTATGCAAAACAATTGAATTAAACTCCTTCAACTCCAATTCCTTATGCGTTAAATGCGGTGAAAAGATATTTCCATTCAATTCACAAACCTAATTATTCATTATGCAAATAACTAAGTCACATGTTATCATGCCCAGTTCTAACCCTAGAATTCCACTTCCAATTCCTTCTAGAGTAACTAGGTAATTATTGGTCAAATAATTAAGCAATAAGCACAAGACAAGATAAACACTTCACTTTGACACAAATAATTAGAATAAATCAAATAACTAATTTATAGACATAAAAGGTTTAATTGAAATCTTAATAAAAGAGTCAGTTCATGATTAATGAATTAAAACCAGAAATCCACAACTGAATAGACATTAAAAGATAAAAGTATGATAAGAGAAGAGAATAGAATCTGTTGTCAGCAAATCTGATGCTCCCCTCTTGTTCTTGTCTCCAGTGTTCTTCAATTTGCTTCAATCTCCAATGGCTAATTAAGAACTAGGGTTTATATTCTAATCTAAAGGAGTGTTTTATCTAGTCTAATCTATCTAATCTCCCCTTTATTTTATGCCTTACATCATGTATTTATAGGTTACAAGTCCAATTTTTAGCTTAGGAACAAACCCAATCCAATTTGGAGTCAGAAAAGTGTCAAAATTCACCCCAAAACGCGTCCAAGCCTTCCCAAACTCTTCGCCAAATACGAGTCGGGCACGGCATTGAGGAATCGCTTCTAAGCGCCCATATTACTGCAAATAAGCTTGATTTGGGCGCCCTGGCGCTGGAACATTTCCGACGTCCTTTGGGAAAATGGTCATAACGTCTTCGTCCGAACTCCGATTTCGATGATTCAAGATGTTCTGGAAAGAGAAGATGTAGATCTACAACTTTCATTATTTAAGTATTTCGAAATAAGGTCCTGAGAAATACTCAAATTGGCTCTGAAGTGACTAATGTGTAAATGGCAAGCCAAAAACGTGCATCTAGCCACCCCAAACGTCGATCCAAGTAACTTTTGTCCCAATTCCTACAAAACAACATAAAACACGTATGAATAGACATAAACACTTAAAAACATCCAAAAGATTACGTTCAAACGCACTCAATTATGAGTATAAAACTCACTCATCAAATACCCCCAAACTTAAACCTTTGCTTGTCCTCAAGCAAAAACATAATTTAGAAAAAATTCATCCTCTAGCAATGATCCACCCAAACAATGAATCAATATGAATTCGCACAATGGCCTCAAAGGTTACAACAAATGTTAACCCGCAGAAAATTTCAAAACAATGTCATGTATAAAATTTCAACAACTTTCATTAGCTTCACATCTACTCATAATCCTTTAAGTGCGTGTGTGCATCCAGATGTTCAAACTAGTCATGAGCTAAGATCAACCAACACTCATAAAAGATTTTCAAAACAATTCTTAAAACTTCTTATCACAGCAATCACCGCTAAAATAGACAAAACACAATTTTTTTTCTTGAGGATCAACCAGATATTCAAACTTTTAAGCACATATGAACCCTTCCCAAGTATTTCAAACATATTTTCTTTTCTCTATTTAGTGAGTGCGTTTTACACTCCATCTCACTTTCCACTTTTCATTGAACAAGTGCGTTTTACGCTCCATCTCGTTTTCCACTTTTCATTATACGAGTGCATTTTACGCTCCATCTCGTGCCTGTGTTTATGGGGAGTGCATTTTACGCCCCATCCCAACCCACCACATGCTTCAGTTATTCAACTCGGGAAGGTTCCAATAATTTTTTTTTATAAAAAAAATACCCCAAGATTTCCCCCAAACTTATGTGATTGCCTAATTTTCACTTCGAATGATGCTCAAATAAGATTTCTCAAGTTGCAATGGTATCTTTCATAAGCATTTAGCCAAAAATTGTCAATCCCAACTGTTTAAACAAATGGATGTGTAATAATTTTCAAAAATTTCGCAAGTAATGTGAAACCCAACTAATGAGTTAAAATATAGACTCAGCATGCTCATCAATTCTCCAAGAGTTAACAATATCAACCACCCACTTATCATTGGCCAAAATCAAATTCCCTCAAAACATTGCCCAAGTAAATACTAAACATGATAAATACCCCCAAACTTAAAACAGACATTGTCCTCAATGGCTAAGATAGGAAAAATTAAAAGAGAGGACTTCCCTGAAAATATAGCAATCTTCCTCCTTGTCCGCTAAGTTTGGAGAATAGGCTAGGCACATGGAAAAAATTGGGCACCACACTTGAATTTGACTTGAATAACCTGTAAACCATGATAGAAACAATTTTATTAAATTCTAAATAAATGCATAAAAATTAAACTTGGGTTGCCTCCCAATAAGCGCTTGTTTTATAGTCTCAGCCTGACTTCTTCAATTCTCTATCCAATTCCCCTACGAAAATTGAGGAACCCTCCATCCATCAGAAGCAATGTCTCTTTTGGGAGGTTCCCATTAGTAATGACCCTTGACTTAAAGTCACTTGGTATGCTCTTTGTAGATAGGTACCCTTATAAGAACGTCCAACAACTAGGTGTTTTCTCTATTATGTCTATGATCAGATTGGGGCATTGAAGCTTAGTAAACATAATGGGATCTTCCTCTATCTTCTCCTTTTCAACCCACCATAACTCCACAGTTGTACTAGCTCTTATGTCACAAAGAGCTTTGCCGATGACATGACTGCCAATTGGGCATGGTTTTGCAAAACTGTCCAGATTCTTAAACTTTGGTGGAAGAGGCACATGGGATACTAATGAAATCGGCTCATCTTCGTTGAATCTTACAATTAGATCTTCGCCGATCTCCTTTTCTTGGTCCCCAAGTCTTTCCTCTCTTTCAACATCTATATCATATGGCACATCCGGTTGCAGATTTAGTTCGGGCTCACCACCAGTCTCGGAATCTATGTCATAGAGCCAAGTGTATTGCGGACAAATGTTCGAGGCCTTGGTTAGTTGTTCCATTTGGTTCGCAAATTTTTGACTCGATATCTCTCGATTAATCCTCCACTCCTCACCTGAAGCTATGAACTTGGACAAAGCTTTCTCCCAATTTGAATGTTCTTCCTATTGTAGTGGAGGTGGACACGAGAAATACGGTGGGTATGTTGGACTTGGAGCATAAAATTGATCTTGATGAGTATGGCTCAATGAAAAATATGGGTGATACCCCCAATCCTGATAATAGTTGTTGGGATAGACATAATTGTTGGGGTAATCACCACCATACGGTAACGGCTCGAAACTGGTGGTGCATTGATGACTCATATGATTTCTAGCACAATAATCACAAGTAACCGCCACACTTTGACGACGTTGAGCTTCAAAAGTGTCGACCATCTTCGAAAGTGTCTCAATTTGTGCTGATAATGCAGAAAGTGTCGCGAGTCTGTCAATCTCCGCTCCCCTTGGCTGAGTCATTCTTGCCATCCTTCGACTCCGTTGGGCTGCGATAACCTCCAACGTCGTCTTCAAATTTGCCTCAATTTGTATTGGCTCTACAGAAGATGTATTAAGTCCATCAATCCCTGTTTCCCTTGGTTGAGTCATGTTCGTGTATGGCCATTGATACGTAAAGTCATCCATTGTACCTGAAAAGAGAGAAATATAGGAAGAGAATTAAAAATAAAAATAAAAATGTTTAAATTAAGACTAATTTGATTGAGATTAATATTGGTAAATAGTTATTAAATTAATTCCCCGGCAGCGGCGCCAAAAACTTGTTGGTAGATTTCGCAATCAATGAATATGTGCAAGTATACACGGTCAACAAGTAATAAAGTGAAAGTAGAGTATCGTTCCCACGAGGAATTATTTAATTAAAATCACCAAGTACTAATTCTTAACCAAACTAATTTTATTCAAACAATCTCAAATCGTGATTTTTCTAATTAAGAAAACTAAATTAACTAATTAAACTGAATTGCTTTATGATTGAATTCAAATAAATAAAGATTAAGACTTCAATATCCCCAATTATGAACTATAAATCAATTATCCAATTATCCCAATTATTATGCATACTGAATTTTTAACAGGAATTCTCAAATGCCAAAAGCCCTTTTCCAAGTGATCAATTAACTTCTATTTAATCCAGATTAATCTTGTCATATTCCTATGCAAAACAATTGAATTAAACTCCTTCAACTCCAATTCCTTATGTGTTACATGCGGTGAAAAGATATTTCCATTCAATTCACAAACCTAATTATTCACTATGCAAATAACTAAGTCACATGTTATCATGCCCAGTTCTAACCCTAGAATTCTTCTTCCAATTCCTTCTATAGTAACAGGGTAATTATTGGCCAAATAATTAAGCAACAAGCACAAGACAAGATAAAAAATTCACTTTGACACAAATAATTAGAATAAATCAAATAACTAATTTATAGACATAAAAGGTTAATTGAAATCTTAATAAAAGAGTTAGTTCATGATTAATGAATTAAAACCAGGAATCCACAACTGAATAGACATTAAAAGATAAAAGTATAATAAGAGAAGAGAATAGAATCTGTTGTCAGCAAATCTGATGCTCCCCTCTTGTTCTTGTCTCCAGTGTTCTTCAATTTGCTTCAATCTCCAATGGCTAATTAAGAACTAGGGTTTATATTCTAATCTAATGGAGTGTTTTATCTAGTCTAATCTATCTAATCTCCCCTTTATTTTATGCCTTACATCATGTATTTATAGGTTACAAGTCCAATTTTTAGCTTAGGAACAAACCCAATCCAATTTGGAGTCAGAAAAGTGTCAAAATTCACCCCAAAACGCGTCCAAACCTTCCCAAACTCTTCCCAAATACCTGGACACGGTATTTGGAATCTACCTCTAGCGCCCGGTGCTACAAATAAGCTTGATTTGGGCGCCCTAGCGCTGGAACATTTCTGGAAATTTTCTACTCCGACGTCATTTGGGAAAATGGTCATAACGTCTTCGTCCGAACTCCGATTTTGATGATTCAAAATGTTCCGGAAAGAGGAGACGTATATCTACAACTTTCATTCTTTAAGTCTTTTGAAATAAGGTCCCGAGAAATACTCAAATTGGCTCTAAAGTGACTGATATGTAATTGGCTAGCTGAAAACGCGCATCTAGCCACCCCAAACGTCGATCCAAGTAACTTTTGTCCCAATTCCTATAAAACAAAATAAAAAATGCATTAATAGACATAAAAATTTAAAAACATCCAAAAGATTAAGTTCAAACACACTCAATTATGAGTATAAAACTCACTCATCAACAGTATTTGAGAATGGCAGCTGAGAATATTAACAATGGAGTGAATGAGACCGTGGGGATACCTATAATCACCAACCATGAGAATGTGATGTCAGGTGAAGAAGGAATTAGAGATATTCTTGTGGTGAGGGAAGAATTAATAGTTGCACCCGAGCTAGTCACAGAGGTAGCAGCTAAGAGTGAGGAAGAAGAAGAACCTGAGGAGAATTTATTAGAAGAATTTTATGATCGAAATGTAGAATTGCAAAATCGTATTCATGAGTTAGAAGAGCAGGTTGAAGAATGGCAGGATGCAACAATCCAAGCTTGTGTTACCCGATATGTGATGCTTGAACAGAAACATTCTTTGGCAGAGTATAAGATGATAACGCTGGAATCTGAGCTGAATGAAGAAACAACTGAACGAGTGAGAATGAGTGATGCATGGGGAAAAGCCGCACGACGCATTGATATTGTGGAAAGAGATGTCCGATCTAAGAATGCTAAAATAGATGATATGTATTTCTCTTTTTGGACAGCAATTGGGAGAACCCAACATCGAGTTTTGAATTACCCTGTACACAGCGATCAACCTCAATTCGATATGGATCGAAGATTGATGATTCAGATCATGAATCAAGAGTACGACGAAGAAGTTGAGGGTGGAATATGCCCTATAGAAAAGTATATTCCAACGGTAGTGATGACACCAAATGCTGCCCCAGATAACTCAAAGCCGAGTCGTTATGACTTCCCAACAAATGAGGAACCCAAATGAAGTTATCACGGGAGGTGAGCAATGGAAAAATCATGATGACCCAGGAGATAGAATCTGAAATGAAAGCAAGGTATTCTCAACTTTTCGAAATACCAGGTACGTAAATTTCGGGGACAAAATTTCATAAGGAGGGGAGATTGTAAGAACCCGAATTTTATGAAATAAAAGTATTCAATTTTTCTTATAATTACAATTTAGTAAATGGTTAAATTGATAAAAAGTTAAAGTTAAGGGTAATATATGAATTCTTTTTCAAAATACGCAAGTGGTTATAAAATATTCATTGTTGTCGGGGAATATTTGTTTGGTCGTGGAATATTCTTTCTATCGGGAAATATTAAATGCAATTTACGCCGCTGACCATTTAGGGCCCCATAACGAATAACCGCTTGATGAAGAAAACAACAAATTTGAGTTTTTACAAATAACGACGTAGTTATTCTGAGTTAACAATTGCTGGAATACTCAATGGGTAAAGTAAAATGTCTGGCGTTGTTGCACAAAGATACACTCGGTATTACAGAGTTTTTTGAATTATTGATTCTTGCGTAAAGAAGGCACTACTCTCGATAATTGTTACGATAATTATTGCTCAATATTTTATTTTATTGGTTCAATAATTGCTGCGTTGATATTTTATATTATTGTTGTTTCAATAATTGTCACTGCACGGTATTTCCCATTATCGGATCAATAATTCATATTATTTGAATAATATTATTAGATAGCATTATTAGTAATGTCTAGAAAGTTACGTAAAGGAGAGGTTTGGTCACCTAATTGCTTGCCGCCGATGAGGAGAAATCCTTATCGGAAAGCCCCTCTTTCTGGGAACTACACAGTTGTCATTATTGTGATTCTGTAATATTATTTGTGAATAATTAATTATTGATTTATATTATAAGGAAATATTTATTTGATGTGGATATAAATGATGGATTTATTTATGTGGTTATAAATGAAGGAATTAATGTTGAGGTGTTTTATCAGTATTTGTTGGAATTGAGGTATTAAAAATTATCCGTATGTGAATTTCGGGCATTTTCTGTTTGGAATTTGGAAAACTTTTCTTCTATAAAGTTGTAGAGAATTAAATTTCATATGGAAAGGACATGAGATTCAAATTTTTCTGATAAAAGAGTTATTTAATATGAATTATTGAAGTTTCTGATTATTATTTAATTTTTAAACCATTATAGAAAATTCTAGAATGGGTGGGCCCCACCCTTGTCATTATTGATGGGCTGAAATTTTTTTTCAAAAAGGATGTGCTGATGATTTGTCAAAGAGGCATGCGTAGAATTGGAAAATAAATAATGTTATTTTTATTATTTAGTCTTCTTTGGCGTTCTAGCATTTTCCTATAAATAGGTGCTTAAGTTAGAATTGAAAATCACACCAGAAACAAGTTTTCTTTCTCTCTATATTGTCAAGCATATTCTAGTGAGTATTAAGATAATTTGAGAGTTGTTATTCAGTACAAGTTTTCTTCGACTTTTCATCCGATATTCCAGTCAGAAATACTGCTCTTTTGAGGTAAGGGATTATAATGGTTGTTATGTTTTTCAGTTTCATAATTTTTTTGACCTTCAAAAATTCTGGAAAAATTTAAAATGATAATTTGATGAGTTTTCTAGATTGTGTCCAAAAAATGTTGATTTTTGGATGTATAGATTAGGAGTTATGAAGTTTATGAAAAAAGACTATTTTAAAAGTAAACCCTTATAACTCCTTGTGGTTAACTCCAAAATTAGTAAAATTTTTATTGGGAGTACATGTATATAATATTAGTTTACTAAGTAAATTTCGGAATTTTTGAATAAAAGTACAGTTTATGATAAATGTCTAAATATTCGGCTGTTTTTTCCATATGAAAAATAGTAAATGAATTTTAAAAAATTAAGAAAAATATATGTTCAATATGGAACTATATTACGCTAAATCCCGAAAAAAAAAAATTTGTTTATCTTGATTTGGTATTTTCATGAAAATGGACTAGTTATGAGTAAATGAATTAAATATGTTATGTGAAGTAAGAAAATTGGAAAATAGGATTTTATGGCTTGAGAATCCTATATGAGGTATATGTAGATTTTTGATGAGGGTTTTGGTTATTGGTGATGAAATCTTCTGAGTTTGGCATTTTAAGATGATTAAATGCATTATTTAGTAAAGTGTAAACAATTAAAATAAATTATTTATAAGTTTAAGAAATGTTATTATTTCAATATCATTATACCGAAATATTGGTATTAATTTTATTGTGGAATTTCTACCTTTTTTATGTCGAGGTTACTATTCACAAGTTACTATTCACGACAAAATTGGTTTCTTTTTCTGACCAAATTATAGTTGATTTATGAATATTATTCTTGAGATTAAAACTATATGTTGATTATATTGTTTTTATTATCATATATAACATTTTTATAACCCTAATGATGATATTTCTCTTTGACTTGAGTGTAAAGATGGGTAGATTATTGGTATGATCGTGACTAAGGGTTCTCTTTGGCTAGTAGTGCAAAGATGAATTGTTGACTGGTATGATCATGACCGTTGAATTTATAATTGAATATCTTTAGCTTAAGTGCAAAGGTGAATTGATCAACATGGTTATAATTATTGTTTATATAAATTTCGAAATGATTATATATTTCTTTGAGATATTGAATATCTTTGGCTGTAGTGCAAAAAAGATGATGCGTAGTTGAATATCTTTGACATGTAGTGCAAAGATGATGCATTTGTTGAATATCTTTGGCATGTACTGCAAAGATGATCTGCGGTTGAATATCTTTGGCCAGTAGTGCAAAGATGAACTGTTGATGAATATCTTTAGTCGTAGTACAAAGATGAATTTATTAGTATGATTATGAACATGAATTGTGATTTGGTATAACCATGATCTTCGATGTTTCAGGTAAAGATAAGTGATGAAAATTATCTTCGTCTTGGATGAGAAGAGGAACTTAGAACCACAATTATGATTATGAGTTATTCATATAATTGTGGACCAGAACTGTTGATTGATGTTACAGGGATAAAACATTGTTGGTGGATTTTTAACATGGAGAAGATAATAGACTTTATTGTCTATTTGACTCTTCTAATGGATTGCTCGTTCCGCTGCAACTATGGTTAAAAAGTTTTATCATCTACCATATGTTCTAAATCTCTGATTTATTACTGATGAAGGCTATTGATAATTTATTTCTCTTTAGTCATGATATTCTTTACTGGGCTAGTTGAGCTCACCCTTTTGCTTCACAATTCCTTTCAGGTAACAAGAGTGTAAAATTTCGAGTTGGGAGTAATGAGGAATAGAACGGTGGTCTCTAGCTGTGGAGTACTCCCTAAACAGTATAGAAAAGTGTGTTGTATTTATACATCATTTAGTAGTTATATTTGGTGAATCAAATAGGGTGAGGCAAACCCAACGTTGGAAGGGTGTTTTGCCACTATCATACAAAATGTCTAATGACATACAACCTCGTGTCATCATAAGACATGGTTGTGCACATCCACTTGCTGAGTATATCTACGAGCACTACCTATATAATCTTGGTGTTTGGTTGAAGTATAACTCTCAATTTGAGACAGTGGAGATAATGATATGTCAAGAGAGGACACACCATTGGAAAGAATATGATAGTAATCTTATCATTTTTCTTTGGGATCTATTGGGTCAACCAAGGATAATTCTGTGGACATATGATATCTATAATAACCTAGACGCATGGCCTCCAATGTACGAAGGTTTCCTTGAGCACTTCCCAAATATTCTAATTTCTAAAACAATTTTTGACTATACCTTTATGTAAGGTGTCATTGTGACGTGTTATCCAAGGTTGGGATGAGAGTCACAGTTGGTATATATTTGTATCAAAACTTATAGAATATGTGTTGTTGTATTTTGCACGATAATTGTTGTAATAAAATTGCAGTTATTTTCTGTACCATGTATTTGGCGACTCAAAATAGGTTGAGGGTGGAATGGACCTATTTTGGGGTTGTCACAATAACACATAACACTGCTTATTGCAGTCAGCACGTAATCTAATCACATTGTCACACATATTCCACAGTCATTGAATCAAGAACAAACACATATACAGATAAATTATACAAGTCCAGATCAATTTCTGAAACATGTCGGTGTACCGATAGCTTTATCGGGTAATTATCGAGTCTAAGACTTTATCCTATAACTTAGTATCAGTTATATTATTTTTAAATGACTTAATATAATTTTAAAATATTTATTATAATTTATCATGAATTGTCAAACATCGGAATCATTATTAAATGATTTAAATATTAAACAATTCTATTATCATTAATATTTAATTAATATTACTATTAATGAAACCATTTCCAAAATATTAAAGTTATTTATAATAACTCAAAATACTTTTAAAGTACCAATATTACCCTTAAATGATTTTTAAAACAATTAAAATCATTTTTAAATAATTACCATTAATATTAAAATATTATTTTGCATTATCTATCAAAATATTAAAAATCATTAATTATAACTTAAAATATTTTTAATTCATTAATATCCCTTTTAAATAGATAAAACCATTTTTAACTAGTTATTTAATATTATTATTAAATAAACTTAATATCATTAATATTAAATTAATATCATTAATATTAAATTATTAATGAAATTATCCTTTAAATATTAACAGATTATATTTTATAACTTCAAATATCTTTAAACAATTTATAATCACTTAAAATAATTTTTATAATATTAAAATCATTTTTAAACTAATTTATTTAATATAATTATTAAATAACTTTAACATCATTAATAGTAAATAATTAATGAGTTTTATCTTTAAATATTGAAAGTTATATTTTATAACTTAAAATACTTTTAAAGTCTTTATTTTCATTTTCTATAATTTTTAAATCATTAAATCTATTTTTCATAATTTATTTAATATATTTATTAAATAACTTAATTATCATTAATATTAATTAATTAATCAAATTCATATCAAAATATTAAAAGTTATCAAAAATAACTTAAATTATTTTCTTATACCATAATATAATTTTAAATAATTTTCATGTATTAAAATCATTTTTAAATAATTTATTTAATATTATAATTAAATAAATTAAATACTTTTAATATTCCAAAAATATTAAATATTTATGAAATATATTCAAAATAATTAAAAACTAATTTTTGGATTTTAAAATAATTTTTAAGAATTTATTTTGTATTTTTAATAATTAAAATCTAATTTTTCTATTTATTTAATAAAAACAATTAATTTAGTAATTAATCTGTCGCAAAAGGGTGCCTATAGCGACGAAACTGTCGTTATAGGTGTTCTTCGCGTTCTTGAGCATGCCCATAAATTCATATACATCTGTTAAGGTACTTGGTTTGACCATCTATAAATCACGGTTCTTGATGTATCCGGGTTCGGTTATATGTTAAGGTTATAGTATTAATGTAATACTACAATAGTAAACAAACATCATGGCCATTATGTATCAAATCAGAGAGATCTAAGCACTGAAAAACCTATCTGACACTGTTCTTCAATTTCTGGGTTTTCCAGAATTGAAGAACAGTTCATGCTACCACTTTTGGGCTTCCACAATTTTCGATCCGTAAGATGGTTTTGTTCTTTAAAGCTTTCAATATGTAGCCAACATGCATGTGAACACATATAACACATAAAGGTGATCTAACAACAAAACAATAGAGAGATCCATGCTAGTCAAACGTTGTCAGACGACATGTTCATCTGTTTTCTGGGTTACCCAGAAAACAGAAAACGTGTCTGTCTTACCTACTTTGACCAACCACATAGTTCATCATACTTGATGTTAAGGAGATGTTAAGGCATAAACGTGCAATCCATATACCAACCTTCAACATGAATACAACAACAACAACAACAAATCAACAAACAGATTCATGATCAAGGCTCACGAATATCTTGTCAGGCCCTTTCTGGGCTGTTTCTGGATTACCCAGAAATGCCCAGTCATGACCGGTCAATGTGGTTTGACCATGAATAACTTACAATATATGACAGATCTGACCCTGATTCAAGTTCTAGATCATAGAACGCATACCCTACTACAAGTAGAAACCTTTAAAATACAAAAACAATAAACAGGCTGAGATTTAGAGTGTCTGACATTCGTTGTCAGACATTAAAAACAAAATTTCCAGATTTTTGTAAAACCTCAAATCCGAGCCTCTAGATGTTATGGATCAAACATCTAGCAACCCAAATCATCATTATACACTATATTTAACATGTTTAACTCAAAAAAATTTAACATCTAACAACAAATCGATGGACAGATTTCTTGGCTAGGGTTTATACCTTCTTTGATCAATCCTTGATTTTGTGCTTACGATTTGTTATGGTTGATCGTGGGGCTGTTCTTGGGGACTAATATACTACCACATTTCGAAGCTTTTAGAGAGAGAGGGTCTAAGATGATTGTTTTGCAAAAATCAAGTTAGCAAATGATTTTTCTCTCTCTTCAATCTCTATATAGTATGATATATTACACATGGCTGATACATGAACTGATTTGCTGGAATTATTTAGGTCGCAAATGTTAACTAAGTTGGCCACCAACTACATTTTTTCTAGATATTCAAGTAATGCTCAAATAATACAAGAGGGGTAAACTTGTCATTTGGCTTAGAAATTTAATGGCATTTTGGTCATTGGTCTAACCCTTAGGGTTTGATCCTTAGGGTTTAGCACAAAATTGAAGCATTTTCCAATTTAGGGTTTGTAAAATAAAAATAAAATTTTAGTTTCTAAAAATTGTAATTAGGGTTTTTTAATCAATTAGGTTTTTAATTACTTAGCACTTTGCTAATTAGGTTTAAGAGACACTAATTAGCATTACACTTCCCAATTTAGCGATTAGAGTTTACCCTAATCAAATTAGGGTTTATAATTTAGAAAAATAAAATAATAAGGGTTTATTAAAAAAAGCATTAGGGTTTTGAAAAATTAAGGTTCTCCCTAATTAGGGTTAATATCTATAACACCGATCATAAATCTCATTAACATGATTACGTAACAGTCTTAAACTAGCATTCGACTTTTAAATTAGGGTTTATAATATAAATATTAGGATTTCTAGAAATTTACTATTTCTAAATATTAATTAGGGTTTACCTAATCAATATAAAATTCTATAATACTTCACCTTAATCGTAATCACACAGTTACATAGCAGTTTCGAACTCAAATTGAGTTTTAAATTAGGGTTTCTAATTAAGGTTTCTAACTTTTAGAAATTAGGGTTTTTAAGTTTAGAATTTAGGTTTTTCCTAATTATTATATACATGTATAATAACTGTCATTAGATACATTAACATAGTATTAAAACTACAAAATGACTTAACAAATTCTTTAAAGTCGTAACTGACTTTCGAATTAGAGTTTCTAATCAATTAGAGTCCACAAATATTAATTAGGGTTCATAATAATTAGGGTTTTCCCTAATTAAAAATTATATTCTATCATATATGTCATTATTCATATAACACAGTGAATTAACAGATTTTACAGTCTCGGATTTCCTAGTTGAATTTCATAATAGGGTGAAACAAATTAATGTTAGGGTTTGGTCATGATACAACATAATTAAACAACCGTTATCAGTCCACACATATACCATACATATTTATAGCACTGAAAAATCAAAATATAATTAATATTATATTATTATTCTTATTCCTTGATCAAAATCCCATATTGGTTTGGATTCCATATCGATTTATCATTCTTATATAACATTAATAATTAAGTTAAAATAAATAACTTAATTAATCTGAAATAAATTCATATAATAAAATAAAATAATTATTATAATAATTATAATAATCATTTCATATATTATTTAAATAATATATAATTATATTTTTTATGGAAAATAAATAATAAAAACATTTTTACTATAAATTAATTATTATAACAATATACTTTATAATAATCAATAATTATAAAATCAAATTATTTGCAAACATTCATGTAGTAAATATATTTTTATTTATTACATAATTACATAAGCTTTATCTTGTACAAATCCTCATCCTTAAAATAATAATAAAAAAATTTATACGCAAAATTTCTGATTTAATTATATAGAAAATATCGGGTTATTACAAATAATCTCTTGGTAAGTAAGAAAGAGAGAGAATGAGTGGGAGAAAAATTTGGCCACATGACCGGATGGTTATTGAGGAAGAATAGAAGGCCACATGTGTGGTTTTGTTTATGGAAGAGAAGAGGAGTATGAGTGTAGAAATTAATCATATATCTAAATCCAATAACAAGTTATCTTGTTTCTTTCTCTTTCATCCCTTCCAATTAGCTAACATAAGAACCAACTAGAGAGAGAGGAAAGGGACGATTGAAGGAAGAATAGAGAATAGGAGGGAGAAGGTTCATCCATGGAAGAAGAAGAATGAGAGCATGAAAATCAAAGGTATAAATACATTTTGTTATGTATTTTTGATTATTGTAAATTAAAACTTGAATATATATTTCTAAACTCAAAAACTATGAATATACATGTTGATGAGTGTTTTACATTTGGATTTACCCATATTGGGTGTTGATTTAGTTGGAAATCAAAAGTAAAGAAAAAAAATGATTTTTCTAGTTTATAAACCCTAAAATTTCTATGTACTTTGGATTTCCACCATTTTTGATCTACACCTTCTTTTTGCGATCTGTCGAAGAGAGGTGCTAGATATGTAAGTTAACTACTAAACCTAAGTGGTATCACTCAAAAATGTTGAGTACACAGTCCATAGTGACTGTTTTAGCAAAAATAGTTTTGTGTCTTTTGAGGAAAAATAAACCTTTTTGGGCAACAAGAGTAGGACGAGCCATTATTTTTTCTGACATTCAAAAAGTGGAAATATTTGGGAGGATAATATGATAAATTTTCTAACATCTCCAAGTGGAATTACTAAAAAAGGAGTTATAGATTTCTGTATGGATTATTTTTAACAAAGTACGAAAAACTTGTTTTTCCAAATTTGATACTACCAAGAACTTTCCAGGGGCTGTTTCGGCAACATAATTTGTGATACCAATTTGGGCCTTTTGGGAAATGAATATATATGGTATAAAGTACCTACTGTCCAAAAATGAGCTCATTCCGACTTAAAATGACCAAGTTATGACAATTTCAAATTTTGTGATTTTTTGACGAAAACGGCTATAATCGGAGTTCTATAACTCCGATGGCCGCGAAATTTAAACTGGAGGCTCACGTTAACACGTAGAAGATTGTGCCAAGAGATGTGAATTTCTGGAGTTGAGCATGATGGGGCTAAATTCTTAAGCTACACACTAAAAATGATTTTTGAAAAAATACTAAAGGAAGTTAGAAAATTATGGAAAAATACTTTTTGTGTATGAAATATATGTATATGTGTTTGGACAAAGGATAGAAAAATATAAAGTTGATTTGGTGTTTTCGTGAAAAGGATGTGAAATCCAGCTTGCTGGATTGAATAATTTATGAATCTAGCTTGCTGGATTGAAGAATCAGTTAAATCCGGCTTGGTGGATTGAAAAGAAGTTTACTAAATTGAAGGATTATGAATTTAGCTTGCTGGATTGAAGAATTCGTGAATCCAGGCTTGCTAGATTGGAAATCTGTTGAATCCATATTGCTGGATTTGAAATCCAGTCTGCTGGATTGGCAATTTGGTTGCTAGATTTAGAATCCAGGTTGCTGGATTAGTATTTGACTTATTAGATGTAAAAGAATAACTTACAAAATGAAAAGGCGAGTGTTAAATCTTAATGGATATGATATAGTGATTAAAGAATTATCAACGGATGATAATAATGCTAATGTTGTAAGGTGTTATCTAATATTTAATTATGTGATTAAGTATTAGATAAATGATTGATAAAGTAATAGTATATTGAGCTACCAGGTATGTTATGCTAACTGAAAGATCAATCTTATACTGATAGGTCTTTTATGAGAGATTAAATTAGATTGCTTAGTAGTAATCAGAGGTACATGCAAGTTTCCTAATTCAACTAGAGTTGTATGTTCAAAGCATGTCAGTGAATAATTGTTGTTGATTATTCACGTATATACTGGTTATTGATTCGCACGTTGTGCACGTTGTAAATGTTCATCAGGTATGAAAGGTTGATCACCTTCATTACCATTTGGTTCAGTTAATCTGTTCATCTTCATTATTGACCATTCATTTTTATTGACTTGGTCGTTCAGCTAAGAAAATTTGTTCATGCTCTTTCACAATGTTTTTATTGTTGAAAGTTAGCTAGCTTATTGTTCAATTCTTTCAATCATGATATATCCTCAATTAAACTTATGCTTACTGGGAAAATTCGTTGCTCACCCTTGATATATCATGATAAAAAATTTCAGATTAAGAGGAAAGCTCGAGTAAAGACAGAAGCAAGGGCAAAGTGTAAGATTAAATTATGGTGCAATTAGATTTATTAAATTTTGATGAAAATAGTATTGTAAATATTTAAGATATTGAATGTATGTATTAAGTTAATGTTGTAGACCTTGGGAATGATGTGTAAAAGTTAAATGTATAAACAATCTATGTTTATATCTTCCGCAATAGTTATAGAAATGATGTACCAGATCTTAGGTAAAAAGTACCCGGATTTAAAGATGCTACAAATTAATTCCCAAACTCCTTTAGGAATTAAATAATAATAGTAATAATAATAATAAGATTCTTCTTATTAATTTATATTTAAATATTTCTAAAATATTAAATCATAAATATAATTCAATCATTCCACCATACAATGTCCCAATTAAATATAAGACATGGATTTACTGTCAAGTCTTATTTTATTTAATTATATATATTTCGATTCTTAAATGCACAACATCAAATAATACAAATTAAAAACTTCTTTATAATTTTATCCTGTCTTGGCCAAGGACTACTGGGTTGTCATTTATCGAATCACATAGGACATTTCTCTTCTTTTACTAGAAGCGGTAGATTCTTTATTGATCATATATTATCTCCATGTACAACTTCTTATACCCAACCATACCATTTGATATACCCTAAGGGTCTTAAGGAATAAGTCAAAGTATAATTTATTATATAAAAGATTACACCTGGCAAACGGGTCGGGCTAAAATGGCCCAGCTTTTTGTGGGCTGGAATTGTGACCTTCTTTTTTTTCTTCATGCTACATAATTTGTCAATTTAACTCAAAGTAAAAGAATAAAGACTATATAGCTACTTGTGAGGGTTGAACACAAGACCTCTAAGTTATTAAATAAGAGTTTAATCCAACTGAACTACAACAACTACTTGTTGTAATATGTGTAAATGTTATGTGTAGACACTCGAAATTTTCTGCACACTTGTCACTAACATTGCAGGAGGACAGATTCATCTTTTAGAGATGACCCTGGGAGATGATGCAGTTCAAATACCGGAAATTCCAGCGGAGAGGATAGTTCTGTCTCAGAGATAACCCCGAGATGCTCGGTTCCTGTCCCGAAAACAACACCGGGAATAGCAGTGCTAACCTTAGAGATAACCCCAAGGAGTGCAGTTGCAATTCCAGAGATAACCTCAGAAATGCTTGTTTCAAATGCATGCAATCAGCTTCAACCATGACACTCACACCGAGGCACTCAGTACAAGACCCGGAGATAACACCGGGAAGACAGGCACACCTCAAAGATAACCCTGAGGACCTTAAGTACTTGTAGCAGTCCAATCTCAGAGATAACCCTAAGAACGCCTCATGATCAAATTTCAAATCGGAGATAACCCCTTGAGGGGGGTAAATTGTCATTTTTCCACCTCAATCCTACATCATGCCGTCTCAACATCTCATACATACATTTCTATACATTAATGTCCCACAAGAACCAAGGAGGTCCAATCCCGAGTGACTACTACGCAAGGCAGCACACCGGATAGAATTTGAAGCTTGAAGACTGAGGGCATGGTCCCATCTTCCTGACTTCGTACAACCTCTAAACATAAGTCATGGCATAGCTCTCGACAACGGCGGTCCGAAATAGGTCTTCTACACCTCAATCGGATGCCCAAATTTCAATTCTGAAAGTTTAAGCGGACATCACAAAGGCATCGCCAGATACGCATTTCGAGATTTTGGCAGACCATGAGCCCGGGCACCCCAAGCAAACAGTAGAAAGGAGAAAAGGCGAGGAAGCCCTATCCAATTTACTCTGTACACACCTTAAACTGAGTGTTTTCTCATTTTAAACACTTGTGAGCTCACATATAGCTACTATTTTTACCGGCGGGAGCTGAGTGTTCATCCATTAAAGCTATAAAAGTCTTCTTTGGCAGTCCACTGTAAGACTTCTTACATACTTTAACGCATTTCTCTTCATCTTTGCACACACCATTCTTCACGTTGAGAGTCGTCTTGCGTGTGTATGTCCGAACTTCGGTCCATGGTTTCATTTCAGTTTGAATATATATATATATATATATATATATATATATATGGACTAACATTATCGAGTTATGCCTCGATTGTACCTAGACTTACGTCTGGAGCGTTTATTTTCTTTCGTATATATATACTTATATATATGAACTATGTGTTGAACTCTGTTCGATGAGCCTAGAATTACGTCTAGAGCATTTATTTGCTTTCGTATATATAGATATAAACTGTGTTGTTAGGAATAAACATGTGAATTATTCCTATTTAATATATAATTTGATTATGATATATATGAATGAATATGCAAGTATGCTTGCATTAAGAAAAGCTGTAAAGTCCTTTGATAGATAATAGAAATATATGTACAAGGACTTAGAATGAATTGATCAAATATGTTAGGTTGATCCTACATAATCAAAACAACTTTGTAAAGTCCTTAAAAAGAAATGATGTACAAGGACTATAAATATAAAAAGATCAAGCTTGTTAGGTTGATCTTATGATGTAATAGATAGGCTAGTCCTCATCGCCGAAAACCTTTCACTAGAAGTCGTGAATCTCCGCCAGTGAGTCAAGGTTAACTTGAGAGCTATCGAGGCAGAATAGGAGCATGCAAGATAGTAGATCTCGGAGTTCGTAGACTGCCATGGGAAATGAAGAAGGATCGTAGTGTATCGAGTAGAGCTTCCACAGGATCGTAGTGTCCGAGAGAAGTCATGTTCGTAATCATAGAGACAAACACCACGAGCCGACCGGCCATCTCAAAAGTCAAGACAGAAACGTAGACTACACTCAGAGTCGTAGAGTATACTGATGCCAAAGCCAAGTCAAGGATCGTAGATCACACTCTGAGTTCGTAAAGTCTATTGATTACATGCAGAGATCGTAGTCAAGTAAGATCAGATGAAGACAACAAGCACAAAGCATAAATCGTAGAGTGTCAAGATCTGATCTCAGGATTGTAGTTTCTGCACTAGCCGAAGTTGAATTGTAGAGTTCAGAACTACGACCTCAACAGAAGTGCTCACAGTGCCAAGGAAGAATCATAAAACATATACGATTCTCAATATATGAGCACTCCCAGAATATCCAAAGGAACGAAGCCTCTGGTTCAGGCTGTAAGCTACATCTAAGGAAACCAGAGAGCACTCAACGAATGGCATGCAGGCTAATAGAAGATCTCAGCACCAACCCAATCAGCATCAAGATTGAGGTGTAAGGCCATTCGTGATGAAGTCTTCCACAAAGAGACCAAAAGAAGACTTCAAAAGTTGACTAAGGAAAGTCAGCTTGTGCAATAGCTATCAAGAATATAAGACAACAGTCTTGGAAGCAACCAAGATCATAGTGTTTGCCAAACAGAGAAGGAATTGATGGAAGGTGAACCGAGATACTGGTCAACTTCTAAAGAGCAAGGCTAAAGTGATTAAGTGCAAGGTCAGTTCATTGATGATAAGTGAGCGGAAGATCACAAGGAGAAAGCAAGTTGACGCTACCACAAATCAAGTGTCTTGATACCGTAAGGGACCAGAAAAGGAATTAGGCCATCACCTCGAGAACAAATCAAGAAAATGTAAGTATCAAGCACTGCACAATACAAGGAATAGGTGTTCTACATTGAAGATCCAATCAACACTCTTCAAGATCGTAGTGTTAAACCTACCAGTCAATGAGAAACACTCAATAAGACACTACGATTAAGTCCTTGAAGACGTGCATCAGAATCGTAGGGTCCGAATGAACTGAAGACTGAAGCATTGGAAAAGGTTCAATCTGAAGGGTAATATTTGGACAAGTACTTATTGAGAGCATCGATGCAATAGGACAACCTCTGATCGAGGAATCAGAAAGAGGTAATAAAGTCTTCGACCTGCCCAAGACATTAAAGTGATACATCTGACAGGGTAGGTGAAACAGAAGACTGCAGCGTCAGAAAAAGTATGACAAGTCACATCAAGCTGTCTACCTCAAGTAACTCGAGATCTGTGAAGATATTTGAATAGCCTTCAATGGCTACTTTCCAACGGAAGGATTGGGAAGGAGTGTAAATGAGAAAGAGCTTCAAAGATCAAAGGTTGCTAGAGTTGCCTAGTTTAGAGAGAAGGTGGACTGATCTAAACCACGTGAGATAGTGAGTCTGAAGGCTCACTTTACGATCCACCAAGAACACTCAGAAGTCAGAATAAGAAAGAAGTAGAAGTGTGAGTTCTACTATGTAGAAGTGAGAGTTCTACTACATGAAGAGTGTTCTGAACTGCCGAGAGAAAGAAGAGCATCATGTCATCTTGATGTCCATCATGGGAAGACTCTAAGTACAATAGAGAAGAGCCTACATTCATCTTAGTAAGTCCATCATGAGGAGGCATCAAGTAGCAGAAGGGAGATCACAAAAGCCATCTTGGTGTTAAGCATGAGAAAACTTCTAAGTACCTAATAGAAGAGCCTACAGTCAGCTTGGAACCCTCTCATGTGCAGTCATCAAGTACCAAGAAGAATGATCTTCAAGGTAGTTCAACAAGGGGTCATCCGAAGTGGTTGAGTAACCATAGAAGTTTAGCATCATGCAACACTCAGCTGCACTTCAAGGATGATCAAGCCAAGCTGCTAAGGATAGAAGATGTACCAAGAGCATGAAGACATCTTAGCAGCTCAGCACCGACTCCAAAAACAACAAACAACAACTCAACAAAGCCAGGGCCAGAAGGGTTCTTATCTAGAGGGACTAAATGAAGCAGGGCCAGAAGGGTCCTTGTCCAGAGGGACTAAATGAAGTAGGGCCAGAAGGGTCCTTGTCCGGAGGGACTAAACGAAGTTCCAAGCCCATCGGGCTTGAAGAGTTCCTAGGAACTAGAGGAGTCCCAAGGTCACCGGCCTTGAAGAGTTCTTAGTGAATCAAGTTCCAAGGTCACTGGCCTCAAGGAATCTTAGTGATTCAGGGTGATGCCCTTCCTTAGTGGAAATCCTGCTAGTTGAAAGCAGAAGAGTGGATTAGGAGCTTGAGTCTCTGAATCACTTAAAACCCCTTGTGTCTTTTACATTATGTCATTTACATTATGTTCTATAAGTGCTATAACTGCTTTGTATGTTTTAACTGCTTACAACTAAACTTACTCTACGAACAATGTATGTATGATTATGGATATATCAATGAAGGGGATCTTTTACTTATTCCGATGTTCTTGAAAAGATTCTTATGTTTGTCATATGTTAATTATGAATAATATAATATAAACCAGAAAAGTATTTCAAATAAAAAGGATCTATTCAACCCCCCTTCTAGATCTATTGTGCCCTCTGGGAACTAACAAACTGTGTGTCGAACTCTTTTCGATGAGCCTAGATTTTACATCTGGTGCGTTTACTTCTTTAATATATATATATATATATTTATATATATCAACTGTTATCGAACTTTGTTCGATGAGCTGGGATTTTAAATCTAGTGTGTTTACTGCTTATATATATATATATATATATATATATATATATATATATATATATACTTTTTCGTCCCACCTTGAGTTTACTTCGTGGCGATTGATTGCTTTTACAGCTTTATTTACATTTCCGATCCCCCACGATGGTGCTTCGTGGTGGCTGATCATGTCTGTATATATATTTACAGCTTTTATATATATAACTGCTTACTACTTTCATATCAATTGCGGCATCATGTGAGCCTAGGAATCATGTGATCACAGATTTAGTCTACTGGATCTAGATTAGGTTCCTATGATGGACATTTTCAGCTGTAAGTAGCTTGTAAATTTATTCACGGTGTTTGGATTTCCTCAGATGGTTTTCATGTCCATGAGGAGTTCGGCACTGCTTTGTACATTATTTTCTCGAAGATGCTTCTCATCTCGAAAATTAAAAGCAATTAAGCCTAACACTTAATAAAAAATGGAAGTGTAAAAATTCTCAATTACTATTGAGCATAAGAGTTTGAAAAACCTTTTTTATAAAATATCACTGCTATATCTTGTTTAAAACTGAATTTTTACACAAATTCAAACCCTGTGTATATAGGTGTGAACGAGGCCTCGCACTACTTCCATATAACTGCACATTGACCCACACACACACACATTCATATAACAATTTCTTGAAAAGTGGCGGTCACTATGGTAACACGGATGTCGAGGGGTGCCTAACACCTTCCCTCCGTATAATCAAGCCCTCGGACCCTAATGAATCTCGATTTCATAGACCCATTTAGCAGTGTCACATCACTGGGTCAATGTGCAAACATTTTCTTGGTTGTGTTGGTACAACCATTTAAAAAACCAACTGGCGACTCTTAAAGTCAAATCGTTGACATATACATGTCGAACCTTTTCACAACTTATTTTTTCAGACAAATCTCACCTAACATGAGAACACCAAAGAACAAGAACAGAAAAGGGACAAATAAAAATCCCGACGTCGACAGGTGGTGACTCTGCTGGGGACACCAGTAAGAGGGCTTAAGCCGCTATTACAATCTTTTCAAAACTATTATATGCTTGTGTGTGGATGTTGCATTTACATTTATGATGAATGTGTACGAATACATATATTTACTGTACTTAATGCTTTACACTATATCTTCTTGTGATATTAGTGCTTCGCACATGTCATCATTTTCGTAAACGGTGAGACACATTGTATGTGAATGTATGTTGTGTGGTTCCTCCACTAGGATGCTATTATATCGGTGTTTGATTACTGGACTTGTAGGGAGACCAATTCCAACGAGGCTCAGGAAAGGCACCACCCAGATTCACTCCAATTGAAAGACCGGATTAACTTCCCGTCAAGTAGATTGTGATGATCTGGGAACCTTCATTCCAAAAAGCTGCAAGAGTAACCTAAGATATGTCAACCTCTGATAAAACAAACGCGGAGGAAAGTCTCTTCATGCTTTCTCATTTCAAATTACTCGTAATTTCATTCAATATTCATCTCGATGTAATTGGAAATATGAAGAAATATGTGTACGTGCATATTTAAATTCATATGCTATCCTGTGTCATAAACAGCTAACATTCATTTTGTAGGATTATATTCCTAAAACGGATACATCACATAGCATGTAAACATTTACACATTCCCTAAGACTTTAAACCAGCGATCCATATTGATTTACTATTATAACTTTCCACGAGCGGTCCATATTGATTTACTATTATATCTTCAACCAACGATCCATATTGATTTACTATTATAACTTCAACCAACGGTCTGAAAAATTATCACATCTCCTCATGGAATAATATTGTACCCAAAACTGATTTGGACAGAAAAGAAATATGTTTTTAGGTGAATAGTACCCCGTGAATAGTACTTCAAGAATAGTACCCCGTGAATAGTAACTCGTGAATAGTACTCCGACACAAAAGTGCCCCGAATACCCGATTGGTCAATATAACCTCCAGACATCAATTATTATCGAAATAAATATCGATTTCTACTAACACTAATAATCCCCACACAATGGAACTATCAATTTCATCTTTAATCAACACGAACTTATTCATCATTAATATTATAACTCACAATATTTAACAACCAGGCCGTTCCTAGGAAAGAGGGAGCTTTCCGATAAGGATTTCTCCTTATTGGCGCGCAATTAAGTGACCAAACCTCTCCTTGACAGAACTTCTAGACATTGTCAATATTGCAAATAATAATATGAATAACTTTGTCATCTTAATTGTTGATTTAATAATAATAAATATTATGCAGATGATACTGTGACAATAATTGAATCAATAATATGAGAGATATGATGCAGCAATTACTGTAGCAATAATTGAGTATAACTGAGTGACTTCTTACGTAAGCATCAATAATCAATACCGTGTGCTACTATGCAACCACGCGTATTATTGTACTTTTACTACCAGGTAGTTCAATAGTTTTAACGGTAACACTTTCGCCGTTAAAGATAATTTTGTCATTTTCTAACTACGACAATACTTCCGTTGTGGGGTCCACCAATGATTGTGACGTCGTACGGATATTTCTCAACAAAAAGAATATTCCCCGACCAAACGAATATTTTATAACAACTTGCATACTTTGCAAAATTTATAAATATTACCCACAACTATAACATTATATCAAATCCACACCATAATATTTAAAAAAATATTTCGAGAAATTTAAATCTTTATTCATAAAATTTGGGGTCTCACAATCTCCCCTCCTTATGAAATTTCTCCCTCAAAATTTATGTACGTACCTGGTATGCCGAAGAGATGAGGATACCTTGACTTCATTTCAGATTCTAACTCTTGAAGTATAACCTTTGAGTGTTGAATACGATCCTTTTTATCCAAGATTTTAACATATAGCTCCTCATACGTTAAATCTTCTGCTATCTCGTCTAGTTTTAATTTAAAAACGTGGTTCGGGTCATCCACATATTTACATAACATCGATACGTGAAAAAAATGTTATGAACACGCGACATACTTGGCGGTAAAACGAGTCTATAGGCCACAGTTCCTACTCGATCAAGGATTTCAAATGGGCCAATACAATCGAGTGTTGAGATTTCCTCTCTTCATCGATTCTTGCTTCTAGAATAACGCCCTCTTGAACCTTCTTCTTCACATTCATCAGCTCTAAGTGTGTAGCTTGAGCAGCTTTAACTTTATCGATTAAAGTCGAATCTAATCGTATATTCGTTATCTTCACGTGGGTCCCTAGAGTCTGTAACTCTATCTCCATCATTTGTAAGTTATAAGAAATGGGTCTTTGTGTTAACAACATCACACTCGTAAATGCGTACGATCTTCTACTCAACGCGTCAGCTACCACGTTCGATTTTCCCACGATGATATTAAACGGTACGATTGTAATCTTCAACAGCTCGAGCCAACGTCTTTGGCACATTACACGTTTGTTTTGGGTGAAGAAATACTTGAGGGTTTTAGAAATGGGTTTTGTACTGGGGTCAATACAAAATTCGATTTCACGCTCTAGGGGTAGGCTAAGAAATCTGCAAGAATACGTCAGGAAAATTATTAACAATAGAAATATCATTTAAAACTGTGACTCTCATCCAAGACTTGGATAGCACATGTAATGAAGGTTTCTCCTAACAGAGTTTCAACCAATAAGTCAAAGTCTAATTTCTCCGGAGTCAAATTTAAACGTTGAGCGCAAGCAAGAGAGATAAAAAAGAATGGGTAGAACCGGTATCAAATAAGGTATAGACTTCGCAAGAGTTTATGATTAACTTACCCATAATAACCTCGTTCGGGTTCCTTGATAAACGCTCTCACTTAAACTACCGGCTTTGACTTGTCGGAGACATCCTTTGGCATCACTATCCTAGCTGGACTTGACTTCACTACACGACAAAATTGAGCTAGGTGACCTTCTTTTCCACAACTAAAACATACCTTGCTTTCTTTTCGGATTGTACCTTCCCGGTTATTTCCTCTCTATCATGATTTTCCCATTTCTCATCTCCAGTATTTCAGATATCATTCTAGAATATAGTTTCAAAATAAGGGTTAATTGACATATCAAATATTAATTATCCCTATACTCTGACCGACCAATTAAATACCAAATAAACTTAGGTAGGTCATACTAGCGAAGGAATTCCCCGTCTCTCCCCTCCTAGTTCTTATCTCACATCTCAGCCAGGGATCATATCCCTAAGCTTTGATACCAACTGTGATGCCCCCAAAATAGGTATACATCACCCATCTTGAGTCGCCAGATACATGGTACTGAATACAAATACAAACTTAAATATACAACATGAGCTGTGAGTTTTAATACAAATATTGTCTTCTAGACAGTATACAAACTCAAAATAAGTCCTTAATAAATTTATTATCACACTATTTCACAGAATAGTGAGGACTACTAATGCAACCATCTAGACCGTCAATCCATTCCCTGACTAGTCCCAGTTATATTCTCATTTCCTAAAGAGAAAAGTGAAAGAAAGGGTGAGCTCAACTAGCCCAGTAAGAAATATTATGACTAAGATAATGCAGAATAAATTATCATTAGCCTTCAACAATGTTAAACTGATAGAATATAATAGACAACATGTTTAACTGCAGCGGAACAAGCAATCCATTAGAAGAGTCAAGTAAAGTATAAAATCTACTATCTTCAATGATTTAAAAAGTTTTTCCTCAACTTTATCGTTGAGACTCAGCTTAATAAATAAAATCGAATCATCCCTGCACCACGACCAAGGATATTCATGTAATCATCAATGGTCATGACTATACCAAATAATCCACGGTCATAATCATACCAACAACTCGTCCCACCAATGAATTACGGGCCCAATGAGGACTTTTACCACATCATTCGTCACATTACTAATCATGATTATACCGAATAATCCACGTCATAATCATACCAAGTCCATCTACGCACGTAAGCCAAAGATGACTTTCAACATAATATAAGCATGAGGATGATGACAATTCAATAAAACAAGTTCAAGAATAAATTTTAAAGATTTATAAGTTAATTTATCCTCGAACTCAATAACGTCCAAATAGTAGTCGACATGATCTTGCTTGTGGAGTAAAATTCAAGAATGCTCGGAAGAATATTTCCATGAAAAGATCTTTGGATGAAGCGCAAAATATCAAGGATATTCCACTAATTTCATGGAGTATAGAAGCCAAAATTTTAACCAACCGAGTATAATAGAATATATGAAATCAAATATATATTTTTTTACCGACATGCGGTATCCACGTGAAATGATTATTCCAATGAATAATAAAGAATAGAATAATGTAAGAATTCACCAGGTGCATGCGTGAATCCGTGCAGACGAGTTATTCCAACGTAATAATAAAGAATGGAATAACAATAGAATTCACTAAGCATCACGATAGATCCGCATGAGCATGACGGGTTATTCCAACGTAATAATAAAGAATGGAACCAGTCATGTGTAATCCGCATGATGCATGTAATATTCCAAATGAATAATAAAGATGGAATAACAACAGAATTCACCAAGCATGTGATAGATCAAGCACGGACATGTTATTCCAAATGAGAATAATAAAGAATGGAATAACGATGAATTTCACCATTTATGCGGTATTTGGCATGACAAAGTTATTCCAACATAATATTAAAGAATGGAATAACATAAGAATTTCACCATGTATGTGGTACTTCGCATAGACAGGTTATTCCAACATAATAATAAAGAATGGAATAACAGAAGCTCTCTTCATGAATACGAAAGAAATAATACCCCTTACGAGTACAACAAATAATATCCCTTACCTTAGAAAACTCTAATCTTTGGAGTAGTGAAGTAGCGAGATACTTTTCTTCTTTCTCTCTATAGTTTCTCTCTCTAGAGTTTCAGTGAATTCGTAAGAAATAGTGAAGGAATGAGCTTCTATTTATAGGAGAATGGACTGAATAAAAACTAATTCATGAACGGTCCATTTTGATTTACTTTTAAACTCACGTTCCATATTGATTTACTATTAAAACTTAAAGCAACGGTCCATACTGATTAATTATTAAAACTTTAAACCAACGATCCATATTGATTTACTATTATAACTTTCCACCAGTGGTCCATATTGATTTACTATTATATCTTCAACCAACGATCCATATTGATTTACTATTATAACTTCAACCAACGGTCTGAAAAATTATCACATCTCCTCATGGAATAATATTGTACCCAAAAATTATTTGGACCGAAAAGAAATATATTTTTTGGGTGAATAGTACCCCGTGAATAGTAACTCATGAATAGTACTCCGACACAAACGTGCCCCGAATACCCGATTGGTCAATATAACCTCCAGACATCAATTATTATCGAAATAAATATCGATATCTATTAACACTAATAATCCCCACACAATGGAACTATCAATTTCATCTTTAATTAACACGAACTTATTCATCATTAATATTATAACTCATAATATTTAACAACCAGGTCGTTCCCAGGAAAGAGGGGGCTTTCCGATAAGGATTTCTCCTTATTGGCGCGCAATTAGGTGATCAAACCTCTCCTTGACAGAACTTCTAGACATTATCAATATTGAAAATAATAATATGAATAACTTTGTCGTCTCAATTATTGATTTAATAATAATAAATATTATGCGAGATGATATTGTGACAATAATTGAATCAATAATATGAGAGATATGATGCGTTAATTCTCGTAGCAATAATTGAGTATAACCGAGTGACTTCTTACGTAAGCATCAATAATCAATACCGGTGCTACTATGCAACCACGCCAGACATCGCACTTTACTACTACTAGAAGTTCTCAGAACGCATGCAAAAATCCCGTCCTATTTTCACATCCCGGATTACACGTCACGATCCCATCTTCTTCCAAACATACATCATTATATAGCTAAATATAATGACATACATTATCAAATCCCAGGTTCTCAAAACCTTAAAACCTCTTTCATTACAAATAATGATAATTACATTATTCTTTACATCTTGTACAAGTGACTTTTATCTGCCACCAAGGATACATAATCGTTCATTAAACTATTCTATAGTTTAATTCTATCATTCTATATTACAAGTCTTCGCTTGATCTTCACGCTCATTCATATAATGAATGGCACATCATCTGGATACCTATCAGCTTGATCCTTACAGGATCCTTAAGTTCTTTCTAACATCGTTCGCTGAAAATATTTTTATTTAAAGCAAGTGTGAGCATTCAATTGCCCAGCAAGTCATACAGTTGAACAAACAACTTTAAGGATTCAACCATTCTTTTAAGACCTCAATAACCGACAAAAGGTTATGAAGTAGCTTGAATAATAGGAATAGTCTTGATTCCTATCATCTTAAAACATCAGTTACATGCACTTTGAAATACATTCATTCTGTACTCTCTTTCATGCACATTCTGCCTTACGCACAGCTACAACTTATAGTTTACGCTGAACTGCTCATTCCAATTCCTATGCAGTACATAAGTAAATAACACGTGTACCAATTAGTCATATACTTGACTTACGCATTGGTTTAATTTACTTTATTTCTTAGGGTTCGCGTTCTTGCAATATAAGTTTACGCGACCAACTTCCCTTATCGGTTAACGGCTTATTGACATACAGAGATGTCTTACTCATTACGTTCATCATCTTTGATGATTTACATTCTTATCTTCTTCTTATAACTTTTCTAGGACTCAGCACACATCGCGTCTCTGCTAGTAGTCCATATGGTACTCTGAGTGATTTCCCACAAACAACCAACAAACAAGTTCCCCGCCTCTCTGCAAATCGCCTGGCCCACACAATGGAGTTAGATCGGTTGCCAGTTTTGTATATACCTTCGCTCTCTGAAGGAATTGTTTAGCCCAGCTCCCATATGTCAACCATCAAAGGTTACAATTGTACTACAACCTAACTTATCTTAACTTGTCCGAACTATTAAACTATAATGTAAGTTAAGTCAAATTCATATTCCTTATAGCTTTTGGGCAACTAATTGCCATACCTCAGGATTCATTCATCATCGTCTAAGTCATGCAGTCTTTTGTATACTTAGAACAATTATTCCAAATTCATTCTACGCATTTTATAGCGTTAAGAATTTTATATTACCTTATTCTTATCTTACAACGTCCGATTAATTCGACTCGGAGCGTCATCCAAGTTATAAACATTAACTCGGTTTCTTTTACGTAATACAACTAGGGTATACTTAGAACGTTCGTCCAACGCGAATACGATTCATAAGGATCGTTTACGTATTCAACGTTCACGTTGCTCGTCTCTCACTTTCTCATTCAACCTTTATTCAAGGTTTCAATCGCTTTTGATCGTTAACTAGCCCATGAACCCTATGTTCTTTATTCTTTCTTAATGTCGAAGCCATACCGATCATTGTATGCTAAGACCAATCGTTCGTTGCAACAACGTTGCGTTCAAAGCGTCTAAACGCTTTACAGTAATCTCTCATTACCATGACATAACATTGAAATGTTATTCATTACCTTCATCACTCAACGTCTAAGGAATCACAATCATAGAAATCCCTCACGTTTGTTTCATCACGTTTACGGTCCCCGGATATCGGTAACGTAATCTAGCGTTTACATTCTTTTACTCTCGTTTAATCTTTCTGTTCAACCTTTACTAAAGGTTTAACTTAATTGTTTAAGCGTTATTTTAGGTGAACTATATGTTCATACTTCTTTCTTGCACATCCCCCAGTATTTGAGAAATAAAAATCTCATTTCTGGGCATTGCTCTGCACCGGCGCTGCGGCGCCGTGCTCTTCCTTTCCTCTCGCGCTGCGGCGCGACCTACTTCTCTCTCCTCTCTTCCCGGGATGGCGCTGTGGCGCCAAGTCCTTTGTTATCTCTCATGGCTGTGTATAATTAATGCTAGTAATTGAAATCCAAGATCGCTACTGCGCCACTTCTCAGCTTCAGCTCATATTGCATGTACCGAGCCTAAACCCTAGAAATATCTCTAAGTCTTGCATTAAGTTTGAGACGCGTACTTTACGATCTCATAACTTCTTCGTTATAACTCAGAACGAGGTTGTTCCAAAGCCATTCCCTTTTTTATCTTACTTACTTCGATTAGCCATGGACAGAATTTTGTTCTGAATCCGTTAACATGCCATTCAATTGGCTTAATCTTCGCTCTTCGTTCATGTTTACGTTATTAACGTTCTTCGTTCGTTCGTCCGTAATTCGGTCATCCGAACTCAGAATTCGTTCGTTCTTGAGTCTACGACTCACGTTTTCAACATTCTCTTACATTCTTATGAAACCCTACACATTCGGGTTCATTTACTAACTTTCTAATTCTCGCTCGTCTTTTTTATACAATTTCGCCATAACTTCGTTATAGCTCAATTTTAATCCATTCTTCATGAACGTTTCTAACGTTCCTAACCAAGCAATAAGCAACTAACTTATACATGATGGTTTTAAACTTTTCCATCAACAACAATTACACTACAATGGTTTTAAATTTGTCCATCAACAACATTCTTCGTGTTTTTCGCCTGTTCTTCGCGTTCTTCGTTCGTTTTTCATTTTAATCGATATTTTGAATTACGATTCTACTTTTTCTTAGAATTTGATGTTATAGAACACAATTCCTTACTTAATTCACATACTCGTTCATAATATTCATTCTGATCGCTCAACATCCTCACGAATCTTATACTTCCTTAAGAAATTTATAAACTAAATTTCTAAGTTCTTATTTCTTCTTTTTCTCATGATTTCAACCATATGAAATCATTACTAATCTCTTTTACTTCTTATTCTCATTAAGCTATGTTTTTGACATAGAAAACTTAAAGAAAATATTAGAAGAAACTAGGGTTCGGATTACCGTTCTTCTTTAATCCTCTTCCGTTATACAAAGCCGGCGATTCGCTAGCTTTTCTATTTCACGATCACTTTCGATCTGAGCATTCATGCTCACGTTCTTCCTCTTCCTCTTCATCCGAGCTCTCTCTCTCTCTCTCTCTCTCTCTCAAGTTATAGGATTTTCAAAATCCTAGAAAATAAAAATTTAGCTTTCTTTTTATAGATTTTCAAAGCTAGGGTTAAAATGGTCATTTCTCCCCTAAAGTTACTATTCCCACCTCCTCAACATCTTAGCCACCAAGTTAACTTGGCCACCACCCTTACTTGGTGGCCAAGTGGTCGCCCATTACATGCCCATGGGTCACCCCATGGGTTGCCCCTGAATGGTTCTTACCCATCCGCTTACCCATGGGTTCGATCCATGGTTTTCTTTTCTTGGTTTGGGCCTTAACCCTAATTCTTATTGGGCCTAACATGGGCTTGATTTCACAAATTATTGGGCTTGACATAATCCAAGTCCAATTGGATTCTACAAAGTCCATGAACACAAAGTCCATTAAGACTAATCGTATTCTACGCATTCTATTCTCGTATTCTCGTAATCTCTTCAGATTTAGCTAAATTGACGATATTAGATTATAATCGTCGTCTTATTCTTCTTTCTATACTTGTATAATAACTCAGTATCATACTTTCAGATTTCTCACGCATAATAACCCTAGTTATTATAATGTACTCATTACATTTTCGAAACTCACTTTTCCTAACCCTTAGGTTTTTGAGTCCGAGCGAAAACTTTGTTTTTGCCATAACTGAAATATTATTGAATATTCCATCACGTCTCAACATTTTACGTAATCAATAACTTCTCGGAATTTCAAAATAAATCTTTGAGCAGAAACAGGTGAATAGTGCCTATTTCGTCTTTTTCCTCGGAAATATTTTTGTTCCCGGAAAATTTTTATTTTCATCTTGAAAATTCTTACTCGTTCAGTCTAGCTCGTAGCCAGAATCCTCCCGATTAATAATCATTCTAGGTTATAGAATGATTAATGAACACATAACACATAATAGTATTAATAAAAAATCATTTTATTAATAACTAATTCTTTAAACTTAAATTCTTGACAATCCGATTTCCCGGGTTGTCACAAGTTCAACAGTTTTAACGGTAACACTTTCGCCGTTAAAGTTAATTTTGTCATTTTCTAACTACGACAATACTTCCATTGTGGGGTCCACCAATGATTGTGACGTCGTACGGATATTTCCCGACAAAAAGAATATTCCCTGACCAAACGAATATTTTATAACAACTTGCATACTTTGCAAAATTTATAAATATTACCTACAACTATAACATTATATCAAATCCACACCATAATATTTAAAAAAATATTTCGAGAAATTTAAATCTTTATTCATAAAATTTGGGGTCTCACAAGTGTACTGATAAACAATGAACGAATAAAGTTCGAGAACTTGCATGAATTCTATGATTAATAACAATATTAAAGTTGAAAATCTTATATAACCGGAATATAATTCAATAACTTACTTATGCAGGTTTATTACATAAATAGATATAAAGAGTAAAGAATACTTGCATTCAAAGAGATAAGATTACGATATTCGTTGAATAAAGTAAACCAAAGATTTAGGATACTTGCACAATAAAATTTGAGTACAGTTAGGAAACTTGCCTTAAGCGTAGTTTACCAAGATATCGCTTATCAATACTCTTTCGAATCCTAACATAATATAATACGCGTATAGGATATTCATTAGTGACATATGCTCATACATGATATATAAGTGGAAATGCATACATAAACGTCTAAGTTAGTTGTATACTACTTATACTTATATTACCACATTAGTTATACAAGTTTAATATGTACACCTATTATCTTAATTTACTATCATACACAAGTGAGATTTATCAATGCTAACGTATAGTGCTAGTCTTCTAGTCGTAAAATCTTATACACATGTCATCACATGAAAATTTGTTTATAATACACCATGTCATAGTTGAAATCACAATTTGTCTTTAAAGTGGGAAACACTTATTCATCATAGGATCCTATCAACAACATGCTTATTAACATATGAATACTACACTGGACATGTATTACAGATTAGAGTAACAACTTAGGCATTTATGAAACCACAGAACAACTACAGAGATCTGATCCAACTACAAGATGGCGTGACCGCGCCTAATTTGTACTAAGGAGATGAGCGGCTGCGCGGCTCCCAATTCAGACCAGGACATGGCAGCTCCTGTAGAAAACCAGTGAACACATGCCTCGCACAAATACGAATAATCATGCAAAACACAAATGTTAGAATGTGGATAACAAAGTTTGACCTTATATCCTAACATTAACATATGCGATCATCTATTTTTATTTAATCAAGACTTTAAGTGTTTAAATTCATAATTTTCCTACGTTTAGTCGTAAAACACATGATATGTGTTCCATAGGTTTCTACTACACATGCTTGCATTAGTTAAGTCATGTATGTCAAGTGCTAGAATACTCGTAATTTAGTTATTAACAAAACTATATTCCAAGGTTTCTTGTGAAAATCCCATGTTAAGCTACCAAGTATGCAAATTCACTTCATTTACTATACATCATACGCTCTCATATACATATTAGAATATATAAGCATGCTTACGAGTTCCCATATAGTTTATCAAGTTTGTATTTGAAACTTAAAGTCTCCCTTAGTAAAACTTACTTAAACATGCAAGATAAGTTCACATATTCCATAACATGCTTCCTTAACCACATAATAGGTCACATAAGTATGTTTTGAAGTTCAAAACTTAGTTTATGCATAGTTCATGTACACATAGCTAATATAGTCTTTTTCTTGCATTTTTTCTTTTAATTCATGCTCGACTACATCATACCCTCACCAACAAGGTAACTAACATATTGGTCACATTTTAATTTATATCAGAACTTGATACGTTGGCACATAAAGTCAGGACATATTTTTGAAAAAGGTTTATCAAAACTAGTTTTCAACTTTTTAAGTCCTCTTTGAATAATCAAACTAAAATCAACTAACATGACTTACTATATGCATAGAAATCTCAGTCCTTATGTGCAGGTTATTTATATGCATGAACTAATTAACATAGCATTCTCAGAACATCTTAAGGAGCTAATAGAGTAATCATATATACTACCCACGCGATCGCCATGAAAGAAGACTAGGAAGTGGCGCTTGACCGCACCACTTCGCTCGTAAGCAAAAATATGGCTCTGCTTCTGCAGAGCCGTAATCACAAGCATTACTAACAGCTTCTGTCGCAACACAAATTACTTCTAGACATGCATACACACTTACTTAACACAAAGGCATGTTATCTTCCACCAATTACAAAGAATTTAAGTATTTGCAAGAATTTAACAAAACTTAACTAAGAACATAATTTTATACCTTTGCTTTAACTCAAAATCAGATTACTTCCTCTCACTCTCTATAGCAACTAAACAAGTAATTCTCAGCAACATAGCACATGAAGTAGAGTGCTTAATTTATAGAAAACTTACTACCCATGCCAAGCCATTGTCCAAGAAATTAAACCATGAAATGGAGGGAGAATTCATTGGGTAATTAAGAGTTGGTTCAATAGTGGCCAACCACCCCCATCACCCACACCTTTCTTCATCATTGCTAGCTTTTGAGAAGTTTAAGAGATGAAAGAATAAGTAGCCTTAGGCCAATGATTCTTCACGTGGGGAAGAAAAGTGACTCACAAAATGGGACAATCCAAATCTCAGTATTTGATAGCTATCTAATACCACACACTATATGTTTAATACACATATATGTATACTTAGGTTTTAAATCCAATTGGGTGCATACTGGGTTTAAATGATATGGCAATATTATGTTAGCAATTTAGGGTATTAAATATAATCCATATACATTTTGATACTGCCCAATTTAGGATTTAATTTGAGTAGTGACACACCTCATCATCATAACCTTTATTATATTATTTACTCATATAGTCATAAGATATGTATTAATGCACTATATATACACATTACATTGCCTTCTTTATTAAAATAATAGTTTACAATATGCTCATGGTATATTATTTTAATATATACCCACATACCTATTGTCACATATACCTTTCATGATGTATTCATATCATATAGTTTTAATAAACCTTAATATATGGTTACTATATAAAGTATAGTCACATAATTGTCACATTACACTATATAGTATAGTTATATTCGACATATACTACATTCTTTAAGTATTGCACACTTACACATAATAATACAATATAATATTATTATATTAATAACTTACTTATTTGTCAATAATTAATTTATTCACCTTCTTGATTAATTAACACCAATATTAATCTATTCTCATTGATTAATATAATTATGGGTCTCTATAACAATTAAGTATCTTATTATATTCACGTATTACGCGGCGAACATTAATAATCACATATCATTAATAAATCACCATCATAATTAATTAATACTATACAATAATTTATCAATTATTATTAATTAATTATTCACTTCATAATTCTTAATAATCATATCATATAATAATCATATTTTCATGGAAATAATTGATAAATATTTTTATTACAAAATTAATTTATTATAAGAGTATAATCTATAATGATCAACAATTCTTAAAAAGGAATTATTTACAATTATTCATGTAATAAATAAGTTTTATTTATCACATATATACATATACTTTTCTTTGCACAAATTTCCACCTTTATAAATATTAAAAAAATTATATACAAAAAAAAATTATTATTATATTGAAAATATTGAGTTATTACATTATCCACCTTAGGTGCACAAAAGTTTTCCCATGTTCGGGATGTTCAAACTTAGTCGGGAATTCGAACCAAAACAATCTGGTTGGATACAATAAAGTTCTATCTTGCTCAACAATATTTTTAAGTTTATGTCTAGCAAAATCAAATAGCTTAGACGGCTTTTAAGTCAACGTATACATACTCGAAATCAATAAGTATGTATCAATATGTGATTAAATACAATGATTATCCAAGTGGGGACACTTGTATAACCATATTTAGAAACTAATGAACATAATAAATATCTGGATTATGCGCTAATACTGTGTTGATAAACAATGATCGAATAATTTAAGAACTTGTATGAATATGAATAATTGGATACATAATCAATAACAATAGAGTTAATAATCTGGCACAATAATATGATTCTGAAACTTTCTTACTCATGTCTATTGCATAAAGTAAATGCAAAGGTAGGATACTTGCCTGAGCTGCTGCTTACAATAACGCAACTTAGTTTTATCTTTTATACTAGAACCTATTATTAATAAGATCATTCGTTCGATTAGAATAATATATCATATCGCATAGTACTGCTATTTGCAGTCAGCACATAACCTAATCCAATTGTCACATATGTTTAATAATCATTGAATCATAAACAAACACATATCTAGTCCAATTATCTAAGTCCGGATCAATTTCTAAAATATTTCTACGTCATCGACTGACTTTTTATCGGGTAATTATCGAGTCTAAAACTCCATTCAGTAATTCAATAACTGTAATTATCAGTCATATTATTTTTAAATGATTTATAATAATTTTAAAATAATTATTATAATTTATAATGATTTTTCAAACATCTAATCATTATTAAATGATTTAAATATTAACTAATTCTATTATCATTAATATTTAATTAATATTAAATTATTAATGAAACCATTCTTTGAAATATTAAAGTTATTTATAATAACTTAAAATACTTTTAAAAAGTGTTATATTACCTTTAAATGATTTTAAAACCTTAAAATCATTTTTAAATAAGTTATCATTAATATTTAAGTATTCATGTATTATTTATCAAAATATTAAAAGTCATTAATTATAATAACTTAAAATATTTTTAATTCATTTATATCCTTTTTAAATGATTTTAAATTAATAAAACCATTTTTAATTTATTTATTCACTATAATTACTAAATAAATCAAATTTCATTAATACAAAATTATTAATGAAATTTACCTTTAAATATTAAAAGTTATATTTTATAACTTAAAATATTTTTAAGTTATTTATTTTCATTTAAAATGATTTTTATAATATTAAAATTATTTTTAATTAATTTATTTAATATAATTACCAAATAAATCTAATATCATTAATATTTAATAATTAATGAAACTTATCTTAAAATATTAAAAGTTATGTTTTATAACTTAAAATATTATTAAATACCTTATTATTATTTAAAATGATTTTAATATAATAAAATCATTTTAATTAATTTATTTAATGTATTTATTAAATAACTTAAATATCAATAATATTCAAATAAATATTAATATTTATGAAAAAATATGTCAAATTATTAAAAGTTAATTTCTATAACTTAAAATAATTTTTAAAATAATGTTTGTAATTTTCAAAAGTTATTTTCTATTTTTAAATGATTTTTAGAATTTAAATTAATTAATTTTAATAAGTCTATCGCTAAAGCCCTTTGGCGATAGTAAGTGTCGCCTTAGGTGTTCTTGAGAAATCCAGAACCTTCATAGACAGTTTCGAGTGGGTAGGTTTGACCATGGATTAATCACTGAACATGATATTTCTAGGTATATTGTTGGTTAGATCTTGTACTGCTAGTGCAAGACTACATGATCCAACAACAATCTTGGCCAAACGACATAGCACCAAGGAGATCTAAGCTTGCAAAGTGGTCATCGAGTTGTTCATCAAGTTTCAAATTTGCCTGAGACTTTTCGATCATGGCTTCTGGTCACGCTTTTGTTGACCTTATATCTATAAATCTGTTCATGTTAAGTGTGTTCTAGACGTCGGGATGTGTAGAGTATCTATCAGGGTACATGAATCAAGCACGTATCAGGTTTAAAAATCATCAAGCTAAAAGATCTAGGCCTTAGAAAATCGTGTCAGATGCTGTTCTTCATTTCTGGATTTTCCAGAAATGAAGAACAGAACGAGGGTGCTACTTTGGATCCTTATATCTCGCGTTCTGAGTTTGCTCTATGTGATATATCTTTTCCAGGTTGTAGCCAACATGTAATACTACAGATCTATTATATAAAACACATATAACAACAACCGATCAAGCCGATCTATGCTAGTCAAACAATGTCAGAAGACATGTTCATGAGTATTCTAGAATTTCCAGAGACAGATTTCGTGAACGAGTAGGCTAGTTTGACCTTCCACTATGTTCAATATATTGATTATTTAAGGGATCTAAAAGCATGTATCTATAATACACATAACAAGATATAACTTAATTACAATAATAGAATGAAAACAACAACACACTGGCAGATCTAGTCGTTTGAAAAAGTTGTCAGGCCCTTTCTGGGCACGATATGGGTTTTCCAGATTTTAGAAAGTCATGGTCGGTTAACGACCTTTAACCATGATTATCTGTCATTCTAAGCATGATCTGGTCCAGCTACAAGTTCTAGATTATAGACCTCATAGCACACTACATGATCAAACCTTTAAACAACAAATTACATAAACAGGATGAGATCTAGATGGTTTGACATTCATTGTCAGACATAAAAAACAAAATTTTCCAGTTTTTGTAAAACATCAAATCCGAGCCTCTAGATGTTATGGATCTAACATCTAGTAACCCAGATCATCTATGTACACTATAAACAACATATTTTAACATAAAAATCTAACATCTAACATGGCCTTCAAGATCAATTTTCATTTAGGGTTAATACCTCTTTCGAAAAAAATTCTTGAATCTAGAGTCCTGATCTGTTCATGGAAGTAGTGAGGCTTGTTCTTGGGACTGATCTAGTAATAGAATTCGTGGGTTTTAGAGAGAGAGAGAGAGTATTGGATGAGTATAAGTGCACAAATGAAGTAAATTATGAACTTTCTCTCTCTTGATCTATATGTACAATGTAGACACTCGAAATTTTCTGCACACCTGTCATTAATATTGCAGGAGGACAGATTCATCTTTCAAGAAGGAACCTTAGAAGACAGTTCATATCCATTCCGGATACTACCGAAAGTTCAACATCAACCCTAGAACACACACTGGGAGTAACAATTCCAACCTCGAAGATAACCCCGAGGCATGCAGATCCAATACCCGAACACACAACGGAGAAGACCGATTAATCTCGGAGATAACCCCGAGGTATCCAGTCTCAGTCCCAATCAAGGGAATAGCTAACAACCTTGGTGATCACCCCAAGGAATGCAGTTCTGGCGATAACCCCCGAAAATGCTTGTTTCAAATGTAACTAGCTTCAATCTCGGTGCTCACAACGAGACACCCAGTACCAACCCGGAGATAACATTGGGAGGATAGGCACACCTCAGAGTTGACACTGAGGACCTTCAACACTTACAGCAGTCCAATCTCAGCAATAACACTGAGTAACGTCTGCTTTATCAGTCCAAACAGGCTATAACTCTGATAAGGGGTCAGCATCATCTCGCCACTCTAAATCCACATCACATCATCTCAACATTTCATACACACATCTCTACACAATGATGTCCCACAAGAATCAAGGAAAACCAATCCCGAGTGACTATTGTGTTAGGTAACGGATAGAATTTGAAGCTTGAAGACCGGAGGGCATCGTCCCATCTTCAATGACTTCGTACAAACTCTAATCCCATGCCATTGTACAACTCTCGACAACGGCGGTCCGAAAAAGGTCCTATATACCTCAGTCGGATGCCCGGATTGCAATTCTGAAAGTTCGAGAGGGCATTGCAGTGCCTACGTGCACGCATTTCACGAGACGACCACCAGAAAACTGGGCAACCTGAAGCCTCAGTACACCTGCGGCTCCCCCCTCTATAAATAGAGGGCTTGGGGTGGCCATTTTAAGAAGAGAAAGAGCGAGGAAGCCTTGTCAAATTTGCTCCGTACTTGCAATATACTGAGTGTTTTCCCATTTTAAACACTTGTGAGCTCACATATATCTACTTTTGTATCGGCGAGAGCCGAGTTTCATCCACTTTAAAGATATAGAAGCCTTCTTTGGCAGCCCACCATAATCTTTCTCACACACTTTAAATCATTTCTTTTCATCTTTGCACACACCCTTCTTCACGTTGAGAGTTGTGTTGCGTGTGTTTGCCCGAACTTCGGTCCGTGGTTTTATTTCAGTTTGTATATACATATATATTATATATATATATATGGACTAACATTATTGAGTTATGCCTCGATTGAGCCTAGACTTTGGTCTGGAGCGTTTATTTGCTTATATATATATTTATATATATATGAACTGTGTGTCAAACTTTGTTCGATGAGCCTAGACTTCGGTCTTGAGCGTATACTGCTTGAATATATATATATATACTTATATATATTGTAAGACCCCAACTTTTTGAATAAAGATTAAATTTTCTCGAAATATATTTTTGAATATTATGGTGTGGATTTGATATAATGTTATAGTTGTGGGTAATATTTACAAATTTTGCAAAATGCACGCAAGTTGTTATATAATATTCGATTGGTTCTGGAATATTCGTTTTAGCGAGGAATATTCGTATAACGGAAAAATCATTGGTGGACCCCACAACAAAATTATTGTTTGATTGAGAAAACGACAAAAATTCTTTATGAAAATAACGACGGAAGTTTTACTGCTAATCGTTGAACTACCCAGTAGTAAAAGTGCGATGTCTGGCGTGGTTGCATAGTAGCACCCTGAATTGATTATTGATGCTTACGTGAGAAATCACTTTCGATTATACTCAATTATTGCTACTGATAATTCTTTGCATCATATCTCTCATATTATTGATTCGATTATTGTCACAGTATCATCTGCATAATATGTTATTTTATTAAATTAATAATTGAGACGACAAAGTTATTCATATTATTAAATTGCAATATTTACAATGTCTAGAAGTTCTGTCAAGGAGAGGTTTGGTCACCTAATTGCGCGCCAATAGGGAGAAATCCTTATTGGAAAGCCCCCTCTTTCCTGGGAATGACCTGATTGATAAATATTGTGAGTTATAATATTAATGATGAATGTTATTAAAATTGAAGTTGTGTTCGGAGTTGAATTTAGATACGCGGACGTGATATTTGAGTTCGGAACAATGAAATTAGTAAAAATAGTCTATAAACACAAAATTTTCTGGAATTCACTATTTGGTCAAAAAGTCAACAGTTGACTTTTTCAGGAAAAGTCAAACTTCAAAATTTCAAAATTTATATTTTTGATAAAAATAGTTTCACTATGTTGGAATTATTTGTGTTAGTGAAAATCGATAATTATTTCCATAATAATTGATATTTGGAGATTATATTGACCAATCGGGTATTTAACCGGATAAATGAGCAATTGATTGCTATTATTTCACATGATTATAACTATTTGTTCACATGTGTATACTATTGTTTCACATTCTTGTTACTATTAGGGGAGTTGGTGCAAGATTGATAATACTTGCATGACTAAGTTAAAAATGGAGGTATAGATGGAGGTACTATACTGTAATTTTTCACAAATCTATTGAATCACATTATTTACTATTAGGGGAGGTGGTGAAAGTTTGATAATACTTCCATAACTAAATTAAAAATAAAGGAAAAGTTGGAGGTATTGTACTGTAATTTTTCGAGCCCCAAAACGTGCAATTATCGAAACTATATTTTCTATAAATAGAAGCTCATTCTTCCTTCATTTCTTACCAATTCACAAAAAGCTTTAGAATGATTATTATAGAGAGAAATTATAGAAAAAAGAAGAGAAGTCTGCTACCTCACTATTCCAGTATCCAGTTTTTCTAAGGTAGGGAGTATTATTTCTTTTTTATCCATGAAGAGAACATCTGCTATTCCATTCGTTATTATTACATTGGAATAACTCAGATATCGCTGAGCTACCCTATACTTGGTGAAATTCTTCATTTATTCCATTCTTTATTATTATTCTCTTTGAAACATCCTCGTCTGCATATGCGTTCTACCGCACTGGTTCCATTATTTATCATTCTGTTTGAACATCCTGTGCATGCGTGCTTTACGTACTTGACTGGGTTCCGTCTTTATTATTCTTTGGAATATCACATGCATGCTTTAATTCATGGGACTGATTCCGCCTTTATTATTACATTGGAATATCCTCATGCATGCGTTTTATCTTGGGACCGATTCGATTATTTATTATTATTACGTATGCGGTCTATCACATGCCTGGTGATTTCTTTTGTTATTCCATTCTTTATTATACTCAGTTGGTTAAAGTTTTGACTTCTATACTCCATGAAATTAGTGAAATATCCTTGATATTTGTACTTCATCCAGTATCTTTTCATTGAAATATTCTTTTGAGCATTCTTGAATTTTACTCTACAAAGAAGTATCATGTTGACAATTTGGACGTTATTGGTTCTTGGATAAAATAATTCTTGAACTTGTTTTATTGAATTCTTATATCATTGTCATCATCCTCATGTTTATATTTTGTTGAAAGTCATCTGTGGCCTATAGTGCATAGATGGACTTGGTATGATTATGACAAGAGATTATTCGGTGTAATCATGACCGTAATGTTACAAATGATGTGGTAAAAGTCCTCATTGGCCCGTAGTGCATTGATGGACAGTTGTTGGCATGATCATGACCATTAATGAATACACAAATATCCTTGGTCGTAGTGCAGGGGTGATTCGATGATGTGGATTATTTATTAAGCTGAGTCACAGCGATAAAAGTGATGAAAAACCTTTTAAATCATAAAACATAGTAGATTTTATTATCTACTTGACTCTTTTAATGGATTGCTTGTTCCGCTGCAGTTAAACTTGATGTTTGTTATATTGTATCAGTTTAACACTGTTTAAGGCTAATGATAATTTATTCTGCATTATCTTAGTCATAATATTTCCCTCTTGGGCTAGTTGAGCTCACCCTTTTACTTTCATTGTTCTCTTGGAAAATGAGAACGTAGCGAGGACTAGTCGGGAACCGGGTGACCAGGACGGTGATGATAGCATTAGTAGTCCTCACTATTCAGTGAAATAGTGGAAAATAAATGTAATAATATTGAATTTGAGTTTGTATATTGTCTAGACGACAATATTTGTATCAAAACTCACAACTTATGTTTTGTCGTACTTTACACGACCGTTGTATAATTAAGTTGTATTTGTATTCTGTACCATGTATTTGACGACTCAGAATAGGTGATGTATACCTATTTTGGGGCGCACATATATTAATCGTGTGTAGGATTACATTCTCGATGAGCCCATATTTTACATCTGCAGTGCGTTTACTTGCTTTTATATATATATATATATATATATATATATATATATATATATATATATATATATATATATATATATATATGAACTTATCGAACTCTATTCGATGAGCCTCGATTTTACATCCGGCATGCGTTTAGTCTTATATATATATATATATATATATATATATATATATATATATATATATATATATATATATATATATATTCGCCCCACACAGAGTTTACTTCGTGGTGGTTGATCGCTTTTATGATTTTCTTTACGTTTGCGTCTTGCACGGAGTTCACTTACGTGGCGCTTGATTGCTTTTATACAACTTTATTCACATTTTGTCCTGCCTGGAGTTCCCTCCGTGGTGGTTGATAGCTTTACAGCTTTATTTACGTTTTGTCCCACCTGGAGTTTCCTCCGTGGTGGTTGATAACTTTTTATAGCTTTATTTATATTTCTGATCCCCCATGGAGGTGCCTCGTGGTTCGTGATCATGTCTGTATATATATATTTACAGCTTTTATATATATACATCCTTACTGCTTTCATACAAATTGCGGTATCATGTGCTCCTAGGAATCATGTGATCACAGATTCAGCCTATTGGATCTAGATTCGGTTCCCGTGTTGGACATTTTCAGCTGTAAGCAACTTGTAAATTATTATGCGGTGTCAGAATTTCCTCTAATGGTTTCATACCCATGAGGAAGTCGGCATTATTTTATACATTATTTTTCTTACAGATGCTTCGCATCTCGAAAATAAAATCAATCAAGCCGAACACTTATTAAAATGGAAGTGTAAAAGGTCTCAATTACTATTGAGCATCAGGGTTTGAAAAAACCTCTTTTATAAAACATCATTGCTATATCTTGCTAAAAACTGAATTTTTACATAAATTCAAACCCTGTGTATATAGGTGCGAACGAGGCCTCGCACTACTTCCAAATAACAGCACTTTGATCCACACACACACACACATTTAGATAACAGTTTCTTAAAAAGAGGCGGTCACCGTGGTAACACGGATGTCGGGGGGTGCCTAACACCTTCCCTCCGCATAATCAAGTCCTCGGACCCTAATGAATCTCGGTTTCACCGACCCTTTTAGCAGTGTCCCATCACTAGGTCAATGTGCAAACCTTTTCTCGGTTGTGTTGGTACAACCATTTAAAAAACCAACTAGCGACTCTTAACAATCCATCGTCGACATTATACATGTCGGACCTTTTTCACTTGTTTTTTCAAACAAATCTCACCTAAAATGAGAACACCAAAGAACAAGTAATGGAAAGGGACAACTAAAAATTACGACGTCGACAGGTGGTGACTCTGCTGGGGACACCAGTAAGAGGACTTAAGCCACTATTACAATCTTTTCAAAACTGTTATCTGCTTGTGTGTGGATGATGCATTTACATTTATGATGAATGTGTACGAATGCATTTACTTATTGCACTTAGTGCCTCGCACCATATCTGCTTGTGATATTTGTGCTTCGCACATGTCATCATTTCCATACGGTGAGACGCGATGTATGTGAATGTATGTTGTGTGGTCCCTCCACCAAGAGGCTATCTCGTCGGTGTTTGATTACTGGACATGTAGGAAGGCTAATTCATGCGAGGCTCGGGAAAGGCAACACCCAAATTCGCTCCAGTTAAAAGACTAGATTAATTTCCCGTTGAGTAAATTGCGATGATTTGGGAACCTTCATGCCAAAAAGCCGCGAGAGTAACCTAAGATAGGTCAGCCTCTAATAAACCCAAAATGGAGGAAAGTCTCTTCATGCTTTCTCATTTCAATTACTTGTAAAACACAATTACTTGTAATTTCATTCCATATCTATCTCCATGTAATGAGAAATATGAAGAAATGTGTACACATACATATTTAAATTTACATGCTATAAATAGCTGACATCCGTTTTGCAGGATAACATTCCTAAAAATGGACACATCACATAGCATATTATTATACACACATTCCCTAAAGACTAAACTATGCAAGTCTTTCGTAGGGAACCAATTGGACCTACTACCTGGTCAAAATCAAAAAAGGCTGCAGGCCTACAGTCAATCATGTCGTCATCTGACCAGACTGACCTTAATCCAGTTTCTCGCAAAGAATTTAACAGATTAAGCAAATAAATTACAGATTTGGCTGTTCTACTCAAAGAACTACACCAGTCTGCTCAGGGTCCAAAAATACCCATACATGCTGAATCCTTTACAAAAGGGGTAGCCCAGGTCATTACAATACCTGAACTGCAGTTGGATACGACCAAAAAAACTCATAATGCTTCCCATCTCACAGGAGATCCAGACACCGGCGACATACAAAAGAAAGTCCTCCAAATGGAAGAGACCCTTCGTGCTATCAAAGGAGTTGGAACACACGGGAGTGTTTCATATGTTGACCTTTGCATTTTTCCTGGTGTTCATTATCCAGAAAAGTTTAAAACTCCTGACTTCAAAAAATATGATGGGTTAGGAGATCCTTACACACATTTGAAGGTGTTTATTGGAGAACTTGGATCTTATGCAGAGGATGAAAAGCTCAGAATGCAACTGTTCTAGAAGAGTCTAACTGGAGAAGCCCGTTCGTGGTACACAAGACAACTCAAAGATCCATAACTGGGAAGAGCTAGCACATGCCTTCCTCACTCAATAGAGCTTTCAGTCTCAGATGGCTCCTGATCAGTATCAAATTACCAAGATCAAGAAACAGTTTAACGAGTCTTTCAGAGAGTATGCTCAAAGGTGGAGACGCCTGGCTGCCCAAGTTATTCCTTCCATGAAAGAATCAGAGATGGTTATGATTTTCATAGACATACAAGAAGCTCCTTTCTATGAAAGAGATTTAGCCGGCATCGGCAAACCATTTTCTAAAATGGTCAAACATGGGGAGATGGCTGAGATGGGATTGAAGTCCAAAAAAATTCAAGACCTAGCCACCCTTAAAGCTATTGCTGATCACATCCAATCCAGAAATTATGGAAACAACCCTCGGAGGATCCATAAAAAGAAAGAGGAAGATGTTTCCCTGATACTACAGGGTCAAAAAGGCAATCAGAACATGCCTATTCAGAGGAGAAACTACACTCCCTTTCAAGCACAGTCTTTGAACCTTCCAATACCAAAAGGTGGAGAAGTCAAACGCCCTCGAGTGTTCACACCCTTAGGGGACACCCTCGAGAATATTCTCACTCTTCTGACAATACAGAAGAAAATTACGCATCTTCTTCCACCAGCTAACCCTAATGGATGAGGTTTCAATGCTGCTCGAAAATGTTCTTATCATGCCGGGGCACCTGGGCATGATACTCAGGATTGTTGGGCCTTGAAACACAAGATCCAAGACCTGATAGACAATGGTGAGATCGTGGTCACCAAACCAGATCAGCCTCACATGTTCAAGACAACCCTCTTCCTCAACATAAAGAAGAAGAGGTCAACATGATCAATTGGAGCAGTGGACAGAGGTCCAATTTCAACTATGAATCCTCCCAGACCCTCAAAGACGGTGTTGACAAATGGGATTATGCCAAGTTCTAGTTCACAAGGGAAAGAAAGATGAAAGCTCTATGCAAACAAATTGAGCAATTGGCAGAACTGGTGACTTATCAGCATCAAGTGACACGCCAGTTAATCAGCTAGGAGCATGCCAATCTCCTGCCTCTTGTCATGAATATTCCCTCGCCACTTTCAAAAAATGAAATACTGGAAGACAAAGTGATAAAGAGAGCAAATGCCAAAGCCCGTCGGGATTTTGCCAACAAAAGCGAATTCACATATCTGGGGCAACCTATGGAGGAAATCCTTCAGATGTTAATCAATGAAGGAAGAATCACTTCCCTTCTACCTCCAATCAATCCCCGCTCAGAGGACAATACAATTACGATGGAGTATGTCAATATCACTCCCATTCTCGCCACACAAAGACGGAAGAATCTTCGGGCACTCGCCACCTTATCCAAAATCTAATTGACAGTGGTGTCCTGCACTTAGCAGACAATGATATTGTGTTACGTGCAAGGAAGAATACATGCCCTACTAAGTGGAAGAGTTTGGTAGCAGTCATATCCACTGAAACTGATGGGGCTAACAAATCACTCACAATACCAACAATTCAACTCAGGGGAAGCAACAATCCTTTGAAAGTGGCTGCTCCCGAGCTAATCAACTTGCCATGCAGAGCAGAATATCCTATTGTTAGCTTACATAAAGTGTTGTGGAATTATGGAGAAAGTGAAGGATCCACCTTACATACAACTGCTACAGTGTCGAAGGAAAATCCACTGTATCTTCCCCAACGGGTGATGAAGCCTACCATCAAATCAAAGGGGAAAATACCCATGGAGAAAATTGAAAAATTCCTCCGCACTATAGGTCATAACAAAGCCAAGGTGGTTTTAAGCTTAAAAGAAGATCCATAACTAATATCAATTTTGGACTTGGTCCTAACTTCCGAGGATCATAGGAAGATCTTACTGAAGGTTTTGGAAGAAGCCTGCTTACCAACATCAATTGATACGGAAAAATTTCAACACTTGGTTGATCACATTTTCAATAACAATGTGATATCCTTCACTGATGATGACATATCGCCCGAAGGGACCAGTCATTGCAAGTCATTGCACATTGCGGTCTTGTCTTCCGGATACATGCTAGCTGGAGTCTTGATAGATGGAGGCTCATCTCTATATATCTGTCCATACGCTACCTTGGTGAAGATGAATATCAATCTCAACTGACTCCAGAGTAGTCATACTGTCATCAAAGCTTTTAATGGAGCCCGCCAGAATTTAGTCGGAGTAATTGAACTGCCAATCGAAATTGGTCCCCATACATTCTGCGTATCTTTCCATGTACTCAAGATAGATTTGGGATACAACCTGCTCTTGGGACGACCATGGATTCATATGGCAGGGGCAGTCCCCTCCACCCTTCATCAACAGTTGAAATACATTATCAACAATAGCCTAGTCACGGTTAACGCTGAACCGGAGTTTCCTCAACACGGGGACATGCCATTCATCAATGCCAATGCAGATGTTGAACCGATCAATTTTCATGCCTTGGAAATAAGCAATACCCAATACCATGCTATTGGAACGCCATTTCCCGAATCCAAGATTTCTGTCGAGGTAATATCGTCTACTCAAGAAATGATGTCATTGGGTCATCAGCTGGGACAAGGGCTGGGTAAAGATCGCCAGGGTATCAAGTACCCCATTCAATTAACCAAGCAAACTGGAACAGCTGGACTAGGCTATTCTGCCAGTTCTAGTCATAGGAATCCTCATAATCATCAGCAGATTCCTTTAGCTTCAAGCACGCGGCGTTTATCTTCGCCTTCAAACTCTGAGTCCGCACAACCTCCTGTAAAGGTGCCAGCCAATATCATGGCTATGTTATTTCCCAAGCCGGTACTGAAGAAGGAGAAATAAGTCTTTGTTCCAGATCCCGCAATGGAAGAGGAAGAACGAAGAATCAAGAAAGACGTCATCCGAATGTTGTCGGACATACGCATCATCATTCATGATGAACATACAAACAGATACACCCCAGACGATGATTGCCTAGACGTAATGTCCGTCATTCGGGAAAAGGAGTACGATGACAACCCCTCCATCACTGCAGTCCACCAGGACTTTGCCCTTGCTAATTGGAGCAGCACTCCTTGCATTGGTCGACAAGGGTAAAATGGGCAGAAACTCTTTCTTCCATGTAGATATCATAATTGCTTACTTTTTTGTACAGTATTAGCAGTTTATTTTGCCAGTATATGCTAACACTGTGTATGATCAAAACGTTTCATATATACTAAGTGAAAGCATATTTTATTTTAGGACCCTAAATTTAGATGTGCCTATACTTGATGATACGATGCCTCTTCTCCACAAGGATTGTACCTTTGATGTAGAGATGAATTCAGCCTTGATGGAAGTACATGAGGACATTGAGGTGCCTCCAGAAATTCAAGAATGGGTCAAAGACAAACCTAAACCCAACCTCGACCAAACCACTTCCTTCAATCTCGGAACCTTAGAAAGCCCTAAGTTAATCCAGATTGGTTCAGACCTTACCCCAAACCAGCGGAATGACATGGTTACGCTACTAACCCAATTCCAAGATGTGTTTGCATGGTCTCACGAAAGACATGGTGGGTTTGTCCACTGACATTGTCCTTCATCGCCTTCCCATTAAAGAGGGATTTAAGCCAGTCAAACAAAAGCTCAGACGATTGAAACCTGAGTGGAGTTTAAAGGTAAAAGAAGAAATTGTGAAACAGTTTCAAGCAGGCATCATCATGGTGTCCACATATCCTGAGTGGATATCCAACATTGTTCCCGTGCCTAAACCTGGAGAAAAGGTGCGAGTCTGCGTGGATTATCGGGACTTGAACAAAGCTTGCCTTAAAGATAGCTTTCTCGTGCTATTTATCCACATTCTTATTAACAATACTGCGCAATACTGCATGTACTCCTTTGTTGATTTCTTTACGGGGTACCATCAGATCATGGTTACTAAGGAAGATCGTGAGAAAACTGCTTTCATCATGCCTTGGGGAACCTTTTCCTATAGACGGTTGTCATTCGGCCTCATCAATGCCAGAGCCACCTATCAGTGAGCTATGATGTCTCTCTTCCACAACTTAATGCACAAAGACATCGAGATCTATGTGGATGACATCATTGTCAAATCCCGGAAGGAGGAAGACCACTTAGACCATCTCAAAAAATTGTTCAATAGGTTACGTAAGTACAACTTGAAGTTGAATCCAGCCAAGTGTGCCTTTTGCGTTAGATCAGGCAAGTTGCTAGGATTTCTAGTCAGCCACAAAGGGATTGAGCTGGATCCTACCAAAATCCAGGCCATCACAGAAATGCACATTCCTCAGATAGAAAAGGAAATACGGGGATTTTTGGGAAGAATCAACTTCATTAGCAGGTTTATCTCTCAACTCACAGTAATCTGTGAGCCAATCTTCAAGCTGTTAAGGAAGAACTCCTCCATGAAATGGAATGATGAGTGCCAAAATGCCTTCCTCACGATTAAAGAACAGCTAGTCAAATCTCCCGTTTTGGTACCACCCAGGGATGATGTTCCCTTGTTCATGTACCTGGCCATAAGTGACAACGCCATGGGCTGCATGCTGGGACAAAAAGAAGATAGATGCCAAGAGCGAGATATCTATTACCTTAGCAAAAGATTCAGCCGCAGTGAACACAAGTACTCTCTAATTGAGAAGACTTGTTGTGCTTTAGCATGGGCTTCCATGAGGTTACAACATTACCTCCATGGTCACACAACCCATCTCATATCCCGTGTGGATCCTCTCAAGTACATGTTCAATAAACCTATGTTAAATTGTCGGCTGTCCAGATGGCAGTTGATCCTACAATAATTTGACATCGTATATGTGACTCAAAAGTCCATCAAAGGTCAAGGAATTGCGGATCAACTGGTGGCCGCACCTCCAGGGGATTTCAAACCCTTGGAAACATATTTCCCCGATGAAGGAGTAATGACAGTTCAGCAACACCATCAGTACGATACGCGCCAATCATGGAAGATGTATTTTGACGGAGCTATTAATATTGAAGGTTCTGGAGCTGGAGCAGTTCTAGTATCTGATACGGGGGAGCAGTATCTCGTCGCCATCAAATTGCATTTTGTTAGGACCAACAACACAGCTGAGTATGAAGGCTGTCTCATAGGTACAAGACATGTATTAACAATTGTTTCTAATAGACGAAAGACGAACCGCGGCTATCTTCCATGGTCAGTTATGTCAACAAAGGATCGCCAGATCCTACAACAAAAAAGTTTGGCTACGGCAGTTTAAAAAAAATGGCTTGGTTTTGAAGAAGATCATCAACAACCAAGATCAATCTAAGGGAAAATTCGCTCCTAACAGGGAAGGCCCATTTATTGTCAAGGAAATATTGACAGGAGGCGCTCTCAGATTGCAAGAAATGGACGACGATGAATTTCCATAACTCATCAACTCGGATGCCGTGAAACGGTACTATGTCTGAAGTAACCAGCAAACACCCTGGTGTTGGATAATCAGATCACCAGTCATTCCGGTTCTTTAACCCTTTACCACATACAACTCTTCCACACTTTGCCCCACAGGGAAACATACTTTTCAAGCCAGCAGCCTGGCTTCTCTGCGTTCCTATAACTTAGGTCATCCCAACATGGATTGAACCTCTCGCGTTTACAGTTTGGCTACCCATACATGGGATCAAACTTCTCATACCTGCAGTTTATCCTCATCCTAGGATTAAACTTTCTCCTCCCTGCAATCTGACCTGCACATGGGATCACGCTTTTCACCTCGCCCTGAGGGGCGAACTATGTCGACCTGATCTCCTCTTCAATAGGAGTACGTTGGCAACCATGTTACATGGCCCAGTCGTAATAAAACAAAAACAACAAAAACATTTCCACCCTTTTCCTTACAAAAATAAAAACAACAAAAACATTCCTACACCATTTCTGCCACATACAGCGTTGAACCTCTTACACTAGGTTTGAACTACGCAGACCTGATCTCCTCTTCAATAGGAGTATGTAGGTAGCCATTCAATGGTACGGTCTCACCCCGTACCAAAACACCAACCCTTGTCAATTGATACTAGGATCATCTGTCAATCCACTACATTTCATTGGCTTCAGACCAAAGGGATGCAATTACCTGAACTCCTCCCAAATAGGAGATTCGGCGACCATCTAAGCTGCGGTCATACCTTGAAGAGCAACACCAATCCATAAGAGATGGAATTAACTAGGCTTCTCCTAAATAGAAGTATCGGCGACCATCTGTGGTGCAGTCATTCTCAGAGAGGAAAGCCAAATTCCTCTCCATATTTCCATACAGAAACCAGTCCCAAGACACCAAAGATGGTAGGGATACATACAGATCAATGATCCATTCTGAACTATCCAAAGACATCTCAATTTCCATCCCTCAAGGAGGAATTCAGAATACATCAAGATCGCAAGCCCTGAAGCAGCAGACAAAATATCAAGCAAGTTGCAAAACATATCTAAAAGGGAAGTGATCAAAAATATATTTCCCTGGCATATATATAATGCTGCTTGATATACACAATGTAAACTGTACATGACAAAATGGCTAAGCTAGTCTGTGCAGGAAAATACAAGCCCAACTAAAAGTCAGGGTATATGCGAGCTAACAAGCCCAACATGTCATCCCTCTCAGAAGAAGGAGGCAAAGCTGTGGTCTCCTGTACGAGAATGTCCACACAACCTAACAGATCTGCAACCATCTGCATGGTGACCATATGCTCATCGATGTAAGTGCTCATCTTTGCAATCATGCTAGTGGTAAGGGACCTCCCTGCAGCACTATCTATGACGGCTACATTCTGAGCAGATATGACACTATCCCGCTCAACTATCACTGCATCTCTGGCTGATCTAGCCTCATCCCGCTCAACAATAGCGGCATCTCTACGAGCTAATGCCTTGCCTCTCTCTAACAGAGCTGCGTCTATCCCATCAAGGGCAGTCAACATCAAGGCTCTAGCCTGGTCTCTCTCGAAGGTCATCAGTTGGAGACTCTGCTCAAAGCATCGCGTCTTAGAATGATGTATCACGACAAGTCTTTGATGCTGGGAGAATCTAAAGGAAATGTTGGCAACCCATCAGCTTTCTCCTCCTCGATGTAGGAATCGATATCCTCCATAGGCTCTACATCGTCTGAAGCACTACTCGGTAATGTGGATACTACCGCAGCCGATGCAATCTCTGTCTTCATCCATGAGGAATACTCTGCAGAACAACCTGGATGGCTCACGAAAAAAGCAGTTATCTCACGCTGATCCTAATAAGCATACACACGAGATCGGTCCTCTGCTGAAAGATAGCGAGAAGCTGAACGCTGACCTAACGCCCCCTCGAAAGGATAAAAATCCTAAAACTGGTCAAACTATGACATCACGACAAGTGGGTGGTAAGTAGTCATACCCCTCATGCCAGATAGAGGGAGATAGTTCATGCCCGGAGCATGAGTAATAAAGCTGTAAGGTGAGCTAAGCCCCGAGCACGACAATATTCTAAACGGATCCCTGATATCTGCCAAGAACATAGACCAAGCCAAAGCGTCCGTACACTTTGATTGCTAAAAGGAGTATGACATGGCTATATCAGGGGTGAAACAATACCCATGTCGTCTAAAGGTACCAATCGGTCTCAAGTGTGACATAAACCACACGTATAGCATGACCGAGCTACCTGTGAACACTCCTGTCAGATAAGTACAGCAGTATGTAGCTGACCTCATGGTCTCTGCTATAATCATCGGTATAATGGTATGACCCTTCCTGAGAGCTCTACTGCCGTGATGACTCCATTGTCTATCTCATCCATGTACTGTGGCATATAGAAATATGACAGCACCCACAATAGCAGTACATCAATCCTGGCTAGACGCCAATGATCCTCCGATGTGGTGAAATCCCTGGAATGTCATGCATAACTATCCTCAGAGCCAAATCTCTTAAACATAAAATGCTGCGATATAACGTAGCTCGATGTAAGCTCATCCTGCACCACTCTGCGCCTCAATCCAGTGAGGGTCATGAACCGTCGACTCATGTCCCCTAAGGCCATATGCACGCAAGGTCTGTCCAGCGGTAGCATCGTCAACCGTACATACTCCTCCAAAGTGGGAGTCAACTCCTTGGTCGCAAATCGAAAAACCTGCTTCTCCGATACCCAATGCTCTAGCATGCCATCCACAAATAATGTGGGAACCTAAAACATCAACAGGGTCATTGTATGATGTAACAAATGATCTACGGTCACCCTGTCTGATGGTGACATGCTATCATACCACGATCGCATACCCGATGCCACCAATGATGGTGGGGTATGATCAATACGGCTAACTGTCGAAGAAGACATATGTACGAGCCGTGTCATAAGACTATCTAGGGGTCAATGCTGAATATATCTAGACATATATACATATGCATAACATGATACATGCATTGCAGATAATAGATGGCAATATGATATAGGGATGAAAAACTGTGTATACATTCCTAAGTATATCAACATCTAATACATCATCTCTATACAGCTACAAATACAGGGAAATGGGGCATAACTGCCCAAAAACTATCTGCGGCACCCTTATGTGGGCCCCACCCCTCCGGCTTAGTCCAGTTCAAGTTGTAAAGGAGTTCTTACGGACTGAAAAAGTCAAATCGGGAATAAAAACGCTACGCGATTGAGCAAAACAGCCTGAAATCCTGGTCTTCTCAGATGGAAGTTTGAGTCCGTACATCACTCATTGGTATTCACCCAAACACGAGGTATACCATGCCAATGATTTCTTTTGTTACGAATCACATTCGACAATACCTTGCACAAGTCCAATGCCGCCAATTCTGGGTCATTACCCTAAAGATCAACGTGATCCCCGACGGGGGTTACAACGTGGATCCCCGACGGGGGTTAAAATGTGGAACCCCAGCGGGGGTTACAACGCATGTTCATCTGTTCACACACACATCAACGAAGGTCAAGAAGCTTTGACGTTATTTCAGTCGATGGCAAGTAAACCCATCAAGGCATCAAAAGCTGTTCGATGATTGAGTACGTTTGTATTCATAAGTCCCTAGTGGATCCCCGACGGGGGTCACAACGCAATATTTCGTTGATTCACACGTCGGCAAAGGTCAAGTAACCTTGATAATATGCTCACAGAGTATCAGTCGTTGGTTCACACGTCAGCTAAGGTCAAGCAGCCTTGACAGTCTACCCTACATAGTTTTCATCCGTTAATTAACACGACGGTGAAGTACAAATCAATGAAGGTCAGGCAATCCTGACATCATCTGCTGTTGGCAGTAAATCCAACAGAATCTTGACATATCCTGGAGATACAAACTAGGAAAGGTTAACATCATCAAAGAGGATTGATGATGGAATATGTTATACACATCCTCAAATAGACAAAGCTTTATCCCCATAGATCTCTTACACATAAGAGGTACCTCTTCAGGATTAAGTCGGTATCAAGGATTCTGGACTTTGGTGATAACTCCAATATCAACATCCTAACAGATTCGGATCACACATCCGATCAGGTCATAGTTGCCAATCCTCGGTAAATAGTACAAGGATTTAGTAATCATCCCTATCATGTTGGGCAACAACCCCGCACACATGCATCATGCATCATACATTTACATCATGTTGCTACATATAGTATCATGTTTGTATTATGTCATTTCAAGTGTCTAGGATTCTTTATCCTACCAATGCATTGCATTGCATGAGTATGATAAAGAGGGGCATCTGTAGACACTCGAAATTTTCTGCACACCTATCACTAATATTATAGGAGGACAGATTCGTCTTTCAAGAGGGAACCCTGGAAGACAGTTCATATCCATTCTGGATACTACCGGAAGTTCAGCATCAACCCCATAACACACACAGGGAGTAACAATTCCAACCTCAGAGATAACCTCGAGGCGTGCAGATCCAATACCGGAACACACACCGGAGAAGACTGATTAATCTCGGAGATAACCTGGAGGTATCCAGTCTCAGTCCCAATCATTGGAATAGCTACAAACCTTGGTGATCACCCCCAAGGAATACAGTTCCGATGATAACCCTGGAAATGCTTGTTTCAAATGTATCGAACTTCAATCTCGTTGCTCTGGCGAGACACCCAAAGATCTGAACACGGAGATAACACCAGGGAGGGCAGGCATACACCTCGTGAGTTGACACCGAGGACCTTCAACACTTGCGGCGATCCAATCTCGGCCAATAACCACGAAAGCAACGCCCACTTTGCTCATTAAACCGGCGATAACTCTGATAAGGGATCAAGGCATCATCTCGCCACTCTAAAGCCACATCACGTCGTCTCAACATTTCATACACACATCTCTACATAATGATGTCCCACAAGAATCAAGGAAAACCAATCCCGAGTGACTATTGTGCGGGGTAATAGATAGAATTTAAAGCTTGAAGACCGGAGGGCATCGTCTCATCTTCAATGACTTCGTACAAACTCTAATCCCATGCCATTGTACAACTATCGATAACGGCGGTCCGAAAAAGGTCCTATATACCTCAGTCAGATGCTCGAATTGCAATTCTGAAAGTTCGAGCGAACATTGTAGTGCCTACATGCACGTACTATGAGACGACCCTACCCGAGAAACCCGGGGCAACCCGGGCAGCCTCAGGTACACCTACGGCTGGCCACAGGTACACTTGGGGTGGCCATTTTAAGGAGAGAAAGGGCGAGGAAGCCCTGTCAAATTTGCTCCATACTTGCAATATACTGAGTGTTTTCCCATTTAAAACATTTGTCAGCTCACATATAGCTACTTTTGTACCGACTGGAGCCGAGTTTCTGTGACGACCCCAAATCCAAGTACTTGAAACCCGAACTCGGTTCTCCACGATACCATTTCTTTAAGCTGAATAATACTAAATAATAATACATTCGAACTTAATTTACATACATCAAAGTTTACTTCCCAGTGCACGTGACCTTCAAATACATTCCTTACAATACTTGAATAGATACCAATACAACTATAACCATTAACTCATAATACACACTCATTCGATCACTTTTCCTTTTCCTTTGTTCGTGTTCTGAGCCTTGAGTTGCTTCATACATAATCGAAAACATTTAATTTAAGCAAGGATGAGCATTTGAGTGCCCAACAAGTAATAGCAATTATATATATAAAATTGAAAGAATATAAGTATTCTCTTTACATAACACTTCTACAATGAATCAAAAGTTGTGAAGTAATCATCTTGATAAAAATTCACATAACAATTCTCTTCCAAATTATTTAAATTTGGCTCGCTCTACCCATGAATAGGGTTTAAGAATCATACTATGAACATTCTTTTCATTTTCGAAAAGGTTTGGCGAAATCCATCCATAAACCGCTCTAGCTTACTAGACACCGGAGGGTGATCAACCTTCGTTGTACCTGTGATTGATCAATACTACATAACTTGAACGAAATTCATCGCTCACTCTATCACCTTGGCGCAAAAATCTTCCCATATAGGGATGTTCATACATGCACGGTTCCAAACCCGAAGGTTTTAATCTTGCTCAACAATAATATGTAATTCAACATATATGTATACGGTAATCGATGAGGTATATCAACATGTGAATAAATGCCATGGTTATCCAAGTGGGGACACTTGTATAACCATTTAGAAATCAACGAAACAGTAATATATATCCGAGCTAGCATGTTGATAATCAAAGAGTACATAATCATGCAGAGAATAGAATAATTCGAAACTTCTTACTCATGTCCATTGCATAAAGGAAATGCAAAGGTAGGATACTTGCACGATTCACCGATTACAAATCTCAACTTAGGTTTTATCTCTTTATCACAACCTATCAATAATCGGATCATTAGTTCGATTAGAACAATATATCTTAACACATAATCTTGTCTATTACAATTAAGACATAGTCCAATCACATAATCACAAAGTGATCATACTTTTAGTTCATATTCTATACTTGAAATATTTTTATACATTTTTAAATATCTCATCCATGCTCTTACAATAGTCTTTTCTTTCTTTTTTATAAGGTCCGACATTTTGTCGGTGATCGACAGACTTTTATCGGGTAAATATCTTGAGTCTAAGACTCTTATTCTATACCTCAACATCTCAGAAATATCGGACATCTTATTTTTTAATCATTTTCGCAATTTCGAGAAATTGAAAATTTTAAAATAATTCAAATCATGTCACTAAAGGGCCTATAGTGATATAATCATACTATAGGTGTTCTTCTTCAAATTCAGAACTTCATAATCGGTTCTCAAGTCAGCTAGTTTGGCCGGCTATAACTTTCAAATATCGGAATCATAATTAAATGATTTAAACATTAAACAATTCCATTATCATTAATATTTAAATATTAATGTACTATTTATCCAAATATTAAAAGTCATTAATTATAACTTAAAATATTTTTAAATCATTAATATCCTCTTTAAATGGTTTTTAAATAAGTAAAACCATTTTAAACTATTTATTTAATATTAATCATTAAATAAACTAAATATCATTAATATTATCTTAATATCATTAATATTTAATTATTAATGAAATTATCATTTAAATATTAAAAGTTATATTTTATAACTTAAAAATATTTTAAATACCTTATTTTTTATTTAAAATGATTTTATAATATTAAAATTATTTTAAACTAAATTATTTAATATAATCATTAAATAACTTTAATATCATTAATAATTATTAATTAATGAAATTCATAACAAAATATTAAAAGTCATCACAAATAACTCATTTACATAATCAATTCCAAGCCAAAATAAATATAGTAAACTAACTAGTTTATTAACAACACTAACTAAACTTCAAAAATTCAAACTTTAACTAACAATTAAAAATAATAACATTACAAAATTAAATAAGAAACATACCCTAAAATACTTTAATTCCACAATGATCTGAATACGCACTTCCACGCTTAAAAATTTAATTAAGGAGATCTTTATAAAAGTTCTCCCACAACAAAAAGTCTTTCTCAAAAAATTGGAGGCCTTATTGTTGGTGAATGAAACAAAGGCTAAACCCTTCTATTTATAGGTTTAGAAAATGGTGAAGTTCTCAACTTAGTCGATGTGGGACTTGGTTTATACTAATTTTTCAATAGCTCACTTTACGATTTTCTAACGCATTGCTCATAACTCCGATTAATCTGATTTTGGATATGTTATACATGGTATGTAAGACTATTTTTAAAAAATACGAATTACCCAATTGGGTTCATTAGGTAGCCCAAACAGTCGTCAAAAGTGGACGTTCATAATGATTTTCAATCTCGTTTTCACTTTACCTCTTCCGCTTAAAACAGTCATAACTCTTTCATTTTAAAACATTTTTGAGCGATTCTTGAGCCCACGCCAAGCTAACTTACTTCGACTACAACTTTTATTCTTTGACCATTTCCAAATTCCAAATACATCATCCGTAAATTCCGTTATCGGTTTAGTCCGCTTTGAGTCTATGGAAAGCTTATTCGGTGTACTATAACATACCAAAAGCCCGAAGGTTTTGAAAACATTAATCGATCGAAATAAAGTCCCGAATAGCACATCCATTCTACTACTTTCGGTTTGACACATTTCCTTCCAATCACCGTAATTCCCCATCCGAGGTCTGAATGAGGTCATTCCAAAGCCTATGGCTTCCTAACTCGATGCACTACAACATATCAAATGTCCAGACCTTTTAAAGCACAAAAAGTGGACGAGAATGCCCCCATTACGATCGCCTAAAAATAGTTTATCATGCTCGGTTGAACCATGTTTGACCATCTATAACTTCTAATCTATACATGATATGGACTTGATTCTTTTTGTAGATTAAAGACCACATATCAGGCTACACATAACAACTTTTAAAGAACAAAACTCATGATCGAGCAAAGAGTTATGGCCTCTGACATTTGGTGAAAAATAACAGAATTCAGTTTTTCCAACTTGCTTAAATCTTCAAATTCGTGCACTTTGATGTTATGGGTCTTTGATTTATCAACCCATATCATTAATTAACATCATATTACACAACTTTAAATAATCAATTGCATAAAATAACATCGAATCGAAGGATTTCTAGGTTTAGTGTTCTTATACCCTTTTTGCCAAAAATTCTTGATTCTTGCTTCTGATTTGTTATGGGTGATGGTTGGGCGTTGTTTAAGAGTGTATGGGCAATCTTGTATAAGGCAATTAAATGTAATATTTCATCACTAGATTTAATTCTTATAATTTACCAATTAACTTCTATCCTTTGGTAAATTAAAACACTTATACAATAACATCGAAATTAAACCCGATGAATTAAAATTAGGGTTTCTAATTGACCATTAGTGGTTCTTTAATTATCGTGTATGTTACTAACACGATTCGTTCACGGTTTCTAATTTCAAATTGTTAGGGTTATAATAATTATGGTTTGTCCTAATTATCGATGTACAAAGATAATTAGGGTTTCTTCAATTACCGATATTCTTATTCACGATAACTTCATATATACACGATCACTACTCGAAATACCCCATAATCGAGTTTAATAATTAGGGTTTCACAAACACGGTAATATGTTATGACCTAATTGTTGTCATTGCTCAATATTATCTGTCACATTATACCGAAGTACATAATTATGGAACTGTAAAATAATATAATATTATTATTCTCATCTCTTGATCACAATCCCAATCCGGGTTTTGGATCTCATATCCGACTTATTCTTCGTACACAACATCAATAATCAAGTTAAAATAATTAACTTAAATATTACGAACAATTCATATAATAAAATATTTATTATATAAATCTAATTATCACTTCATATATTATTTCCAATCATGTTTTCATGGAAAATAATTAATAAAAATATTTAAACTACGAAATTTATTACCATATAATTTGTGGTAATTAATAATTCCAAAATTATTTCTAATTTTTCAAGTAATAAATGTATTCGCATTTATCGTTCACTTTACTTGACACTTAGTCTCGTCATTAAAAAAAAAATTTATACGCAAAATTTCTTATTTATTTTATATAGAAAATCTCGGGTTATTACATTCACCCTCCCTTATAAGGATTCCGTCCCCGGAATCACCGCTTTAAAAACTCATATGCATAAGGGTACATAGCATATAATCATTGTATGTAGATCTCGATCATACTTGATCGAACCGATCTTTAATTATTCATAATAACACTTGTCTATCCGATTAAGCAGAAATATAAGATATATAAGTTATTCAAATAGCACCTGGAGTTCTGTTTCCAACACCACCAGTATCCCAGACCATCATGTTGTAAACCCTGAGTTGCTTTACGTTGGGTTCTTGGTTGAGTTTAGTCCTGAAATTGCTAACGTCTCACTTTGCTTCTCCCCAAGTAGTTACGTTCCTTGCCTCCATTCCCTCTCGTGGGCGCTTCCTTACCTTATGCTCGGTCGATCCACATATAAAACATCCACTTGATCATCCTTGAGTTGGGGCGGTTGGGAGAGATATGACCCTCTTTCACCGCGCTTGTAGCATACAAACTTGCCCTTGAGACACTTTCGCCAGAGTGATTCTTCCCGCAATTCTTGCACCTTTGCCTTTACTAACTTTTTTATACCAACCTACTTTTACTTGCATTTTCTCGGAAAATTTCTCATTCTTTTCTCACCCCTATTCCCACTACTACTTTCTATCTTTATTGTTCCTTGACTTGCTTTTATTCTTCTTCTCCTTATGGTAGAGGCTCATGGCCTCACTTCCTGCTCAAAGAATGATAGCCTTCTCCATAAGTCTTTGCAAAAGTATTGATTTGCAGATCTTGACACCTTATTAGAGAGCCGGGTTTTAAGCCCAACTCAAATCTCCTTGCCTTCCTAGCCTCTGTATCCACTTGATGTGGAGCAAACCTAGCCAACTCATTAAATTTTGCGGCATACTCTTCAGACGGTCCATGTTATCCTGCTTTAACTCCGTGAATCTCACCTCCATTCTAGATCGCATACTAACAGAGATAGTTTTTGAAAAATAAATCTTTAAACCTATCCCAAGTAATTTCTTCTTTTCTGCCTTAGAGTCTTATTTGCCTCCCACCAAAGTTAGCTTCCCTTTCATCATATAAGTGGCAAAAGCGGTCTTTTGCCCTCATCTACTTTAGCGATTCTGAACGTCTTCTCTATCTCGTTCACCCAAGTGCGGGCTTCTATAGGTCATTGATCCTCTCAATTACGTGTGTCCTACTGACTTTGAAGTCTTTGAATTTTGCCAGCGATTATGCAGTTGGTTCCTGCGGTGGTATTCCACGATGCATAGCTTTGAAAGCTACCATGTTTGCAAAATTTTGCATCGATTCTGGTACATCGTTCTCCGAAGATTAGTAGATTCTTCTACCCTTTGGTTTCGAGTTTGACGTCTTGGTGGCATTATCTGGTTAAATAAAACCATAAATTATACCCTTACATTTTAAACCTTATTGCATAAGATTAATGTATTAAACTCGTTTCATTTCTCAAACTTAGATTCATATTCATTTATCGAATATTTACACACACATCTGCTTTAATCAATGACTATCCCTTTGTGACTACTGAAAGTCGAGATTTAAAATCTTGACCAACATAAAAGTTGAAAATAGTTCATTACTTATCACACACATTACATAAACACAACATAACCCATACTACTTATTTACCAAACCTTTTCTCGGACATTCATTAAGCTCGATGTCCTTCCATTCCACAATTAAAACATCCACCTTGCTTATAGTTGGGGCAGCGGGAGAGGTATGTCCCTCACGACCACAAATATAACATATCTTTTCCCTTTCTTCTTATCGGGTTTTCCTAAGTCAGGGATCTTCTACCTTTCTTTTTCCCTTACCTCTCGGAGTTGCACACGAGGTGTTGCTTGAGGCTCCCATCGGTCAATTCGGATTTGAGCTTATCCTGGTCTTCCATTGTTGCTAGCAATGCTTGACGCAGTGGATATTAAGCAACATCTCAATCTCCCATGACCTTTCGGTATAGAGAAACCTTGTTCTCCAGATCCTCAGATCTCCGTTGATGCTTGAGCGACTTCAACTTTAGTGTCTCGAATCACTATCTGTCAAATCCACCATTTCGGATCGATGCTCGTTTTCCACTATAGCCACCTCGTCGATTTGGGTTCTGGTGAGCTTCTATTTCAATTTGTTGGCCTTGATATTAGCTTCGGGGTATAGATCGATCCTTCTTATTCCACATATCTTTCTCACCGGACATCTACATACATAAGTTACCACGATTAACATATAGTATATATACACAATGAATCAAGAGTTCTATATATCTTATTTTGATTGATGATAAATTTATTCAATTCTCATCAACACCTATCTCTCTGTAGAAAGGCGCCCATCCACTCTGCATCGAATCGCATGAAGGTGATGACTAAAGCCCAGGTCTAAGGTATGTATCTGGTGTCTTTGACTTCTATTTCAACCTTCAAGCTGTCTTATCCAATATCTCCTCTTGCTCCAACCTCCCTCATAACTCGCTTAACTCTATCTGTGGCTTACAACATTCACACATATCATCACATGCTACCCAATACACCTCTCCAAGAGTAAAAGTTTTCAAATTGTCTTTGAGGGTCATATAGACTATGAACACATAGTTTTAACAGGTATTAATACCATAAAACATTACTGGTATGTTTACAATCACAAAGAAGGTAAACTACCATTAATAATAATACTTTAGGTGATTAGCCTTATTGTACCACTACGTCATGCATAACGTATTAATCATGCCTAGTGAATATTTACGCTATTAGATTGGATTATTTTATCCAAACAACATCGTTCACCTCGGTCTTATCATAGGATTCCGCATTTAAACAATTTGGTTAGGAAATTACTTTCAATGAACACTTAGAGTTTTCATAAACATTAGTCTAGGTGATTCAAATAGCATAGACTCATATCAATAATTCAATTCAATCGAATTATTTAGATATAGCCAAACCAGTTGGCAAATTAAACTTTTGAAAACATTTTTGAGAATGACGCCATGATGCCGTCTTGTATTAACAATCCGTTGAGGATGCCATCATTGTATGACTTTGTCATAACACATCATACAATAATTAGAACGGCGACTTGGTCAAATTCACACTAAGTATTCTGTGATTTACAACTCCATCACATTTTATCATCTCTCGCACTGAGTTACATGGTACATGAGTGATAATTAAAAACAATTTTGATATTTCAAATCATTTGCGTCTAAGCAGAAATAAGTAGCATAGACGTACTTTTTAAACCGTTTCAAAATGATTACAAGTCTACATTTTTGTTTTCAAAAGCACATAGTGCGTATTTAGCTTGATGTCAAAAATTTTGAAGTTTAGCATAGCTAGGAGTTTAGGAAAACCTAACACCTTCACTAAAAATCATTTACTTAACAATCTATCTGTTCCTATAATCCATAACACTCCATTCACACAAAACTATACTCAGTTCATCAAACCACACTTATGAGTTCATAAATTGCAACAATCATATGAGTTTAAGAACTTATCCTAGTCAGACCTTTGGCGTCCATTCGCTGAGGGGTTCATAAACATTTCATATAATTATGAGTCAAGAATGTCTCATAGGTATGAGTTTTAAGAACTCGAACTTAATCTTATATTCTCTATCTATGACCTATCTACCTTTATACACGAGAATGGAGTCATCCTCTTAATGTGCATATAACAAATAGCGCGACCACGTTTATTTCAATGATTATCGATGCCGAAACTAAGTGGTTTTTACACCAAGTACAATTCAAATTCTCCCATACGAAGAATCATACAACTCAAATTTCGCCGGCATGAGTCCTCAATTGAATCCCCATCTAACACTAACCCCATTCTCCATAACAATTTAATTCATTTTATAATTCTCTTACGGATCTGTACCAATTAATAGTACAATTCATACACGACAATCTTCTTTGAAACTTTCAATCATCGATTGATTCCATCCGGGTCATTATAGCCTTTATCGGATCACGGGGTGATCTCATCGTATATATTACGATTTAGTTCTATATCTTGATCGTTTTATTTTAAGATCTCTCATAATCGCACTTTCAGGTCTTTTAGACTCAATCTATTCCCCACTCTTTGTTTAACTTTATAATCGAGTTAGGGAACTCGTGTCTTTACACTCATTGAGATTCATCTTTGAATCTTATCGACCAACTAACTCTATATGAGTTAATACTTATCCTAATCATTGCGGTTATTAGTCTCGGTATTCCTACCTAAGCTTCATAACCAATGACTTTGATACCAACTTTGTGGCGATTTACCCAAATCCGGTACTTGAAACCCTAACTTCGGTTCTCCACGATACCATTTCTTTAAGTCAATAATACTAAATAATAATACATTCGAACTTAATTTACATACATCAAAGTTTACTTCCCAGTGCACGTGACCTTCAAATACATTCCTTACAATACTTGAATAGATACCAATACAACTATAACCATTAACTCATAATACACACTTATTCGATCAACTTTCCTTTTCCTTTGTTCGTGCCTTAGCCTTCAGGTTGCTCATACATAACTGAAAACATTTAATTTAAGCAAGGATGAGCATTTGAGTGCCCAGTAAAGTAATAGAAATTATATATATAAGTGAAAGAATATAAGTATTCTCTTTACATAACACTTCTACAACGAATCGAAAGTTGTGAAGTAATCAGATCTTGATAAAAATTCACATAACAATTCTCTTCCAAATTATTTAAATTTGGCTCTGGCTCTACCCATGAATAGGGTTTAAGAATCATACTATGAACATTCTTTTCATTTTCAAAAGGTTTGGCGAAATCCATCCATAACCGCTTTAGCTTCTACAGCACGCGAGGGTGATCGGCCCAATTGTACCTGTATTGATCAATACTACATAACTTGAGCGAAATTCATCGCTCACTCTATCCTTTGGTAGGCAAAATCTTCCATATAGGGATGTTCATACATGCCCAGTTCCAAACCCGAAGGTTTTAATCTTGCTCAACAATAATATGTAATTCAACATATATGTATACGGGTAATTGATGAGGTATATCAACATGTGAATAAATGCCATGGTTATCCAAGTGGGGACACTTGTATAACCATTTAGAAATCAACGAAATGTAATATATATCCGAGCTAGCATGTTGATAATCAAAGAGTACATAATGTGCAGGAATAGAATAATTACGAAACTTCTTACTCATGTCCATTGCATAAAGGAAATGCAAAGGTAGGATACTTGCCGATTCACGATTACAAATCTCAACTTAGGTTTTATCTCTTTATCACAACCTATCAATAATCGGATCATTCTGCTCGATTAGAACAATATATCTTAACACATAATCACATCGTCATTACAATTGACATAGTCAATCACATAATCACGGTGATCATACTTTTAGTTCATATTCTATACTTGAGATATTTTATACATTTTTAAATATCTCATCCATGCTCTTCTGATGAGTCTTTTCTTTCTTTTATAAAGATCCGACATTTGTCTATATCGACGACTTTATCGGGTAAATACTGAGTCTAAGACTCTTATTCTATACCTCAACATCTGTAAATATCAGACATCTTATTTTTAATCATTTTCGCAATTTCCAGAAATTGAAAATTTTAAAATAATTCAAATCTGTCACTAAAGGGCCTATAGTGATATAACTGTTACTATAGGTGTTCTTCTTCAAATTCAGAACTTCATAATCGGTTCTCAAGTCAAATAATTTGGCTTAAATTATAACTTTCAAATATCTAATCATAATTAAATGATTTAAACATTAAACAATTCCATTATCATTAATATTTAAATATTAATGTACTATTTATCCAAATATTAAAAGTCATTAATTATAACTTAAAATATTTTTAAATCCTTAATATCCTCTTTAAATGGTTTTTAAATAAGTAAAACCATTTTTAAACTATTTATTTAATATTAATCATTAAATAAACTAAATATCATTAATATTATCTTAATATCATTAATATTTAATTATTAATGAAATTATCATTTAAATATTAAAAGTTATATTTTATAACTTAAAATATTTTTAAATACCTTATTTTTATTTAAAATGATTTTTATAATATTAAAATCATTTTTAAACTAAATTATTTAATATAATCATTAAATAACTTTAATATCATTAATAATTATTAATTAATGAAATTCATAACAAAATATTAAAAGTCATCACAAATAACTCATTTACATAATCAATTCCAAGCCAAAATAAACATAGTAAACTAACTAGTTTATTAACAACACTAACTAAACTTCAAAATTCAAACTTTAACTAACAATTAAAAATAATAACATTACAAAATTAAATAAGAAACATACCCTAAAATACGAATTCCACAGATGAATACGCATTTTCACGCCTAAAAATTAAACTAAGGAGATCTTTATAAAAGTTCTCCCCACAACAAAGCCTTTCTCAAAAAAATTGGAGGCCTTATTGTTGGTGAATGAAACAAAGGTCAAGCCCTTCTATTTATAGGTTTAGAAAATGGTGAAGTTCTCAACTTAGTCGATGTGGGACTTGGTTTATACTAATTTTTCAATAGCTCACTTTTTTGCGATTTTCAACGCATTGCTCATAACTCCGATTAATCTGATTTTTGGATATGTTATACATGGTATGTAAGACTATTTTTAAAAAATACGAATTACCCAATTCGGGTTCATTAGGTAGCCCAAACAGTACGTCAAAAGTGGACGTTCATAACAGTTTTCAATCTCGTTTCAGCTTTACCCTCTTCCGCTAAAACAGTCATAACTCTTTCATTTTAAAACATTTTTGAGCGATTCTTGAGCCCACGCGAAGCTAACTTCTGGGACTACAACTTTTATTCTTTGACCATTTCCAAATTCCAAACACATCAGTCCAGAAATTCCGTTCAAATGGACTGCACCGCACTTGTTGGGAAGTTTTGACACTACTACTTTGAAATGTCATAACTCTCTCCTCCGATATCGGATTTAGTCCATTTTGGAGTCTATGGAAAGCTTATTCGGTGTACTATAACATACCAAAAGCCCAGAAGGTTTTGAAAACATTAACTGATCGAAACAGTGTCCCAAATAGCACATCTCGCTGCTTACTTTCAGTTTTGACACATTTCCTTCCAATCACCGTAATTCCCTCATCCGAGGTCGGAATGAGGTCATTCCAAAGCCTATGGCTTCCTAACTCAGTGCACTACAACATATCAAAAGTCCAGACCTTTTAAAGCACAAAAAGTGGACGAGAATGCCCCCATTACAGACTACCCAAAAATAGTTTATCATGCTCGGTCAACCATGTTTGACCATCTATAACTTCTAATCTATACATGATATGGACTTGATTCTTTTTGTAGATTAAAGACCACATATCAGGCTACACATAACAACTTTTAAAGAACAAAACTCATGATCGAGCAAAGAGTATGGCCTCTGACATTTGGTGAAAAATAACAGAATTCAGTTTTTCCAACTTGCTTAAATCTTCAAATTCGTGCACTTTGATGTTATGGGTCTTTGATTTATCAACCCATATCATTAATTAACATCCTATTACACAAATTTAAATAATCAATTGCATAAAATAACATCGAATCAAAGGATTTCTAGGTTTAGTGTTCTTATACCATTTTTGCCAAAAATTCTTGATTCTTGCTTCTGATTTGTTATGGGTGATGGTTGGGCGTTGTTTAAGAGTGTATGGGCAATCTTGTACAAGGCAATTAAATGTAATATTTCATCACTAGATTTAATTCTTATAATTTACCAATTAACTTCTATCCTTTGGTAAATTAAAACACTTATACAATAACATCGAAATTAAACCCTAATTAAAATTAGGGTTTCTAATTGACCATTAGTGGTTCTTTAATTATCTCGTGTATGTTACTAACACGCATGTATTCAGGTTTCTAATTTCAACCTAGGTTAGGGTTATAATAATTAGGGTTTGTCCTAATTATCGATGTACAACAAGAATTAGGGTTTCTTCTAATTACCGATATTCTTATTCACATGACTTCATATACATACTCACTACTCGAAATACCCCATAAGCGAGTTTAATAATTAGGGTTTCACAAACACGGTAATATGTTATGACCTAATTGACCGTCATTGCTCAATATTATCTGTCACTTACATACCATTACATAATTATGGAACCGTAAAATAATATAATATTATTATTCTCATCTCTTGATCACAATCCCAATCCGTGGTTTGGATCTCATATCCGACTTATTCTTCGTACACAACATCAATAATCAAGTTAAAATAATTAACTTAAATATTCGAACAATTCATATAATAAAATATTTATTATATAAATCTAATTATCACTTCATATATTATTTCCAATCATGTTTTCATGGAAAATAATTAATAAAAATATTTGACTTCACGAAATTTATTACCATATAATTTGTGGTAATTAATAATTCCAAAATTATTTCTATTTTTCAAGTAATAAATGTATTCGCATTTATCGTTCACTTTACTTGACACTTAGTCTCGTCATTATTAAAAAAAAATTTATCATAAAATTTCTTATTTATTTTATATAGAAAATCTCGGGTTATTACAGTTTCATCCACTTTAAAGATATAGAAGCCTTCTTTGCAACCCCCACTTTGTAGCTTTCTCTCACACACTTTAAAGCCTTTCTCTTCATCTTTGCACACACCATTCTTCACGTTGAGAGTCGTGTTTATGCGTGTGATTGCTGGACTTCGATCCGTGATTTTATTTCATTTATATATATATATATATATATATATATATATATATATATATATATATATATATATATATACTAACTAACATTATCGAGTTATGCCTCGATTGAGCCTAGTCTTGATCTAGGCGTTTATTTGCTTTTATATATATATATATATATATATATTTAATATGTGTCAAACTTTGTTTGATGAGCCTAGACTTCAATCTGGAGCATTCTTTATCAGTAATATATATATATATATATATATAATCTGTGTGTCGGACTACATTAGATGAGCTTTGGATTTTACATTCGATAAGCGTTTACTCGCTAATATATATATATATATATATATATGAACTGTTGTCGAACTCGCTTACGATGAGCTGAGATTTTATATAAAAGTGCGTTTACTCGCTTTTATATATATATATATATATATATATGAACTTGTTGGTTTGTTAATATTCTAACCTTTTTGTTTTGATGATAACTTGATTATATGGACTAATTTATTTATTGTGAAATTTCAGGAAGTTGATGAAAGAATTGTTGTCTAGAGACTTTGAAGATTTGAGTCTTAAGAAAAATTTGTAAGATCAAAGCAAATACTTAATTTTTCAATACAAGGTTGTAGGACATATTATTTGTGCATTAGATTAAAATATTTTTTGCATGATTAAATATGTTACTAAGTTGGTTAGTATTTATATATGCATGTATAGAGAGTATTGCCTGAATTGTTTTAATTTCTCTTGTGTACTGATATTGGTATAACACGTGTGGAAAATTTATATGTTGGAAATTAAAAAGTTATTGAAGTGGGTTGGCAGAGATATGATTACTTTCTAAAATAGTGGGATAAGTTTCTTGGAAATGTAATGTTATCATTATCTTGAAAAAGTTGATTCATACTCCTATATTAATGCTATATATGTATGGTGACTGACTTTAATTGCTATAGGAATTTGATAAGTCTCAACCAAAAGATATTATCTACTTTTTGAAAGAGTCCAACAAATCTTTATAACAACTAGAGATAATTGGTTTTGGTTATTCCTTAGCCATTAACGGAAATAATTGTTGGAACATTATTTATCTTTATCATTTTTGGTTGGCTACGGAACTCTATAGCAACGGTAATAATATTGGGCTATAAAAATGAAACTGAGATCAGTGATAAAAAAAAACACTTACAACATTTTGCACTTACATACTTGAGAAGATATTTCGTTATTTTCAGTGCAATATTCCAGCTGCTATGCTTTCATATTCAGATTAAAAATCAGCGATTTTCGTGAGGAAAATATTGGTGATATCTTTTACTATTTCTATTTGATCATTGCAATCATTAGTTGAGCCTTGCATTGTTAAATTGCTTATTTGCTTTGATCATTAGACCTCTATTATTGTAATCTTAATTTGTTTTTAGACTAAGTGTTGTCTAAAGGTTTTTAATCCAGGTGGATTAAGGTTTAAGTTACAAACAGGTTCAAGGAAGCTTAAGTGCTTAAGGGGTGCATTAGTGCACAAGGAGCAAGTGTGCTCAAGTGAATTAATTGTAATTCAATTTGATAGAATCTGTTTTTGTAAAAAGGGGCTTTTAAAGAAATAAAAGTGAGTCTCCAATACTAGTTGGTATTGGACGTGGACTAGGCTATTATTATAGAGGGTAATAGTTGAACCACGTAAAAAATCTTGGTGTTATTCTATTGCTTATTTTACTTTCTCAAGGTAGTTAATTTTCTTATTAATTAATATTTAAACATCTATTTCATCTTGAGATATTTTGTTATCACTAAGTATTCTATTTGTTTTACAAATTCACCAAGATATTTTCTTAAACAAAAATTCAATTCGGTAGACTACATTTATTCAGCACGCTGCATTCTTTAATACAGTGGGCTATATTCAATAGTTTGAATTCAAAGTTTAAAAATTGGTCATAGTTTGTTCCCACACTTATTCAACCCCCCTTCTAAGTGTGCCTTATCTGAATTTCAGAACTGTTTTCGAACTCTGTTCGATGAGCTTGGATTTTACATCTGATGCATTTATCAAATTTATATATATATATATATATATATATATATATATATATATATATATATATATTCGTCCCCACACAGAGTTTACTTACGTGGTGGTTGATCGCTTCTGACAGCTTTTTTTACGTTTTGTCCTGCCTGGAGTTCACTTCGTGGCAGTTGATTGCTTTGTACAACTTTATTCACATTTTGTCCCGCCTGGAGTTCCCTCCGTGGTGGTTGATAGCTTTACAGCTTTATTTATGTTTTGTCCCACCTGGAGTTTCCTCCGTGGTGGTTGATAGCTTTTTATAGCTTTATTACATTTCTGATCCCCCATGGAGGTGCTTCGTGGTTGGTGATCATGTCTGTATATATATATTTACAGCTTTTATATATATATACCTTCTTACTACTTTCATACAAATTGCGGTATCATGTGTGCCTAGGAATCATGTGATCACAGATTCAGCCTATTGGATCTAGATTCGGTTCCCGTGATGGACATTTTCAGTTATAAGCAGATTGTAAATTATTCTGCGGTGTCTGAATTTCCTCCGATGGTTTTCATACCCATGAGGAAGTCGGCATTATTTTGTACATTATTTTCTTACAGATGCTTCGCATCTCGAAAATAAAATCAATCAAGTCGAACACTTAATAAAATGGAAGTGTAAAAGGTCTCAATTACAATTGAGCATCAGGGTTTGAAAAAACCTCTTTTATAAAACATCATTGCTATATCTTGCTAAAAACTGAATTTTTACACAAATTCAAACCCTGTGTATATAGGTGCGAGCGAGGCCTCACACTACTTCCAAATAACAGCACGTTGACCCACCCACACACATTTAGATAATAGTTTCTTGAAAAGAGGCGGTCACCGTGGTAACACGGATGTCGGGGGGTGCCTAACACCTTCGCTCTGCATAATCAAGTCCCCGGACCCTAATGAATCTCGGTTTCACCAACCCGTTTAGCAATGTCACATCACTGGGTCAATGTGCAAACCTTTTCTCGGTTGTGTTGGTACAACCATTTAAAAAACCAACTAACGACTCTTAACAGTCCATCGTCCATATTATACATGTCTGACCTTTTTCACTTGTTTTTTCAAACAAATCTAACTTAAAATGAGAACACTAAAGAACAAGTAATGGAAAGGGACAACTAAAAATCCTGACGTCGACATACAATATGTATGCAATGTATGTGGATGTGTAATGGCTGATAGCTGGTGTCTCTTAGCCCCTAGCTTAGACTAGGTGGATGACTTGCCAAGATTTGGCAAGATTTCCTAACAATAATTTCAAGAATGGGACAAAAAGGGTACTTTGGTCATTTGGTTTGCAATTTTAATGGTATTTTTTTCCATGATACTTGAATCTAGGGTTTAATCACTAGATTTTAAACCTTAAGGTTTCCCAAATAATTTCTAGGGTTTGAAAAATTAAAATTCAAGTGTAATAAATTTTTAATTAAAACACACTAATTAAAATTAGGGTTTTTAATAGAAATTAAGGTTTTAAATAATTAGGGTTCTTTAATATTATTAGGGTTCCCAATTTAGTAATTCAATTTATTAAAAAAATTAATTAGGGTTTCTAATTTTAGCAATTAGGGTTCCTAATTAGCAAATTAGGGTTTCTAATTTTAATTAGAGTTTTCAAATATTTATTAGGGTTTTTCCTAATTAACAAAAATTCTATAATATGCTACTTAATTCATATAACACCATTTCTGACCGACCTTAAACTCCAGTTTTGAGTTTTCAATTATGGTTTATGACAGTAATACTAGGGTTTGTCGTGATACATCATAATTGACTAACCAATATCAGTATACACATATATAGTATATATTTATAACACTGAAAAATAATATTATAATTAATATAATATTAATATTCTCATTCATTGCTCAAAATCCAAAATTAGGGTTTGGATTCCATATCCGATTTATCTTTCATATATAACATTATTAATTAAGTTAAAATACGTAACTTAATAATCTCAACTAAAATTCGGATAATAAAATAGTAATTATAATAATTCCAATAATAATTTCATATATTATTTAAATAATATAAAAATCATATTTTTATAGAAAATAAATAATAAAGACATTTCTATTATAAAATTAATTATTATAAGTATATACTTTATAATGATCAATAATTCTAAAAATAAAATTATTTGAAATTATTCATGTAATAAATAAATTTTATTTATCACATATTTACATGCACATTACTTGACACCTATTCCCATCTTTAAAATAAAAAAAATTATATGCAAAATTTCTTATTTATTTATATAGAAAATATCGGGTTATTACATTTACCCTCCCTTATAAAGATTATGTCCCCGGAATCACCGTTTTAAAACTCATACATACAAGGGTACATAGCCTACGCAATCATTAAAAATAGATCTTGATCATAATTGATCGAACAAATCTTTGACTATTCATATAAAGTTTGTCTATATGATTAAACAGAAGTTTGATTTCTAAAAGAACTCAAATTCCTCCTTCAAAATTCTTTATAACATAATTTACTATATATAGGAAAATCATATATATATGAAAATAAAAGTTATTCAAATAATACCTGGAGTTCCATTCCCAGCTGCCACAGTATCATGGACCGTCATGTTGAAGACTCTCGCGGTTGCTTTTGTTGGTTGAAGTCGGTCCTGTGATCTCCATAGTCCCGCTGCCTTTTTCCGTGGTTACACTCCCTGCCTCCATTTTCCTTTTTGGACAATCCTTCACCTTATGCTCCATAGACCCACACAGAAAGCACCCACTGTTCATCCTTGGGTTGGGGCAGTTGGGAGAAATATGGCCCTCCTGCCCGCACTTGTAACATACAAACTTACCCTTCAGACACTCACGAGAGTGATTCTTCCCACAGTTCCCACACTGAACTACCTACTTCTTCACACCTTCCTGTTTCACCTGGACATTTCCAAAATAATTTCCTTTTCTCTTTTCACCCATATTCCCACTATTAGTTTCCACCTTCACAGCTCCGACGGCCTTACCTTTGTTCATTTTCTCCTTGTTGTAGAGGCTCATGACCTCACTCCCCTTCTCAGCTATGATAGCCTTTTCCATGAGGGCTACAAAAGTATTGATTTGCAACACTGCCACCTTGTTGTAGAGCCAGGGTTTTAATCCCAGCTCGAACCTTCTTTCCTTCCTAGCCTCCATATCAACTTGATGCGGAGCGACCCTAGCCAATTCATTAAACTTTGCGGCATACTCCGCAATAGTCATGTTATCCTTCTTTAACTTTAAAAATTTCACCTCCATCCTAGCCTGCATGCTAGCTGAGAGGTAGTTTTCGAAAAACAAAGTCTTAAACCTAGCATAATAAAATCGATTTTTAAAATTTTCACAAACCAATTACCCTTGATCATCCTTTATGCATATTATTAATTAAAACGAAGAACAAGAAGTTATGAAATCATACCCTTGTAGATACGAAGCTTCCACAGTGCACGAAGTTCAACTCCTACTTCTCCGCGATCTCCTCAATCTCCTGCAGATTCCTTCCTTTGATCAATGTAAGCCACCCAAGTGTATGGCCTCTAGAGGTGATCCACCAAGAAAGAAGAATTTTCAAGAAGAAGGGTGTATTGCTCAAACCCTAGTTTTTCCTATCTCTATAGAAAAGGGGCGTACTTCCAACTATTGAATTACGTGATATTTTGATATCCTCATATAAGACTCTCTTATAAAGATATCGTAACCCTATTTTAATTAAAATAAGGTATTATTTATTTAATTAAACTCTTTTAATTAAATGGGCTCCCTAATCTTATTAGGGATAATTAATTAAACTCCTTTAACTAATTTTCCTCCTAATCCTATTAGAAAATAAATGAGAGTACTTATATTAAATTAATTCCTAAACTCTTTTAGAAATTAAAATAATAATAATTGTAATAATATTAATAAGACTCCTCTATTAATTTATATTTAATATTTCTAAAATATTAAATAATAATATTAAGCTATTTAATTTATTCTATCACCATAGATTAAATTAAATATACTTAACATATTATTACGATTATGCCATTAACTTCTTAAATAATTATTCTTCCTTTTATGGTGTGACCCTTTAGGTTCTCCATATTAAACCTATTGTGAATAAATCAATTAGAATAATTTAATCTTATTTAAATAAATAAATTAAACGATTAATTTATTTAAATAAATAATATTTATTCTACAATAGGATAAGCCTCCCTAAATGATCAACGACTTTTCCGTATAATATAGATTTCAACATTAATCATAAAAGAACCTTTGAGTTAATAGTTACCGCATAATTCAATCCTTCCACCATACAATGTCCCAATTAAATATAAGACATGGAATTACTATCAAGTCTTATTTTATTTAATTATATGTATTTCGATTCCTAAATGCACAACTCCTAATGAATGCAAATTAGAAACTACTTTCTAATTTCATTCCACCTCGCCAAGGATTCCTCGGGTTGTCATTTATCGAATCACATAGACATTTCTCTTCTTTACTAGAAGTGGTAGATTCTTTATTGATCATTCATTATCTTCATATATAACTTTATTACACCCAAGCATACCCTTTGATATACTCTAAGAGTCTTAAGGAATAAGTCAAAGTGTAATTCATTATATATAAGATACTATGATGATCTCAAGTCTAAGGATCATTTGTACTACTATCACTACAGAATTCCTATCGACAAAAAGTAAAACTCCATTAGGTATTCCTTAGCGAGTCACGCTCAAAGGAACTTATTCTCTAATAAGCACCTACATACTTGCTTTTAGTGTTCCACACAAATGATCATGAGATCAATCATCCTCATCCAATGAGCAAGCAACGACGTATTTATCAATCTATCCGGATTCACTAATCCCCTTTTTAGTAATCCATTGATTGGGAACATTTTAGTTTTAAGCTATCTAAGAATTTAGATCTCATTAGCATGATCTCATCATGATTCTAAAAGCATTGCTTAAAAACTATGGGTTTATCACATATTATTAAAACAACACCATGTAGATAATAAATGCCTTTAATAAATAATTCTTTTATTAATAAATAAATAAGATTGATTACAAAGTATATGCTTTATCATCATACATGATTGGCTTGTATGCATACTACTTTCAATCTCCCACTTGCACTAAAGCCAATCGCCGTGGTATCTCATACCCATCTTCTCTAAGTGACGATCAAACCGCTTGTTGTGTTAACGCTTTAGTAAATGGATCTCGCAATATTGTCTTGAGAGTCCACACGCCTGTGGTGACGCTCTCTTCAATGATCTCTCTCGATCAAATGAAATCGCCAAGAACACGTGTTTGATTTCCGATGAGACCTGGTTCCTTAGCTCAAGCAATGTACCCAAAGGTTGTCACAGTAATAAAGGTATCGGTCCTCAGTAATGCTAGGAACCACACCAAGTTCGGTAATGAACTTCTTCATCCAAAAAAGCCCTTTGCAGCCTTCACTTGCAGCCTATGTATCATCTCTCACATCAATCAAGAATCGCTTGTCGCTTGAACTCTTCCAACTCATCACGCCACCGCTTAAGGTAAACACATACCCCAAAACGGATTTATCATCATCTTGGTCCGCTTTGAAAACTTGAGTCCGTGAAGCCTCTAGTTTCAATTCGCACTCCACCGTAGACAAGAAATACATCCTTAGTTCTTCTTAAGTACTTTAGGATATTTTTCACCGCCTTCCAAAGGTTCTTCTCCCCGGATTCGACCGATATCTCCTTTGTTACACTAAGTGCATGAGCGACATCCGGTCTAGTACATATCATACCGTATATGATAGATCCTATTGTCAAAGCATAAGGAATCTTACTCATACTACCTCTCTCCTCGTGTGTCTTTGGGGCCTGCTTTCTTGAGAGATGTATTCCATGGCTCATCTAAGATGAGACCTCTTTTTGAATCTTCCATGCTAAACCTTTTAGCATCGAAGTCAATGTATCGCCTTTGGGACAAGCCAAGCATCCTTTTAGATCTATCTCTATAGATCTTTATCCCCAAAATATAGGATGCTTCTCCCAAGTCCTTCATGGAGAAGTGTTTAGATAACCAGATTTTAATTGATTGTAGAAGATAGAATATCATTCCCTATCGCAAATATATCATCAACATATAATACGAGGAATGAAACAAAAACGCCTCCCACTAACCTTCTTGTACACACATGGTTCATCCTCATTTTGATAAAATCAAACTCTTTGATTGTCTCATCAAAACGGATGTTTCACACCTACGAGAAGCTTGCTTCAATCCATAAATGGATCGTCAGAAGCTTATGACTTGATTTGTTCCAACCTTTGAAACAAATCCTCTCGGTCGTGTCATATACACATCCTCCTCAAGTTTCCCATTGAGGAAGGCCGCTTTTCACGCCCATCCGCCAGATTTCAGTAGTCATGGTAAGTCGCAATCGCAAGCAAAATCCGAATGGACTTGAGCATTGCTATCGTGAGAAGGTTTCATCATAGTCAACTCCTTGTCTTTGTTTGAAACCTTTATGCCAAATGGGCCCTTATAGGTCTCTACCTTGCCGCCCCGCTCCAGCCTTTTCTTTTTTAAAGACCCATTTACACCCAATAGGCTTAATGCCTTCAGGTGGTGAAACCAAAGTCCATACTTGGTTTTCATACATGGAGTCCATCTCGATTTCATGGCTTCTTGCCACTTCTCTGAGTCTTTACTACTCATAGCCTGTTCATAATTCAATGGATCATCATCATCTATGATGCGTACCTCATCGTCATCCTCTATGACAAGTCCATACCTATCGTATCTTTGGTACTTCTTCCGATTTACTTAATAGGTGTGTGGTATGTATGAATCTCTACTTGGTTAGGTACCTCACTTTTGATCTCAGTAGTATTTTGTGGTTCTTGAACCTCTTCAAGATATATCTTACTCCCACTGACCCCTTCAAGGATAAACTCCTTTTCCAAGAAGGCAAGATGTTTCGCAACAAACACCTTTTGATCACTTGATGATAGAAATAATACCCCGATGTTTCTTTAGGGTATCCCACAAATCTACATTTGTCGATCTAGTCTCAGAGCTTATCGCTTTTCAAACTTTTTGACATAAGTCGGACAACCCCAAGTCTTAACATGCTTAAGATTTGGTTTCTCCCCGTCCATAACTCATATGGGGTCTTGGGGATGGATTTTGTAGGTACCTTGTTAAGTAGGTATGCAAACCGATTCTAGGCATATCCCCGTAAGGAAACCGAAGGTCGAAAAGCTCATCATGGATCGAACCATGTCCAACAATGTTCGATTTCTCCTTTCAGATACACCATTCATCCGTGGCCCCCCTGTGGAGTCCATTGTGAGATTATACCATTTTCTTTTGAGACAATTGAGAAACTCACCACTTAAGTATTCTCCTCCTCGATCGATCAAGAATCTTAATACTCTTACCAGCTTTGCTTTCTACTTCACTTCAAACTCTTTGAACTTTTCAAATGATTCAGATTTGTATTTCATTAAATACACATATCCAAATCTTGAGTGATCATCAAGTGAATGTAATAAAATAAGAATACCTCTCCTCGTGCAAATATTGTCATAGTCCACATACATCCGTGTACCACCAACGCTAACAACTCAGAATTCTTTCTCCTTTTCCACTAAAAGGAGATTTAGTCATTTTTTTTTTTATGAGACAAGATTCACAAGTTGATATGATTCATAATCCGATAGCTCTAGGAGCCCATCTTTATGCAACTTGATAATCTTGTTTCATTAATACGACCGAGTCTACAAAGTACACATGAAGGTATAATTAACATCATCTCTTTTCCTTTTCTTAGTTTGTTCAATTTGAAGTATATTTTCATGCAAGTCAAGTATATAAAGTCCATTTCGCAAATTACCAACACCATATAAAACATTATCATTATAAATAGAACAACCGTTGTTCTTTATTATAATATTAAAACCATCCATATCCAATACGTAGATAGAAATAATGTTTCTAATGATATTTGGAACAAAATAACAATTATTTAAATTAATGAACTTGCCCAGAGGCAAGCAAGCTAAACAATAAGTCCCTACAACTAATGCAAAGAACCTTTGCTCCATTTCCCACTCGTAGATCGACCTCATCCTCGCTCACTTTCTACTTCTCTCAACTACCCCCAGATATTATTACATATGTGAGAACCACAAATTTCAGATCCAATACCCAAGTAGAAGATCGACTTTCGTAAAAATTAATTCAATCATAAACAAACCTTGATTAGGATTCAAGCTTCTCCAAGCTTCTTCGCTTTTGTTCCGCAAGATAATCCTTGCGCCTCTTCCAAAGGACCCGACTTTTTGTTGCAATGGAAGCAAATTCTTTTGCTAGTCGGATCAGTTTCTTTTTGATCCTTCACTTTCGCCTTTCCCTTAGCCTTCTTGGATTTCTTCTTTTTTCAAAAGATACCTTGGGCCTCTTCCTTTTCTTGAAGAATCATCCACCAAGAAGACATGGTTCTTCTTGATGGGAAGACCCTTCAAAGCAGCTTTTCAACATGTTAAGTAACTCAGTGCAAGTCGACGTCCAACTTATTCATGTGAAAATTCACAACAAATTGTGAGAAGGTGTCGGGAGTGACCGCAAGATCAAATCTCGACTCAACTCCCCATCCATGATTTAACCCAAGTCATCCAAGACGCTCAATCGATTGATCATCTTTAAGACATGAGTCTCAATCAGAGTGCCCCTCATCATCCGAGATCTAAGAGCTCCTTAGATATTTCATATCTAGCAAATTCTACTTTGCTCACCATACAACTCTCTCAGGTGCAAGAGAGATAAGAGAGAGCATCCATGTTTTCATGCCGACGTCAAGCTCAAGTTACTCATGGATGCGCGAGCATGATGCATCGAGCCACGATGCATCATCTTGCCACTTTTTAAAAGTAGCAATCTCTTCCTCGTAGGTCATCGCTCTCTCGCAACTTTTGCAGTACACGGCTAATTTAGGACATAAGAAATCTTTTCAAAGAAGGAGAACAATTCTCAGATTCCTTAACCAAATTCGTAGTAGTTCTGGCCCCATCACTTTGTTAAGATCAAGTATGCTACGCAAAGAAATTAGTGAATGTGACATTTTCAAAATTTCGCATGTAAAAAGATAATATTTTAGCAAACATTCATTTAATTAATTACCAAAATAAATTAGGTCTTATTTTATATTGGTATCTCCCACTATTTTCTTCAAACTATATTACCTCATTTATATAGTTCGCAAAAATCTAATTAAACTTTTTGCTAGTGAGAATAAGGATCCCATTTCAAATATATATAGCCTTATGGTGACACAACAAACTATATATAAATAAATAGGTAGACAACTCCTTGTCAATTACATCATCATGTAACTCCTTATGTTTTGCCTCTTAGATTATTTTGATCAAGTGGTGGCACATCCGAATCAAATTATCTAAGTTAAGTCCAACCTAGCACTTCCATATATTCAAAAAGAAAAATATTGTCCGTGTGGTAACACAACAAAACAATATTGTTCAATTTTCTTTATAAGCATCAACTGTGATAAATTAACATCTTAAATACTTAATACTTGCCTTGTGGTGACACAACAAACTCATATTAAATATTTAATACTCTATTAATTTTATCATGCTAGAAGGCTTAATGCTCGATATTCTAAATATCTTTGAACGCTTAAGACTTAATATATAAAAAAACTTTTGAGGGATTTGTTATTATTTGTCTCATCTTGTTTAGCTAGCATATATATATATATATATAAATACGCATATATATTATTAAATATGCAAAGCATGTTTGCATAATATATAATATATATATATACTAGCATGCATATATATAATACTATATATATCTACCCTATATTGATTGATTATGGACTTTTATTCTAGTTTGTTCACTAGAGCCACCAAGTGAACCAAAAGGTCAAACCCTAGGGTGCAAGAATAAACATTTAAATATAACTATTACATTTAAACCCTGCTCCATTACAAACGGGTCTTCAAGCGCCTTTTTCTCCTTGATCTCCTGCTTTCAAAAAAAATTTAACTAATCCTATTACATTAAACTATTTAATTTAAATAGAAACCTTGATCAAGCTAAATAAGGGAAGTACATAGGAGAGAGAGATAGAATTTACATCAAGAAGAAAAAACTTAAAAAGACGAGGTACGCAGCACCTCATTTAATAAAACCCATTCATTCAAACATCCAACTAAAATAAATCCAATCACATCGGTCAATAGTCCATAATCAATCCCATTTATTATCATACATATCATCATATGTATCAATAAATAAAATCATTCCATATATATATGAGTATCATTTAATGGGCAATTTTATGTTGCATGAAATCCAATTTCAAGATTAAAATAAACTTTATTATTTTAATTATAAAATTATTAAATATATATATATATATATATATATTATATATATATATATTATATAAAAAAAAAATTTATGAATCACGTTAATAAAAAAATAATTGATCCCTTTTAAAATCCATGTAATCAATCATGTATTATATACCATATATATATATATATATATATATATATATATATATATATATAAAAGCTTCTGTAACTATATATATAGGAATAATTACATATATATATATATATAATTTTTAAATCATGATCAACCGATCACATATATAATTCAATATATATATATATATATATATATATATATATATATATATATATATATATATATATATATATATATATATATATATATATATAATAGAAACATCACGACATTACACATAAAATCAAGTTTTAAACATAACACGGAAAAAAAAAAAAATAAAAAAAAACAAAAAAAAAAACAAAAATTTTTTTTTTTTTTTTCATAAAAAATAATAATTTTATACAACAAATTATGCCCAATAAATTATTCAAAATACATACCCATACATATATGGAATCAAAATAATTAATAATTCGTGATAAAGTTTGGCTCATGATACCACCGTTAGGTTTTGTGAAAATCAAAGTAGCAATCAAATTGCAAAAAAGCTAAGCATAATAAAATCAGATTTTAAAATTTTTCAAAACCAATTACCCTGATCATCCTTTATGCATATTATTAATTAAAACGAAGAACAAGAAGTTATGAAATCATACCTCTTGTAGATACGAGCTTCCACAGTACGAGTTCAACTCCTACTTCTCCGCGATCTCCTCAATCTCCTGCAGATTCTTTCCTTTCGATCAAATGTTAGCCACCCAAGTGTATGGCCTCTAGAGAGGTGATCCACCAAGGAAGAAGAATTTTTCAAGAAGAAGGGTATATCGCTCAAACCCTAGTTTTTCCTATCTCTATAGAAAAAGGGCGACTCTCCAACTATTGAATTACGTATATCTTGATATCCTATATAAGACTCCTCTTATAAAGATATCAAAAACCCTATTTTAATTAAAATAAGGTATTATTTATTTAATTAAACTCTTTAATTAAATGGGCTCCTAATCTTATTAGGATAATTAATTAAACTCCTTTAACTAATTTTCCTCCTAATCCTATTAGAATAAATGAGAGTACTTATATTAAATTAATTCCTAAACTCTTTTAGAAATTAAAATAATAATAATTGTAATAATATTAATAAGACTCTCTTATTAATTTATATTTAATATTTCTAAAATATTAAATAATAATATTAAGCTATTTAATTTATTCTATCACCATAGATTAAATTAAATATACTTAACATATTATTACGATTATGCCATTAACTTCTTAAATAATTATTCTTCCTTTTATGGTGTGACCCTTTAGGTTCTCCATATTAAACCTATTGTGAATAAATCAATTAGAATAATTTAATCTTATTTAAATAAATAAATTAAACGATTAATTTATTTAAATAAATAATATTTATTCTACAATAGGATAAGCCTCCCAAATGATCAACGACTTTCCGTATAATATAGATTTCAACATTAATCATAAAAGAACCTTTTGAAAGTTAATAGTTACCGCATAATTCAATCCTTCCACCATACAATGTCCCAATTAAATATAAGACATGGAATTACTATCAAGTCTTATTTTATTTAATTATATGTATTTCGATTCCTAAATGCACAACTCCTAATGAATGCAAATTAGAAACTACTTTCTAATTTCATTCCACCTCGCCAAGGATTCCTGGGTCATTTATCGAATCACATAGACATTTCTCTTTTTACTAGAAGTGGTAGATTCTTTATCGATCATTCACTATCTTCATATATATTTATTACACCCAAGCATACCTTTGATATACTCTAAGAGTCTTAAGGAATAAGTCAAAGTGTAATTCATTATATATAAGATACTATGATGATCTCAAGTCTAAGGATCATTTGTACTACTATCACTACAGAATTCCTATCGACAAAAAAGTAAAACTCCATTAGGTATTCCTTAATGAGTCACGCTCAAAGAAACTTATTCTCTAATAAGCACCTACATACTTGCTTTAGTGTTCCACACAAATGATCATGAGATCAATCATCCTCATCCAATGAGCAAGCAACGACGACGTAATCTATCCTGATTCACTAATCCCCTTTTTAGTAATCCATCGATTGGGAACATTTTAGTTTTAAGCTTATCTAAGAATTTAGATCTCATTAGCATGATCTCATCATGATTCTAAAAGCATCGCTTAAAACTATGGGTTTATCACATATTATTAAAACAAAGACCATGTAGATAATAAATGCCTTTAATAAATAATTCTTTTATTAATAAATAAATAAGATTGATTACAAAGTATATGCATTTATCATCATACATGATTGGCTTGTATGCATACTAGACACCCCAAATTCGTGTACTTGAAACCAAAACTCTAATGCTTCACGATACCATTTCTATGAAGCGGAATAATACTAATAATAATAACAATAATATAAATATCAAACTTAATTTACATATCAAAGTCTAAATCCTGTGCGCGAATTTTAAACATTCATTACATCATAGATAATAAATATCATTGTCTGAATAAACTTTAACTATTACATAGAATATTATAAAACTCATTCGAACATCTTTCCTTTCCCATTGTTCTTGCCTGATCCTTCAAGTTGATCATACTTAGCTGAAAACATTTAAATTTAAAGCAAGAATAAGCATTTGATTGCCCAACAAGTAATAACAACAAAAGATATTAGTTGAAAAAATTAAATATTTTCTTTAAATGACACTTCTACAACGAATCAACAGTTGTGAAGTAAGCTGAACCAATAATAACAACATATCACTTCTATATAAAAAATTTGAAACTACTTACTGACTATAACTGGAGATCAGTCAACAGACTATAAACATTATTTTCTATTTTTGAAAGGGTTAAACAGAACTGCATCTGTAAATCGTCATAACTTACGGGCACGGGGGGTGATCATCACGTTATGCCCTGTATTGATCAATACTACATGCAAGAACGATATCTTCGTTCATCTTATCCACCTTAGGTGCACAAAAGTTTTCCCATGTTTGGGATGTTCATACTTAGTCGGGAATTCGAACCAAAATAATTTGGTTGGATACAATAAACTTTTATCTTGCTCAACAATATTTTTAAGGTTATGTCTAGCCAAATCAAATAGCTTAGACGGCTTTTAAGTCAACGTATACATACTCGAAATCAATAAGTATGTATCAACATATGATTAAATACAATGATTATCCAAGTGGGGACACTTGTATAACCATATTTAGAAACTAATGAACATAATAAATATCCGGATTATCTTGTAATCATCGTGTTGATAAACAATGATCGAATAATTTAAGAACTTGTATGAATATGAATAATTGGATACATAATCAATAACAATAGAGTTAATAATCTGGCACAATAATATGATTCTGAAACTTTCTTACTCATGTCTATTGCATAAAGTAAATGCAAAGGTAGGATACTTGCCTGAGCTGCTGCTTACAATAACGCAACTTAGTTTTATCTTTTATACTAGAACCTATTATTAATAAGATCATTCGTTCGATTAGAATAATATATCATATCGCATAGTACTGCTATTTGCAGTCAGCACATAACCTAATCCAATTGTCACATATGTTTAACAATCATTGAATCATAAACAAACACATATCTAGTCCAATTATCTAAGTCCGGATCAATTTCTGAAATATTTCGGCGTACCGACGGCTTTACCGGGTAATTATTGAGTCTAAAACTCCATTCAGTAATTCATTAACTATAATTATCAGTCATATTATTTTTAAATGATTTATGATAATTTTTAAATAATTATTATAATTTATAATGATTTTTCAAACATCGGAATCATTATTAAATGATTTAAATATTAACTAATTCTATTATCATTAATATTTAATTAATATTAAATTATTAATGAAACCATTGCCGAAATATTAAAGTTATTTATAATAACTTAAAATACTTTTAAAAGTGTTAATATTACCCTTAAATGATTTTTAAAACCTTAAAATCATTTTTAAATAAGTTATCATTAATATTTAAGTATTCATGTATTATTTATCAAAATATTAAAAGTCATTAATTATAACTTAAAATATTTTAATTCATTTATATCCTTTTAAATGATTTTAAATCAATAAAACCATTTTAATTTATTTATGCAATATAATTATTAAATAAATCAAATATCATTAATACAAAATTATTAGTGAAATTTACCTTTAAATATCAAAAGTTATATTTTATAACTTAAAATATTTTAAAGTTATTTATTTTCATTTAAAATAATTTTATAATATTAAAATCATTTTTAATTAATTTATTTAATATAATTACCAAATAAATCTAATATCATTAATATTTAATAATTAATGAATTTTATCTTAAAATATTAAAAGTTATGTTTTATAACTTAAAATATTATTAAATACCTTATTATTATTTAAAATGATTTTTAATATAATAAAATCAATTTTAATTAATTTATTTAATGCATTTATTAAATAACTTAAATATCAATAATATTCAAATAAATATTAATATTTATGAAAAACATGTCAAATTATTAAAAGTTAATTTCTATAACTTCAAATAATTTTTTAAATTATTTTTGTAATTTTCAGAAGTTATTTTCTATTTTTAAATGATTTTTAGAATTTAAATTAATTAATTTTAATAAGTCTGTCGCTAAAGCCCTTTGGCGACAATAAGTGTCGCCTTAGGTGTTCTTGAGAAATCCAGAACATTCAAAGACAGTTTCGAGTGGGTAGGTTTGACCATGGATTAATCACTGACCATGATGTTTCTGGGTATGTTGTTGGTTAGTTATTGTAGTGCTAGTGCAAGACTACATGATCCAACAACAATCTTGGCCAAAACAACATAACACTAAAGAGATCTAAGCTTGCAAAGTGGCTGTCAGAGCTGTTCATCAAGTTTTTGGGCTGTCCAGAATTTTCAGTCATGGTCGGTCAACGCTTTTGTTGACCTTATATCTATAAATCTGTTCATGTTAAGTGTGTTCTAGACGTTGGGCTGTGTAGGGTATCTATCAGGGTACATGAATCAAGCACGTATCAGGTTTAAAAATCATCAAGCTAAAAGATCTTGGCATCAGAAAATCGTGTCAGCTGTTGTTCTTCATTTCTGGGTTTTCCAGAAATGAAGAACAGAACGAGGGTGCTACTTTGGATCCTTATATCTTGCGTTCTGAATTTGCTCTATGTGTTATATCTTTTCCAGGTTGTAGTCAACATGTAATACTACAGATCTATTATATAAAACACATATAGCAACAACAGATCAAGCCGATCTACGCCGGTCAAACAATGTCAGAAGATATGTTCATGAGTTTTCTGGAATTTCCAGAAACAGATTTCGTGAACGAGTAGGCTAGCTTGACCTTCCACTGTGTTCAATATATTGATGATTTAAGGGATCTAAAAGTATGTATCTATAGTACACATAACAAGATACAACTTAGTTACAATAATAGAATCAAAATAACAACACACTGGTGTCGACGTCGGGATTTTTGGATGTCCCTTTTCGTTACTTGTTCTTTGGTGTTCTCATTTTAGGTGAGATTTATTTGAAAAAACAAGTGAAAAAGATCCGGCATGTATAATGTCGATTTATGGGAGTTTGTTAAGAGTCGCCATTGGTTTTTTAAATGGTTGTACCAACACAACCGAGAAAAAGGTTTGCACATTGGCCCGATGATGTGACAACGCTATCTGGTCGATGAAACGAGATTCGTTTAGGGTCCGGGGACTTGGTTATGCGGGGGGAAGGTGTTAGGCACCCCCCGACATCCGTGTTACCACGGTGACCGCCTCTTTTCAAGAAACTATTATCTGAATGTGTGTGTGTGTGTGTGGGTCAATGTGTTGTTATATGGAAGTAGTGCGAGGCCTCGTTCGAACCTATATACATATGGTTTCAATTTATGTAAAATTCAGTTTTTAGCAAGATATGGCAGTGATGTTTTATAAAAGAGGTTTTTTCAAACCCTGATGCTTAATAGTAATTGAGACCTTTTACACTCCCATTTTATTAAGTGATCGGCTCTATTGATTTTATTTGACTGATGCGAGGCATCCATACGAAAAATAATATACAAAATAATGCCGACTTCCTCGTGGGTATGGAAACCATCTGAGGAAATTCAGACAACGCAGAATAATTTACAAGTCGCTTACAAATTGAAAATGTCCATCATGGGAACCTAATCTAGATCCAAAGTGATGAATCATGATCACATGATTCCTAAGCGCTTGAGAATCTTTGCAATTTGTATGAAAGCGATGAAATGTATATATATATATATATATATATATATATATATATATATATATATATATATAAAAGCTGTAAATATATATATACGTACATGATCACCAACCACGAAGCACCTCCATGGGGATCGAAATGTAAATAAAGTCATTAAAAAGTTATCAACCGCCACGGAGGAAACTCTAAAGTGGGACATAACGTAAATAAAGTCAGAATACGGCCAACCACCACGAAGGAGACTCGAGGCGGGACGAAATGAAAATAAAGTCATAAAGTGATCAACCGCCACGAAAGAAACTCCAGCGGACAAGAATATATATATATATATATATATATATATATATATATATATATATATAAAAGCGATAAACATTCTAGGATGTAAAATTTAGGTTCATCGAATGAGTTCACCACAGTTCATATATATAAGTATATATATATATATATATATATATATATATATATATATATATAAGTGAATAAATGCACCTGGATGTAAATCCCGGGCTCATCGAATGTAGTCCAAACACACGCTTATATATATGAATAAACACAATTTATATAAAATCAAGGCTCATCGAATGAGTTCGACCACAGTTCATATATATATATATATATATATATATATATATATATATATATATATATATATATATATATATATATATAAAAGCGAATAAACACACCAGATATAAAATTAGGGCTCATCGAATGTAGCTCAACCACAGTTTGTATATATATATATATATATATATATATATATATATATATATATATATATATATATATATATATATATATATATATATATATATATATATATATATATATATATATATATAAGAAAAGGAAACCACTTACCAAAGTCCTAGGGCAAAAAGCAAGCATTTACTCTCAACGTGTAGAAGGGTGTGTTCGGAGATGAAGAGAAAGACTCTAAAGTGTGTGAGAAGGCTTATAGCTGACTGCCAAAGAAGGCTTCTATATCTTTAGAGTGGGTAAACACAGGCTTTTGTAGGTATAAAAGAGGCTATATATGAGCTCACAGGTGTTTAAAAGGGGAAAGTACACTGCATGGGGTGAGTGCAGAGCAAATTGGGCAAGGCTTCTTCGCCTTTTTCTCTTGCAAAATGGGCAGCCCAAGCCCTCTATTTATAGGCAATTTAGCCACAGGTGTACCTGCGGCTGAGCCGTAGGTGTACTAGAGGCAACCCGGGTGGGCTCGGGTTTTTCGGGTCGGGTCGTCTCGAAGTACGTGCACTCAGGCACTGTAATGTCCACTCGAACTTTCAGAAGTGCAATCCGGGCATCCGTTTGAGGTATACAGGACCTATTTCGGACCACCGTTGTCGAGAGTTATATGATGGCATGGGATTAGAGTTTGTACGAAGTTATTGAAGATGGGATGATGCCATCCGGTCTTAAAGCTTCAACTTTCATCCGTTACCCCGCACAATAGTCACTCGGGATTGGTTAGTTTTGTGGGACATTGTTGCATAGAGATGTTAAGATGACGTGATGTGGCATCGTGTTGACGAGATGACGATGTTGCCCCTCACCAGTGTTATCGCCGGATTAAAATGATGATAGCAGACGTTGCTCGAGCTTCACCGAGGTTGGATCACTGTAATTTGTCAAGGTCCTCATTTGTCATCTTTGAGGTGTGCCTGTCTTCCCGATGTTATTGCCGGGTTGATACAGTGTATCTCGTTATGAGTGCCAAGATTGAAGCTGGTCGTATTTGAAACAAGAATTTCCGGGGTTATCGCCGAAACTGCATTCCTTGGGGATATCACCAAGGTTGGTGGCTATTCCCATGGTTGGGACTGAGACTGGATACCTCAGGGTTATCTCTGAGATTAATCGGTCTTCTCCGGTGTGTGTTCTGGTATTGTATCTGCAGGCCTCGGGGTTATCTCCGAGGTTGGAATTGTTATTCCCAGATTGCGATCCAGGGTTGATGCTGAACTTCCGGTAGTATCCGGTAAGGATATGGATTGTTTTTCAGGGTTCCCTTTTAAAAGACGAATCTATCCTCCTGCAATGTTAGTGACAATAGTACAAAAAATTTCGAGTGTCTACAACTGGCAGATCTAGTCGTTTGAAAAAGTTGTCAGGCCCTTTCTGGGCACGATCTGGGTTTTCCAGATTTTAGAAAGTCATGGTCGGTCAACGACCTTTGACCATGATTATCTGACATTCTAAGCATGATCTGGTCCTGCTACAAGTTCTAGATTACAGACCTCATAGTACACTACATGATCAAACCTTTAAACAACAAATTACAAAAACATGATGAGATCTAGATGGTCTGACATTCATTGTCAGATATCAATTTTTTTTTTCCAATTTTTGTAAAACATCAAATCCGAGCCTCTAGATGTTATGAATCTAACATCTAGCAACCTAGATCATCTATGTACATTATAAAAAACATGTTTTAACATAAAAATCTAACATCTAACATGGCCTTTAAGATCTATTTTCATTTAGGGTTCATACCTCTTTCAAAAAACATTCTTGATTCTAGGGTCCTGATATGTTCATGGAAGTAATGAGGCTTGTTCTTGGGACTGATCTAGTAATAAAATTCGTGGGGTTTAGAGAGAGAGAGAGAGTCTTGGATGAGTATAAGTGCACAAATGAGGTAAATTATGAACTTTCTTTCTCTTGATCTATATGTACAACATGTATGCAATGTATGTGGATGTGTAATGGTTGATAGCTGGTGTCACTTAGCCCCTAGCTTAGACTAGGTTGACGACTTGCCAAGATTTGGCAAGATTTCCTAACAATAATTTCAAGAATAGGACAAAAAGGGTACTTTGGTCATTTGGTTAGCAATTTTAATGGTATTCTTGTCCATGGTACTTGAATCTAGGGTTTAATCACTAGATTTTAAACCTTAAGGTTTCCCAAATAATTTCTAGGGTTTGAAAAATTAAAATTCAAGTGTAATAAAATTTTAATTAAAACACACTAATTAAAATTAGGATTTTTAATAGAAATTATGGTTTTAAATAATTAGGGTTCCTTAATATTATTAGGGTTTCCAATTTAGCAATTCAATTTACTAAAAAAATAATTAGGGTTTCTAATTTTAGCAATTAGGGCTTCTAATTTGCAAATTATGGTTTCTAATTTTAATTAGGATTTTCAAATATTAATTATGGTTTTTCCTAATTAACATAAATTCTATAATATACTACTTAATTCATATAACACCATTTCTGACCGACCTTAAACTCAAGTTTTGAGTTTCCAATTATGGTTGATGACAGTAATACTAGGATTTGTCGTGATAAACCATAATTGACTAACCAATATCAGTCTACACATATATAGTATATATTTATAACACTGAAAAATAATATTATAATTAATATAATATTATTATTCTCATTCATTGCTCAAAATCCAAAATTAGGGTTTGGATTCCATATCTGATTTATCTTTCATATATAACATTATTAATTAAGTTAAAATACTTAACTTAATAATCAACTAAAATTCGATAATAAAATAGTAATTATAATAATTCCAATAATCATTTCATATATTATTTAAATAATATAAAATCATATTTTCATAGAAAATAAATAATAAAGACATTTCTACTATAAAATTAATTATTATAAGTATATACTTTATAATGATCAATAATTCTAAAATAAAATTATTTAAAATTATTCATGTAATAAATAAATTTTATTTATCACATATTTACATACACATTACTTGACACATATTCCCATCTATAAAATAAATAAAAAATTATATGCAAAATTTCTTATTTATTTATATAGAAAATATCGGGTTATTACATCTACGTGGATGACATCATTGTCAAATCCCGAAGGGAAGAAGACCACTTGACCATCTCAGAAAGCTCTTCAACAGGTTGCTTAAGTACAACTTGAAGTTGAATCCAGCCAAGTGCGCCTTTGGCGTTAAATCAGACAAGTTGCTAGGTTTCCTAGTTAGCCATAAGGGAATTGAGTTGGATCCCACCAAAATCCAGGCCATCATTGAAATTCCCATTCCTCAGATAGAGAAGGAAATACAGGAATTTTTGGGAAGAATCAACTTCATTAGCAGGTTTATTTCTCAACTCACAGCAACCTGTGAGCCCATCTTTTAAGGAAGAACTCCTCCATGAAATGAAACGATGAGTGTCAAAAAGTCTTCCTTATAATCAAAGAGCAGCTAGTCAAAGCTCCCATTTTGGTACCATCCATGGATGATGTTCCCATGTTCATGTACCTGTCCATAAGTGACAATGACATAGGATGTATGCTAGGACAGAAAGACGATAGAGGTCGAGAACGAGCTATCTACTATCTCAACAAAAGATTCAGCAGCAGTGAACACAAGTACACTTTGATTAAGAAGACTTGTTGTGCTTTAACATGGGCTTCCATGAGGTTACAACATTACCTCCATGGTCACACAACCCATCTCATATCCCGATTGGATCCTGTCACGTTTGTGTTCAGTAAACCCATGTTAAAGTGTTGGATGTCCAGATGGCAGTTGATCCTACAACAATTTGACATCATCTACGTGATGCAAAAATCCATCAAAGGTCAAGGAATTGCAGATCAACTGGCCGCCTCACCTTCAGGGGACTTCAAACCCTTAGAAATGTACTACCCCGATGAAGGGCTAATGGCAGTGCAGCAACACCATCAGTACGATACATGCCGTACATGGAAAATGTATTTTGATGGAGCTATTAATATGTAAGGCTCTGGAGCTGGAGCAGTTCGAGTATCCGGTAAGGGGGAGCAGTATCCCTTCGCTGTTAAATTGCAGTTTGTCAGCACCAACAACACAGTTGAGTATGAAGGCTCTATCATGGGGCTAAAACTTTCATGTTCAATGGGCATCAGGCGGTTAACTATCTTTTGGGATTCGGAGTTGGTAATCAGACAATCCACGGGAATCTATCAAACCAAAGAGCTACATTTGCTGCCTTACCATCGGCAAGTTTTACAGATGGCTTCAAAGTTTGAAGAGATCTCCTTTCTACACATTCCCCGTAACACGAATGACTTTGCAAATGCACTAGCAACTTTGGCATCCTTGATTCACATACCTGCAAAGAACACATGCCAACCATCACATTTGACCTACAAAAAGCACCAGCCTATGGGAACTATGTTGGAGAAGTATCGAATGAGCTACCTCTCATCCAACATCCTTGGTATCACCACATCAAGGAGTATTTACGAGATTGATCTACACCCGTTGAGGTGAGCCCGACTGAGAAAAGTCGGATCCATCGACTTGTTATGAAATTATACCAGAGCGGAGATGCACTTTATAAAAAGAGATGCAGGACTAGGTCTCCTCAGATGTCTAGACAAGGACCAAGCTCAAAGGCTCATGGATGAGGTCCATGGTGGTGTATGTAGCCCACACATAAGTGGCCCCCTACTTGTTAAGAAGATCCTCATGATAGGAAATTACTGGCTTACCCTCAAGGATGACTGTGATTATCACGTTAAGAGGTGCTATCAATGCCAAATTCATGGGAATGCCATCCACGCCCCTCCAAGGGAACTCCACAATATGAGTTTGCTCTGGCCCTTCTCAATGTAGGGAATGGACGTGATCAGGCCCATCGAGCCCAAAGCCAGTAATAGGCATCGCTTTATATTCACCAGGATCGACTACTTCACCAAATGGGTAGAAGCAGCCTCCTTCCCCAAGGTAATTAAAGAAGTCATCATTGCTTTTATCCGAAACAATTTCATTTGTCGATATAGACAACAAGAGGTAATTGTGTCAGACAATGCTAAGAACCTCAACAACAAAATGATGGAGGAGTTATGCAGTAAATTCCACATCAAACAACTTAACTCCGTCATCTACCATCCAAAGATGAATGGTGTTGTTGAAGCGGCTAACAAAAACATCAAGAAGATCATGAAAAAGATGTCTGTCAACCATAAAGAATGGCCTAACTTATTGCCTCTTACCATGTTAGCCTACAGAATATCAATGCGCATTTTCACTGGGGCAACCCCCTATGCATTAACCTATGGGATGGAAGCAGTGCTCCCCATAGAAGTTGAAATGGAATCCCTTAGAGTGTTGATAAACGAAATGGGTACAAGATAGGTATCACCAAATGTCTCTAATAGACGAAAGGCGAACCACAACTATCTTCCATGGTGAGTTATATCAACAAAGGATCTCCAGATCCTACAACAGAAAAGTTCGGCTACGACATTTTAAGCAACATGACTTGGTTCTAAAGAAGATCATTGACAACCAAGATCAGTCCAAGGGAAAATTTGCTCCAAACTGGGAAGGCTTGTTTGTAAGACCCCAACTTTTATGAATAAAGAATAATTTTCTCGAATTATATTTTTGAATATTATGGTGTTGATTTGATATAATGTTATAGTTGTGGGAAATATTTATAAATTTTGCAAAGTACGCAAGTTGTTATATAATATTCGATTGGTGGGAATATTCGTTTTAACAGGAATATTCAGATAACCAAGACAATCATTGGTGGACCCAGCGGAATTATTATTTGATTGAAAAAACGACAAAAATACTTTATTGAAATAACGGAGAGGTGTTACCGTTAAAACCGTTGAACTACCCTAAAAAAAGTACAAGATACACGTGGTTATGCACAAAGAGCTTACACGATATTGATTATTGATGCTTACGTGAGAAGTCACTCAGTTATACTTAATTATTACTACGATAATTCTTTGCATCATATCATCATATATTATTGATTCAATTATTATTCAAAGATCATCTGCATTATATGATATATTATTAAATCAATAATTGAGAAAGTTATTCATATTATTATTTGCAATATTGACAATGTCTAGAAGTTCTGTCAAGGAGAGGTTTGGTCACCTAATTGCGCGCCAATAAGGAGAAATCCTTATCGGAAAGCCCCCTCTTTCCTAGAAACGACCTGGTTGTTAAATATTACAAATTATAATATTAATGATGAATAAGTTCGTATTGATTAAAGATGAATTTTATAGTGTTGGAATTATTTGTGTTAGTGGGAATCGACATTTGTTTCGATAATAATTGATGTCTGGAGGATATATTGTTCAATAGGGTATTCGGGACACTTTTTGTGTCGGAGTACTATTCACGAGTTACTATTCATGAGTTATTATTCACGAGTTACTATTCACGAGTTACTATTTACGAGTTACTATTCACGAGTTACTATTCATGAAGTACTATTCACCCGTAAAATATATTTCTTTTTGGTCCAAATTATGTTTGGGTACAATATTATTCCATTAGGAGATGTGCTAATTTTTTAGACCGTTGGTTGAAGATATAATAGTAGATCAATATGGACCGCTGGTGGATAGTTATAATAGTAAATCAATATGGATCGCTGGTTTAAAGTTTTAATAGTAAATCAGTATGGACCGTTGCTTTAAGTTTTAATAGTAAACCAATCTGGATCGTCCGTTTAAAGTAAATCATTCTGGACCATTCATAAGTTAGTTACTATGCAGTCCATTCTTCTATAAATAGAAGCTCATTCCTTCATTATTTCTTACGATTCACTAAAACTCTAGAGAGAGAATTATAAGAGAACCTATAGAAAAGTATTCTGCTACTTCCCTACTCTTATATTAAGTTTTTTTTACGGTAGGGGGTATTATTTCTTTTGTATTCATGAAGAGAACTTCTGTTATTCCATTATTTATTATTCTATTGAAATAACCTGTATACGCGGGCTACCGTATACTTGGTGAAATTTCTCTGTTATTCCATTCTTTATTATTCTATTGAATATCCTCGTGCATGCGTTTTCGCGGGACACAGTTCCAGATCTTTATTATTCTGGAATATCCTATCTGCATGCGTTTCGCGGGACTCTAGTTCAGATCTTTATTATTCTGTTGGAATATCCTCATCTGCATGCATTTTACTGGGACTGGTTCCATTCTTTATTATTCTATTAGAATATCTCTGTCTGTATGCTTTTACGCTGGACTGAGTTCCGTTATTTATTATTCTCGGTTGGAATAACTGCGTATGCAGCTGCCTATCGCATGCCCGGTGATTTCTTTTGTTATTCCATTCTTTATTATACTCAAATGGTTAAAACTTTGACTTCTATACTCCATGAAATTAGTGGAATATCCTTGATATTTGCGCTTCATCCAAATCTTTTCATGGAAATATTCTTCCCGAGCATTCTTGAATTTTACTCTACAAAGAAGTATCATGTTGACAATTTGGACATTATTAGTTCTGGATAAATTAATTCTTGAACTTGTTCTATTGAATTCTTATATCATTGTCATCAACCTCATGTTTATATTTTGTTGAAAGTCATCTCGGCTGTGAGTGAATAGATGGACTTGGTATGATTATGACCAGGATTATTCGGTCATGTAATCATGGTATAGTAATGTTACAAATGATGTGGTAAAAGTCCTCATTGGCACATGGTGCATTGATGGATGATTGTTGGCATGATCATGACCATTAATGAATACACGAGTGTCCTTGCCCCGTAGTCGTGGATAATTTGTGGTCGTGATACTAAAGAATATCCTTAGTCAGTGCGGGGGGTGATTCGATGATGTGGATTATTTATTAAAATTTGAGTCCCGGTGATAAAAGTGATGAAAAACCTTTTAAATCATAGAAGATAGTAGATTTTATTCTCTACTTGACTCTTCTAATGGATTGCTTGTTCCTCTGCAGTTAAACTTGATGTTTGTTATATTTTATCAGTTTAACACTATTGAAGGCTAATGATAACTTATTTTGCATTATCTTAGTCATAATATTTCTTACTAGGCTAGTTGAGCTCACCCTTTTGCTTTCATTGTTCTCTTCAGGAAATGAGAACGTAGCAGGGACTAGTCGGGGAACAGAGTGATGGTCCTAGATGTTTGCATTAGTAGTCCTCACTATTCTGTGAAATAGTATGATAATAATTGTAATGAGGACTCTTTTTGAGTTTGTATACTCTCTAGTAGACAATATTTGTATTCAAACTCACAGTTTATGTTTTGTCGTATTGTACACGATAGTTGTATTATTAAGCTGTATTTGAATTCTGTACCATGTATTTGGCGACTCAAGATGGGTGATGTATACCTATTTTGGGGGCGTCACATTGTTTGTTGTCAAGGAGGTATTGACAGGAGGCTCTCTTAGGTTACAGGAAATGGATGGCGATGAATGTCCACAACTCATCAACTCGGACACCGTGAAACGGTACTATGTCTGAGGTTACCATCAAGCAAACATCCTGGTTTTGGGTCAGCAGATCACCAGTCATTCCGGTTCTTTAACCCTTCATTCAATACAACTCTTTTTCATGCTTTGCCCCTCAGGGAAACATATTCTTTAAGCCAGCAGCCTGACTTCACTCCATTCATACAACTTCGGTTATCCCACTAGGGATTGAACCTTTCACACTTGCAGTTTGTCTCAAACATGGGATCAAACTTTTTCACACATGCAGTTTATCCTGAAATTAGGATCAAACTTTCTTTTCCCCCGCAGTTTGTCCTGCACATGGGATCAAGCTTTTCATTGACTACAAATCATCCTGAGAGGCAAACTACGTCGACCTGATCTCCCCGATACCCGGGAGTACGTAGGCAACCATTTTATAAGGCCCGGTCGCAATAAAACCCAAAAACCTCAAAAACATTTCTACATCCTTCTATGTACAAAAACAAAAAACAACAAAAACATTCTTACACCCTTTTTGCCACTACAGCGTTGAACCTCTTGCACCAGGTTCGAACTACGCAGACCTGATCTCCTCTTCAATAGGAGTACGTAGGCAGCCATTCATGGTTTAGTCTCACCCCCTACCAAAACACAAACACTTGTCAACGGTACTGGGATCAAACTTCAATCCACTACATTTCATCGGCTTCAGACCAAAGGGATGAAATTGCCTGAACTCCTCCTAAATAGGAGATTCGACGACCATCTAAGCTGCGGTTGTGCCTTAAAGAGCAATACTAATCCATAAGAGATGGAATTAACTAGGCTCCTCATAAATAGGAGTACTGGCGACAATCTGTGATGCGGTCAATCTCAGAGAGGAAAAGCCACACTCTTTTCCATATTTCCATACAGAAATCAGTCCCAAGACACCAAAGAGATGGTAGGGGATTGTCGTGTAATTTCTAGTTACGCATAACACGCAAGTATACGTGGTCAACAAGTAATAAAGAGAAAGTAAAGTATCGTTCCCACGAAGAATTAATTAATAATGTTCACCAAGCATTAGCCCATAACCATTTCAGTCTTATTTAAACGATTGCTTTGAGTTTTTATGTTTAAACTATAAAATTAAATAGTACTAACTAGCCCTAGAATAAGACTAGATAATAAAGACATGAGATTACAATTTCCCCTATTGCATCATTTAAATCAACATACTTCTAGTTAAACCAAATTAATTATAACAGATTGTTAGTCGAGAACACGAAAGTGAAATATAGCCATTTCTCGATGTAGCATACTCATATCACATATAATCCACAATTGATAGAATACACATGAACACCCACATTACCTAAACCACTATATGTCTATGTGATTTACAAATAATTAGGGTTTGAACCCAAGTCCTCAATTGACTACAAGTGGTGCTTCGGTATATGTCTATCCTAAGCACGAATCATATATTCCATCACCATGTAGAACATTCAAACACAAGCTATCAAGATCAAATCTAAACCCATACTTCGTCTTTCAAGTTCATATGGGTTATCACAGTAATTGATGGCCAATCAACTAAGCAAATAAGCGTGAATCTTAATACACAATCTCATAACAATTAATAAGACTAACAATGAAGTATGTCAAAATAAACTAGGCAATAGATTCCATTGCAATCCCAAAATAGAGTTTAACTCATAGTTGAATTAGAATCTATGATCCACAATTGAATATACATTGAAAGATACAATAGAAGTAAAGAGAGTTAGGGATCAAGAATAACAAATCTGAGTTTCTTCTCTTGTTTCACTTCTGAACCTTCAAGAAACTTCAATTAATTCAATCCCCAAATCTTAGTTATTCTAGGGTTCTAATCTAATCTAAAAAGAAAGAAAGAGAAGAAAAGAAATAATGATAGCTTTAGCCCCCAAGGGGTGGAATCATATCTTACATAATAAAAATACATCTAATATATAAGCCCTAATTGAACCCCTCTCCAAATTACGCTTCCATTTTCCAATTTAAAATAAAGTCAAGAGTTACTCTAACGTCACGTGATGGCTATACATGCACGGTCACAAGGCTCCTCAATGTGTGTCTCTTAACGGGCGCGAGACTTACAGTAAGTCAGGATGTCCAGTCGGCCTCTCGCGCGGGTGCGCGCCCTCAGGCCTAATATGCCACGCGGCTGCGCAGCTCACAGTATGTAGATTCTAGTTCTAATTCTGCAATATTGCTGCTGTTGTCGCTTTGTCATGCTACTCATTCCTTCCATGCTTGGTCTCCTTGCTTCATTATACCTTCATGCCATACATATCCCCACTTGTGTCTCACCTTCATGCATTCATTAGCCTCGTACCCTCTAATACCACCAAATTAGGCCGATTTCTGCACTTATTCACCAAAAGGAGTTTTAAATAAATGCAATGCAAACTATCATGAAATGCAACTAAAACACAATAAAATGTACTTGAGATGGGCATAGTTCGCGTGAATTGGTATTCAATAAGTAGGTATAAATACCACTTATCAAATAACCCCCAAACTTGAACTATTGCTTGCCCTCAAGCAATGCAATATAATGCAATCTACATGCTATGCAAGCTACACTACTATACAAATGAATCCCCAGATTTCCAGCCATGTTAAGAATTCCAATAAGATATGCCTTAGAGAAATAACAAGATCCAAGAACAAAGCATCAAACTAAGCTAAAGGCATAATGACATACAATCATATAATCCTAACCTGCTATAAAAATGTTGTGTGTGTGATGTGTTCACATATAAAGCTTGAAAAAGGTGAGGATTTCATATGTTATACTGCTTAAGAAAGAAAACTGAGGTTCAAACCAAGAACTATGCATACAAATGAAACAACAACTACTCCAACACATCAGTACAAGCTAAGGTTCAACAAAGGGTTTATTCTGCTTTATTTTTACTCACGGGGCAATTTTCGCACTTTCCCGCAGTGTTTATTGATTTTTATTTTATTTTATTTTTTATATATATATATATATTTCCCATGTCTGTGCAATGTCTCATTCCATTAGGCTAACAGTGCTATCCCTTAGCGAGCTTTCAACCAACGACTCCCAGACCATTAAGACCTTAGGGCGCTAGGTATAGAGACAATCCCCTCGGGCGTACTTACTCAAGTAACAAAGGCCCTGAAACAAGACTAGCCACGGTAATTATTCAATAATTTTTTTTTATTTTTTTTATAAAGCAAGCATATCCATGTGTTCCCCAAAACTTGAGTTTAAGTGTCTTCATAGTCATTACTCACTTCTTACACAATTCTATCATTAAAAACAATATTTTCCTCTCAGCAAACAAGCATGCTAATATTAACCAACAAGCAAATATGAACATTGTCGTGCTACTTGGTAACATCTAAACAGCAAGCATGAATTATATCCTGTATAAAATTATAACTAAGCTCAAGATATCCACTAAATTCAAAAATCTATCAAATTTTTATGTCATCATTGGCAAAATTAGAATTCAACTAACTAAAAGCCTGGGATTATGCAATGTTATGCAACTAAACACATACTAAATAATCAAGACAAAAGAAAACTAATAAAAAAAAATTCATGTAGAATTTAACTACAAGATACTAAAATACCCCTACTATGCAACTTAAACATGCAATCAAACTATATGCAACAACTAGTCACTACAACCCAATACCCCCAAACTTAAAATAAACAATGCCCTCATTGTAATTAAAAGTGAAAGAATACTCCCTTAAGTGGCAATGTCATCTCCGTTCGCCTCCTCATGATCCGATGGTATATCAGGCGATGGCTAAGTTTGAGATATTCTATAGTTGGAGACTGAGTGTGGGCTTTTAACTGTCCGAATGCTTGAGTCAAAAATTCTAAAAGTTTAGCTTCTTTTTTTTTTCGTGATCGAGCTATGGCACACATACCGCCGTTTTAACTTGTAATTGGTAGCGCCACCACGTGACCTATACTCTGGCAAATTTCCGGTTTGGTTTGACTTCTGTTTGATCCTGAATATTTATAGCAATTGGATTGAACCTGAGACGAGAAATAATAAAACTATTATTAAGATTTACCACTATCTAATATCTATTAAATATGGAAATGTAAATAAGAATTAAACAAGGAGGGAGAAAGATTGGATGGGGTGCCTCCCATCTAGCGCTCGGTTTATAGTCCGTTAGCTGGACTCTTTTCTTGACACCGCTATCCGATTCCTCCACGATAAGATAAGAACCCTCCATCCATTAGAACCGCTATGTGTGTAGGTAGGTTCCCCATCATGAGAGTCTGTGAATTAAAGCCACCTAGCATATTTCCTGTCCATGATGTCCCCAGTTCTATTACATAGCCAAGTGCTCCTTCCGTTGTATCTGTGAATAGATTTTTGCATTCAGGCATGACAGATACAACATGATCCTCTTCTTCTATTATCTCCTCCTCAGCCCACCATGGTTTTTAAGAGGCCTCCCAATCGCAGAAATTCTTGCTTTGGATGTGACTACCAAGGGGACATGGGTGTGCAAATTTCACTGAATTTTTCAACTCTAATTGAGAAGGCACTTGGGGTATTATACAAGTCAGCTCATGATCTTCATTTTCCATACCCTCAGTTGTCTCCTCAATGTCCACTCCTTTCAGTTCATTTAGTGGCATGAACACCTCTGGCTCTCCATCAGTTTCATCGTCCATGTCATAACACCAATTGTTTTGAGGGCGATTGTTCAAGGCTTCAAGTATTTGATCCATTTGATTCTGCAGATTCCGAATTGACCTCTCTTGCTCAATCATATTTTCCTCAGTTGATGCTACAAATTTGAACCATAATTCCTCCAACCTTGAATTTTCCTCTTGTTGCGTTGAAGGTGGATATGAGACATCTGATGGATGTGTTGGACTTGGGATGCAGTATTGCTCGGGATAGTTATAACTCCATTCATAATCTGGGTGATACCCCCAACCTTGTTGATAATCAGGATAACCATCGTTGTTGAAGTAATCATCCCCAAACTGCCCTTGTCCAACCTTGATGTTGCACTAATAACTCGGATGCTCGCCAGCACAGTATTCACATGTAACTACTATCTCTCGATTGTGTTGGGCTGCAAGAATATCAAACCTCTCCGAAAGTGTTGCAATCTGTGCTAACAATGTAGAAAATACATTGAGTCCCTCAGTGCTTGTGTCCCTTGGTTGAATCATATTTGCATAAGGCCATTGATAAGAAAAGTCACCCATGGTACCTAAAAAGAGAGAAATATAAGAAGATAATTAAAACAAAAAAAAATGTTTAAATTAAGACTAATGTGATTGAAATTAATGTTGGCAAAAATTTATTAAGCTAATTCCCCGGCAACGGTGCCAAAAACTTGTTGGGTAATTTCTAGTTACGCACAACACGCAAGTATACGTGGTCAACAAGTAATAAAGAGTAAGTGAAGTATCGTTCCCACGGAGAATTAATTAATAAAGTTCACCAAGCATTAGCCCATAACCATTTCAAATTTTATTTAAACGATTGCTTTGAGTTTTTATATTTAAACTATGAAATTAAATAGTACTAACTACCCCTAGAATGAGACTAGATAATAAAGACATGAGATTACAATTTCCCCTATTGCATCATTTAAATCAACACACTTCTAGTTAAACCAAATTAATTATAACGGATTGTTAGTCGAGAACACGAAAGTGAAATATAGCCATCTCTCGATGTACCATACTCATATCACATATAATCCACAATTGATAGAATATACATGAACTCCCACATTACCTAAACCACTATATGTCTATATGATTTACAAATAATTAGGGTTTGAACCCAAGTCCTCAATTGACTACAAGTGGTGCTTCGGTATATGTCTATCCTAAGCACAAATCATATATTCCATCACCATGTAGAACATACAAACACAAGCTATCAAGATCAAATCTAAACCCATACTTCATCTTTCAAGTTCATATGGGTTATCACGGTAATTGATGGCCAATCAACTAAGCAAATAAGCGTGAATCTTAATAGACAATCTCATAACAATTAATAAGACTAACAATGAAGTATGTCAAAATAAACTAGGCAATAGATTTCATTGCAATCCCAAAATAGAGTTTAACTCATAGTTGAATTAGAATCCATGATCCACAATTGAATATACATTGAAAGACACAATAGAAGTAACGAGAGTTAGGGTTCAAGAATAGCAAATCTGAGTTTCTTCTCTTGTTTCACTTCTGAACCTTCAAGGATCTTCAATTGCTTCAATCCCCAAATCTTAGTTATTCTAGGGTTCTAATCTAATCTAAAAAGAAAGAAAGAGAAGAAAATAAATAATGATAGCTTTAGCCCCCAAGGGGTGGAATCATATCTTACATAATGAAAATACATCTAATATATAAGCCCTAATTGAACCCATCTCCAAATTACGCTTCCATTTTCCAATTTAAAATAAAGTCAGTAGCTGCAGTCAACATCGCACGCGGCCGTACACCCCTCCAATGTGTCTCTCGCGCAAGCGCGAGACTTACAGTAAGTCAGGATGTCCAGCCGGCCTCTCGCGCGGGCACGCGCCCTCAGGCCTAATATGTCGCGCGGTCGCGTGGCTCACAGTCTGTAGATTCTGGTTCTAATTCTGCAATATTGCTGCTGCTGTCGCTTTGTCCTGCTGCTCATTCCTTCCATGCTTGGTCTCCTTGCTCCATTATACCTTCATGCCATACATATCCCTGCTTGTGTCTCGCCTTCACGCATTCATTATCCTCGTACCCTCTAATACCACCAAATTAGGCCGATTTCTGCACTTATTCACCAAAAGGAGTTTTGAGTAAATGCAATGCAAACTATCATGAAATGCAACTAAAACACAATAAAATGTACTTGAGATGGGCATAGTTCGCGTGAATTGGTATTCAATAAGTAGATATAAATTCCACTTATCAGGGATACACATAGATCAACGATCAATTCTGAACTATCCAGTGACAACTCAGTGTCCATCCATCAAAGAGGTATTAAGAATACATCAAGATCACAAGCCTTGAAGAAGCAGGCGAAATATCAAGCAAGTATCCAGGCATAACAAAAAGGGAAGTGATCAAAAATATATTTCCCTATTATATATAATGATGTTTGATATATACATTATGAACTGTACATGACAAAATGGCTAAGCTAGTCTACACAAGAAAATACAAGTCCATCTACAAATTAGTGTATATGCGAGCTATCAAGCCCAACATGGAATCCCTCTCAGCAGAAGGAGGTAACGATGTGGTCTCCTGTACAAGGGTATCCACACGAGCTAACAGATCTATAGCCATCTTCATGGTGACTCTATGCTCATCAATGTACGTGCTCATCTTTGCAATCATGCCAATAGTAAGGGACCTCACTGTAGTACTATTTGTGACGGCTACATCCCAGGCAGATATGGCGTTATCCCTCTCAACTGTCACGGCATCTCAGGCTGATCTAGCCTCATCTCGCTGAATAATAGTGGCATCTCTACGGGCTAATGCTTCGTCTCTCTCTAACAGAGTTGCATATCTCCCATTAAGAGCTGTCAACATCAAGGCTCTAGCCTATTCTCTCTCAAAGGTCATCAGATGAAGACTCTGCTCGAAGTACTGTGCTAAATGTTGGATCACAACAGTGCTAGTACTGGGAGAATATAAAAAAGCTACTGGCAACCCAGTGAATGGCTCCTCATCGGTAGGTGAATCAATGTCCTCCATGGACTCTCCACCATCTGAATCAATACCCAACATTGTGGATACTACCACAGTCGATGAAGTCTATGTCTCCATCCATGCAAAATACTATGGTGAACAGCCCGGATAGCTAACAGAAAAATCAGCTATCTCACACTGATCCCAACATGCATACACCCGAGATCGATCCTCTGCTGATAGATAGCGAGAAGCTAAACGCTAACCTAACGCCCCCTCAAAAGGATGGAAGTCCTGCAACTGGTCAAACTGTGACATCGCGACCAATGGGTGGTAGATAGTCATGCCCCTCAAACCAGCCAGAGGGAAATAATCCATGCCCGGAGCATGAGTGATAAGTTTTTAGGGTGAGCTGAGTGTAGACACTCGAAATTTTCTTCTACTGTTACTAACATTGCAGGAGGACAGATTTGTCTTTTAAGAGGAAACCATGAAAGACAATCCAAATCCATATCGATTACTACCGGAAGTTCATCATCAAACCCCGGATCGCAATTTGGGAGTAACCAAATCTAACCTCGGAGATAATCCCGAGGCCTGCAGATACAATACCGGATCAAGACACCTCGAGAAGAATGACATTAATCTTGGAGATGATCCCAAGTATCCGGTCTCGATCGCAACCATGGAATAGGTCAAGCCAACCTCGAGATGACCACGAGGATAGTCAAAGTCAACAGCAAGCCAACCTCAGAGATAATCCTGAGAAACGACTGCTACAACTGCGCGAGAACCGGAGATAACCTTGGGAGGGGCAAAATGGTCATTTTGCCAACTTAACTTCACTTCAAATCAAATACACTCATTTCAACTCAAAAAACTTCAAAGGAAGTCCCACAAGAGCGATATCTTAACTCCGGAGCGTAAACTACACAAAATGGCTCACCGGATTGCCTGACGAAAACCCAGGAATGCCATTTTGGTCATGTACCCATCTTCCTGGAATCAAAAAAGGTCAAATCATATGTCATTGTGTAGCTCTCAGAAAGAGCTTTCCGGAATAATATGGCACGCTTCCATCGGACTCCCGGATTGAAAGTTATGAGCGTCGAAATAACAACGCAGCATACATACTTCTCCGACACTACGGGACCCACACCGCCTGGCACCTGGCGGCCAGCAGTACACTGCTACAAGGTGACGTAGGTAGACCTGCGGCTCCCCCCTCTATAAATATGGGGCTTGGGGTGCTAATTTTCTAAGAGAAAAAGACAGGGAAACCCTGCACAATTTTCTCTGCACTCGCTCATACAGTGTATTTTCCCACTTTTAAACACCTGTGAGCTCATATATAGCCTCTTTTGTACCCACAAAATCCAGTGTTTACCCACTCTAAATATATAGAAGCCTTTTTTAACAGTCAGTTGTAAGCCTTCTCACACACTTTAGAGTCTTTCTCTTCATCTTTGCACACACCCTTCTACACGTTGAGAGTCGTGTTGCTTGCTTTTGCCTGGACTTCGGTCCGTGATTTCATTCTAGTCTGTATATATATATATATATTATATATATTTACATATATATTGACTAACATTATCGAGTTATTCCTCGATTGAGCCTAGACTTCGGTCTGGAGCGTTTATTTGCTTTAATATATATATATTTACATTTATATATATTAATCGTGTGTCGAACTTTGTTCGATGAGCCTGAACTTGATGCCTGCAAGTGCGTTTACTAAGCTTTTATATATATATATATATATATATATATATATATATATATATATGTGGGTGGGACTTTGTTCGATGAGCCTAGAATTGATGCAGTGCGTTTTTCGCTTTTATATATATATATATATATATATATATATATATATAACTGTGGTCTGACTTTGTTTGATGAGCCTAGACTTGATGCGTGTGTGTTTACTCGCTTTTATATATATATATATATATATATATATATATATATATATATATATATATATATATTTTGTATATATAAACTGTGGTGGACTGCATTAGATGAGCCCGGATTTTACATCCGGTTTGTTTATTGCTTTTATATATATATATATATATATATATATATATATATTTTGTCCCACCTCGAGTTTACTTACGTGGTGGTTGATCGCTTTACAACTTTCTTTACATTTCGTCCCTTTGGAGTTTACTTAGTGGCGATTGGCCGTATAATAAACTTTATTTATATTTTTGATCCCCATGGAGGTGCTTCGTGGTTGGTGATCCATGCGTCATATATATATATTTACTGACTTTTATATATATATACCTGCTTACTGCTTTCATATAAACTGCAGTATCTTGTGAGCCTAGGAATCATGTGATCACAGATTCATCCCATTGAATCTAGATTCGGTTCCTGTGATGGTCATTTTCAGCTGTAAGCATCTTGTAAATTATTCTGCGATGTCTGAATTTCCTCAGATGGTTTCCATACCCATGAGGAAGTTGGCATTATTTTTGTATATTATTTTCGTACGGATGCCTCACATCCGTCAAATAAAATCAATCCAGCCGATCACTTAATAAAAAATGGGAGTGTAAAAGGTCTCAATTCCTATTGAGCATCAGGGTTTAAAAAACCTCTTTTATAAAACATCACTGCCATATCTTGTTAAAAATTGAATTTTTACATAAATTCAAACCATGTGTATATATGTTCGAACGAGGCCTCGCACAACTTCCATATAACAACACATTGACCCACACACACATACACTAAGATAATAGTTTCTTGAAAAGAGGCGGTCACCGTGGTAACAAGGATGTCGGGGGGTGCCTAACACCTTCCCCCCGCATAACCAAGTCCCCGGACCCTAAACGAATCTCAGTTTCACCGACCCGTATATCAGTGTCACATCACTGGGTCAATGTGAAAACCTTTTCTCAGTTGTGTTGGTACAACCATTTAAAAAACCAACTGGTGACTCTTAACAGTCCCATCGTCGACATCATACATGTCGGACCTTTTTCACTTATTTTTTTAAACAAATCTCACCTAAAATGAGAACACCAAAGAACGAGTAACGGAAAGGGACACACAAAAATCCCGACTTCGACAGGTGGAGACTCTGCTGGGGGCTCCAGTAAGAGGACTTAAGCTGCTATTACAAGCTTTTCAAAACTGTTATCTACTTGTGTGTGGATGTTGCATTTACATTTGATGAATGTGTACGAATGCATTTCTTTATTGCACTTAGTGCTTCGCACCATAACTGCTTGTAATGTTAGTGCTTCGCACCATAACTGCTTGTAATGCTAGTGCTTTTCACCATAACTGCTTGTGATATTAGTGCTTCACACCATATCTTCTTGTGATATTACTGCTTCGCACATGTCATCATTTTCATACGGTGAGACGCGATGTATGTGAATGTATGTTGTGTGGTCCCTCCACCAGGAGGCTATCCCGTCGGTGTTTGATTATTGGACTCGTGAGAAGACTAATTCTCCGAGGCTCAGGAAAGGCCCCACCCAAATTCGCTCTAGTTGAAACACCGGATTAACTTCCTGTCAAGTAGATTGCGATGATTTGGGAACCTTCATGCCAAAAAGCCGCGAGAGTAACCTAAGATAGGTCAGCCTCTGATAAACCCAAAATGGAGGAAAGCCTCTTCATGCTCTCTCATTTCAATTACTTGTAAACACAATTACTTGTAATTTCATTCCATATCTATCTCCATGTAATGAGAAATATGAAGAAATGTGTACACGTACATATTTAACATACTACAAACAGCTCACATCAGCTTTTGCAGGATAAAATTCCTAAAATGAACACGTCACATAGCATGTTATTATATACATTCCCTAAAGACTAAACTATGTAAGTCTTTCGCAGGGAAGCAATCGGTCCCGTTACTCGTTTAAAGTCCAAGAAGGCATTGATCCCACCGTTAGGCATGGCTACACCGGGCCAACCTGATCCTAATCTTGTTTCCCGAAAGGAGTTTGAAGGATTAAGGAATCAGATATCAGAATTGGTTGTCTTTCTAAAAGAACAAAGTAAAAATACGCAGGGCCAGACAATGCCTACTCAACCAGAGTCCTTCACACTAGGGGGCAGTCAGGGCATTGGTAAAAAGATGGAAACCCAGATACCTAAACCTCATTCTAATAAAGAAATCACAAATCTCAGGGATGATCGAGGAACTGGGGATATAAGAAAGAAAGTCCAACAAATGGACGATACCATCTGGTCAATTAAAGGGACTGGAAATTATGGGAGTGTCACTTATTCAGATCTTTGTATATTCCCAGGGGCTCAATATCTTACCAAATTCAAAGTCCCAGAGTTTGAAAAGTACAATGGGACAGGCGATCCCTATACGTACCTAAAAGTGTACATTGGCGCTAACCGGGGTCTTATCTCTTGAAAATGAAAGCCTCGTAATGCAACTTTTTCAAAAGAGTCTCACTGGAGAAGCTAAAGCCTGGTATGCTCGACTTGACAATGCCAAAATCCACAACTGGGAAGAATTGGCCCACGCCATTCTAAATCAGTACAGTTTTCAGTCACAAATGGCACCAGATTGATATCAAGTGACTAAAGTGAAAAAGCAAAGTACTGAATCTTTCTGAGAATATGCCCAGCGCAAGTCATTCCATCAATGACAGAAACTGAGATGGTAATGACATTTATTGATATCCAAGAGACTCCTTACTATGAGAGGATCCTAGCAGGCATAGGAAAGCCATTTACTGAAATGATCAAACACGACTAAATGGCGGAGATGGGCTGAAGCCGAGCAAGATTAAAGACTTCTTTTGCCTTGGAAGCGGTGCCAAACATGTATAGGTAAACAAGTATAATGAGTGATCCCAAGAGGGTGCAAATAAAGGCAATAAAGATGTATCCCTTGTTGTATAAGGGCAAGCTAGAGGCCAAACTACATTCCCCATTTGGAAAATGGAAGACAATCTGCCATCTCAACAATGGTATCGCATTCAACTAATACCCGACGGGAAAAGAAAATTTGAAAGAACGGAAAATCGGTATTCACTCCAATCAAGCGATTCCTTGAACATGTATTGGCGATATTAATGGATCACAAGAAAATTACCAACTAGCTCCACCTCTCGGAACCGGGGAGCAAAAGATACAATCCAAGCCAAAGATGTGCTTACCACTCGTGGTCTCCAAGACACGATACACGTGGATTGTTGGTCCTTAAAACATAAGATTCAAAATCGATCGAAAGTGGCGATGATATTGTGGTCGAACAACTGACCAAAAAATGTCAACACCAACCTTCCGTTGCGACATGATCTGAAGAAGTAAACATGATCGAATTCGGGAAGTCTTTGAAATGTATCCAATTCATAAGTACATACGAAGGATGGAGGAATACCCCCAAAAACACATAACAAATGTCCTAGAGTGGGAAGACTTGGAGGATGAAATGCCATTACGGCAAAAATTGGATGCGATCCAGAATCAAGTAAACCTGCTGGCTAAGCTGATAGTGCGCCAACATCAGGAAATGAGGCAATTTTTCACTCAACTATCAGAAAGCCAAGAGAAAAAGGACTCCATGATGAGCCAGCTAAATGAAGAAGATCAAAGCAGGCTGGAAAATACAAGAAAATGGGGATGATAAAATGGCTAGAAGATCTCGCCAGCGGAAGAACCAATCGATGGAATGCGAATTCTCAAAGATGAAAGATCGAACAACCTCCAAAAGAGTCCGAAAATTCACCCCTCTAAGCAAATCCAATGAAGAAATGCTACACTTTCTGATAAGCGAAGGAAGGATTCTTGAGTTCTTTGCCTCTCTATAAAGCCCCGGATAAAGAGTTATGATTCCACCAAGATATGTCTCTACCATTCTAACTCACTTGGGCATACGATGAAGAATCTTTGGTCTTTGCGACATAAAATCCAGGATCTCATTGAAAATGGAGAGCTGGATATAGAATTTCCCATGACCAAAAAAGGCGAAAAAAATAAAAAGCTTAAGATGTCCATTCGAGACAGGCCATTCAAATGAGGTGAAGGCTATGAGCGACAATTCTGCCAGAACACAAGGTGGACTGATCTTAATGCAAGAAATGACAGAAGAGACAAAGGCATCCCCAAAGGAGATTCCCCCGCCAACATCAAACGTCCTATGGTTCCAAGATATCAACCACGTTCCTGATCTTATCACCTTGGATGATGCGGAGTAAATACTAATCCTTTCCAAGGAAGAAAAAGCCAAAAAGGAAAGTTCTTTGCAAGAAATGCAACAACAGTTCGAGGGAGATTTCATGGTTGAATCCTTTGAAACCCATGAAGAAGGCGAAAGAATAGATGAAGAAAAAGGTGGTGAGATTGTCGGGGAATCCAACCCATTAAAGAATCCAGAGTTCATCCCTTTTTGCAATGCGTCCATTTCAAGCGTCCCTAAGGAATGTACTGAATCAGGAAGCGATCAAGTTATGGCCACAAGCGAAGACATTCAGAATCAAGGGGTAACCTCTATCACGAGCCCTGAAGACGACATAACCAATTGACAACCTGGACTATCAGGCCTCAACTAGACCAGAAGATGTAGATCCAGGGGATGAAGTTGCGAGTTCCAAAAAATGTTGGAACGGTATCACTTTCTTCGTAGTATGCCTTTTATTTTCCATGCATGTAAATAAATAAAAAAGAAAAAAACATCTCTACACTCTTCTCACCACATACCCCTTTGAACCTTCTCAAACCAAAGCCTGAACTACGAAAGATCTGATCTCCTCTTCAATAGGAGTACGTAGGCAGCCATCAATGGTGCGGTCAAACCAAACAAAAACCCAAACAAACACTTCTCAAATAGATACACCCCAGACGATGATGGCCCAGACGTAATGGTCATCATTCGGGAGAAGGAGGTTGATGATAGCCCCTCCATCACTGCAGTCCACAAAAACTTTGCCCTCGACAATTGAAGCAGCACTCCTTGCATTTTCCGACGAGAGTAAAAAGGGAAGAAACTCTCTCTGCCTTGTAGATAGCAATAACTGCTTATTTTTTCTGTACAATATTAGCACTTACTTTTGTCATGACATGCTAACACTTTGTGTGATTAAACAGCTTCATATATACTAAGTGAAAGCATATTTTGTTTCAGGACTTTGAATTTAGATGTGCCTGTACTTGTTGATGAGGTGCCTATTCTCCACAAAGACTTTAACTTTGATGTAAAGTTGGACTCAGACTTGATGGAAATACAAGAGGACATTGAGGTGCATTCGGATGTCAAAGAATGGGTCGAAGACAAACCGAAGACAAATCTTGATCAAACCACCTCTTTTAACCTCGAAACCTTAGAAAACCCCAAACAAATCCAGATTGGTACGGACCTCACTCCAAACCAAAGGAATGACATGGTTACTCTATTGACCCTATTCCATGATATGTTTTCATGGTCTCACAAAGACATGGTCTGTTTATCCACGGACATTATCATTCATCGCCTTCCTATCAAATGGGGATTCAAGCCACTCAGGCAGAAGCACAAGCGATTAAAACCTGAGTGGAAGTTAAAAGTTAAAGAAGAAATTGTGAAATAATTTCAAATCGGCATCATCATGGTGTCAACATACCCTGAATGGCTATCCAACATAGTCCCCGTGCCTAAACCCGGAGGAGAGGTGCTAGTTCGTGCGGATTACAGAGACTTGAATAAAGCTTGCCTCAAAGATAGCTTTCACGTGCCATTCATCCACATACTCATTGACAATATAGCTCGATACAACATGTACTCCTTTGCTGATTGCTCCGCGGGGTACCATCAAATCATGGTTACTGAAGATGATCATGAGAAAACTTCATTCATCACGCCTTGGGGAGCCCTTTGCTACAGACGATTGTCATTCGGCCTCATCAATGTCGGAGCTACTTATCAGTGAGCCGTATGGCTCTTTTCCACGATCTAATAGATAAAAAAAAGAAAGAAATAAAAAGAAATAAAAAGAAAAAAGAAAATAAAAAGAGAAAAAAGAAAAAAGAAAAATCTCTTCAAAAGGTTCTACAGTTGCTGCCTTACCATCGGCAGGTTCTACAAATGGCTTCAGAGTTTGAAGAAAAATCCTTCCTCCATATTCCTCAGAACATGAATGATTTTACGGATGCGCTAGCAACCTTGGCCTCCTTGATCAACATACATGACAAGGAAGACATGCCAACCCTCACATGTGCACAACAAAAAGATCTAGCCTATGGGAATTCAATTGAAAAGTATTGGATGACCTACCTCCCACCCAACATCCTTGGTATCAACACATCAAGAATTACTTACGAGGTGGATCTACACCCGCTGAGGTGAGCCCGACTGAGAAAAGGCACTATATGAAAAGAGATGCAGAACGAGGTCTCCTCAGATGTTTGGACGAGGACCATGCTCATAGACTCATGGATGAGAGCCATGGTGTAGTATGTGGCCCAGACATGAGCAACCCTCTACTTGTAAAGAAGATTCTACAATAGAGAAGTCCAACTACGGTAGTTCAAAACAACATTACTTGGTTTTGAAGAAGATCATTGACAACCAAGCTCAGTCTAAAGGAAAATTCACTCCAAATGGGGAAGGCCCGTTTGTTGTCAAGGAAGTATTGATAGGAGGCGTTTTCAGATTGCAGGAAATGGACGGCGATGAATTTCCACAGCTTATCATGTTGGACACCGTGAAATGGTACTATGTCTAAGGTTCCCATCAAGCGAACATCCTGGTTTTGGATTATCAGATCACCAGTCATTCTTATTCTTTAACCCTTTACCACATATAACTTTCTTACACTTTGCCCCTCAGGGAAACATACTTTTCAAGCCAGCAACCTGGCTTTCTCCTTTGCGTTCCTACGACTTAGGTCATCCCACCGTGGATTGAACCTCTCACACTTGCAGTTTGGCTACCCATACATGGGATCAAACTTCTCATATCTGCCATTTATCCTCAACCTAGGATTAAACTTTCTCCTCTCCACTCTAACACCTTCTTGGCATGGGATTACGCTTTTTACTGCATACGAGAGGCGAACTACGTCGACTGATCTCCCTAATACACGGAGTACGTGGCGACCATGTTATATGGTCCGGTCTCACCACAGAAAAAACAAAAATAGACACACTCCTATCCATAACCACATACAAAAACCAGTCCCAAGACACTAAAGAAGGTAGGGAATACACACAGATCGACGATCCATTCTGAAAATCCTGAGACATCTCACTATCCATCCATCACGGAGGAGTTCAGAATACATCCAGATCACAAAGTCCTAGAGAAATAAGTGAATATCAAGCAAGTAGCAAGGCACAACTAAAAGGGAAGTGAATCAACATATATTTTCCTTCCATATATAATGATGTTTAATATATACAATGTGTGCTGTACATAACAAAATGGCTAAGCTAGTCTGTGCAGGAAAATACAAGCCCATCTACAAATCATTGTATATGCGGCCTATCATGTCCAACATGGATTCCCTCTCAGAAGAAGGAGGTAACGCTGTGATCTCCTGCCCAAGGGTTTCTACATGAGACAACAGATCCACCGCTAACTACATGTGATATCTCGGGTGGATATAACGTCATCCCACTCAGCAACAATGATATCCCTATGAGTTAGAGCATCATCTCTCTAACAAAAGCGACATCTTTACCGAAAAAGAGCTGTCGACATCAAAGCCCACATCCACTTACATTAACCAGATGGTACAGATGTAAAAGCCTCTTGCGATCTCAGCGTCTTATCAGCTCATCTATTAAAGCAACTATCCCAGACAACAAGCGAGGCTGGGGCAATTTTAAAATTAGCGACAACCGGATAGTGGATCCCTTACAACAAGATTGGGGGCAATCTCGGAAGTAGTGACAACTCAACACTGGGGCATTTATAATTCATCCTAAAATGAAAATGCACTAGTTAGCGCCATCAGCACGGTCCATCATTATCTCAATGGCGATTCAGATATTATTCACTCACGACTTCATCAACAAAGAGAGTTTCTCATATGAACCCTCAGCATCAACATGCGAAAGGACTGGGGCATTTTTCCAATTCCAAGAAATGGAAGGAGTTTAAGGCGAGATCAAGCTTCTCATCAAAAAGAAAGGGGTGAACTCCTGAAAGAAATCATAGCGACATAAGCGTGCCCCTACGAAAGAAGGGGAAAGTTCTCAATAAAGTTCTTAACTCAGAAGTAGAAGGTCAACAATGAAAGGCCTAGCAAATGAAATCTACACCATCAACATGCGTTAAGTCCTCACAAATCGAGACCTCTACACCGACGTTCAAATATGGGCAGCAAAAGAATGAATTACACCCTCCAGGGATTTCAGAGACATTCAAGTCATCAGTTCATTCGGGTTGCGAATCAAACACTTAAGGAAATGGGGCATAAGCACCCAATAGCGAAAGGAAACTCCAAATCACCTCAAGAAGGGTGAGACATCTGGTGGTTGTCATCAATCTAACGTAACATCAGGCAAAGTCTAGTAAGTAATCCATGGAATATTACTTCAGCGAAGGTATTGAAAGATCTAGTATTCTAAACCATTGCCATCAACACAGCGCGACATCAACACAGTTCAGCGATGAAAGCTTAAATATACCACCATTCGGTGGGAGCCTAAAAGTTTAGCGATCGGCCGGGATAGTCACCGCAGTTGCGACTACCGGCCGAATACATCGGGAGGGTCTGGTGATTTCAGAACGTCATCCCCATCAGAGATGTGGAAAACATCTCAACTTATCTTCTATCAAACAAGCATCAGCGATTAAATGCCAAACCATTGGAGTCAACACCAGCATAGGCATCAGCAATGATCGGTAAAGGTAAAGAGATTTGCGAATACATTTTAACATTCATCATAATATTCATTACATTGCGATTTGTGATATGCGGTTTGCGATATGCGATATGCAATTTGCGATGCGATATGCGATATGCGAAATGCGATGTGCGAGTTGCGAAGTGCGATTTGGCCAAATGCGAAAAGCGATGTGCGAAATACGATGTGTGATTTACGAACTGCGATTTGCGAAAACATTGACACATTCATCATAAACATTCACTACATTGCAATTTACATCATTGAAAATACCTTGTCATGTTTCAAGTGTCTACTAATCTTTATCATGTCCATTCCATTGCATTGCATGAACATGATAAAGAGGGGCATCTGTAGACACTCGAAATTTTCTTCTACTATTACTAACATTGCAGGAGGACAGATTCGTCTTTTAAGAGGGAACCCTGAAAGACAATCCAAATCCTTACCGGATACTATCGAAAGTTCATCATCAAACCCTGGATCACAATCTAGGAGTAACCAAATCCAACCTCGGAGATAACCCCAGGAGGCTGCAGAATCTGTCTGAGAATGCACACCGGAGAAGACCGATTAATCTCAGAGATGACCCCGAAATATCCAGTCTTAGTCCCAACCATGGGAATAGGTCAAGCCAACTTTAGAGATGACCCTGAGGACAGTCAAAGTCAACAGTGAGCCAACCTCAAAGATAACCCTGAGAAACGACTGCTACAACTGCGCGAGAATCGGAGATAACCCCAGGAGGGGCAAAATGGTCATTTTGCCAATTTAACTTCACTTCAAATCAAATACACTCATTTCAACTCAAAATACTTCAAAGGAAGTCCCACAAGAGAGATATCTTAACTCTGGAGCGCAAACTACACAAAACGGCTCACCAGATTGCCTGACGGAAACCCAGGAATGCCATTTCGGTCATGGACCCATCTTCCTGGAATAAAAAAAGGTCAAATCATATGTCATTGAGTAGCTCTCAAAAAGAGCTTTCCGGAATGATATGACACGCTTACATCGGACTCCCGGATTGAAAGTTATGAGCGACCGAGCGAACAACGCGTACGTATTTTGACACGCGGGACCCACACCGCGGCACTGGGCACACCACCGCAGTGCCACTACCTTACTAGGTGCCACAGGTGACTCTGCGGCTCCCCCTCTATAAATATGGGGCTTGGGGTCTTGATTTGCTAAGAGAAAAAGATTTTGAAACCCTACATAATTTGCTCTCACTTTCATGCCCGTGATGTATTTTCCCACTTTTAAACACACAGTGAGCTCATATATAGCCTCTTTTGTACCCACAAAAAGTCGGTGTTTACCCACTCTAAAGATATAGATGCCTTTTTAGCGAGTTAGTTGTAAGCCTTCTCACACACTTTAGAGTCTTTCTCTTCATCTTTGCACACACCCTTCTACATTGAGAGTCGTGTTGCTTGCTTTTGCACGACTTGATCCAGTGGTTTCATTCCAAATATATATATATATATATATATATATTTACATATATATTGACTAACATTATCGAGTTATGCCTAGATTGAGCCTGAACTTGATGCGGAGCATTTATTTGATTTAATATATATATATATATATATATATATATATATATATATATATTTACATTTATATATATTAACGTGTGTCGAACTTTGTTAGATGAGTCGATTAAAGTGCGTTTACTAAACTTTTATATAAATATATATATATTTATATATATGAACTGTGGTCGGACTTTGTTCGATGAGCCTGAGACTTGATGCAGTGCGTTTACTAAACTTATATATATATATATATATATATATATATATATATATATATATATTTGTATATATAAAAGCGTGGTTGGACTATGTTCGATGAGCCTAGATTTTACATCCTATATGCGTTTATTGCTTATATATATATATATATATATTTGTATATATAAAATGTGGTGGGACTACTGCATTACGATGAGCTTTGGATTTTACATCCAGTGCGTTTATTGCTTATATATATATATATATATATATATATATATATATATATATATATATTGTCCCACAGAGTTTACTTACGTGGTGGTTGATCGCTTCTGACTTTCTTTACGTTTAAATCACTTTTGGAGTTTACGTGCGTGGCGATTGATAATAACACTTTATTTATATTTCGATCCCCCAAGGAGGTGCTTACGTGGTTGGTGATCCTTGCATCGTATATATATATTTACGACTTATATATATATATACACTCTTTCGCTTTCATATAAAGCTGCGGTATCTTGTGAGCCTAGGAATCATGTGATCACAGATTCATCCCATTGAATCCAGATTCGGTTCTGTGATGGACATTTTTCAAATTTATGGCGACTTATAAATTATTACTGCGATGTCCGAATTTCCTCGGATGGTTTCCATACCCATGAGGAAGTCTGCATTATTTTTGTATATTATTTTTTAATGCGGATGCCTCGCATCCGTCAAATAAAATCAATTCACCGATCACTTAATAAAAATGGGAGTGTAAAGGTCTCAATTCCTATTCAACATCGGGGTTTAAAAACCTCTTTTATAAAACATCAACGCCATATCTTCTTTGAAAATTGAATTTTACATAAATTCAAACCACAATGTATATATAGGTTCGAACAAGGCCTCACACAACTTCCATATAACAGCACATTGACCCACACACACACACACACTCAGATAATAGTTTCTTGAAAAGAGGCGGTCACCGTGGTAACATGGATGTCGGGGGGTGCCTAACACCTTCACTCCGCATAACCAAGTCCCCGGACACTAAATGAATCTCGGTTTCACCGACCCGTATATCAGTGTCACATCACTGGGTCAATGTGCAAACCTTTTCTCGGTTGTGTTGGTACAACCATTTAAAAAACCAACTGGCAACTCTTAAGAGTCCCATCGTCGACATCATACATGTCAGACCTTTTTCACTTGTTTTTTCAAACAAATCTCACCTAAAATGGGAACACCAAAGAACGAGTAAATCTGAAAGGACACACAAAATCCCGGCGTCGACCTTTGAGCCACATGTACGCGTGAGATACCAAACAGATCTCTAATCTTCGCTAAGAATATCGACCAAGACATAGCATTTGTACACTCTAATGGCTGAAAGGAATAAGACATATCTATATCATGGGTAAAGCAATACCCGTGTCGGTGGAATGTGCTAATTGGTCTCAAATGTGACATAAACCACACGTACAACATGATCGAACTGCCTGTAAATACCCCTACAGGGTAGGTGCTGCAAAACGTGGTTGACCTCAACGTCTCTGCCACGATCATCAGAATTATGGTATGACCCTCCCTGAGAGCTCTCACTGCAATGATAACATCGATGTCTAGCCCATCCATATATCGTGGCATGTATATATACGCCACTATGCACATCAAGAATACATCCACTCTGGCCAAATGCCACTGATCCTCTGGTGTGGTGAAATCCCTAGAATGACGTGTGTAGCTGTCCAATGAGCCAAACCTATCTATCAGGAAACGCTGGGATAGTACATGACCATATGTAATCTCATCCTCTACTACTCTACACTGTAACCCGGTGAGGGTCATGAACTGCCAGCGCATATCTCCGACATCCATATAAGCGCAAGGTTTGTCTAAGGCAAAGCCATCAACCGCTCATACTCCTCTAATGTAGAAGTCAGCTCCTGGGTACTAAAATGGAAGACATGTCTCTCTGGTATCCAACGCTCAAGCATACCCTCCATAAAATATGCGGGAACCTGAAACAGCAAGAGGGTCATGGAATACTGTAGTAGCAGATCTATGGTCACCCTATCTGGAGGTGACATACAATCATACCACGACTTCAGACGGGATGCTACCAAGTCTGGTGGGGTGTGATCTATGCGGCTGACTATTGAAGAAGACATCTGTGTAGGCCGTATCATAAGACCATCCAGAGGTCAATCTTTAATATCTCTGGACATACATACACATGTATAACATGATACATGCATTACAGATAATAGATGGCAATATGATATAGGGAATGAAAAACTGTACATACATTCCTAAGTATATCATCATCTAATACATCATCTCTATACAGCTAAAAATACAGGGAAATGGGGCACAGACGCCCTACTACTAACAGAGGCCTATCAAAAGATATAGCGAGAATTGGGTACAACCACCCACTATCTAATAGAGGCCTATCAAAAGAGATAACGAGAATATACATCAGAAGAAGACAATGGTGTCTGTCGACATCGGGATTTTTAGATGTCCCTTTCCGTTACTTGTTCTTTGGTGTTCTCATTTTAAGTGAGATTTGTTTGAAAAAACAAGTGAAAAAGGTCCGACAAGTATAATGTTGATGATGGATCGTTAAGAGTCTCCAGTTGGTTTTTAAATGGTTGTACCAACCAACCAGAAAAAGTTTTGCACATTGACCCGGTGATGTGACATTGCTAAATGGTCGGTGAAACCAGAGATTCATTAGGTTCGAGGACTTGGTTATACGGAGGGAAGGTGTTAGGCACCCCGACATCCGTGTGTACCACCTGGTGACCACCTCTTTTCAAGAAACTATTATCTGAATATGTGTGTGTGTGGGGTCGATGTCTTTATTATTTGGAAGTAGTCTGAGGCCTCATTATTTACCTATATGCATGTGGTTTGAATTTATTTAAAGATTCAGTTTTTAGCAAGATATGGCAATGATGTTTTATAAAAGAGGTTTTTCAAACCCTGATGCTCAATAGTAATTGAGACCTTTTACACTCCCATTTTATTAAGTGTTCGGCTTGATTGATTTTATTTTACAGATGCGAGGCATCCGTACGAAAATAATATATAAAATAAAGCCAACTTCCTCATGGGTATGGAAACCATATGAGGAAATTCAGACACTGCAGAATAATTTACAAGCTACTTACAGCTGAAAATGTCCATCACGGGAACCGAATCTAGATCTAATAAATTTGAATCAGTGATTACATGATTCCTAAAGCATATGATACCGCATAATTTGTATGAAAGCAATGCGATGCGGTATATATATAAAAAGCGTATATATATATATATATATATACAAACATGATCACCAACCACGAAGCACCTCCATGGGGGATCAGAAATATAAATAAAGTTGTAAAAGCTATCAACCGCCACGGAGGAAACTCCAGGCGGGACGAAACGTAAATAAAGTTGTAAAGACGGTCAACTGCCACAGAGGGAACTGCAGGCAAGACAAAATGTAAATAAAGCTGTACAAAGCAATCAACTGCCACGAAGTAAACTCCAGGCATGACGAAACGTAAAGAAAGCTGTAAAAGCGATCAACCACCATGAAGTTGTACCTCTTATGTGTAAGAGATCTATGGGGATAAAGCTCGATCTGTTTGAGGATGTGTATAACATATTCCATCATCGATCCTCTTTGATGACATTGACCTTCCCTGGTTAGTATCGCCAGGACATGTCAAGATTATGTTGGATTTACTACAAACAACAAATGCTGTCATGGATGCCTGACCTTCGTTGACGTGTACTTCACCGACATGTGAATCAACAGCTGAAAACCCTATGGGATAGACTGTTAAGGTTTCTTGACCTTCGCTAACGTGTGAATCAACGGCTGACACTCTATGGGTAGATTGTCAGGGTGGCTTGACCTTCGCTGACGTGTGAATTAACGGAACATTGCATTGTGACCCCACCGGGATCCGCCAGGAATATGAGTGTCGAGCATGAAATCCTCGAATAGCTCTAGAGCTCCGATAGGTTTAATCTCCATCGGCTGAGATAACGTCAAGGTTGCTTGACCTTCGTTGATATGTGTGTCAACGGCTTGAATGCGCGTTTTAATCCCCCGTTGGGGCTTCACATTGTAACCCCTGTCGGGGATCTACGTTGTAACCCCCGTTGGGGACCTACGTTGTAACCCACGTCGGGGATCACGTTGATCTTTTAGGGTAATGACCAGGAGTTGGCCGCATCGGACCTGTACAAGGTATTTTCGGATGTGATTTGTAACAAATGAGATCATTGGCAGGTATACCTCGTGTTCGGGTGACTACCAATGAGCGATACACAGACATAAAGTTTCATCTGAGAAGACCAGGATTGCATGCTGTTTTGCTCAATCGCGTGGCATTTTTATTCCCGATTTGACCTTTCTAGTCCACAAGAACTCCTTTGAAACTCAAAATGGACCGAGCCGGAGGGGTGGGGCCCATATAGGGGTGCCGCAGGTGCACCTGCTTTGCCCGCAGATGAGCCTGTGGCCAATCGTGGATGATATAATCCAGCAGGTTGGTCTCACAAGTCATTTTTAACTTGATTCGCTAAGAGAAATTCGTGAGCCTCCTTCAGATTTGCTGAGTTTGGGCTATTTTCTACAAATTCTGTCACCGTACAAGTGATCTGCACTATCCTGGTAACGTATGCATGTATTTTTTTCTAGTTTTTATCCGTTGGAATTTGAGTTATCGCATGACATGCATCTAAACACATAGTAGAGATTATGTATGCATAAATGACTTGATAAAAAATATTCAACATAGTAAATGTAGTATTAAACCATGCTAAACATAATGATGTGAAAAAATTTGACTTTTGAGATAGTCAAATTGGCACCTTTTTTTTGCTATTTTTTGTCCTATTTGAGGTCCAATGAGCAAAAGGTAGAAAGGAAAAGTACTCCTGATATTGAGGTTAACCTTATGCATGGATGATTTTGATTTTTAATGCATATATTATGTATATGACTTTGGGGCAGGTGCACTACTGAATGGCCACCTAGACATGCCTATGTGCATGTGGATAGTCCTATTTTCAAAGGGGACTATGGCAAAAAATTTCAAAATATAGGCATTGGGTAGTCATGAATTTTAACTCTATTTTATGTTAAAGTAAATGCATGCATGCATATAGTCATAAAATGCATTCTATAAAGCTCCAAGTAAGGAAATACCACACCCTTTTTGAGGTGATTTGGAGACTTGTTGTCCAGATATCATGGATCCGGATCAGTCGAGTAGTTCCCGTAGGACCACTTCTGGTATACGGAGGAGGGCTTCTAAAGTGCCTCGACCACCTTACGTGAACGACCTTGTCGATTGGTGGAGGTCGTGATTCGTCCCATTCCGGGCGGGCGTGCGGGCGTTAAGGACGTGGATGAGGATATTCTGATTGAGGATCACGCTCCTGCTGCACATGTTCCCCGTAGGGAGCTCCTTTGTATTCAGGTGGCAAACCCAGAGCTTCTGGGTGATTTGAGCAAACATCCCTCGATGTATTTGAATGCTAATGAGGTATGACGTTAGATCTTGATCTTCCTTCTTTCCTATTGATGATGATTAAAGGGTTTTGATGTTGATCTGCATTTCATGCAGGTTCCCGGCTTCACACAGCCTCGAGGGAATTGGTTTAGTATACACTCCATGTATCAGGCTCTTCACCCTGATTATAGAGCTGTAGTGCATGATTGGGGATTCAGGGCATTCTTCTCCATCCTTCCCAGTCGTTGTCCCTGGGGTTACCTCAGGGCATTGTTTGAGCGATGGTTTCATCAAACTCAGTCACTCCATCTGCTGGATTGCGAGGTGATGATGACGCCGATGGATTGGAGATTTATCACAGGTATGGAGTTTAGAGGGGAACCAGTCCCTTGCATGGCGAATATTACCCCTACTGCCGTTAGATCCTTGTTAGGAGCTCCGGCGGATGCGCTCAAGGGAAGGACTATTCATTCAGGTCCTTTGAGCGTAGATGCTATAAGCGGGCTTTTGAGTGAGCCCATGCCTGATGATGTCAGAATCAGGGATCGCATTCTGCGGTGATTGTTCATGATGATCATTAGAGGCTGCTTCATAGCAGATAACTCTTCTACAGTGTCTTTCGCTTTGATCAGCGCCATGCGTCACGTGGACCGTATTGGAGAGTATGATTGGGGTTCCTACACCTTTGCCTATTTCCTCCAGGGCATGCGTATGCACTCACAGGGTTTGACCGAGGCTTGGTTAGGATTCTACCCATTTTTGCTGGTGAGTATTTCTCTTGTCATTTCCCATTTATAGGTTAAGAGTGTTTACTAATCGCAGATGTTTTACCATTGTGTTAGCAGTTTTGGGCCTACAAAAGGCTCCCATGCTTGTTTTCTGTGAGTGTGTTAGGTTTAGATACCTATCCACGAGGACGATGATAGCATCATTCCATTTTGACGGAGGTCCCTGTAGCTGAGGGTTTCACTCACTGCCGTATGCAGTTAGAGTTGTTGACAGCTGATACCATCACATGGATTCCCTATTCAGAGGAACACTTGACAGACTGATTTGAGGATGGATACCCGACTGGAGTCGAGTACGTGATTTCCACCAGGAGAGTTCTTCTCTTCATAGATGGAGGCTGGGAGCTCTATTTAGGAGACTATGCTATTAGGAGCACCACATGGGAGATTCGCATGCCGATCTTGCCTCCTGCCAGACGTCATTGGCCTGTATCACAATCACCCGTCATTGATATCCCATTGTTGGGGTTTGATGGCTTTACATTATAAGAGGGTCCTTGTATTTAGGAGACGTTCCAGCGTTGGTGGTTTCCTCGTACTATCGGAGCCCAATCCCGCACCACACAATTTATGGGGGATATGGTTCTAGGATTCATGATTATGATAGATTGGATAGCTTGTGTCCGAAATCCGACTCATATGACACAGATTAATAATTTAACCCGACAGTTGGACCAGACACACATATTTATCCGGCATTTGGGGCGAGAGATCCCAGTGAGGCGACTTCATTTGATCCTTCCAAATGTGCACCGGCCCCTCAGATGACCCATTCGGTTTTACCGGTGCAGATCCTCCTCTATATAAGCTGACATCCTGCTGATAGAGATCGGGTGACTCGGGAGGAGTTACATCAGTGGGCAGGATTGATGATGTAGATATTGACACCATTGTCTTATTCGATGTGTATTCTCGTTATATCTTTTGATAGGCCTCATTAGATATTGGGTGGTTTTACCCGTTCTCGCTATATCTTTTGATAGGCCTCTGTTAGTAGTAGGGCGTCATTGCCCCATTTCCACATGTTGTAGTATGTCTGAGATGATGTTTTAGATGTTGCTATACTTAGGAATGTATACAGTTTTTTATTCCCTATATCATATTGCCATCTATTATCTGCTATGCATATATCATGTTATGCATATGTATATATGTCCAGAGATATTCAGCATTAATCCCTGGATGGTCTTATGACACGGCCCGTACAGATGTCTTCTTCGATAGTTAGCCGTATAGATCATACCCCACCATCATTGGTGGCATTGGGTATACGATCGTGGTATGATAGCATGTCACCATCAGACAGGGTAACCATAGATCATTTGCTGCAGCATACCATGACCTTATTGATGTTTCAAGTTCCCGCAGGGTTTGTGGATGGGATGCTAGAGCATTGGGTATCGGATAAGCAGGTTTTCCAATTCGGGACCCATGAGTTGACTCCTACTCTAGAGGAGTATACACGATTGACGATGCTGCCATTGGACAGACCTTGCTTGCATATGGATTTGGGAGACATGAGTAGACGGTTCATGACTCTCACTGGATTGCGGCGCAAAGTGGTGTAGGATGAGTTGACATCTTGCCACATGATATCCCAGCGTTTTCTATATGACAGATTTGGCTCCGAGGATAGCTATTCACGACATTCCAGGGATTTTACCACATCGGAGGATCATTGACATTTAGCCAGGGTTGATGTACTGATGTTATGCGTACTGTCGTATGTCTATATGCCACGGTACATGGATGAGATAGACATCGAGTCATCATGGCGAAGGAGAGCTCTCTCGTGGAGGGTCGTACCATTATACCTATGATTGTAGCGAGAGACCTACGATTGACATCCTCTTACTTTGCACTTATCCGATAGAGTGTTCACGCAGGCGACTTCGGTCATGCTATATCTGTGGTTTATGTCCCACTTGAGACCGATTGGCACTCTTAGACGGCATGGGTACTGGTTCACCCATGATATAGCCATGTCGTACTCCTTTCAACCATCGGAGTGTATAGATGCTCCGTCTTGGTCCACATTTTGGCGGATATCAGAGATCCATTTGTCATATTGCCGTGTTCAAGGCTTAGCTCACCATACAACTTTATTACTCATGCTTCAGGCATGGACTACCTCCATTTGGCTGGTTTGAGGGGCTTGACTACTTATCACCCATTGGCCGTGATGTCGCAGTTTGACCAGTTTTAGGATTTTCATCCTTTCGAGGGGGCGATAGGTCATCGTTCAGCTTATCGATATCTTTCAGCAAAGGACTGATCCCGGGTGTACGTTTGTTGGAATCAGCGTGAGATAGCTGATTTTTCTGTCAGTCATCCAGGTTGTTCTGCAGAGTATTCCGCATGGATGGATCTGAAGATTTTATCGATCGCAGCGAGATCCAATTTGTCTTGGATAGCGAGTCAGATGATGTAGAGCCCATGGAAGACATTGATTCCCACATCGAGGAGGAGATCGTTGCTGGGTTGCCATCATTTCCTCTAGATTCTCCCAGTACCAGTACTGTTGTGATTCAGCACTCAACACAGTACCTTGAGCAGATTCTTCATCTGATGACCTTTGAGAGAGATCATGCTCGATCCTAGATATTGACTGCCCTTGATGGGAGAGACGCAGCTCTATTAGAGAGAGACGAGGCATTAGCTCGCAGAGATATCGCTGTTGTTGAGCGGGATGAGGCCAAATCAGCCATAGATGCAGTGATAGTTGAGCGGGATAGTGCTATATCTTCCCGGGATGTAGCCGTCACAGATAGTACTGCAGTGAGGTCCTTTACCACTGGCATGATCGCAGAGATGAGCGCTTACATTGATGAGCATTTGGTCACCATGCAGATGGCTGCAGATCTATTGGGTCGTGTGGATATTCTCGTACAGGAGACCACAGCTTCGCCTCCTTCTTCTAAGAGGGACGCTATGTTGGGCTTGTTAGCTCGCATATACCCTGACTTGTAGATGAGCTTGTATTTTCCTGCACAGACTAGCTTAGCCATTTTGTCATATACATTTTATATTGTATATATCAAACAACATTATATATATGACAGGGAAATATATTTTTGGATCACTTCCCTTTTAGATATGCTTTCCTACTTGCTTGATATTTTGCCTGCTGCTTCAGGGCTTGCGATCTTGATGTATTCAGAATTCCTCCTAGGTGGATGGATATTGAGTTGTCTCTGGATAGTTCAGAATAGAACATCGATCTATATGTATCCCTACCATCTTTGGTGTCTTGGGACTAGTTTCTGTATGGAAATGTAGAGAGGAGTGTGGCTTTCCTCTCTGAGATTTACCGCACCACAGATGGTCGCCAGTACTTCTTTTATTTAGGAGAAACCTAGTTAATTCCATCTCTTATGGATTGGTGTTGCTCTTCAAGGTATGACCGCAACTTAGATGGTCGCCGAATCTCCTATTTGGGAGGAGTTCAGGTAATTCCATCCCTTTGGTTTGAAGCCGATGAAATGCAGTGGATTGATGTTTGATCCCAGTACCAACTGACAAGGGTTTGTGTTTTGGTAGGGGGTGAGACCGAACCATGACTGACTGCCTACGTACTCCTATTGAAATGTGATGGATTGAAGTTTGATTCCAGTACCAGTTGACAAGGGTTTGTGTTTTGGTAGGGGGTGAGACCGAACCATGAATGGCTGCCTACGTACTTCTATTAAAGAGGAGATCAGGTCTACGTAGTTCGAACCTGGTGTAAGAGGTTCAACATTGTATATGGCAGAAATGGTGTAGGAATGTTTTTGGTTGTTTTTGTTTTCGTAAGGGTAGAAATGTTTTTGTTGTTTTTGTTTTATTACGACCGGGCCATATGAAATGGTTGCCTATGTACTCCTATTGAAGAGGAGATCAGGTCGACATAGTTCACCCCTCAAGGCGAGAAGAAAAGCGTGATCCCATGTGCAGGTTAGATTGCGGGGAGGAGAAAGTTTAATCCTCGGTTGAGGATAAACTGCAGGTAGGAGAAGTTTGATCCATGTATGGGTAGCCAAACTGCAAACGCAAGAGGTTCAATCCTTAGTGGGATGACCTAAGTCGTAGGAACGCAGAGAAGCCAGGCTGCTGGCTTGAAAAGTATGTTTCCCTGAGGGGCAAAGTGTGGAAGAGTTGTATGTGGTAAAGGGTTAAAGAACCGGAATAACTGGTGATCTGATGGTCCAACACCAGGGTTTTTGCTGGTTACTTCAGACATAGTACTGTTTCACGACGTCTGAGTTGATGAGTTGTGGAAATTCATCGTCGTCTATTTCTTGCAATCTGAGAGAGCCTCCTGTTAATACTTCCTTGACAACAAACAGGCCTTCCCAGTTAGGAGCGAATTTTCCCTTAGATTTATCTTGGTTGTCAATGATCTTCTTCAAAACCAAGTCATGTTGTTTAAACTGCCATAGCCGGACTTTTTTGTTGTAGGATCTAGCGATCCTTTGCTGATATAATTGACCATGGAAGATAGCCGCGGTTTGCCTTTCGTCTATTAGAGACAATTGGTGATACCTGTCTTGTACCCATTGGTCTTCATCCAGCTGAGCGTCTATCAAAACTCTGAGGGATTCCATTTAAACTTCTATAGAAGCACTTTGCTCAATCCCATAGGTTAATCGTAGGGGGTGCCCCAATTGGAAGTCTTGATTGAGGTTCTCAGAGGCTAACAAAGTAAGAGGCAATAGGTCAGGCCAATCTTTGTGGTTGGCAGACATCTTTTGCATATTCTTCTTGATATTTTTGTTAGCCGCTTCAACAACACCATTCATCTTCAGACGATAGATGACAGAGTTAAGATGTTTGATGTGAAATTTAGTACATAATTCCTCCATCATTTTGTTGTTGAGGTTCTTAGCATTGTCTGATATAATCACCTCTGGTTGTCCATATCGACAAATGACATTGTTTCTGATGAAAGAAATGATGACTTCTTTAGTAACCCTGGGGAAGGAGGTTGCCTCAACCCACTTGGTGAAGTAGTCGATCATGGTGAAGATAAATCGATGTCCATTACTGGCTTTAGGCTCAATGGGCCTGATAACGTCCATTCCCTATATTGAGAAGGGCCAAGGTGAACTCATGTTGTGGAGTTCCCTTGGAGGGGCGTGTATAGCAATCCCATAAATCTGGCACTGATAGCATCTCTTGACGTGGTCATTACAATCAGTTTTGAGAGATAGCCAATAATATTATGTCCTGAGGACTTTCTTGATAAGGAGGGGGCCACTCATGTGGGGGCCACAGATTCCACCATGGATTTCATCCATATGCCTTTGGGCATGATCTTGGTCTAAACATCCTGAGGAGACCTAGTCCTGCATCTCTTTGTAGAGCGCATCTCTACTCGGGTGTAGAATTTCATGTAAGTCGATGGATCTCGCTTTTCTCGATTGGGCTTCGCTTATGGGTGTAGATCCATCTCGTAGATATTCCTTGATATGCTGATACCAATGATGTTTGATGGGAGGTAGCTCATACGATACTTCTCCAACGTAACTCCCATAGGCTGGGGCCTTGTGCAGGGAAATTGTGACGCTTGGCAAGTGTTCCTTGTCTGATATGCGAATCAAGGAGGCCAAAGTTGCTAACGCATCCGCAAGGTCATTCCTATTACGAGGAATGTATAGAAAATAGATTTCTTCGAACTCCAAAACTATCTGTAAAACTTGTTGATGGTAGGGCAACAAATATAGTTCCTTGGTTTGATAGATTCGGGTGGATTATCTGATTACTAACTCTGAATCTCCAAAGACAGTTAACCGCCTGATGCCCATTGAACGGACAAGTTTTAGCCCCATGAGACAGCCTTCATACTCAGCCGTGTTGTTGGTGCTGACAGACTGAAATTTGACGGTGATGGGATACTGCTCCCCCGTACCAGATACTAGAACTGCTCCAGCTCCAGAACCTTCCAGATTAATAGCTCCATCAAAATACATCTTCCATGATTGGCGTGTATCGTACTGATAGTGTTGCTGAACTATCATTACTCCTTCATCGGGGAAGTATGTTTCCAAGGGTTTGAAATCTCCTGAAGGTGCTGTGGCCAGTTGATCCTCAATTCCTTGACCTTTGATGGACTTGTGAGTCACATATACGATGTCAACTTATTGTAGGATCAACTGCCATCTGGATAGCCGGCGATTTAACATGGATTTATTGAACACGTATTTGAGAGGATCCACGCGGGATATGAGATGGGTTGTGTGACCATGGAGGTAATGTTGTAACCTCATGGAAGCCCATGCTAAAGAACAACAAGTCTTCTCGATCAGAGTGTACTTATGTTCACTGCTGCTGAACCTTTTGCTAAGGTAATAGATAGCTCGTTCTTGGCCTTTATCGTCCTTCTGTCCCAGCATGCAGCCCATGGCATTGTCACTTATGGACAGCTACATGAACAGGGGAACATCATCCTTGAGTGGTACCAACATGAGAGCTTTGACTAGCTGTTTCTTGATTGTGAGGAAGGCATTCTGGCACTCATCATTCCATTTTATGGAGTTCTTCCTTAATAGCTTGAAGATTGGCTCACAGGTTGTTGTGAGTTGAGAGATAAACCTGCTGATGAAGTTGATTCTTCCCAAAAATCCCCGTATTTCCTTTTCTGTCTGAGGAATGGGCATTTCCTTGATGGCCTGGATTTTGGCAGGATCCAGCTCGATCCATTTGTGGCTGACTAGAAATCTAGCAACTTGCCTGATTTAACTCCAAAGGTGCATTTAGCTGGATTCAACTTCAAATTGTACTTAAGCAATCTGTTGAACAACTTTCTAGGATGGTCTAGATGGTCATCCTCCTTCCGGGACTTGACAATGATGTCATCCACGTAGATCCCGATCTCTTTGTGCATTAAGTCATGTAAAAGAGCCATCATAGCTCATTTATAGGTAGCTCCGGCATTGATGAGGCCGAATGACAACCGTCTATAGAAAAAGGTTCCCCAAGGCATGATGAAAGCAGTTTTCTCATGATCTTCCTCAGCAACCATGATCTGATGATACCCAGTGAAGCAATTAGCAAAGGAGTACATGTCGTATTGCGCAGAATTGTCAATAAGAATGTGGATAAATGGCACGGGAAAGCTATCTTTTAAGCAAGCTTTGTTCAAGTCCAGATAATCCACCCAAACTCGCACCTTCCCTCCAGGTTTAGGCATGGGAACAATGTTGGATATCTACTCAGGATATGCGGACACCATGATGATGCCAACTTGAAATTATTTCATAATTTCTTCTTTTAACTTTAAACTCCACTCAGGTTTCAATCGCCTGAGCTTTTGCTTAACTGGCTTAAATCCCTCTTTAATGGGAAGGCAATGAAGGACAATGTCAGTGGACAAACCCACCATGTCTTCTTGAGACCATGCAAACACATCCTGGAATTGGGTTAATAGCGTAACCATATCATTCCTTTGGTTTAGGGTAAGGTCTAAACCAATCTGGATTAACTTAGGGCTTTCTAAGGTTCCGAGATTGAAAGAAGTGGTTTGATCAAGGTTGGGTTTAGGTTTGTCTTTGACCCATTCTTGAATTTACAGAGGCACCTCAATGTCATCATGTATTTCCATCAATTTGAATTCATCTCTACATCAAAGGTGCAATCCTCATGGAGAAGAGGCCTTTATGACGCCAAGTACAGAGCACATCTAAATTCGGGTCCTAAAACAAAATATGCTTTCACTTAGTATATATGAAATGTCTTGATCATACACATGTTAGCATATCTTGGCAAATAAACGCTAATAATATTATGCGAAAAGTAGCATTATTATATCTACAGGGCAGGAAGAGTTTTTTCCCGCTTTACCCTTGACGACCAATGCAACGAGTGTTGTTCCAATTGGCAAGGGCAAAGTCAGGATGGACCATAGTGATGGAGGGATTGTCATCATCCTCCCTGTCCCGAATGATGGCCATTATATATGGGCAATCATCGTCTGGGTATATCTATTGGTATGTTCATCATGAACGATGATGCGTATGCCTGGCATCATTCAGATGACGTCCCAAGAGCAGGTTGTATCCTGAATCTATCTTGAGTATGTGGAAAGATACGCAGAATGTATGGGGACCAATTTTGATTGGCAGTTCAATTACTCCGACCGAATTCCGACGGGTTCCATTAAAAGCTTTGATGATAGTATGGCTACTCCGAATTCGGATGAGATTGATATTCATCTTCACCAAGGTAGCATATGGACAGATATTAAGAGATGAACCTCTATCTATCAAGACTCCAGCTAGCATGTATTCGGAGGACAAGACCGCAATGTGCAACAGCTTGCAATGACCAGTCCCCTCGGGTGGTATGTCATCATCAGTGAAAGATATCACATTATTGCTGAAAATGTGATCAACCAAATGTTAAAATTTTTCCGTATCAACTGATGTCGGTAGATAGGCTTCTTCTAAAACCTTCAACAAGACCTTTCGGTGATTCTCAGAAGTTAGGACCAAGTCCAAAATTGATATCTATTGTGGAGCTTCTTTTAAGCTTAAAACCACCTTGGCTTTGTTATGACCCATAGTGTGGAGGAATTTTTCAATCTTCTCCATGGGTATTTTCCCCTTTGATTTGATGGTAGGCTTCATAACCCGTTGGGGAAGATACAATGGATTTTCCTTCGACATTGTAGCAGTTGTATGTGAGGTGGATCCTTCACCTTCTCCATAATTCCACAGAACTTTGCGCAAGCTAACAATAGGATATTGTGCTCTGCACGACAACTTGAATGGCTCGGGAGCGGCCACTTTCAAAGGATTGTTGCTTCCCTTGAGTTGAATTATTGGCATTGTGAGTAATTTATTAGCCCCATCAGTTTTAGTGGATATGACTGCTACCACACTCTTCCACTTAGTAGGACCTGTATTCTCACTGGCACGTAACACATTATCATCGTCCGCTAGGTGCAGGACACCACTGTCAATTAGATTTTGGATAAGGTGGCGGAGTGCCCAGTACTCTTCTGTGTTGTGACCGCGAGACTGGGAGTGATATTGACATACTCCATCGAGTTGTCTTATACGAACGGGGTTGATTGGAGGTAGAAGGGAACTGATCCTTCCTTCATTGATTAACATCTGAAGGATTTCCTCCATAGGTTGGCCCAAATAGGTGAATTCCCTTTAGTTGGCAAAATCTCGACAGGCTTTGGCATTTACTCTCTTTGTCACTTTGTCTTCCAGCATTTCATTTTCTGAAGGTGACGATGGAATATTCATGACAAGTGGTAGGAGACTAGTGTGACGCCCCCAAAATAGGACCATTCCATCCAACCCATTCTGAGTCGCCAAATACATGGTACAGAAATAACTACAACTTTATTATCACAACATATAAACTGTGAGTTTAAATACAGATATTGCCATCTAGACAATATCCACACGCAAATAAATCCCCATCATAATTATTGATACATTATTTTACAAAATGGTGAGGACTACTAAACAACTCTCTCTAGAACCTTCATTCCATACCCAAGACTAGTACTCATTACATTCTCGCCTCCCGAGAAGAAAAATGGAACAAAAAGGAAAAGGGTGAGCTCAACTAGCCCAAGAAAAGAATATTATGACTAAGATAATATACAACAAATTATCGTTAGTCTTCAACGGGAAAAATCTTATAGAATACAATAGACAAACAGGTTTTAAATCAACAACTGCGGTGAAACAACAATTCATTAGAAGAGTTAAGTAGAGAATGCAAACTACTATCTTTTATATATGAATTTAAAAGTTCATCGTCGATATTTTATCCCTGTAACATCAATCAATATATATTTGGAATCAAATATTCATCTTTTGCACTATAGGCCAAAGATATTCATTAGTTGGTCATGTTCATCTAAAACTGCATTCATCTTTTTGCACTACAGCCAAAGATATTAATCGATCGGTCATGTTCATCTCAACACTGCTCATCTTTGCACTACTGAGCCAAAGATATTCATCAAGAAATCATTCATCTTTGCACTTTCAAAGCCAAAGATATTCAATAATATCATCATTTAAGACCGAGGGATGATGAAAAATATTTTTAAAGAAACGAATCCAGTGAAACAAAATGATAAGGATTAAGGATTAAAGATTCGTACTTTGTTTTATCCACGTCCAAAAATACCTCAAAAATAATCATAGTGGTGTAAAATTCAAGAATGATCAAAACATGGATACAACCAAAGCTAGTATCCGAATAGATATTTTGGACAAAAGAAGAAATTTCATTTTTGATGAATAGTGTCGTATTAAATGAATAGTTATGATATCGTGAATAGTGTCGTATACATGAATAGTAACTCCGACACCAAAAGATAGAAATTTCACAAAAAAACATCTTCACGCTTCGTGAATAGTACTTGTGAATAATAACTCATGAATAGTAACTCATGAATACTAACCCCGACATGAAAAAGTTCCAAATTTGATAAAAAGTTCCAACCAATATTTCAGCATAATGATATTGAAGAAATAATATCATTTGAGAAGAAAATAACATCCCTTACCTCGAAGACAAGATTTAGTTGAAACACCGGATATAGGCTATGACTTGAACTTGCACCATATAGCAATACTCAAAGTATACTCAAAATACTCACAAGAATACGCTCGATAATATAGAGAGAGAAAACTTCAGTTTGTGGTGTGATTTTCAATTCTAACCTAAACACCCTATTTATAGGAAATTGCTTAGAACACCAAAGTAGAAAATTTAATAAATTAATATATATATATATATATATATATATATATATATATATATATATCAAATTCATATCCCACTTTTAGAATTAAATGCTAGCAGCATTTCACATGCCACCTTCTAGAAAAAATAAAAAAAACGTTTTTTTGTAAAAAAAATATTTAAAACTTCAAAAATTAATTATTTCGGAACTACAGAACTTCAATAATTCACAATAAATAGCCCTTTTGTCAGAAAATTCGAATCTCGCGACTTGTTATAGGAAATTTAATTCTCTACAACTTTGCAGAAGAAAAGTTTTCTAAATTCCAAACAAAATTGATAAGAAATCCACAAACAAATTCGATTTCTGTGCTATAATCAAATTTGATCAATAATTGTGTCCACCAACACACAAAATATGTGTTAAACATTTAATGCCACAAAATACTCTTCCTCCTCATAAACTCATATATCCCACATTCATTATAACAATATCACCGTTAATATATTATTAAAATAATATATTTAAATGAATTATTTTATCAGAAAAAAAATAAAATATTAATTTTCAACAATTGTCACTTTAAAAAATTTTTCCATCTATATCCACATAAAATCAATATTTTCCTCATCATATAAATCAATAATTAATTATTCACAAATAATATTACAGAATCACAAGATCTTGTCGAACCAGTAGTTCCCTCAAGAAGAGGGGCTTTCGAATAAGGATCTCTCCTTCTTGGCGGCCGTGATTAGGTGACCAAACCTCTCCTTAGATAGAACTTTCTAGACATTGCCAATAATGTTATCTAATAATATTATTCAGATAATATGAATTATTGATTCGATAATGGAAAATAATGTGTAGTGACAATTATTGAAACAACAGTAATATATAAAATCAACGCAAACAATTATTGAATCAATAAAATAAAATACTTTGAGCGATAATTCACCGTAACAATTATTGAGTAGTGCCTTCTTACGTAAGAATCAATAATTTGTGCAATCTGGTAATACTACTTTATTAACAACGCGTATTAGTGTGTTTTTAACAATCGGTATTCCAACAAGATAATTGATAATAACTACGCCAAGTATTTATAATCAATTTATTCTTCTCGTTTTCTTCATCCAATCGCTTTCAGCTATGGGGCCCACAAAAAGACTATTTGTCAATGCACGAATATTCCCCGACGCATTACAAATATTCCACGACCAAACGAATATTCCCAAATAACAATGAATATTTTATCACCACTTGCTTATTCAAATATTTGCGTATTTTACCCATAACTATCCACATTAATCAAATCAACCCTTACTATTTCAAAATAATAAATAGAGAAAATAAATTTCATTTATTAATAATTTGAGTCTTATAACCTCCCTCCTTATGAAATTTCGTCCTCGAAATTGACGACGCGATACTGGTGTGTTTCAAAAGATGAGAATACCTCGCTTTCATTTCCGTTTCCAACTCCTGTCATTTCCTCAATAGCATGGTTTCTCCACAAAACTTTAACTTGTGGTATAACCTCGGTACATAGGACATATTTCTTTCCTATCCAAGATCTTGACAGGTACCTCCTTATGCGTTAAGTCTTCGACTATCTCGTCCGGGTTCTAACTCAATGACATGGTTCGAATTCCATCATATTTACGTAACATCGATCGTGAAAACGTTATGAACACGCGTCATACTTGACGGTAAAAACGAGTCTATAGGCCACGGTTCCTATTCGATCGAGAATTTCAAATGGATTAATAAATCGAAGGTTTGAGCTTTCCTCACCTCACCACCATTCTAAGCTTTTGAAATAACAACTTCTTGCACCTCCTTCTTCAAATTCATCAGCTCCGGTGTGTAGCTTGAACATCTTTAACTTTATCGATTAAAGTCGATTATACTCATATATCATCACGTGGATACCTAGAGTTTTCATCTCCATCTCTATTATTTGTAAATTATACGAAATGAGTCTTTGACAATATCGACTCGTACTTGTATCGATCTTCTACTCAACACGTCATTTCTACGTTCACTTTTCCAGATGGCATGGTCGAACATGTCTTTGAAATGAGTCTCCTCTTCAGATTCTTGAAGCTCTTCCAAGATTCCTTGCTCCATTCGAATTTTGTATCTCTCTGAAGTCAGTGCGTTAATGGAATAGCGATTCGAGAATATCCTTCAACGAATCTCCGATAATAACCAACTAAGCTTTAGAAAGCTACGTATTTCGATTACCGACTTAGGTTGTTCTCAACTGTGACTCATATCCCAACCTTGGATAAGACGTTACAATGACACCTATCGGTTTACTATCGTATTTAATATGGTGTCCCTACTGAGAGTCCGCTTCGGTGTATTCCTGAAAGGAAGTCATCGATAAAGGCTCGGTACCAAATTCTATAGTTGAATTTTTAACTCCACAAGTTCAATAGGAGCCATTCGATATGAGATTTTAGAAATGAGTTTTGTCACCGGGTTCAAAGTCGATACAAAATTTAATATCGGGCTTTGGGAGTAAGCCAAGAAATTCTTGAAATACGTCGGGAAAATCAATAACAACAGAATATTATTCAAATCGACGTGTCTTTATTCAAATCCATAACATGGACTAAGAAAACTTGACATCCATAATGAGCGAATGACTTTCATGGCTTTATATGAAAATGTTTGACTACAATGGTTTAATTGCTTGAATTCGAAAAACAGGTTGCTTAGGAATATGAAAACTAACAACCTTACGAAAAGTAATCAATATCGGCATGATGAGTAGTTAACCTTAAAATCACATCAAAAGCAAATATCTCTATAGAAATAAGGTTAACGGTAATGTGATAGTGCCAACCTGAATCAAGCAAAATTTCTAAACAACGGATGTAATGAAAGTTTCTCTATCAGAGTCTCCATAAATAGGTCAAATTCTAATTTCTCCGTAGTCAAGTTCAAACGTTGAGCGCAAGCAAGAGAGATAAAAGAATGGGTAGAACCAAAGTATCTAGTAAGGTATAAACTTAAGAAGAATTTATAATTAACTAACCCGCTATAACCGTTCGGGTTCTCGCATTTTGACCGGTCACGACACAAACGCTCTTAAGGAACCGTTGACTTTGACTTTTTGGAACATCCTTTTGAGTCACCATTCATTTGGATCGGTTTCGATCTGCGCATAATCTCGAAAGCGATATGTCCTTCTTTTCCATAATTTTAGCATACCTTAAACTGCTAGGGCGGTTTAGGTGATATGTCCCTCTTTCCGCATTTATAACATACGACAAATTATGTTCTTTCTCCTCCTTGGAACCGGTTCTCTTGCACCGCGTCTTCACATGGTCGTTGTTGAATCTCCTTTTTAAAATCTCCTCCGGACTCACTTCTTCTATTTTCATGGCAATGATTACCACCAGTGAGTGGTTACCGCCTTTGTCCCAGTATTCTTCTTTCTCCACACGGTTATCGTTATTCGATGATCGCTATCTTGATATGATCCTCGGTTATGGTCCCTCGGTTGAACGTATTTCGTTATCTCGCTCTAACAAGCGAGCCTCATTGACAACATCCCGAATAGAGAGAAAATTTATGAGAAATGAGATACCGACGTATCTTTGGGTTTCAAACCTCTCGTAAACATCTCACGTCATCGTTCCTCATTCTCCACCAAATGAGGTGCAAACTGGATAACTCGCGCGAACTTCACCTCGTCTTTGGGACCGCCATATTATTTTACTCCAGTCTAATAAACTCCACTTCCTTAATATGACGAATACTTTAAGGGAAGTACTTGTCATTGAACTGCTTTAAAACGTCTCCCATGACATCTTGAAAGTCACGGTTGGATGGGTACGCTTCACGATTTCCACCAATGTCCATTTCATTACTTTAACATAAAAAGTAGCGAATGGAACTTTTCGTTCTCCTCCGCATCCGAAGACATCGAATATCTTGGTAATTTGTTTGACCCGCGTCTCCTTTAATCAGATCCGGCTTTCCCCGATTGCAGTGGTCCCCACTCTTTGAATCGCTTGTTTTGTGACCACCCGTGGAATTGCTATCATTTCCTCCTATATTTTGAACACGAGTCTCCTCGTCTGCGATTTTGCATGAATCAAAAAATTTTCTAAACATCCCTCGTTCATCATCCGCCAGCGATGGTGTTGTTCACGGGAGGTACATTGTCGACTGTTACACGTTCTCCTTGTTGGTAAATCTGAGGCATCTCCACGGTCTCATTTACTCCACTGTTAATATTCTCAGTCGACATTCTCAAATAATGTCATAAAACAAGGGTTAATTAAGGAAATCAATATATCACATAATATCCCTATATACTAACCAACTAACAAATAAGCTTAGGTAGGACACACTAGCGAAGGATTTACTCGTCTCTCCCCTCCTAGTTCTATTCCCCGATCTCCGCCAGAGATCATATCCCTAAGATCTGATACCAACTGTGACGCCCCCAAAATAGGTCCATTCCATCCAACCCATTCTGAGTCGCCAAATACATGGTACAGAAATAACTACAACTTTATTATTACAACATATAAACTGTGAGTTTAAATACAGATATTGCCATCTAGACAATATCCACACGCAAATAAATCCTCATCATAATTATTGATACATTATTTTACAAAAATGGTGAGGACTACTAAACAACTCTCTCTAGAACCTTCATTCCATACCCCCCACTAGTACTGCTACATTCTCGCCTCCCGAGAAGAAAAATGGAACAAAAATGAAAAGGGTGAGCTCAACTAGCCCAAGAAAGAATATTATGACTAAGATAATATACAACAAATTATCGTTAGTCTTCAACGGGAAAAAATCTAATAGAATACAATAGACAACCAGCTTTAAATCAACAACTACAATGAAACAACAATTCATTAGAAGAGTTAAGTAGAGAATGCAAACTACTATCTTCTATATATGAATTTAAAAGTTCATCGTCGATATTTTATCCTCAGTAACATCAATCAATCTATATCTGAATCAAATATTCATCTTTTAGCACTATAGGCCAAAGATATTCATCGATTAATTCATGTTCATCTAAACACTGCTCATCTTTGCACTCACGCCAAAGATATTAATCGATCGGTCATATTCATCTCAACACTTGTTCATCTTTGCACTTCGAGCCAAAGATATTCATCAAGAAATCATTCATCTTTGCACCATACGTGCCAAAGATATTCAATAATATCATCATTTAAGACCGAGGATGATGAAAATATTTTTAAAGAAACGAATCCAAAGGAAACAAAATGATAAGGATTAAGGATTAAGGATTCGTACTTTGTTTTATCCACGTCCAAAAATACCTCAAAAAATAATCATAGTGGTGTAAAATTCAAGAATGATCAAAACATGGATACAATCAAAGCTAGTATCCGAAATAGATATTTTGGACAAAAGAAGAAATTTCATTTTTCGATGAATAGTGTCGTATTCGTGAATAATTAGGTCAGATACGTGAATAATTATACATGAATAGTAACTCGATACCAAAAGATAGAAATTTCACAAAAAACATCTTCACGCTTACGTGAATAGTACTCGTGAATAATGAACTCATGAATAGTAACCTAATATGAAAAAGTTCCAAATTTGATAAAAGTTCCAACCAATGTTTCAAAGATAATGATATTGAAGAAATAATATCATTTGAGAAGAAAATAACATCCCTTACCTCGAAAAGACAATGATTTCTAGTTGAAACACCTGGATATAGGCTATGACTTGAACTTGCACTGTATATAGCAATACTCAAAATACTCACAAGAATAAACCGATAATATAGAGAGAAAAACTTCATTTGTGGTGTGATTTTCAATTCTAACCTAAACACCTATTTATAGAAATTGCTTAGAACACCAAAGTAGAAAATTTAATAAATTAATATATATATATATATATATATATATATATATATATCAAATTCATACGCCCACTTTAGAATTCAGCTCCTAGCATTTCCCACATGCCACCTTCTAGAAAAAAAAAAAAAAACGTTTTTTGTAAAAAAAATATTTAAAACTTCAAAAATTAATTATTTCGGAACTACAGAACTTCAATAATTCACAATAAATAGCCCTTTTGTCAAAAAATTCGAATCTCGCGACTTTTTATAGGAAATGTAATTTTCTACAACTTTGCAGAAGAAAGTTTTTCCAAATTCCAAACAGAAATTGACCGAAATCCACAAACGGTCGATTTTACAGGCTATAATCAAATTTCGGTCAATAATTGTGTCCACCAACACACAAAATATGTGTTAAACATTTAATGCCACAAAATACTCTTCCTCCTCATAAACTCATATATCCCACATTCATTATAAAATATCACCAAGTAATATATTATTAAAATAATATATTTAAATGAATTATTTTATCGTAAAAAAATAAAATATTAATTTTCAACAATTGTCACTTTAAAAATTTTCTCCATCTATATCCACATAAAATTAATATTTTTCTCATCATATAAATCAATAATTAATTATTCACAAATAATATTACAGAATCACAAGATCTTTATCAACTGTGTAGTTCTCAGAAAGAGGGGCTTTCCAATAAGGATCTCTCCTTACTGGCGCGCAATTAGGTGACCAAACCTCTCCTTAGACAGAACTTTCTAGACATTGCCAATAATGTTATCTAATAATATTTTTCAGATAATATGAATTATTGATTCGATAATGGAAAATAATGTGTAGTGACAATTATTGAAACAACAGTAATATAAAAAATCAACGCAGCAATTATTGAATCAATAAAATAAAATCTTGAATAAGAATTATCAGTAACAATTATTGAGTAGTGCCTTCTTACGTAAGAATCAATAATTGGTGCAATACCGTGTATCTTCTACTTTGCTCAACAACGCCAGATTAGTGTGTTTTAACCACCGGTATTCCAACAAGATAATTGGTAATAACTACGCCAATTATTTATAACCAACTTATTCTTCTCGCTTTTCATCCAATCGCTTTCGCTATGGGGCCCATAAAAAGATCTGCTTGTTGTCATTTAATATTCCCCGACAAGATTCGAATATTTCACGACCAAACGAATATTCTCCGACAACAATGAATATTTTATCACCACTTGCTTATTCGAAATATTTGCGTATTTTACCCATAACTATCCACATTAATCAAATCAACCCTTACTATTTCAAAATAATAAATAGAGGAAAATAAATTTCATTTATTAATAATTTGGGGTCTTACAACTAGCATGCTCCTAGTTGATTAATTGACATGTCACTTGATGCTGATAAGTCACTAGTTCTGCCAATTATTCAATTTGCTTGCATAGAGCTTTAATCTTTCGTTCCATTATGAACTGGAACTTGGCAAAATCCCATTTATTAACACCGTCTTTGAGGGTCTGGGAGGATTCACAGCTGAAATTGGAACTCTGTTCGTTGCTCTAATTGATCATGTTGAGCTCTTCTTCTTTGTGTTGAGGAAGAGGGTTGTCTTGAACGTGAGGCTGGTCTGGTTTGGTGACCACAAACTCACCGTTGTCTATCAGGTCTTGGATCTTGTGTTTCAAGGCCCTACAATCCTGGGTATCATGTCCAGGTGCCCCAACATGATAAGCACATTTCTGAAAGCGACATTGAAACCCGTCCCATTAGAAATTTGGTGGTGGAAGAAGATGCGTAATTTTCTTCTCATGTTGTCGGGAAGAATGAGAATGTTCTCGAGAGGTGTCCCTAAGGGTGTAAACACTTTCGAGGCGTTTAACTTCTCCACCTTTTGGTGTTGGAGGGTTCACAAACTGTGCTTGAAAGGGAGTGTAGTTTCTCCTTTGAACAGGAATGTTTTGATTGCTTTTTTGACCCTGTAGTATCAGGGAAACATCTTCCTCTTTCTTTTTATGGACCCTCTGGGGGTTGTTTCCATAATTTCTGAATTAGATGTGATCAACAACAGCTTTGAGTGCAGCTAGGTCTTGAATTTTCCCGGACTTCAATCCCATCTCAGCTATCTCCCCATGTTTGACAATTTCAGAAAATGGTTTGCCGATGCCGGCTAAAACTCTTTCATAGAAAGGAGCTTCTTGTATGTCTATAAAAGTCATGACCATCTCTGATTCTGTCATGGAAGGACTAACTTGCGCAGCCAGACATCTCCACCTTTGAGCATACTCTCTGAAAGACTCGTTAGACTGTTTCTTGATCTTGTTAATTTGATACTGATCAGGAGCCATCTGAGATTGAAAGTTGTACTGAATGAGGAAAGCATGTGCTAGCTCTTCCCAGCTATGGATCTTTGAGTTGTCTAATCTTATGTACCACGAACGGGCTTCTCTAGTTAGACTTTTCTGGAACAATTGCATTCTGAGCTTTTTGTCCTCTGCATAAGATCCAAGTTCTCCAATAAACACCTTTAAATGTGTGTAAGGATCCCCTAACCCGTCATATTTTTTGAAGTCAGGAGTTTTAAACTTTTTTGGATAATGAACACTAGGGAAAATGCAAAGATCAGCATATGAAACACTCCCGTGTGTTCCAATTCCTTTCATAGCACGAAGGGTCTCTTTCATTTGGAGGACTTTCTTTTTGATGTCACTAGTGTCTGGATCTCCAGTGGGATGGGCAGCATCATGAGTTTTGTTGGTCGTATCCAATTGTAGTTCAGGTATTGTAATGACATGGGTTCCCCCTTGTATGGAGGATTGAGCATGCACGGGGTATTTTTGGACCCTGAGTAGACTGGTGTAGTTCTTTGAGTAGAATAGCCAAATCTGTAATTTGTTTATTTAATCCGTCGAATTCTTTGCGGCGGGATTAAGGTCGATCACCGGTCGATGATAATGACATGATTGACTGTAGGCCTGTAGCCTTTTTGGATTTTGACCGGGTAGTAGGTCTGATTGGTTCCCTGCGAAAGACTTGCATAGTTTAGTCTTTAGGGAATGTGTATAATAACATGCTATGTGATGTGTCCATTTTAGGAATTTTATCCTGCAAAACGGATGTCAGCTGTTTGTAGCATGTTTATTAAAATATGTATGTGTACACATTTCTTCATATTTCTCATTACATAGAGATAGATATGGAATGAAATTACAAGATATTGTGTTTAGAAGTAATTAAAATGAGAGCATGAAGAGACTTGCCTCCGTTTTGGGTTTATCAGAGGCTAACCTATCTTAGGTTACTCTCACAGCTTTTTGGCATGAAGGTTCCCAAATCATCGCAATTTACTCAACGGGAAATTAATCCGGTCTTTCAATTGGAGCGAATTTGGGTGGTGCATTTCCTGAGCCTCGGGGAATTAGTCTTCCCACGAGTCCAGTAATCAAACACCGACGGAATAGCCTCCTGGTGGAGGGACCACACAACATACATTCATATACATCGCGTCTCATCGTATGAAAATGATGACATGTGCGAAGCATTAATATCACAAGCAGATATGGTGCGAGGCACTAAGTGCAATAAGTAAATGCATTCGTACACATTCATCATAAATGTAAATGCAACATCCACACACAAGCAGATAACAGTTTTGAAAAGATTGTAATAGTGGCTTAAGTCCTCTTATTGGAGTCCCCAGTAGAGTTGCCACCTGTCGACGTCGGGATTTTTAGATGTCCCTTTCCGTTACTTGTTCTTTGGTGTTCTCATTTTAGGTGAGATTTGTTGGAAAAAACAAGTGAAAAAGGTCTGACATGTATAATGTCGACGATGGACTATTAAGAGTCGCCATTGGTTTTTAAATGGTTGTACCAACACACCCAGAAAAAAGGTTTGCACATTGACCTAGTGATGTGACATCTGCTAAGCCAATTCGGTTGAAACCGAGAATCATTAGTGTTCGAGGACTTGGTTATGCGGAGGAAGGTGTTAGGCACCCCGACATCCGTGTTACCATGGTGACCACCTCTTTTCAAGAAACTATTATCCGAATGTGTGTGGGGGTCAATGTCATTTATTTGGAAGTAGTCACGAGGCCTCGTTAAGCACCTATATACACAGAGGTTAGAATTTATGTAAAAATTTAGTTTTTAGCAAGATATGGCAGTGATGTTTTATAAAAGAGGTTTTTCAAACCCTGATGCTCAATAGTAATTGAGACCTTTTACACTCCCATTTTATTAAGTGTTCGACTTGATTGATTTTATTTTACAGATGCGAGGCATCCGTACGAAAATAATATACAAAATAATGCCGACTTCCTCATGGGTATGAAAACCATCTGAGGAAATTCAGACACCGTAGAATAATTTACAAGCTGTTTACAGCTGAAAATGTCCATCACGGGAATCAAATCAAGATCCAACGGGCTGAATCTGTGATCACATGATTCCTAGGCGCACATGATACCGCAATTTATATGAAAGCAATAAGCAGGTATATATATAAAAGCTGTAAATATATATATACAGACATGATCACCAACCACGAAGCACCTCCATGGGGGATCAGAAATTTAAATAAAGCTATAAAAGCTATCAACCTCCACGGAGGAAACTCCAAAGTGACTTAAATGTAAATAAAGTCAGAAAGATTTGGCCAACCGCCACTTGGAGGGAACTCCAGTGGGACAAAATGTAAATAAAGTTTGTATAAAGCAATCAATCGCCACGAAGTAAACTCCGTGGGACGAAATATATATATATATATATATATATATATATATATATATATATATATATATATATAAAGCGATAAACGTACCGAATGTAAAATCCAGGCTCATCGAACAGAGTTCGACAACAGTTCATATATATATATATATAAAAGCGAGTAAACACACCGGATATAAAATCCAGGCTCATCGAACAAAGTCCGACAACAGTTCATATATATATATATATATATATATATATATAAGCGAAAAAGCGTCTTAGATGTAAAATTCAGGCTCATCGAACAGAGTCCAACACAGTTAATATATATAAATATATATATTAAAGTAGTAAACGCACCAGATCGAAGTCTAGGCTCATCGAACAAAGTTCAACACATAGTTCATATATATATAAATATATATATATATATAAGCAAATAAACGCTCCAGACCGAAGTCTAGGCTCAATCGAGGCGTAACTCGATAATGTTAGTCCATATATATATATATATATACAGACTGAAATAAAACCACTTGAATCAAGTCCTGCAAACGACGCAACCACGACTCTCAACGTAAAGAAGGGTGTGTGCAAAGATGAAGAGAAAGGCTTTAAAGTGTGTGAGAAGGCTTACAGTGCGCTGCCAAAGAAGACTTCTATATCTTTAAGTGGGTAAACACTGGCTTTTGTAGGTACAAAAGTAGCTATATATGAGCTCACATGTGTTTTAAATGAGAAAGTACATTGTATTTTTATGGGGTGAGTGCAGAGCAAATTAAGGTGGCTTCCTCATGGCTTTCTCTTGCAAAATGGCCACCCCAAGCCCTCTATTTATAGAGGGTGGAGCCATAGTGTATTACTTGCAATGGGCATAGTGTACAGAGGCAACTTGGGCCCAGGTTTCTGCGAGTGGGTCGTCTCGTAAGACGTGCACTCGGACAATCATAATATCCACTCGAACTTTCAAAAGTGCAATTCCGACATCCGATTGAGGTATCTGAGACCTATTTTGGATCGTCGTTGTTGAGAGTTGTACAATGGCATGGGATTAGAGTTTGTACGATGTCATTGAAGATGGGACGATGCCCTCCGGTCCTCAAGCTTCAAATTCCATCCGTTACCCCGCACAATAGTCACTCGAGATTTGTTCTCCTTGATTCTTGTGGGACATCGTTGTGTATAGATGTATGTCTGAAATGTTGAGACGACGTGGCATGGCATCGCATTGGCGATATGACGATGTTTCCCCTCACCGGTGTTATCGTCGGTTTGGGCTGATAAAGCAGACGTTGCTCAGGGCTTCACTGAGATTGGACTGCTGCAATTATTGAAGGTCCTCAGTGTCATCTTTGAGGTGTGTTTGTCCTCCCGGTGTTATCTCTGGGTTGGTACGGAGTATCTCGTTGTGAGCGCCGAGATTGAAGTTGGTTGCATTTGAAACAAGCATTTCCGGGGTTATCACCGAAACTTCATTCCTTGGGGTGATCACTAAGGTTGGTTGTTATTCCCATGATTGGGACTGAGACTGGATACCTCGGGGTTATCACCGAGATTAATCGGTCTTCTCTGGTATGTGTTCCGATATTGAATCTGCATGCCTCGGGGTTATATCTGAGGTTGGAATTGTTACTCCCGGTCCAACAAATGGAGAGATCGAGTGCAGTGAAACCAACATCGAGAAAATGCCTGAGGTAACCCGAGGGACGGTGGCGGGAAGGATGGAAAAGAAAGCCCCAAATCCCCAGTAATGCACAATCGCTCTATAGTCAAGATGCAGAGCCTGGTATATGGAGTGAATGCTAAACTAATTCCCTCGAGGTTGTGTAAAGCCGGGAACCTACATAAAATGTAGATCGACATCAAAATCATGTATTCCTCATCAATAGGAAAGAAGGAAGATTAAGATCTAACTTGATACCTCGTTGGCGTGCAAGTACATCGAGGGATGTCGACTCAAATCACCCAGAAGTTTTGGGTTAGCCACCTAAATACTCGGGAGGTCCCTACGGGGAACATATGCAGTAAGAGCGGGGTCCGCAGTCGGAACATCCTCCTCTTCGTCCTCGACGTCTGGCACATCAACCTGGACTAGACATATCACTGCCTCCACCAACCGACGAGGTTATCTAACAGAACGGGGTCGAGGCACTTTAGAAGCCCTCCTCCGTACATCAGAAGTGGTCCTGCGGGAACTACTCGGCTGATCTGGATCCATAATATCTGGACAAAAGTCTCCAAATCACCTCAGAAAGGGTGTGGTAATTTTTAACCTGGAGCTTTCTTTTCAAAATGCATTTTTAGACTACATGAATGCATGCATCACTTTACAATACATCTACAGTAGAGTTAAAATGCATGACTACTCAATGCCTACATTTTGAAATTTTTTGCCATAGTCCCCCTTGTGAATAAGACTATCCACATACACATTGGCATGACTAGGTGGTCATTCAGTAGCACACCTGTCCACAGTCATATACATACTATATGCATTAAAAAGTCAAAGTTATCAATCCATAAGGGTAGTTTAATTACCAGGATTACTTTGCATTTTTACCTTTTGCTCATTTGTCCTCAAATAGGATAAGAAATAGCAGAAAAAGGTGCCAATTTGACTGTCTCAAAAGTCAAATTTTTTCACATCATTATGTTCAGCATGGTTTAATACTAACATTTACTATGTTGAATATTTTTTATCAAGTAATTCGAGCATGCATATGTACTACGTGTTTAGATGCATTTCATGTGATAAGTCATTTTCTAACGGATAAAAACTGTTAAAGAATACATGCATACGTTACCAGGACAGTGTAGAACACTTGTACGGTGATAAAATTTGCAGAAAGATGTCCGAACTCAGTAGATCTGAAGAAGAGCTCTCAGATTTCCTTCGCAACACGACTTGAAAATAACTTAAAAAGACAAACTTGCAGTATTAATAGCACCACAGCTGGTCGCAGTCCACCTGCGGCTTCTGTAGGTGTACCTGTGGAACCCCTACGTGGGTCCCACCCCTCCGTCTCAGTCCAGTTTGAGTTGCAACGGAGTTCTCATAAGCTGAAAAAGCCAAATCAGGAATAAAAACGCTACGCAATTGAGCAAAATAGCTTACAATCCTAGTTTTCTTAGACCGAACCATGGGTCTACACATCACTCATCGGTGTTCGCTCGAGCATAGGGTACACTGTGCTGATGATCTCAGATGTTACAAGTCACACTCGAAAATACCTTACGCAGGTCCAATGCAGCCAATTCAGGGTCGTCACCCTAATCTTCTCAGCAAATCCCCGACAGGGGCATCACGCGTCTTCATATTTCCAAATAAAGAGACCCCGGCGGGGGCATCACGTATTCTAAAGCAAATCCCCTGTGGAGGTATCATGCATTTTCATATGTTGAAGTACATAACCCCGACGGGGGTATAACACATTTTTCATTGATCCACACATCAACGAAGATCAAGCAGATCCCCGGCGGGGGAGTCACACATTTTTTGTTGATGCACAAGTCAATGAAGGCCAAGCAACCTTGACAGTTTACCCAACAAGGATGTTATCGGTGTGGCGACATGTCGGTGAAGGTCGAAAACCCCGATAACATAAACTGTTGGCAATAACTCCGACAGAACATTGATATGTCCTGGCGATACAAACCAGGAAGGATCAACCTCATCGGGGAGGACCGATAATGGAATATGTTATACACATCCTCAAACAGACAAGGCTACATACACAGAGTCTCTGGTATATAAGAGATACATCTTCATTATAAAGTCTGTATGAAGGATTCAAAACTTTAGTAACCCCCAATGTCGATAAATCCCAAAGATTCCTGGTAGCTATGGATCGCACGTCCATGACAGTTCATCAGGTTGCTTATCTATTGTCGTCCCGATGGAAGCAACAGGGAGCCGGCAATATTCCCACCATGTTGGAGAACAATCCAACATAACATATGCATCATACATTTACATCATGTTGCTGCACATGGCATCGTGTTTATTTTGTTACATTTCAAGTGTCTAGGATTCTTTATCATATCCATGCCATTACATTGCATGAATATGATAAAGAGGGGCATCTGTAGACACTCAAAATTTTTTGCACACATGTCACTAACATTGCAGCAGGGCAGATTCGTCTTTCAGAGATAACCCTGGGAGATGATGCAGTTTAAATACCAGAAATTCCACCGGAGAGGACAGTTCTATCTCGGAGATAACCCTGAGATGCTCGGTTCCACTCCCAGAAACAACACCGGGAATAGCAGTGCTAACCTTGTAGATAACCCTAAGGAGTGCAGTTGCAGTTTTGGAGATAACCCCGAAAATGCTTGTTTTAAATTCATGCAATCAGCTTCAACCTCGGCACTCATATCGAGGCACTCAGTACAAGACCTGGAGATAACACCGGGAAGACCGGCACACCTCAGAGATAACCCTTAGGACCTTCAGTACTTGCAGCAGTCCAATCTCAGAGATAACCCTGAGCAACGTCTACTTTATCAGCCCAAATCGAAGATAACCCTGGTGAGGGGTAAAATTGTCATTTTTCCACATCGATCCTACATCGCGCCATCTCAACATCTCATACATACATTTCTACACCGCAATGTCCCACAAGAACCATGGAGGTCCAATCCCAAGTGACTAATACGCAAGGCAGCACACCGGATAGAATTTGAAGCTTGAAGACCGAGGGCATGGTCCAATCTTCTTGACTTTGTACAACCCCTAATCCCATGTCATGGCATAGCTCTCAAAAATGGCGGTCTAAAATATGTCCTATACACCTCAATCGGATGCCCGAATTGTAATTCTGAAAGTTTGAGCGGACATCACAGTGCACGCGTGCACGTACTTCGAGATAGTGGGACCCGCAGAGCTCGGCGCACAAGCACAAGGCAGGTAGGTCTATCTCCCACCAACATTGTAGGTACATCTGCATGCCGACAAATGCAGCGCTATAATGCCCTCTATAAATAGAGGGCTTGGGGTGGCCATTTTGAAAGGAGAAAAGGCGAGGAAGCCCTGTCCAATTTGCTCTGTACAGACCCTAAACTGAGTGCTTTCTCATTTTAAACACTTATGAGCTCACATATAGCTACTATTTTTACCGGTGGGAGCCGTGTGTTCATCCACTTAAAGCTATAAAAGTCTTCTTTGGTAGTCCAATATAAGCCTTCTTACACACTTTAATGCCTTTCTCTTCATCTTTGCACACACCATTCTTCATGTTGAGAGTCGTGTTGCAGTGTATGCCTGCACTTGATGCATGGTTTCATTTCAGGTTGTATATATATATATATATATATCTGAAAAGCAAATAAACGCCCAGTGACGTAAAATCTAGGCTCAATCGAGGTATAACTCGATAATGTTAGTCCATATATATATATATATATATATATATATATACTTATATATATGAACTGTATGTCAAACTCTATTCGATGAGCCTAGACTTACATCTGGAGCGTTTATTTGCTTTCGTATTTATATATATACATGAACTATGTGTCGAACTCTGTTCAATGAGCCTGGATTTTACATCCAGTGCGTTTACTGCTTTAATATATATATATTTATATATATCAACTGTTGTCGAACTTTGTTCGATGAGCCTGTATTTTACATCTGGTGCGTTTATTACTTATATATATATATATATATATATATATATATATTTCTTCCCGCATGGAGTTTATTTCGTGGCGGATGATTGCTTTTACAACTTTATTTACATTTCTGATCCCCCATGGAGGTGCTTCGTGGTGGCTGATCATGTCTTTATATATATATATTTACAGCATTTATATATATTACTGCTTACTACTTTTATATCAATTGCGGCATCATGTTAGCCTAGGAATCATGTGATCACAGATTCAGTCTAATGGATCTAGATCGGTTCCCATGAGGGACATTTTTAGCTATAAGCAGCTTGTAAATTTATTCACGGTGTTTGGATTTCCTCAGATGGTTTTCATGCCCATGAGGAGTTCGGCATTGCTTTGTACATTATTTTCTCGAAGCAATTAAGCCAAACACTTAATAAAAAATGGAAGTGTAAAAGGTCTCAATTACTATTGAGCATAAGGGTTTGAAAAACCTTTTTTTATAAAACATCACTGTCATATCTTGTTTAAAACTGAATTTTTACACAAATTCAAATCATGTGTATATAGGTGCGAATGAGGCCTCGCACTACTTCCATATAACTACACATTGACCCACACACACACATTCATATAACAGTTTCTTGAAAAGTGGTGGTCACCGTGGTAACACGGATGTCGGGGGGTGCCTAACACCTTCCCTCCGCATAATCAAGCCCCCGGGCCCTAATGAATCTCGGTTTCACAGACCCGTTTAGCAGTGTCACATCATTGGGTCAATGTGTAAACCTTTTCTCGGTTGTGTTGGTACAACCATTTAAAAAACCAACTGGCAACTCTTATAGTCAAATCGTTGACATATACATGTCGGACCTTTGCAGAACTTATTTTTTCAGACAAATCTCACCTAACATGAGAACACCAAAGAATAAGAATAGAAAAGGGACAAATAAAAATCGCGACATCGACATTATGTATAAGTAAATTACGTCTATTTTGTAGTGCTTTCTTTTTATTATATCTATATATAGTTTTTAATTTTGATAATATTCTCACACCACCACCTAATATTTGCTTTGATACTAATATTAGTTCAACATCCACTGTTAACCCCAACTATTTCTTTAGGTTATTTTTATATTAGTATGAGATAAAAGAAAAATAATAAAAAGTAACACGTGTTTCAATCCTCTATAGCATGGCACATAACCGAATACCTAAAACTTTTGAAGCACCACTTATCATACTTGTTCAACAAATTTGAATTTATAGCACACTAAATCAGACCCTCAAATCTCCTTATCTTATCTATTTCAATTTTTTATTTTTATTTTAAATCTCCTTATCTACTGTGAATGTAGTAAAACTATCTAAAATTTCTATTAATCTAAAACTTTTATATTATTTAGAGTTAAATAAATACATTTTCTAATATAATTTTTAAAGTTAAATGGAGAATCTTTTTATAAATGATATTGATGTTTGAGAAATTTATGTATTAGATAGAATTAAATTTTAAATAATTTAAATTGAATATTTTTAATTATGATTCAAATTTAACTCATTTAAAAAGACAAACAAATTAAAACTAGAGATTGTACATTTTGTTTAAACGGTTGCCTTTTTATTTTTTGTACTTTTATTTAGATGCATGCATGTTAAAACAAGCAATTATTGTAGTTCAGTTGGATTGAACTCTTATTTAATGACTTGGAGGTCTTGTGTTCAACCCTCACAAGTAACATTATTTTTGTTTTTTTAAGCAATAATTCACTAAGTGGTCAAGCCACCCATGGGTTTCCAAGCTAAATGCTGGTCAAAGCTAAATGGCCCAACTTTATGTGGGCTACAATAATAAAGCTCATAGCCCATTTTTTTTTTCGGGCGGGCGGGCCGGCCTGGGCCTCTTTTGCCAGGTCTATACAAGATACTATGATGATCTCAAATCTAAGGATCACTTGTACTACTACCACTTCAGGAATTTCTATTGACAGACAAGTAAAACTCCATTAGGCGTTCCTTAGCGAGCCACGTTCAGTGTATTTATTTTCCAATTAGCACCTACATACTTGCTTTAGTGTCTCTACATAAATGATCATAAGATGAATCATCCTCATCCAATGAGTAAGCAATGTATGTACCAATCTATCCGAATTCACTTATCCCCAATTTAGTAATCCAACGATTGGGAACTATTTTAGTTTTAAGCTTTCTAAGAATTTAGATCTCATTAGAATGATCATCATCATTATTCTAAAAGCATTGTTTAAAACTATGGGTTTATCACATATTATAAAGAAGCATTATGTAGATAAATTAAAGCCTTTAGTAAATGAATACTTTTATTAATAAACGAATAAGATTGTTACAAAGTATATGTTTTATCATCAAACATGATTAGCTTGTGTGCATACTACTTTCATCTATTTCATTTACAACTCCTAGTCTTAGGTTTAACCACACTTCTAATTTTATTAACACTAATTTCAATTACCACATAACTCATTAATTACTAATGATAATCTACATATTTGATATTATAACAAAACCACAATATGCTCTTTCATCATATAACATGATTACTCACATTTTATAGTCATAAGATTAGGCTAATTAACCTTTACAGAGTTGTATATTAAAAATCAAATTTTGGGTCAATCTAACTAGCTATTAAATATTTCCAGCTTTATCTTGAGGACCGCGCGTTCAAGGTCTTTGGGTCTGGTGTTGTTGTGCTCGACTTAGGCATTAGACTGGTGTTGTCGTCTTTGAGTCGACGCCAGAAGCACCGGAATTGTGCATGGGTTTGCTGACTATGTGTCATGTGTGAGATAGTTCCAGTAGCCCAGCTTCACGAAGAACACATAAAAAAGTCAAATAGGCTTAAAAGCTCCTTTCTAACAACCATTTTAACTTACCCAAGTAGTATAAACTTTATAGAAACTACAACTAATGTTTCTCACCATATAAACAACATAAACAACAAATTAAAACCTCTAAATTTTATTATTTTTGTTATTTCTTCACTTTTTGACATTCTTAGCGAAATTAATCACTGTGAATTCATTTTTCAACTAAAACAGTCCGTTTAAATCACTTTGTTTTCATTTCTTCATGTATTTACACAATCAAAAATTAATTTATTCATTATAACATGAATTGAACATAAAATTTGATTCTAAAATAAGCCATATCATATATACATATCTGTATTTTTCTGTAAACATAATTTCTTCACATATATCATATTTTCAAGGATTAACCTACTCTAAATCATATTCCAAACATATACAAATAGATTATATCAACAAATTAGCATATGCAAGCCATATATTCAATAATTATCATAAAAATAAATTTACAAAGAAATAAAAATATATTTTTCAGTGAAGAACAGTGAAGAACAAAACTAATAATTTAAAAGTTGAATTTCTACCTTCAAGTTCTTGTTTAACCAACAAAGATGATAGAAACCTCCTTGTTTTCTCAAATTCACAAATAGTTTTATATTCTTCCTTCTCTTTTTTTTTTTTTTTTCTGTTTTTCTCTCTTCTTCTAAACTTTACGTAGTATATAACTGATATATAATATACGTAATATAAATGACATATAATAATAACCATACTAAATACATATCAGTTATTTTTTTTTAAATTCAAAAGCCACTAAGGCTTATTTGGCAAAACTAATTTAAAATAAAGACTTAAAAGTCTTAAACATTGTTTGGTAAAACTAAATTAAAACTCATAATAATTAGGGTTAGGGTTTCCTAATCTTAAATTAGGGTTTCCTAATCTTGAATTAGGATTTTTAAATTATGATATCATAATTAACTTTGCTAATGTGTTATATCTTATTTATTAACATATAACAATACTTAAAATTAATCACACATGATTCCAAGTACAAATATAACAATACAGATATTAATAATCCTGATTAGGGTTCGGATTATTACAATATCTCTAAAAATTATTTCTTTCTAGGAGATATGTAGTTGGGTGAATATATGAGATGTGGGCTCAAGAATGAGTTTAATCCGACTTCGGATAAACAAGTTATGAAGTTTAGAAAATTCGATGTTAAAACGTCATTTTGGTGAAAAAGTGGTTCACGGGGTAGTTTTGAGCTGCTTTCCCAACAAGTTAGAGACTTATGAGAATTTTTCTATCCCAAGGGATTTGAAGAATTTGTTACAAGGAAGAAATAGACGAAAGAATGAGCTCATTCCGTTATCGGACGAGTAAATTATGGTGTGTCAAAGTAGGCACGTTGAAACTGCTCGAAACTGAAGATTTTTGAAAAACTAAGTTTTTGGCGAGCACCATTCTGCCTACCAGCACCGGGGTGCTGGAAATAGGAAAAATATGGGCGTCGGGGTGCTGGCCCAAAAGTTGTGAAAGTCAGTTTCGATGTCCTTCACTTGACTAGGCATAACTCATTCGTCTGAACTCCGATTAAGGCAATTCAGGATGATCATGAAATATAAGGAATAAAACTACAATTTCCCTTCTTTAAGTTTTGAGATTTGAGATTGGTATCAAGGCTTAAAATGAGAATCTTTAAGACTGGTGTGTATTTAGAGGCAAACTGTGGTGGTTTCTTTGAACCATTGTGTTGTTGAGCCATATTTGACTAGTATTTCCAAGTTCTAAACATTGGAGCTTGGAGATATAGTCTTCAGAAATGTAAACCAAAGTTTAATAGGTATATGGGATATGCTAATCATAAGCAATGGCGCATCAATTAAGCATTCGGGATAGAGAAGCCGGGCATACGACATACGAGCGCCAAAATGCCAAGTTGAATGTTAATGAACTTAAATAGTTTTCCAATTCTTATGTTATAAAAGATGGAATAGAGTTAAAGTAAACCATAAGGCGCGTATATACGTAACTAATTGGTATAATTGACCTTAATGATATATAGGTCGCTTGAGGAGCGATTGGATGGTGTTCTTGTAAATCGCGTAAAGGCATGTTTCTTAAACTTACTATGATTTTATTGAGCAAGTTTTCTGACTTCATTCAAATTATTTAATTGAATGCAAGTTTCATGTTTTTGTGTAAATAGATTACATTTGTACAAGTTGTTGAGCTATGAATTGTGTTGGTTGCCAATATCCGCATTTATGTGCTTTTGTGAAAGAAATGTTATGTTTTTCAACTATTTAAGTTGTTACAGTTCTGTTAATGCATGATAATTATTTTAGATGGACTCATTTTAAGATGTTTATGGAAAAAAACACAGGTTGTGTTATGATAAAGATATAGACATTATCGGTGTCAAAAAGCGTAAGATTTAAGAAATGATAAAGGTAAATGTCAATAGGACTACCTAAATGTTATGGTGTTAACTACGTTTAAGTTGTGAGTGCAGTCACATGCTTTTTAACAGATGACATGTAGCTAATGAGTAGAACAACTTCTTTGTATGGGTAGGGAATTTGTGACCACTCAGTTTACTACATCGATATATGTTTAACATTTGTTCTGTATTATTTTTATGTATATGTTGAGAAGGTGATTCTTTTTACATATATATAATTATCTAGGCTAAGGTGAGTCCTTGAGTTGTTATTTAAGAATATTGTCTTTAATAAATATGAGAAGACAGATGGTCCTAGGTGATTGTGATTAAGTAGAAGATGATAAACTTTTTGGTGAAAGAATTAAAGAGTATTTTCTCTTATAATGGTAATGTAGGTACTATATGATAGGAATCTGATTTCATTCCTATTTATTTAAGCTGCTTTATAACTCTTGTTTGGTTATTGAAGTTTTTAAGAAATGATAAATTGTTCATGACCTTGTTTTTTATTCAACTCACTCTTGTAAAACTTTAAAACTTTTGCAACTAAAGAGAATGTACTTGATTAGTGGGGTGATATTAAGAGAAATGAATTCGTTAAAGATGAAGGCTTAGAAGATTACATATTGTATTGTAATAGTTGTTGTAATTGTAATATTTTTAGGATGTAATATTCATCAATATTATAATTTTAAGATATAAAGGTCTTAGAACCTAGGATTAGCAGTGATTTGATGTAATAATATATTAATTACATCCATGTCTTAAGAATATGCCAGATGGGTAGTACCGTGACACACAAAACTCGAGTTTGAATAAAAATTGGGTTTCGGGGTTGTTACAATGGACCAATAACTACTGCTAGAATTAACAGTATATCACTGATAACCCAATATAAACAAGTACAATATGTGATCAGCCCAAAGTACCCTACGTTATGCATAATATTTAAACATGTTGTTTGCGCGCATGTCGGTCTCCCGATAGTATATAATTTTCCCTTTTGTGAGGGTTGTTCATCTAAGCAGATTATAAGAGTCCCCACCAAAGAAATTGGTTTGGATAACTTTCTAACTCATAGATATTGGTCTAGCCGAATCAAATGGCTTAGACACCTTTCTCAATACATTAAGGGACAATTTATAAGTTCAATGTTTGCAACATGATTCAAGGAATATAATTGTGCTTTAAAATCAAGCTTCAGAGTATGAATAATAATTTTCATGAATTTATATAACAGAAGAATCATTCTAGCAATTATTTATTCATACGATCAATAAGAGTACAAGTTTAAGTACTTGCCCAATATATATTAGAAAACTTGCACAATATACAAGGTTATGCAAGTTAGGGAACTTTCCTTTCACGTAGATTACCAATTTATAGCTTAACGATGTCACCTCAATGTCCTATCATATATATATATATATATATATATATATATATATATATATATATACATTAATTATACATACTTGATACATACAACAACACCCATACATATTTATCATACACTTACTCAGTCAGGTACACTATGTACTTACATTCATCCATATATTCGATACACAATCAACCCACATAGATGCATATTCAACCTTGTTTTTGCTTTTGAAAGTTTTATTTAGACACCTTTTAGAAAATTTTGAAATCTTGATTCCATATAGCCATTACATGTTTGAATACTTAAAACATCACTTTAATCTTGTATTATAGCTTAAGATATTAATATACACATGCTTCAAGTCTTAGACCACAATTAAAAAAATCTGACAACTCTGCAATGTGGCACGGTAGCGCTACATTTTGACTTGGGAGTGGTGCGGCCGCGCTGCTCCCTGTCAAGTCCAAAGTTGAGTTTTCTATTACCCAGATCACTTCCTAGTACACTGGAATATTAATACATATCATATACACATGTCAAGTAGATTTTGTGCTAGATTTGATTCCTATTGAGCTTACTTTAAGTTTCCTTTCAAACTATATAGTTTTATTTTGAAATTTATATTCAACAAAGCTAATGAATTCATTTCATAAAGAACAAACTATAATAAGCCATAACCCACATGTTGTTACTATACAAACCTTTAACACACATGCTCAAACTATTTAACTCATTTAATCATAGTTAGCATCACTCTACACTTGAAAACTTCTTTTAAACCATACTAGAATATTTTATATCATGCATGACTAGATGGATCAAAATATCTGTCATATTTAGAAGCCTAAAGGATCCTACTATGCCTGCTCAAAAGAGCAGAATGCAATTAACACAATTTTCATCAATGTTTGTTTTTAAAAGTTCTAAGTTTTCTTTGGAAAATTCATACTAAACCAAGCTAAGGTAACTTATTATATGAAAAGCAACTTGAATCTCATATCAGACCCATTTTTATACTTAACTAAGTCAAACACACCTGCCTAGTTTTCAAATGAATGGGGACTAGCGGCAAATTGCTACTTTTTTTGATCAAAGTGGCGCTACCAGCACCACTTTCTGGACAAACTCATGATTGGCTCTGTTTTTGCAGAAACTCAAAAACCATTATACCCAAGCCTGCGTATCATTTCTATTAAATCTGAAAGATACCAACTGAACTAAACAAGGACAATATTGCATCTCTGATTCAAATCATTTTTCTTAGTTGGACATACATAACATGCAGTTTTTGTAACACTACCTTGTAACTACTAGGTTTTAACATTATGCTCATACTAATTATCTTATACCCAATTCATGCATTATTACATAATAACTAACTTTAGTTTAAGGATCTTGTGGTTAAAGGGGGCATGTGTACCTTCTTGAAGCAAGGAATTGATGCAAGTTTCTTGTTGCCTTCTTCCTTCCTAACTCCTCTGAGTTACCGAATTGCAGAATTCCTCTTGGGCTTTCCCTTTTATCTCTAAAACTCTCTATCTCTCTATATTGGATGTGACACCCCCAAATCCCGGTACTTCATTACCTCAAGATTTGGTATTAACGTAATCAAAACATTCATTTATAACTACCCAATCATAAATAAAATTGAATAATAAACCTGCCCATACAGGAATTACATAAAATAATATCTCCCAGGTTATCTAACCTTTACAAACAATCATTCATGCGAAAAATTTAAATAAACTTCATTACAATCTTTAAACCAAAGTCTGATAGTAAAACTATCAAAACTATTACAAGTCTTTAGTACTTGTTCATCTTTCCCTTTCCTTTACTGGTGCTAGGTACGTCACCCTTTCCATCTTTAGTCAGAAAGATTTTACGGTAAGAGTGAGCAAACAAGGCTCACTTGAAATAACAATGAATAACTTTTTACATTCTCTCGCCTGCTCGAGGCTCAATAGAAGCCCAAACAATAGGTTCTATTAACATCTTAAACATTCCTTGCCCATTCAAGGGCTCAATAGAACTAAATAATAAGTCCTATTAACATCTTAACATTCCTTGTCCATTCAGGGGCTCAATAGAACTGAACAATGAGTACTATTAACATTTTAAACATTCACTGAGGGTCAAATGACCACGAACCTTGTCCACAGTTATAAGTAATATTTTAACTTAAACTTTTACAGTCATACGACCATAATGACTTTAAGGTACATAGGGGGATCAACCCTCGTGACATGTATCATTGTATACAAACATTTCAATTACAAAGTACAAAACTAAGCGTAACCCCCTATAAATAGGGTTGTTCATCTCGATATTTTGAGTACAAGTCCTACCTAAAGATAGTTTGGTTTGGATACACTTCAATGTAATTTGAATTCAACGGACATCAACTAAGGATTAGTTGAATAAAAGATAATAACACTACGTTATTGAGTAATCCTGACTGAATAAACATTTCGTTCTAAGTTCATGCTTTAGGAATAATTCTAACAGCATAACAATTGAATAATCTATCATACCTTGCTTTGAACAATATTAAGCTAATGTTATATCTTAAATTTTATTATCAAGCATGCACAACAAATAATAACTTGAACAATAAACTGATTCAACAGAATAACGATACTTGAATGCCAATATAACAAGTTTAGAGTTAGAAAAAACTTGCATAACCATAATAACTATCTCAACGAAAGTGTGGAGATGGGAAGCTTGTATCATCATGAATAACTGGATACAATTAAGTTGCTTAATGGAAATACTTTACTCAATAAATTATAGCATATGAAATTTGCATAACGAAGCTTTAGGATTAGAAAACTTGTATAAACACAACAAACTAACTCAACGAGAGTATGGAGTTAGAGAACTTGCCTTGCGCGTAGATTAAACTATTATAATCCAAATCACAATTATCCTATATACATATGTTAACATGACATAATCAGTTAGTAACAACTTACTATATATCTACATCACGTATGCTTTGATTATAAATTGTATAATCCAATTCTATCCATTAAAACTAATAACAATATTTGTTAGTTAGTAATTCCATGTTCACTCATGGTATTAACATACTATAATACCAAAATACATACTCAACAATTATCATATATCATTCCATAAAAATCAAACTTTTGTGCAAGACAAAAGTCATTTCTAACTTTCATTATGTGGTATGCCATACTACACAGCTTTGAACTGGTCATGGCCATTTATTAACGATGTGGCGCCCGGCTGGCCGATGTGGCGCTTCCCACAAGAAGAAATATATGAGGACTTCGTATTGCCGGAATGAAGTCCGGTCTTGACTTTCGGCGTTGTGTACGAAGGCAGGAAGTCCTTTTAGGGCGCTGATTTTTGCGCTTATTAAACTTGACGTGAATTTTGAATTTTGAATTAAGCCAAACTCATAGAACCAAACCAGAAGAATAGAGCAAAGCTACTGTCTAACTTTTTAACAGCCATTGACATCCAATAACATGTATAACTTCACGAAAATTACACATAAAAGTTATGAAGCATTTGTGTACAAATTTTACACAACTAAACAATAATATCAGAGAACTAATTTATTGAAAACACTGTTTTCCTTTAAAACCAAACTTTTAAAACTCCATTGTTGATATCTTGATATCTAAAATACGAAGGAACGTAAATCCGTAATTATAACCAACTTAATACTTTTGAAATACTAGCGCACTCAACATATATTCCAATTTATATATACAAAGTTCAATTCACAGATTAGTTCATAATTTGTATAATCACATACCAATTTTGTTATTTTGCAAACATACGCTCATACATGTTTTCACCAGAAAACCAAGTTCCTCTTTCTTTAACACGTAATTAGCATAAAATCTTATATACATGTTAAACATACAATCATCTATCAATATATGCTAGTATAACAATTACCAAAACATAGTTTACAAGAATTTTGTAAAACTTATACACAAAGAAGTTGAAGAACATGCATCTATCAAGTTCACAAAGTAAGTATATGGCGAAAACATATATGATTACATACACATAAATTAAGGTTATAAGCACTTACCTTTTTGTTGATTTTAGAAAACTTTGTTGTTCATCGATAATGATAATCTCGTAGCTTTCCTCTCTCTGTCTCTCTCAACTGTCCTGCATAAACTTTAAATTTTTATTAGGCTTAAGTCAAAATAGCATATACGTAATATTAACTAAAACCAACGCTACCTTTAAAACGATAAAATCGACGCCACACTTATTACCCTAATAATATATTTGCACTATATATATATATATATATATATATATATATATATCTTATTATTTACTTAATAAATTAAATTCAAAAGAAATCCAAAAGCAATAAGGCTTTGTTTGGCAAACCATTAAAAATTTAAATGATTAATATACTTAAACCTTGTTTGGCAAAACTAAATTAAAATTATTTTAATTTATTTTAATAACTCTTATAATTTAGTTATTTGTCACACTTTATTTGATAATAATTTATTAAATAAATTACTTAATCACATAACTCAATCCATATAACACATTAATTATTTAACAAATAAATAATTAACTAAATCAACTCAATCAAATTGAACAATTACTTATTCAATAATAAACATATCCAATAAATATTTATATAAATTAATAAATATTTATAACTTACATTTAAAAATCTGGAATGTTACATCATTCCCCTCTTATAAGGATTATGTCCCCATAATCACAACTCAAACAACACATTCGTTACATTCTTCCCTACTTATAAAGATTATGTCCCCAAAATCGAAGATACAGATTAAACAAATAACTCAGGGTACTCTTTCATCATTTTCTCTTCGAGTTCCCACGCCGCTTCTTCTTCAAAGATTGTGGTTTCTCTATATCACCTTCATGTAAGGTATCACTTTATTCCCGAGCACTTGTTCTTTCCTCATCGACTATCCGGATAGGAACCTCTTCATAAGACAAATCTTTCTCGAATCGCAGCGGTTCGTACTTTCGATCACGTGATTGTAATCGGGTTTATATGGTCGTAATAATCAAAATATGAAAAACATTGTGAATATTTTCCAACTCGGAGGTAGAGCTACCTCGTAAGCTACCTCTCCAACTTTTGCAAAGACTTCAAAGGGTCCAATAAACCTCGGGCTTAGTTTTCCTTCATCAAAACGAATTTTCCCTTCCAAGGAGAAACTTTTAGAATACGTAGCTTCCTTACGCCAAATGCACGATCTTGCTCGTGTTGATCGAAAGATACTTCTTCTGCTTGGTCTTGAGTCGCTATCAATCTTGTCTCGATGAGTTTGATAACCTCAAGCTTTGTTGCACTAGTTCGGTCCTAGCAATTGACGCTCACCAACTTCATCCCAAAGATAGTGGAGTTCTCGCACTTTCTCGTCAGATAACGCTTCAGTATATGCAAGATGTCGATGCTCACAGCGTGATAACTATTATTGTAAAGTAATTACACCAACGATAATTGTTCTTCCCACTTTCCTTTGAAATCCATGACGCGTGCTCTCAAAGATATCTTCCAATGTCTGGATCGCTCGCTCGCTTTGCCATCTCTTTGTGGATGATAAGTCAGACTCATTCGTGAATCGAAGTTCCCATGCATTCTTGTAGTCTCTTCCAAAAATTTGAAGAGAATCGCGGGTCTCTATCGGACACAATTGACACTGGCACTCCATGTCTAGAAATGATTTCTTTAATGTACAATCTTGCTAACTGATCAAGATTGAAGCTAATCTTTATTGGTAAAAATTGCGCTGATTTCGTCAGTTTGTCCACTATCACCCAAATTGCATCGCATCCTCTCTTAGTAGTTGGAAGACCCACCACAAAATCCATCGTGATGTGTTCCCACTTCCATTCCGATATTTCCAACGGTTGAAGTAATCCTCTGGGTCTTTGATGTTCGGCTTTTACTCTTTGACATGTCAAACAATTAGCCACGCATTCTGTAACATCCCTTTTCATATTCGGCCACCAAAAATATCGGCGTAAATCTTGATACATCTTCGTGCTTCCTGGATGAATCGAATATCTTGAGCTATGAGCTTCGGCCAAGATTTCGCTCTTCGGGGCCTGGTGTTCATTGAACCAGATTCTTCCTCGCATCAGTAGTAATCCTTTGGTATCGACCTTGTATTTCAATATCGCTACCATCAACCATATTCTCTTTTATCTTCCCATTCTTCTTCATCTTGTAATCGAGCGTTTTCATCTTGTCCAAAGAAAGTTGGACCTCGCTTCTAACCGAAAATAGTGGTCATTTGATTCCTCGTGGAAATTTGATTTCCAACTCTAACTTTGTCATTCTTTGAAATGAGCTCTTCTTGAGTTGTTATCGCGATCAACTTCTCCCGACCTTTCCTTCCTCAATGCATCTCAAACCACATTTGCTTTTCCCGATGATAAAAGATCTCACAATCATAATCCTTTATCAATTCCATCCATCTTCTCTGACGCATGTTCAGGTCCTTCTGAGTGAAAATATACTTCATACTTTTGTGGTCTGTGTAGATCTCACATTTCTCTCTATACAGATAGTGTCTCCGTATCTTGAGAGCAAATACTACTGCAACCAATTCCAAATCATGAGTCGGATAACCTTTCTCATAATCCTTCAGTTGTCTTGATGCATAAGCAATAACTTTGACGTTTTGCATAAGAACACAACCCAATCCTTTGTGTGAGGCATCACTATACACCACAAAATTTCCTGTACCATCTGGTAGTGTTAACACAGGTGCCATACTTAGCTTCTTCTTCAAACCTTGGAAACTCTCTTCACATTTCTCCGCCCAAACAATTTTATGACTTTACAGTCAAATTTGTTAACGAGTTAGTGGCTATCTGGAAAAATCTTGTATAAATCTTCTATAATAACCAAACAAATCCCCAAGAAACTCCTCACCTCCGAAGGTGTCCTTGGTTGTTCCCAATTGATTACAGCTTCCACTTTCGATGGATCCACTGAAATCCCATCTTTGTCAATCATATGACCCAAAAATTGTACACGATCGAGCCAAAATTCGCACTTAGAGAATTTTGCGTACAGTTTTGCCTTTCTTAGTGCCTCCAATGTCAAACATAAATGTTCCATGTGTTCTTCTTGAGTTTTGAAATACACCAGAATGTATTCGATAAATACCACTACGAACTTGTCTAAGAATGGTTTAAATACCACATGCTCATCAAATCCATGAACGCCAAGTAGGGCATTTGTTAAACCAAAAGACATCACCAGAAACTCGTAATGTCTATACCGAGTTCTGAATGTTGTTCTAGGTATATCCTCCTTTTTAACTTCAATTGGTGATACCCACTTCTCAAATCTATTTTCGAGAAATATTTAGCACCCTTCAATTGATCAAACAAGTCATCTATTCTAGGTAACGGATACCTATTCTTAATAGTGACCTTGTTTAACTCCCTATAATCAATGCAAAGACGCATTGATCCGTCCTTCTTCTTCACGAATAATACTGGCGCTCCCCAGGGTGATACGCTTGGTTGAATATACTTCTTGTCTAGCAGCTCTTGCAGTTGTACCATCAGTTCTTTCATTTCTACCGGAGCCATTCTGTACGGGGCCTTTGATATTGGTACAGTTCCTGGTACTAAGTCGATTACAAACTCAATCTCTCTGTCAAGCGGAAGTCCTGGCAAATCATCCGGAAAGACATCTACGAATTCCCTAACCACTGGTATTTCTTCCAGTTTCACACCTTTCTTCTGAGTATCCACTATGTAAGCTAAATAACCCACACAGCCTTTACTTAACAACTTTTTAGCCTGCATAATTGTCAGACATTTCATTTGTCTAGGCGATTTGCTACCATGGAAAACTACCTTTGACGGAGTTATAAGGTTTACACACTTCTTGTGACAATCAATTACTACTCCATATTTGAACAACCAATCCATTCCCAAAATTACATCAAATTCCCCGAGTCTAATCGTAATCAAATCTACGAACAAGATATTCTCCTTAATGTTCACCCTATAGTTCTTGTATACGAACCTAACAGGAATCACTTCCCTATTCACAATTTCTATGTTCAGAGGGAAATTCAGTTCTTCTCTAGGCAATTCTAACCTCTTAGCAAATTCATCAGATATAAATGAGCAAGTAGCACCCGAATCAAATAATACATAAGCATTAATATCGTTGATTGGGATAATACCGACACCACATCTTTTGATTGCACAAACGATCTTGTATACCATGTTAAAAGTTCCGGCAGTGTTTGTTTGATATCTTGTAGGTCCAAAGAATGGCCCAAGTACCTCCCACCTTCCTTCGAGGGCATTCACGAGCAAAATGATCATTGGATCCGCACGTGAAACATACATTCTTCTTAGGTTGGGTGCACTTTGGCGTATTGTGACCCTCCCCGCCACAGTTGAAACATGCACGTTTCTCCATTAAGAACACACCCTTATGAAACCTCCCGCATGTAGCACATGCTTCAAACTTCCTAAACTGTTGGTTACTCTGCTGGTTTCCAGTACCCCCATTTCTGTTCCACTTCCTCTTCAAGTTGTTGTTGTTATTGCCATTTCCATTGCCTCCGCTACCATTCTTCACTTCCACCTCACTCTTCTTCTTTTTCTGCTCTTGATTGAATTTTGTCACTGCTTCGCCTCCACCTTCAAGTGAAAGTAACCTTCTTCATCATCACCGCAAATGTCTTCAATCGAACAGGAAACCCTCATCGCAAACTGTGGCTTCAATCCCTATTCAAACCTCTTTTCCTTACGCTTGTCTGTGCTTACCTGATATGGCGCAAACCTCACCAATTCGTTGAACTTCACTGCATACTCGGACAATCATTCATCGCCTCCCCTCGCTTTGCCCAAAAATCAACCTCTAATCGACTTCTACAAACTCTCCGGGAAGTAGGTCTCAAAGAATAACTCTTAAAACCTATCCTGTGTCATCACCCCGGTCCTTCCCGGGTTTTATTGGCTAGCCACCAATAACTAGCTTCTGCTTTCAACATAAATGTTGTAAAAGCAGTCTTCTGTTCATCCACTACCCTAGCAACTTCAAATACTTTCTCTATTTCCATAATCCAGGTCTGTGCCTCGACCGGATTCGTTGACCCACAGAATTCAGGTGGTCCAACCACCTTGAACTCCTTAAACGTTGTTCCTTGGTTCTGAGGTTGATTCTGCAACGCTCTTGTTAGTAATGTCACTAGTTGTTGAATGGAATTATCCTCAACATCGTTATTGTTAGTTCTCGCATTAGTTCTCTGACGGGGTGGTTCACGTCTGGGAGGCATTTTCTGTTAAAAAAAACATCTATAAGACTATTACCCAACTTCTTTAAGTATTTTCTAACTAACTTGCCTCCATAAAAGAAATAACCCCATAACACTTTTGAATAATAAAAATAATAACTTTTATTTATTCATCATCTCTTCGAAAACATAAAAATAATAGCATCACTGCTATTTACATTCCTTTCCTGAACTACAAAAGTTATAGGACAACATCATCAGTCTCATATCCCATGGTTACAGACACATTTCCTACGATGATCTATTAAGATACTCCGTAGCCTTTTGACGCTCTTCTTCCATAACTCGGAACATAGTTCGGCGATCTAACACGTATGATGGCAGAGTCTCGAACTGAATTGGATAACCCGTGACTCGATCCTGAGCTCGATTGATCACGGTATTGAATACTTTATCCATCTCTTCCATCTTCATCCTCTTTGCTTGTGTGTACCTTACTGCTCTTCCAGTTCGTTGATAAGCTTCCTCGTATGCGTCTTCAGCTCTCGCCCTTTTGGTAGCTTCTTCATTCAGCTTGTTCTTCAGTTCCACGACCATCTTGATCAGTTGTTCCTTCTCTCCTTCAGTCTGCATCAGCTTCTCTTCAGCATTAGTTAGACGTTCATCTCAATCCTGGATGTCGTCGTCCTTCTGTGTCGTTGCAGTCTATTGTTCAGCTACTATCTCCTGCAACTCCTCAACTGTGTCCTGAAGTTCCACGTTACGGTCGTAGACTTCATCATACATATGAGCAGCCATCAAGGTTAGTGGAGTCTCTTCCTCCTCGTCCTCGTCATTCTCATCCTCTTGTGGCAACTCCACGGGATCCTCCTCATCCGTCTCCACCTCATCATCCTCATCTTCAACCACTATGACCAACGGGGCTGACTCCCGTGGCAGTAGTTATTCCCAAATAACCTGAATGTGACGAGGCTCCTCTTCTATAGGCATTTGAGGTCCCTCCTCCTTAGCCTGACTGGATTCTCCGACATTAGTCATCCTGACAACAAAATTTTAAAGTTTTAGTTATTAATCATTCTACTTGACACTCGCGATCACATAAGTTATAAACACATAAGTACATACGTGTTTTATTACTTCTTCCTTAAAACTCGAAAAGAGTTATCTCCACTATCTTTTCAAAGGTTACTTCCTAAGGCTTTTCCCCCCACCTAAGGTTCATAACCTAAGGATTTGATACCAACTTGACACCCCCAAATCTCGGTACTTCATTACCTCAAGATTTGGTGTTCACGTAATCAAAACATTCATTTATAACTACCCAATCATAAATAAAATTGAATAATAAACCTGCCCATATAGGAATTACATAAAATAATATCTCCCAGGTTATCTAACCTTTACAAACAATCATTCATTCGAAAAATTTAAATAAACTTCATTACAATCTTTAAACCAAATTACGATAATAAAACTATCAAAACTATTACAAGTCTTCAAGATTTGTTCATCTTTCCTTTTCCTTTATCGGTGCTAGATACGTCACCCTTTTTCCATCTTTAGTCAAGATTTTACAGGCAAGAGTGAGCAAACAAGGCTCACTTGAAATAACAATGAATAACTTTTACATTCTCTGCCCATTCAGGGGCTCAATAGAACTGAACAATAGGTTCTATTAACATCTTAAACATTCCTTGCCCATTCAGGGGCTCAATTGAACTAAATAATAAGTCTTATTAACATCTTAACATTCCTTGCCCATTCAGGGGCTCAATAGAAATGAACAATGAGTTCTATTAACATTTTAAACATTCACTGAGGGTCAAATGACCACGAACCTTGTCCACAATTATAAGTAATCTTTCAACTTAAACTTTTACAATCATACGACCATAATGACTTTAAGGTACTTAGGGGGATCAACCCTTCGTACATGTATTGTATACAAACATTTCAGCACAAAGTACAAAACTAAGCATAACCCCTATAAATAGGGTTGTTCATCTCAGTATTTTGAGTACAAGTCCGCCCCAAAGATAGTTTGGTTTGGATACACTTCAATGTAATTTGGAATTCAACGGACATCAACTAAGGATTAGTTGAATAAAAGATAATAACACTACGTTATTGAGTAATCCTGACTGAATAAACATTTCGTTCTAAGTTCATGCTTTAGGAATAATTCTAACAACATAACAATTGAATAATCTATCATACCTTGCTTTGAACAATATTAAGCTAAGGTTATATCTTAAATTTTATTATCAAGCATGCACAACAAATAATAACTTGAACAATAAACTGATTCAATAGAATAACGATACTTGCATGCCAATATAACAAGTTTAGAGTTAGGAAAAACTTGCATAATCATAATAACTATCTCAACGAAAGTGTGGAGATGGGAAGCTTGTATCATCATGAATAACTGGATACAATTAAGTTGCTTAATGGAAATACTTTACTCAATAAATTATAGCATATGAAATTTGCATAACGAAGCTTTAGGATTAGAAAACTTGTATAAACACAACAAACTAACTCAACGAGAGTATGGAGTTAGAGAACTTGCCTTGCGCGTAGATTAAACCGTTATAATTCAAATCACAATTATCCTATATACATATGTTAACATGACATAATCAGTCAGTAACAACATATTGTATCTCTACATCACGTATGCTTTGATTATAAATTGTATAATCCAATTCTATCCATTAAAACTAATAACAATATTTGTTAGTTAGTAATTCCATGTTCACTCATGGTATTAACATACTATAATACCAAAAATACATACTCAACATTTATCATATATCATTCCATAAAAATCAGACTTTTGTGCAAGACAAAAGTCATTTCTAAACTTTCTATTAAGTGGCGCCATAATTTTCACAATTTGAACTCGTAATGTAGTGTTGTGGCGCCGATGATGCGCACGCTTCTGACGTGAGAAATATATGGAGGACTCAAGTGCGCGACCTAAGTCCCATTACCGATTTTATTTACATGCACAAGTCCGGGTGGCTACTTTTTATGCGCTAAAGGCGAAACTTGATATTTGGGCGTGAATTTTGACGTCAAGTAGCCAAACTCACAGAACCAAACCGGAAGAAGAGCAAAAGCTATTGTCTAACTTTTTAACAGCCATTGACATCCAATAACATGTATAACTTCACGAAAATTACACATAAAAGTTATGAAGCATTTGTGTACAAATTTTACACAACTAAACAATAATATCAGAGAACTAATTTATTGAAAACACGGTTTTCCTTTAAAACCAAACTTTTAAAACTCCATTGTTGATATCTTGATATCTAAAATACAGTGAACGTAAATCCAGAATTATAACCAACTTAATACTTTTGAAATACTAGCATACCAACATATATTCCAATTTATATATACAAAGTTCAATTCGCGTATTAGTTCACAATTTGTATAATCACATACCAATTTTGTTATTTTGCAAACATACGTTCATACATGTTTTTCACTGTAAAACCAAGTTCCTCTTTCTTTAACACGTAATTAGCATAAAATATTATATACATGTTAAACATATAATCATCTATCAATATATGCTAGTATAACAATTACCAAAACATAGTTTACAAGAATTTTGTAAAAACTTATACACAGTGAAGTTGAAGAACACAGACTATCAAGTTCACAGTAAGTATATGGCGTAAAACATATATGATTACATACACATAAATTAAGGTTATAAGCACCTACCTTTTTGTTGATTTTAGAAAACTTTGTTGTTCACTGATAATGATAATCTCAGAGCTTTCCTTTCTCTGTCTCTCTCTCAACTATCTCAGACAAACTTCAAATTTTTATTAGGCTTAAGTCAAAATAGCATATACGTAATATTAACTAAAAACCAACGCTTACCTTTAAAACGTATAAAACTGACGCCACGCTTATTACCCAAATAATATATCGATTATCATATATATATATATATATATATATATATATTATATCTTATTATTTACTTAATAAATTAAATTCAAAAGAAATCCAAAAGCCATAAGGCTTTGTTTGGCAAACCATTAAAAATTTAAATGATTAATATACTTAAACCTTGTTTGGCAAAACTAAATTAAAATTACTTTAATTTATTTTAATAACTCTTATAATTTAGTTATTTGTCACACTTTATTTAATAACAATTTATTAAATAAATTACTTAATCACATAACTCAATCCACATAACACATTAATTATTTAACAAATAAATAATTAACTAAATCAACTCAATCAAATTGAACAATTACTTATTCAATAATAAACACATCCAATAAATATTTATATAAATCAATAAATATTTATAACTTACATTTAAAAATCTGAAATGTTACATTGGACTTAAGGAAAAATTTTGCAGCTTTGAATATGAAGAGGGAGCTCCTATTTATAGGAGAGCTCTTACCCATATACTGGCTTTGTCTAGATCCTTGGAGTAGCATGAATTAGACGAAGATGTTAGTTAAGAAGGATTTGGTAAAAAGATTTACCAAATTACTTTCAAACCATACTCCTATCAATCATCCCTAACCTATTAACAAGCAACTGAAGGGATAGGCCATTGGCCTACGTCGACTTAGAGTCAGCAATTGCACGGAATATATATATATATATATATATATATGGTTTAAACACTACATAAGTGGAAACAACTTATTTAGGCTAGTTTTATTTGGGCTTACCAAATGAAACTTGATGTTGGGTTTAATATTACCATATTGGTTTACAATATTGAGCTAATATTATTCTACAATTAGTTGGGTTAGGATATAATTTAGTTGGGCACTATCATCCCATTATGTAATATGAAGATATATATAATTTTCTTTCCTTTTTTGGTTGTCACATTATTATTTCCCTAATATGCTCATTTCTTTAATACATAATTATTTTAATCATACTTAAATCAAACACCTGCTTTTTAAATTAATCATTTCCATAATTTTAATTAAACCTTCAATTGATCCGACATGAATTATTATGTCACACAAGGCTCATTTCTTTCAAGCTTAGCTAAATTACATAACTCCAACTTATTTTCACAATATAGTCTTACTTAGTGATCATTCTCATCTTATAACATCATTTTTAATATCACATCTTATATTTCATGTATGATGCAATTTCATTGCATTAACTATTTTCATGACCACATAATACACATAACTACACATAAACAAACAAACAAATAAATAATAATAATAATAATAATAATAATAATAATAATAATAATAATAATAATTCCTCCTTTATTAATAATAATCTTTTAAAATTTTCAGATATTATAGTACTCATTATACTATGATTATCCATTCCTTCAATTATAGACTAACTTCAACCTGTCTTAGTTTACATAATAACCTTAACTTAATATCCCAGGTTGTTAGACCTTTACATTGTTTATACTAAATAATAATACACAAATGCATAACTTAAGGTATTCATTACAATACTTCATAAACCTAATTAAGCACAGAGGCTTAATAACAACATATGAATAACTGAATTTAAAAGCTTGCAGTTCAATAATATAAATAACTGGAAAAGATTAGCTTTAGTTTAAGTACTTGCCTTTCGCGTAGTTTACATTCTTAAAGATATTATCTTGTTACTGAGTAGCTTAAATGTATACAGTGTTGGCTCACTTAGTTACTTTGTAGCATAATACTTATTTTACTTCACTATGTAAGGTTACATGAAATATTTACAATTTAACATACTAACTATTTACTCCTAGACTTATCATGTACCATATAGGATAGGTTGATGTCATTAAGAACATTAATCACATATATTCATATTCTAGGCTCACACAATTACCTCTAATAGTAAAACACATAATCATGGATGATTACACATAGCATACTTCACATAATTACTCGCATATGTTCTGGAATATGCTCATTTTAGTCTAAACATGATATGATATAGCTTCTTAGTTACTCTACACCGCATGATCCTCTTGTGTATTTGAATAGACTAAGATATCTTCGATAAATACCACCACGAATTTATCTAAGTAAATTTTAAATACCATGTTCATCATATCCATGAACACTGCTGGTGCATTATGAAAGTAATATGCCATCAAGCCAATCACATTGAATGTGATAAGCATTTATTTTGTAATCTTGTTCATTTATTAATAAGAGAATTTATATAATACAATAGACATTCTTTATCCATGTTAATTAGTTGAATTAATAAATGTGATAAACACATAGTTTTTAAGTAATGGTTTTAGAATCATGATGTTGATCATGCTAATGAGATCTAAATTCTAGATAGCTCTAAAACTAAAATTTTCCTAATCGTTGGATCACTAACGTGGGGTTACTGATTTCGGATAGATTAGTACATACTATGATTGCTCTGTTGAAGAGAGTGCTTGATCTGATAATTATTTGTGTGGAGACACTAAAGCAAGTATGTAGGTGCTTATTAGAGAATAAGTTCACTGAATGTGATTCGCTTAAAAGAACCCTAATGGAGTTTTACTTGTCTGACAATAGGAGTTCCTAAAGTAATAGTTTTACAAGTGATCCTTGGACTTGAGATCATCATAGTACCTTGTGTATTCTGAATTATACTTTGTCATATTCCTTAATACTTAAAAGTATGTTGCAGAGTATGTTTGAGTATAATAAAGTATACATGGAGGTAGGTGAATGATCAACAAAGGATCTACAGTAAGACCCCAACTTTTATGAATAAAGATTAATTTTTCTCGAAATATATTTTTGAATATTATGGTGTGGATTTGATATAATGTTATAGTTGTGGGTAATATTTACAAATTTTTCAAAGTAAGTAAGTGGTTATATAATATTCGATTAGTCGGGAAATATTCGTTTTAACATGGAATATTCGTACGAAGACACAATTATTGGTGGACCCCACAACTAAAGTATTGTCGTATTTAGAAAACGACATAATTATCTTTTTATAAAAATAACGGAGAAAGTTTTCTTCATTAAACTGTTGAACTACCCTATGGTAAAAGAAAGCGATGTCTGGCGGGTTGCATAAGAGTAGCACCACGGTATTGATTATTGATGCTTACGTGAGAAGTCACTCAATTATACTAAATTATTGCTACAGTAATTGTTGTATAATATCTCTCATATTATTGATTCAATTATTGTCACAGTATCATCTGCATAATATTTAATTTTATTAAATCGATAATTGAAATGACAAAGTTATTCATATTATTATTTGTAATATTGACAATGTCTAGAAAGTTTAGTCAAGGAGAGGTTTGGTCACCTAATTGTGCGCCAATAGGGAGAAATCCTTATCGAAAAGCCCCCTCTTTCCTGGGAATGATATGGTTGTTAAATATTGTGAGTTATAATATTAATGATGAATAAGTTCGTGTTGATTAAAGATGAAATTGATATTTCCATTATGTTGGGATTATTAGTGTTGGTGGAAATCGACATCTATTCCGATAATAATTGATGTCTGGAAGTTATATTGACCAATCGGGTAATTAATCAGATAAATGAGCAATTAATTGCTATTAATTCACATGCTTATAACTGTTTGTTCACATGTGTGTATTATTGATTCACATGCATGTACTATTAGGGGAGGTGGTGCAAGATTGATAATACTTGCATGACTAAATTAAAAATGAAGGAAAAGATGAAGTTATTATACTGTAATATTTTGAGCCCCAAAACGTGCAATTATCGAAACTATGTTTTCCTATAAATAAAAGCTCATTCTTCTTTCATTCTCACTAATTCACTACGACTCACAAGAGCAATTATAGAGAAAGAAGTTATAGAGAGAAAAGCTTTAGAGAGAAAGTAGAAGAGAAGTCTGTTACCTCACTATTCCAGTATTCAGTCTTCTTCTGAGGTAAGTGATTATTTTATTCAGTATTTATAAGGAATAATATTTTCTTCCATACTCTGTAGTATGTGAGTAATATTATTTCGTCTCGTATTCCTGATTATACCCTCATTTTGTTAAAGTATTGCTTCTATACTCCGTGAAATTAGTAGAATATCCTTGAAATTTACGCTTCATCTAGTATCGTTTCACAAGGATATTTTATGTACATTTTTGTTAAATTTTAAGCTTTTTATGTCGGAGTACTGTCCATGAGTAGTATTCATTTTTACGATACTATTCACAAAGTACTATTCACGGGTACTACTCATTAAGTACTATTCACAGGTACTATTCACAAAAGTACTATTCATAAAGTACTATTCACGGGATACTATTTCCGAAGTATTATTCACGGGGTACTATTCATGGGTACTATTTATCGACAGTGGGATTTTTAATTGTCCCTTTCCGTTTACTTGTTCTTTGGTGTTCTCATTTTAGGTGAGATTTGTTTGAAAAAATAAGTAAAAAAGGTCCGACATGTATAATGTTGACGATGGACTGTTAAGAGTCGCTAGTTGGTTTTTTAAATGGTTGTACCAACACAACCGAGAAAAGGTTTGGACATTGACCCAGTGATGTGATACTGCTAAATGGGTCGGTGAAACCGAGATTCATTAGGGTCCGGGGACTTGGTTATGCGGAAGGAACGTGTTAGAACCCCCCGACATCCGTGATACCACGGTGACCGCCTCTTTTCAAGAAACTTTTATCTAAATGTGTGTGTGTGTGTGGGTCAATGTGCTGTTATTTGGAAGTAGTGCGAGGCCTCGTTCGCACCTATATACACAGAGTTTGAATTTATGTAAAAATTCAATTTTTAGCAAGATATAGCAGTGATGTTTTATAAAAGAGATTTTTTCAAACCCTGATGCTCAATAGTAATGGAGACCTTTTAATACTTCCATTTTATTCAATATTCGGCTTGATTGATTTTATTTTCGAGATGCGAAGCATCTGTAAGAAAATAATGTACAAAATAATGCCGATTTTCTCGTGGGTATGAAAACCATATGAGAAAATTCAGACATCGCAGAATAATTTACAAGCTACTTACAGCTGAAAATGTCCATCATGGGAACCGAATCTAGATCCAATAGGCTGAATCTGTGATCACATGATTCTTAGGCGCATGTAATACATAATTTGTATGAAAGCGATGCGCGGTATATATATAAAAGTCAAGTATATATATACAAACATGATCACCAACCACGAAGCACCTCCATGGGGGATCAGAAATGTACATAAAGCTATAAAAGCTATCAACCACCACAGAGAAAACTCCAGGTGGGACGAAACATAAATAAAGTTGTACAAAGCGATCAACTGCCACGAAATAAACTCCAGGCAGGACGAAACGTAAAGAAAGCTGTAAAAGCGATCAAGCACCACGAAGTAAACTCCAGGCTCATCGAACAGAATTAGACAACATTTCATATATATAAGTATATATATATATATATATATATATATATATATATATAAAAGCGAGTAAACGCCTCGGGCATCAAGTCTAGGCTCAATCGAGGCATAACTTGATAATGTTAGTCCATATATATAAATATATATATATATATGTATAAACAAACTGAAATAAAACCACGGACCGAAGTACTTGCAAACACACGCAACACGACTCTCAACGTGAAAAAGGGTGTGTGCAAAGATGAAGAGAAAGGCTTTAAAGTATGTGAGAAAGCTTACAGTGGGCTGCCAAAGAAGGCTTCTATATCTTTAAAGTGGATGAAACTCGGCTCTCGCCGGTACAAAAGTAGCTATATGTGAGCTCACAAGTGTTTAAAATGGGAAAGCACTCAGTATATTGCAAGTACAGAGCAAATTTGACAGGGCTTCCTTGCTCTTTTTTTCCTAATATGGCCACTCCAAGACCTCTATTTATAGAAGGGGGAGCCGCGGGTACCAGCGGCTGCCCGGGGTTCCCCGGGTAGTGTGGGTCCTGCCGTATTGAAGTATGTATACTCGAACAACGCGATGTTCGGTCGCTTGTTCATAACTTTCAATCCGGGAGTCCGATGGAAGCGTGACATATCATTCCGGAAAGCTCTTTCCGAGAGCTACACTGATGATGAGAGATTTTTCCCTTTTTGATTCCGAGGAAGATGGGTCCTTCCTGTGTTTCCGCCAAGTAGTCCGGCTGAATTTGTTTTGTGTAGTTTATACCGAAAGTTAAGATATGGTTCTCGTGGGACTTCTATTGAAGTAATTTGAGTTGAAATGATGTGATTTGATGTGAGTTGAAGTTGAGTTGGAAAAATGACCATTTTGCCCCTCCTGAGGTTATCTTCAATTTTTGCACAGTTGTAGCAGTATTTTCTCAGGGTTATCTCTGAGGTTGACTTAATGTTGACTTTAACTATCCTCAGGGTTATCTCTGAGGTTAGCTTAACCTCCTGGGGCTATCTCCAGGCTTTGATCTTGATCTTGTGATCCTCCAGGGTTATCTCTGGAGTGTGACAAAGATGCTTTTACCCTCCTGCATGGTTAGTAACAGGCAAAGAAAATTTTGAGTGTTTACAGATGCCCCTCTTTATCAGGTTCATGCAAATGGAATGGACATGATAAAGATTAGTAGACACTTGAAAATATGACAAGGTATTTCCAATGATGCAAATCGCAATGTAATGAATGTTTATGATGAATGTCAAAATGTTTTCAGAAATTGCAGTTCGCAAATCGCACATCGTATTTCGCACTTCGCACTTTGCTTTTCGCATTTGGCCAAATCGCACTTTGCAACTCGCACATCGCAATTCACACATCGCATCGCAAATCGCATATCGCAAATCGCAATGTAATGAATGTTAAAATGTTTTCGCAAATCTCTTTACCTTTACCTATCATTGCGGATGCTTATGCTGGTGTTAACTCCAATGTTTGGGCATTTAATCGTTGATGCTTGTTTGATGAAGATAAGTTGAGATATTTTCCACATCTCTGATGGGGATGACGTTCTGAAATCACCAGACCCTCCCGATGTATTCATTTGGTAATTTGCAATTATGCCTATCCTCAACGATCGCCAAACTTTTTCGGTTCCCACTCGAACGGTGGTATACGAAGCTTTCATCGCTGAACTATTTTGATGTCGCGCTGAATTGATGCTAATGGTTTTAGAATACCGGATCTTCTGATACCTTCTCTGAAGTAATATTCCACGGATTACTTCACTAGATTTTTCCTGATGTTACGCTAGATTGATGATAACTACCAGAAGTCTCACCCTTTTTTGAGGTGATTTGGAGTTTCCTTTCGTTGTTGGGTGCTTGTGCCCCATTTTCTTGAGCGTTTGATTCGCAACCCGACTGAACTGATGACCTGAATGCCGCTGACATCCCTGAAGGATGCAACTCTCTCTTTCGCTGCTCAGATTTGAACTTCGGTGTAGAGGCCTCAACTCGTGAGGACTTAACGCATGTTGATGGTGTAGCTTTCATTCGCTAGGCCTTTCGTCATTGACCTTCTGCTTCTAAGTTAAGAACTTTTTTGAGAAGTTTCCCCTTCTTTCGTAGGGGCACGCTTATGTCGCTATGATTTCTTTCAGAAGCTCTCCCCTTTCTTTTTGATGAGAAGCTTGATCTCGCCTTAAACTCCTTCCATTTCTTGGAATTGGAAAAATGCCCCAGTCCTTTCGCATGTTGATGTCAAGGGTTCATATGAGAAACTCTCTTTGTTGATGAAGTCGCGAGTGAATAATATCTGAATCGCCATTGAGATGATGATGGACCATGCTGATGGCGCTGACTGGTGCATTTTCCACTTTGATAAATTCCTCAGTGTTGAGTTGTCGCTGCTTCCGAGATTTCCCCAATCTTGTTGTAAGGGACCCAATATCCGATTGTCCCCAATTTTGAAATTGCCCCAGCCTCGCTTGTTGTCTGGGATAGTTGCTTTGACAGATGAACTGATGAGACGCCGAGATTGCAAGAGGCTTTTACTTCTGTACCATCTAGTGGACAAGTAGTGGATGTGGGCTTTGATGTTGACAACTCTTTCTAGTAGAGATGTCGCTCTGCTATAGAGATAATGCTCTAACTCATAGGGATACCATTGTTGCTGAGCGGGATAGCGTTATATCTGCCCGAGATATCGCATGTAATTGGCAGTGGATCTGTTGGCTCATGTAGAAACCCTTGGGTAGGAGATCATAGTGTTACCTCCTTCTTCTGAGAGGGAATCCATGTTGTACTTGATAGCCCACATATACATTGATTTGTAGATGGGCTTGTATTTTCCTTCACAGACTAGCTTAGCCATTTTGTCATGTACAGTACACATTGTATATATCAAACAACATTATATATGGCAGGGAAATATATGTTGATTCACTTCTCTTTTAGTTGTGCCTTGCTACTTGCTTGATATTTGCTTGTTTCTCCAGGACTTTGTGATCTAGATGTATTTTGAACTCCTCCTTGATGGATGGATAGTGAGATGTCTCAGGATTTTCATAATGGATCGCCGATCAGTGTGTATTCCCTACCATCTTTGGTGTCTTGGGACTGGTTTCTGTATGTGGTTATGGATAAGAGTGTGTTTATTTTTGTTTTTCCTATGGTGAGACCGGACCATTAAACATGGCTACCTACGTACTCCCGTGTATTGGGCAAATCAGGTCGACGTAGTTCGCCCATGTACAGGGCGGATTGCAGATGAAAAGTTTAATCCCATGTACAGGATAAATTGAAGGTGTGAAAGGTTTGATCCCTAGTGGGATAACCGAAGTTGTATGAAATGAAGTGAAATCAGGCTGCTGGTTAGAAAAGTGTGTTTTTCCCTGAGGGGCAGATGGGTAAAAAGGAAAGGTTGTATGTAGTGAGGGTTAAAGAACTTGAAATGACTGGTGATCTGATGATCCAAAACCAGGATGTTGGCTTGATGGTAACCTCAAACATAGTACCATTTCACGGTGTCCGAATTGATGAGTTGCGGAAATTCATCATCCTCCACTTCTTGTCATCTGAAAGCGCCTCCTGTCAATACCTCCTTAACAATAAACGGGCCTTCCCAGTTTGGAGCGAATTTTCCTTTAGACTGAGCTTGGTTGTCAATGATCTTCTTCAAAACCAAGTCGTGTTGTTTGAACTGCCATAGTCGGACTTTTCTGTTGTAGGATCTTTTTTACAAGTAGAGGGTCGCTCATGTGTGGGCCACAGACTCCACCATGGATCTCATTCATGAGTTTCTGAGCTTGGTCTTGGTCCAAACATCTGAGGAGACTTAGTCTTGCATCTCTTTTGTAGAGTGCATCTCCGCTCAGGTAGAATTTCATAGCAAGTCGATGGATCCGCTTTTTCTCAGTCGGGCTCGCCTAAGCCGGTGTAGATCCATCACGTAGTTACTCCTTGATATGCTGATACCAAGGATACTGGATGGGAGGTAGGTCATCTGATACTTCTCCAACATAGTACCCATAGGCTGGTGCCTTGTGCAAGGTAAATGTGACGCTTGGCATGTGTTCCTTGTCAGGCATGTGAATCAAGGAGGCCAAAGTTGCTAACGCATCTGCAAAGTCATTCCTATTACGAGGAATGTGTAGAAGGGAGATTTCTTCGAATTCCCAAACCATCTGTAGAACCTGCCGATGGTAAGGCAGCAACTGTAGAACCTATTGAAGAGATTTTTCATTTTCTTTTTTCTTTTTCTTTTTTCTTTTTTCTTTTTCTTTTTTCTTTTTTCTTTTTCTTCTTTTTTTTATTTTATGCATTAGATCATGGAAAAGAGCCATACGGCTCACTGATAGGTAGCTCCGGCATTGATGAGGCCGAATGACAATCGTCTGTAGCAAAAGGTTCCCTAATGAGTGATAAGATTTCTTCAGATTACTATAATTCGCACGAACTCGCACCTCTCCTCCGGGTTTCGGCACGGGGACTATGTTGGATAGCCATTCAGGGTATGTTGACACCATGTTGATGCCGATTTGAAATTGTTTCATAATTTCTTCTTTAACTTTTAACCTCCACTCAGGTTTTAATCGCTTGAGCTTCTGCCTAACTGGCTTGAATCCTCCTTTGATGGGAAGGCGATGAATGACAATTTTAGTGGATAAACCGACCATGTCTTCTTGAGACCATACAAACACATCCTGGAATAGGGTCAATAGAGTAACCATGTCATTCCTTTGGTTTGGAGTGAGGTCTATACCAATCTGGATTTGTTTGAGTTTTTCTAAGGTTCAGAGGTTTAAAAGAGGTGGTTTGATCAAGATTTTGCTTGGGTTTGTCTTCGACCCATTCTTTGATCTCCTGAGGTATCTCATAGTCCTCTTGTATTTCCATCAAGTCTGAGTCCAACTTTACATCAAAGGTACAGTCCTTGTGGAAAATAGGCACCTCATCAGCAAGTCTAGGCACATCTAACTTTAGAGTCCTAAACAAACATTCTCTCACTTAATATATGAAACTGTTCAATCACACAAAGTGTTAACATGTAATGACAAATGTAACTGCTAATATTGTACAAAAAAATGCGAGTTATTGCTATCTCTGAGGCGAATGAATGAGTTTACCGCGTTTACCATTGTCGACCAATGCAAGGAATGCTGCTCCAATTGTCGAGGGCAAAGTCCTGGTGGACTGCAGTGATGGAGGGGCTGTCATCGTCCTCCTTCTCCTGAATGATGACCATTATGTCTAGGAAATCATCGTCTGGGTGTATCTGTTTGTATGTTCATCATGGACAATGACCCGTATGCCTGACATCATTCTGACAATGTCTTGTTTAATTCTTCGTTCATCTTCTTCCACTCTAGGGTCTATAACAAAGACTTCTTTCTCATTTATAGGTATCGACTTAGGAAATAACACAGCCATTACGCTGGCTGGCACCATTACAGGAGGTTGTGAGGACTCAGGAGTTGTAGGTGGAGACAATTGATGTGTGGTTGAAGGAATCTGTATGTGCTTATGAGTATTCCTGCGACTGGAACTAGCAGTATCCAGACCTTGGGTTCCTCCTTATGCGGAGGATTCAGCATATACGAGTATTCTTGTACCCTGAGTAGATTTGTGTAGTTCTTTAAGCAGAACAGCCAAATCTATGATTTATTTATGTAATTCATCGAATTCTTCGCGAGAAACTGGATTAAGATCAGTCTGGTCAGATGAAGACATAATTGGCTGTAGGCTCGTGGCCTTTTTGGATTTTGAACGGGTTACTGGACCAATTATTTCCCTACAAAAAAACTTATGTAGTTTAGTCTTAATGGAATGTAACAATATTACGTAATGTGTCCGTTTAGGAGTATCGTCCTGCAAAACAGATGTCAGTTGAAAAGATAGCATGTCAGGTTTTAATATAAAGGGAAGGTATGAACACATATTCTACCACATTTTCCATTACATTGAGATTTACATGGAAATGAAATTACAAGTAATTGAATTTACAAGTAATTGAAATGTGAAAGTATGAAGGGACTTTCCTTCGCGTTTGGTTTATCAGAGGCAGACCTATCTTAGGTTACTCTCGCGGTTTTTCGGCATGAAGGTTCCCAAATCATCGCAATTTACTTGACGGGAAGTTAATCCGGTCTTTCAATTGGAGCGAATTTGGGCGGTGCCTTTTTTGAGCCTCGGGGAATTAGTCTTCCCACGAGTCCAGTAATCAAACACCGACGGGATAGCCTCCTGGTGGAGGGAGCACACAACATACATTCACATACATCGTGTCTCATCGTATGAAAATGATGACATGTGCGAAGCACTAATATCACAAGCAGATATGGTGCGAGGCACTAAGTGTAATAAGTAAATGCATCTATACACATTCATCATAAATGTAAATGCAACATCCACACACAAGTAGATAACAGTTTTGAAAAGATTGTAATAGCGTCTTAAGTCCTCTTACTGGAGTCCCCAGCAGTGTCGCCATCTGTCGACGTCAGGATTTTTAATTGTCCCTTTTCGTTTACTTGTTCTTTGGTGTTCTCATTTTAGGTGAGATTTGTTTGAAAAAACAAGTGAAAAAGGTCTGACATGTACAATGTCGACGATGGACTGTTAAGAGTCATCAATTGGTTTTTTAAATGGTTGTACCAACACAACCGATAAAAGGTTTGCACATTGACCCAGTGATGTGACACTGCTAAACAGGTCGGTGAAACCAAAATTCATTAGGGTCCGGGGACTTGGTTATGCGGAGGGAAGGTGTTAGGCACCCCTTGACATTCGTGTTACCATGGTGACCGCCTCTTTTCAAGAAACTGTTATCTAAATGTGTGTGTGTGTGGGTCAATGTGTTGTTATTTGGAAGTAGTGCGAGGCCTCGTTCGCACCTATATACACAGAGTTTGAATTTATGTAAAAATTCAGTTTTTAGGAAGATATGGCAGTGATGTTTTATAAAAGAGATTTTTTAAACCCTGATGCTCAATAGTAATTGAGACATTTTAATACTTCCATTTTATTCAATATTCGGCTTGATTGATTTTATTTTCGTGATGTGAAGCATCTGTAAGAAAATAATGTACCAAATAATTCCAATTTCATCCTGGGTATGAAAACCATCTGAGGAAATTCAGACACCGCAGAATAATTTACAAGCTGCTTATAGCTGAAAATGAACATCACGGGAACCGAATCTAGATCCAATATGCTGAATCTGTGATCACATGATTCCTAGGCTCACATGATACCGCAATTTGTATGAAAGCAATAAGCAGGTATATATATATATAAAAGTTGTAAGTATATATATACAAACATGATCACCAACCACGAAGCACCTCCATGGGGGATCAGAAATATAAATAAAGCTGTAAAAGCTATCAACTGCCACGGAGGAAACTCCGGTAGGGAAAAACATAAATAAAGTTGTATAAAGCGATTAATCGCCACAGAAGTAAACTCCGCGAGATTTAAACGTAAAGAAAGTCAGAAGCGATCAACCACCACTTAAGTAAACTCTGGTGGGATTTAAAATGTATATATATATATATATATATATATATATATATATATATATATATATATAAAAGCGATAAATGCACCGGATGTAAAATCTGTGCTCATCGAATGAGTTCTAGAAATGTTCATATATATATAAGTATATATATATATATATATATATATATATATATATATAAGCGAGTAAATGCACCAGATGTAAAATTCGTGCTCATCGAACAAAGTCCTATTAATAGTTCATATATATATATATATATATATAAGTGAGTAAACGCCTCGAGGCATCAAGTTCAGGCTCAATCGAGGCATAACTCGATAATGTTAGTCCATATATATATATATATATATATATATATATATATATATATATATATATATATATAATATATATATACAAATGAAATAAAGCCACTGAATCGAAGTCCGGAAAACACACGCATAATCGACTCTCAACGTGAAGAAGGGTGTGTGCAAATATGAAGAAAAGGCTTTAAAGTGTGTGAGAAAGCTTATGGGGTGCCAAAGAAGGCTTCTATATCTTTAAAGTGGATGAAACCCTTGCCCCGTCAAGATACAAAGTAGCTATATGTGAGCTCACAAGTGTTTAAAATGGGAAAGCACTCAGTATATTGCAAGTACGGAGTAAATTTGACAAGGCTTTCTCTCTCTTTTTTTTCCAAATATGGCAACCCCAAGCCTTATATTCAGCAGCAGGTGTACCTCCTTGTATTTTAAATCTTCGGCTATCTTGTCTGGTTCTAACTCAATAATGTGGTTCGGGCATATTTATGAAGCATAGATATGTGAAAAACATTATGAACACGAGACATGCTTGGTGGTAATGCGAGTCTATAGGCCACATTTCCTATTCGGTCAAGAATCTCAAATGGACCAACAAATCTTTGATTGAGCTTTCCTCTCTTCCCAAATCTTGTAACTCCCTTCCATGGTGCAACACGTAACAATACATGATCCCCAATATTAAATTCCACGTCCTTCCGGTGAAGATCTGCATAACTCTTTTGTCGATCATGTGCCATTTGTATACGTTGTCGAATCGTTTGGATCTTCTCTGTAGTCATTCGTACCAACTCTGGTCCCAACAATGTTGCTTCACCCACCTCGTCCCAGCATACTGGAGAACGACATTTTCTTCCATATAACGCCTCGAATGGAGCCACACACCTATACTTGCCTGATAACTGTTGTTGTAGGAGAATTCCACCAATGGTAGGTACTTATCACAACTCCCTTTGAAATCTAGGACACAGAGTCTTAATAGATCTTCAAGAGTTTAAATAGTCCTCTCTAATTGTCCGTCCGTTTGAGGATGGTATGCCGAACTGAATCGTAAATCTGTGCCCATAGCTTTTTGCAAGCTAACCCAAAATCGTGAAGTGAATCTTGGGTCACGATCCGAAACTATGGATACTGACATGTCATGCAATCTCACAATCTCGTTCACGTACATACTAGAAAGACGTTCAAGGGGATACGTCTCTTGTATAGGCAAGAAATGAGCAAACTTAGTTAATCTATCAACAATAAGCCAAATCGCATCTATGCCTTGAGAAACCTTGGGAAGACCCATAACAAAATCCATAGTAATGTGTTCCCACTTCCATTTCAGAATCTCAAGTGGTTGCAATGGACCCTTCGGCACTTGATGTTCCGCCTTTACACGTTGACAAGTTAAACACCTCGAGATAAACTCCGTGATCTCTCTTTTCATATTGCTCCACTAAAATGTATGTCGAAGATCATGAAACATTTTGATACTCCCAGGATGGATTGCAAACGGTGTGTTATGTGCCTCCATCATGATTCTATGCTTCTGTAGACACTCAAAATTTTCTACGTACTCATCATTACTAACATTGCAGGAGGATGATTAAGTCTTTTTAAGAGAGAACCACGAAGACAATCCAAATCCATACTGAGATACTCCCTAAGTTCAACATCAAACCCGAATCGCGATGCGAGTAACTGAATCCAACCTCGGAGATAACCCCAGACTGCAGATACAATACCGAACACACCGAGAAGACCGATTAATCTCGGATAAGAGCCCGAGGTATCCAAATTTTAGTCCCAACCATGGAATAGCCACCAACCTCGGTGATGACCCCAAGGAATGCGCTTTGGTGATAACCCCAGAAATGCTTGTTTCAAATGCGACCAGCTTCAATCTCGGCGCTCACAATGAGATACCTGCACCAACCCGGCAATAACATCTTAAAGACAAGCACACCTCAAAGATGACAATGAAGACCTTCAACAATTGCAGCGATCCAATCTCAAATAAGTCCGAAAGTAACGTCAGCGCTGCTATCATTGAATCCAAATGATAACACCGATGAGGGGCAACATCGTCATCTCGTCAAAAATGATGCCATGTCACGTGTCTATGCAACAATGTCCCACAAGGCTAACCAATCCTGAGTGACTATTGTGCGGGGTAACGGATGAAAGTTGAAGCTTGAAGACCGGAGGGCATCGTCCCATCTTCAATGACTTCGCACAAACTCTAATCCCATGCCATCATACAACTCTCGATAACGGCGGTCCGAAATAGGTCCTGTATACCTCAAACGGATGCCCAGATTGCACTTCTGAAAATCCAAGTGGACATTACAGTGCCTGAGTGCACATACTTCGAGACGACCCGACCCGACAAACCCGGGCTGACCCGGGTTGCCTCTGGTACACCTGCGGATAAAATGCCTATAAATAGAGGGCTTGGGGTGTTGATTTTCTAAGGAAAAAAGACGGGGAAACCCTACACAATTTGCTCCGCACTCGCCCATATAGTGTATTTTCCAACTTTTAAACACCTGTGAGCTCATATATAGCCTATTTTGTATCCACAAAAGCCACTGTTTACCCACTCTAAAGATATAGAAGCCTTTTTTAGCAGTCAGTTGTAAGCCTTCTCACACACTTTAGAGTTTTTCTCTACATCTTTGCACACACCCTTCTACACGTTGAGAGTCGTGTTGCTTGCTTTTGCGGACTTGATTCATGGTTTCATTCCAGTCTGTATATATTATATATATATATATATATATATATATTGACTAACATTATCGAGTTATACCTCGATTGAGCCTGAACTTGATGCAGAAGTGTTTATTTGTTTTCTATATATATACCTTTATATATATGAATCGTGTGTCGAACTTTGTTCGATGAGCCTGAAGACTTGATGCCCCTCGAGCATTTATTGCTTTAATATATATATATATATATATATATATATATATATATATATTAATCGTGTGTCGAACTCTGCTCGATGAGCCTCGATTTTATATCCTAATGCTTATTCGCTTTTATATATATATATATATATATATATATTTTCGCCTGCCTCGGAGTTTCCTTCGTGGCGCTTGATTGTTTTACGATTTTATTTACATTTCGTCTACCTTTGAGTTTCTTCGTATGGCGGTTGACCGTATTTATAGCTTTATTTAAGTTTTGTCCCTACCGGAGTTTCCTCCGTGGCGCTTGATAACTTTTAATGACTTTATTTACATTTCGATCCCTCATGGAGGTGCTTAAGTGGTCGGTGATCATGTCTATATATATATATATATATATATATATATATATATATATATATATATATATATATACCATATATATACCGCTTACTGCTTTTCATACAAATTGCAAAAGATTCTATGCTACTTAGAATCATGTGATCACAGATTCATCCCATTGGATCTAGATTCGGTTCACTGATGGACATTTTCACCGTATGTATGACTTGTAAATTATTCTGCAGTGTCTGAATTTCCCTAGATGGTTTCCATACCAACGAGGAAGTCGGCATTATTTTTGTATATTATTTTCATACGGATGCCTCGCATCCATCAAATAAAATCAATCAAGCCGATCACTTAATAAAGTGGGAGTGTAAAAGGTCTCAATTCCTATTGAGCATCAGGGTTTGAAAAACCTCTTTTATAAAACATCATTGTCGTATCTTGCTAAAAACTGAATTTTTACTTAAATTCAAACCCTGTGTATATAGGTTCGAACGAGGCCTCATGAACTTCCATATATAAACACATTGACCCACACACACACACACACACACACTCAGATAATTGTTTCTTGAAAAGAGGCGGTCACCGTGGTAACACGGATGTCTAAGTGCCTAACACCTTCCCCCAGCATAACCAAGTCCCCTTGACCCTAAAGCGAATCTCGGTTTCACCGACCAGATATCGGTGTCACATCATTTGGTCAATGTGTCAAACCTTTTCTCGGTTGTGTTGGTACAACCATTTAAAAACCAATCGGCAACTCTTAACGGTCCATCGTCGACATCATACATGTCAGACCTTTTTCACTTGTTTTTTCAAACAAATCTCACCTAAAATGAGAACACCAAAGAACAAGTAACGGAAAGGGACACTCAAAATTTTCTGTACTACTGTTACTAACATTGCAGGAGGACATATTCGTCTTTTAAGAGAGAACCCTGAAAGACAATCCAAATCCATACAGGATACTCCCTAAGTTCAAAGATCAAACCACGAATCGCGATGCAGGAGTAACCAAATCCAACCTCGGAGATAACCCCGAGACCTGCAGATACAATCCCGGAACACACACCAGAGAAGACCGATGGATCTCGGATAAGACCCCGAGGTATCCAGTCTCAGTCCCAACCATGGGAATAGCCACCAATCTTGGTGATGACCCCAAGGAATGCAGTTTCAACGATAACCCCGGAAATTCTTGTTTCAAATGCGACCAGCTTCAATCTCGGCGCTCATAACGAGATACACTGCACCAACCCGGCAATAACATCGGGAAGATAGGCACACCTCAAAGATGACAATGAGGACCTTCAACAATTGCAGCAGTCCAATCTCAGCGAAGTCTGAGCAACGTCTGCTTTATCAGCCCAATCTGGCGATAACAATGGTGAGGGGAAACATCGTCATCTCGTCAAAAACGATGCCACATCACGTCTCTACCCAATGATGTCCCACAAGGCTAACCAATCCCGAGTGACTATTGTGCGGGGTAACGGATGAAAGTTGAAGCTTGAAGACCGGAGGGCATAGTCCCATCTTCAATGACTTTGCACAAACTCTAATCCCATGCCATCATACAACTCTCAACAAAGGCGGTCTGAAACAGGTCTGTATACCTCAAACGGATGCCCAGATTGTACTTCTAAAAATTCGAGTGGACATTACTGTGCCTAAGTGCACATACTTCAAGACGACCAGACCCGACAAACCCGGGCCGACCCGGGTTGCCTCTAGTACACCTGCAGCTAAAATGCCTATAAATAGAGGGCTTGGGGTGCTGATTTTCTAAGGAAAAAAGACGGGGAAACCCTGCACAATTTGCTCCGCACTCGCCCATATAGTGTATTTTCTCACTTTTAAACACATTTGAGCTCATATATAGCCTCTTTTGGACCCACAAAAGCCAGTGTTTACCCACTCTAAAGATATAGAAGCCTTTTTTAGCAGTCAGCTGTAAGCCTTCTCACACACTTCAGATTTTTTTCTCTTCATCTTTACACACACCCTTCTACACGTTGAGAGTCGTGTTGCTTGCTTTTGCGGACTTGATCTGTGGTTTTCATTCCGCATCAGATATATATTATATATATATATATATATATTGACTAACATTATCGAAGTTATGCCTCGATTGAGCCTGAACTTCTTCACTGGAGGCGTTTATTTGCTTTTCTATATATATACCTTTATATATATGAATCGTATCGAACTTTGTTCGATGAGCCCAGATTTTATATCCGGTGTGTTTATTCGCTTTTATATATATATATATATATATATATATATATATATATATATATATATATATACTTATATATGTGAATTGTGGTTTAATTCGCTTCGATGAGCTTGGATTTTATATCCTAATGCATTTATTGCTTATATATATATATATATATATATATATATATATATATATATATATATATATATATATATATATATATATATATATATATATATTCCTCTGCACTGAGTTTCCTTCGTGGCGATTGATCGTTTTTACGACTTTATTTACATTTCGTCTCGCCTGGAGTTTCCTTCGTGGTGGTTGACCGTATTTATAGATTTATTTACGATTTGTCCCGCCTGGAGTTTCCTCCGTGGCGGTTGATAGCTTTTAACAGCTTTATTTACATTTCTGATCCCCCATGGAGGTGCTTCGTGGTTGGTGATCATGTGTGATCACAGATTCATCCCATTGGATCTATATTCGGTTCCCGTGATGGACATTTTCAGCTGTAAGCAACTTGTAAATTATTCTACAGTGTCTGAATTTCACTAGATGGTTTCCATACCCACGAGGAAGTCGGCATTATTTTTGTATATTATTTTCATACGGATGCCTCGCATCCGTCAAATAAAATCAATCAAGCCTTCGATCACTTAATAAAGTGGGGAGTGTAAAGGTCTCAATTCCTATTGAGCATCGTGGTTTGAAAACCTCTTTTATAAAACATCACTGCCATATCTTGCTAAAAACTGAATTTTTACCTAAATTCAAACCCTGTGTATATAGGTTCGAACGAGGCCTCGCACAACTTCCATATAACAGCACATTGACCCACAGACACACACACACACACTCAGATAATAGTTTCTTGAAAAGAGGCGATCACCGTGGTAACACGGATGTCGGGGGGTGCCTAACACCTTCCCCCCGCATAACCAAGTCCCCGGACCCTAAACAAATCTCGGTTTCACCGACCCATATATCAGTGTCACATCACTGGGTCAATGTCCAAACCTCTTCTCGGTTGTGTTGGTACAACCATTTAAAAAACCAACTGGCGACTTTTTACAGTCCCATCGTTGACATCATAAATGTCAGACCTTTTTCACTTATTTTTTCAAACAAATCTCACCTAAAATGAGAACACCAAAGAACAAGTAACGGAAAGGGACACCCAAAAATCCCGACGTCGATAGGTGGCGACTCTGCTGGGGACTCCAGTAAGAGGACTTAAGCCGCTATTACAATCTTTTAAAAATTGTTATTTGCTTATGTGTGGATGTTGCTTTTACATTTGATGAATGTGTACGAATGCATTTCCTTATTGCACTTAGTGCTTCGCACCATAACTGCTTGTGATGCTAGTGCTACGCACCATAAACTGCTTGTGATATTAGTGCTTCGCACCATATCTGCTTGTGATATTAGTGCTTCGCACATGTCATCAATTTCATACGGTAAGAAGCGATGTATGTGAATGTATGTTATGTGGTCCCTCCACCAGGAGGCTATCCCGTCGGTGTTTGATTACTGGACTCGTGAGAAGACTAATTCTCCGAGGCTCAGGAAAGGCACCACCCAAATTCGCTCCAGTTGAAAGACCGGATTAACTTCCCGTCAAGTAGATTGCGATGATTTGGAAACCTTCATGCCCAAAAACCGCGAGAGTAACCTAAGATAGGTCAGCCTCTGATAAACCCAAAGCGGAGGAAAGTCTCTTCATGCTCTCATTTCAATTACTTGTAAACACAATTACTTGTAATTTCATTCCATATCTATCTCCATGTAATGAGAAATATGAAGAAATGTGTATACATACATATTAACATGCTATAAACAGCTGACACTCGTTGTGCAGGATAAAAATTCCTGAAATGGACACATCACATAGCATGTTATTGCATACATTCCCTAAAGACTAAACTATGCAAGTCTTTCGCAGGGAATCAATCGGACCTACTACCCAGTCAAAATCCAAAAAGGCAACAAGCCTACAGTCAATCATGTCATCATCCGACCAGACTAAACTTAATCCAGTTTCTCGCAAAGAATTCGATGGGTTAAGCAAGCAAATTACAAATTTGGTTGTTCTACTAAAAGAATTCTACACAGGGTCAGAAAATACCCGTACATGTTGAATCCTCCACACAAGGAGGAATCCCAGTCATTACCATACCTGAACTATAGTTAGATACGACTAATAAAACTCATGATGCTACCCATCCCACTGGAGATCCAGACACTGGTGACATCAAAAAGAAAGTCCTCCAAATGGAAGAGACCCTTCGCGCTATCAAAGGAATTGGAACACACGGGAGTGTTTCATATGTTGATCTGTGTATTTTTCTTGGTGTTCATTACCCATAAAAATTTAAAACTCCTGACTTTGAAAAATATGATGGGTTGGGAGATCCTTATACACATTTAAAAGTATTTATTGGAGAACTTGGATCCTATGCAGAGGATGAAAAACTCAAAATGCAGTTATTCCAAAAGAGTCTAACTAGAGAAGCCTGGTTCGTGGTACACACAGATTAGACAACTCCAAATCCATAGTTAGGAAGAGCTAGCACATGCCTTCCTTACTCAATCTGATTTTCAAACTCAGATGGCTCTGATCGGTATCAAATTACCAAGATCAAGAAGCGACTAACGAATCTTTCGAGAGTATGCTCGGAGGTGGAGACGCCTGGTCGCCTGAAGTTAGTCCTGCCATGACAGAATCGAAAATGGTCATGACTTTCATGAGACATACAAGCTCCTTCTATGAGAGAGTTTTAGCGGCATCGACAAACCATTTTCTTAAATGGTCAAGCATGGGGAGATGGTCGAGATGGAATTGAAGTCGAAAGATTCAAGACCTAAATTTGCACTCAAAGTCATTGCGGATCACATCCAATCTGAAATTATGGGAACAACTCCAAGCAGGTCCATAAAAAGAAAGAGGAAGATGTTTCCCTGATACTACAGGGGCAAAAAGGCAATCAAAACATGTTTATTCAAAGGAGAAACTACACTCCCTTTCCAGCACAGTCTACAAACCCTCCAATACCAAAAGGTGGAGAAGTCAAACGCCCTCGAGTGTTTACACCCTTAGGGGATTTCCTCGAGAATATCTTAAATCTTCTGACAACACAGAAGAAAATTACACATCTTCCACCAGCTAACCCTAATGGACGGGGTTTCAATGCTGCTAGAAAATGTACTTATCATGCCGGGGCACCAGGACATGATACTCAGGATTTTTGGGCCTTGAAACACAAGATCCAGGACCTAATAGACAACGGGGAGATCGTAGTCACCAAACCCGATCAGCCTCATGTTCAAGATAACCCTCTTCCTCAACACAAAGAAGAAGAGGTCAACATGATTAATTAGAGCAATGGACAGAGTTCTAACTTCAGCTGTGAATCTTCCCAGGCCATCAAAGACGGTGATGATAGATGGGATTATGCCAAGTTCCAGTTCACAATGGAACGAAGATGAAAGCTCTTTGCAAACAAATTGAGCAATCAAGGCGGGCGGTGACTTATCAACATCAAGTGACTCGTCGCTTAATCATCCAGAGTATGCCGGTCTCCTACCTATTGTCATGAATATTCCTCGTCACTTTCGTAAAAATGAAATGTTTGGGAAGACAAAGTGACAAAGAGAGCAAATGCCAAAGCTCGTCGGAGTTTTTGCCAACAAAAGGAATTCACCTATTTGGGCCAACCTATGGAGGAAATTCTTCATATGTTAATCAATGAAGGAAGGATCGGTTTCCTTCTACCTCTAATCAACCCCCGTTCGGGATGATATAACTCTGATGGAGTATGTCAATATCATTCCCAATCTCGCGGTCACAGCACAGAAGAATACTGGGCACTCCACCACCTTATTCAAAATCTAATCGACAGTGGTGTCCTAGGCCTAGCAGACAACGACACTGTGTTACGTGCAAGTGAGAATGCAGGCCCTACCAAGTGGAAAAGTGTGGTAGCAGTCATATCCACTGAAACTGATGGGATTAATGCCTTACTCACAACGCCAACAATTCAACTCAAGGGAGGAAACAATCCTTTAAAAGTGGTCGCTCCCGAGCCAATCAACTTGCCGTACAGAGCACAATATCCTATTGTTAGCTTGCGCAAGGTTCCGTGGAATTATGGAGAAGGTGAAGGATCCACCTCACATACAACTGCTGCAGTGTTGAAGGAAAATCCACTGTATCTCCCTCATCGGGTGATGAAGTCTACAACCAAATCGAAGGGGAAAATACCCATAGAGAAGATTGAAAAATTCCTCCGCGCTGTGGGTCATAATGAAGCTACGGTGGTTTTAAGCTTGAAAGAAGTTCTACAACAAATATCAATTCTGGACTTGGTCCTAACTTCCGAGAATCATCGGAAGGTCTTGTTAAAGGTTCTAGAAGAAGCCTATCTCCCGACATCAGTGGATACGGAAAAGTTTCAATATATGGTTGATCACATTTTTAACAACAATGTGAGATATTCACTGATGATGACATACCGGCTGAAGGGACCGGTCATTGCAAGCCGTTGTACATTGCGATCTTGTCCTCTGGATATATGGTAGCTGGAGTCTTAATAGATGGAGGTTCCTCTCTGAATATCTACCCATACGCTACCTTGGTGAAGATGAATATCAATCTCAACAGAATTCAGAGTAGCCATACTATCATCAAAGCTTTTGACGAGCCCGTAATTCCTGCATTCGGAGTAATTGAAATTGCCAATCAAAATTGGTCCTCACACATTCTCAAGCGTGTCTTTCCATGTACTCAAGATAGACTCGATATACACCTCGCTCTCCCGGGGCGACCATGGATTCACATGGCAGGGGCAGTCCCCTCCACTCTTCATCAACAGTTGAAATACATCATCAACAATAGCCTGGTCACAGTCAACGCTGAACCGGAGATTCATCAACACTGGGACATGCCATTCATCAATGCCAATGAGGATGTTGAGCCAATTAGTTTTCATACTTTGGAAATAAGCAATATCCAATACCATGCTATTGGAACGCCACTGCCCGAACCCCAGATTTCTACCGAGGTGATGTTAGCCACTCAAGAAATGATGTCGTTGGGTCATAAACCAGGACAAGGGTTGGGTAAAGATCGCCAGGGTATCAAGTACCCTATTCTCTTAACCAAGCAAGCTGGAACCGCTGGACTAGGCTATTCTGCCAGCTCTAGTCACGGGAATCCTCATAAGCATCAGCAGATTCCTTCAGCTTCAACCATGTGGCGTTTAGCTTCGCCAATGTAATGGCTATGTTATGTCCCAAGCCGGTACTGGTGAAAGGAAAAGAAATCTTTGTTCCAAATCCCGCTGTGGAAGAAGAGGAACAAAGAATCAAGCAGGACGTCATTCGAATGATGTCCGGTATACGCATCATCGTTCATGATAAACATACCAACACTGCGGTCCACACAGACTTTACCCTTGCCAATTGGAACCGCATTCCTTGCTTTGGTCGACGAGGGTAAAATGGGCAAAACTCTTTCTGCCCTGTAGATATAATAACTGCTTACTTTTCTGTACAGTATTAGCAGTTTATTTTGCAAGTATATACTAACACTGTGTATGATCAACGTATTTTATATATACTAAGTGAAAGAATATTTTGTTTCAGGACTCTGAATTTAGATGTGCCTGTACTTGCGGATACGATGCCTCTCCTACACAAGGATTGTACCTTTGATGTAGAGACGAATTCAGCCTTGATGGATATACAGGATGACATTGAGGTGCGTCCAAAAATTCAAGAATGGGTCAAAGACAAACCCAAACCCAACCTTGATCAAACCACTTCTTTTAATCTAGGAACCTTAGAAAGCCCTAAGTTAATCCAGATTGGTTCAAACCTTACCCCAAACCAACGGAATGACATGGTTACGCTATTAACCCAATTCTAGGATGTGTTTGCATGGTCTCATGAAGACATGGTGGGTTTGTCCACTGACATTGTCCTTCATCGCCTTCCCATTAAAGAGGGATTTAAGCCAGTCAAGCAGAAACTCAGGCGATTGAAACCTGAGTGGAGTTTAAAGGTGAAAAAAGAAATTATGAAACAATTTCAAGCTGGCATCATAATGGTGTCTAAATATCCTGAGTGGATATCCAACATTATGCCCATGCCTAAACCTGGAGGGAAGGTACGAGTTTGCGTGGATTACCGGGACTTAAATAAAGCTTTCTTAAAAGATAGCTTTCTCGTGCCATTTATTCACATTCTCATTGACAATCTCATGAATACGACATGTACTCCTTTGTTTGATTGCTTTAAGGGTACCATCGGATCATGGTTGCTTAGGGAAGATCGTGAGAAAACCGCTTTCATCACTCCTTGGGAACTTTTTGCTATAGACGGTTGTCATTCGGCCTCATCAATGCCGTGAGCTACCTATCAACGAGCTATGATGGCTCTTTCCACGACTTTAATGCATAAAGAGATCGAGATCTACATAGATGACATCATTGTCAAGTCTCTGAAGGAGGATGACCATCTAGACCATCTCAGAAAGTTGTTCAACAGGTTGCATAAGTACAACTTGAAGTTGAATCCAGCTAAGTGCGCCTTTGGCGTTAAATCAGACAAGTTGCTAGGATTTCTAGTCAGCCACAAAGGGATTGAGCTGGATCCTGCCAAAATCCAAGCCATCACTGAAATGCCCATTCCTCAGATAGAGAAGGAAATACGGGGATTTTTGGGAAGAATCAACTTCATTAGCAGGTTTATCTCCCAACTCACAGCAACCTGTGACCCAATCTTCAAGCTATTAAGGAAGAACTCCTCCATGAAATGGAATGATGAGTGTCAGAAGGCCTTCCTTATAATCAAGAAATAGATAGTCAAAGCTCCCGTTTTGGTGCCTCCCAGGGATGATGTTCCCCTGTTTATATACATGTCCATAAGTGACAATGCCATGGACTTCATGCTGGGACAGAAGGATGATAGAGGCCAAGAACGAGCTATCTATTACCTCAGCAAAAGGTTCAGCAGCAGTGAACACAAGTACACTGTGATCGAAAAGACGTGTTGTGCTTTAGCATGGGCTTTCATGAGATTACAACATTACCTCCATGGTCACACAACCCATCTCATATCCCGTGTGGATCCTCTCAAGTACGTGTTCAACAAACCCATGTTAAATTGTCGGCTGTCCAGATGGAAATTGATCCTACAACAGTTTGACATCGTATATGTGACTCAAAAGTCCATCGAAGGTCAAGGAATTGCGGATCAACTGGCCGCCGCACCTTCAGGGGATTTCAAACCCTTGGAAACATATTTCCCTGATGAAGGAGTAATGACAAGGCAAAGAACACCATCGATCGATACGCTACCAATCATGGAAGATATATTTTGATGGAGCTATTAATATGGAAGGTTCCGGAGCTGGGCGCTTCTAGTATCTCGCACGGGAGCGGTATCCGTTGTCGTTAAATTACGGGCTTGTCGCCACCAACAATACAAATGAGTATAAAGGTTGTCTCATGGGGCTAAAACTTTCCCGTTCAATGGGCATCAAGCGGTTAAATGTCTTTGGAGATTCGGAGTTGGTAATCAGACAATCCACCGGAATCTATCAAACCAAGGAACTACATTTGATGCCTTACCATCGGCAGGTTTTGAAGATGGCCTTGGAGTTCGAAGAAATATCCTTTCTACATGATCCTCGTAATAGGAATGATTTCGCGGATGCATTAGCAACTTTGGCCTCCTTGATTCGCATATCAGACAAGGAACACTTGTCGAGCGTCACGATCTCCCTGCATAAGGCCCCAGCCTATGGGAATTACGTTGGAGAAGTATCGGATGAGCTACCTCCCATCCAACATCCTTGGTATCAGCATATCAAGGAATATCTACGAGATAGATCTACACCACCGAGGCGAGCCCCGATCGAGAAAAGGCGGATCCATCGACTTGCTTATGAAATTCTATCCGAGTGGAGATGCGCTTCTACAAAAAGAGATGTAGGACTAGGCCTCCTCAGATGTTTAGACAAAGATCAAGCCCAAAGGCTTATGGATGAAATCCATGGAGGAGTCTGTGGCCCCCACATGAGTGGCTCCCTCCTTGTCAAGAAAGTCCTCGGGGATGGGACATTATCACATCCTCAAAGTCGATTGCAACGACCACGTCAAAAGATGCTATCAGTGCCAAATTCATGAGAATGCCATACACGCCCCTCCACGAGAACTCCACAATATGAGTTCGCCTTGGCCCTTCTCAATGTGGGGAATGGACGTTATCGGGCCCATCGAGCCTAAAGCCAGTAATGGTCACAGATTTATCTTCACCATGATCGACTACTTCACCAAGTGGGTAGAAGCAGCCTCCTTCCCCAGGGTCACTAAAGAATTCATCATTGTTTTCATCAGAAACAATGTCATTTGTCGATATGGACAACCAGAGGTGATTGTGTCAGACAATGCCAAAAACCTCAACAACAAAATGATGGAGGACTTATGCAGTAAATTCCACATCAAACATCTTATCTTTGTCATCTATCGTCCGAAGATGAACGGTGTTGTTGAAGTGGCTAACAAAAACATCAAGAAGATTATGTAAAAGATGTCCGCCGACCACAAAGATTGGCACGACTTTATTGTCACGACAATCTTTGTTAGCCTCACGTAACCTCAATGTGTACTTCAACCGGGCAACCCCTCACGCTTTAACCTATGGGATGGAAGCAGTGCTCCCCATAGAAGTTGAGATGGAATCTCTCAGAGTGTTGATAGACGCTCAGCTGGATGAAGACCAATGGGTACAAGACAGGTATCACCAATTGTCTCTAATGGACGAAAGGCGAACCGCGGCTATCTTCCATGGTCAGTTATATCAGGAAAGGATCGCTAGATCCTACAACAAAAAAGTCCAGCTACGGCAGTTTAAACAACATGACTTGGTTTTGAAGAAGATTCTTGACAACCAAGATCAGGCTAAAGGAAAATTTGCTCCTAACTGGGAAGGCTCGTTTATTGTCAAGGAAGTATTGACAGGAGGCGCTCTCAGATTATAGGAAAGGGACGGCGATGAATTTCCATAACTCATCAACTTAGACACCGTGAAACGGTACTATGTCTGAAGTAATTTGCAAACACCCTGGTGTCGAACCATCAAATCACCAGTCATTCTGGTTCTTTAACCCTTTACCACCTATAACTTTTCTACACTTTGCCCCTCAGGGAAACATACTCTTCAAGCCAGCAGCCTGGCTTTCTCTTTTGTGCTCATACAACTTAGGTCATCCCACCGCGGATTGAACCTCTCGCGTTTGCATTTTGGCTACCCATACTTGGGATCAAACTTCTCATACCTGCAGTTTATCCTCAACCAGGTATTAAACTTTCTCCTCCCCGCACTCTGACCTGCACATGGGATTACGTTTTTCTTCTCGCCCTGAGGGGCGAACAACATCGACCTGATCTCCTCTTCAATAGGAGTATGTAGGCAACAATTTCATATGGCCCGGTCGCAATAAAACAAAAACAACATCCTACACCATTTCTGCCACATACAGCGTTGAACCTCTTACACCAGGTTCGAACTACGTAGACCTGATCTCCTCTTCAATAGGAGTACGTAGGCAGACATTCATGGTGCGGTCTCACCCCCTACCAAAACACAAACTCTTGTCAGTTGGTACTGGGACCAAACTTCAATCCACTACATTTCATTTGGCTTTAGACCAAAGGGATAGAATTACCTGGACTCCTCCCAAATAGGAGATTCGGCGACCATCTAAGCTGCGGTCATACCTTGAAGAGCAACACTAATCCATAAGAGGTGGGATTAACTAGGGTTCTCCTAAATAGAAGTATTGGTGACCATCTGTGGTGCGGACAATCTTATAGAGGAAAACCCCACTCCTCTACACATTTTCCATTCAGAAACAAGTCCCAAGACACCAAAGATGGTAGGGATACATAGATCGATGATCCATTCTGAACTATCCTGAGACAACTCAATGTCCATCCACCCAGGAGGAATTCAGAATACATCAGGACCACAAGCCCTGAAGCAGCAGGCAAAATATCAAGCAAATAGCAAGGTATGTCTAAAAGGGAAGTGATCCAAAAATATATTTCCCTGTTATATATAATGTTGTTTGATATATATACAATGTAAACCAGTATATGACAAAATGGCTAAGCTAGTCTGCGGTAGTAAATATAAGCTCATCTACAAGTCGTATATATGAAAGCTAACAAGCCCACACATGGCGTCCCTCTCGTAAGACGGAGATTTAAGCCGTGGTCTCTCAGATAAGAATATCCACACGACCCAAAAAGATCTCAGAGCCATCTCGCATGGTGACCATATGATCATCAATATAAGCGCTCATCTCTGCGATCATACCAATGGTAAGGGACCTCATTGCAAGATTATCTCTGGATGGCTACATCCTGGCGTATATGGCGATATCCCGCTTTCAACTATCACCGCATCTCTGGGCCGATATAGCCTCATCCCGCTTCAACAACAATGGCATCTCTCTGCGATCTAATGCCTCGCTCTCCAATAGAGCGGCGTCCCTCACATCAAGAGCGCCGACATCATAGATCGAATCTGGTCTCTCAAAGGTCATCGATGAAGACTCACTCTAAGCATCTTGTCTTAAGTCTTTGAATCACAAAAGTACTTGGTACTAGGAGAATCGAAGAAATCATTGCAACCCAATGGCGAAGCCCCTCGATATAGGTATCGATGTCCTCCATGGGCTCTACATCGTCTATATCGTTATCCGGTACTGTAGATACTGCTGCAACCGATAAAATCTATGTCTCCATCCATGCGGAATACTCTGCAGAATAACCGGGATGACTGACAGAAAAAGAAGTTATCTCACGCTGATCCCAACAAGCGTAAACACGGGATCTGTCCTCTGCTGAGAGATATCGATAAGCTGACCGCTAACCTATCGCCCCCTCGAAAAGATGAAAATCCTGGAACTGGTCGAACTGCGACATCACGGCCAGTGGGTGATAAGTAGTCATGCCCCTCAAGCCAGCCAGAGGGAGGAAATCCATGCCCGGAGCGTGAGTAATGAAGCTGTATGGTGAGCAAAGCCCCGAGCACAGCAATATGCTAAATGGATCTCTGATATCTGCCAAAAATGCGAACCAAGACTGAGCATCCGTACACTCTGATGGCTGAAAGGAGTATGACATAGCCACATCATGGGTGAACCAATACACATGCCATCTAAGGGTACCAACCGGTCGCAAGTGTGACATAAACCACACATACAGCATGATCGAACTCCCAGTAAACACTCCTGACGGGTAAGTACAGCAGTAGGATGCTGACCGCAGAGTCTCTGCTATAATCATAGGCATAATGGTACGACCCTCCCTGAGAGCTCTCACGACCATGATAACGCCTATATCTATCTCATCCATATACCGCGGCATATACACATATGACAGTACACATAGCATCAGTACATCAACTCTGGCCAAACGCCAATGATCCTCCGACATGGTAAAATCCCCGGAATGTCGTGAGTAACCATCCTCCGTGCCAAATTTGTCATACAGAAAACGCTGAGAGATCACGTGGCCAGATGTCAGCTCATCCTGCACTACTCTGCGCCTCAATCCTGTGAGAGTCATGAATCATCTACTCATGTCTCCCAAAGCTAGATGCACGCAAGGTCCGTCTGGCGGCAAGATCGTCAAACGTGCATACTCCTCCAGAGTAGGAGTCAACTCATGGGTGCCAAAACGGAATACCTACCTATCAGGTAGCCAATGCTCTAGCATCCGCCTACAAATCTCAAGGAACCTAAAATGCCAAAAGGGTCATGGTATGTCGCGACAATGAGGATCTACAAATACCCCGTCTCGGTGGTGACATGCTTATCGCACGTACCATGATCGCATACCTAATGCCACGATCGACGGTGGGGTATGATCTATACTGGCTTAACCGTCAAGAAGACATCTCAAGCAAGCCGTGTAATAAGACCATCCAGGGGTCAATGCCGAATATCTCTGGACATACATACATATGCATAACATGATACATGCATAACAGATAATGGATGACAATATGATATAGGGAATGAAAAGATGGTGCATACATTCCTAAATATATCATCATCTAATACATCGACTTTGACAAATTTATAACACAGGAAATGGGGCACAACCGCCTCTACTACTAACGAGAGGCTCATTAAAAGATATAGCGAGAATGGGAACAGCCACCCAATATCTAACAGAGGCCTATCAAAAGATATAACGAGAATATACATCAGAAGAAGACCAGGGTCTTGATGTCCACGTCCTCAATCCTCTCCACCTGATGTAACTCCTCCTGAGTCACTGGATCTCTATCAACAGGGATGTCAGGCCTATAAAGAGGAGGATCTACACCGGCAAAACCAAATGGGTCGTCTGAGGGGCCAGCACCTGAGATGGAAGGAACAAATAACTCCGCCTCTGCTGGATCTCTGCCCAAATGCCGTATAAATACATGTGTCTGATCCAACTGCCGGGTCAAGCTATTAATCTGGGTCATATAAGTCAGAGCTCGGACACAAGCTACCCAATCCGTCATCATCAAAGATCCTGGAACCATGTCCCCTATGAACTGTGTGGCGCGGGACTGGGCTCCAATAGTGCGAGGGAACCACCAACGCTCGAACGTCTCCTGAGTACATGGGCCCTCTGATAATGCAAAGCCGTCAACCCCCAACAATGGGATATCAGTGACGGGTGACTGTGATATGGGCCAATAATGCCTGGTAGGAGGCAAGATCGGTATACGGATCTCCCATGTGGTGCTCCTAATAGCACGTTCTCCTAAATAGAGCTCCCAGCCTCCATCTGTGAAGAGAGAAAATCTCCTGGTGGAAACCAAATACTCGACTCCAGTCGGGTGTCCATCCTCAAAGTCGATGGTCAAATTCTCCTCTGAATAGGGAATCCATGTAATGGTACCAGCCGTCAGCAACTCCAGCTGCATACGGAAGTGAGTGAATCCCTCAGATACAGGGACCTCCGACAAAATAGAATGGTGCCATCATCGACCTCGTGGATAGGTATCTAAACCTAACACACTCACAGGACGCGAACATGGGAGCCTCTCATAGGCCCAAAATTGCCAACACAATGGCAAAACATCTTCTATCAGTAAACACTCTTAACCTATAAATGGGAAAAGACGAGAAATACTCACCAGCAGAAATGGGTAAAATCCTAGCCAAGCCTTGGTTAAAACTTGTGAGCGCATGCGCATGCCCCGGAGGAAATAGGTAAAGGTGTAAGAGCCCCAATCTTACTCTCCAATACGGTCCACATCGCGTGTGGCACTGACCAAAGCGAAAGATACCATGGAAGAGTTATCTGCTATGAAGCAGCCTCGAATGATCATCAGGAACTATCGCCGCAGAACGTGATCCCTGACATCATCAGGCATGGGCTCACTCAATAGCCCACTCATAACATCTACGCTCAAAGGACCTGAACGGACAGTCCTGCCTTTGAACGCCTCTGCCGGAACTCCTAGTAAGGATCAGACGGCAGTAGGGGTAATATTCGTCATGCAAGGCACTGGCTCCCCTCCAAACTCCATACCTGTGATAAATCACTAATCCATAGGCGTCATCATCACCGCATCCATCAATCCAAATAGGAGGATCGAAATCCGATGAAACCATCGCCGAATAATGCCCCGAGGTAACCCCATGGGCAACGACGGGAAGGATGGAGAAGAATGCCCCAAATCCCCATTCATGCACTATCGCCTATAGTCGATGAAGCGCCTGGTACATGGAGTGAATGCTGAACCAGTTTCCTCGAGGCTGTGTAAAACCTGGAACCTGTATGAAATGCAGATCAATATCAAAACCCTTTAAATCCTCATCAATAGGAAAGAAGGAAGACCAAAGTCTAACGCCATACCTCGTTAAGATGCAAATACATCGATGGATGTTCCGCCCAAATCACCCAAAGAACTCGGGTTTGCCACCTAAATGCTCGGAAGCTCCCTGCGAGGGACATGTGCAGCAGGAGCGGGATCCTCAATCGGAATATCCGCCTCCTCATCCTCAACGTCTGGAACATCTACCTGGACAGTACATATCACGGCCTCCACCAACCGGCGAGGCTGTCTGACAGAATGAGGACGAGGCACTTCAGAAGCCCTCCGCCGTATGCTAGAAGCGGTCCTGTAAGAACTGTTCGGCTGATTTGGATCCATAATATCTGGACAACAAGTCTCCAAATCACCTCAGAAAGGGTGTGGTATTTCCTTACCTGGAGCTTTTTAAAATGCATTTTATGACTATATGCATGCATGCATTTACTTTAGCATATAATAGAGTTAAAGTGAATGACTACCCAATGCCTACATTTGGAAAAAATTTGCCATAGTCCCCTTTGAAAATAGGACTATCCACATGCACACAAGCATGTTTAGGTGGCCATTCAGTAGCACACCTACCCCAAATTCATATACATAATATATGCATAAAAAATCAAAATCATCATGCATAAAGCCAACCTCAATGCTAGGAGTACTTTGCCTTTCTACCTTTTGCTCATTGGACCTCAAATAGGACAAAAAATAGTAGAAAAAGGTGCCAACTTGATGGTCGCAAAAGTCAAATTTTTTCACATCATTATGTTCAGCATGGTTTAATACTAACATTTACTATGTTGAATATTTTTTATTAAGTCATTTGTGCATACATAATCACTACTATGTGTTTAGATGCATTTCGTGCGATAACTCATAATCCAATGGATAGAAACTGGAAAAAAATACATGCATACGTTACCAGGATAGTGTAGAACACTTGTACGGTGACAGAATTTGTAGAAAGCAGCCTGAACTCAGTAGATCTGAAGATGGCTCGCGGTTTTCTCTTTGAGAAACAAGTTGAAAGTGACTTGTGAGACCAATCACTGGAATTTATCATCCACGATTGGTCAGAGCCCACCATGCTGGCTTCAAAGAAAAGTGCACTGAAGCTCCCCTATGTGGGTTCCACCCCTCCGGCTCGGTCCAGTTTGAGTTGCAAAGGAGTTCTTACAGACTGAAAAGGTCAAATCGAGAATAAAAACGCCACGCGATTGAGCAAAACTGCATACAATCTTGGTCTTCTCAGATGAGACTTTGAATTTGTACAGCACTCGTTGGTAGTCACCTAAATACAAGGTATACCCTACCAATAATACTAGTTGTCAAAAGTCACATACGGCAATACCTTATATAGGTCCGATGCCGCCAACTCCGGGTCGTTACCCTACGTAGATCCCCGACGGGGGTTACAACGTTGATCCCCGACGGGGGTTACAACGTAAATCCCCGGTGGGGGTTACAACACGTTCATCTGTTGACATTTCTATCAACGAAGGTCAAGCAGCCTTGACGTTATTTTAAGCCGATGGCAAGTAAACCCGTCGAAGCATTGAGGACTGTTCGGTATTTGCGTACGTACTCATGAGTCCCCAATAGGTCCCCGACGGGGGTTACAACGTGAAGCCCTGACAGGGGATTACAATGCACGTTCATCCGTTGACATTTCATATCAACGAAGGTCAAGCAACCTTGGTGTTATTTTGGTCGATAGCGATTAAACCTATCACAGCTATAGAGCTATTCGAGGTTTTCATACCCAACTGCTCATATTCCCCAGCATATCCCTGGCGGGGGTCACAACGCAATGCTCCGTTGATCTACACGACAGTGAAGGTCAAGAAAACTTGACAATCTACTCACAGAGCCTCAGCCGCTGATTCACGCATCAGTGAAGGTCAAGCAACCTTGACAGTATATCCTACAGGATGTTTCAGCCATTGATTCACATGTCGATGAAGCACACGTCAACGAAGGTCAGGGATCCCTGACAGCATTTGCTGTTGGCAGTAAATCCAACAGAATCTTGACATGTTCTGGCGATACCAACCAGAAAGGGTCAATGTTATCAAAGAGGATAGATGATGGAATATGTTATACACATCCTCAAATAGATCAAGCTTTATCCCCACGGATCTCTTACACATAAGAGGTATATCTTCAGGATCAAATCGTTATCAAAGACACAGGAATTTGGTGATAACTCCAACATCAACATCCTAACATATTCGACTATTATATCGATCCGTCAAGATTTCCAATCCCCAATGAAGCAACGAGGATCCAACAATCATCCCCATGTTGGCCTTCTGACCCCGCATACATGCATCATACATTTGCATCATTTTGCTACCCATAGTACCACGCTCATCTTGTTGCGCTTCAAGTGTCTAGGATTCTTTATCCTACCCATGCATCTCCATGCATGAGTATGATAAAGAGGGCATCTAGAGACACTCAAAATTTTCTCAGACTCATCATTATTAACATTGCAGAGGACATATTCGTCTTTTAAGAGAACCTCGAAGACAATCCAAATCCATACCGAGACTCCGGAAGTTCAAAGATCAAACCCCTTGTTCGCACCTGGGAGTAACCAAATCCAACCTCGGAGATAACCCCGAGACCTGCAGATACAATACCGGAACACACACCGGAGAAGACCGATTAATCTCGGATAAGAGCCCGAGGTATCCAGTCTTAGTCCCAACCATGGGAATAGCCACCAACCTTGGTGATGACCCCAAGGAATGCAGTTTCGGTGATAACCCCAGAAATGCTTGTTTCAAATGCGACCAGCTTCAATCTCGGCGCTCACAATGAGATACCTGCACCAACCCGGCAATAACATCTTAAAGACAAGCACACCTCAAAGATGACAATGAAGACCTTCAACAATTGCAGCAGTCCAATCTCAGCGAAGTCTAAGCAACGTCTGCTTTATCAGCCCAATCCAGCGATAACACCGATGAGGGGCAACATCGTCATCTAGTCAAAAATGATGCCATGTCACGTGTCTATGCAACAATGTCCCACAAGGCTAACCAATCCTGAGTGACTATCAAAGGGTAACGGATGAAAGTTGAAGCTTGAAGACCGGAGGGCATCGTCCCATCTTCAATGACTTCGCACAAACTCTAATCCCATGCCATCATACAACTCTCGACAACGGCGGTCCGAAATAGGTCCTGTATACCTCAAACGGATGCCCAGTTGCACTACCACCGAAAATCCAGTGGACATTACGATTTTCGAGTGCACATACTTCGAGATTTACTTGACTCAACAAACCCGGCCGACCGACGGGTTGCCTCTGTACACACCTGCGGATAAAATGCCTATAAATAGAGGGCTTGGGGTGTTGATTTTCTAAGGAAAAAAGACGGGGAAACCCTACACAATTTGCTTCACTTTTCTCACCCGTATAGTGTATTTTCCAACTTTTAAACACTGTGAGCTCATATATAGCCTATTTTGTATCCACAAAAGCCATCTTTTACTCCACTCTAAAGATATAGAAGCCTTTTTTAGCGCCTTCGGTTGTAAGCCTTCTCACACACTTTAGAGTTTTTTCTCATCTTTGCACACACCCTTCTACACGCTGAGAGTCGTGTTGCTTGCTTTTGCCTTTGACTTTCTATTCATGGTTTCATTCCATCTGATATATTATATATATATATATATATATTGACTAACATTATCGAGTTATACCTCGATTGAGCCTAGAACTTGATTCTCAAGTGTTTATTTGTTTTCTATATATATACCTTTATATATATATATTAATCGTGTGTAACTTTGTTCGATGAGCCTGACTTTGATTCGAGCATTTATTGCTTTAATATATATATATATATATATATATATATATATATATATATATATATATATATATATATATATTAATCGTAGTGTCTAACTCGCTTACGATGAGCCCGAATTTTATATCCTAATGCGTTTATTCGCTTTTATATATATATATATATATATATATATATATATATATATATATTCGCCTCCGCCTCGGAGTTTCCTTCGTGGCGCTTGATTGTTTTTACGACTTTATTTACATTTCGTCCCGCCTGGAGTTTCCTTCGTGGCGGTTGACCGTATTTATAGCTTTATTTAAGTTTTGTCCCGCCTGGAGTTTCCTCCGTGGCAGTTGATAACTTTTAACAGCTTTATTTACATTTCTGATCCCTCATGGAGGTGCTTCGTGGTTTAGGTGATCATGTCTATATATATATATATATATATATATATATATATATATATATATATATATATATATATATATATATATATATATCTGACTTTATATATATTCCCGCTATCGCTTTTCATACAAATCAAGCATTCTATGCTTTAGAATCATGTGATCACAGATTCATCCCATTGAATCTAGATTCGTTCCTGTGATGGACATTTTCAAATTTATGTGACTTTGTAAATTATTCTGCAGGTGTCTCAATTTCCCTAGATGGTTTCCATACCAACGAGGAAGTCGGCATTATTTTTGTATATTATTTTCATACGGATGCCTCGCATCCGTCAAATAAAATCAATCAAGCCGATCACTTAATAAAGTGGAGTGTAAAAGGTCTCAATTCCTATTGAGCATCGTGGTTTGAAAAACCTCTTTTATAAACATCATTGTCATTTTGCTAAAAAGCTGAATTTTACTTAAATTCAAACCACAATGTATATAGGTTCGAACGAGGCCTCGCAAGAACTTCCATATAACAACACATTGACCCACACACACACACACTCGAGATAATTGTTTCTTGAAAAGAGGCGATCACCGTGGTAATGATTTACGTCTGGGGTGCCTAACACCTTCCCCGCGATAACCAAGTCCCCGACCTAAACGAATCTCGGTTTCAATCGACCTCGTATATCGATGTCACATCATCGGGTCAATGTGCAAACCTTTTCTCGGTTGTGTTGGTACAACCATTTAAAAAACCAACTGGCGACTCTTAACAGTCCCATCGTCGACATCATACATGTCAGACCTTTTTCACTTGTTTTTTCAAACAAATCTCACCTAAAATGAGAACACCAAAGAACAAGTAACGGAAAGGGACACCCAAAAATCCTGACGTCAACAGCTTCAAATCAGAATCGTTAGGAACACAAAGTCTGGAGTTAACTTGAAGTATTCCTTCTTCATTGATTCTTGCTTCTAGAATAGTACCTTCTTGCACTTTCTTCTTCATACGCATCAGCTCCATGTTCGTAGCTTGAGCAGCTTTAACTTTATCGATTAAAGTCGGTTCTACTCGTATGTTTGATATCATCACGTGGGTACTTGGAGCCTTTACCTCTATCTCCATCTTTTGCAAGTCATACAAAATGGACTTTTGTTAATAAAGATTGCACTCTTCATTCATATATGATCTTATACTCAATGCGTCGGCTACCACGCTTGCTTTTCCAAGATGATATTAGATGGTATGATCGTAATCTTTCAATAGCTCGAGCCAACGTCGTTTCCGCATATTGAGTTCCTTTTGGGTGAAGAAATATTTGAGGCTTTTATGATCTAGATAGATCTCCACTTTCTCCCCATACGGTAGTGTCTCCGGATCTTCAACGCTGAAAACGATCACGATCGCTGAGTAGGATAATTCCTCTCATATTCTTTTGAGTTGTCGTGAGGCATAGGCTATGACTTTCCCATGTTGCATGAGAACACATCCTAACCCTTTGCACGAAGCATCATCAGATATAACAAATCCATCCGAACCAGATGGTATTATCAAAACAGGTGCCAAAATGAGTCTTCTCTTGAGTTCTTGAAAACTCTTCTCACAATCTTCACTCCAACCGAATTTTATATCTTTATGAGTCAGCTGAGTTAATGGAGTAGCAATTCGAGAAAATCCTTCCACAAATCTCCGATAGTAACCAATTTAAGCCCGAAAGTTACGTACTTGATCACCGACTTTGGTTGCTCCCAACTTTATATGGCTTCAATCTTCACAAGGTCGATGATATCTCCATGTTTTGACACCACGTGCCCAAGGAATGCTACTTCCTCGCCGAAACTCGCATTTCTTCAACTTGGCATATAGCTTGTTATCGCGAAGCCTTTGAAGTACCGACTTCAAATGGTGCTCATGATCTTCATGGCTTTTGGAATAGATGAGGATGTCATCAATAAAGACAACAAATTAACCGATCCAAATATTCTTTGAACACACTCTGTTCATCATATCCATAAAAGTAGCAGGAGCATTAGTCAATCCAAAGACATGACTAAGAATTCATAATGCCCGTCTCGAGTTCTCAAGGCGCCTTTGGAATATCCTCGCTTAACCTTCACCGATGATATCCGGAATCGAAGATCGATCTTTGAAAAGAATTGTGCTCCTTGCAACCCGGTCCTAACAAGTCATCAATTCGAGGTAGCGGATACTTATTCTTGATAGTGACATGGTTCAATTCTCCGTAGTCAATACAAAAGTCGCATACTCCCGCCTCTTTCTTCTTCTGAATAACACAGAGCACCCCAAGGAGATGTACTAGGACGAATAAAACTGATGTCCAACAACTCTTGTAGTTGGACCTTTAACTCCTGAAGTTCATTAGGAGCCATTCGATATGGGGTTTTAGAAATGGGCTTTGTACTAGGTTCAAGGTTAATAAAGAATTCAACTTCACGTTCTGGGGGTAGACCGGGAAGTTCTTCAGGAAATACGTCAGGAAATTCTCTAACAACAGAAATTTTATTCAAATCTGACGTTTTTTTGTTCAAGTCCGTGACATGGGCTAATAAAGCTTGACATCCGTTTTTCAATAAACGAATAGCTTTATGGCTTGATATGACAGTGATTGACTTTAATGGTTTGGTTGTTTGAATTCGCACAATAGATTTGTTAGGAATATGAAAACTAACAACCTTACGAAAATAATCAATTTTAGCATGATGCGTGGTTAACCAATCAATCCCTAAAATCACATCAAATGGAAAAATTTTCAACGAAATAAGGTCGACAGGTAATGTGATGGTACCGACTTGAATCATGAAAGATTTATAAACAGTAGATGTAATGAAAGTTTCTCCTAACGGAGTCTCAACAGATAAGTCAAGGTCTAATTTCTCCGGAGTCAAGTTTAAACGTTGAGCACAAGCGGAGAGATAAAGAATGGGTAGAACCTATCTAATAAGATATAAACTTCAAGAGTTTATGATAAGCTTACCGTGATCACCTCGTTTGGGTTCCTCGCGTTTTGTGCGATCCACGACAAATGCCCTTCCAGAACCAATCGACTTTGACTTGTCCGGACGACCTTTGAGTCACCATCCTCAGAGAACTTGGTTTTGCAACTAGACAATCTCTAGCTATATGACCTTCCTTTCCACAGTTATAACACACCTTGGATTGTTGTGGGCGGGTTTGGGGATGATGTCCCTCTTTCCCGCATTTGTAAAAAATGATCGGTGCTCGTTCTCCTCCCCTAGAAATAGTTGATGTTTGTGATGACGTCTTCACGTTATCATTGTTGTACCTTCTCCTCTTGAAATCTCCTCCTGACTCAATCCTTCTATTATCACGGCCACGATTACCACCAGAGTGGTTACCGCTTTTGTCCGAATGCTTTTCTTCCCTCTGGTTGTCATTGCTCAGATGACCACGCCCCGCCAGTATGACCCTCGTTGTGGTCCCTCTCATTGTAATATACTCATTATCTCGCTCTAATAATTGAGCCCTGTTTACAACATCTGAATATAAAGCAAATTTATGATATATATATAAGATATTGCCAAATCTCGAGCTTTAGACCACTCAGAAACATCCTCGTCATTTGTTCCTCATTTTTTGACCAAATGAGGTGCAAACATGGATAACTCTGCAAACTTCGCCTCGTACTGGGACACCGTCATGTAGTTTTGTTCCAGTCTGATAAACTCCACCTCTTTCATATGACGAATACTTTCAGGAAAGTACTTGTCATTAAATAGTTTCAAACGTTTCCCAAGACATGCCGAGTGCGGTAACTGGTACGCTTTTGGAGACTCCCACCGATGAGTCCGCCTCACCACGGAACATAAGGTGGCGAATGGAACCTTCGTTCCTCCGTGCATCCCAAGACATCGAATATCTTGGTAATTTGCTTGACCCACGTTTACGCCTTGATCGGATCCGGCTTTCCAATAAATTCGCGGTGGTCCTAACTCCTTGAATGGCTTGTCGTGATAAGCCGCATTAACTATCATTTCCACACGTATTACGTACACGAGTCTCCCTCAATGCGATTTTGTATGAACTGCAAAAAACTTTTGAACATCCAATCATCCATCATTTGTTCAGTAGTGTTGTTTACAGGAGGAATATTGCCTTCCTGTTGCATGTTCCCCTGGGTGGTGATCAAAGGTGTCTCCACGGTCTGATTTACTCCATTATTAACGTTCTCAGATGCCATTCTTAAATAATGCCATAAAACAAGGGTTAATAGTCATGTCATATATTATCCCTATACTCTGACCGACCAAATAAATACCAAATAAACTTAGTTAGGTCATACTAGCGAAAAGAATTCCCGCCTCCCCCTCTAGTTCTTGTCTCACATCTCAGCCAGGGATCATATCCCTAAGCTTTGATACCAACTGTGACGCCCCCAAAATAGGTATACATCACCCATTCTGAGTCACCAAATACATGGTACAAAAACAAATACAACTTCAGTAATATAATTGTCGTGCAAAATACGACAACACATATACTGTGAGTTTGAATACAAATATTGTCTACTAGAGAGTATACAAACTCAAAAGGAGTCCTCATTACAATTTTGTTACACTATTTTACAAAATAGTGAGGACTTCTAAACAGACTATCTCGAATCATCACTCCATACCCTACTAGTTCCTGCTAAATTTTCTCCTCCTGAGAGGAACAATGGAACAAAAAGGAAAAGGGTGAGCTCAACTAGCCCAGTAAAGAATATTACGACTAAGATAATATACAACAAATTATCATTAGTCTTTAACAGGGAAAATCTGATAAAATATAATAGATAACAAGTTTTAGATCAACAACTGCAGAAGTGGAAATTGAGAATCCATTAGAAGAGTCAGTAGAGAAAGAATTCTACTATCTTCTAAGATTTAAAAGTCCATCATCAATATTTTATCCTCAGAACATCAATCAATATACATCTTGAATCAAATATTCATCTTTTGCACTACGTGCCAAAGATATTCATTTGTATCACCAATTGGTCATGTTCATCTCAACACCTGTTCATTTTTGCACTACGGGCCAAAGATATTCATTAGGTAATCATTCATCTTTGCACTACAGGCCAAAGATATTCAGTAATATCATAATTTAGGACTGAGGATGATGAAAAATATTTTAAAGAAAATGAATCCAATGAGATGTAAGGACAAATATTAGGGATTCGTATCACAGTTTATCCAAGATCAATAATACTCCATAATAACCAATTTTGAAGCGAGAATTCAAAAATAAAGATCAAAACATGGATACAATCAAAGATAGTAACCATAATAGACATCTTGGACAAAAAGAAGAAAATTTCATTTTTGGTGAATAATCAGTATTCGTGAATAATGTTGTATACATGAATAATTAAAGTCGATCGTGAATAGTAACCCCGACACAAAAAAGTTCCAAATTTGATAAAAAGTTCAGACCAATATTTTGGTATAATGATATTGAAGAAAATAATATCATTTAAGAAGAGAACAACATCCCTTTCCTCAAAATAACGGTACTTCTGATCGAAATATCGGATAGAAAGCCTAAGGATATTTGTACCGAACAACAACTCTCAAAGTATCTAAATACTCACAAAAATACGTTCGACAATATAGAGAGAAAGAAAACTTGTTTCTGGTGTGATTTTCAATTCTAACCTAAGCGTCTATTTATAGGAAAATGCTAGAACGTCATAGGAGACAAATAATAAAATAATTATTATTCTTATTTTCTTTATGCATGCCAAGACCAAGACTTGTCAAGGAATGCCAATTCTGAAATTCCCAGCAGCCCACATGTAAATAACACCAACCAAAAAGTGGGTCCCACCCATAATTTAATAAAAATTATTTTATTTTTTGAAACTTCAGTAATTCATAGAAAATAGTCCGTTTATCAGAAAAATACGAATTTTATGTCCATTCCACACGAAATCGAATTCTCTACAACTTTGCAGAAGAAACTTTTTCCAAATTCCAAACAGAAAATATCTGAAATCCACAAACGGATGATTTTCAACACCTCTAAAAATCCATAACAAATCATTCGTTCATTTTTAACGGTTCAAAATTTGTGGATATATACTCAACTTATATATGTATAACATATCCAAAAATTACAACGATCCAACGGTTGGATTAAAAGTATAACTCACATTATAGAGCTTTAAGAACACCGATTTGACCTTTTACTACCTCCAATCCGACAAAATACTGATAAAACACCTCAACATTAATTCCTTCATTTATAACCACATAAATAAATCCATCATTTATATCCACATCAAATAAATATTTCCTTATCATATAAATCAATAATTAATTATTCACAAATAATATTACAGAATCACAATAATGACAACCAGGTAGTTCCCAAGAAAGAGGGGGCTTTCCGATAAGGATTTATCCTTACTGGCACGCAATTAGGTGACAAAACCTCTCCTTGACAGAACTTTCTAGACATTGCCAATAATGTTATCTAATAATATTATTCCAAATAATATGAATTATTGATCCGATAATGGAGATCTTGTCGCGATGACAATTATTGAACAACAATAATTTAAAATATCAACGCAAAGAATTATTGAACCAATAAAATAAAATATTGAGCAAAGAATTACTGTAATAATTATTGAGTAGTGCCTTCTTACGTAAGAATCAATAATTCAAAAATATCGTATGCAATATCGTTAATATTCTTGTCTAACAACGTGTATTACTTTACTTTACCCACCGTGTATTCCAACAAAGTGTTAATAAATAACAATTACGTCGTTATTTATAAAACTCAAACTTTGTCGTTTTCTTCATCAAGCGCTTATCGCCATGGGGCCCATAAATGGTTTAGTATGCGTCGTCTGAAATATTCCCCGACAAAAAGAATATTCCACGACCAAATGAATATTCCCCGACAAAATGAATATTTTATAACCACTTGCTTATTTTGCAAAATTTTCACATTTCACCCATAACCAAAGTATTATATCAAATTAATACCTTATTATTCACAATAATAAATAGAGGAAATTCAATTTTATTTATAATAAATTGGGGTCTTACAGTTTTGTCCTAATCTACTCTAATCTAATCTAATAGAATCCTCTCCATTAATCCTGGAGATTCTCCTCCTTTTATATGCCTCTTCATATTTCTTTTAATCCTCTTGGAAGTCCTTGATCAATTAGCTCGACCCAATCATTCTTGAACTCAAATTCTAAAATCACCTTTTTTCTTCCCGACACCCCACTTCAAATGAGGGTTTTTGTCTTCATTTAGGCTGCTTACAGGCGAAGTGCTTCTTGTTGTTGGGCCATGTACCCTCGCCTCGGCGGGGGTTTCCTTTGTATTTATGCCCGCCCAGGTGGGGGGTATTCCTGAAGCCCCCGACTAGGTAGTCGTAGTGTCCATTAGTCGAACCCATCAAATATAATAACTTGATTAATATCTACTAAGTAAACTAATAAGGCAAATAAATATAAAAATTCATGGGTTGCCTCCCAGTTAGCGCTTGGTTTATAGTCTTTCGGTCTGACTTTGTCTGGTCAATGCTATCCAATTCCTCTTCGATAATTGAGGAACCCTCCATCCATCGCAAATAATGTAACTTTTGGTAGGTTCCAATTTGTGGTGGCTATTGAATTAAAGTCACCTAGCATACTTTGTTTAGATAAGATCTCATTCAAGAACGTCCAACATCTAGGTGTTTTCTCCATTGTGTCCGTGATCACATTGGGGCATTGAAACTTGTCAAACACAACAGTCTCTTCTTCTATCTTCTCCAGCTCATCGCACCATGGCTTCGAATTGTACTCGCTTTTACGTCACAAGGAGCATTTCCGACGACATGACTACCTAGCGGGCATGGTTTTGCAAATCTAATTGGATCCATTAACATCAGCTCATCATTGTTGATATTCATAGTTAGTTCTGCACCGACCTTATTTTCATTATTCCCACGTGTCTCCTCTTTTTCAACATCTTGTGGCTCATCCAGTTGTATATTTAGTTCGGGCACTTCATCAATCTCGGAATCCACGTCATAACACCAATTGTTTTGAAGACAGTTGTTCAAGGCTTTGAACATTTGATCCATCTGGTACTACAGATTTTGAATTAATATCTCTTGATTAATCTTCCTCTCCTCATTTGATGCTACGAACTTGTATAACTATTCCTTCAACTTTGAATTATTTGTCTCAGTTTTGGAATCCATGTATTCAGGACCATGGGTTGAAGTAATGATGAGTTGTTCCATCTGGTTCTGAAAATTATGGCTCGATATTTCTTGACTCATCATCCTCTCCTCTTGGTTTGCTATGAGCTTCGACAGGAATTCCTCCAAATTTGTTCTTCATGTGGCAATGGAGGTTGACATGAGAATTCTGGTATGTATGTTGGATTGGGAGCGTAGTATTGGTCTTCATAATTGTAGCTCCATGAAGAATCCGGGTGATACCCCCAAACTTGATAATAATTGGCATATGCATAATCGTTGAGGTAGTCACCTCCATGTTGTCCTGACCCAAAACTGACGGTGCATTGATTAGTCGGATGATTCCCAACACAATAATTACAAACTACCACTATCCTTCGAATACATTGGGCTGCAACAACGTCCAACCTCCTCAAAGTATCTCTAGCTGTGCTGATAATGCAGAAATTCTATTAAGTCCATCAATCCCTATGTCCCTTGGTTGAGTCATACTCGAATATGGCCTTTGATAATTGCATCCAACCATGGTACCTGAAAAGACAGAAAAATAAGGAGATATTAAAATAAAATAATTAAAAAAATATTTAAATTAAGACTAATTTGATTAAAGCTAATATTGGGTAAAAAAAATATTAAACTAATTCCCCGGCAACGGCGCCAAAAACTTGTTGGGTAAAATCTAATTATGCACAACACGCAAGTATACGTGGTCAACAAGTAATAAAGAGTAATTAGAGTATCGTTCCCACGATGAATTATTAATACAAATTACCAAATACTAACTCTTAATCAAACTAATTTTATTTAAACAATTAATTTAAGATTATGAATTAAATTATTTAATTACACTAATTATAATTACCACTAATTAAAAATCAGATTATGGAGATTTAAGATCACAACTTCACTTATTGCTTCACTTAAATTAATACATTTCTTATAAATTATGCTCACTATTTTGCATTGTTAATCAAGAACACATAAGTAAATATGACCATCTCTCAATCCATCATACTTAAATCAACTTAAATCCACAGATGATAGAATTAAGAAGAACACCCTAATTAACTAATTCACTATATCTGTAAGACCCCAATTTATTATAAATAAAATCAAATTTCCTCTATTTATTATTTTGAATAATAAAGTGTTAATTTGATATAATACTTTGGTTATGGGTGAAATGTGCAAATTTTGCAAAATAAGCAAGTGGTTATAAAGTATTCATTTTTTTCTAGAATATTAGTTTGGTCGTGGAATATTCTTTACGTCGAGGAATATTAAATGCGGCCAGTGCCATTCATTTATGGGCCCCATAACGGATAAATGTCGGGATGAAGAAAATGAAAAGTTTGAGTTTTATAAATAACAACAGAATGGTTACCGTTAACACTGTTGGAATACTCGGTGGTTAAAATACGATGTACGCATGGTTGCACAAAGATAGCACCAGGTATTGAACAATATTTTTGAATTATTGATTCTTACGTGAAAGTCACTACTCAATAATTATTACGATAATTCTTTATTCAATATTTTATTTTATTGGTTCAATAATTGTTGCGTTGATATTTTATATTATTGTTGTTTCAATAATTGTCATTTCACAGTATCTCTATTATCAGATCAATAATTCATATTATTTGAATAATATTGTTAGATAGTATTATTGGCAATGTCTAAGGAAGTTCTGTCTAGGAAAGGGGTTTGGTTACCTAATTGCGGCGCCCAATAAGGAGAAATCCTTATCGAAAGCCCCTCTTTCTTCACAGGAGCGACCTAGTTGTCATAATTGTGATTCTGTAATATTATTTGTGAATAATTAATTATTGATTTATATGATAAGGAAATATTTATTTTATGTAGATATAAATGATGGATATATTTATTTTATGTGATTATAAATGAAGGAATAAATGCTGAGGTGTTTTATCAGTATTTTGTCAGAATAAGAGGTGTTGAAAATCGTCCGTATGTGGATTTTGGATATTTTATGTTTGGAATTTGGAAAAACTAAAACTTACAAAGTTGTAGAGAATTTAATTTCCTATGGAATGGACATAAAATTCGTATTTTTCTGATAAAAGGGTTATTTATTATGAATTATTGAAGTTTCAGAAATTAAATATTTTGTTAAATTATGGGTAGGACCCACTTTTGTTTTTTGAAAACATGTGGGCTGCTATTTTTTTTCAAAGATGGATTGCTAGCTTGTTCAATTGAAGCATGCGTAGAAGATGAGAATAAAAATAATATTATTTTATTTATTTAGTCTCCTTTGGCGTTCTAGCATTTTTCTATAAATAGGGTGCTTAGTTAGAATTGAAAATTACACCAGAAACAAGTTTTCTTTCCCTCTATATTATCGAGCGTATTTTGTGAGTATTTAGATACTTTGAGAGTTGTTATTCAGTGAAAGTTTCTTCGGCTTTACACCCAATATTCCGATCAAAAATACTGTTATTTTGAGGTAAGGGATGTTATTTTCTTCCTAATGATATTACTCTTTCAATATCATTATACCAAAATATTTGTATGGATTTTATTGTGGAATTTCTACCTTTTTGTGTTGGGGTTACTGTAACGACCCCAAAATAGGTCCATTCAATCCAACCCATTCTGAGTCGCCAAATACATGGTACAGAATACAACTTTATTACAACAATTGTCGTGTAAAATACAACAACAAATATACTGTGAGTTTGGATACAAATATATACCAAATGTGACACATGTCCCAACCAGTGGACAACACCTCACAAAGACACCTTACATAAAGGTATAGTCAAAGACATGCTTTTAGAAACTAAAATCTTTGGGAAGTGCTCAAGGAAACCTTCATACATTGGGAGGCCATGCGTGCAGGTTATGATAGATATCATATGTCCAGAGAATTATCCTTGGTTGACCTAATAGACCCCAAAAGAAAAACGAAGATTACTATCATATTCTTCCCAATGGTGAGTCTTCTCTTGATTTATCATTATCTCCACTATCTCAAATTGAGAATTATACTTCAAACAAACACCAAGATTATATAGGTAGTGCTGCGTATATATACTCGGCAAGTGGATGAGCACATCCTGTCTTATGATGATACGTGGTTGTATGTCATTAGACATCTTGTATGATAGTGACAAAACACCCTTCCAACGTTGGGTTCGCCTCCCCCTTAGAGATTCACCAAATATAACTACTAAACGATGACCACCGCTTCTATTCCTGTTACCCCTGGCTCGACCCAAATTTACACTCTTATTACCTAAAAGGAATTGTAAAGCAAAAGGGTGAGCACAACTAGCTCAGTAAAGAATATCATAACTAAAGATAATTAAATTATCAATAGCCTCCATCAATAATAAATCAGAGATTTAGAACATATGGTAGATGATAAAAATTTCAACCATTGTTGCAGCGGAACGAGCAATCCATTAGAAGAGTCAAATAGACTATAAAGTCTATTATCTTCTCCATATTAAAATCCACCAACAATGTTTTATCCTTGTAACATCAATCAACAATTACGGTCCACAATCATATGAATAACTTTCATAATCATAATTGTAGTTCTAAATTCCTCTTCTCATCCGGAATGAAGATAATTTTCATCACCTATCTTTACTCAAACATCAAAGATCATGGTTACACCAAATCACATTTCTTGTTCATAATCATACTAATAATTTCATCTTTTGCACTACTGACCAAAGATATTCATTTTATATCACCAGTTTGGTCATGTTCATCTCAACACATGTTCATCTTTGCACTCTTGGCAAAAGATATTCAATAACATGTCATCTTTACTTTCTGACCAAAGATATTCATCAATAATTCATCTTTGCACTACAGCCAAAGATATTCATCAATAATTCATCTTTTTACTCTGAGTGCCAAAGATATTCCTCAACAGTTCATATTTGCACTATAGGCCAAATATATTATTATCTCAAAGAAATATATAATCATTTCAGAATTTATATAAACAATAATTATAACCATGTTGATCATTTCACCTTTGCACTTAAGCTAAAGATATTCATTATATATTCAATGGTCATGATCATACCAGTCAACAATTCAACTTTGCACTACTGGCCAAAGAGAACCCATAGTCATGATCATACCAAAAATCTACCCATTTTTACACTCAAGTCAAAGAGAAATATCATCATTAGGGTTATAAAAATGTTATATATGATAGTAAAATCAATATAATTAAAACATCTAGATTTAATCTCAAGAGTAATATTCATAAATCAACTATAATTTGGTTAGAAAAAGAAACCAATTTTGTCGTGAATAGTACCCGTGAATAGTAACTCGTGAATAGTATCTCATGAATAGTAACTCGTGAATAGTAACCCCGACATGAAAAAGGTAGAAATTCCACAATAAAATCCATACCAATATTTATGTATAATGATATTGAAAGAATAATATTTCTTAAGCTTATAAACAATTTATTTTAATTGTTTACACTTTACTAAATAATGCATTTAATCATTCTAAAATGCTAAACTCATAAGATTTCATCACCAATAACCAAAACCGTCATCAAAAATCTGCATATACCTCATATAGGATTCTCAAGCCATAAAATCTTATTTTCCAATTTTCTTACTTCACACGACATATTTAATTCATTTACTAAAAACTAGTCCATTTTCATGAAAAATACCAAATCAGTTCCAAAAATATTTCTTTTCTGAGATTTAGCAAAATATAGTCTCATATTGAACATATATTTTTCTCTGAATTTTAAAATTCATTTACTATTTTTCATATGGCCAAAAACCGCGAATATTAAAACATTTATCATAACTTGTACTTTTATCCAAAAATTCTGAAATTTATAGAATATACCCATGTTATATATATGTACTCCCAATAAATATTTCATCAATTTTGGAGTTAACCACAAGGAGTTATAAGCGGTTACTTTTAAAATAGTCTTTTCCCAGTAAAATTCATAACTCTTAATCTATACATCCAAAAATCGCCATTTTTGACACAAATCAACAAAACTCATCAAATTATCATTTCAAATTTTTCCAGAATTTTTGACGATCTGCAAAGTTACTGAAACATGAAAAATATAACAACCCTTAAAATCCCTTACCTCAAAAGAGCGAGATTTACATTTGGAATAACGTTGAACGAACTTGCACCGTAGATAGCAACACTCAAGATACAAGAATACACTTGATAATATAGAGAGAAATAGAGAAAAAGCAAGCAGTTTACGGTATGATTTTTAATTCTAACTTAAGCTTCTATTTATAGGAAAATGCTTTAACGCTTGAAGGAGACTAAAATAATAAAATATTATTTTTCTTTTCTACACACCAACCAGCCATCCAAGCATGCCAATTCTGAAAAAATATAGTAGCCCACATGTTATTAACACCAACCAAAGTGGGTCCCACCATATAATTTAATAAAAATCATTTTATTTTCTGAAACTTCAATAATTCATAGAAAATAGCCCGTTTATCAAAAAAATTCGAAACTCGCAATTTTCCATGGGAAATTCCATTCTCTACAACTTTACAGAAGAAAATTTTTCCAAATTCCAAAATGAAATTGATGAAATCAACAAACGAAGCGATTTTACGATACATAATCAATTTTCGGTCAGAATTGTGTCCACCGACACCCAAAACATATGTTAAAAATTTAATGCCACAAAAATACTCTTCATCCTCATATACTCATATATCCCACATTCATTGTGAAAATATTACCGTTAATATATTATTAAAATAATATATTTAAATGAATTATTTTATCGAAAAAAAATAAAATATTAATTTTCAATAGTTGTCACATTAAAAATTTCTCCATCTATATCCACAATAAATATTTTCTTTATCATAATAATCAATAATTAACTATTCACAAATAATATTACAGACTCACAAAGATCGACAACCAGTAGTTCCGAGAATGGAGGGGCTTTCCAATAAGGATTTCTCTTCTTGGCGGCAATGATTAGGTGACCAAACCTCTCCTTTATGTAACTTTCTAGACATTGCCAATAATGTTATCGATAATATTATTCAAATAATTTGAATTATTGATCCGATAATAGAAAATCTTGTCGCGATGACAATTATTGAAACAATAATAATATATAATATCAACGCACAATTATTGAATCAATAAAATAAAATATTGAGCAATAATTACCGTAACAATTATTGAGTAGTGTCTTCTTACGTAAGAATCAATAATTCAAAAATCTTGTGTAATACCGTAATGCTCTTTGTGCAACAACGCCAGCATATTACTTTATTTTACCAACCGGATTATTCCAACAATGTTAATTGATAGCGATTCTGTAGTTATTTATAAAAACTTAATTTTTTCGTTTTCTTCATCCGATAGTTATTACATTATAGGGCCCACAAAATGGTCACTTGCTAAAAATGTCGTATTTAATATTCCCTCACGGAAAGAATATTCCACGACCAAACGAATATTCCCCGACAATTGAATATTTTATAACCACTTGCGTATTTTGAAAAATTTCATATATCATCCCTTAACTTTAACTTTTATCAATTTAACCATTTCTTGAATTGTAATTATAAGAAAAATTGAATACTTTTATTTCATAAAATTCGGGTCTTACTGATTCTTATTCACGTATAATGACATTATTCACGATATAGCACTTTATTCACGAATCTGATCTTATTCACCAAAAAATGAAATTTTCTCATGTTTGTCCAAGATGTCTATTATGGTTACTATCTTTGATTGTATCCATGTTATGATCTTTATTTTTGAATTATGCTTCACAATTGGTTATTATGGAGTATTATTGATTTTGGATAAACTGTAATATGAATCTCTAATATTTGTTCTTTTATCTCACTGGATTCATTTTCTTTAAGATATTTTTCATCATCCTCTGTCCTAAATGATGATATTACTGAATATCTTTGGCCTGTAGTGCGAAGATGAATGATTACCTAATGAATATCTTTGGCCCATAGTGCAAAGATGAACATGTGTTGAGATGAACATGACTAACTGGTGATACAAATGAATATCTTTGGCCTGTAGTGCAAAGATGAATATTTGATTCAAGATATATATTGATTGATGTTACAGGGATAAAATATTGATGATGGACTTTTAAATCTTAAAAGATAGTAGAATTCATTCTCTACTTGACACTTCTAATGGATTGTTGTTTTCGCTGCAGTTGTTGATCTAAGACTTGTTGTCTATTATATTTTATCAGATTTTTTCCTGTTGAAGACTAATGATAATTTGTTGTATATTACCTTAGTCATAATATTCTTTACTAGGCTAGTTGAGCTCACCATTTTCCTTTTTGTTCCATTGTTCTTCTCAGGAGGAGAGAATTTAGCAGGAACTAGTCGGGGTATGGAGTGATGATTCAAGATAGTTGTTTTAGTATCCCTCACTATTTTGTAAAATAGTGTATCAATAATTGTAATGAGGACTCCTTTTGAGTTTGTATCTTTCCTATTAGACAATATTTGTATTCAAACTCATAATATATGTGTTATCGTATTTTTTTACGACAATTATATTCTTGAAGTTGTATTTATTTACATACCATGTATTTTGTAACATTCCGAATTTTAAATTATAATATTAAATATTTATTGATTTATATAAGTATTTAATGGATATGTTTATTGTTGAATAAATAATTGTTCAATTTGAGTTGATGTGGTTTAGTTAATTATTTGTTGTATAAATAATTAATGAGTTTAAATTATAATATTAAATATTTATTGATTTATATAAGTATTTAATGGATATGTTTATTGTTGAATAAATAATTGTTCAATTTGAGTTGATGTGGTTTAGTTCATTATTTGTTGAATAAATAATTAAGGAGCTAAGAAAATTAATTGTTATGAGATTATATACTAATTTAATTTAATAATTAAGTTAGAGAGCTAATAATGATTAAATAAATTATAATATTTTAATTAGAATTTATAATTAAAATAAGGTGTTAGTTGGTTAAATAAATTTATAATTATAAAGAAAATTATAAATATGTGGGGAATGATTTATGTGTTAAAGTAATTTAATAGATTAATATTTGAATTGATTAAATTGATTATTTAATTTATTAGAAGTGTGACAAATAACCTTGTTATAAAGGAGTTATTAAAATAAATTAAAGGAGCTTAATTTAGTTTTGGCCAAACAAGTCTTAATGCATAATAAATCTTTAATATAATAGTATTTTATCAAACAAGGTATAAGGATTAATTGATTTATTTTGATTAGGTTTACCAAACAAGGTATATGAGTTAATGAGTTATTTTATTTTGATTAGCCAAACAAGCCTTATGGCTTTTGATTTTTAAAACTTACATAATTGATATCATTATATCTTGAGTTATATTATATAATTAATATATATTACTACTATATACATTATATTTTTACTACGTAAACAAGAGTTGGGAGAAGAGAAACTCACAAGAAGAAGAAGAAAGAAAAGAAGAAAAGATAGAGAACTTGAGGGATTCTAGAGAGGATTTGAAAAAGAAATTGGGAAAAGAAGCTTGAGAATCCAAGATAACTATCATCTTCTTAATCAAAGGTAGGATCTTAATCCTTTTAGTTTTTATAGTTTAGTTTTCCTCTTCTAAAAGTTCTTTGTAAAAATCTTCATGAAGGATAAATTGTTTATTTTATATGATAAATTAGTGTTGTGAAACTATTTTCATTAGTTTATATATGAGCATAGTCAATGAATTGATGTATGTATACAATTTGTGAAGAAAAATATATTACAGAGTGTTCATATGAAAATATATATGAATATGGCTTAGTTTAAAGTAAAAATTAAGGTTTAATAAGTTGTTAAATTGATAAATTGACTATTGGAATTGGTAGAGTATGTATAATCATAACCATGGTATTTTGAAATTACTGTTTTGATTGAAAAACAAAATCACAGTGTTGATTTTCATTAAAAATGTCAAAAATGAAGTTTTATCAAAAACAATGAAATTGGTTGTTGTAATGTTGATGTTTATGTTGTTATATGTGTAAAAACATGTTAAGAGTATTGAAATTATGTTTATATGAAGTCTATATGTGTATTACATGTTAATTAGTTTGTTAGATTGGAGCTTGTAGGCTAATTTGGCTTTTTGTTCATGATGTTGCCGAGCTTGGTCGTTGAGTTCTGGACTCTGGCGTACGCTACCAATAAATGAAGTTTCAAAGTTTCATGGCCGCCAATCGTTAAGCGTGTGACTCATGTCATGTACATAAATTCAATGATCTGGCATGCAACCACCACGATGTAAATGTGGCGCCCAGTATGAAAGTTAAGCGAGAATGTTCTGACAGTTTTAGTTTATTACACAAATTTTGAAAATAAATGTTAGTTGTGAATAATAGGAATGTTAAATGATGATTTCAGTAGTATTAAACTATGAATGAGCATGTCATCAAGGGTTAACTAGTATTAACATAGTTTGATTATGTGAATTGGTAATTTAACCTACATGATGTATATATTTGTTTATATAGATATAAAATGTTGGTAATGACTAATTATGTCATGATGACATATATATAGGGTATTGATATTCAAGTGGGAAGGGTTAGCTTGTGCTAAAGGCAAGTTTCCTAACTCTAAAAACTTCGTTGTGCAAGTTTAATTTCGTTGAGTACGTTATTGCTTTTAATTCAATTTCAATTACACAAGTTGCTAACTCTACACTTTCGTAGAGCTAAATTGTTTAATATTGATAAAGCTCTTGTATCTATTGGTTCATGAGGATGCAAGTATTCTAAATCTTATACTTTATTATTGAGCAAGTTTCTTTAATATGTAACTTGTGATTTAGCATGCGAGTCGTTATATTTTAATATTCTAGTGTTGAACAACTTTGTCGTTCAAATTACTATTCACTATGCGTGCTTCGTATCCAATTCTCAATAACCTTGACTTAATATTGTTCAAGCAATTTATATTATGATTATTCAATGTTTATGCTATTAGATTATTCCTAAATCATGGTACTAATTTATAAATGTTGATTCAGTTATGATTATTCCATAGCATACAGTTATTTCTTTTGTAATCAACTAATCCTTAGTTGATTTCCGTTGAATTCTAAATTACCCTGTAATGTATCCAAACCAAACTTACTTTGGTACGGACTTGTATTCTAAATACTGAGATGAACAACTCTTTTATTAGAGGTTTACGCTTAGCGTTGAAATGGTTGTGCATAATACATTGTACGAAGGGTTGATCCCCCTAAGTACGTGGAGTCCTTATAGTCTTATGGCTGTTAAAGTTAAAGTTGAAAGATTACTTAGAACTGTGGACATGATTCGTGGTCATTAGACCCTCAGTAGTATGTTTTAAAATGTTAATAGAACCTATCATTTAATTCTATTGAGCCTATTTCTGGCAAATATTGTAATGTTATAAAGTTATTCATTCTTATTTCAAGTGAGCCTTGTTTGCTCACTCTTGCATATTATATACTTATTGCAGCTAAGGTTGAGAAGGTCAATGAACCTACCACTAACAAAGAAAAGGGAAAAATGTACAAGTGATGAAGACTTGTAATTTTATTTTATCGTTATAGACTTTTGAATGATGTAATAATTTAATTTCCGCATTTGAATGATTGTAATTAAAGGTTAGATAACATGGGAGATTTTTATTTAAGTTTAATCCTGTATGGGTAGGTTTTCTTTTTTTTTAATTCAATTCTATTATGATTGGGTAGTTAGAAATGAATGTTTTGATTAAGTGAACACCAAATCTTGAGGAAATAAAGTACCAGGATTTGGGGGTATCACAGGTTGGTATCAAAGCTTTATGTTTTGAACCTTAGGTGGGAAAAAAGCCTTAGGAAATAACCTTTGAAAATATAGTGGGGGTAACTCTTATCGAGTTTTAAGGAAGAAGTAATAAAACACTTACGTGCTTATGTGTTTATAGTTCATGTACTCGTGAGTGTCGAGTAGTAATGATTAATAATTAAAACTGTAAAACTTTGTTGTCAGGATGACTAATGTCAGAGAATCTAGTCAGGCTAGGGAGGAGGGACCTCAAATATCTATAGAGGAGAAGCCTCACAACATTCAGGTAGTTTGGGAACAACTACAACCACGGGAGTCAGCCCCGTTGGTCACAGTAGTTGAAGATGAGGATGATGACGTGGAAACGGATGAGGAGGATCCCATTGAGTTGCCACAGGAGGATGAGGATGATGAGGACGAGGAGGAGGAGACTCCACTAACCTCGATGGCAACTCGTATGTATGATGAAGTCTACGACCGTAGCGTGGAACTTCAGGATGTTAGAGTTTATGCCCTAGATGCCAATTATTTGATATAATTGCTTAATGTTTTTATATTATATTTGATTGAATAAATATATGATTTTATTATGGTTTTATTTACTGCGTAATATAATTGTTAACATAATAAAATTCCTTAGAATAGTGATACAAATTATATAGTTTCAAGTATGTGACTTGAACATGAGATTATATATTACCATTAGTATCAGTGTTCTTAAATGTCCCTAGTCGAGTATCATTGTTGATGGGACAACAATGATGCATTGAGACTAGTATGTGAATTGACTGATGACCAAATCTCATTGGTCATAAATATATGAGATATTAAGTCAATGCATAGGTACATGTTAGAGAACGATGTCTTTGGGCCGGACCCACCATGAGAATTCTATATGGAGCATTATGCGAAAGTGTCATTAGCAATTCTCATAGTGACAATGATGTAATGGTCCTCCGACCTGAAATCGTTATATTACTACACGAGAATTTATGTACTTTGATATCATCAAATGTCACCTATAATAGGGTGGACTATAAAGGTGATTATTGGGTTCATCATTAATCGTGTGAGAAATATGAGTGATCTAGATAGAATTTAACCATCCTATATATTATGGGTGATATCCATAGGCCTCTTGATTGAGTAGGACTATAAAATGCATGGCCATGCTCAAATAGTGATTTGTTTCATATAGTCTACTCATTGATCAAGAAAACTCAGATTAAATTATGAAGAGTATGACACATTCCATGACTCGAGTTTAATCTAGGATATTAAGGTTAAAAAGGATTAAATTACATTGAAACATTGGTCACGAAAAAGGTTGCGTCGAATCATCGATCTTATTATTACTTGGGTAGCGATGATGCATTACTAGATGCCATCTCACTTTGTTTATAATTTTATAATATGATTTTAAAATTATTGCCAACGTAATAATAACTTATAGGGTCACACACATAGAAACGTTATTTAAAATGGAATTAATTTAAATTTTAAGGATTTAAATATATTAATATAATTAATAGTATTTAAATCACAATTTAAATTAAAAGGATAATTTGTATATATGTATATTAATTAAGTAAGACTTAATTAAGAGATATATATATATATATAAATTCAGATTTTATAAAATTAGGTTTTGATTTGATTAATTCCTTTTAACTACTATATATATGATATATAGAAGCTACTTAGGGTAAGATATCATAATTGAAAAACCCTAGCCATTTTAGAGAAACTAGAGAAAACAGCTGTAAAATCCATTCCTTTTGGTGGCTAATCTGCAAGTCCTTATTGCGAGAATCGTTCGACGCCTCGTTGGTGGTGTGGCGTTGAATGTGTGAATCTAGTAGAGGCCTGATCGGTTTGTATTAAGCGTTGGAGATTCGAGTAGCGATGGGTTTGATTCTCATTTTTTGTTTATATCTGGTATAATCTCTAAACCTCTGAATTAATTGATTTTTCGCATGGATCCCTGTTTTTAGGGTTTCTAAATTGCTTTAAAATTTTAATTTCCGATGTGCGTTTACGTCAAAAGCCCAACAAAGGTATCGAGCTACTTGCGAAAAGATTAATTCGATTACGTCATTTAATTGTATTCGATATATATGATATATGATGATGCATGTTTACTGGATATAAAATTGAATATATGATATTCGATTATATATGTATTACGGTAATATATATGATGATCATTTGTTATTCATATCTTTAATCGGTGGAATAACAATATAACTATTCTAATCGGATTAGAAGCATGAAGAATTGTTTTAATATGATTAATCGAAATTGGAAATATATGATAAATTCTAGGTGTACTGTTATTCGTTTTAATATGATTAAATCGAAACTGGACAAATATGATTTGTTATTATGGGTGTTTTGGTGGATTAAAATGTATGTATGATTATGGAAAAATTCTGCAATACAGAATGTAGTTCGAAATTTTTTTCGGGCACTTGCTTGAACCCACTTCATTGACCGTCAATGAGACCACCCATGGTGACCGATCAGTGGGACCCGCTTGAAGCGACCCCCCTGGACCCCCGTCGTAGCACCGATGGTCGTGTCCCCTATATTTTATATATAGTTTTCTTTAATTATATATAAATTGTTATGTGCTTATTGTGATATGCATGGTGCACGATTATGGCCTTTTGATCCATAGGTTAGTGGTTTTGGTTTTGAAATACGGCTTGCATGTAAATGCCTTTCTATAAATTCTAATGTAATATTCTCTTCTCATCTAAATCCTTCAATGTAACTCGAGGTTTCTTTATGTCATGTAATAATCAGTAATTGATGAAGATGTCAAGATGGAGAACACAATGGAAAGATGATGATGGAGAGGAGGCGATGCTAGAGGAAGATCCAAGGAAGTTATTTATTTTAAGATCTTTTACCACCTTAGATTGACCTTCAATCTTTCATTAGCTTGAAAAGATTGACGATGGATTGGGCCATAATCGCTGACACATTTAATTTTGCACTTTATTTATGCTTGTATGTGATATGATATGATTAATAATGTGCATGCTTAACAAGATTAAAATTGGTGAGATCTAAATTAATAAAATCCCTCATTAAATTATTAAGTCTAAATCAGATGCCTTCCAATGAATAACACTCATCAAGACCTTGATCAATAGATGTAGGTTTGCCAAAGCAAAGTACCCTATTTATCTAGGTAAGATGCGATAGGATAATTGTGATATCCAAACTATTAAAATCATTGGGCCCGACTTATCTAAGTTATCTCAATAGGATTGTGGACTTAGAGGCATAGAGTTTGGTTGGTACCATTAGATGGACTAGAAACAAATGTTATTTACCAAACTATCCAGGAGTTATATATGATATAATTGACAAAGGGTTGTCTACCTAAATAATTATGTTTTGAGAGAATAGCCAAAAGCTAACTTAAGGCATAATGAAATATGGATCTTAGCTCACTAGAAAGATTTAATAGAAAATGCTTTCCTAATTAATGGTGAGGGCTATTAATTTGAATAAAATAGTGGAGGTATATTTTGAATGTACTATTATCAATTATATAATATCAACTCAGAAATTTGACTTATAATTGTTGCACTTATAAATTGTAGATATCAAATGGCAAACAACAACAACACAAATAGTCTTTCATTACGATCACCTTGAAAAGGACAAGCTAAGTGGAATTAATTTCCTTGGTGGCATAGAAACTTGAGGATTATCCTCAAACAAGAGCGTAAGCTATATGTCCTTGATGGGCCCATTCTGCAAAGACCAAATTGTCCATCGCACCACGTCATGAGCACAATGCTTACAAGAAGCATCAAGATGATGCTCGGATGTGAGTTGTGTCATGCTAGCAACCATGAGCGTTGAGCTTCAGAAGCAACATGAGTTGATGGATTCTTATGAGATGATCGAGCATCTCAAGAAATTGTTCGAAGGGCATGCTCGGCAGAGAGGTATGATACAAGCAAGGCGTTGTATCAACGCAAAATGGGTGAACGTGATCCAGTTGGTCCACATGTCTTTGAAAATGATTGGGTATATTGAGTACCTTGATAGGTTGGGTTTTCCAATCACTCCGGAAGCCCAAACTGACCTTGTTTTGCAATCTTTGAACAACAGCTACTCTCAATTTATTATGAACTATCTTATGAATGAAATTGAGAAATCCCTTCATTGAGTTGTTGAGAATGTTAAGAATCTGCGAGAACAATATGAAAAAGGCGGGACCCGCTCCCCATAATGATGGTGCAAAGGGGAATGCTAAGGGAAATTGGAAAGGCAAGAAGAAGATAGATCTAAATCTTTTGCCAAACCCAATTCCAAAACCAAACAGAGCTTTAAAACCTAAAGGTGGGGTGGCTAAAGAAGGTGAATGTCACTACATGGAAAACTTGGACACCGGAAAAGGAATTATCATGCTTATCCGGAAGAAGTGAAGAAAAGAAAAGGAAATCGACGACTTCTAATTCGTGTATATATGTTATAGAAGTCAACTTGTCTACTTCTACATCATGGGTATTGGATCTTGGATGTGGTTCTCACATTTGTGTTAATGTGCGGGGACTCAAGGAGTAGAACTTTAAGCGAAAGGAGAGGTTGACCTACGAGTTGGAAATAGAGCAAAAGTTCCCCTGCACCGCCGTAGGAACTTATCATTTATCTTTGCCCACCGGGCTAGTTTTAGAATTAGAAGATTGTTATTTTGTGCCCGCTATAAGCAAAAACATTATTTCGCTTTCTTGTTTGGACAAGAAAGGTTTTCATTTATAATAAAGAACAATCGTTGTTTGTTTTACTTAAATGATATTTGTTATGGTGTTGCACAATTGTTTAACGGTCTCTATATTCTTGATTTAGAAATGCCTATCTATAACATAAATACAAAACAATTTAAATCAAATGATTCAAATCAAGCATATCTCTCCAGCATTTGTCGTTTAGGCCATATAAATGAGAAACGATATCCAAACTCCATAAAGATGGGTTCTTGGATTCATTTGATTTTGAATCATATGAGAAATCGAGTCTTGTTTATTAGGCAAGATGACTAAAGCCCCTTTCACTTTGGACACGATGGCAGGCTAGCGATGTATTGGGGACTTATACATAGTGATGTATGTGGACCCATGAGTTAGATTAGCAAGAGGTAGGTTTTATTACTTCATTACATTTATCGATGACTTTAGTAGATATGGATATGTGTATCTTATGAGACACAAATCAAATCCTTTGAAAAGTTCAAGGAATTCAAGAATGAAGTTCAAAACCAATTTGGCAAAAGCATAAAAGCCCTTCGATCCGATCGAGGAGGTGAATACTTAAGCCAAGACTTTGATGACCTTCTAAAGGAGTGTGGCATTATATCACAACTCACTCCACCGGAACACCGCAATGGAATGGTGTATCGAGAGAGGAGAATCGAACCTTGTTGGACATGTTACGATCAATGATGAGTCATGCGGATCTTCCAATAAGCTTCGGGTCATGCCCTAGAGGCAATTTGCATTCACATTAGCAGTGTTCCTACAAAGACGGTTCGGAAGACACCATATGAAATGTGGACCGGGAAGCGTCCTAGTATATGTCGTTCATGAAGATTTGGGGTTGCGAGGCGTTAAGAAAAGCGTCCCCGAATTACGACAAGCTTTCGGACCCAAATCGACAAATGTAATTTTGTTGGATACCCAAAGGAAACAAAAGGGTATTATTTCTACAAACCTTCCGAGAACAAAGTGGTTGTTGCTCGAACCGGTATTTTCCTAGAAAGAGAATTTGTCTCTAAAGGAAGCAATGGGAGGAAAGTAGAACTCAAGAAATTCGAGAACCACAAAATAACATTGAACTCGAGTTGGAACATGAAAGCGGGAACCACAAGAAATTGTGGAAAGTGAACTCGCCTCAAATTACACAAGTTAGATCTCGTAGGACACGCCAAGAGCACAGAGAGATATTATGGATATCTTGTGACTCAAAACGGCGATGTGATGCTCATAGATCAAGATGAACACGCTTCCTACCAAGAAGCTATGAATGGACCAAATTAGAAATGGCTTGAAGCCATGAAATCGAGATGGACTCCATGTATACTAACCAAGTATGGACTCTGGTTGATCCACCAAGGAATAAAAACCAATCGGGTGCAAGTGGGTTTTAAGAAGAAAAATCGATATGGATGGTAATGTACAAACCTATAAAGGCCGATTTGGTAGCAAAAGGTTTCAAACAAATTCAAGGTGTTGACTATGATGAAACCTTCTCTCCAAAGGAGCAATGGTTAAATCCATCGAGATCTTACTTGCTATTGTAGCTTTTATGATTACAAAATCGGCGGATGGATGTCAAAACTGCTTTCCTTAACGGAAATCTCCTTGAGGATGTGTATATGACACAACACGAGGGTTTTGTCACTCCAAAGGATCTTTGAAAGGTATGTAAGTGCAATGATCCATTTATGGATTGAAGCAAGCCTCTCCTGAGTTGGAATCTTCGATTTGATGAAGCGATCAAAGAATTTGGCTTTATTAAAAATGAAGATGAACCTTGTGTATATAAGAAGGTTAGTGGGAGTCACATTGTATTCCTAGTATTATATGTTGATGACATATTAATTATTGGGAATGACATTCCTTCCTTCTTCTAGGATATAAAAACATGGTTAGGAAAATGTTTCTCCATGAAAGATTTGAAGCGTCATATCGCCTACATTTTAGGTATCAAGATCTATAGAGATAGATCAAGAAAAATGCTCGGCCTAAGTCAAAGTACATATATTGATAAAGTGTTGAAACAGTTCAAAGATGCAAGAGGCGAAAAGAGGAAACTTACCCGTGACTCATGGTGTAAAGATCTCTAAGGCCCAATGTCCTAAATCACAAAATGATGAGGAGCGTATGAGAAAGATCCCTTATGCTTCGGCAATTGGATCTATTATGTATGCAATGATATGTACTCGTCCAGGATGTCTCGTATGCTTTGAGCATGACGAAGCGAGATACAATCGAATCCGGTGAAGGTCATGGACGAAGATCGAAAATATCCTCAAGAGTACGAAAAGGACTAAGGATTCATTCTTGGTATATGGAGGTGAAGACGAACTAGCGATGAGGGGTTACACGGATGCTAGTTTCGGTGACAATGGTGACTATAAGTCTCGATTAGGTTTTGTGTTTTGCCTTAATGGTGGTGTCTTTGTTATTTGGAAAAGTTTGAAGCGAAGAGCGATGAGTCGATTCTACAATAGAGGCTAAGTATATTCTTGTTCTTCTAGTGCGACCCAAGGAGGTCAGTATGGATTAAAAGTTCATTATTGAACTTGGTGTTGTTCAACCATTGTTGATCCGGTTGCTCTATCTTGTGATAATAATGGAGCCATTGCAGACAAAGCTAAGGAACCCGAGATCTCACCAACGATCCAAGCATATACTTAAAGGTACCATCTCATCCGGTGAAATTATTGATAGAGGAGATGTACATATAGGAAGAGTGCCAACGGATGATAATGTTGCGAGATCCACTAACCAAGGCTTTGTCATGAGCAGAAGCACGATGGTCACACTAGTTCCATGGGTATTAGATACATGAGTGATTGGCTCTAGTGCAAGTGGGAGGCTGTTAGAGTTTATGCCCTAGAGGCTAATTATTTGATATAATTGCTTAACGTTTTGATATTATATTTGATTGAATAAATATATGATTTTATTATGGTTTTGTTTATTTAAGTAATATAATTGTTAACATAATAAAATTCCTTAGAATAGTGATACAAATTATATAGTTTCAATTATGTGACTTGAACATGAGATTATATATTACCATTAGTATCGGTGTTCTTAAATGTCACTAATCGAGTATCATTGTTGATGGGACAACAATGATGCATTGAACTAGTATGTGGATTGAATGATGACCAAATCTCATTGGTCATAAATATATGAGATATTAAGTCGATGCATAGGTACATGTTAGAAGAACGATGTCTTTGGGCGGACCCACCATGAGAATTCTATATGGAGCATTATGCGAAAGTGTCATTAGCAATTCTCATAGTGATGATGATGTAATGGTCCTCCGGGCACGAAATCGCTATATTACTACACGAGAATTTATGTACTTTGATATCATCAAATGTCACCTTTAATAGGGTGGACTATAAAGGTGATTATTGGGTTCATCATTAATCGTGTGAGAAATATGAGTGATCTAGATGGAATTTAACCATCCTATATATTATGGGTGATATCCATAGGCCTCTTGATTGAGTAGGACTATGAAATGCATATGGCCATGCTCAAATAGTGATTTGTTTCATATAGTCTACTCATTGATCAAGAAAACTCGGATTAAATTATGAAGAGTATGACACATTCCATGACTTCGAGTTTAATCTAGGATATTAAGGTTAAAAGGATTAAATTACATAGAAACATTGGTCACGAAAAGGTTGCATCGAATCATCGATCTTATTATTACTTGGGTAGCGAAGATGCATTACTAGATGCCATTCAACTTTTATAATTTTATAATATGATTTTAAAATTATTGCCAACGTAATAATAACTTATAAGGGTCACACACATAGAGCGTTATTTAAAATGGAATTAATTTAAATTTTAAGGATTTAAATATATTAATATAATTAATAGTATTTAAATCACAATTTAAATTAAAAGGATAATTTGTATATATGTATATTAATTAAGTAAGACTTAATTAAGAGATATATATATATATATATATATATATAAATTGATTTTATAAAATTAGGTTTTGATTTGATTAATTCCTTTTAACTACTATATATATGATATATAGCGACTACTTAGGTAAAATATCATAATTGAAAAACCCTAGCCGCTCTTAGAGAGAGACTAGAGAGAAAGCAGTTTGAAAAATCCATTCTTTTTGGTGGCTAGTCTTTGAAGTCCTTCTTATTGAAGAATCGTTCGACCTGGTTCGATGCGGCGTTAAATGTGGATACAGTAAGTAATCGATCGGTTTGTATTAAGTTGGAGATTCGAGGCGCCTTGATCGGTTTGATTCTCGTTTTTTGTTTATATCCGGTATAATCTCTAAACCTCTGAATTAATTGATTTTTCGCATGGATCTGTTTTTGGGTTTGAAATTGCTTTAAAATTTTAATTTCATTGTGCGTTTAAATCGTAAAACCCAACACGAGTTCTGATTAACGAGTTGCGAGAGATAGTAGCTAAACAACAAAGCTGCAATGACACAAAAAGACGGTGAGATCCAGGATCATGAGGAACGACTAACAAATGCCGAGGAAAAACTAGTACAAACTGAAGGAGAAAAAGAATAACTGATCGAAGTGGTCGCTGAACTGAAGAACAAGCTGAGAGAAGAAGCTGCTAAGAGTACAAAAGCTGAAGATGCTTACGAGGAAGCTTTTCAACGAACCAGATTACCAGCAAGAGACACACAAGCAAAGAGGATGAAGATGGAAGAGATGGATAAAGTATTTAACACCGCAATTAATCGAGCTCAAGATCGGGTCATGGGATATCCTATTCAGTTCGAGACGCTGCCATCATACGTATTAGATCGCAGAATAATGTTTCAGGTCATGGAGGAAGAACGTGATAGGGCTAAGAAGTATCTTAATAGAACATCGTAGTTGTTGTACGATGAATGAAAGGTTAAAAAAATTGTAAATCCCAAGTGTTGTGCAACCTATGGGATATGACTATGATGTTGTCCTGAAACTTTTGTAGTTCAGGAAAGTAATGTAAATAGCAGTGATGCTATTGTTTTTTGTTTCAAAAAGGTTATGAATAAATAAAAGATGTTCAAAGTGTTATGTGTTATGTGGTTATTTCTTTTGGAGACAAGTTAAGTAGAAATTACTTAAAAGAGTTGAATAATAATCTAATGAATGTATTTTAACAGAAAATGCCTCCCAGACGTCAATCACCACGACAGAGAACCACTGAAGGAACCAATAACGACAATGTTAATGGTAACCCCGTTCAACAACTAGTGACGCTACTGACAGGAGCGTTGCAGAATCAACCACAAAACTATGGTACAACATTTAAAGATTTCAAGGCGGTTGGACCACCTGAATTTCGTGGGTCCATAAATCCAGTCAAAGCACAAACCTGGATTATGGAGATCGAAAAGGTATTTGATGTCGCTAGGGTAGGGATAATCGTAAGATCGCTTTAAACTTTCATGTTGAAAGCGAAGCTAATTATTAGTGGCGAGCCAATAAAACTTCGTGAAGGACCAAGAGTGATGACACGGGATAGGTTCAAGGAGTTGTTCTTTGAGACTTATTTCTGGAGAGTTCAAGAGTTAGCTAGAAGTGCGCTTTACGGAACTAAAACAAGGAACGATGATTGGTATCTCGAGTATCTTGCGAAATTCAACGAATTGGCGAGGTTTATACATATCAATTCAACCTGAGACGAGCGTAAAGCGAAGAGATTTGAACAGGGGAAAGCCCTGGTATCATATTAGAGGGTTTCCTGTTCTAGTTGAAGACATTTGCAGTGATGATGGAGAAAGCAATACTACCAAAGGTGGAGGCGAGGCAGTGACAAAGTTCAATCAAGAACAAAAGAAGAAGAAGAATGAAAATGAGATTAAGAATGGAGGTGGTAGCAGTGGAAACAACAATAACAACAACATCAACAGTTTGAAGAGGAAGTGGAATAGGAACATGGGTGCTGGAAACCAGCAGGGTAACCAGCAAAACAAAAAGTTTAAAGCATGTGCGACATGCAGGAAATTTCACAAGGGTGCGTGCTTGATGGGGAAACGAGTTTGCTTCAATTGTGGCCAGGAGGGTCACATCGCCCCAAATTTCACTCAACCAAAGAAGAATGCGTGCTTCACGTGCGGATCCAAGGATCACTTTACTCGTGAATACCCTAAGAAGAAGGATGAAGTGACAACCAGAAGCAATGGAGGTAACAATGGAGGTACATGGGCCATTGCAGGACCTGCAGCATCAAACAAACCCACAGCCAGAACCTTCAACATGACTGTGCAAGATGTTGTGCAATCAAAAGATGTGGTGTCAGGTATTATCCTAATCAATGATATAAATGCTTATGTATTATTTGATTCGGGTGCTACTTGTTCGTTTATATATGATGAATTTGCTAAGAGGTTAGAATTGCCTAAAAAATAACTGAATTTTCCTTTGAACATAGAAATTATGAATAAGGAAGTAATCCCTGTTAGATTCGTATACAAGAACTGTAGGGTGAACATTAAGGAAAATATCTTGTTGGTAGATTTGATTCATTAGACTCTGGGGAATTTGATGTAATTTTGGGAATGGATTGGTACATTCAAATATGGAGCAATAATTGATTGTCACAAGAAGTGTGTAAACCTTATGACTCAAATCCAAAGGTAGTATTTTATGGTAGCAAGTCGCCTAGAAAAATTAAATGTCCGGCGACTATGCAGTAAAAAAATTGTTGAGTCAAGGTATGTGTGGGCTATTTAGCTTACATAGTCGATACTCGTAAGAAGGGGTGAAACTAGAAGAGACCGAGTTGTGAGGAATTTGAAGATGTGTTTCGGAGGATTTGCGGAACTTCCGCTGACGGAGAAATAGAGTTCGTGATCGACTTGGCGTCGGGAACATCACCAATATCGAAGGCCCCGTACAGAATGGCTCCTGTAGAAATGAAGGAACTGATGGTATAGTTGCAAGAGCTGCTGGACAAGAAATATATTCAACCAAGCGTATCGCCGTGGGGAGCGCAAGTTTTATTCGTGAAGAAGAAGGACGGATCAATGCGTCTTTACGTTGATTATATGGAGTTAAACAAGGTCACTATTAAGAACAGGTATCCGTTGCCTAGAATAGATGACTTGTTTGATCAGTTGAAGGGTGCTAAATATTTCTCAAAAATTGATTTGAGAAGTGGGTATCACCAATTGAAGGTAAGAAAGGAGGATATACCTAGAACGGCATTCAGAACTCGGTACGGACATTACGAGTTTCTGGTGATGTCTTTTGGTTTAACTAATGCCCCTGTTGCATTTATGGATTTGATGAACAAGGTGTTTAAACCATTCTTAGACAAGTTTGTAGTGGTATTGATTGATGACATTCTGGTGTATTCCAAGACTCAAGAAGAATACGTGGAACATTTACGTTTGACATTGGGAACACTAAGAAAGGAAATGTTGTACGCAAAATTCTCTAAGTGCGAATTTTGGCTAGACCGTGTACAATTTTTGGGTCATGTGATTGACAATAATGGGATTTCAGTGGATCCATAAAAAGTGGAAGCTATAATCAATTGGGAACAACCAAGAACACCGTCAGAAGTGAGGAGTTTCTTTGGACTGGTCGGTTATTATAGAAGATTTATTCAAGATTTTTCTAAGATAGCCACTCCACTAACAAATTTGACAAGGAAAGCTGTAAAATTCATTTGGGCGGAGAAATGTGAAGAGAGTTTCCAAGATTTGAAGAAGAAGCTAAGTGTGGCACCTATGTTGACATTACCAGATAATACAGGAAATTTTGTGGTGTATAGTGATGCCTCACACAAAGGGTTGGGTTGTGTTCTTATGAAGAACGGCAAAGTTATTGCCTATGCATCAAGACAACTGAAGGATTATGAGAAACGGTATCCGACTCATGATTTGGAATTGGCTGCAGTTGTATTTGCTCTGAAGATATGGAGACACTATCTTTATGGAGAGAAATGTGAGATCTACACAGACCACAAAAGTCTGAAGTATATTTTCACTCAGAATGATCTGAACATGCGTCAGAGAAGGTGGATGGAATTGATAAAGGATTATGATTGTGAGATCTTTTATCATCCGGGCAAAAGCGAACGTGAATTCTGAGATGCTTTAAGCGAAATGTCTGGAAAGTTGATCTTGATAACAACTCGGGAAGAGCTCATTTCAAAGAATGACAAAAGCGGAGTTGGAAATCAAATTTCCAAAAGAATCGACGAACAACTATTCCAGGATGGAAGGTTTGGTCCAACTTTAGTGGACAAAGTGAAGAATGCTCAACTACAAGATGAAGAGTGTGGGAAAATCAAAGAGAATCTGGTTGAGGGTAGTGAGGTAAAATACAAGATCGATACCGAAGGACTACTACGGTTTGAGGGAAGAATCTGGGTTCCAAAGAACACCGAGGCCCAGAAAGAAGAAATTTTGACCAAGCTCATAGCTCAAGATATTCAATTCATCCAGGAAGCACGAAAATGTATCAAGATTTGCGCCGACATTTTTGGTGGCCCAATATGAAAAGGGACATTGCAGAATGTGTAGCGAAATGCTTGACATGTCAAAGAGTAAAAGCCGAACATCAAAGACCTAGAGGATTACTTCAACCGTTGGAAATACCGAAATGGAAGTGGGAACACATCACGATGGATTTTGTGGTGGGTCTTCCAACTACTCAGAGAGGATGCGATGCGATTTGGGTGATAATGGACAGACTGACTAAATCAGGGCATTTTTTACCAATAAAGATTAGATTCAATCTTGATCAGTTGGCAAGATTGTACATTAAAGAAATCGTTTGAGGCAGCGCGAGTGCCGATTATCAATTAATCCGATAGAGATCCGTGATTCACGTCAAATTTCTGGAAGAGACTACAAGAATGTATGGGAACACAGTTGCGAATGAGTACGGCTTATCATCCACAAACAGATGGCCAAAGAGAACAAACAATCCAAACATTGGAAGATATGCTGAGAGCATGCATCATGGATTTCAAAGGAAACTTGGAAGAACATTTACCGTTGGTGGAATTCGCCTACAACAATAGTTTCCACGCAAGCATCGGCATGCCGCCTTACGAAGCATTATACGGCAGAAAGTGTAGAACTCCTATGACACCCCCAAATCCAGGTACTTCATTCCCACAGGATTTGGTGTTCACTTGATCAAACATTCATATCTAACTACTCAATCACAATAAAACTGGATAAATAAAACCTTTCCCATTAAAGGGTTACATAATAAAAACCTCCTAGGTTATCTAACCTTTAACAACAATCATTCAAATGCGGAAATTTAAATAAACTTCATTACAATCTTTACATCAAAGTCTGAAAGTAAACTATCAAAACTATTACAAGTCTTCAATATTTATTCATCTTTCCTTTTCCCTTACTGGTGCTAGGTACGTCACCCGTTTCAAATTTAGCTGTAAGAAATTTTACAGGCAAGAGTGAACAAACAAGGCCCACTTGAAATAATAATAAGTAAATCTTTCAAACTTTTACATCAATTGCCAATATTAGGCTCAATAGAACTGAACAATATATTTTATTAACTTTCTAAAAATTATAACATTCACTGAGGGTCTAATGACCACGAATCATGTCCACAGATTATAAGTAATCTTTCAACTTTAACTTTAGTGATCATAAGACTATAATGACTCCACGTACTTAGGGGATCAACCCTTCGTACAATGTATTGTGCACAACCATTTCAACGCTAAGCGTAAACCTCTATTAAAAGAGTTGTTCATCTCAGTATTTAGAGTACAAGTCCGCACCAAAAGAAATTTGGTTTGGATAAGCTTTCAAGGTAATTTGGAATTCAACGAACATCAACTAAGGAATAGTTGAATAAAACCAATAACACTATACTATAGAATAATCGTGATTGAATCAATCATAGTAAACTAAAGTCATGCTTTAGGAATAATCTAATAGCATATAATTTGAATAACTATAGTATACCTTGCTTGAACAATACTAAGCCAAGGTTAATTAGAATTGAATACTAAGCATGCATAGTAATTTGAACGATAGAAATGTTCTACATTAGTATGTTTAGTTGTGCATGCTAAACAACAAGTTAAATACAAGAATAACTTGCTCCAGAATAACTTACATCATTATATTGTAATCGAATTGAAAATAGTAATTGAATTAACAAGATAATAGATTAGAAAACTTGCCTTGTTCGTAGATTAAACCGAACAATTCGAATCACAATATCTTATATACATATGTCATCATGACATAGTTAGTCATTATCACATAACTAATACATTCATCATGTTGGTTTGATTAATCACATAATCAAGTTATAACACAAGTTAATCTTTAATAACATAATTATTCATAGTATAGAAATACTAAAATCAATATTTTACAGTCCTATTATCATCACATAATGTTTTCTTAAAATTTCGTGTACAAAAAGTAAACTGTCAGACCATTCTGCTAACTCACGCTTGTGGTATACGATTTACACTTTGTGGGTATGCGTTAAGGCATGAGGATGGATGATATGGCCTGATGATAAATAAACTTCTGAAGCTTGTTGCGGGCATGGAGATGGCGTTGCGGTAGCCACTAACATCTTCTTTGGTAATGCCTTCATAAAAGCTATGATTCGCTTGTGACTTGAAAGCAGAATATAGACAAGAAAAGGCTAATTTGGCCTACAAGCTCGTTTCTAACAGACTAATTCACATGAAATTCATATAAAAACTTCATGTAAACATAATTCAAGAACTTCTAACATGTTTCTACCCATACAACAACATAAACAACAAATTTAAAACATCCAATTTCACTATTTTTGACAAAAACTACATTTTTGACATTTCAATGAAAATCAACACTGTAATTTTTGTTTTTCAACCAAAACATTTAATTCAAAGCATCTTATCAATAATTATACATACTCTATCAAATTAGATGATCAATTTTTCAACTAAACAACTAATTAACCCTCAATTTCTACTTTAAATTTACCCATACTCATTCACAAAAACTCTTTATAAAAAGGTTTTCTTCACAAACTACATACATAACAACAATACATTGACTATAACTTATGAAAATCGTTTTAACATCATTAGTATGTCATATAAAGCCACATAGAAACAACAATTCATGCTTACACAAGGATTCTACAGAGAATTTGGGAAGAGAAAAACTAAACTTTTAAAACTAAAAAGAATAGAACAATACCTTGAAGAAGATGATGATGGCTATTCCTTTCTATTCTTAAGCTTCTTCTTCTCTAATCTCTAGCCTTTCTTCCTCTCTCCTCTTCTTCTTCTCTTCTTCTTCCTCTGAGTTTTTCTTTTCTTCTCTCTAACCTCTCTCCTCTATTCTTACGTCTTATGATATAACGTATAAGATATAATATACATATTAAATATATAATATAACTCTAACTTAACTGACATCAATTATTTTTTATTTGAAATTAAAATCCATAAAGCTTGTTTGGCTAACCACTAAAAAGATAATCAATTAACCCTTATGCCTTGTTTGGTAAAACACAATTAGATTTAAGACTTTAATAGGCATTAGGCCTTGTTTGGCAAAACTGAATTAACTCCTTTAATTTATTTTAGTAACTCCTTTATAGTAAGGTTATTTGTCACACTTTAATTTAATTAAATAATCAATTCAAATACTAATCTAATGAATTACTTTAACACATAAATCATTATCGAAAAACTATAATTTCTTTATAATTATAATTTTATTCAACCAACTAACACTTTATTTTAATCACAAATTCCAATTAAAATACTATAATTCATTTAATCATTATTAGCTCTCTAACTTAATTATTAAATTAAATTAGTATATAATCTCATAGCAATTAATTTTCTTAGCTCCTTAATTATTTATTCAACAAATAATTAACTAAATCACATCAACTCAAATTGCCATTAAATACTTATATAATTCAATAAATATTTAATATTGCAAATAAATATTTAATATTTAATTATTTATTCAACAAATAATTAACTAAACCACATCAACTCAATTTGAATAATTATTTATTCAACAATAAACATATCCATTAAATACTTATATAAATCAATAATTATTTAATATTACACTTTAAAATTACGGAATGTTACTGACTCCAATTGTGTTGGGATGAAGTCGATGAGCATAAATTGTTAGGACGAACTAGTACAACAAATTCTTGGCGTTGTCAAACTCATCAGACAAGATTGGTAGCGACTCAAAGCAGAATGAGAAAAAGTATCTTTGGTCAACACGAGACAAGAGATCGTGCATTCGACGTAGGAACTTTTGTATTCCTAAAAGTTTCTCCTTGGAAGGGGAAAATTCGTTTCGGTAAAAAGGGAAAGCTAAGCCCGAGGTTTATTGGACCCTTTGAAGTTCCGCGAAGAGTGGGAGAAGTGGCTTACGAGGTAGCTCTACCTACAGAATTGGAAAACATTCACAATGTTTTTCACATTTCGGTGTTACGACCGTATAAACCCAACTACAACCACGTGATCGAGTACGAATCATTGCAGTTCGAGAAAGATTTGTCTTATGAAGAGGTTCCTATCCAGATAGTCGACAGGAAAGAACAAGTGCTCAGGAATAAAGTGATACCTTCTGTGAAGGTGATATGGAGGAACCACAATGTTGAAGAAGCTACGTGGGAACTCGAAGAGAAAATATTGAAAGAGTACCCTGAGTTGTTTGTTTAATCTGTGTCTTCGATCCTGGGGACAGAATCTTTATAAGTAGGGAAGAATGTAACGAATGATTTGTTTGAGTTGTGATTCTGAGGACAGAATCCTTCTAAGGAGGGAATGATGTAACATTCCAGAATTTTAAATTATAATATTAAATATTTATTGATTTATATAAGTATTTAATGGATATGTTTATTGTTGAATAAATAATTGTTCAATTTGAGTTGATGTGGTTTAGTTAATTATTTGTTGAATAAATAATTAAGGAGCTAAGAAAATTAATTGGTATGCGATTATATACTAATTTAATTTAATAATTAAGTTAGAGAGCTAATAATGATTAAATAAATTATAATATTTTAATTAGAATTTGTAATTAAAATAAGGTGTTAGTTGGTTAAATAAATTTATAATTATAAAGAAAATTATAATTATGTGGGAATGATTTATGTGTTAAAGTAATTTAATAGATTAGTATTTGAATTGATTAAATTAATTATTTAATTTATTAGAAGTGTGATAAATAACCTTGCTATAAAGGAGTTATTAAAATAAATTAAAGGAGCTTAATTTAGTTTTGGCCAAACAAGTCTTAATGCATAATAAATCTTTAATATAATAGTATTTTATCAAACAAGGTATAAGGATTAATTGATTTATTTTGATTAGGTTTACCAAACAAGGTATATGAGTTAATGAGTTATTTTATTTTGATTAGCCAAACAAGCCTTATGGCTTTTGATTTTTAAAACTTACATAATTGATATCATTATATCTTGAGTTATATTATATAATTAATATATATTACTACTATATACATTATATTTTTACTACGTAAACTAGAGTTGGGAGAAGAGAAACTCACAAGAAGAAGAAGAAAGAAAAGAAGAAAAGATAGAGAACTTGAGGGATTCTAGATAGGATTTGAAAAAGAAATTGGGAAAAGAAGCTTGAGAATCCAAGATAACTATCATCTTCTTAATCAAAGGTAGGATCTTAATCATTTTAGTTTTTATAGTTTAGTTTTCCTCTTCTAAAAGTTCTTTGTAAAAATCTTCATAAAAGATAAATTATTTATTATATATGGCTTTATATGATAAATTAGTGTTGTGAAACTATTTTCATTAGTTTATATATGAGCATAGTCAATGAATTGATGTATGTATACAATTTGTGAAGAAAACATATATTACAGAGTGTTCATATGAAAATATATATGAATATGGCTTAGTTTAAAGTAAAAATTAAGGTTTAATTAGTTGCTAAATTGATAAATTGACTATTAGAATTGGTAGAGTATGTATAATCATAACCATGGTATTTTGAAATTACTGTTTTGATTGAAAAACAAAATCACAGTGTTGATTTTCATTAAAAATGTCAAAAATGGAGTTTTATCAAAAAATAATGAAATTGGATGTTGTAATGTTGATGTTTATGTTGTTATATGTGTAAAAACATGTTAAGAGTATCGAAATTATGTTTATATAAAGTCTATATGTGTATTACATGTTAATTAGTTTGTTAGATTGGAGCTTCTGGGCCAATTTGGCTTTTTGTTCATCTTGTTCTTTGTAGCTTGGTCGCCGGAGTTACGGACTCTGGCGCCAGCAACATGGGCCCAACAAATAAAAGTTTTCTTGTGCCATAGGCACCGACGCCACGCCGCAGCGCCAATCATTGGCCTGTGACTTCTTGCCATGGCCTTGACCCACAGTGTAAATAGTGGTGCTTGCACCATGAAGTTAGCGAGAATGTTCGACGTTTTAGTTTGTTACACAAATTTTGAAAATAAATGTTAGGTGTTAATAATAGGAATGTTAAATGATGATTTTAGTAGTATTAAACTATGAATGAGCATGTTATCAAGGGTTAACTAGTATTAACATAGTTTGATTATGTGAATTGGTAATTTAACCTACATGATGTATATATTTGTTTATATAGATATAAAATGTTGGTAATGACTAATTATGTCATGATGACATATATATATAGGGTATTGAGATTCTAGTGGTAAGGGTTAGCTTGTGCTAAAGGCAAGTTTCCTAACTCTAAAAACTTTGTTGTGCAAGTTTAATTTTGTTGAGTATGTTATTGCTTTTAATTCAATTTCAATTACACAAGTTGCTAACTCTACATTTTCGTAGAGCTAGATTGTTTATTATTGATAAAGCTCTTGTATCTATTGGTTCATGAGGATGCAAGTATTCTAAATCTTATACTTTATTATTGAGCAAGTTTCTTTAATATGTAACTTGTGATTTAGCATGCGAGTCGTTATATTTTAATATTCTAGTGTTAAACAACTTTGTCGTTCAAATTACTATTCACTATGCATGCTTAGTATCCAATTCTTAATAACCTTGACTTAATATTGTTCAAGCAATTTATATTATGATTATTCAATGTTTATGCTATTAGATTATTACTAAACCATGGACTAATTTATAAATGTTGATTCAGTTATGATTATTCCATATCATACAGTTATTTCTTTTTTAATCAACTAATCCTTAGTTGATTTCCGTTGAATTCTAAATTACCCTATAATGTATCCAAACCAAACTTACTTTGGTGCGGACTTGTATTCTAAATATTGAGATGAACAACTCTTTTATTAGAGGTTTACGCTTAGCGTTGAAATGGTTGTGCACAATACATTGTACGAAGGGTTGATCCCCCTAAGTACGTGGAGTCCTTATAGTCTTATGACTGTTAAAGTTAAAGTTGTAAGATTACTTATAACTGTGGACATGATTCGTGGTCATTAGACCCTTAGTAGTATATTTTAAAATGTTAAGAGAACCTATCATTCAGTTCTATTGAGCCTATTTCTGGCAAATGTTGTAATGTTATAAAGTTATTCATTCTTATTTCAAGTGAGCCTTGTTTGCTCACTCTTGCATATTATATACTTATTGCAGCTAAGGTTGAGAAGGTCAATGAACCTACCACTAGCAAAGGAAAGGGAAAAACGTACAAGTGATGAAGACTTGTAATTTTATTTTATCGTTATAGACTTTTGAATGATGTAATAATTTAATTTCCGCATTTGAATGATTGTAATTAAAGGTTAGATAACCTGGGAGATTTTTATTTAAGTTTAATCCTGTATGGGCAGGTTTTCTTTTTTTAATTCAATTCTATTATGATTGGGTAGTTAGAAATGAATGTTTTGATTAAGTGAACACCAAATCTTGAGGAAATGAAGTACCAGGATTTGGGGGTGTCACATATTTGGCGACTCAGAATGGGTGATGTATACCTATTTTGGGGGCGTCACAATATCTCTATGTGAATTACAATTTCAAAAGATTTTAAGCACAAGTTCTTTATCTAATTACATGCAATGTATAGGTATATCTCTATCCTAAACATAAATTATGTATTCCAACGCCATGCAGAAAACACAATCACATGCTATTATGATAAGATCTAAATCTATAATTCATCTCTCGATTTCATATAGATTATCACGGTAATTGTTAGCTAGACAATTAAGCAATTCTTCATAAATCATAATAGACAATCCAAGAATAATCACAATAATTAATAGAGAAGCATACTAAAATAAACTGTGCAATATGATCCATTGTAATCTTAAACAAAAGATTTAGTTCATGATTAATGAATGAAAACTAAGAATCCACAATTGAATTAACATTAAAAGACAAAAAAAAAGAGTAGAGTGAAGAATAAATTTATTGTCAGTAAATCTCCATCTTCCTCAAGCTCCTGCTCTTGTTCTTTAATGGTCTCCAAGTTACTTTAATCTCCAAAACTAATAAGAACTAGGCTATTGTCCTAATCTACTCTAATCTAATGGAATCCTCTCCATTAATCCTGGTGATTCTCCTCCTTTTATATGCATCTTCATATGTCTTTTAATCCTCCAAGAAGTCCTTAATCAATTAGCTCGACCCAATCCTTCTTGAACTCAAATTCTGAAAACTTCTTTTTTTTTTCGACACCCCCGCCCCGGTGGGGGGTTTTTGTACTGTCTAGACCCACCCCAGCGAGGGGTGCTACTGTTGTTGGGCCATGTAACCCGCTTGACGGGGAGTTTCCTTTAATATTTATGCCCCTTGGGTAGAAAGTATTCTGAAGAACAAATTCTTGCCTTTTGATGCCAAGTCTTGCCATAATGTAACCATTATTCAACCATGCCACACAATGCAATCCTAAACACAAAACAAGTAAATATGAACAAAAATATACATAATCAACACCATTTAAGTCAGAATTAGAAGTCGATTCGTAAGTATAAAACCTACTCATCAGTAACAAATATGCAGACTACCAATATAAAATTCTAAAAAACACACCCCCAAACTTAAAATAAATAATGTCCTCATTGTAAGAAATAGAAAGAATTGTAGTAAAGAGGACTTCCCTAAGAGGCTAAGCGTCAGGCTCAACCACCTCAACATCAGAGTCGGAGGGTGGATAAGAAGGTAATGGTTGTGGAACAGGAAATTAAAATGGCTCAGCATTGGGATTTAATCGAGTAAACATGTTCATCTGAGCTACAAACATATGAGTCTGCCTATTTACGATCCTCTATAACCGTTAATCCTTGATTTTGTCCCTTGTATCCAACTGTTGTTGAAGACTCCTGAACTGAGTGATAAACATAAACTTTGTCTTACGTGATGAAGTAGGTGCAGTAGCCTCCTCACCCTCAGAAAGTTCATCAACCCAAAAATCTGCATCATCATCCTCAAAATCAGCAGCTTCTTCCTCATCATCCCTAGAATCGGAAGGAAATAAAAATTCAAATCCCCTAGGATGGGACTCACCCCCTGGCCACTCAGCGTATCTCGCTATTAATCTATGATCCAAAAGTTGTAGTGGCTGGTATACTGACTCATCAACTCCCTATCGGACCACTGCTTGACGGCATAATCCACAAATGAGGGACGGATGAGGTAATCCTCCCACAAACGGTCTACACAAGCAACGTCGAATAGAAAAGTTGATGATAGCCCCAACATTGATATCAAAATCCTCCAGAATAGCATACAACAGTGTTGCTTTTTCCTTGGTTATCTCGCTGACATGTTGAGAATGGATCAGCTTCGCACTTAAGAATGCATACCAAATCATAGTACGCATTAATTGCTTATGTGCTGAAAGGTACCATTTGTTAGAGTTTATGCCCTAGAGGCCAATTTTTTGATATAATTATTTAACATTTTGATATTATATTTGATTGAATAAATGAATGATTTTATTATGATTTTATTTACTGCGCTATATAAATGTTAACATAATAAAAGTCCTTACAATAGTGATACAAATTATATAGCTTCAAGTAAGTGACTTGAACATGAGATTATATAATTACAATTAGTATCATTGCTCTTAAATGTCCCTAGTCGAGTATCATTATTAATGGGACAACAATGATACATTGAGACTAGTATGTGGACTGACTAATGACCAAATCTTATTGGTCATAAATATATATGAGATATTGAGTCAATGCATAGGTACATGTTAGAGAACGATGTACCGGACAGACCCACCATGAGAATTCTATGTAGAGCATTATGCGAAGTGTCATTAGCAATTCTCATAGTGACAATGATGTAATGATCCTCCGACCTGAAATCACTATATTACTACACGAGATTTATGTACTTTGATATCATCAAAGGTCACCTTTAATAGGGTGGACTATAAAGGTGAGTATTGGGTACATCATGAATCGTGTGAGGAATATGAGTGATCTAGATGAAATTTAACCCTCCTATATAATAGGGGTGATATCCATAGGCCTCTTGATTGAGTATGACTATGAAATGCATGACCATGCTCAAATAGTGATTTGTTTCATATAGTCTACTCATTGATCAAGAAAACTTATATTAAATTATGAAGAGTATGACACATTCCATGACTCGAGTTTAATCTAGGATGTCAAGGTTAAAAGGATTAAATTACACTGAAACATTGGTCACGAAAAGGTTACATCGAATCATCGATCTTATTATTACTTGGGTAGCAATGATGCATTACTAGATGCCGCTCACTGTTTATAATTTTGTAATATGATTTTAAAATTATAATCAACGTAATAATAACCTATAGGGTCATACACATAGAACGTTATTAAAAGGGAATTAATTTAAATTTTTAGGATTTAAATATATCAATATGATTGATAGTATTTAAATCACAATTTAAATTAAAAGGATGATTATATATATATATATATATATATATATATATATATATATATATATATATATATATTTGGATTTTATTTTAATTAGATTAGGGTTTTGATTAATTCTGATTTACTGCTATATATATGATATATCAGCAATTTAGGGAAGTTAATCATTACCTAAAACCCTAGTTGCTCTTAGAGAGAGACTAGAGAGAAATTTTGAAAATCCTAATCCTTGGTGGCTAATCTGTGCAGCTTCTTTTCACTTTGCGGATCGTATGCGACGATTCAGCGGCGTTCGTGTGGATACCGTAGAGGCGCGGTTTTGTTGGATTATGTTGCCTCTTTTTTAGTTATAACAAAAGAGCTCTAACTCATGCAAGTATACATGCGTCAACAAGCAATACAGAGTAAGTCGAGTATCGATCCACAGGGAAAGTTGTCTAATTTAAACCACTATGCATTAATTAAATCACTATATTTTATATGCTTAAACTAATGATTATAATTATGAATTACTCTAATTGCAAATAACAAGAATAATAAGGTAATAAATCAAATCTGGAAATAATGGGATCCTAACTTCATTTAATACTTCATCTAATTATCACCATCATGCAAGATTGTTTACATATCACAGAAAAGTAGTCAAGAGCACTAATATAGACATAGCCATTTTTTAATGTATTATGGCCTACTTACACAGTATCCACATGTGATAGACACCGTGTAATCATTAATATAATCAAAATCACTATATGTCTATGTGAAATTGCAACCATATTGAATTTAAGCACAAGCCCTTATTTTAACGCACACTGTGAAATAATATATGTCTATCTGGTTCACGAAATACAAAGCTATGCAAAACAGCCCTATATACGCATGCTATCATGATTACAGTCCATACTCATATGTTATTTTTCAAATCCATACAAGTACTGAAAAATAATGGTGATCAAGCATTCATGCATTCAAAACAACCATGATAGAAATTCCTTATGACATGTAAAACAGTCCAGCACTCAAGCAATCAATTAAACTACATATTAAAATCCGTTAGAATCCCATAATGGAGTTTAGTTCATGACTGAACCAAAAGACATTATGGGATCAAGGCAAAACATGGATAATAAGCGAACAATTGAGAAAGAGAGAAGAAAGAATCGATCAAACCCAATTGCTGATTACAAACCCAATGTGACGTGCAAATCCTTAATAATATCCAGCAACAATAATGTAAAGCATCCACAACTACTGAAATCTAAAGGAGTAGAAAATACGAAATCTATGATTGGTTTCACGTTGGAATACTCTCCAAGTGTAAACGCTAGTTACGAATATGAAAAACACGTAAAACTACTCAATGATACGCCTGACACCAGTCAGAATTGTTTTTAATCGATTACAACCCTTAAAATTAAAAATTAAAATAAAATAGCTCAGCAGCATCAGACATCGCGCTCGGGCGCGTGCTCCTCCTTTGTATTCTGCGCGCGGGCGCACGTCTTCAAAATTTGTCTCATCCGGGTGATCGCGCGGGCGTGCGAGTTTGTGCCTATATAGCCGCGCGGCTTCTACAGTGTTGATCATGTGTTCTGCTGCTGTTACTGTTCTGTCCTGCTGCTCATTCCTTTGTGCTATTCATTTTTCTGTCCACCCATGCTTAGTTTCGTCGCTCCACTTGATCCTCATATTGTGCCTTCATTGATCACATGCCACTCACCATCGCCAACTTATGTTATATCCTGCACTTTTACAACAAAGGGAATTCTAAGTACATGCAATGCAAAATAAACAAAATGCACCTAAAAACACACTAAAATGTACTTAAGATTGGCGTAGTTCGCGTGAATTGATATCCGATAAGTAGGTATAAAACCCACTTATCAGATTGCGTAAGGGATTCGAAGCCATTTCAGAACTCTTTAATAATCGGTATAATATCTAAACCACTGAATTAATTTTTGTTTCGCATGGAACCTGGTTTTGGGTTTTAGAAATTGCTTTGATTATTTTATATTTCCGCTGTGTTTTTGTGCCGAAAACCCAACATTGGTATCAGAGCTACTTGTGAAACGATTAATTCAGATTACGTGTTTTATTGTTTTTGATATATATGATATATGATGATACAATTTTACCGATCTGAAATTGATTATATTATTTTCGATATATATGATATATGATGTGATATAATTTTACCTATATGAAATTGAGTATATGATATTCTGTATTTAGGCATATTCTGGTATTATGAATATCAGTAATAGATATTCATGTACATGATGTTCTGTTAATCGTATCTTAGAAGGTGGAATAAAAATACAACTTTTGTTCTAATTTGATTAGAAGCATAAAGATTCGGTTTAATATGATTAATTGAAACTAAACATATATGATATATTTTGGGTGTACTGTTATTGTGAGTATTTAGGGGATTTGATATGATTCTGGAATTGTTTCAGAGATTCGTATGAAAAATTCTACAATACAGATGGTCGTGACCCCAATATTTTGTATATAGTTTTTATTTAATTATATATACACTATTATGTTGTAAGATCCCGAATTTTAGGAAATGAAAGTGTTTAAATTTTTTATAATTATTATTCTATTTAGTAAATGGTTAAATTGATAAAGGATTAAAGTTAAGGGTGACATTTGAAAATTTTGAATATTAAGTAAGTTGTCATAAAATATTCGTTTGGTCGGGGAATATTCTTTTTTATAGGGAATATTTGTTCGACGTCACAATCATTAGTGGACCCCACAACAGAAATATTGTCGTAGTTAAAAAACGACAGAAATATATTTTTATAAAAATAATGGCAAAAGTTTTTACCGTTAAACTGTTGAACTACCCATTGGTAAAAGAACAGTAATACGCGTGGTTGCATAGTAGCACACGATATTGATTATTGATGCTTACGTGAGAAGTCACACAGTTATACTCAATTATTGCTATAGTAATTGTTGCATAATATCTCTCATATTATTAATTCAATTATTGTTATAGTATCATCTGCATAATATTTTATATTATTAAATCAATAATTGAGATGACAAAGTTATTCATATTATTATTTGCAATATTGACAATGTCTAGAAAGTTCTGTTAAGGAGAGGTTTGGTCACCTAATTGTGCGCCAATAGGAAGAAATCCTTATCGAAAAGCCCCCTCTTTCTTGGGAATGATCTGGTAGTTAAATATTATGAGTTATAATATTAATGATGAATAAGTTCGTGTTGATTAAAGATGAAATGATATTTCCATTGTGTTGGGATTATTAATGTTAGTGGAAATCAACATTTATTTAGATAATAATTGATTTCTGGAGGTTATATTGACCAATCAGGTAATTAATCAGATAAATGAGCAAATAATTGCTATTAATTCACATGCTTATAACTATTTATTCACATGTATGTACTATTGATTCACATGCATGTACTATTAGGGGAGGTGGTGTAAGATTGATAATACTTGCATGACTAAATTAAAAATAGAGGTATAAATGAAGGTACTATATTGTAACTATTTTTTTCACATGTATAGAAATATTGATTCACATGATTGAACAATTAATTCACATTATGTACTATTAGGGGAGGTGGTGAAAGTTTGATAATACTTGCATGACTAAATTAAAAATAGAGGAAAAGATGAAGGTATTATACTGTAATATTTTGAGCCCCAAAACGTGCAACTATCGAAACTATATTTTCATATAAATAGAAGATCATATCTTCTTTCATTCTCACCAATTCACTAAGACTCACAAGGGAAATTATAGAGAGAGAAGCTATAGAGAGAAAGAAGAAGAGAAATATGCTATTTTACTATTCCAGTATCTAGTCTTCTTCTGAGGTAAGGGGTATTATTTATTTCATATTCTGAAGAGATATTATTTTTCGTATTCTTATGAATATTATTTTCGTTCAATATTCGTAAGGAATATCATTTTCATTCAATATTCATTGTCTTCGTTTAATATTCGTAAGGAATATTATTTTCGTTCAATATTCGTAAGGGATGCTATTTATTTCTTATTCGTAAGGGATATTATTTCTTACTATTCACTCGGGTACTATTCACTCAGAGTATTATTTACGAGGTATTATTCACTTGGGTATTATTCACTTGGGGGTACTATTCATGAATTACTATTTACAAAGTACTATTCACGAAATACTATTCATGAAGTACTATTCACGGGGTACTATTCACGGAGTACTATTCACGGTGTACTATTCACGACGAAAAATTGATTTTTTCTATCCAAATTAATTTTTGATACATGAATATTATTCTTGAGTTTTACTCCTCAATTGATGATCATGTTGACAATTTAGATATTCTTAAACTCTGGATAAATTATATTATAAATGTTTAATATTTATCTTTTATCTCATTTGATTGATTCTTTATATCATTGTCATGATCCTCATGCTTATATTGCGTTAAAAGTCATCTTTGGCCCGTAGTGCATAGATGGCCTGTTGATTATTGGTTTTACAGTTGATATCTTTGGTCGTAGTGCAAAGATGAACTGTTGATTGATAGCTTTGGTACATGGTGCAAAGATGGACAGGTGTATGACATGATCATTACCACTGGTGATACTAACGAATATCCTTGGCCGTAGTGCATGGATAATTCGATGATAAGATTGGCAGGATCATGACCATTAGTTAACAGTTGAATGTCTTTGGCCGTAGTGCACTAACATGCAATTGATTTGTATGATCATGACCATTAGTTTTATGGTTAAATATCTTTGGCCCGTAGTGCAAAGATAGATAACTGATTGGTATGATCATTGTTATTACATTTGAATATCTTTAGCCTTTGGGGTAAGGATATTAAATGAACGTTCTATTAAGCCTTTGTGGCAAGGAAGATGAGGCGATTTCATTAGTATCCCATGTGCCTCCTCCACCAAAGTTCAAGAATCCGGGTAGTTTTGCAAAACCATGCCCAATTGGCAGTCATGTCGTCGACAAAGCTCTTTGTGACATAAGAGCTAGTACAGTTGTGGAGTAATGGTGGGATGAAAAGGAGAAGATAGAGGAAGATCCCATTGTGTTTATTAAGCTTCAATGCCCTAATCTGATCATCGACATAATGGAGAAAACACCTAGTTTTTGGACATTCTTAATGGGAAACATATCTACAAAGAGCATGTTAGGTGACTTTCATTCAAGGGTCATTACTAATGGGAACCTCCCAAAAGATACATTATTACTGATGGATGGAGGGTTCCTTAATTTTCGTAGGGGAATTGGATAGAGAATTAAAGAAGTAAGGATGAGACTATAAAATAAGCACTTATTGGGAGGCAACCCAAGTTTAATTTTTATTTTTAGTTTTTATTAGGTTTTATATTAGTAGTTTTGAATTTGCATTTATTTAGAATTTAATAAAATTATTTCTATCATGGTTTACAGGTTATTCAAGTCAAATCAAGTGTGGTGCCCAATTTGTTCCATGTGCTTAGCCTATTCTCCAAACTTAGTGGACAAGGAGGAAGATTGCTATATTTTCAAGGAAGTCCTCTGCTTTACTTTTTTCTATTTCAGCCATTAAGACAATGTCTAGTTTAAGTTTGGGGAATTTTAGTGTCGTACTGCATATAGTTAGTTATCTGCATAGTAGTTCATTTTTTTTATGTGTTAGCATTATGGTTTTTTTTAGGTTGCATATAATACATGGTAGTTATTTGCATATTCATATATGTGTTGCATTAGTATGTGTTCATGTAATATAATTGCATTTTTTTTTTTGCATGAGTCTGTGCGATCGGTTGGTGTGGTCTTAGCTCGACCTATGATAAGATTGGTTTTGCATGTTAACTTGAACAGTGTTGATAATTGATGATGAGTTCTAATTTTAATCATGATGATAATCTGAGTCTGTCTTAAACTTATGTAATCGGTTAGCACTTAAAATTTAACTGCTTTAATCCACTTGGTTCAAGGGTTCCATAATTTGTTTCTGAGGGAAAATCTTGGTTAAAATTTAAGGAAATTAGTGAATTGGCGATAAAGGTTGGAATAACGTAAAAGCTTGAGTTTGGGGGAATCTATTGGGTATATATATACAAAATGAAAATGAAAAAAAAAGAAATGATGAAAAGAAAAAAAATATAAAATCTAGAAAAAGAAAAAAAATGAATAAACACCATGGCATGCTTGTCTAGTTTTGTGGCCTTTGTTACTTGAGTAAGTAAGCCCGAGGGGATTGTCTTTATACCTAGCGCTCTAAGGTCTTAATGGCTTGGGAGACGTTGGTCGAAAGCCCGTTAAGGTAGCATTGAAAAGCTAAAGGGAATAGGACATTGCACAACCATGAGAATAAAAAAAATGAATAAAACACGAGAAAGAGCATAAATTCCCTCGTGATTGTATAAAAGTAGAAATAAATCTTGTATTTACCCTTAGACTTGGTAATTGCTTAGTTTTAACTGGAGTTGTCATGTTCACAAAAGTAATTGAATTGGAACTAAAATTTTTCTTATAAGAAGTTGTTATATGGTTATCTTGAACTGTGGTTGGTTAGAATGGTTAACAAGCACACACGCACAACATGGGTGATGATAGGTTTGAATTGACTAATTAGTTAGAGTTATGAATTTTGACTTGATTGGATATATTGTTTGAGTATCATTGGTATCTTTGAGGCCTATTGTTATATATCATACTGATTTAATACTGGGTTCACAGGTATATTAGGAATTAAATCATGCATATGCATTCATGTAGTTGAATTCGGTTGTTTATTTTTAGTTTTTTTGTGTTTTTGCTTGAGGACAAGCAAAGGTTTAAGTTTGGGAGTATTTGATGAGTGAGTTTTATACCCATAATTGAGTGCATTTGAGCTTAATCTTTTGGATGTTTTTAAGTTTTTGTGTCTATTCATGCATGTTTTACGTTGTTTTGTAGGAATTGGGACAAAAGTTACTTGGATCGACGTTTGGGGTTGCTAGATTCGTGTTTTTGGCTTGCCATTTACATAGCACCCACTTCAGAGACAATTTCAGTATTTCTACGGACCTTATTTCGAAAAACTCAAAGAATGAAAGTTGTAGATCTACGTCTCCTCTTTTCGGAACATCTTTAATCATTGAAATCGGAGTTCGGGCGAAGAAGTTATGGCGAATTTTTCCAAAGGATGTGAGAGCAGAAAATTCTCAAAAAGACCCCAGCGCCGGGGCACCCAAACCAAGGCCATTTCCAGCATCGAGTCGCTAGAAGGTAGTGTTGCAGCACCGTGGCCAGCGTCGGGGCGCTGAGGAAGGGCTTGGTCAAGCTTAAACGCGTTTTGGGACGAATTTTGACACTTTTTTGACTCCAAATTGGATTGGGTTTGTTCCTAAGCTAAAAATTGGACTTGTAACCTATAAATACATGATGTAATGCATAAAATAAAGGGGGATTACATATATTAGCTTAGATAAAATACTCCATTAGATTAGAACATAAACTCTAGTTTATATTGGATTGTTAGAGAGTGAAACAACTTGAGGATCATTGAAGATTCAAAGCAAGAGCGGAAGAGGAGTCTCAAGACTAATGACAACAGATTATATTCTCTTCTCTTCTCTTACTTTTATCTTTTAATGTTTATTCAGATGTGGATTCTTGATTTTAATTCAATGACAATGAGCTAAATTTCTTTTATTAAGACTACAAATTGAACCTTTTATGTCTATGAATTAATTATTTAATTTATTCCAATTATTTATGTCAAGGTGAATTTTTTATCATGTCTTGTGCGTATTGATTAATTATTTGGCCAGTAATTACCGTGTTACTCTAGAAGGATTCGGAAGATGAAATCTAGGGTTGGAATTGGACATGATAACATGTAGGCTTAATTATTTGCATGAGATGAATAATTAGGATTGTGAATTGAATAGGAATATATGTTCACTGCATGTAAAACATTGGGAATTAGAACTTAGCGGGTTTGATTTAATTATTTTGCATAGGAATATAGCAGGATTGTGACACCCCCAAAATAGGTATACATCACCCATTCTGAGTTGTCAAAATACGGTACAGAAACAACTACAACTTTATTATTACAATAGTAAAACTGTGAGTTTAAATACAAATATTGCCATCTAGACAATATCCACATACAAATAAATCCTCATCATAATTATTGATACATTATTTTACAACAATGGTGAGGACTACTAAACATCTCTCCTTAGAACCTTCATTCCATACCCAGGCTAAATACTCGCTTATATTCTCGCCTCCCCGAGAAGAAAAAATGGAACAAAAAGGAAAAGAGTGAGCTCGACTAGCCCAATAAAGAATATTATGACTAAGATAATATACAACAAAATTATCGTTAGTCTTCAACAGGAAAAATATAATAGAATACAATAGACAACAAGTTTTAAATCAATATTATGGTGAAATAATAATTCATTAGAAGAGTTAAGTAGAGAATGCAAACTACTATCTTCTATGTATGAATTTTAAAGTTCATCGCTCTATTTTATCCTGTAACATCAATCAATATATATCGGGATCAAATATTCATCCTTGCACTACTGAGCCAAGGACATTCACCAGATTGGTCATGTTCATCTAAACACTGCTCATCTTTGCACTACGGGCCAAAGATATTCATTAGAAATCATTCATCTTTACACTACGGGCCAAAGATATTCATCGAAATCATTCATCTTTGCACTACTGGGCCAAAGATATTCATCATAAATCATTCATCTTTTGCACTCTGGGCAAAGATATTCAATAATATCATCATTTAAGGCCGAGGATGATGAAAATATTTTTTTTTTAAAGAAACGAATCCGATGAAATCAAAATGACAAGGATTAAGGATTAAGGATTAGTACTTTGTTTTATCCACGTCCAAAATACCTCAAAAATAATCATAGTGGTGTAAAATTCAAGAATGATCAAAACATGGATACAATCAAAGCTAGTATCCACATAGATATTTTGAACGAAAGAAAAAATTTCATTTTTTCGATGAATAATGCCAGTGATAAGTGAATAATCTGCAGTATCGTGAATAGTGCCGTATCACGTGAATAGTAACTCGACACCAAAAGTTCCAAATTTGATAAAACTTGAGATCAATATTTCAAAGATAATGATATTGAAGAAATAATATCATTACGAAAAAAAAATAATATCTCTTACCTCGAAAGATCGAAGATTTCTCCTTTGGAATCTTGGATATAGGCTATAACTTGAACTTGCACCATATAGCAATACTCAAAGTATACTCAAAATACTCACAAGAATAAACCGATAATATAGAGAGAAAAACTTGATTTACGGTGTGATTTTCAATTCTAACCTAAGCACCCTATTTATAGGAAAATGCTTAGAACACAAAGCGAAAAATTTAATAAAATATTAATTTATATTAAAATTTTCCCTCGCCCATAGACTTCTGATTTCAGCAACTTAACATGTGATTCATGAGGCTTACAAATGTAAAAAACGTTTTTGTTAATATAAATATTTAAAACTTCCAAAAATCAATTATTTCGGAACTCCGGAACTTCAATAATTCATAATAAATAGCCCTTTTATCAGAAAATTCGAATCTCGCGAGTTTTTATAGGAAATTCAATTCTCTACAACTTTACAGAAGAAAGTTTTTCCAAATTCCCAACAGAAATTGACCGAAATCCACAAACGGGTGATTTTAGAGGCTATAATCAAATTTCAGTCAATAAATGGGGTCCAATTTAGCATGTTTAACATGTTTTAAACATTTATTGCAACAAAAATACTCTTCCTTCTCAGATACTCATATATCCCACATTAGTTGTAAATATATCACCATTATTATATTATTAAAATATAATATTATATATATTTAAATGAATTATTTTATCGAAAAAAGATAAATTTCAATTTTCAACAATTGTCGCATTAAAATTTTCTCCATCTATATCCACATAAAATCAATATTTTTCTCATCATATGAATCAATAATTAATTACTCACAAATAATATTACGAGAATCACAATATTGACAACCAAAGCGCTAGGAAGAGGGGCTTTCCAATAAGAATTTCTCCTTACTAAGCGGCAATTAGGTGACCAAACCTCTCCTTAGACGAACTTTCTAGACATTGCCAATAATGTTATCTAATAATATTATTCAGATAATATGAATTATTTCTTCGATAATGAAAAATCTTGTGTAATGACAATTATTGAAACAACAAAGAATATAAAATATCAACGCAACAATTATTGAACCAATAAAATCTTTGAGCGAGTAATTCAGTAACCATTATTGAGTAGTGCCTTCTTACGTAAGAGTCAATAATTGGTGCAATACCGTAATATCTTCTTGTCGCAACAACGCGTATTGTGTTTTAACCATTGGGTATTCAACGATTAATAAGCAGAACAACTACGCCGTTATTTTTAAACAACTTATATTTGTCGTTTTCTTCCTCCAATCGCTTTCCGTTATGGGACCCACACATGGCTGCGCCGTCGTATGAATATTCCCCGACAGTACGAATATTCCACGACCAAACGAATATTCCCCGACAACAATGAATATTTTATAACCACTTGCTTATTTTGAAATATTTGCGTATTTTACTCATAACTATCCACATTAATCACATCAACCCTTACTATTTCAAACTAATAATTAGAGGAAATTAAATTTCATTTATTAATTATTTGGGGTCTTACAACCTCCCCTCCTTATGAAATTTCGTCCTCGAAATTGACATATGTACCTGATGTTTCGAAAAGGTGAGGATACCTCGCTTTCATTTCCGTTTCCAATTCCCATGTCATTTCTTCTATAGCATGGTTCCTCCACAAGACTTTAACTTGTGGTATGACCTTCGTGCGTAGGACATGCTCCTTCCTATCCAAGATCTTGACAGGTACCTCCTCATACGTTAAGTCTTGGCTATCTCGTCCGGTTCTAACTCAATAACGTGGTTGGGTCTTTCACATATTTACGAAGTACGGATATGTGAAACACATTATGAACACGAGACATACTCGGAGGTAACGCGAGTCTATAGGCTACATTACCTACGCGGTCAAGAATTTGAAATGGACCAATAAATCGTGGATTGAGCTTTCCTCTCTTTAGAATCTTGTAACTCCCTTCCATGGGCACCACGAATAATACATGATCCCCTATACTAAATTCCACGTCCTTTCGATGAAGATCCGCATAACTCTTTTGTCGATCCCTGTCGTGCGTTTGTATACATTGTCGAATCATTTGGATCTTTTCAAGAGTCATACGTATTAACTTTCGGGTCCCAACAATGTTGCTTCACCCACCTCATCCCAACATATTGGAGAGCGACACTTTCGTCCCATATAATGCTTCATATGGAGCCACACTTATACTTGCACGATAAGCTGTTGTTGTAGGAGAATTCCACCAATGGTAAATACTTATCCCAACTGCCTTTGAAATCTAGGACACAGAGTCTTAATAAATCTTCAAGAGTTTGAATAGTCCTCTCTCGATTGTCAAAATCTGTTTGAGGATGGTATGCGAATCGAATCTTAAATCCGTACCCATAGCTTTTTGCAAGCTAACCCAAAATCTTGAAGTGAATCTTGGGTCACGATCCAAAACTATGGATCTTGGCATGCCATGCAATCTCACAATCTCATTTACGTACATTTGAGCAAGAGGCGTTCAAGGGAATAAGTCTCCGTGATCGGCAAGAAATGAAGCGGACTTGGTTAATCTATCAATAATAACCCAAATAGCATTTATGCCTTGAGAAACCGTGGGAAGTCCCGTGAATGAAATCCATGGTAATGTGTTCCCACTTCCATTTCGGAATCTCAAGTGGTTGCAATGGTCCCTTAGGCACTTGATGCTCCGCCTTTACACGCTTGACAAGTTAAACATGTTGAGATAAACTTTGCAATCTCTCTTTCATATTTTCCACCAAAATGTATGTCAAGATCACGATACATTTTAGTACTTCGAGGATGGATTGCAAATGGTGTATTGTGTGCCTCCATCATGATCTTGTACTTTAAATCGTAATCATTAGGAACACAAAGTCCGGAGTGGACTCAAGTATTCCTTCTTCATCAATTCTCGCTTAGGAATATCACCTTCTTGTACTTTCTTCTTCATATGCATCATTTCAAGATTCGGTGGCTTGAGCAACCTTAACTTTTCTATTAAAGTTGGCTCTGTCGTATATTTGACATCATCGCACTTTTCGTTCTGCATATGATCTTCTACTCAACGCTACGTCGGCCACGCTCCCCTTCCGGGATGGTATTGAATAGTGTGGTCGTAGTCTTTCAATAGCTCAAGCCAACGTCATTGCTTGCATGTTGAGTTCTTTTTTGAGTGAAGAAATATTTAAGGCTTTTATGGTGCGAATATATCTCCACTTTCTCCCCATATAGATAGTGCCTCCAAATCTTTAAGCGCGGCTTATTTGCGCTAACTCTAGATCATGAGTAGGATAATTCCTCTCATATTCTTTAAGTTATCGCGAGGCATAGGCTATGACTTTCCCACGTTGCATGAGAACACATCCTAACCCTTTGCCCGAAGCATCGTTGTAGATAACAAATCCATCCGAACCAGATGGTATTGTTAGAACAGGTGCCAAAATAAGTCTCATCTTAAGCTCTTGGAAACTCTTCTCGCATTCTTCGCTCCAAACGAATTTTGTATCCTTCCGAGTTAGCTGGGTTAATGGAGTAGCGATTCGAGAAAACCCTTCCACGAATCTACGATAATAACCAACTAAGCCTAAAAAACTTACGTACTTGATCGACCGACTTGGTTGCTCTAACTTTGTATTGCTTCAATCTTTACCGGGTAAACAGATACTCCATGTTTTGACACCACGTGCCCAAGGACTGCTACTTCCTCAAGCCAGAACTCGCATTTCTTCAACTTAGCATATAGCTTGTTTTCACGAAGCCTTTGGAGTACCAGCTTCAAATGGTGCTCATGATCTTCACGGCTTTTGGAATATATGAGGATGTCATCAATAAAGACAACAATGAATTTATCCAAATATTCTTTGAATACTCGATTCATCATATCCATGAAAGCCGCAGGAGCATTAGTTAATCCAAAAGACATGACTAAGAATTCATAATGCCCGCATTTAGTTACGAAAGGCGCCTTTGGAATATCCTCGCTTTTAACCTTCACCGATGATATCCGTAATCGAAGATCGATCTTTGAAAAGAATTGTGCTCCTTGCAACTGGTCGAACAAGTCATCAATTCGAGGTAGCGGATACGTATTCTTGATAGTGACATGGTTCAATTCTCTGTAGTCAATACAAAGTCGCATACTCCCGTCTTTCTTCTTTACGAATAACACAGGAGCACCCCAAGGAGATGTACTAGGACGAATAAAACTGATGTCCAACAACTCTTGTAGTTGGACCTTTAACTCCTGAAGTTCAATAGGAGCCATTCGATATGGGGTTTTAGAAATGGGCTTTGTACCAGGTTCAAGATCAATAAAGAATTCAACTTCACGTTCTGGGGGTAGACCGGGAAGTTCTTCAGGAAATACGTCAGGAAAGTCAATAACAACAGGAATATTATTCAAATTTGACGTGTCCGTATTCAAATCCACAACATGGGCTAAGAAAGCTTGACATCCGTTTTTCAATAAACGAATAGCTTTATGATTAGATATGACAGTGATTGATTTTAATGGTTTAGTTTCTTGAATTCGTACAACGGGTTGTTTATGAATATGAAAGCTAACAACCTTACGAAAATAATCAATTTTGGCATGATGAGTAGTTAACCAATCAATCCCTAAAATCACATCAAAAGCAAGTATCTTTAAAGAGATAAGGTCAACAGGTAAGATAAGGGTGCCAACTTGGATTAGACAAGATTTATAAACAGTGGATGTGATGAAAGTTTCTCCTAACGGAGTTTCCACAGATAGGTCAAACTCTAATTTTTCCGGAGTCAAATTTAAACATTGAGCACAAGTAGGAGAGATAAATGAATGGGTAGCACCGGTATCTAGTAAAGTATAAACTTCACAAGAATTTATAAATAGCTTACCCGTGATCACCTCGTTTGGGTTCCTCGCATTTTGACCAGTCACAACAAACGCTCTTCCAGGAACCGTTGACTTTGACTTTTCTGGGACAGTCTTTTGAGTCACCGTCCCCGCTGAACTAGGTTTCGCTATCGTGCAATCTCGAGCGATATGTCCTTCATTTCCATAATTATAGCATACCGAACTAGCTGTGGGCGCTTGGTGATATGTCCCTCTTCCAGCATTTATAGCATATGACCGGGTGGTCGTTCTCCTCCTTGGAACCGATTCTTTGCTAGCACTGCTGCCTTCATATGGTTGTTGTTGAATCTCCTCTTTTAAATCTCTCCTCCGACTCGCTTCTTCTATTTTCATGGCCATGATTACCACCAGAGTGGTTACCATTTTTGTCCGCTTTTTCTTTCTCCACCGGGTTATTGTTGTTTTGTTGACCGCTATCTCCTTATGATCCTCGATTGTGGTACCTCGGTTGACCGTACTCGTTATCTCGCTTCTAACAATTGAGCCCTATTAACAACATCCTGAATAAAGAGAAAATTTATGAGAGATGAGATACCGACGTATCTTGGGTTTCAATCCTCTCGTAAACATCTCGCGTAATGCGTTCCTCATTCTCCACCAAATGAGGTGCAAACTCGGATAACTCGCAAACTTTGCCTCGTCTTGAGACACCGTCATGTTGTTCTCGCTCGATCTAATAAACTCCACTTCCTTCATATAGACGAACACTTTCGTGAAAGTATTTGTCATTAAATAGTTTCTGAAACGCGTCCCAAGACATGTTGAAAAGCGGTGGATGGGTACGCTTCACGAGACTCCCACCAAGAGAGTCTGCCTCGCCACGGAACATAAAGGTGGCGAATGGAACCTTCTGTTCTCTCCGCATCCCAAGACATCGAATATCTTGGTAATTTGCTTGACCCATGTTTCGCCATGATCGGATCTGGCTTTCCTTTAAATTCGTGGTCCCAACTCTTTGAACTCGCTGGGTCATTTGTGACAACACGTGAATTGCTATCATTTCCTCCTATGTTTTGAACACGAGTCTCCCTCGCCCGATTTTGCATGAACCGCAAAAGCTTCTAAATATCCCTCGCTCATCATCTCGCTTTCTGGTGTTGTTCACAGGGAGGAACATTGCCACTGTTGCACGCTCTCCTCGTTGGAAAGTACAAAGTCTCCACGGTCTCATTTCCACTCAATATTCTCAATCGACATTCTCAAATCTTCGCCATAAAACAAGGGTTAATTAAGCAAATCAATATATCACATAATGTCCTTATATACTGACCAACTAACAAATAAGCTTAGGTAGGACACACTAGCGAAGGATTTACTCGTCTCTCCCCTCCTAGTTCTATTCCCCGATCTCCGCCAGAGATCATATCCCTAAGCTCTGATACCAACTGTGACACCCCCAAAATAGGTATACATCACCCATTCTCGAAAGTTGTCAAAACACAGTGCATGTAAACAACTACAACTTTATTATTACAATAGTAAAATTGTGAGTTTAAATACAGATATTGCCATCTAGACAATATCCACATACAAATAAATCCTCATCATAATTATTGATACATTATTTTACAACAATGGTGAGGGCTACTAAACAACTCTCCCTAGAACCTTCATTCCATACCCCGACTGTACTTTCTATATTTCTCGCCTCCCGAGAAGAAAAAAAATGGAACAAAAGGAAAAGAGTGAGCTCGACTAGCCCAAGAAAGAATATTATGACTAAGATAATATACAACAAAATTATCGTTAGTCTTCAACAGGAAAATATAATAGAATACAATAGACAACAAGTTTTAAATCAATATTCGCAATGAAATAATAATTCATTAGAAGAGTTAAGTAGAGAATGCAAACTACTATCTTCTATGTATGAATTTTAAAGTTCATCGTCTATTTTTATCCCTGTAACATCAATCAATATATATCTGGGATCAAATATTCATCCTTGCACTATAGGCCAAGGACATTCACCAATTAATCATGTTCATCTAAACACTGCTCATCTTTGACTACGGGCCAAAGATATTCATCAGAAATCATTCATCTTTGCACTACGGGCCAAAGATATTCATCATAAATCATTCATCTTTGCACTACAGGCCAAAGATATTCAATAATATCATAATTTAAGACTGAGGATGATGAAAAATATTTTTTTTTTTTAAAGAAACGAATCCAGTGAATCAAAATGACAAGGATTAAGGATTAAGGATTCGTACTTTGTTTTATCCACGTCCAAAAATACCTCAAAAATAATCATAGTGGTGTAAAATTCAAGAATGATCAAAACATGGATACAATCAAAGCTAGTATCCACAATAGATATTTTGGACGAAAAGAAAAAATTTCATTTTTCGATGAATAATGTCGTATTCGTGAATAATCTCAGATACGTGAATAGTCTTGATATCGTGAATAGTAACTCAGAGCACCAAAAGTTCCAAATTTGATAAAAACTTCAGATCAATATTTCAGCATAATGATATTGAAGAAATAATATCATTACGAAAAAAAATAATATCCCTTACCTCGAAAGATCAGTACTTCTCACTGGAATACTGGATATAGGCTATAACTTGAACTTGCAATCAGTATAGCAATACTCAAAGTATACTCAAAATACTCACAAGAATACGCCGATAATATAGAGAGAAAACTTGAGTTCGGTGTGATTTTCAATTCTAACCTAAGCACCCTATTTATAGAAAAATGCTTAGAACACCAAAGCGTAAAAATTTAATAAAATATTAATTTATATTAAAATTTTCCTACGCCCACTTAGACTTCTAATTTCAAAGAACTTAACATGTGATTCATGAGTCTTACAAATGTAAAAAACGTTTTTGTTAATATAAATATTTAAAACTTCCAAAATCAATTATTTCGGTCTTAACTTCAATAATTCATAATAAATATCCCTTTTATCGTAAAATTCAATCTCGAGAGTTTTTATAGGAAATTCAATTCTCTACAACTTTGCAGAAGAAAGTTTTTCCAAATTCCTAACAAAAATTGACCGAAATCCACAAACGGGTGATTTTAGAGGCTATAATCAAATTTTAGTCAATAAATGGGGTCCACCGACATGTTTAACATGTTTTAAATATTTATTGCAACAAAAATACTCTTCCTCCTCGTATACTCATATATCCCACATTCGTTGTAAATATATCACCATTATTATATTATTAAAATATAATATTATATATATATAAATGAATTATTTTATCGTAAAAAAGATAAAATTTCAATTTTCAACAATTGTCGCATTAAAAATTTTCTCCATCTATATCCACATAAAATCAATATTTTTCTCATCATATGAATCAATAATTAATTACTCACAAATAATATTACGAATCACAATATTGACAACTGAGGCGCTTCCTGGAAAGAGGGGCTTTCCAATAAGAATTTCTCCTCATCTTGCGCCAAGAATTAGGTGACCAAACCTCTCCTTAGATGTAACTTTCTAGACATTGCCAATAATGTTATCTAATAATATTATTCAGATAATATGAATTATTTCTTCGATAATGAAAAATATTGTGTAATGACAATTATCAAAACAACAAAGAATATAAAATATCAACGCAACAATTATTGAACCAATAAAATAATCGAATAAAGAATTACTTTGTAACCATTATTGAGTAGTGCCTTCTTACGTAAGAGTCAATAATCGGTGCAATACTGCAGTGCTATCTTGCAACAACGCTGTATTGTGTTTTAACCACCGAGTATTCCAACAAAGGTAAATCTGTAGTAATAACTACGCCGTTATTTTTAAACAACTTATATTTGTCGCTTTTCTTCCTCCAATCGCTTTTCATTATGGGGCCCACACATGGCTACTGCCTGCGTCGCATTTAATATTCTCCGACGATGCGAATATTCCACGACCAAACGAATATTCCCTACAACAATGAATATTTTATAACCACTTGCTTATTTTGAAATATTTATGTATTTTACCCATAACTATCCACATTAATCACATCAACCCTTACTATTTCAAACTAATAATTAGAGGAAATTAAATTTCATTTATTAATTATTTGGGGTCTTACAAGGATTAATTGAATTGAATAAAAGTTATCAGTTTACTTGGGAAAGGGCTTTTAACAACTAGAATTCCTAGTAACAATCCAGGTGGCGTAATAATTGGGTTAATTGAATAATTGGTTTATAGTTCATAATTAGGGATATTGTAGTCTTAACCTTTATTTATTTGAATTCATTTATAAAGTAATTCAGTTTAATTAGTTAATTTAGTTTGCTTAATTTTAAAAATCATAAATTGCAGCTGTTTAAATAAAATTAGTTTGGTTAAGAACTAGTACTTGGTGAATTTTATTAACTAATTCCTCGTGGGAACGATACTCTACTTTCACTTTATTACTTGTTGCCCATGTATACTTGCACGTATGTTTTGATTGTGAAATCGATCAACAAGTTTTTGGCGCCGCTGCCGGGGAATTAGTTTAATAATTTTGCCAATATTAATTTTTATCAAATTAGTTTTAATTTAAACGTTTTGTTATTATTTTCTTTAATTCTCTTTCTGTTTTTTTTCTTCTTTCTTTTTAGGTACCATGGCAGAATTTAATTATCAATGGTCGTATACGAAGAATGACTCAGCCAAGGGGAGCGGAGATTAATTGACTCATGACAAGATTTCTCGCGATTATCGGCTAATTGAGACACTTTCGAGGAGGTTAGACACTTTTGCAGCACAACGTCGTCAATGTGTGGTGGTGACTTGTGATTATTGTGCTGGAAATCATATGAGTCATCAATACGCCATCAATTTCGAGCCGGTACAGTATGGTGGTGATTACCCCAACAATTATGTCTATCCCAAAAAATATCATCAGGATTGGGGGTATCACCCAGATTTTTCATGGAACCATACTCATCAAGATTAATTTTATGCTCCACGTCCAATATACCCACCGGATTTCTCATGTCCAGCTCCACTACAATAAGAGGAACATTCAAATTTGGAGAAAATTTTGTCCAAGTTCATAGCTTCAAGTAAGGAGAGGAGGATTAATCAAGAGATATCGAGTCAAAATTTTGCGAACCAAATGGAACAACTAATCAATGCCTCGAATATTTATCCTCAATACACTTGGCCTTATGATATGGATTCCGAGACTGATGGAGAGCCCGAACAAAATCTGCAACTAGATGAGCCACAAGATGTTGAAAGAGAGGAAATTGGGAACCAAAAAAAGGAGATCGACAAAGAATTAAATGTAAGATTCAACGAAGATGAGCCGATTTCATTAGTATCCCATGTGCCTCCTCCACCAAAGTTCAAGAATCCGGGTAGTTTTGCAAAACCATGCCCAATTGGCAGTCATGTCGTCGGCAAAGCTCTTTGTGACTTAAGAGCTAGTACAGTTGTGGAGTCATGGTGGGATGAAAAGGAGAAGATAGAGGAAGATCCCATTGTGTTTATTAAGCTTCAATGCCCTAATCTAATCATCAAAATAATGGAGAAAACACCTAGTTTTTGGATGTTCTTAATGGGAAACATATCTACAAAGAGCATGCTAGGTGACTTTCATTCAAAGGTCATTACTAATGGGAACCTCCCAAAAGATACATTATTACTGATGGATGGAGGGTTCCTCAATTTTCGTAGGGGAATTGGATAGAGAATTGAAGAAGTAAGACTGAGACTATAAAATAAGCGTTTATTGGGAGGCAACCCAAGTTTAATTTTTATTTTTAGTTTTTATTAGGTTTTATATTAGTAGTTTTGAATTTGCATTTATTTAGAATTTAATAAAATTGTTTCTATCATGGTTTACAGGTTATTCAAGTCAAATTCAAGTGTGGTGCCCAATTTGTTCCATGTATTTAGCCTATTCTCCAAACTTAGTGGACATGGAGGAAGATTGCTATATTTTCAGGGAAGTCCTCTGCTTTACTTTTTTCTATTTTAGCCATTAAGGACAATGTCTAGTTTAAGTTTGGCGAATTTTAGTGTCATACTGCATATAGTTAGTTATCTGCATGGTAGTTCATTTTTTTTATGTGTTAGCATTGTGTTTTTTTAGGTTTCATATAATACATGGTAGTTATTTTCATATTCATATATGTGTTGCATTAGTATGTGTTCATGTAGTATAATTGCATTTTTTTTTTGCATGAGTCTGTGCGATCGGTTGGTGTGGTCTTAGCTCGACCTATGATAAGATTGGTTTTGCATGTTAACTTGAACAGTGTTGATAATTGATGATGAGTTCTAATTTTAATCATGATGATAATTTGAGCCTGTCTTATACTTATTTAACCGGTTAACACTTAAAGTTTAACTGTTTTAATCCACTTGGTTCAAGGGTTTCATAATTTGTTTTTGAGGGAAAATCTTGGTTAAAATTTAAGGAAATTAGTGAACTGGCGATAAAGGTTGGAATGACGTAAAAGCTTGAGTTTGGGAGAATCTATGGGGTATATATATACAAAATGAAAATGAAAAAAAATGATGAAAAGAAAAAAAATAGAAAATCTAGAAAAAGAAAAAAAAATGAATAAACACCGTGGCATGCTTGTCTAGTTTTGTGGCCTTTGTTACTTGAGTAAGTAAGCCTGAGGGGATTGTCTTTACACCTAGCGCCCTAAGGTCTTAATGGCTTGGAAGTCGTTGGTCGAAATCTCGTTAAGGTAGCATTGAAAAGCCTAAGGAAATAGGACATTGCACAACCATGAGAATAAAAAAAATGAATAAAACACGAGAAAGAGCAAAAATGCCCTCGTGATTGTATAAAAGTAGAAATAAATCATGTATTTACCCTTAGACTTGGTAATTGCTTAGTTTTAACCAGAGTTGTCATGTTCACAAAAATAATTGAATTGGAACTGAAATTTTTCTTATAAGAAGTTTGTTATGTGGTTATCTTGAACTATGGTTGGTTAGAATGGTTAACAAGCACACACGCACAACATGGGTGATGATAGGTTTGGATTGACTAATGGTTAGAGTTATGGATTTTGACTTGATTGGATATATTGTTTGAGTATCATTGGTATCTTTGAGGCCTATTGCTATATATCATACTGATTTAATACTGGGTTCATAGGTATATTAGGAAGTAGATCATGCATATGCATTCATGTAGTTGAGTTCGATTGTTTATTTTTAGTTCCTTTGTGTTTTTGCTTGAGGACAAGCAAAGGTTTAAGTTTAGGGGTATTTGATGAGTGAGTTTTATACCCATAATTGAGTGCGTTTGAGCTTAATCTTTTGGATGTTTTTAAATGTTTGTGTCTATTCATGCATGTTTTACGTTGTTTTGTAGGAATTGGGACAAAAGTTACTTGGATCGACGTTTGGGGTTGCTAGATTTGCGTTTTTGGCTTGCCATTTACATAGCACCCACTTCAGAGCGAATTTCAGTATTTCTAAGAACCTTATTTCGAAAACCTCAAAGAATGAAAGTTGTAGATCTACGTCTCCTCTTTCCGGAACATCTTAAATCATAGAAATCGGAGTTCGGGCGAAGAAGTTATGGCGAATTTTTCCGAAGGATGTTAGACTAGAAAATTCTCGAAAAGACCCAATAATGGGCGCCCAAACCAAGGCCATTTCAGGTCTTGGGTCGCTAGAAGGAAGTTATTGGTAATACTTGTTGTCAAGGCTTGACTGCGGGAAGGGCTTAGTCAAGCTTGAACGCGCTTTTAGGTAATTTTGACACTTTTTGACTCAAATTGATTGGGTTTGTTCCTAAGCTAAAAATTGACTTGTAACCTATAAATACATGATGTAATGCATAAAATAAAGGGGATTACATATATTAGCTTAGATAAAATACTCCATTAGATTAGAACATAAACTCTAGTTTATATTGGATTGTTAGAGAGTGAAACAACTTGAGGATCATTGAAGATTCAAAGCAAGAGCGGAAGAGGAGTCTCAAGACTAATGACAACAGATTATATTCTCTTCTCTTCTCTTACTTTTATCTTTTAATGTTTATTCAGATGTGGATTCTTGATTTTAATTCAATGACAATGAGCTAAATTTCTTTTATTAAGACTACAAATTGAACCTTTTATGTCTATGAATTAATTATTTAATTTATTCCAATTATTTATGTCAAGGTGAATTTTTTATCATGTCTTGTGCGTATTGATTAATTATTTGGCCAGTAATTACCGTGTTACTCTAGAAGGATTCGGAAGATGAAATCTAGGGTTGGAATTGAACATGATAACATGTAGGCTTAATTATTTGCATGAGATGAATAATTAGGGTTGTGAATTGAATAGGAATATCTGTTCACTGCATGTAACACATTGGAAATTGAAACTTAATGGGTTTGATTTAATTATTTTGCAGAGGAATATAGCAGGATTAATTGAATTGAATAAAAATTATCAGTTTACTTGGGAAAGGGCTTTTAACAACTAGAATTCATGTTAACAATCCAGGTGGCATAATAATTGAGTTAATTGGATAATTGGTTTATAGTTCATAATTGGGGATATTGTAGTCTTAACCTTTTTTTATTTGAATTCATTTATAAAGTTATTCAGTTTAATTAGTTAATTTAGTTTTCTTAATTTTAAAAATCATAAAATTAGTTTGGTTAAGAACTAGTACTTGGTGAATTTTATTAAATAATTCTTAATGGGAACGATACTCTACTTTCACTTTATTACTTGTTGACCGTGTATACTTGCACATATGTTTTGATTGTGAAATCGATCAATAGAAGGGAGATTGTAAGATCCCGAATTTTAGGAAATGAAAGTATTCAAATTTCTTATAATTATTATTCTATTTAGTAAATGGTTAAATTGATAAAGGGTTAAAGTTAAGGGTGACATTTGAAAATTTTGCAAAGTAAGCAAGTTGTCATAAAATATTTGTTTGGTCGGGGAATATTCTTTCTGACAGGGAATATTCGTATGACTGCACAATCATTGGTGGACCCCACAACAGAAGTATTGTCGTAGTTAGAAAATGACAGAAATATCTTTTCATAAAAATAACGACGAAAGTTTTTACCGTTAAACTGTTGAACTACCCAAAGGTAAAGAATAAAGAATACTGGCGTGATTGCATAGTAAGACACTAGATTGATTATTGATGCTTACGTGAGAAGTCACACAGTTATACCCAATTATTGCTATAATAATTGCTGCATAATATCTCTCATGTTATTGATTCAATTATTGTCATACTATCATCTACATAATATTTTATATTATTAAATCAATAATTGAGACGACAAAGTTATTCATATTATTATTTGTATTATTGACGATGTTTAGAAAGTTCTGTCAAGGAAAGGGGGTTGGTCATCTAATTGCGCGCCAATAGGGAGAAATTCTTATCGGGAAGCCCCCTCTTTCTTGGGAATGATCTGGTTGTTAAATATTATGAGTTATAATATTAATGATGAATAAATTCGTGTTGATTAAAGATGAAATTGATATTTCCATTGTGTTGGGATTATTAGTGTTAGTGGAAATCGATATTTATTTAGATAATAATTTATTTCTGGAGGTTATATGACCAATCAGGTAATTAATCGAATAAATGAGCAAATAATTGTTATTAATTCATATGTTTATAACTATTTGTTCACATGTATGTACTATTGATTCACATGCATGTACTATTAGAAGAGGTGGTGCAAGATTGATAATACTTGCATGACTAAATTAAAAATAGAGGTATAGATGAAGGTACTATACTGTAACTATTTTTTTCACGTGTATAGAACTATTGATTCACATGATATACTATTAGGGGAGGTGATGCAAGTTTGATAATACTTGCATGACTAAATTAAAAATAGAGAAAAAGATGAAGGTATTATACTGTAATATTTCGAGCCCCAAAACGTGCAATTATCAAAACTATATTTTCCTATAAATAGAAGCTCATTCTTCTTTTATTCTCACCAATTCACTAAGGGGGTGTATTCAATTAAGATTTTTAAAGACTTTTTTTAAGTGACAGACTTTTGTAGAATTTGTGGGATTTTAATAACTTTTAAAGACTTTTTTAAAATGACTTTTATAGACTCCATGAAATAAGTAACAGACTTTTATAAACTTTGTATCAAGACTGTAATAGACTTTTTGTATACTTTTAATATATCTTACAACTTATATTAATTATTAATTAACCCATGTGTACAACCTCTCCCTCTTTTTTCATGAACTAGAGTAAATCTCTTTATACTATCATGGCATGAGATTTTATATATGTTGAAAGCGTTCATATTATTATACTCATTTCATGATACATTTGGATACTTGGATACCAATAAAACTTTAGAAACTACAGACGCAATACAAAAATTAAGCTCACTTTTCATTGAGCTATATATACTTTATGCATATACGTACGCTTTTTAGTAGGAATATCAAACTCCGTTTTTCACAAAATAATATGACAATGAAAATCTATATGATAAAAAGTTGCAAAACTTCATACATGTGAGTATAGTATATAATGCTTAAAGTAAAAATAATATATAGTATATAATGTTTAATGATCATAATATATGATATATAGTATATTCTGTTTGGATCATATTATTATTGTTAAACAGTATATATATATACATCATATATACATACACATCATATATTGTTTATTATTTTTGCCAATTAGTGTTAAAGTGTCTCAAAAATTAACAGTAATTTCCTTCGTTTAAAATGTCAAAAACTAAAAAAAAAATACACATACACATCATATATTTTCTATTTTCGCATATATTATACTTACATAATCCTTACAACTGAACAACTGATATGGGAGTTTCATGATCTCATCTTTGTTGAACAAATCTCTTTCCTCTTTCTATTGGAAGCTTTCGAACGACTACTTTTTCTCTCACCAATTCAGATTAGGTCTAGTTATTTGTTTACTTATTAATATATCTTGTTAATTCTCTTATTATCATAACTTCAATTATTTTTATGGCCCAAATTTTACCAAATTATTTATCAATCACATATTAATATTTATTAGCCCATATAAAATAAATAACTAGTTTTACCCAATAAAAGACAAATTCCAATTAATAACTAATTTTATCCACATTTGTGTTTATTTGGAAGTCTTTAGAAATCTTTAGAGATGAGGTAAGACTTTGGATATGGGTTGATAGTTATAATTCTTCTTCTAAAGTCTGTTAAAGTCTATCATTTGATAGAAATCTTTAAAATCTATGACTTTTTGAATACCAAAATACTTTTATAGACTTTGTAAAAATCTTAATTCAATACCACCTAACTTTTAAAGACATTAAAAAAGTTGTAATTGAATACCACTAAACTTTTATAAACTCTTTAAATGTTTTGATTGAATACAACTAAACTTTTAAAATCTTTAAAAGTCTTTAAAAATCTTAATTGAATACACCCCCCTAAGACTCACAAGAGCAATTATAGGGAGAGAAGCTATAAAGAGAAAGAAGAAGAGAAATTTTCTATTTTACTATTCCAGTATCCAGTCTTCTTCTGAGGTAAGGGGTATTATTTATTTCATATTCTGAAGAGATATTATTTTTCGTATTCGTATGAATATTATTTTCGTTCAATATTCGTAAGAAATATCATTTTCGTTCAATATTCATTGTCTTCGTTTAATATTTGTAAGGAATATTATTTTCGTTCAATATTTGTAAGGGTTGTTATTTATTTCTTATTCGTAAGGGTTATTATTTCTTACTATTCACTCGGGTACTATTCACTCGAAGTATTATTTATGGGGTACTATTCACTCTGGTATTATTCACTCGGGGGTACTATTCACGAAGTACTATTCACAAAATACTATTTACGGAGTACTATATACGGGATACTATTCACGAAGTACTATTCACTGGGTACTTTTCACGGCGAAAAATTGAATTTTTTTTGGCCAAATTAATTTTTGATACATGAATATTATTCTTGAATTTTACTCCTCAATTGATGATCATGTTAACAATTTAGATATTCTTGAACTCTGGATAAATTATATTATAAATGTTTAATATTTATCCTTTATCTCATTTAATTGATTCTTTATATCATTGTCATGATCCTCATGCTTATATTGCGTTAAAAGTCATCTTTGGCCCATAGTGCATAGATGGACTGTTGATTATTGGTTTTACAGTTGATATCTTTGGTCGTAGTGCAAAGATGAACTGATGATTGATAGCTTTAGCCCGTAGTGCAAAGATGGACAGGTGTATGACATAATCATGACCACTGGTGATACTAACGAATATCCTTGGCCGTAGTGCATAGATAATTCGATGATGAGATTAGCAGGATCATGACCATTAGTTAACAGTTGAATGCCTTTGGCCGTAGTGCACTGACAGGCAATTGATTTGTATGATCATGACCATTAGTTTTATAGTTGAATATCTTTTGCCCGTAGTGCAAAGATAGACAACTGATTGGTATGATCATTGTTATTACATTTGAATATCGTTAGCCTTTGGGGTAAGGATATTGAATGAACGTTCTATTAAGCCTTTGTGGCAAGGAATTACTGTTGATTCACATTGTTATAAACATGAATTGTAAATTTAACTATAATCTTTGGTGGTTCAGGTGAAGATAGGTGATGAAAGTTCTCTTTATCTTGGGTATAACAAAGAACTGTTAATGGGTATTATAGCGATAAAATTATTGATAAACTTTTTAAATCATAGAAGATAGTAGATATCATGGTCTACTTGAATCTTCTATTGGATTGCTTGTTCCGCTGCAGTTAAACTTGTTGTTTATTATTTTAACATTGTTGAAGGCTAACGATAATTTATTCTGCATTATCTTAGTCATAATATTTCTTACTGGTCTAGTTGAGCTCGCCCGTTTCTTTCATTGTTCTCTTTAGAAAATGAGAATATAACTGGGACTAGTCGGGGAATGGTGTGATAGTCTGGGATGGTGGCTATAGTAGTCATCACTATTCAGTGAAATAATGTGATAATAAATGTAATGAGGACTTCATTTGAGTTTGAATATTGACTATGAGACAATATTCGTGTAAAAACTCTCAGCTATGCTTTTTTCGTATTGTATAAAAGAAGTTTGTATTTGATTTATGTACCATGTATTTGGTGACTCAGAATGGGTGATGTATACCTATTTTGGGGGCGTCGCATATGTGCTTATTGTGATATGCATGGTGCACAGTTATGGCCTTCTGACCTATAGGTTAGTGGTTTTTGGTTTTGAAATACGGCTTGCATGTCGTGCCTTTCTATAAATTCTAATGTAATATTCTCTTCTCATCTAAATCCCCTCGAATGTAACTCGAGGTTTCTTTATGTCATGTAATAATCTATAATTGATGAAGATGACAAGATAGAGAACACGATGGAAAGATGATGATGGAGATGAGGCACATGCATGAGGAAGATCCAAGGAAGCTACTATTTTGAGATCTTTTACCACCTTAGATTGACCTTCAATCTTTCATTAGCTTAAAAAGATTGACAATGGATTGATCCATAACTGTAACATATTCAATTTTGCACTTTATTTATGCTTGTATGCGATATGATATGATAAATAATGTGCATGCTTAATAAAATTAAAATTGATGAGATCTAAATTAATTTATAAAATCCCTCATTAAATTATTAAGTCTAAATCAGATGCCTTCCAATGAATAACACTCATCAAGACCTTGATCAATGGATGTAGGTTTTCCAAAGCAAAGTACCCTATTTATCTAGGTAAGATGTGATACGATAATTGTTATATCCAAACTGTTAAAATCATTGGGCCCGACTTAACTAAGTTATCTCAATAGGATTGTGGACTTAGAGGCATGGAGTTTGGTAGGTACTATTAGATGGACTAGAAACAAATGTTGTTTACCAAACTATCCAGGAGTTATATATGATATAATTGACAAGGGGTTGTCTACCTAAATAACTATGTTTTGAGAGATTAGCCAAAGCTAACTTAAGACATAATGAAATATGGATCTTGGCTCACTAGAAAGATTTAATAGAAAATGCTTTCCGAATTAATAGTGAGGGCTATTAATTTGAATAAAATAGTGGGAGGCATATTTTGAATGTACTATTACCAATTACATAATATCAAAAACTCTACAATTTGACTTATTATTTATGCACTTATAAATTGTAGATATCAATGGCAAACAACAACAACACAAGTAGTCTTTCACTACGATCAGTCCTTGAAAAGGACAAGCTGAGTGGAATTAATTTCCTTGACTGGCATAGGAACTTGAGGATTGTCCTCAAATAAGAGTGCAAGCTATATGTCATTGAAAAGCACATTCCTGCAGTACCAACTGACATTGCACCATGTGCAGAGCATAATGCTTACAAGAAGCATCAAGATGATGCTCTGGGCGTGAGTTGTCTCATGCTAGCAACTATGAACGCTGAGCTTCAGAAGCAACATGAGTTGATTGATGCTTTTGAGATGATCGAGCATCTCAAAAAATTATTTGAAGGGCATGTCCGACAGGAAAGGTATGATACAAGCAAAGCGTTGTATCACTGCAAAATGGGTTAACGTGATCCAGTTGGTCCACATGTACTAAAAATGATTGGGTACATTGAGTACCTTGATAGGTTGGGTTTTCCGATTACTCCAGAAGCCCAAACTGATCTTGTTTTGCAATCATTGAATAGAAGATACTCTCAATTTGTTATGAATTACCTCATGAATGAAATTGTGAAACCCCTTACTGAGTTGTTGAGCATGTTAAGAACTATCAAGAACAACATAAAAAGGGTAGGACTCGTTCCCATAATGATAGTGCAAAAGGGGAATAATAAGGGAAATTGGAAAGGCAAGAAGAAAATATAGCGATTGCATGCTAAATAACAAGTTACATATTAAAGAAACTTGCTCAATACTAAATATACGATTTAGAATACTTGCATCCCTATGAAAAATTAGATACAAGAGCTTTCTCAATAATAAACCATATAGCTCTACGAAAGTGCAGAGTTAGCCATTTGTGTAATTGCAATTGAATTCAAAACAATAGTGTACTCAACAAAATCAAACTCGCATAATGAAGTTTTAGAGTTAGAGAACTTGCCTTGAGCACAAGCTAAACCTTACACTTGAATCAATACCCTATACATATGTCATCATGACATAATTAGTTATTACCAACATTTTATATCTATATAAACAAATATATACTTCATGTAGGTTAAATCACCCATTCACATAATCAAACTATGTTAATACTAGTTAACGCTTGATAACATGCTCATTCATATTTTAATACTACTGAAATCATCATTTAACATTCATATTACTAACACATAACATTATTTTTCAAAATTTGTATAACAAACTAAAACTGTCATGCCATTCTGCTAACTCATGTATTGCATTTCCACAGCTTTACATTGTGGTTGGTATTTATACCATGTGCTGAGGCTAATATAGCCATACCATGATCATAGGCCATAGATTGGTGTCATGGCATGAGATTTATATTTATTGGGCCTCATTGCGGGCATCAAACTCCGTAATCTGCAACCAAGCTCTAAGAACAAAGATGAACAAAAAAGCAAATTATTTACAAGCTCCAATCTAATAGACCAATTAACATGTAATTCATATAGAGACTTCATGTAAACATATTGTGAAGACTTCTAACATGATTTTACCCATAAAATAACATAAACATCAAATTTACAACACCCAATTTCAATGTTTTTGGCAAAAACTCCATTTTTGATGTTTTCAATGAAAATCAACACTGTGATTTTGTTTTGAACCAAAATAGTTAATTCAAAATACCATGGTTATGATTATACATGCTCTATCGAATTCAATAGTCAATTTATATATATTAACAATTAATCAAACCTTAATTTCATTTTAAACTAAGCCATACTCATATATTTTTCATATGAACACTCTGTAATATATTTTCTTCCACAAAACACATACATACATGAATTCGTTTATCTATAATCATACATAAACTTATGAAGCCATCTTATAACCCACAATTTATCATATAAAACATATACCATATACAATTTATCCTTCATGAAGATTTTTACAGAGAACTTTTTGGAAGAAGAAGAAGAAGATAACAAAATTTTAAGGAGAAAGGTTTGGATGATACCTTGTATGCTAGATGATGAAGGTTTTCCTTTCTATGATTCTTTATTCCAATTCCTTTTATCAAAACCTGTTAGGATTTCTCTCAATTTCTCTCTAGAGTTTTCTTCTTCTCTCCCTTTTTCTTCTTCTGATATTTTCTTCTCCTAACTCTATCTTACGTATTATCATATAACGTATAATAATAATAATAATAATAATAATAATAATAATAATAATAATAATAATAATAATAATAATAATAATAATAATAATAATAATATAGATATTAAGTATAGGATTTTAACTGACATCGGTTATAAACTTTTGAAAATCAAAAGTCATAAGGCTTGTTTGGCTAGCTAACTAAAAATAACCCATTAACCCTTACACCTTGTTTGGTAAACCTAATTAAAACAAATGGATTAATCCTTATACCTTGTTTGATAAAATACTATTAAATTAAAGACTTAATATGCATTAAGACTTGTTTGGTCAAAACTAAATTAAACTCTTTTAATTTATTTTAATAACTCCTTTATAGCAAGGTTATTTTTCACACTTCTAATAAATTAAATAATCAATTAATTCAAATATTAATCTATTAAATTACTTTAACACATAAATCATTCTCACATAATTATAATTTCCTTTATAATTATAATTTTATTCAACCAACTAACACTTTATTTTAATCACAAATTCCAAGTAAAAATATTATAATTCATTTAATCATTATTAGCTCTCTAACTTAATTATTAAATTAAATTGGTAACCTCATAACAATTAATTTTCTTAGCTCCTTAATTATTTATTCAACAAATAATTAGCTAAACCACATCAACTCAAATTGAACAATTATTTATTCAACAATAAATATATCCATTAAATATTTATATAAATCAATAAATATTTAATATTTAATTATTTAATCAACAAATAATTAACTAAACCACATCAACTCAAATTGAACAATTATTTATTCAACAATAAACATATCCATTAAATATTTATATAAATCAATAAATATTTAATATTATAATTTAAAATTCGAATGTTACATAATTCCTCCTTACAAGGATTCTCGCCTCGAATCACAACCTCAAACAAATCATTCGTTACATTCTTCCCTACTTACAAAGTTTCATTCCCTTAATCGAAGACACGGATTAAACAAATAACTCGTGGTACTCTTTCAACATTTTCTCTTCCAGTTCCCACGTAGCTTCTTCAGCGTTGTGGTTCCTCCATATCACCTTCACAGAAGGCATAACTTTATTCCTGAGCACTTGTTCTTTTCTGTCGACTATCTGGGTAGGAATCTCGTGTTTGTAGTCGGGTTTATATGGTCGTAACACCAAAATATGAAAAACATTATGAATGTTTTCCAACTCTGGAGGTAGAGCTACCTCGTAAGCCACCTCTCCCACTCTTCGCAGCACTTCAAAGGGTCCAATAAACCTCGGGCTTAACTTTCCCTTTTTATCGAAATGAATTTTCCCCTTCCAGGGAAAAACTTTTAGGAATACAAAAGTTCCTACATTGAATGCACGATCTTGTCTGTGTTGATCAAAGATACTTTTTCTCATCTGCCTTGGTCGCTACCAATCTTGTCCTCGATGAGTTTGACAACTTCAGCCAGCTTGTTGTACCAGCCGGGCTCGTCCTAACGCTTAGCTTTCAACTTTCACTTCATCCCAACATGGTGGAGTTCTCACTTTCTTTCCATGCATAATGCCTCTCATAAGGTGGCATCTTGGAGGTATGCGTGGTAACTATTGTTGTAAGAAAATTCCACCAATGGTAAATGTTCTTCCCAGCTTTTGTTAAAGTCCATGACACATGCTCTTAGCATATCTTCCAATGTCTGAATTGTTCGTTCACTTTGGCCATCTGTTTGTGGATGATAAGTCGTACTCATTCGCAACTGTGTCCCCATGCATTCTTGTAGTCTCTTCCGTAAATTTGACGAAATCGCGGATCTCTATCGAACACACTGATAATCGGCACTCCGTGCCTCAAAACAATCTTTTAACGTATAATCTTGCCAACCGATCAAGATTGAATCTAATCTTTATTGGCGTAGTGTGCTACCGATTTTGTCAATCATTCCACTATCACCCAAATCGCATCACATCCTCTCTCGAGTAGTTGGAAGACCCACCATAAAATCCATCGTGATGTGTTCCCACTTCCATTCCGGTATTTTCAACAGTTGAAGTAATCTGCTGGGTCTTTGGTGTTCAGCCTTGACTCTTTGACATGTCAAACATTTCGCTACGCATTCTGCAACGTCACTTTTCATATTCGGCCACCAAAAATGTTGGCGCAAATCTTGATACATCTTCGTACTTCCTGGATGAATTGAATATCTTGATCTGTGTGCTTCAGTTAAGATTTCTTCTCTAATATCTGGTATTACTGGAACCCAGATTCTTCCCTCGAAATGTAGTAGTCCTTCGGTATCGATTTGGTATTTTACATCGCTGCCCTCAATCAGATTTTCTTTGATTTTCCCACACTCTTCATCTTGTAATTGAGCATCCTTCACTTTGTCCACTAAAGTTGGACCCGCTTCTATCTAGAATAGTTGTTCGTCAGATTCTTTTGGAAATTTGATTTCCAACTCCGCTTTTTTTCTCACGAATGAGCTCCTCCTGAGTTGTTATCAGCATCAACTTTTCCCGACCTTTCCTGCTTAAAGCATCTGCAACCACATTCGTTTTTCCCGGATGATAAAAGATTTCACAATCATAATCTTTTATCAATTCCATCCACCTTCTTTGACGCATGTTTAAATCCTTCTGAGTGAAAATATACTTCAGACTTTTGTGGTCTGTGTAGATCTCACATATCTCTCCATAATGTTAGTGTCTCCATATCTTTAGAGAAAATACAACTGCAGCCAATTCCAAATCATGAGTTGGATACCCTTTCTCATAATCCTTCAGTTGTCTTGATGCATAGGCAATAACCTTGTCGTTCTGCATAAGAACACAACCCAACCCCTTGTGTGAGGCATCACTATACACCACAAAATTTCCTGTATTATCTGGCAGTGTCAACACAGGTGCCACACTTAGCTTCTTCTTTAAATCTTGGAAGCTTTCTTCACACTTCTCTGTCCAAACGAATTTCACAGTTTTTCTTGTCAAATTTGTTAGCGGAGTGGCTATCTTAGAAAATTTTTGAATGAATCTTCTATAATAACCGGCCAGTCCCAAGAAACTCCTCACCTCCGAAGGTGTCCTTGGTTGTTCCCAATTGATTACAGCTTCAACTTTTGATGGATCCACTGAAATCCCATCTTTGTCAATCATATGACCCAAAAATTGTACATGATCGAGCCAAAATTCGCACTTAAAGAATTTCGCGTACAGCTTTTCCTTCCTTAGTGTTTCCAATGTCAAACGTAAATGTTCCACGTATTCTTCTTGAGTTTTGGAATACACCAGAATGTCATCAATAAATACCACTACAAACTTGTCTAAGAATGGTTTAAACACCTTGTTCATCAAATCCATGAACGCAGCAGGGGCATTTGTTAAACCAAAAGACATCACCAGAAACTCGTAATGTTCGTACCGAGTTCTGAATGTTGTTCTAGGTATATCCTCCTTTCTTACCTTCAATTGGTGATGCCCACTTCTTAAATCAATTTTTCGAGAAATATTTAGCACCCTTCAACTGATCAAACAAGTCATCTATTCTAGGTAGCGGATACCTATTCTTAATAGTGACCTTGTTTAATTCCCTATAATTAATGCAAAGACGCATTGACCCGTCCGTCTTCTTCACGAATAAAACTGGCGCTCCCCACGGCGATACGCTTGGTTGAATATATTTCTTGTCCAAAGCAGCTTCTCTTAACTCGTATTTACCATCGGTTCCTTCATTTCTATCGAAGCCATTCTCATGGGGCCTTCGATATAGGTGTTTGTTCACGGCGCCAAGTCGATCACGAACTCTATTTCTCCTCACAGTGTAAGTCCCGCAAATCCTCCGGAAACACGCCTTCAAATTCCTCACCACCGGTATCTCTTCTAGTTTCACACCCTTCTTCTGAGAATCGACTATGTAAGCTAAATAGCCCACACAGCCTTGACCCAACAATTTCTTGGCCTGCATAGTCGTCAGACATTTCATTTGTCTAGGCGACTTGCTACCATAAAATACTACCTTTGACGGAGTCATAAGGTTTACACACTTCTTTTGGCAATCAATTACCGCTCCATATTTGAACAACCAATCCATTCCCAAAATTACATCAAACTCTCCAAGCCTAATCGGAATCAAATCTAACAACAAGATATTCTCCTTAATGTTCACCCTACAGTTCTTATATACGAATCTAACAGGGATTACTTCCTTATTCGCAATTTCTATGTTCAAAGGAAAATTCAGTTCTTCTCTAGGAAATTCTAACCTCTTAGCAAATTCATCAGATATAAATGAACAAGTAGCACCCGAATCGAATAATACATAAGCATTTATATCATTGATTGGGATAATATCTGATACTACATCTTTTGATTGCACAGCATCCTGCACAGTTATGTTGAAGGTTCTGGCTGTGGGTTTGTTTGATGTTGCAGGTCCTGTAATGGCCCATGTACCTCCATTGTTACCTCCATTGCTTCTGGTTGTCACTCCCTCCTTCTTCTTAGGGCATTCACGAGCAAAATGATCCTTGGATCCGCACGTGAAGCACACATTCTTTTTCGGTTGAGTGCAATTTGGGGTGATGTGACCCTCCTGGCCACAATTGAAGCAAACTCGTTTCCCCATCAAGCACGTACCCTTATGAAATTTCCCACATGTCACACATGCTTCAAAATTTTTGTTTTGCTGGTTACCCTAATGGTTTCCAAGACCCATGTTTCCATTCCACTTCCTCTTCAAGCTGTTGTTGCTGTTGTTGTTGTTGTTGTTGTTTCCACCGCTACTACCTCCATTCTTAATCTCATTCTCATTCTTCTTCTTCTTTTGTTCCTGATTGAACTTTGCCACTGCCTCACCTCCACCTTCAAATGAAGTAACGCTTTCTCCATCATCTGCTACAACGTCTTCAATTGAACAGGAAACCCTCTTGTCAACCGATTAAAGCTTTCACCTGTTCAAATCTCTTTGCCTTTACGCTTCGTCTTCAGGCTTTCGACTTGATATGGCATAAACCTTGCCAATTCATTGAATTTCGCGGCATACTCAGATACTGTCATCGTTCCCTGCTTTAATTCCAGAAACTGCACTTCTAGCTGACTCTTCAAACTCTCCGGGAAATAGGTCTCAAAGAACAACTCCTTGAACCTATCCCAGGTCATCACTCCTGGCCCTTCACGAGTTTTATTGGCCTACCACCAATAACTAGCTTCTGCTTTCAACATGAAAGTTGCGAAAGCAGTCTTCTGATCATCCCCTACCCTAGCGATATCGAATACTTTTTCTATCTCCATAATCCGTGTTTGTGCTTCTTTCGGATTCATGGACCCATGGAATCTGTGGTCCAACCGCCTTGAAATCCTTAAACGTTGTACCATGGTTTTGTGGTTGATTCTACAACGCTCCTGTCAGTAGCGTCACTAGTTATTGAACGGGGTTACCATCAACATTGTCGTTATTGTTGGTTCCTTCAGTGGTTCTCTGCCGTGTAGGTTGACGTCTGGGAGGAATTTTCTGTTAAAATACATTCATTAGATTATTATTCAACTCTTTTAAGAAATTTCTACTTAACTTGCCTCCAAAAGAAATAACCACTTAACACATAACACTTTGAATAAAGTAACAACTTTTATTTATTCATAACCTTTTCGAAAACATAAAACAATAGCATCACTGCTATCTACATTACTTTCCTGAACTGCAAAAGTTTCAGGACAACATCATAGTCATATCCCATAGATTGTATAACACTTGGGATTTACAATTTATTTAACCTTCCATTCATCGTACAACAACTACGATGTTCTATTAAGATACTTCTTAGCCCTATCACGTTCTTCCTCCATGACCCGAAACATTGTTCTGCGATATAATACGATGATGGCGTTGTTCTCGAACTGGATAGGATATCCCATGACCCGATCTTGAGCTCGATTAATTGCGGTGTCAAATACTTTATCCATCTCTTCCATCTTCATCCTCTTCGCCTATGAGTTCCTTACTGCTCTTCCAGTTCGTTGATAAGCTTCCTCGTATGCATCTTCAGCTCTTGTCCTCTTAGCAGCTTCTTCTCTCAGCTTGTTCTTCAGTTCAGCGACCACCTCTATCAATTGTTCTTTTTCTCCTTCGGTCTGTACTAGTTTCTCCTCAGCGTTTGTCAGTCGTTCCTCACGATCCTGGATCTCGCCGTCTTTTTGTGTCATTGTAGTTTGTTGTTCACCTACTATCTCCTGCAACTCCTCAACTGTATCCTGAAGTTCCACGTTATGATCGTAGACTTCATCGTACATACGAGCAGCCATCGAGGATAGTGGAGTCTCCTCCTCCTCGTCCTCGTCATCCTCATCCTCTTGTGGTAACTCAATGGGATCCTCCTCATCTATTTCCACGTCATCATCCTCATCTTCAACTACTGTGACCAACGGGGCTGACTCCTGTGGCAGTAGTTTCTCCCAAACTACCTGAATGTCGCGAGGCTCCTCCTCTATAGGCATTTGAGGTCCCTTCTCCCTAGCCTGACTGGATTCTCCGACATTAGTCATCCTGGCAACAAAGTTTTAAAGTTTTAATCATTAATCATTCTTACTCAACACTCACGAGTACATAAACTATAAACACATAAGCACATAAGTGTTTTATTACTTCTTTCTTTAAAACTCCATAAGAGTTATCTCAACAAAGGTTACTTCCTAAGGCTTCCCCCCCCCCCCCCCCTCGCACCTAAGATTCATAACCTAAAGCTTTGATACCAACTTGCGACACCCCCAAATCCTGGTACTTCATTTCCTCAAGATTTGGTGTTCACTTAATCAAAACATTGATTTCTAACTACCCAATTATAATCAAATTGAATAATAAAAACCTGCCCATACAGGATTAAACTTAAATAAAAATCTCCCAGATTATCTAACCTTTAATTACAAACATTCAAATGCGGAAAATTAAATAAACTTCATTACAATCTTTAAATCAAAGTCTAATAATAAAACTATCAAATCTATTACAAGTCTTCCTCACTTGTACATTTTTCCCTTTCCTTTGCTAGTAGTAAGTTCATTGACCTTCTCAGCCTTAGCTGCAATAAGTATTTAATATGCAAGAGTGAGCAAAAAAGGCCCACTTGAAATAAGAATAAATAACTTTACAACATTACAACCTTTGACAGAAATAGGTTCAATAGAACTGAATGATAGTTTCTATTAACATTTTTAAACATACTACTGAGGGTCTAATGACCACGAATCATGTCCACAGTTATAAGTAATCTTTCAACTTTAACTTTAATAAATATAAGACTATAAGGACTCCACGTGACTTAGGGGGATCAACCCTTCGTACAATGTATTGTGCACAACCATTTTAACGCTAAGCGTAAATCTCTAATAAAAGAGTTGTGCATCTCAGTATTTAGAATACAAGTCCGCACCAAAGTAAGTTTGGTTTGGATACATTACAGGGTAATTTAGAATTCAATGGTAATCAACTAAGGATTAGTTGATTACAAAAGAAATAATTGTATGCTATGGAATAATCATGACTGAATTGATAATTGTAAATTAACATCATGTTTTAGGAATAATCTAATAGCATAAGCATTGAATAATCGTATCATAATTTGCTTTGAACAATATTAATTCAAAGTTATTGAGAATTGGATACCAAGCATTCATAATGAATAGTAATTTGAATGATAGAGTTGTTCAACACTAGAATATGAAAATATAGCGATTGCATGCTAAATAACAAGTTACATATTAAAGAAACTTGCTCAATACTAAATATACGATTTAGAATACTTGCATCCCTATGAACAATTAGATACAAGAGCTTTCTCAATAATAAACCATCTAGCTCTACGAAAGTGCAGAGTTAGCCATTTGTGTAATTGCAATTGAATTCAAAACAATAGTGTACTCAACTAAATCAAACTCGCATAATAAATTTTATAGTTAGAGAACTTGCCTTGAGCATAAGTTAAACCTTACACTTGAATCAATACCCTATACATATGTCATCATGACATAATTAGTTATTACCAACATTTTATATCTATATAAACAAATATATACTTCATGTAGGTTAAATCACCCATTCACATAATCAAACTATGCTAATACTAGTTAACGCTTGATAACATGCTCATTCATATTTTAATACTACTGAAATCATCATTTAACATTCCTATTACTAACACATAACATTATTTTTCAAAATTTGTATAACAAACTAAAACTGTCAGACCATTACGCTAACTCATATTAAGGCGCCTACGCTTTCATCGTGGTTGGCTTTAATGACGCGAGTCACAAAATATAGATTAAGGCTAACGACAAGATGGCGCTGTAGCAAGGCCAGGACGTGAGATTTATATCATTGGTCAAGTAACATGGCGCCAAACTCCGTATCTGCAAACAAGCTTCTCAGAACAAGATGAACAAAAAGCCAAATTGGCCTACAAGCTCCAATCTAATAGACCAATTAACATGTAATTCATATAGAGACTTCATGTAAACATATTGTGAAGACTTCTAACATGATTCTACCCATAAAATAACATAAACATCAAATTTAGAACACCCAATTTCAATGTTTTTGGCAAAAACTCTATTTTTGATGTTTTCAATGAAAATCAACACTGTGATTTTGTTTTTCAACCAAAACAGTTAATTCAAAATACCATGGTTATGATTATACATGCTCTATCAAATTCAATAGTCAATTTATATATATTAACAATTAATCAAACCTTAATTTTATTTTAAACTAAGCCATACTCATATATTTTTCATATGAACACTCTGTAATATATTTTCTTCCACAAAACACATACATACATGAATTCGTTTATCTATAATCATACATAAACTTATGAAGCCATCTTATAACCCATAATTTATCATTTAAAAATATACCACATACAATTTATCCTTCATGAAGATTTTTACAGAGAACTTTTTGGAAGAAGAAGAAGATAACAAAATTTTAAGGAAAAAGGTTTGGATGATACCTTGTATGCTAGATGATGAAGGTTTTCCTTTTCTATGATTCTTTTTCTTCCAATTCCTTTTATCAAAACTCATTAGGATTTCTCTCAATTTCTCTCTGAAGTTTTCTTCTTCTCCCTTTTTTCTTCTTCTGATATTTTCTTCTCCTAACTCTATCTTACGTATTATCATATAACGTATAATAATAATAATAATAATAATAATAATAATAATAATAATAATAATAATAATAATAATAATAATATAGATATTAAGTATAGGATTTTAATTGACATCAGTTATAAACTTTTGAAAATCAAAAGCCATAAGGCTTGTTTGGTTAGCTAACTAAAAATAACCCATTAACCCTTACACCTTGTTTGGTAAACCTAATTAAAATAAATAGATTAATCCTTATACCTTGTTTGATAAAATACTATTAAATTAAAGACTTGATATGCATTAAGACTTGTTTGGTCAAAACTAAATTAAACTCTTTTAATTTATTTTAATAACTCCTTTATAGCAAGGTTATTTGTCACACTTCTAATAAATTAAATAATCAATTAATTCAAATATTAATCTATTAAATTACTTTAACACATAAATCATTCCCACATAATTATAATTTCTTTTATAATTATAATTTTATTCAACCAACTAACACTTTATTTTAATCACAAATTACAATTAAAATATTATAATTCATTTAATCATTATTAGCTCTCTAACTTAATTATTAAATTAAATTGGTAACCTCATAACAATTAATTTTCTTAGCTCCTTAATTATTTATTCAACAAATAATTAGCTAAACCACATCAACTCAAATTGAACAATTATTTATTCAATAATAAACATATTCATTAAATATTTATATAAATTAATGAATATTTAATATTTAATATTTAATTATTTAATCAACAAATAATTAACTAAACCACATCAACTCAAATTGAATAATTATTTATTCAACAATAAACATATCCATTAAATATTTATATAAATCAATAAATATTTAATATTATAATTTAAAATTCTGGAATGTTACAGTCATGCTTATTTGGAAGATGTGAAGAAAAGTAAAGAAAGTGTGACTTCTGATTCAGGTATATATGTTATAGAAGTTAACTTGTCTACTTCTACATCATGGGTATTGGATACTGGATGTGGTTCTCATATTTGTGTTAATGTGCAGGAACTTTGAAGAAGTAGGACTTTAGCGAAAAGAGAGGTTGACCTACGAGTTGGAAATGGAGCAAAAGTTGTTGCATTGGCCGTAGGAACTTATCATAAATCTTTTCCCACTAGGCTAGTATTAGAATTAGAGGATTGTTATTATGTGCCTGCTATAAGCAAAAACATTATTTATGTTTCTTGCTTGGACAAGAAAGGCTTTTCATTTATAATAAAGAACAACCGTTGTTCGTTTACTTAAATGATATATGCTATGGTGTTGCACAATTGTTTAACGGTCTTTATATTCTTGATTTAGAAATGCATATCTATAACATAAATACAAAACGATTTAAATCAAATGATTCAAATCCAACATATCTATGGCATTGTCGTTTAGGCCATATAAATGAGAAACGCATATCCAAACTCCATAAAGATGGGTTTTTGGATTCATTTGATTTTTAATCATATGAGAAATGTGAGTCTTGTTTATTAGGTAAGATGACTAAAGCCCCTTTCATTGGACACGTGATGAATCTGCAAGCGATGTATCGGGACTTATACATAGTGATGTATGTGGACCCATGAGTTCAATAAGCAAGAGGTAGGTTTTATTACTTCATTACATTTATCGATTTACTTCAATTGATATGGATATGTATATCTTATGAGACACAAATCTGAATCCTTTGAAAAATTCAAGGAATTCAAGAATAAAGTTCTAAACCAATTTGGCAAAAGCATAAAAGCCCTTCGATCCGATCGAGGAGGTGAATACTTAAGCCAAAACTTTGATGACCTTCTAAAGGAGTGTGGTATTATATCACAACTCACTCCACCTGGAACACCACAATGGAATGGTGTATCTGAGAGGAGGAATCGCACCTTGTTAGACATGGTATGATCAATGATGAGTCATGCAGATCTTCCAATAAGCTTCTGGGGTCATGCCCTAGAGACAGCTGCATTCACACTTAACCGTGTTCTTACAAAGACGGTTCATAAGACACCATATGAGATGTGGACTGGGAAACGTCCTAGTATATCGTTCATGAAGATTTGGGGTTGCGAGACGTTTGTAAAACATCTGGATTCTGACAAGCTCGGACCCAAATCTGACAAATATAATTTTGTGGGATACCCAAAGGAAACAAAAGGGTATTATTTCTACAAACCTTCTTAGAACAAAGGGTTTGTTGCTCGAACTGGTATTTTTCTAGAAAGAGAATTTACCTCTAAAGGAAACAGTGGGAGGAAAGTAGAACTCAAAGAAATTTGAGAACAACAAAATATCATTGAACCAAAGTTGGAACGTGAGTAGGAACCACAAGATATTGTGGAAAGTGAACCTGCTCAAATTACACAAGGCATTCGTAGATCTGGTAGGACACGCCAAGAGCCCGAGAGATATTATGGATATCTTGTGACTCAAAACGGCGATGTGATGCTCATAGATCAGGATGAGCCTGCTTCCTACCAAGAAGCTAGGAATGGACCAAATTTTGAGAAATGGCTTGAAGCCATGAAATCTGAGATGGACTCCATGTATACTAACCAAGTATAGACTCTGGTTGATCCACCAGAAGGGGTAAAACCAATCGGGTGCAAGTGGATTTTCAAGAAGAAAACCGAAATGGATGGTAACGTACAAACCTATAAAATTCGACTGGTAGCAAAAGGTTTCAAAAAAGTTCAAGGTGTTGACTATGATGAAACCTTCTCTCCAGTGGCAATGGTTAAATCCATCAGGATATTACTTGTTATTGAAGCCTTTTTTATGATTACGAAATCTGGCAGATGGATGTCAAAACTGCTTTCCTTAACGAAAATCTCCTTGAGGATGTGTACATGACACAACCTGGGGGTTTTGTCATTCCAAAGGATGTTGGAAAGGTATGTAAGCTGCAGTGATCCATTTATGGATTAAAGCAAGCCTCTTGGAGTTGGAATCTTCGATTTGATGAAGCAGTCAAAGAGTTTGGCTTTATAAAAAATGAAGATGAACCTTGTGTATATAAGAAGGTTAGTGGGAGTCACATTGTATTCCTAGTATTATATGGTGATATATATATATATATATATGTGTGTGTGTGTGTGTGTGTGTGTGTGTGTGTGTGTCTGTGTGTCTGTGTGTCTCTGTGTGTTTCTGTGTGTGTTATAATTCAAGGTCGTCAAAAGCTTAGGGTATGGAGTCCACAAGAGAATTCATATCTTCAAGACTACGCATGAATCATTGGATTTATAGTTTATCTTATTTATTTATTTTTGGCAAGTATTATTAATTAATTGCTTAATTGATAATAGGTGAATACTTATTGATTCTAAAAATATAAATAAATCGCTGAAAATTAAATCATAAATATCAAGAAGGTAACTATCTATCTAATAAAATACAAATGATTTTGAATTTTCCGCTCACTCAATAAATCATCTGGGATGTTCAAAGTTTGAGATAAATCTCACCGTTCATACAGTGCCGGAAGCACGGGACCCAGCTAGTTTTCATATATTCTTCCCACGTATTGTGAAAGTATTATGTCGAAATATAATTGCAAAAGATATTATTACAAGAGAAAAGAATTAGTAATTCTATAGTCCATGGTTTAGCAGGATTAACCATGTTAAATTCCCTTTTTTTCCTACTTATTGGTTAGAGGATATTCATTATTATGTTCTTTCATATCTAAATAGTTGTGATGCTTCTAATGAATAAAATTCTCTTTATTCGCGTAACTAGTAGTAAAATGTTGATACATAAAATCATACTCCCTCCGTCTCAGGATAAAAGTCCTGGTGGACTTTTCACGTATATTAAGAAGATGAATAAAATGATAAAATTGTCCATAATAATGTCATTAAATATGGAGAAAGAATTAGAATAAGAAAAGTATGAGATATTTAATGATACAGGTATAATAGTAAAATATGTGTAAAAGTTTGGTAATTAAAGGAAAATGGACATTTCACATGGGACTACCCAAAATAGTAATAAAGACTTTTATCATGGGACGGAGGGAGTATATCATTTTCTATGAGAAATTATAATTTTGAACAATCAATACTGAAGCAAATATATAATAGGTAGTTGTTTTGTTTAACCTATTTGTAATCATTTACGAAAAATCTACATTATCTTGTGGTATGAGGAAAGGTTACCATATCTATAGGAAATTGTTAAATCCACAACAGAAAATATTATTTTCACAACAAAAGTGTCGTTATAGATCCTATAGAGACGGGTTTCACCGTCGCTATACATCTACACCAACACTTTTGTTGTGAAAATAACAAAAAGTGTTGTGGATTTAACAATTCTCTATCTATATTTTAATGTCGTCCGCGAGGCATTCAGAGATTTTGGGTCACAGTTGTTTGACTTTTTTTCCTTTTTTGTCCTTATAAATATAGATATATTATAGTTTTTTTAATTTAATTTTTAATCTTCCAATTTAGTCCTCTAAATTTATAAACGTCTAATTTGACCCCCAATAATTTACACGCTTTGCGGCTACTAGTTACTCCCTCCGTCCCTAATTATTTGAAGTTTTAGAGTTTTTTATTTATCCATAATTATTTGACGTTTATTCAAATCTAGGAGAATTAATGACAATTTTTCCAAAATTACCCTCATTAATCTGCCTATTTTTTTGATACTTTCAACTCTTTCTCTCCCTTATCCCTCATTAATCTGCATATGATAAATGATTATTTAAGGGTATTAAAGACAATTGAGTACTATATTTAATGTTTTCCAATCATTATCTTACGTCAAATAATTAGGGACAGAAGGAGTATACTAAACCGCTTGAAAGTTGTGCCTATCGACAAGTTGTTCAAAGTTCCGGTATTTTATTCTGCTACAACAAAGTGGTCACAATATATATAAAACTTCTAAGTCAAAGTTCCAAGTCCACCTAAACGAGGCTCTTTGCTTTCATAATTTCCTGGGAGGGGAAAGTAGGAAATAATATAAAAATATTAAAACACTTGAGGGATAGTGTATTAGCGTTCCACAATTTGTCATCCAATTTTAGTTTTTACTATTCAACTGACAAAAATCTCAATTGAATCATTCAAGTGATCCATTTGATTGAATCAAATTGGCCACATACAAGACTCAATTGAGATTTTTACAACTTAAAAAGATCGAATTAAAATTAAATGCCGACTTGGTGGGATAGATATGTAAGTTGGCAGAAAAACAAACTCAAGGAACATAAATGAATCAAAATGTCAACTAGTAGGACAAAAATGTCACTTTGGCCAATTAAGGAGCAAGTATAGGGAAAGATATGTAATTCAATCATATATATATATAGTGAGAGAGAGAGAGAGAGGGAGAAGGAGAGGGAGAGGGAGAGAGAGAGAGAAGGGTAAGTAATTGTGCATTATGATTGGTGGTTGTTGCATTATTATACTCGTAATTCTAAGATCATCAACTTTTCTTATAGCCCCGTTGTCTTCTTGTTATTAGAGAGACTAAAAATATTAGGGTTTTTGTGTCTTTTTATTGACAATAATACATCTAACCAAGTCCTGGCCATAATCATACCAATCAACAGTTTATCTATACACTACGGGCTAGAGATGACTTTCGCCACAATATAAGCATAAGAATGATGACAATGATATAAAAAATCAATCAAGTGAGATCAATGATAAATATTAGAGATTTATAATTTAATTTATCCAGAGTTCAAGAATGTCCAAATTGTCAACATGATAACTAATTGTGGAGTATAATTTAAGAATGATATTCATGTATCAAAAATTATTTGGACGGAAAAGAAACCAATTTTATCGTGAATAGTACCCGAGAAAATAGTCACCCGTGAATAGTACTCCGAATGAAAATATTGAAATTTAATAAGAAAGTTCAGACCAATATTCCAATGAAACTAGATGAAGCGCAAAATTCAAGGATATTCTACTAATTTCAGGAATTATAGAAGCAATACTTATCAAAATAAGTGTAGATTTAGGAATATGAAACAAAATAATATCACTTACATACTAGAGTATGAAAGAAAATAATATTCCTTACGAATATTGAACGAAAATTGTGACGCCCCCAAAATAGGTATACAACACCCATTCTGAGTCGCCAAATACATGGTACAAAAAGCAAACTACAACTTCAATAATACAATTGTCGTACAAAATACGACAACACATACTGTGAGTTTAAATACAAATATTGTCTTCTAGACAATATCCACACTCAAATAAGTCCTCATTATAATTATTGATACACTATTTTACAAAATAGTGAGGACTACTAAAACAACTATCTTGAATCATCACTCCATACCCATTTTAGTTCTGCTAAATTCTCTCCCTCCCTAGAAGAACAATGGAACAAAAAGGAAAAGGGTGAGCTCAATCTAGCCCGATAAATAATATTATGACTAAGATAATATACAACAAATTATCATTAGTCTTCAACAGGGAAAAAAAAATCGATAAAATATAATAGACAACAAGTTTTAGATCAACAATGCAGTAAAATAAAGAATCCATTAGAAGAGTCAAGAGAGAAAGAATTCCACTATCTTCTAAGATTTAAAAGTCCATCATCAATATTTTATCCATGTAACATCAATCAATATACATCTTGAATCAAATATTCATCTTTGCACTACTGAAGCCAAAGATATTCATTTGTATCACCAGGTTGATTTGAAACGCGTCTGATATATGATTTCGCTGAAGATTTGGGGTTTATGAGGCGTTTATAAAACATCCGGATTCTAACAAGCTCTGACCCAAATCGACAAATGTAATTTTGTGGGATACCCAAAGGAAACAAAAGGGTATTATTTCTACAAACCTTCTTAGAACAAAGGGTTTGTTGCTCGAACTGGTATTTTTCTAGAAAGAGAATTTGCCTCTAAAGGAAACAATGGGAGGAAAGTAGAACTCAAAGAAATTTGAGAACAACAAAATATCATTGAACCTAAGTTGGAACGTGAGTAGGAACCACAAGATATTGTGGAAAGTGAACCTGCTTCAAATTACACAAGGCATTAAGAGATCTGGTAGGACACGCCAAGAGCCCGAGATATTATGGATATCTTGTGACTCAAAACGCAATGATGTGATGCTCATAGATCGGGGATGAGCCTGCTTCCTACCAAGAAGCTAGGAATGGACCAAATTTTGAGAAATGGCTTGAAGCCATGAAATCGAGATGGACTCCATGTATACTAACCAAGTATAGACTACTGGTTGATCCACCCAAGGTAAAAAACCAATCGGGTGTAAGTGGATTTTCAAGAAGAAAACCGATATGGATGGTAACGCATAAACCTATAAAATTATTTGGTAGCAAAAGGTTTCAAAAAGTTCAAGGTGTTGACTATGATGAAACTTTCTCTCAAAGGAAATGGTTAAATCCATCGAGATATTACTTGCTATCATTACGACCTTTTATGATTACTTTAATCTGGCGGATGGATGTCAAAATTGCTTTCCTTAACGAAAATCTCCTTGAGGATGTGTACATGACACAACCTGAGGGTTTTGTCATTCCAAAGGATGTTGGAAAAGTATGTAAGCTGCAGTGATCCATTTATGGATTAAAGCAAGCCTCTTGGAGTTGGAATCTTCGATTTGATGAAGCAGTCAAAGAGTTTGGCTTTATAAAAAATGAAGATGAACCTTGTGTATATAAGAAGGTTAGTGGGAGTCACATTGTATTCCTAGTATTATATGTTGGTGACATATTAATTATTTGGAATGAAATTCCTTCCTTACAGGCTGTAAGAACATGGTTAGGAAAATTTTTCTCCATAAAAGATTTGGGCGATGCTGCCTACATTTTAGGTATCAGGATCTATAGAGATATATCGAGAAAAATGCTCGGCCTAAGTCAAGGTACATATATTGATAAAGTCTTTGAAAGCGGTTCAAAGATGCAAGAAGGCGAAAAGAGAACACTTACCCATGACTCATGGTGTAAAGATCTCTAAGGCCCAATGTCCTAAATCACAAGATGATGAGGAGCGTATAAGAAAGATCCCTTATGCTTTGGAAATTGGATCTATCATGTATACAATGATATGTACTCGTCCGGATGTCTCGTTATGCTTTGAGTATGATGAGCGAGATACGGTCGAATCGGTGAAGGTCATTGACAACGATCGAAGAATATCCTCAAGTACCTGAAAAGGACTAAGGATTCATTCTTGGTACATGGAGGTGAAGATGAACTGGCAGTAAAGGGTTACACAGATGCTAATTTTCAGACTAACAATGATGACTATAAGTCTCAGTCAGGTTTTATGTTTTGCCTTAATGGTGGTGTTGTTAGCTGGAAGAGTTCGAAGCAAGAGACATGAGTGATTCTACAATGAGGTTTGAGTATATTGCTGCTTCTAGTGCGGCCAAGGAGGCTGTATGGATTAAAAATTTTATCACTGAACTTGGTATTGTTCCAACCATTGTTGATCCGGTTAAGCTATACTGTGATAATAATGGAGCCATTGCACAGGCTAAGGAACCCAGATCTCACTAATGATCCAAGCATATACTTAGGCGGTACCATCTCATCCGTGAAATCATTGATAGAGGAGATGTACATATATAAAGAGTGCCAACAGATGATAATATTGCAGATCCACTGACCAAGGCTTTGTCACAGCAGAAGCACGAAGGTCACACTATTTCCATGGGTATTAGATACATGAGTGATTGGCTTTAGTGCAAGTGGGAGACTGTTAGAGTTTATGCCCTAGAGCCCAATTATTTGATATAATTGTTTAACATTTTGATATTATATTTGATTGAATAAATGAATGATTTTATTATGGATTTATTTACTGCATTATATAAATGTTAACATAATAAAAGTCTTTAGAATAGTGATACAAATTATATAGCTTCAAATAAGTGACTTGAACATGAGATTATATAATTATAATTAGTATCATTGCTCTTAAATGTCCCTAGTCGAGTATCATTGTTAATGGGGCAACAATGATACATTAAGACTAGTATGCAGACTAACTGATGACCAAATCTCATTGGTCATAAATATATATGAGAAATTGAGTCAATGCATAGGTACATGTTAGAGAACGATTTACCGGACAGACCTCTCATGAGAATTCTATGTGGAGCATTATGCGAAGTGTCATTAGCAATTCTCATAGTGACAATGATGTAATCCATACACCCTCCTATATAATAGGGGTGATATCCATAGGCCTCTTAATTGAGTAGGACTATGAAATGCATGACCATGCTCAAATATTGATTTGTTTCATATAGTCTACTCATTGATCAAGAAAACTCAGATTAAATTATGAAGAGTATGACACATTCCATGACTCGAGTTTAATCTAGGATGTCAAGGTTAAAAGGATTAAATTACATTGAAACATTGGTCACGAAAAGGTTACATTGAATCATCGATCTTATTATTACTTGGGTAGCAGTGATGCATTACTAGATGCCGCTCACTGTTTATAATTTTGTAATATGATTTAAAAATTATTGCCAACGTAATAATAACATATAGGGTCACACACATAGAATGTTATTAAAAGGGAATTAATTTAAATTGTAAGGATTTAAATATATCAATATGATTGATAGTATTTAAATCACGAATTTAAATTAAAAGAATGATTTGTATATATATATATATATATATATATATATATATATATATATATATATATATATATATATATATATAGTATATTAATTAAGTAAGACTTAATTAAGATATAATATATATATAAATTGGATTTTATTTTAATTAGATTAGGATTTTGATTAATTCCAATTTACTACTATATATATGATATATCAGTGTTTTAGGGAAGTTAATCATAACCTAAAACCCTAGCCGCTCTTAGAGAAACTAGAGATAAATTTCGAAAATCCTAATCCTTGGTGGCTAGTACCGCAGTTCTCTTCACTGCAGATCATGCGACGATTCGCGGGGAGTTCGTGTGGATACCGTAGAGACACGGTTCTGTTGTATTGCGTAAGGGATTCGAAGACGTTTCCGAACGCTTTCATAATCGGTATAATATCTAAACCACTGAATTAATTTCTGTTTCGCATGGATCCTTGTTTTGGGTTTCGGAAATTGCTTTGATTATTTTATATTTTCGCTGTGTTTTTGTGCCGAAAACCCAACACCATTTTCCCTCTATCAAAAGCTATAAATGAGGCCTTAGTGTTTGCATAAAATTCTTTCACCACGGCCACTACTGCTGCCTCGGGCTGATCAGTGAATGTATCCCAGCCCCTCTCAATAATCTGATGACCCATCTCCCCGTTAAATTCATCAGGTCTCAATCCACGCTCGGGGGTAAGTGCCTTATTAGCAAAGTAATCGAATTTATCTACTGCAGTTGCACTTATAAACTTTCGTCTATCAAATTGTCTCACTGGGGTGGAAGAACCCTCACCTCGTTGCCTTTTCGGTGCCATGGATGTGTATCACTGTCAATTCTCAAATTGTGTCACTGAAATTGCTTGATGGCCAGTACGTAGCAACCTTACGTCAACCCCTATGCTCACCAACAATGTCCCTCAAACTCGTTTAACAACCAATTACTGATTCAAGGCCACAGGAACAAATAATTCTCATAACGAATCAAAATTGATGATACAAACAATCTGTTAGTTAAAAGCCTTTCAGCAAACACCTTGTAGGCCATCTCAGTTTTCCCTTTTAAGACCTCTAAACTCAGTATTCAAATCAAATTTTACCACACAAAGTCTCTACAATAATCAAGCCTCTCTTATATCAAAATTGCTAATACAACGTTACGTGGGTTAACTCTTTGTGATATGCACAATCTCAAACAATGGCAATTTGATAAGTAAATTGAAAGTATTCTTGAACGAATGGCCAATTGACAATAATTACCTTGTGTAATGGTAAGTGTTTTGTACCAATCACTTCGAATTAGGAATTACTCTGTCAGAATGCTTCAATTGTACCAACCCCTCTGTAAGATCGTGACCAATTTCCCACTGTAGCTTGTGCACTTTCAGTTAGGGTTTGCAACTGGAAGTGAAGGATGAATTAGGGTTAAAGTATGAGTATTTGATGTTTGGGAGAAGAATTTTAGACGAACTTAAATGTGTTATAAGGTGTGATGGTGTTTTTGGCGAGTGGGTATCAGATGTTCGAAGTTGGGAAGGAGAGAAGTGTTTTAGTTTCGACCGAGAGGAGTTTTTTTTAAAAAAAAACTGAAACCCGTAGTGTCGCTGGGGCGGGCTCCAACAGAGAGTTTGCCGCTGAGGCGGCAGTTTTCCTCTTGACATGTGTCACCGGGGCGGCATTATAACCTGCAAAAAAATTTATTTCTTCTTCTATTAAAGTGCTCGTCACGCGTACTACTCACTTGAATCCTCGTTAGTGCATTCTAAGTTATATAACACTATTTTGTGCGCATTCCCTCCGTTATTCTTAGTTTCAACACCTGAAATGACACACAAACAAAGATAGCGATTAGTAAGGAGAATGAACAAGCAACTCTTAGCAATGACAATCAACTAACTAAACTAAACTACTAAAAATTAAAGAATTTAATCTAACTACTGAGAAATAAAAACAATAATTGGATTGTCTCCCAATAAGCGCTTGAATTTAAGTCTTTCAGCCTGCTATTCCCTGTTTCTAATCTGGATCAGTCCGGATATTTTGGGCATGTTGTTTATATACTGCACATAACCAACACTCCTTTATTGTATGTCCGTTCAACTGTATTACTGAAGGCGAGTTTGACTTTAGATCAACAATGAGCGTTTTTAGACCATCAACCTCTCTACAATCCTTGTGTCCCATATTTGTGAATGCTTCGAAAGTATCATTCTCTTCCTTATCATTCGGGATTGGGAGTTCCTTAAACACTTTGATTTTCACTTCCTGATCAAACACTTTCATGGTTAATTCTCCATTAGGCACATCGATTAGTGCTCGTCCCGTTGCAAGGAATGGTCTTCCCAATATGATAGGGATATTCTTATCTTCTTCAAAGTCTAACACCACAAAATCAGCTAGAAATATCAATGTATCGACCTTTACCAACACGTCTTCTACTATCCCTAATGGATAAGTTATCGATCTATCTGGTAGCTGTAAGCTGAAATTTGTAGGTTTTGTTTATACTTCCGCTCTATATATGTAATTTGTTACATGTTCATGGATATTACAAACCTAACATTTTTGAGGTACCGCATGATAGTAAAGTCTCAAACGAAACACAAGGAGAAATATTAAGAACATATATGATCATAGACCTAATAGGTTAACCTTTTGAGTCAAAATGTGGTTTCAGATGAGCATATATGGACAAAATATTCCTAACAATTGGTATCATAGCCATGATTATGGGATTGGGGTCATGGATATGGTATGGACTGCACATGATGGATGAAAAATAATTCATTGAGCAAGTGGTGGACTTTTCTCGCAGAGTCTCTTGGTTAGCTCTTGATACTTGTGGTCTATGTACTCTGTGAGTAAAGTGGTGGACTCTTCTTGGCGAGGCTCATGGTGGATTAAACAAGATATATTGAGAGATAAGTTTGTTAGACAAGGAGACTTGATGAGCTTGGCAGAGGCTCTTAGTAGATCAAACAAGAGATATTGAAGAGGGTTGCTCGTATGGGCTAATGCTTAAAAGAGTATAGTTAAAGTTTAAGGGGGAGCTTGGTGTATTGAAGAGGCTAGCTCGTATGGTCTAATGCTGAGTATAGTTAAAGTTTAAGGATGAGTTTGGTGTCGATGTAGATAAAGAGATCAAATGTTAAGGGGGACATTGTTGAGGTACTATGTGATAGTAAAGTTTCACATCGAAACACAATGAGAAAGATTAAGGACATATATGCTCTAATGGACCATAGACTTAATAGGTTAACCTTTTAGGTCAAAATGTGGTTTTAGATGAGTATATATGGACCGAATATTCCCAACAGGAAAAATCTTTTTTTGGCATGTTGCTCCCGAAATTGAAATTGTTATAGAGATAACCCAAAAATATTTTGCAAGTACAAACCACTGTAATAACCACTCTCTTGTTAAAAATAGGAGTAAAATATTGCTAGTACTTTTATTTCAAGGCTATTAGTAAGTAGCAACTTATATTAAACCCTTCAAATTCATAACATTATACAAAAATTCACATGAAATACACCATATATATATATATATAGTATGGGTATGGTGATCCATCTAAGAAGATGATCAACAGCGCCCTCCGGCACCAACAGGAGACGGACCACTCAATCAATCAAAAGAGATGGCCCCAACCATCATCAGCTTTCGGCAATGTTACTAGGGGTTCTAACAAAGTGTTTAATAATAGTAAATATTAAAGTATTAACTCCATCAGGTGGACCAATACCAGCATCTTCATCAAAGATGGGATTGTCGTCATCATCCATTTGGATAGCATGGATTATTGATAACCTAGTGTCTTCTGTGAGATATTTTAATCAAGAAACTTATACATAAAGAAGAAACTTAAAGAATATGACCGGTGAATCGGTAAAGTAATCTCTTTCTTTTATTTATAAATAGTTGAGGAAGGGATTACATATAACCTAGATAAACTGTAAATGGAAGAGAGAAGTACGAAGAACTTCTTCTTCATCTTACTAGAAGAAGGAAACAACAAGCTTCTTCTTCGTTTACTCTAGAGAGAAGGGAGAGCAGACCTCAGGTGAGGTTTCTTACAAATGAAAACCTGTAAGAAAAGCCTGAGTTACTCTAAACACTTTGAGTTACTTAAATAGAAACCTCAAAAGTAAATTACTGTTGAATCACGCAGGATTCACTATTACATTAATTGAAGTAAAAGTACAAAGTAAAAGTAATTTACTAAAGTAAAAGTAATTTACTAAAGTAAAAGTAAAACGTAAGAAACATTTTACATTTATATTTACATTTATGAAGGTAAAAGTAAAGGCATATTATTTAAAGTAAAAGCAAAAGTAATTTTCTTTTACTTTACTTTCAAATTGATTTGATAGGGGGAACAATGATAGTGATGTTGTCATTATTTAACTGCTTTTATCTTGAAAGTCGATGATGGTCGGGTCGATTTTGTAATTTAATTTTAATATTTATTGAAGTAAATAAATATTTTCGATGATTTAATTATTAGATTAAATAATTAATTGATGCAATTGTGGTAGATTAATTTAATTATATGTGTTACATTTATTAAATTAATGTGAGAATTTTTATTATTCAAGTATGTGATTATGTGAGCTTATTATATTAAAAGAAATATTTAATAAGCCTAATGTTATTTTAATTAATTTAATAATTAATTAGAGATTTAATAATTTGATATTATTAATTAATGAGAAAATTAATTATATGACTATGTGAATTTATGAGAAATTATTATATTTTATTTAATTTAAATTAAATAAAATATTGATTTATTTTATAAAGGAGTGTGACATTATTTAAACTATATGATAAAGTTTTATTAAATTAAATGGTTTTTTGAAATCTATTCTAGCTAGCCAAACATGGCACTAAGGGAGGTTAGGAGCAAGCTAACCCATGATAGGTAACCGACCTCCATAACGCTCATTTTTTTCTTTTTATTATCATACGCCTTTTTTTTCTTCTCTTCATTTTTCTAAGTCCTGAAAACAAGGAAATCAGAGAGAGAGTTTGAGAAATTTTTTGAGAGAATTGTGAGTAATGATCGATTGAGAAGTAGTTTCAATTGTCATCCTTATTCATCTACGCTTTGGGTAATTCTCTCCAACCCAATTTCTATTTTTACGCCATTTAAAGTTTTCATGAAAATGGCTTTCAAAGTCTTCTTGTTAAAGTTTTCAGAATTGGGAAAGGGTAACAATTATGTGAATATATGTAATAATTGTAAAAATAAAGATGTTTTATATATATAGTATATGATTCCATATCATAAGTTTCATAAAAATAGGTGACTTGTTGTTTCAAAATTTACAGAGTACGTTATATGGCCATATGGCCCTTATACGCACAATCTTTAATATGTCAACCATAAATGGTTTTACTAAAATTTATACTTGTATATGATTATGCATGCTAAAACGAACAAAACAAAACTTGAATGGTCGATTTGGCCTTATAACGAATCCGTAGTATTAAATTCCATGTTTTATGTTCAAGAACTTCAAGAACATCAAGAATAAAGACAATTGCATATTTTAATTATGTGATTATGTGTTTTAATGGGTTAAAATCACTCTATAAATGTTGGGTAATGATTATATATGAATTCTAACATGTGGGTATGTTTAATTTGGAGAATTAATGATTATGTAGTGTTTATTTCATCAATTTCTACAATCTTCGCGATCTCGAAATCAAATCGAGTTCGAGAGTGTCGCTACCACTAACTCCTAACTCTGAGACTCATAGTCAACCACCAGCAGCCACATAAGTCAAGAAGCCATAAAGCCATGCATACAAGAAGCCACCAAGACTCAAGATAAAAAAAATGAAATAAGCCAATACCACTTAGCGTAATGTCCGTAAAATGTTTTTTTAAGTGTTCAAGTATAGAAATGTGATAGTAACTTAATCTAATGAATATAAAAAACTGTTAGACATATATATGAGGTGTTAAAATAAATTCTTAACACGTCCATAACACAATTACGTGTGAATTGAATGATTGAATGCATAGTTAACTTATTGTTCGTGAAGTCTTAATTTTTGACAATAAGTAGTAATTGACTAAGTATAGTCATGAATTCGAAAGTTAGACAAAAGAATAAACTTATGATGTTTAGTACGTTATAATTGACCGGTATTGTGAACGAATTGATATGTAGGATTTAAATCAAAGAACGAGTTTAGTTAAAGTGTAATCTACGATCGGGCAAGTTTCCTACCCCTACTTGTTATCATTGTTCAAGTTTATTATTTACCTTGAGTAAATTCTCATTACTATTATTCAAGTTCAATTGTTATATTAAAGATTGATTATCCTTTCAAAGTATGAATTTGTTATACAATATTTGTTCTATTGTATACTTCTTGAGATTATTATTCAATTTGAATATCATTATTGTTGAACCTTGTTAGACTAGTGAACCTTATTGATTCGACTAGTCCATAGTTGATGAACGCTCTAAATTTCGTAACCCTTATTGAATTATCCAAACCAAACTTCCTTTGGTGCGACTCAATGTCAAACCGAGATGAACAACCCCGCAAAGGGATTTACTTATGCTTAGCTGCTAAGATATTGTGCATAAAGATGGTACTAAGGGTCGATCCCCCAAGTACGAGTAGAAAGGTCCATAGTCTTATGATCGTTAAAGGTTTCAAGTATAACCCTTGATAACCTAGGACATAGTTCAAGGTCTTATGACCCTCGTAAATCTTTTTGATTCTTGTTATTCATTCTCGATTCAAAAGTTGAGCTTTTATTTCGTAAGTCTTTGATTTATTCGCATGTTATTATTTCATTATTATATTGTTATACTTGTGGGCAATCGTGCTCACTCTTCGTAATAATAACATTGCAGCTTAAGAACGAAAGAGCGTATTTAACCTTCCACTAGTAAAGGCAAGGGCAAGCTTAGCAAGTAATGAAGATTGATTATTTATGTGGTTATGTAATGATAATTAGAATTGATGTTACTTAAGACTTATTTGTTTATGTTTCCAGATGATGATTTAAGGTTAGAGTAACCTCGGGATTTATTTATTATGTAGTTGATGTAACCCCATAAGGGGAGATTTATTATTATTTCTATCTATTGCATGGTTTGCATTTATTTATGGGTAGATAGATGATGATGTTTGATAGAAGGAACACCAAATCTCGTGGAAATGGAAGTACCCTGATTTGGGGTGTCACAAGTTGGTATCAAAGTCAGAGGTTATGAACCTTAGGTGGGGGAACAACCTTAGTAGTAGCCTTATAGAAAGAATATAGTGATGGAAAACTCTTATCGAAGTTCTAGGAAATGAATTTTTGTAATTCATCAAGATAATAAAAGACTTTATGTGCTTATGTGTTAAATTATGTGCTCACTAGTACGACTTTAGTAACTAAAACTCAAAATTTTGTTGTCGTGATGTCTGACGTTGGAGGAACTAGTCGAAAGGGGGAGGAGGAACCCCGAGTACCTACAAGACCTCACAGAGAGGAGGAGCCCAGAGACATTCATGTCGTTAGGGAACAACTGGTACAGAGGGAGTCATCTCCATTGATCACCGTTGTTGGTCAGGAGCATGAACCTCAGACTGATCCCGAGGAGGATCCCGAGGAGGAATTTGACGAAGAAGAGGAAGAAGAGGAGTTTCCACAAAGACTCCATTGATGCCGAGATGTACGACACATTATAATGACCGTAACGTGGAGTTACGAGATGAGGTCCGTGATCCGATCGAAGCGGCTATTATTCAAAGCCAGATTACACTCTAGAGCGTAAGGAGAGGGAGATTTCACTCTTTCACTCACGACCGGGAAATGTAGAATGGGATTTGGTCCACGAGAAGGGTCAAACCAAGATAAGACCGCAGAGATAGAAAAGTTGAAGAAGGAATCAAGGAAAGCTCAAAGGCTTGCCATAGCAGCAGAGGAGGGTCAAAAAGAGTCACGCCGTGGCCGATCTTGCTAAGAGGATGGTCGTGCAAAGAAGGCAAAGCTTGGAGAGACATACTCTACACTTAATCATGCAATGGATGAGGCCCAGATCGAAGTTTTGAGGTACCCCATCCAGTTCAAGGACTTCCATCGTATATGCCGGATCGCAGGACGATGTCTCGTATCATGGAAGAGGAGCGTAGCAAGGCTATTCAAATACCTTTACGTATAAAGGATAGAATTTGTTTAATTATGTGAAAGACTTAATTAGTTTTTATATGTAAATTCATGTGTTTATGAACAAAGGAATATTTTAATATTTTAAACTCGTAGATTCTTTATCTCGTGATAGTTGATGTAAATAGCAAAGATGCTATCGCTTGATGTTAAAACTTTTGAATTGAATGAAATGTATAAAGTTTATTTAAATTGATGTGTTAAATGAATTATATTAAATGTTCTAGTTAAGTCTTAAATATTTAGAGAATTTAATAGAGACCTAATAAGCATAATATTTTAATGTAATTATGCCGCCAAGAAGAAGACAACAACGCCAACCAAATTTCGTGAAGAGTCTACGAATAACAACAATAACGCCAATGCTAATCCTGTTCAAAGAATTGGTTAACTTACTAGTCGGAGCAATGAATAATCAACCTCAAGCTCCACCAAATACTACATTTAAAGATTTCAAGGCGGTGGGACCGCCAGAGTTTAAAGGTTCCATGAACCCGATCGAGGCTCAAACGTGGGTTATGGAAATGGAGAAGGTTTTCGACGCTGCTAGGTTAGAGAAGACCGTAAGACCGCTTTTGCAACGCTTTATGTCAAGTCCTGCTAGCTATTGGTGGCAAGCAAACAAAGTTCGTGGAGGTGAAGGTGTAATTACTGGGAGAGATTTAAAGAGATGTTTTCGAGATGTATTTCCCAACCAAATTTCACGTAACCAGTATGGAGGTTCAATTTCTGAATTGAAGCAGGAAATATGAGCGCACTCGATTATGCTACTAGATTCAACGAATTAGCGAGGTTCGCCTGCATCAAGTACACACACATTTTGAGAGAAAAGCCAGAAGATTCAACAAGGACTAAAGCCTTGGGTATACAAAAGAAAGTATCAATGTTTCAGATAAACACTTTTGTTGAGTATCGAAAAGGCCATCCTCACCAAGGTGGAAGCGATGCGCGACCAAGTACAATCAAGTCAAGATCATCAAGATCAAGAAGAAGAAGAAGAAGTGAAGGTGAAGGAAATAACAAGACTAGTGGAAGTGGCACAAGAGGTGGTAATTTTAATCGTAAGAAAAGGTGGAATGAAAACTCATCATCGGGGAATCAACAAGGAAGTCAAGAAAAGAATCAAGCATGCCCGACCAAGGAAAGCTCATCCGGGAGTTTGTATGAAGGGAAAAAGAGTGTGCTACAATTGTGGTCAGAAGGCCACATAAAGACCTAACCGCCCCTAACCCAAAGAAGGGTGCTTGTTTCACTTGTGGTTCAAAGGACCATTTGGCAAGAGACTGTCCTAAGAAGGGATCGGGAGGGTCAGGATCAGGAGGAAACCGGGGAAACAACAATGGAAATGCCTTAACTATCACCGGACCAACCGCAACAAACCGACCGACCGCCAGACTTTCAACATGACGGCAGCAGATGCGCTCAATCTCGTGATGTGGTGTCGTATCATTCCGATCAATAAAATTAATGCTTATGTTTTATTTGATTCGGTGCTACTTGTTCCTTTATATCCGGCGACTTTGCTAAGAATTTAGATTTGCTTAGGGATGAATTGATTACCCCATGAACATATAAAAATTGCGAATAGAGAAATAATCCTCGTTAAGTACGCATACATAAGAACTGTAGAGTGGATATTAAGGGTAATATCATGAACGAGATCTTATCCCTATTCGACTTGGGGAATTTGACGTTATATTGGGAATGGATTGGTTATTCAATTACGGGTCAGAATTGATTGCCAAAGAAGCGATAACCTTTATGACTCACAAAGGTCAGTGTTTTATGGTAGCAAGTCGCCAGACAAGCGAAAGTTGTCTCGATGATGATGCAGCCGTGAAGTTATTAAGACAAGGCCGTAGTAGGATACTTAGCTTATATAGTCGACAAATGAAAAGAGAATCCAAGGTAGAAGAAATACCGATTGTGAGGGACTTCACCGACGATTTCCGCACGATTTGCCAGACTTCCACCAGATAGAGGGTAGATTTCGCGATCGATTTGGCGCCCGAACCGCCCAATATCGAAGGCACCATACCGAATGGCACCAAGAGAGATGAAAGAACTAATGGTACAACTACAAGAATTATCGGACAAGAAGTACATTCAACCGAAAGCGATCGCCGTGGGGAGCGCCGTGTTATTTTTGAAAAAGAAGGATGGATCGATGCGGCTCGCATCGACATCGACTACAGAGAATCGAATAAGGTCACGATTAAGAACAGATATCCATTACCGAGGATCGATGACCTGCTTGATCAATCAAGGGAGCGAGATACTTTTCCAAGATAGACTTGAGAAGCGGCTTATCATCAATCAAGGTGAGGCCGTAGAGGATGTACCAAGATGCTGCTCGTAACGCGATATGGTCACTACGAATTTTTAGTAATGTCGCTTGGTCTTACGTAATGCTCCCCGCAAAAAGATTTATGGGACTAATGAATGGTGTGTTCAAGCCATTTTTGGACAAGTTCAGTAGTGGTATTTATAGATGACATTTTGGTTTATTCAAAACCAAGGAAGAACACGAAGAGCATTTGAGATTAACGCTGAAGTATCGAGAAGGGAAAAGTTGTATGCCAAGTTTTCAAATGCGAATTTTGATCGAACGAGTGCAATTTCTTGGGCACGTGATCGATAAAAAACGAATTTCGTAGATCCATCCAAAGTCGGCCGTGATTAATCGGGATCAACCGAGAACGCCGCCGAAGTAAGAAGTTTTCTTGATCAAGGGATATTATAGAAGGTTCATACAAGACTTTTCCAAGATCGCAACTCCATTAACGAATTTAACTCAAAAGTCGTGGAAATTTGTTTGACGGAGATAGTGTGAGGAAAGTTTTCAAGAATTGAAGAAGAGGTTGAGTACAAAGACCGTGTTATCTCTCTCCCGGATGATACAGAAAATTTGTTTGTTTATAAAGGATGCGTCGATAAAGGACTTGGTCATGTGTCAATCGATGCAAAATGGCAAAGTCATCAAGCGTATGCATCACGACAATTGAAGGATTACGAGAAGGGATATCCACCCACGACTTGGAGTTAGCATAGCTTGTTTTTGCTTTGAAAATTTGGAGGCACTATCTCTACGGGGAGAAGTGTGAAATATATACTACCCACAAGAGTCTCAAAATATATTTTCACACGTATGATTTGAATATGCGCCAAAGAAGATGGTTGGAATTAATTAAGGATTACGACCGTGAGATTTTATACCATCCGTAAAAGCAAATGTGGTTGCCGACGCCTTAAGTAGAAAGGGTCGTGAGAAATTGATGATGTCGATCGCTCAGAGGAGCTAATTGCGTAAATGGAGAAACTAGAGTTGAAAGTGAAGTATCCTATGGAGATTGATGAGAAGCTATTTCAGATGCAACTGCACAACCCTACTAGATAAAGTAAAGAGGCTCAACTTCGTGACGAAAGAATGTAAAAAGGTGACAAAGAAGATATCTCAAGGAACCGAACCAAGATTTAAGATGGATAAGGAAGGAATACCGAGATTTGAAAGTAGAATTTGGGTTCCGCCAAGACAAGAGATTAAGGAAGAAATTTTGAGCGAGGCTCATAGTTCACGATATTCGATTCACCCCGGTAGTACCAAATGTACCAAGATCTTCGACAACATTTCGTGGCCAAATTTAAAACGAGATGTTGCAGAATGTGTGTTGCCAAATGTCCGACCTGCCGTAAAGTAAAAGCAGTAACATCGAGACCGAGTGGATTGCTACAACCATTAGAGATCCCGTAATGGAAATGGGAACATATTACAATGGACTTCGTGGTCGGCCTTCCGACGACTCGTAAAGGCTACGACGCAAAGATGGGTTATCGCCGACCGAATCGACAAAATCCGCACACACTTCCTTCCGATCAAAATCGATTCAACTTAGATCACCAAGCGAGGTTATATGTAAAAGAGATTGTTTCGAGGCACGGAGTGCCGTGTCAATTGTTTTCGATAGAGATCCGCGCTTACATCAAATTTCTCGGAAACGCTCTACAGAATGCATGGGTACGCAATTGCGAATGAGTACAACATACCACCCTCAAATGACTTTATGAGAGCGAAAAAGAACGATTCGTATATTGAAGATATGCTAAGAGCTTGTGTGATGGACTTTAAAGGAAATTGGGATGATCACCTACCGTTAGTAGAGTTTCTACACAACAACAATACTACGCTTAGTATAGGCATGCCGCCTTATGAAGCGTTATACGGCAGTAAAGTGCGTAACTCCACTTTATTGGGATGAAGTCAAGCGAAAGACAATTGCTAGGGCCGTAATTGGTACAAAGCAGATAATGTAAATAGTCAAAGTGATCCGAGCACGACCGGTAGCAGCAACCAAGATAGACAGAAGAAATACGCCGATCCACATCGTAAAAATATCGAATTTGAATCGTAGTTATGTTTTCTTAAAGGTCTCTCCCCGAAGGGAAAGATCGTGTTCGGAAAGAAAGGGAAATTGAGCCCAAGATTCATTGACCATTTGAAGTATCAAGAAGAATCGAGAAGTCATGCATATGAGGTAGCCCTACCTCCAAAGACTCGAGAATGTCCACAACGCCTTTCCATGTTTCTATTTTACGACCCTACAAAGCCGATTACAAGCATGTAATTGAATACGAACCCCTACATTTTGAAAAAAGACTTATCTTACGTAAGAAATTCCTGCTCAAATTGTCGACATGTAAAAGAACAAGTTCTCGTAAATAAAGTAATACCTTCATAAGGTAATTTGAGGAACCACAACGTCAAGAAGCTACGGGAAACTCAAGAGAATATGATGAAGAATTACCCTCATTTATTTACTTAATTTATGTGTAAGCGATTCTTCGGGGATGTAATCTTTGTAAGGGGGAGAAATGTAACGTTAATTTATCGAGTCGTGATTCGGGGACGTAATCCTTTTAAGGGGGAAAGATGTGACGAAACTAGATTTTTGTAATTTAATTTTAATATTTATTTGAATTAAATAAATATTTTCGATGATTTAATTATTAGATTAAATAATTAATTGATGAAATTGTGGTAGATTAATTTAATTATATGTGTTACATTTATTAAATTAATGTGGAGAATTTTTATTATTCAAGTATGTATTTATGTGAGCTTATTAGATTAAAAGAAATATTTAATAAGCCTAATGTTATTTTAATTAATTTAATTATTAATTAGAGATTTAATAATTTGACATTATTAATTAATGAGAAATTTAATTATGTGACTATGTGAATTTATGAGAAATTATTATATTTTATTTAAAGTAAATTAAATAAAATATTGATTTATTTTATAAAGGAGTGTGACATTAATTAAACTATATGATAAAGTTTTATTAAATTAAATGGTTTTTGAAATCTATTCTAGCTAGCCAAACATGGCACTAAGGGGGTTATGGGAGCAAGTTACCCATGATGATAGGTAACCCACCTCCATAACGCGCGCTACGCTTTCTTTTATTTATCATATACGCCTTTTTCTTTTTTCTTCATTTTCTAAGTCTAAATAAGGAAATCACAGAGAGAGTTTTAGAAATTTTTGAGAGAGATTGTGAGTATGTGTGATTGAGAGAGAGAATTTGTCATCCTTATTCACACTACGCTTTGGGTAATTCTCCAAACCCAATTTCTATTTTACGCCTTTTAAGTTTTTATGAATAATGGCTTTCAAGTCTTCTCAAAAGTCTCAGAATTGGAAAGGGTAACAATTATGTGAATATATGTAATAATTCGAGTAAAGATAACATGTTTTATATATATTGTATATGATTCCATATCATAAGTTTCATAATACTATGACTTGTTTTTCAAAATTTACAGAGTACGTTATATGGCCATATATGGCCTTTATAATGTAATCTTTATATGTCAACCATAAATTATTTTGTAAAATTTTATACTTGTATATGATTATGCATGCTAAAACGAACAAAACGAAAACTTGAATGGTTGGATTTGGCCTTATAACTAATCCGTAGTAGTATTAAATTTCATGTTTTATGTTCAAAGAACATCAAGAACATCAAGAATAATTTTCATATTTTAATTATGTAATTATGTGTTTTAATGGGTTAAAATCACTCTATAAATGTTGGGTAATGATTATATATGAATTCTAACATGTGGGTATGTTTAATTTGGAGAATTAATGATTATGTAGTGTTTATTTCATTTTGTTTGTGTTCTTCGCGAATCGAAATTAGAATCGAGTCGTCAAGCCATGCCGCTAACCAAGCTCAGACTCCTAAATAAGACATAGCCAAGTAGCATACAACTGCAGCAGCAAGCTTAAGACTCAAGATAAAAGTGGCAATAAAGCAATACCACTTAGCGTAATGTCCGTAAAATGTTTTTTTTAAGTATTCAAGTATAGAAATGTGATAAGAACTTAGTCTAATGAATATAAAAACTTGTTAGATATATAATGAGGTGTTAAAATAAATTCTTAACACGTCCATAACACAATTACGTGTGAATTGAATGATTGAATGCATAGTTAACTTATTGTTCGTGAAGTCTTAATTTTGACAATAAGTGTAGTAATTGACTAAGTATAGTCATGAATTCGAGTTAGACAAAGAATAAACTTATGATGTTTAGTACGTTGTATAATTGATCGGTATTGTGAACGTAATTGATATGTAGGATTTAAATCAAAGAACGAGTTTAGTTAAAGTGTAATCTACGCATTTAGGCAAGTTTCCTACCCCTACTTGTTATCATTGTTCAAGTTTATTATTTACCTTGAGTAAATTCTCATTACTATTATTCAAGTTCAATTGTTATATTAAAGATTGATTATCCTTTCAAAGTATGAATTTGTTATACAATATTTGTTCTATTGTATACTTCTTGAGATTATTATTCAATTTGAATATCATTATTGTTGAACCTTGTTAGACTAGTGAACCTTATTGATTCAACTAGTCCATAGTTGATGAACGCTCTAAATTTCGTAACCCTTATTGAATTATCCAAACCAAACTTCCTTTGGTGCGGACTCAATGTCAAACCGAGATGAACAACCCGCAAAGGGATTTACTTATGCTAGCAAGCGTTAAGATATTGTGCATAAGATGGTACTAAGGGTCGATCCCCTAAGTACGAGTAGAAAAGGTCCATAGTCTTATGATCATTAAAGGTTTCAAGTATAACCCTTGATAACCTAGGACATAGTTCAAGGTCTTATGACCCTCGTAAATCTTTTTGATTCTTGTTATTCATTCTTGATTCAAAAGTTGAGCTTTTATTTCGTAAGTCTTTATTTATCTCGCATGTTATTATTTCATTATTATATTGTTATACTTGTGGGCAATCGTGCTCACTCTTGCGTAATAATAACATTGCGCTTAAGAACGAAAGAGCGCATTTAACCTTCCACTAGTAAAGGCAAGGGCAAGCTTAAGTAAGTAATGAAGATTGATTATTTATGTGGTTATGTAATGATAATTAGAATTGATGTTACTTAAGACTTATTTGTTTATGTTTCATTGCATGATTTAAGGTTAGAGTATGATTTAAGGTTAGAGAGTAACCCGGGATTTATTTATTATGTAGTTGATGTAACCCCATAAGGGGAGATTTATTATTATTTCTATCTATTGCATGGTTTGCATTTATTTATGGGTAGATAGATGGATGATGTTTGAAAATGTTAGATAATTTTCTGATGGAATTGTAAAAATAAGTTTCGAGCGCTATAGAAGACCAGTTATTATAGAAGATTTCACTAGTTCTTCAGCACCTTCAGTTCATACTCGAAGAGACACTGAAGTACTCAGTAACCCTTATATTAGAGATATAAAATTAAAAGGTATTCTTAATCAAGGTCAAACTAGTCATCCTTGTTATACTCAAAATGATCCTGCTGAAGAAGAGGGTTCCCCTTCTCCAACGTCTTCTGAGTTTCCTACGCAATCTGATTTTGATGCTCCTATTAATAAACAATTAAGAGTCATTAAAAAAGAATTTGAATTAAATTGGGATATTCTTGTTAAGGATTTTAATTCCAAATCTAATAAAGAAAAAAGACATTTATTTAGGTCTAATCACCCTACTGAGAAAGAACGTGATAAAATTGTAAATAGATGGAAGAGATTTATTAAAAATGAAGAAATAAACATTACTTTTTACGATTGGTATGATCAATATCACGGTAAGTGTAATGTTATAACTAAAACTCAATGGGTTAAAGAAGATAAATCAAAAGTTTCCTCTTGTCATCCTCCTTTAGAGACTGTTCTTATCCCAATTAAAAACACTTCAGTTATTGCCAGTTCTTTCAAGATTTCTGATGGCAATAAAGATGATAAAAAAATTATTGAACAAAACAATTTTGCTAATCAGTATCTAGCAACCTTAGGAAAGCAGCTAGACAAAATCGAAGAAAAATTAGAAGAAACAGTTGTTAAAAACTCACATTCAAAAATTAAACATCCTTTACTTAAATTATCAGAAAACAGATATAAGTTAGGCTTACCTAATGAAGATAGTAACCTTACCCTGGTTATTGATAAGTTATTTAAAAAACTAAAAACTGAAACCAGTACAAGAGGCACTATAGCTCTAATTGATCAAGTTGAATCCGATAATGAAAATGATAGTCCTTCTGATTAGTCTGATTCAATTACTAATTTTAATGATCAACTGAAAAAATTAACTGTTAATAACACTAGTATTACCAAAAATTGGTATTATAGACCTACTCCTCCGGATCTACAGTTCGAAGAGAGAAATCTAGATAAACAATTCTCTGTGTCCTCTAATAAGATTTATGAATTGAACATTGATGGATTTAGTGAACAAGAAATTTTAAATAAGTTAAATCATATGTCCATGGTAGCTAATAGCTATAGTACTAAATTCAATAACATGTCCCAACCAGACATTGTTGAATTAATAGCTAGTGGATTTACTGGTATTCTTAGATCTTAGTGGGAGAAACATCTCACAGAAGACACTAGGTTATCAATAATCCATACTATCCAAATATATGATGATGGCAATCCCATCTTTGATGAAGATGCTGGTATTGGTCCGCCTGATGGAGTTAATACTTTAATATTTACTATTATTATACACTTTGTTGGAACCCCTAGTAAAATTACCGAAAGAATTCACGATCAATTAAGTAATCCCACTTGTCCCACTCTAAGTGATTTTAGATGGTACAAAGATGTGTTTACTTCTCGAGTCATGATGTAAAATGATAGTAATAAACCATTTTGGAAAGAAAAGTTCGTTAATGGTTTACCGTCATTATTCGCTCATAAAGTTCGTGAAGAATTAAGTAAAAATCTAGGATACATTGATTATGATAATCTTACCTATGGTGATATTATAAGTTATATTCAAAAGATTGGTTTAAAAATGTGTATTGATTTTAAACTAGCCAAACAAGATGGTAAAGATAAAAATAAAGCCAAATATGAGTAGGGACTTTTTGCGAACAATATGGTTTACCCCTTGTTGCTCCTTCTAGGAGAAAACACAGGCATACACATATTGAGTCTTGAAAAAGTCATAAACGTCATAAAAGAAAACATAGTCAAAACAAAAATAAAAATCAAGACAATTACTATACTAAACCAAAGACATCTAATAAAAGATCAACTAAAAACCCCAAGAAGTTTGATAAAAGTAAAATTGTTTGCCACAATTGTGGGCAAAAAGGGCACTAAAAAAATGAGTGTAAAATAAAAAAGAAGTTATTTCAGCTAAACATTTCAAGTGAAGATACTGAACAACTATTAGAGTTAATGAGAATTGAGAACAACGTCAGTAACGATGAAGGTTCTGATATTCCTTATTCTTCTAATAACAAAGATTGCTTGCAAATGATTGAATCAAATAGTGTTAATGAGGTTTCTATATATGTATGAAAATTGCAATGAAAATTGTTGTGTTAAGAAATTAAATGTAATTACCAAAAAAGAAGAAGAAAGCTCTTTGTTAATTGATTTAATTAGTAAAATTACTGACCCTGAATTAAAAGTTCAGTACACAAAACAGTTGAAAGATTTGTTAACTAAAGATAAAAGGGTCAATGACAAGATATTTAAAGCCAAAGAAAAACCTATTTTTAGCCTTAATAAAACTCTTGAGAGATTTAAAACTCCAAATAAGAAATTACCTTCCGTAATTAAATCAAGAAGTTAATAAACTCAAGAGAGAAATTTCTAACTTAAAATTAGATGTTTCTAACTTAAGAAGAGAGATCGATGATAAAAAAAAATCTGATCTTCAGGTACATGATTCCTCTTCTAGTGATGAAAATCATGATGAACCAGAATCATCAGGTACTAAAGAAGAAACTGATCTTTTTCTCCAAGGTCTCTCCCTTAAACGAATTAAAGATATCACCATCCAAAAATGGTATATATCTATTAACTTAGTCATCGATAAAACTTTCTCAATACAACTCCCTACCTTAGTTGATACTGGTGCAGATCTGAATTGTATTCAGGAAGGTCTTATCCCCACTAAGTATTATAAGAAAATTAGTGAAAAACTAAATTCTACTAACGGAAGTCAGATGGAGATAAAATATAAATTACCTAAAGTTCTTATCTGTCAAGATAATGTGTTTTAAAATATCTTTTGTTTTAATTCGCAATCTTACTGATAAGATCATCTTAGGTTTACCATTTATATATTTGTTATATCCGTTTACTACCAGTAATAAAGGATTAAGCTATGAGCACTTAGGAAAGAAGATAACATTTAAATTTCTTATCAAACTTAAAGAAAGGGATTTGAGGTTTATCCAAGATGAATCCATCTCCAATTCTTTAAATCTTTTGAATTGCAAAACTTCCCATTTGAACTTCTTAAAAGAAGAAATTAATTATAAGCGTGTCGATGAACAGCTTAAGAGTAAAAGAATTCAAGAAAAGATTGATGATTTAAGAAGTTACTTAAATGATAATTTATGTTCTGATTCTCCTAATGCTTTCTGGCATCGGAGGAAACATGTAGTTAAGCTCCCTTATGATAAAGAACATTTAATCCCTACTGTAACGACCGAGAAATACGGATCCTTTGTAAAATATTTGAAAGAATTAAAAAATGAATAAAATAATATTATTTGTTATTATATGTGTTAATAAGATGTATGTCGTTCTATAACCTAAAAATTTTGGAACATCGTAGTATTTGAACCACGTGAATGAATTAAAGTGTTTTAATTTCCAAGACGAAAATAAAAGTTTTCCGAGAAAGTTTACGAAAAACACTATTCACCGTTTATCACTTGGGAATTATTTTTGAACTTCCGAGAAATACGTAACGATAGAATATCGAGGCGAGATGGATTATGTAATAATAATCTAAGTATGGAAAACGCAATAATTCGCATGCAGACTTAAATTGAGAATGTATGCATTAAAATCTAATGAAATGGAATGATGGATATTGCATAAAGATCAAGTCCAATATGAATAAGATGTAAACCTATGTGGGATTTGTTAACAAACCCAAGTATTCAGTTAATGAAGCCCAATAAGTAATTAGCTAGATTTATTAATGCAAGCCCAATGAATTAGCCATGATCCATGGAGCAAACCATGTTAATATGGGTAGTCTTGATGGGTAAGAACTTTATGTAATAACCAAGTAAGAGATAAGAGTTGTGGTTAAGCAAGTAAACTTAGGGATTAAGCAAATGATTAGTAATGAGCTTTCGACGGAATTTACACGATTGGACGATAATCGTCGAATTCGTGAAATTCTCAGAATAAAAGTCGTATTTTGTGTTTGAAGTCGTAAACATTGGTTTTCGATGGAGACAAATCATATTTGGTATTATAGAGTTGCGGACTCAAAAATGGCCAGATTCCTACTTAGAACGAAGAAACGAGCGTTGAACGTTCACGAACGTTTATCATTTTTGTTAAAATGAACTAATAGGTGAAATTTTAGCAAACAAAGTAAAATAGATAAAATTCTTGCGTGAACGCATAGAGTACGTAATTTGTGACCCGTATGCTCTTGAACGAGCCAATTCGGACTTATAACGAAGAAGTTACGAGTCCGGGAGTTTCACAAAAAATTCAAAACTGTCCAAGTTTTACGGTGAGTCTGAACAAGCTGGCCAATATTTCTTTAAGGCAATAAGCCTGTATTGCAATACTAAATGGCCCTCACCCTAGAAACTCATGGCCAACATCGACATATAACACAGAGACTCAAATACAAATACGAAGTCCCGATTTTGAGTATTAAGTGATGGCCACAGTATAAAGACTTTCTAGTGTAATAAGCCGTGACTGCGGCCCAAATTTCATAACCTAGATAGTGAAGAATGTTTACAAATTGAACATGAAGAGTAATGGTTAAGCAATTAAATAAAGATCTTAATGAAGCATTGTTATGACATATTAAAACTTAAGTATGCACACTTAAGGTTAAGATTAAGTTAATTACTTATGAATGTAAGAATGATGTAATGGAAAGCCAGAACCTATAATAACAAATCTAATACGTATTTAGATTGAGAAGAAGGGTAAGATTCTTTAGGAACCATGTGTGATCATTCATGACCTAATGTTCTATGTTATGCTATCATCTAATGTAGAGACCTTAAAGACGTAAAAGTGCACGTGTTATAAATCATGCGCAGACGCTAAAGGAAAGTACTCTAACCCTTGTTCCAGCTTTGATCCGGACAAGTCTTTGTGATTCATGTATTCTTCGCATGAGTTAGTATATGAGGAAGTCAAAGCCAATCCTTTCTTGATTGAGACATATGTTATGTTATTCTATCAAGTGTTGATAAGGATTTACCAAACTAATATTGTTGTGGTTTTCAAAAGTGTATCGAATATGCTAAAATCTGCTTTTGCCGTGAAACGACAGTACACATGAGTTGCTACAACTTAAACGTATACACGTTTAATGAATGTAGTGTTGATCAACATAGAGTACTATAGAACGATCACCTGAGACGTGTTAAGTAAGCTATATTTGGACTTACGGACTTCGTGCCGTAATGTCCTTTCAAAGTACTTATGAAATGCTTACGGTCTTGAACCTAATTGATGTTTTACCGAATATTGTTGTTGTAAAATGTTTTGAATGAAAAGAAGTGCTATTTTGATTTATCGATAGTACTTCGTAACTATTGTTCAGTTATTGAAGATATACGATTTATATATTTTAAGCATGTTATTTTCTAGAATTGTTGTACTTACTGAGCTAGTTAGGCTCATTCTTGCTTGAACCATATGAATGCAGCTAAGACCGAACGGACCAATGGATCCGACAAGGATAAAGGGAAGGCAAAGGCGAACCCGTAGATTACATATGTAATAGTATAGTTTTTGTAAGGAATAATATTGATATTATGACAAAGACAATGTATTGGTTGTAAAGAACCTGGGGAATGTAAATATTCTTTTGATATATATAAGACAAATCCGTTCTTTTGAGTCATTTCAATTGAATGTTTATGTGAACTGAAGCACCGTGTAGCACCATCTGTCGGGTTGGAAGATACCCAGATTTGGGGGCGTCACACCTACTAAAGCTAGACCCATACAAATGAGTCATAAACAAATAGAATTATGCAAAAAAGAAATTAGTGATCTTCTTATTAAAGGTTTAATTAGACATAGTAAATCCCCTTGGTCATGCCCTGCCTTTTATGTTAATAATGAAGCATAAAAGGAGAGAGGTGTTCCCCGCCTAGTTATTAATTACAAACCATTGGACAAAGTTCTTGAGTGGATTAGGTACCCCTTACCTAATAAGGATGATCTCCTCAGTAGATTAAGTGTCGCCACCATTCACTACAAAAAAATGGGCATTTAGCAACGATTTTTCGGGCAACGACTTTATAAGTCGTTGCTAAAAGTATATGTATAGCAACAAAATTTATCATTCGTTGCAGATTGTGTCAGACTTTCACTTTTTGCAACGAAATTCATAAGTCGTTGCAAAATTTCGATGCTAATTCATTGACGGGATAAAATTTCGTTAGAAATTCGTTGCAAAATTTTCGGCCACTTGTTTTTCCCATCATTTTGGGCAACGAAAGTTTTTTTGTTGCTAAAAATGGGGCTTTAGCAACGATTTTTTAGGCAACGACTTCATAAGTCGTTACTAAAAGTGTATGTTTAGCAACGAAACTTGTCATTCGTTGCAGATTGTGTCAAGCTTTCACATTTTGCAACGAAATTCATAAGTAGCTGCAAAATTTGGAAACAAAATTCATTAGAAATTCGTTGCAAAATTTCTAACTACTTGATTTTTCCTCATCGTGGGCAACGAAAGTTTTTTTGTTACTATATTTCGTTGCCTAATATGGACCACATTCATTGGCAACAATTTTTATTTTCGTTGCATATTTTTTACAACTTTTTGCAACGACTATTAAAATGTTGCCTTAAATTAAGATAATAATAATAATAATAATAATAATAATAATAATAATAATAATAATAATAATAGTACTAATAATAATAATAATAACAATAACAGTAATAATAATATTAATAATATTAATAATAATAATAATAATAGTAATAATAATAATAATAATAATAATAATAATAGTAATAATAATAATAACAATAACAATAATAAAGAATAATAATAATAATAATAATAATAATAATAATGATAATAATAATAATAATAAATATAATAATAATAGTACTAATAATAATAATAACAATAAAAGTAATAATAATAATAATAATAATAATAATAATAATAATAATAATAATAAGTAATATGTATAAGGATAATTTGTTAATAAGTATAAGGATAAGTATAAAGATAATTAGGAATAATCGGGATAATGTAATTAAGCCAAAATTTTGTTGTTGTCATTTACTCCCTCTGTGGCCAAATAAAACACTGATTGCTTTTATTTGGCCAGCCAGAGAGTAATGTGCCAAAAAATTTTGGTTGGCCATAGAGAGAGTAATTTGGGCCCTCATCTTAGCCATTCACACTAATTTTGGACCTATTTGGATGAGCGTTAGTTAAAAAAGTCCCTCCGCTAACGTATTCCACGGATCATTTCCCATATATATATATATATATATATATGTATGTAAACAAATATTTGTATCTAAATTTTATTAATTTTAGATGAAATATTTTAAATTTATAAAATTTAAAGATAAATTTATATGAATATTTGTTTATAAATATTTATATAACATCAAACCTGATTATTATATCTACGCTTCCTAATGTTTTCCTATTTCTAGATAGAAGTATGATATACTTACAAGTACTCCCTCACTCCAAGAATGAAAGTGATCATTGATTATATGCAAATTTTAAAAAAAATGTCAAATGATAAAATTATTCATCTTTAAATTCTCATCTAATTGCATATTTTTCTATACATGACTAGTGATATTATATAAATATTTATAAATAATAAAAAAATGACATTTAATACTAAGGATATTACGAACAAATTATTGTAAAAAAATAGATTATTTAATATAAGTAAATATTTAACTTGAGATTACATAAAATAATAAGAACTTTTATTTTTAGACAGAGGGAGTAACTTAAATCATGAACATATTTTTAAGTCCAAAAATAAAACATAAAAAGAAGACTAGTAATGGTATACCCCTAGCCTTTTCAAATATATTATAAAATTAAATTATAATACTATCAGTTCTAAGAGAAAACATAAAAGATGAGGAAAATTTTATTATGTTTTATGAACTAAAACAGAATAAAGTTATTTAAAAATGACTTATAAGTCATTCCTAATAAGTTAGTTTGACCCATATTAATATAATATCAATTTTATCCCTACTTTATTTAAATTTTTTTTAAAAAAAAGAATTTGTAAAAAAGAAGAATAAGATGCAACGTCACTTTAATTGGCGTTAGAATTTTTATTTTTATTTTTTTATAGCTGAAGTCTTATATACTCTTTCATTTCCAACGCCGATGACAGAGAATAAACTTAAAAAAATATTGATGTTTGTAAACAAGTACAAGAGATCAAAGAAATTAAAAAAAAAGATTCCAACGTCAGTTAAAGTGATGTTACATCTTATTCTTTTTTTTTACAAATTTTCTTTATAAAAAAAATTTAAAAAGTTATAATGCCAGTTAGTTTAGCATTGGATCACATTTTTATTTTTTTCAAATTTCTTTAAAAAAATAAAACAGTTTAAAAAAAAGATAATTTTTTTTAAAATTCATTTTTTTAAAAAATATTTTTTAAAGTGACGTTGGTTGCCTTTCTGATTTTTAGCCAAAAAATCCTAAAATTCAACGTCATTTCAAATGGTGTTCAGGAGTTTTTTCCCATATTAGATGTAAGAGCCTTTACTCCCAACGACAGTTGTTGAAGTTTTTATTTTTTAAAAAATATTCGTTTAAAAATAAAATATTTTTAAAAAAAATTAGCGTTTTTAAAAAAAATTAAAAAATTTTATTTATAAAAATTGTTCTTAAATTAATTAATTTGGTTAAGAGAATAGCCTATTCCAAGAAAATTTGAACAAAAGGGATATAATTGAGAAAGTTGAATATAATTTAGGCAATTTTGGAAAAATACTCCAGATACAACCTTTCCCCATTCTTTCTTCTAAGACTGAGAAAAAAATGATATAACCGAATTACCGAATCGAACCGAAATAATTTAATCGAAATATTTTGATAATTCGGTTATGTGTAACATTCCGATTATATCCGAAATTATTTACGGATTTCTGTTAGTTTATACGGGTTTTATTTTTGGGTTATTTGGTTTAACCCACTCTGAAGTCGTAACTCTCATTCTCTCAATTCCCAAACCCAGACCCAGACCCAGTACCCAGATCTCGAACTCTCAAGTGAAGTCTCAATCTCTCATCCCAAAACCAGATCTCGATTTCACCATTGATTTTCCTATATCCGACGGAGGCAAAATCGAGCATAACATACATAATTTATGCCCAAAATCATCGGGGAAGAACCCAGCTGCACCACCAACTCCAATAAGCGCTCATCCTACACCAACACAACCTCCACCACTTCTAGCAGAGGAGGCCCCACCGAAGGACCCCGTTTTTCGGCGATGAAGAAGATCAAGTCTCAAGCCATTGCTTCCTCTCTTGACTCCTCCCCCACCACTAAAAACGGCCTCCAACACGTCCGTTTCAACACCGAATGTAGACTGCAACAAAAGCCTAGTGCGGTAAAACTGAACCAATGGGTAAGGTCGAAAAGGTTCTAAGGGTTTAGCGAGCTACATTTTTTTTTTTTTGCAAAATCTTAATACACCAAAAATAGTAATAATAATAATATTAAAAATAATAAAATAATTTATAATAAACAATAATTCTAATTACTTAAATTAACTACATATCTCAATCAATTAAAGTTTTAATAGTATTATAAATTAGTATTATTAATTAATTACCTACATTAACCACATATCTTAATTATAATTTTCAATTATAGTTAAAATATATTGAAGATTGAATTAAAAATAAATAGTTGTTGTAACTTAGTTGGTTTGGACTCTTATTTATTTACTTACAAGTCTTGTGTTCAAGCCTCACAACCCACAAGTAGTAACATTTTATTTTTTATTTTAAAAAAAAAAATCACGCACATTTTTGGTGGTAGAGCCCTCACTGTAGTAGGGCTAAACAATTTGAGCCAAAAAAGGCCCGGATTTTTGCCAGACTAGAAAACTATGGCCCAAAGCTTGGGTTTTTGGGCGGTGATGGTACCACCTCATGACTTCAGGGCCATCTTTCTCGGAGTCTCACCAAATGGATAACTTCATGATCGAAGATCCAAACCCTAACGACGTCGTTGATCCCTCCTCGCCTGCTGGTTTCTGAGCCTCCACCGGCGATGTTTCCGCCAATTTGGCTAGGAAGAAGGCTACTCCACCTCAGCTTGCGAAAAAGCTTGTTATTAAGCTTCTCAAAGGTTTAATTTTTGATCTAAAACATGCTTCTATCACTTCACTACCTAAAAATTTGGATTTTTATAGATTTGGGTGCAGGCTTGTTATTAATTTCAATGATTCGATCTACTAATTGCTAGTATTAGTGTTTTTTGTATGTAAATGCATGGGTTAGTGTTACTGGTTAGGTGTTGGAAATTTGAATATGAGCTGAAATTTAGTTCTTAATTGAACACATATTGGTTGGATAGAAATCATAGAATGTACCTTATGTTAACAACTAGGATGGAATTCAAAAATTGCTACATATTTGAGGTCATGATGATGCTCAGAATGTGGAGCTCTTGACATTTTGTTTTCTTTTAAGTCAAACGAGTTATTGTGGTTTTTCAGCTTTGACAGCATGTATACGGGAATTAGCATAAGCAGCACCATATTTTGTAACTTTAACTTCCATAGAAAAGTGTCTTTGGGTGTATTATCACCCAATGCCTGTCATATAATGGAAGAAGATAGGAGCCTAAATGCAACCCGCACCATGAATTAAATTTTTAAAAAATATAAATTCGTATAAAATGTAGAATTCTTGCACTAAAAGATGAAATGAGAAGGAAAAATAGAAGATAATTAACAAATTGATCAAAACACTAAAAACATTAAAATCTAAGGACATATACTAAGTTTCTAGAGGGAAGAAACACCTGAACTACACTATGTAAATATAAATATAATAACCATAAGACTTGTCGAGGTTCCTAGGTGAAGATAATTCAGTGATAGCTTGAAAGTTGAAAATCAATGGTGAAGTTGAAAGTTGAAATCCAAAGCATTTTTTAATCTAAGGCTCAAATCCAGTATGATTTGAAGGTCCCAAATATTTGAATAAATGAGTCCACTTTATTGGAGAAAGCTCAACCTTGATTTATGCAGTCCTTCATTATGCAGAAATTTCACATCAGCTCTTCATTACAAAACTAATCTATACTTTCAAAATGCTCCCCCATAATGATTTATATCATAATAGTAGACATTAGCGCATGGAATTAAAAAATAGAGTTGTTAGGGGGAGGGTGTGATACTCGTTGGTACCGGATTCAAAGGATTGGTGCAAATTATACATATGAAATACAATTCTTTTTTTTCTGTAAAAAAATAATCAGAAGAAGCTTGTCTTACATAAACACTTGGCAGCAAATCAATGAGGTTTTCAAGAAATTGGCCAAATCTTTTTTCAGCAGGAGAACCTTTTTTGATATTGACCATTACCTCTTTCAATGGATTACCTGAACATATGATAATAAACAAAAGATGTATGCTTCAGCCTCGAAGAAATTATGTAAAGCAATAAAAAAAAATTCACAAGAGCAAAAAGACAAAAAGTATAGATGGATATAATGAGTCAAAAAACTTTTTCATTCCTTAGGATACTAACAAAGGTTCTGTAACAATTCAACCACAGGTTTTAGTAAATATTTTTTGTCCATTAGAATCCATAAACAAATTAAAAACAATGTTATAGTTATCATTACTGTGAATGAAGCATGAATTTCTTTTTATTTAGATGTTCTATATGTTTTGGATATTCCTTGGATAGAATAGTCCTGTATCTAAATTACACATCTGTTATTGTAGTGTGTTTAATCAAAATAGTCCTCTTGGGACTTTTAACAAACATGTGGCATGCTCAGTTTTATATTACTAGTTTCATTGCTATTGGTTCATATCATCAACCCATTTTTATCCTCCTTATTTCTCCACAGCCTAACCTATCTCCTCTAATTTAGTTCCAGTCATAACAACCCCAATTCTTGGCTTCACAGTTCTCTGTCTCTCTCTCCTCAGAACTACTTTGGCCTTGCACTCTCCACGGACCCTCTTCTGAAACTGTTACATGCCTCACACTCTTATCTCTCTAAACCCTTACCCTCGCAGAATCACCTACATTTCTAAGGTAAAGGACATTTAGAAAAAGAATTCCTATTTGAAATTCAGCTGACTAGAGTTAGAAAAACTATTTATTGCAAATAAAGATCCAAAAGAAAAGGCATACCTGAATGTAACACTAATCACCACACGGTTTCCCGTCTTCTTCAGATTTAGATGAATATGACTGATTTTTCACTCTGTTGAGAAAGCATCTTCAAAAACAACAGATAAAAATAATAACAATAACATGAAACTAACGAAGCCCAGTTTTGTGGCTTAGTTTTTCTTGATGGTTTCCCTTGAGCATACTGTAGCGCTCCTGTATATCAAGAACGTAATACATCTGAGCAATGAAAAGCATTATTGCAAAAACATAACCTATAAAGTGAAAAAGCTACATAATATTTCTAATATAAGAGTTATTCTTTGTTTATTTACAATTTCGTTATTGTTCTTGAAGTATACTCAAAATTCATTAATACATTGCACAATCAAACTGACATTACCAAGATTTCATAATTGGTGCCTCCAATAAATTGTGTCAAGATGTTAAGTACTTCCTCACTTAGTCTATGCTCCTCAGCAATTATCCTACAAGATTCAGCAAAAATACATACAATGTTTGCACAGCTTCCTATAAATTTATGAATTAAAACTACAGAAAACTACAGGTACAGTCATAAGAACTGAACTATAGAGGTGTTTTCTGGCCATGTTGTCACCCACTCTGCCAATTCACAATTTAAGCAGTATACAACCCCCTCCTCTCCTTCTCCTAGTTCGCTACATAGGTTATATAGTCACATATTAATGCATGTACTTAAAAAATATAACTTTAAAATCACAAAAAGAAGAAGAAAAAGACAAAATAAAAAAGTACACAAAGAACTCTCCTCATGTTTATTTTTCTAAGATGTAGTTATTTTAAAAAAGTATATGCATAGTTCACGGGTTTAGAGGTGGAGGGGCTGCAGGGAGTGGATAATTATATAATTGCAGATATTGAAAACACAACTCACAACTGGAATTAAGCTTTTCAATTTGAATATTGTAGCCACAAAATCCATCTATTGGATCTATTCACGAATTCTGTTTGATATTCTTTCTTCAGGATGTGTACAGTAGTTAAACTCACCATAGAATATGATCTTCAGCCTTAGAAAATTCATGTTTTTCTTCCTCTGGCTCTGTAATTTCTTCCTCACTGTCACTGCAGACCTAGAACTGTCAGTCATGCCTCTTCTAGGTCTTTTAGGCAAGGTTTAGCACCAAGTTACCAAATCAGTTATTTTTTCTTACACAAAGGTTTATTACATCATATACATACTATACAATATATGTGTTCATGCTTTAAAGAGTATCACACCTCCCCCCTACCACATTGTCTAATTTGTGTTCTCATGTCTTACTTCTATTCTATAAATAGGGGAGACCTCCAATTCAAATTTCATTCAAGTCTCAAGTATTCTATTATGGATTTTCTTGTGTTAGTTCTATAGTTTTATTACAAAGATAAGTGAAATATTTTTTAAAAAAATGAATTGAACCGGTACAACTGGTTCGGTTCTTACCGGACATCTAAAATAGATAATCGGAACTGGTACCGAAAAAGATATAAAATAGATAATCGGAACCGGTACAACTGGTTCGGTTCTTACAGGACTATTCTATCCAAGGAATATCCAAAACATATAGAACATCTAAATAAAAAGAAATTCATGCTTCATTCACAGTAATGATAACTATAACATTGTTTTTAATTTGTTTATGGATTCTAATGGACAAAAAATATTTACTAAAACCTGTGGTTGAATTGTTACAGAACCTTTGTTAGTATCCTAAGGAATGAAAAAGTTTTTTGACTCATTATATCCATCTATACTTTTTGTCTTTTTTTGCTCTTGTGAATTTTTTTTTTATTGCTTTACATAATTTCTTCGAGGCTGAAGCATACATCTTTTGTTTATTATCATATGTTCAGGTAATCCATTGAAAGAGTAATGGTCAATATCAAAAAAGGTTCTCCTGCTGAAAAAGATTTGGCCAATTTCTTGAAAACCTCATTGATTTGCTGCCAAGTGTTTATGTAAGACAAGCTTCTTCTGATTATTTTTTACAGAAAAAAAATTGTATTTCATATGTATAATTTGCACCAACCTTTGAATCCGGTACCAACGAGTATCACACCCCCCCCTAACAACTCTATTTTTTAATTCCATGCGCTAATGTCTACTATTATGATATAAATCATTATGGGGAGAGCATTTTGAAAGTATAGATTAGTTTTGTAATGAAGAGCTGATGTGAAATTTCTGCATAATGAAGGACTGCATAAATCAAGGTTGAGCTTTCTCCAATAAAGTGGACTCATTTATTCAAATATTTGGGACCTTCAAATCATACTGGATTTGAGCCTTAGATTAAAAAAATGCTTTGGATTTCAACTTTCAACTTCACCATTGGATTTTAACTTTCAAGCTATCACTGAATTATCTTCACCTAGGAACCTCGACAAGTCTTATGGTTATTATATTTATATTTACATAGTGTAGTTCAGGTGTTTCTTCCCTCTAGAAACTTAGTATATGTCCTTAGATTTTAATGTTTTTAGTGTTTTGATCAATTTGTTAATTATCTTCTATTTTTCCTTCTCATTTCATCTTTTAGTGCAAGAATTCTACATTTTATACGAATTTATATTTTTAAAATATTTAATTATATCAACTTTACGTTTGCACGCTATAAAGCGGCAACATATAATGTAGTTGCTAATCGACGACTTCGTTGCTTATTGAAAAATAACCATCAACAAACATTTTCGTTTGTTGATTAAGCATAATATCGTTGCCAAATAATATAATCGACAGCGAAAATCGTTGCTAAAAAGTTTACATTCATAGCGAAAAGCAAGCAACTGCAACAATTTTCATAATTTCTTGAGCGAAAAATGTCGTTGCAAAATGAGTGTCAATTTGTGTCAATGCATGGTAGTTGCAAAAAAAAGTTCATTTAGATTTGCCAATTAGCGAGGCTTTTTGCAGCGAAATGGGTTTTAGCAACGAAATTTTAATTGATACGCAACAATACATTTTTGTTGCTAAAGGATCGATGTCTTTGTCTGAAAAGCCAAATTTAGATTGCAAAATGTATTAGTTTGTAGCGAAAAAAATATTAGATTCTTGAACAATTAACAAGCGCTTATTAACGCAACGAAAGATACAATGACGATAAAATTAGATGCCAAACCCTTTAACCGCTACGACGAAATTTGGCACCTTTAGCAGCGAAAATCGGTTGTTCTTTGAAGCCCCATTTTTGTAGTGATTTTGATAAGTTTAACTTCCAAAAATCGAGTTTTGGTAAGTAAGTCATCCACCGGATGATGGGTACAAAACAACTTTCACTACCCATTCGGTGCAATTATGAATGGAGCGTTGAGCGTTTGGTTTGAAAAATACCTAGTGAATTTCAAAAATATCCTCAATGACATCTTAAATCCCTTGATCATTTCATCATTGTTTACATCGATGATATCCTTATTTTTCCAAATCAGTTGAAGAACATATTAAACACTTGAATTCATTTTTTAAAATGATTCGACCCGATGGTCTTGTTCTTTCTCCTTCCAAATGCGATACATTTGGACTAAAGTTGATTTCTTGGTCTTAATATTTATCACGGACTTACACCGACTTATTGATAGAGAGCTATTCAATTTGCAAATGATTCCCAGAATAAAATTACTTCCAGCAATACCAAGCTGCTGAGAGATTTCTATGCTCGCTTCAATTACATTGGCAAGTTCTATGAAAATCTAGGAAGATTTGCAAACCTCTCTTTAGGCGTTTGCAAACTAATCCTCCCCTTGGGTAGCGTTCGCCCATATATCGTCCAATGAGTTAAAAAATATGTTAAGGTTTTGCCTTGCCTTGGCATCTCTAATGATTGACTTTTAAAATTGTTGGGCGATGCCTCTAACATTGGATTAGGAGGTATTCTCAAGCAAAAGTTAACCTACATCTCTCCCCGAACAAATTATGCGATTTCATTACGGTTGCATGGAATCCTACCTGATTAAATTACGATCTTATTAAAAAAATTCTTTCTTTAGTTTTATGTATTAATAAGTTTTAAAGTGACTTGCTTGAATCAAAAGTTCTGGTTAGAATAGATTGCAAATCATAAAATTTATTTTAGAAAAGATGTTGAAAACATTCCTCTAAGTAGTCTTTTTGCTAGATGGCAAGCTCTATTAAGCATTTTGATTTTGAGTTGAATACATCAAAGGAAGTAATAACTTCTATTCGAGTTTTCTTACTACGTGAATTTATTAACATGTACCCTTTAGCCACTTATGAGTGTCCAGAGGCTCTTCTTCTACGTGGTGAGGTGTTACATCCTTTGGACCCAAAACTCAAAGGAACATTGGTTCCTCATCCAGTCAACCCAGTTCCTCAACCAAACCTAATTATTAAATTTTCAAGTCCTTGGCACCATTCCCAAGCCAGTTTCATCGATTTTAGCCAGTAACCCTAAACCGGTTGATCCATTTTGCAATCAAACGAGAGCATCCTCTTTAAACTCCAGTAACTCCGCTTCGGAGTACCTTCTTAAATGGGAACAACATTTGTTCCATAGTGAATTACTCATGAAGCCAAAAGATGACCCCATTAAGCTTGTTGCTCAGTATTTCCCTGTTGGATGGCATTTTACCAATTGGGCTCCTTATAAATCTCTTGCGTATTATAAGGATATCCTTCTTGAAACTGAGTCAATAGTCATCAAACCCATTTATGCTAAAGAAGATGAATCTAGAGTTCTTTATCATTCACTCTACATTAAACAAATCATTAATTTCTCCAAATGGGGAAATCAGCCTTCTGATCTTAAGCGGCTGTCTAATCAGGATAACTCATATTGTTATTTTGATTGTATTGAAGCTTGGAAAAAGATCTTCCTTTATCAGAATGAAGCACATAGTCACTCGTGGTTCTTGCAATTTGACCACAAATTCAAAAGTCAAATCCCCTTCTGGTTTAATCTTTGGTAGTCTAGATTTGGGTCTTCTTTTGACCTTCTTCTTGATCCTCTTAAAACCCAGCTTAGTCATTTCAGCAACCATAATAAGTATCACCCAAAGAGTGAAGGTATTTTGGGTTTCCTCCAATTTATTAGTAAATATAAGATTCCTTGGATTCTTAAATGGCAATATGTCATTCTCTCTCCGTATAAAGATTCGACATTTTCGGTCTCGGCGTTTAAAAACAACCAACTCGAACCACAATTTCCCCAATTACTTATGTTTCTCGCCAATTCTTCATCAAGTGGTGGGATAAATTTGAATGTTGATAGGAGTTATGAGTCAAGTTCAAAAAATTTCCTTCCATTCTATTTCCATTACTTCCGATCGGCTTTCGATTAGGCCAAAGGATCATCTAGTAAATCAAAACCAACAACATCTAGCCACGATGGTTCTTCATGTTTTATTGATATTACGATGTCAATAAATGTTCCACTGCAGAATTAAAATCCTTCTTTGATGCTATTCATAAAAAGAATTGATAAGTTACATGAAGAGGTTGAAGCTTCATAATATTCTTCTTCCTCCTCTAAATGCGCCAGTTCCAGTAAAAATGAAGAAGATGAAGATAACATGGATCCATACGGGACTATTAATCTTGAGGATCATTCACGACATCTCGATCCACTTTTGCTCCTGCGTGTAGTCAAAATATATTCTGCTTTTCCATGAGCAACCCTTAGTCATCATGCACCCTACTCCTGCATGACCACTTAGTAAAAAGATCGTCAAATTTTACCGGCGGTTTACCCACATGGTTGATCCCAAAGTTGCCATAAGCGTCCATGCATAGTAAAAAAGTAAGCCTTTTATTTTCTTTTGTTCATCAATAGTAAATGTTATGCGTAATAATTCACTTTTTGTAATAGTAACTTTGTAATAGTTCTTTCCTTATTCTATAAAGGAATGTGAACTTAGATAGGAATCTGAGACTTAAAAAGTCTCGAGTTCCTTCTCGTGAATCTTTGGACTCTCTCCTCCTCTCTTCATCCACTTCTCTAATGTTCTAAGTTAATTGTAAGTCACATTTATTTTACGGTGCTTGTAAATATTTCATTAGATTATCGGTCCAAAAGCTTATATTATTTTAGTAATTCATTTATGTTGTTTTGGATACTACTTCTCCAGTTCTTCTCTTATTATCCACTTCCCCCCAAATGAGTATGGGGTGATGATCCATCCCCGAGAAGATGATCAGCAGTAGCCCTCAGCAAACTCAACGAGAGCAGACCAATTAATCAGCGAGAGATGGCCCTAACCATCATCGACTTAGTATGGGGATGGTGATCCATCGAAAAGATGATCAGCGGTGCCCATACTTGCCGGGAAGGTGTTGTTGATCATCTTCTCCGGATAGATCACCATCCTCATACTATACCATTTAGCGACGGATAAGTTTTAATCAAAAGCGTATACATAAAGAAGAAACTTAAAGAAGATGACCGGTGAATCGGTAAAGTAATCTATTTCTTTTATTTATAAATAGTTGAGGAAGGGATTACGTATAACCTAGATAAACTATAAATGGAAGAGAAAAAGTACGAAGAACTTCTTCTTCATCTTACTAGAAGAAGAAGCAACAAGCTTCTTTTACCGTTTACTCTAGAGAAGAAGGGAGAAGCGGACCTCGGTGAGGGTTTCTTACAAATGAAAACACCTGTAAGAAAAGCACAGAGTAATTCTAAACACTTTGAGTTACTTAAATAGAAACCTCAAAAAGTAAATTAATGTTGAATCACCAGCGAGGATTCACTATTACGATGCTTGAAGTAAAAAGTACAAAAGTAAAAAGTAATTTACTAAAGTAAAAGTAAAAAGCGTAAGAAACATTTTACATTTACATTTACTAAGATAAAATTAAAAGCATTTTACTTAAAGTAAGTAAAGCAAAAGTAATTTTCTTTTACTTTACTTTTGGTTTGATTTGTTGAGGAACAGCAGTGATGTTATTAGTTGTTGGCCCTTCTGTTTTTGCCTAAAGCGATGATGGATGGGGCCCATCTCTTTTGATTGATTGGTTGGTCCGTCTCCTATTGAGTGTCGAATGACATTGATCATCTTCTGAGATGGATCACCATCCCCATACTATTCGACCCCAAAATTTTATCCGGAAAATACCCTTGACACCCAAAAATTATGGTTTATAAAGAAGGAGAAAAAAATACCTTAGAACAAGTGGACAACATCTTCAAAATTTCTTAAATTTTGTAAAAACATTTTGATTAAAAAATAAATCGAGTTAGCGTGTGATACAAGGGATCACTCAATTGGCCGTGATCTGTCAAATAAATCAATCTAAAATAGAAGACTTCTTTGTTAACTTTTAAACAAAAATTCTTTCTTTTGTCATTCAAACTTAAACTCGAACCGTTCTTGCGTTAAGTAAACTCATACACCATGAGATCTAAGGATTCCCATAGCCTAAACTTCTCCCTGCTGGAGACTTACAGCGGCATAACGGGACTTTTGGCGATCAAAGGTGGTTCACACCAAGTTAAAGCGATTTAAAGTGGAGCAAAAGAAATAAAAGTTTGAATAAACATTTAAAAACAAGATCAACTATTTTTAATCGAAACCACCAACAAAACCAAGAACCAACAGTGTGGCTCACGATACCATTTAGCGTGGATAAGTTTTAATCAAAAACTTATACATAAAGAAGAAACTTAAAGAAGATGATAGGTGAATGGTAAAAGTAATCTCTTTCTTTTATTTATAAGCAGGTTGAGGAAGGGATTATTGTAACCTAGATAAATTGTAAATGGAGAGAAATGCGAAGAACTTCATCTTACTAGAAGAAAAAAAGCAACAAGCTTCTTCTTTTTACTCTAGAGAGAAGAGGAGAAGCGGACCTCGGTGAGGTTTCTTACAATAAAACACATGAAGAAAAAGCACAGAAACACTCTAAACACTTGAGTTACTTAAATAGAAACCTCAAAAGTAAATTATTGTTGAATCACCTGAGAGATTCACTATTACATTAACTGAAGTAAAAGTACAAAGTAAAAAGTAATTTACTAAAGTAAAAGTAAAACATAAGAAACATTTTACATTTACATTTACATTTACTAAGGTAAAAGTAAAAGCATTTTACTTAAAGTAAAAGCAAAAGTAATTTTCTTTTACTTTACTTTCAGCTGATTTGACTTGGGAACAGCAGTGATGCTGTCGTTGACTGCTTCCTGCTTTTGCCGAAAGCTGATGATGGTTGGGGCCATCTCTTTTGATTGATTGACTGGTCCGTCTCCTATTAGGTCTTGAAGAAGCGGCTTGTTGATCATCTTCTCGGATGGATCACCATCCCCATACTATTCGACCCCAAAATTTTATCCGGAAAATACCCTTCACACCCAAAAATTAGGTTTATAAAGAAGGAGAAAAAAAATCACCGAACAAGTGGTCAACATCTTCAAAATTTCTTAAATTTTGTAAAAACATTTTGTTTACAAACCAATCAGACTGCGTCTGATACAAGGGATTACTCGATTGGCCTTGATCTATCAGGGAACTCGATCTAAATAGGAGACTTCTTTGTTAACTGTTTAAATTAAAATTCTTTCTTTTGTCATTCCGCTTAAACTCGACCCGTTCTTGCCTTAAGTAAACTCATACCTGTAGATCTAAGGATTCCCTTAGCCTAAACTGCTCCCACACTGGACTTACAACGACATAACGGGACTTATGGCGATCTGAGATGGTTCACAGCAAGTTATGCGATTTAAAGTGGAGCAAAAGAAATAAAAGTTTGAAGAAACATTTAAAAACAAGATCTGACTATTTTTAATCGAAACCACCAACAGAACCAAGAACCAACCGTGTGGCTCTGATACCATTTAGCAGCGGATAAGTTTTAATCAAGAAACTTATACATAAAAAAGAAACTTAAAGAAGATGACCGGTGAATCGGTAAAGTAGTCTCTTTTTTTTATTTATAAACAGTTGAGGAAGGGATTACGTATAACCTAGATAAACTGTAAATGAACTTCTTCTTCATCTTACTAGAAGAAGGAAACAACAAGTTTCTTCTTCGATTACTTTAGAGTGAAGGGAGAGCGGACCTCAGGTGAGGTTTCTTACAAATGAAAACCTGTCAGAAAAGTCTGAGTAACTCTAAACACTTAGGTTACTTAAATAGAAACCTCAAAAGTAAATTACTATTGAATCACGCAGGATTCACTATTACATTTACTGAAGTAAAAGTACAAAGTAAAAGTAATTTACTAAAGTAAAGGTAAACGTAAGAAACATTTTACATTTACATTTACTAAGGTAAAAGTAAAAACAATTTACTTAAAGTAAAATTAATTTTCGTTTACTTCACTTTTGGGCGATTAAGCTGAGGAGCAATGATGATCTTGTGATTGGCTAGCTTCTGCTTTTTTAGAAAATTTGGTGATGGTACAGGAGCCATCTGTTTTGATGATTATTTGGTCCATCTCTGTTAGTCTTGGGAAATGGCTTTTGATCATCTTCTCATATGAATCACCATCCCCATACTATTCGATCCCAAAATCTTTATCTAGGAAAATACCCTTCAACACCCAAAAAATTGGTTTATAAAGAAAGCAGAAAAAAAAATTCACCGAACAAGTGGTCAACATCTTCAAAATTTCTTAAATTTTGTAAAAACTTTTGGTTTAAAAACAAATCAGACTGCGTTTGATACAAGGGATCACTCAATTGGCCTTGATCTATCAGCGAACTCAATCTAAACAGGAGACTTCTTTGTTAACTGTTTAAACAAAAATTCTTTCTTTTATCATTCCGCTTTAACTCGAACCGTTCTTGCCTTAAGTAAACTCATACCTATAAATCTAAAGATTCCTTAGACTAAAGCTGCTCCCAACGTGGAGACTTATAATGGCATAATTGGGACTTATGGCGATCGAGAGGTGGTTTCTGACAAGTTAAGCGATTTAAAGTGGACGAAAAAATAAAAGTTTGAAGAAACATTTAAAAAAAGATCTAACTATTTTTAATCGAAACCACCAATGGAGACCAAGAACCAGACCATGTGGCTCACGATACCATTTAACGACCAAATTTTTGGGTGTTGAAGGTGTTTTCTGGATAAAAATTTTGGGGTTGAATAGTATGGGATGGTGATCCATCTGAGAAGATGATCAACAATACCCTCACGTCCTGACGAGAGCGGACCGATCGATTAATCGAAAGAGATGGCCCCGATCATCACCGAAGCTTAACATAAACAAAGTTGTTCGATTAACGATAGAGTGATAAATGAAAATTACTGCTTTACTTTAAGTGAAATTATTTTTATCGACCTAAGTAAATATAAAAAAAATAATTTTCTTTTTACTTTAAATAAATTACTTTTACTTTACTTTTTACTAAATAAATGTAATAAAAATTTAATAGTAATTTACTTACGTTCTAATTAAATAAAATTTTAGTTACTTTCGAGCTTTTTCTTACAGGTTTCATTAGAAAACCTCACACGAGTCATTGATTTCTACTGCGAAGAAGCTTTTGCTTTCTGCTTCTTAAAGAAAAGTCCTTCGTAAAGTTTTCCATTTATTTATTTAGGTTATAAGTAATCCCTTCCTCAGCATTTATAAATTTACTTTGGTTATCGTCTTCTTTAGTTTCTTCTTTCATGTATAAGTTTCTTGATTAAAACTTATCCTTTGTTAAATAGTTATTGGTTCTTGATTACTGATTGATTTCAGTTATCTTATTAAAATTTTAATGTTTTTCAAACTTTTATTTCTTTGTTCGCTTTAAATCGCCTAACGATGTAAAAAACAGTCGATGCATGAATCGGGATTGTAATATTGTATGATCTCTTTTGTTTGATGATCTTTACTGAGAATCCTTAGATACTCACAGATGGTGCAAAATTGAGTTAAGCGGAATGACAAAAAAAATTTTTTTTAAAGTTAACAAAGAAGTCTCTGAGATTGATTTGATAGAACAAGGTTGTCGATGATCCTTTATGTCGAGCAATAATCGATTGTTTTAAACAAAACATTTTTATAAAAAATTTATTTTTGAAGATGTGAACCAATTGTTAGGTGAAATTGAAGTCTCTCCTTTCTTTATAAACCAAATTTTGGGTGTTGTTTTCACAGATAAAATTTTTGGTTTTGTTGAATAGTATGGGAGATGATCCATTACAAGAACATATGATCGAGCCCTGAAGATTTCAAAGAGATGGCCTCACGAACTTTACTTGTGACGAGGAAAGCGATCTGCACATATCATCATTGTTGTTCCCAATTCGTCGGTAGAAAAGTGAGAATTTAAGTAAATGATCGAGATCGTTTTACTTTTACCTTAGTAAAGTAATCAAAAATGTAAATGTTGTTCTTACGTTTTTAGTTTGCTAGTAAATTACTTTTACTTTGTAAAGTTAATTAAGAGTAATCTTGATTGACGGTTTTACTTTTGAGGTTTACATTTAACACACTTCAGAAGTGAAATTGTTTTTTCGTTTGAAATTTGTAAGAAACCTCACTTCATCTCTCCCTTTAGAACTAAGTTGAAGAAAAGCTTGTTGCTTCCTCTTCTAGTAAGATGAAGAAGAAGTTCTTCATCTTCTCTCTTCCATTTAAAGTTTATCTAGGTTATCGTAATCCTTCCATTTAAATCTGCATTCCTCACTAAGTTCGAGTTCCTTTTATAGAATAAGGAAAGAACTATTACAAAGTTACTATTACAAAAGTGAATTATTATAGACAACATTTACTATTGAAGAATAGTAAAATAGTCTTGACTTTTTTACTTTGCATGGGCGCTTATATAGCAACTTTAGGCCAGAACCATGTGGGTAAAAGCGCTTTGGTGGAAAAGTTGGCGCATCTTTTTGACTAAGTGGGCTGCGAGGAGGCGGTGCGTGTGACTAAGAGGCGCCTTGATTGGAAAAGGAGAATATATTTTGACTAAAGGCTGCGAGGAGTTGGTGCAGTGGCCGAGATGTCGCGAATGGGTCTGAGCATCACGAAGATTAATAGTCCGTATGGATCCATGTCATCTTCATCTTCTTCATTTTTCTTTGGGCTAAGCGCATTTGGAGGAGGAAGAAGAATACGACGAGCTTGACCTCTTCATGTAACTTATCAATTCTTTTATGAATAGCATCGGCAAGGATTTTTAATTACTGCGATTGAACATTTATTGACATTGGTAATATCGATAGAACATGAAGAACCGGTGATTGCTAGATTTTGTTGGTTTTGATTTACTAGATGATCCTTTAGGGAATCGGTGATTGGAAATCTTGAAATAGGAGCGGAGGTTTTTTGAACATGACCTACAATCCTATCAACACCAAATTTATCCACCACTTTGATGAAGAATTGGCGAGAAACATAAGTAATTAGAAGCGTGGTTTGAGTTGTTTGGTTTTAAGCGGATCGGGAAGAAGGTCGAAAGAGACCCAAATCTAGACCACGAAAAGTAAACGCGAAGGGGATTTGACTTTTTGAATTTGTGGTGAATTGCAAGAACCACGAGTGACTTTGTGCTTCATTACGATAAAGGAAGATCTTATTCCAAGCTTGATATAATCAAAATAACAATATGAGTTATCTGATTAGGCGGTAGCTTAAGATCGGAAGGTGATTTCCCCGTTCGGAGAAATTAATGATTTGTTTAATGTAGAGTGAATGATAAAGAACTCTAGATTCATCTTCTACAGCATAAATGGGTTTGATGAATATTGACTCGGTTTCAAGAAGATGATATCCTTATAATCTGAGGGATTTATAAGGGCCCAAGAGTAAAATGCCGTCCAATGAGGGACATCTTTGGGCGACAAGCTTAATGGGGTCATCTTTTGGCTTCATGTGTAATTCATATATGGAACAAATGTTATTCCATTAAAGAAGGTACTCGAAAGCGAGATTCTTTGGGGTTTAAAGAGGTTGCTCTCGTTTGATTGCAAAATGGATCAACCAGATTTAGGGTTCTTGGCTAAAATCGATGAAAATGGCTTGGGAATGGTGCGAGGACACAGGGGTAATTTATTAATTGGGTTTGGTTGAGGATGCAGGTTGGTGGATGAGGAACGGAGTTCCTTTGAGTTTTGGGTCAAAGGGCGACCACGACCACGAAAGAAGAGCCTCCTCGGACACTAATAGTGCTAAAAAGGGTACTGTGTTTAATAAATTAGCGAGTAAGAAAATGCGGAATAGAGTTATTACTTCCTTTGATGTATTCAATCTCAAAATAAAAAATGCTTAATAGAGCTTGCCGTATAGCAAAAGGCGCTTAGAAGCGATGGTTTCAACATCTTTTTCTAAAATAAATTTTGCTGATTTGCAATCTATTCTAACCGAGAACTTTTGATTAATGAAGTCACTTTGAAACTTATTAATACATAAAACTAAAGAAATAATTTCTTTTTTAATAGTCTTTGTAATTTAAGCATGTAGGATTCCATGCAGGAATGAAATCGGACAATTTGTTCGGGAGATGTAGGGGTTAACTTTTGCTTGAGAATACCTTGAATCTAATGTTAGAGCATCGGTTTCAACAATTTTAAAAACTAAATCATTAGAGTCAATGCGAAGGCAAAACCTTAACATATTTTTTAACTTGCTGAACTGACGATATATGAGCGTCGATCGAGGGAGGATTAGTTTGCAAGCGGCTGAAGAGAGGTTTACTGAAATCTTCTGAGATTTTCATAGAATTTGCCCGATATAATTGGCGAGCCTAGAAATCTCTGCAATTGGGTCTTGTCGGTAATTTTATGTAAGGCAGGCTTCTTGATTATTTTTTACGAGAAAAAAAAAAAGCTGTATTTCACATGTATAATTTGCTCCATCCTTTGAATCTGGTACCAGCAGTATCACACCCCCCTAACAACTCTATTTTTTAATTGCATGCGCTAATATCTACTATTATGATATAAATCATTATGGGGAGCATTTTGAAAGTATATATTAGTTTTGTATGTAGAAGAAGCGATGTGAAACTTACTGCATAATGAAGAATTGCATAAATCAAGGTTGAGCTTTCTCCAATAAAGTGGACTCATTTATTCAAATATTTGGGACCTTTATATCATCTTTGGTTTGAGCCTTAGATTAAAAAATGCATTGGTTTCAACTTTCAACTTCACCATTGGATTTTAACTTTCAAGCTATCATTTGAATTATCTTCACCTAGGAACCTCGACAAGTCTTATGGTTATTATATTTATATTTATATAGTGTAGTTCAGGTGTTTTTCCCTCTAGAAACTTAGTATATGTCCTTAGATTTTAATGTTTTAGTGTTTTGATCAATTTGTTAATTATCTTCTATTTTTCCTTCTCATTTCATCTTTTAGTGCAAGAATTCTACATTTTATCTGAATTTACATTTAAAAAATTTAATTCATGGTGCGGGTTGCATTTAGGCTCCTTATCTTATTCCATTATATGATAGGCATTGGGTGATAATACACCCAAAGACACTTTTCTATGGAAGTTAAAGTTACAAAAATATGGTGTTGCTTATGCTAATTCCAGTATACATCTTTGTCGAAATTGAAGTACTTGTCTTGAAGTAGTGTCCTTTAGTGGCACTAGCAACTTCTTCTCTAGCCTAGTTGGTAGGTAAGCATAACTAGGATTGTATTACATATATCATGCAAGATTTCATGAAGTTAAAGTAAAAAATTTTAAATGGCATAGGACTTGGGTAGTAGTTGATTAGTAAAAAATAACACACATTGTTATCTTTGTGTATTGATTTTGGCACTAAGTGCCTCTAGTGACCTATTTGCTTCATTTTCTGACTTATTATTTTTAATATGTGCGGGAAGGCCTTCTGACACCCTTACAATCTTTGGTTATCAAATTTTAGTCTTCTACGTTCACGGAAGACAAGGGACGAAATTATGAAGTGTACTCTCTCTATATATGTAGATATATACTTTGATTGAAGAAGCTGTAGTAGCTTTAGATGGTTAATTGTAAAGATAATGAATGATTATGTAGTGGATGATTTTATTAAGTTAATAATATTTTAGTTTTTGTGTATTTTGGCATTATTTGCTATGGGGACATTGAGCGAGCCAATTTACACAAAAGAATGTCAAATACATTTGGCAACAATATAATTAGATTACCAAAGCATTGAACAAGTTTTAATATAAGTAACACATTTTTATACATTTAGCAACAAATTTTAGTTTGCTAATGATATTAAAAATATAATATTTAACAGCATAAAATTAACCTAATAACAACGGAGAGGATATTGTTGCTAATACTAAAATAAAAGGAAACATTTTTATCGTTTACAAATTATATCAACTTTACGTTGCACATATAAAGCGGCAACATATAATGTAGTTTTCTAATCGGCGACTTAAATTCTTATTGAAAAATAACCATCAACAAACATTTTTCGTTGTTGATTTAGCATAATATCGTTGCCAAATAATATAATCGACAGCGAAAATTGTTCTAAAAAGTTTACATTCATAGCGAAAGCAAGCTTAAGCAACAATTTTCATAATTTCTTTTGCAGCGAAAAAATGTCGTTGCAAAATGGTGTCGATTACAGCGAAAATGCATGTCGTTGCAAAAAAAAAAGTTCATTTAGTTGCCAATTAGAAGGCTTTTGCAGCGAAATGGGTTTTAACAGCGAAATTTTAATTGATACTGCTGACAATACATTTTGTTGCTAAAGGATCTATGTCTTTGTCTGAAAGCGAAATTTACGTTGCAAAATGTATTAGTTTGTGCAGCGAAAAAAATCGTTAGTTCTTGAAACAATTAGCAAAGCTCATTGAGCAACAAAAAGCCTTGATAATGATAAATTCGTTGCCCGAAAACCCTTTTTTGCAATGAAATTTGGCACCTTTAACAGCGAAAATCGGTTATTCTTTGAAGCCCCATTTTTTGTAGTGATTTTGATGGTTTAACCTAAAATCGAGTTTTGATAAATCGCCATCCACCCAGATGATAGGTACAAAGCGACTTTCCTGACCCCATTCGGTCATTATGAATGGAGCGTTCGATCGTTTGGTTTGAAAAATGCCTAGTGAATTTCAAAATATCCTCGATGACATCTTAAATCCCTTGATCATTTCATCATTGTTTACATCGATGATATCCTTGTTTTTCAAATCAGTTGAAGAACATATTAAACACTTGAATTCATTTTTAAGGCCGATTAAGACCAATGGTCTTGTTCTTTCTCCTTACAAATGCAGTCTGTTTCAGACTAAAGTTTAGTTTCTTGGTCTTAATATTTATCATGGACTTACTCGGACTATTGATAGAGCTATTCAATTTGCCGACAGATTCCCAGATAAAATTACTAACAAGTCCTAACTGCAGAGATTTCTATGCTCGCTCAATTACATTGGCAAGTTCTATGAAAACCTCAGGAAGATTTGCAAACCTCTCTTTCAGTGTTTGCAAACTAATCATCCCCCTTGGACTGACGTTCATACTTCTGTCGTCTAGCAAGTTAAAAAATATGTTAAGGTTTTGCCTTGCCTTGACTTCTCTAATGATTTAGTTTTAAAAATTGTTTGGCGATGCCTCTAACATTGGATTGGAGGTATTCTCAAGCAAAAGTTAACCCTACATCTCTGAACAAATTGTCCATTTCATTAGGTGCATGGAATCCTACTGATTAAATTACAGTCTTATTAAAAGAAATTATTTCTTTAGTTTTATGTATTAATAAGTTTCAAGTGACTTCTTTGAATCAAAAGTTCACAGTTAGAATAGATTGCAAATCTGCAAAAATTTATTTTAGAAAAGATGTTGAAACCATTGCCTCTAGCGGTCTTTTGCTATATGGCAAACTCTATTAAGCATTTTGATTTTGAGATTGAATACATCAAAGAAGTAATAACTTTATTCGATTTTCTTACTTTCGTGAATTTATTAACACATGTGCCCTTTTGCCCACTTATGAGTGTCAGGGGAGGCTCTTCTTCTAAGTGGTGAGGTAGCCCTTTGGACCTAAAACTCAAAGGAACAACGGTTCCTCATCAAGTCGACCAGTTCCTCAACTAAACCCGATTAATAAATTTTGGGTCCTTGACACCATTCCCGAAGCGGTTTCATCGATTTTAGCGGTAACCTAAGCGGTTGATCCATTTTGCAATCAAGCGAGCAACCTCTTGAAACCCAGTAACTTTCTGCTTTGGAGTACCTTCTTAAATAGAACAACATTTGTTCCATAGTGAATTACTCATGAAGCGAAAAATGACCCCATTAAACTTCTTTACTCGGTATTTCCTGTTGGATGGCATTTTACCCATTGGGCTCCTTATAAATCTCTTGCGTATTATAAGGATATCCATCTTGGCCCGAGTCGATAGTCATCAAACCCATTTATTCTAAAGAATATGAATCTAGAGTTCTTTATCATTCATTACATATTAAACAAATCATTAATTTCTCCAAATGGGGAAATCGACCTTACGATCTTAAGCGTTTGTCTAATCGGGATAACTTCATATTGTTATTTTGATTATATTGAAGCTTGGAAAAAGATCTTCCTTTATCGAGAATGAAACACATAGTCACTTTCGTGGTTCTTGCAATTTGACCACAAATTCAAAGTCAAATCCCTTACGGTTTAATCTTTGGTAGTATAGATTTGGGTCTTCTTTTGGCGTTCTTCTGATCCTCTTAAAACCCGACTTAGTCATTTGACAACCATAATAAGTATCACCCAAAGAGTGAAGGTATTTGGGTTTCCTCCAATTTATTAGTAAATATAAGATTCCTTGGATTCTTAAATGGCAATATGCCATTCTCTCTCCATATAAAGTTCAACATTTAGGTCTCATTATTTAAAAACCCAACAACTCAAACCACAATTTCCCCGATTACTTATGTCTCTACTTGATTCTTCATCAGTGGTGGGATAAATTTGGTGTTGATAAGATTGTAGGTCGAGTTCAAAAAGAATTTCCCTCCATTCTTATTTTAGTACTTCCGGTCGGCTCGATTAAAATGAAAGGATCATCTAGTAAATCAAAACCAACAAAATCTATCCACGATGGTTCTTACGTGTTTTATTGATATTACGATGTCGATAAATGTTCACCTAAAATTAAAAATCCTTCTTTGATCTTATTCATAAAAAATTGATAAGTTACATGAAGAGGTTGAAGCTTCGCAATATTCTTCTTCACTCCTCTAAATCGCCGATTCGGTAAAATGAAGAAGATGAAGATAACATGGATCCATCTGGGACTATTAATCTTGAGGATCATTCACGACATCTCGATCCTTGCACTTTCTCCTGCGACCTTAGTCAAAATATATTCACCTTTTCCATCGAAAGCAACCCTTAGTCACATGCACCTACTCCTGCGACCACTTAGTAAAAAGATCGTCGACTTTTTGCAAAAGCGGTTTTACCCACATGGTTGGTCTAAAAGTTGCCATAAGCGTCCATCGTAGTAAAAAGTAAGCCTTTGTTTCTTTGTTTATCAATAGTAAATGTTATGCGTAATAATTCACTTTTTGTAATAGTAACTTTGTAATAGTTCTTTTCTTATTCTATAAAAGGAGCGTGAACTTAGATAGGAATGCGAGACTTAAAAAAGACTGAGAGTTCCTTCTCGGCGAATCTTTGGACTCTCTCCTCCTCTCTTCATCCACTTCTCTAATGTTCTAAGTTAATTGTAAGTCACATTTATTTTACATACTTGTAAATATTTCATTCGATTATCGATAAAAAGCGTATTATTTTAGTAATTCATTTATGTTGTTTGGATGCCTTTACTCAGTTTCTTCTCTTATTATCCACTTAGCCCCCAAATGAGTATGGGGTGATGATCCATCGAGAAGATGATCATGACGGCGCCCTCGGCACCAACGAGAGGCAGACCCGGTTAATCAGCGAGAGATGGCCTAACCATCATCGACTTAGTATGGGGATGGTGATCCATCGAGAAGATGATCAACGATTGCCATACTTACTTGGGAAAGTGTTGTTGATCATCTTCTCGGATAGATCACCATCCTCATACTATACCATTTAGCGACGGATAAGTTTTAATCGAAAGCGTATACATAAAGAAGAAACTTAAAGAAGATGGCCAGGTGAATCGATAAAGTAATCTATTTCTTTTATTTATAAATAGTTGAGGAAGGGATTATGTATAACCTAGATAAAAGCTGTAAATGGAAGAGAGAAAATCTGAAGAACTTCTTCTTCATCTTACTAGAAGAAGGAAACAAAGCTTCTTCTTCGTTTACTCTAGAGAAGAAGGAGAAGCGGACCTCGGTGAGGTTTCTTACAAATGAAAACACATGAAAAGCACGAGTAATTCTAAACACTTTGAGTTACTTAAATAGAAACCTCAAAAAGTAAATTAATGTTGAATCACATTGAGGATTCACTATTACGATAAGCTGAAGTAAAAGTAATTTACTAAAGTAAAAGTAAAAGCGTAAAAACATTTTACATTTACATTTACTAAGATAAAATTAAAAAGCATTTTACTTAAAGTAAAAGCAAAAGTAATTTTCTTTTACTTTACTTTTGGTTTGATTTGGTGAGGAACAACGGTGATGTTGTCGTTATTTGCTTCTGTTTTTCTTAGAAAATTGATGCGATGTTGGGGCCATCTCTTTTGATTGATTGGTAGTCGAAGTCTCTGTTGGTGTCGGAATGTACATGTTGATCATATCTTCTTAGATGGATCACCATCCCATCTATTCGATCCCAAAACTTTTATCCGGGAAAATACCCTTGACACCCAAAAAAATTGGTTTTATAAAGAAAGGAGAAAAACAATTTCACAGAACAAGTGGTCCACATCTTCAAAATTTCTTAAATTTTGTAAAAACTTTGTTTAAAAATAAATCGATTAAATGCGTCTGAGGATCACTCGATTGGTAGTGATCTGTCAGTGAAATCAATCTAAATAGAAGACTTCTTTGTTAACTTTTAAACAAAATTCTTTCTTTTGTCATTCCGCTTAAGCTTCGAACCAGTTCTTGCCTTAAGTAAACTCATACACAATAGATATAAGTTCCCTTAGCCTAAACTTCTCCCACACTTGAGACTTACAACGGCATAATGGGACTTATGGCGATCTGAGGTGGTTCACAGCAAGTTAGGCGATTTAAAGTGGAGCAAAAGAAATAAAAGTTTGAATAAACATTTAAAAACAAGATCTGACTATTTTTAATCGAAACCACCAACAAAACCAAGAACCAACCGTGTGGCTCTGATACCATTTAGCAGCGGATAAGTTTTAATCAAGAAACTTATACATAAAGAAGAAACTTAAAGAAGATGACCGGTAAATCGGTAAAGTAATCTCTTTCTTTTATTTATAAACAGTTGAGGAAGGGATTACGTATAACCTAGATAAACTGTAAATGGAAGAGAAATGCGAAGAACTTCATCTTACTAGAAGAAGGAAGCAACAAGCTTCTTCTTCGTTTACTCTAGAAGAAGGAGAAGCGGACCTCGGTGAGGTTTCTTACAAATAAAAACACATGAAAAGCACGAAACACTCTAAACACTTGAGTTACTTAAATAGAAACCTCAAAAATAAATTACTATTGAATCACCACAGGATTCACTATTACATTAAGCGAAGTAAAAGTACAAAGTAAAAGTAATTTACTAAAGTAAAAGTAAAACATAAGAAACATTTTACATTTACATTTACATTTACTAAGGTAAAAGTAAAAGCATTTTACTTAAAGTAAAAGAAAAAGTACTTTCAATTTGATTTGGTAGAGGAGCAGCGGTGATCTTTGTCGTTATTTGCTTCTGCTTTTCTAGAAAAGGCGATGATGGTTGGGGCCATCTCTTTTGATTGATTAGTTGGTCGAGTCTCCTGTTGGTCTTGGGGGAATGACTGTTGATCATCTTCTCGGATGGATCACCATCCCATACTATTCGACCCCAAAATTTTTATCGGGAAAATACCTTGACACCCAAAAATTAGGTTTATAAAGAAGGAGAAAAAAATCCATAGAACAAGTGAAATTGACATCTTCAAAATTTCTTAAATTTTGTAAAAGCGTTTTGTTTAAAACCAATCGATTTGCATCGATACAAGGGATCACTCGATTGGCCTTGATCTATCGTGAAACTCGATCTAAGCAGGGAGACTTCTTTGTTAACTTTTAAACAAAAATTCTTTCTTTTGTCATTCCGCTTAAACTCGAGCCAGATTCTTGCCTTAAGTAAACTCGTACACAGTAGATCTAAAGGATTCCCTTAGCCTAAATTGCTCCCACCTTTAGAGACTTACAACGACATAGCGGGACTTATGGCGATATGAGGTGGTTCACAGCAAGTTAAGCGATTTAAAGTGGAGCAAAAGAAATAATAGTTTGAAGAAACATTTAAAAACAAGATCTGACTGTTTTTAATCGAAACCACCAACAGAACCAAGAACCAACCGTGTGGCTCTGATACCATTTAGCAGCGGATAAGTTTTAATCAAGAAACTTATATATAAAGATACGTATAACCTAGATAAACTGTAAATGAACTTCTTCTTCATCTTACTAGAAGAAGGAAACAACAAGTTTCTTCTTCGATTACTGTAGAGTGAAGGGAGAGCGGACCTCAGGTGATTACAAATGAAAACCTATAAGAAAAATCTGAGTAACTCTAAACACTTAGGTTACTTAAATAGAAACCTCAAAAGTAAATTACTATTGAATCACATGAGGATTCACTATTACATTCTTTGAAGTAAAAATACAAAGTAAAATTAATTTACTAAAGTAAAAAAGTAAGCGTAAAAATATTTTCATTTACATTTACTAAGGTAAAAGTAAAATAATTTACTTAAACTAAAAGCAAAAAGTAATTTTCTTTTACTTCACTTTTAGACTTATTAAGCTGGGAACATCGATGATGTTGTGGTTGGTTTGCTTCTGCTTTTTGCCAAAAAGTTTGGTGATGGTACAGGGCCATTTGTTTTGATTGATTGGTAGGTCAGTCTCTGTTAGTCTTGGGAGGCTGTTGATCATCTTCTCATATTGATCACCATCCCATACTATTCGACCCCAAAATTTTTATCCGGAAAATACCCTTCATAGCCCAAAAATGGTTTATAAAGAAAGAAAAAAAAATCATCTTAGAACAAGTGGTCGACATCTTCAAAATTTCTTAAATTTTGTAAAAGCGTTTGTTTAAAACCAATCGAATTGCATCGATACAAGGTATCACTTTCGATTGGCCTTGATCTGTCGTGAACTCGATCTAAGCAGGGAGACTTCTTTGTTAGCTTGTTTTAAACAAAAATTCTTTCTTTTGTCATTCGGCTTAAACTTCGAGCCGTTCTTGCCTTAAGTAAACTCATACACATAGATCTAAGTTCCCTTAGCCTAAATTGCTCCCACACTAGAGACTTACAGCGACATAGCGGGACTTATGGCGATATGAAGGTGGTTCCTGACAAGTTAAGCGATTTAAAGTGGAGCAAAAGAAATAATAGTTTGAAGAAACATTTAAAAAACAAGATCATTTGTTTTTAATCGAAACCACCGATAGAACCAAGAACTAACGATTGTGGCTCACGATACCATTTAGCAGCGGATAAGTTTTAATCAAGAAACTTATACATAAAGAAGAAACTTAAAGAAGATGACCGGTGAATCGGTAAAGTAATCTCTTTCTTTTATTTATAAACAGTTGAGGAAGGGATTACGTATAACCTAGATAAACTGTAAATGAACTTCTTCTTCATCTTACTAGAAGAAGGAAACAAAAAGTTTCTTCTTTGAGTACTGTAGAGTGAAGGGAGAGCGGACCTCAGGTGAGGTTTCTTACAAATGAAAACCTGTAAGAAAAATCTGAGTAACTCTAAACACTTAGGTTACTTAAATAGAAACCTCAAAAGTAAATTACTATTGAATCACGCAGGATTCACTATTACATTTACTGAAGTAAAAGTACAAAGTAAAATTAATTTACTAAAGTAAAAGGTAAGCGTAAAAATATTTTTCATTTACATTTACTAAGGTAAAAGTAAAACAATTTACTTAAACTAAAAGAAAAAGTAATTTTCTTTTACTTCACTTTCGAACTTATTAAGCTGAGGGAGCAATGATGATGTTGTCGTTATTTGCTTCACTTTTTACTTAATTTGGTGATGGTTTGGGACCATCTGTTTTGATTGATTAATTTGGTCCAGTCTCTGTTAGTCTTGGGAGGCGGCTGTGTGATCATCTTCTCATATTGATCACCATCCTATCTTATTCGACCCTAAAATTTTTATCCGGAAAAATACCTTCATAACCATGAAAAAAAATGGTTTGTAAAGAAAAGAAAAAAAAATCAAAACAAGTGGTTGACATCTTCAAAATTTCTTAAATTTTTTAAAAGCGTTTTGTTTAAAAACCCGATCGAATTGCATCTATCTGAGGATCACTTCGATTGGCCTTGATCTGTCAATGAACTCGATCTAAGCGGGGAGACTTCTTTGTTAGCTGTTTAAACAAAAAATTCTTTCTTTTAATCATTCAGCTTAAACTTCGAACCGTTCTTGCCTTAAATAAACTCATACACAGTAGATCTAAAGTTCCTTAGCCTAAATTGCTCCCACCTGGAGACTTACTGACGACATACTTGGGACTTATGGCGATATAGGGTGGTTCCACGACAAGTTAAAAGCGATTTAAAGTGGAAGCAAAAGAAATAATAGTTTGAAGAAACATTTAAATACAAGATATAGTTGTTTTTAATGAAACCACCAATGAGAACCAAGAACCAATAGTGTGGCTCACGATACCATTTAACGACCAAATTTTGGGTGTTGAAGGTGTTTTCTGGATAAAAATTTTTGGGTGAATAGTATGGGATGGTGATCCATCTGAAGATGATCAGCAACATCCCTCCCTGCCAACGAAGGCAGAACCGATTAATCGATCGAAGATATTGCCCCGTCATCACCGACTTTTCGACAAAGGAAGCGATCGATGATAGAATCATTGTTGTTCCCCGATTAATCGGTAGAAAGTGAAGTTTAAAGAAAATTGCTTTTTACTTTACTTTAAATAAATTGTTTATACTTTTACCTTTTACTGGGATAAAATATACTTTATTTTGTTTACGCTTGCCACTTTTTACTTTAGTAAAATTACTTACTTGTACTTTTGACTTCTTTTCTACTTATTGCTTCTCGTTTTCATATCTTCTCCTATCACAGTTTATCATTAAGAAGACGCTTATTTGCTTCCTCGTAATTCTTTCTTCCTTTATTTAATTTGTAAATAAATAAAGAAAGTTACTTTTGCCAATTTACCCATCATCTTCTTTAAGTTTCTTTTAAATAAGTTTCTTGATTAAAACTTATCATTGTTAAATGGTATCGAGCCCACCACGATTGTTTCTTGGTTACATTGGTGGTTTCGATTAAAACAGTTCTTGTTTTTAAATATTTCTTCAAACTTTTATTTCTTTTTGCTCCACTTTTTAAAAGCCTAACTTGATGTAAACCACCTTGATCACCAAAGTCCGTTATATGTCGTTAAAAATCTTACGTTTGGGGCGGTTTAGCTAAGGAATCTATAGATCTATAGGTATTGTTTACTTAAGGCAAAAGCGATTCGAGTTAAAGCGGAATGACAAAAAATTTTGTTTAAAAATTAACAAAAGTCTCTGTTTAGATTGATTTGTTGATAGATCAAGGACAATCAGTGATCCTTGTGTCGGGCAATCTGATTTGTTTTTAAACAAAACATTTTACAAAATTTAAGAAATTTTGAAGATGTGAACCACTTGTTCTATTGTTTTCTCCTTTTCTTTATAAACCAAATTTTTGGGTGTTGGAAAATTTTCTGGATAAAAGTTTTGATCGAATAGTATGGGGATGGTGATCCATCTCAGAAGATATGATCAGCAGTGATCCCGACACCAACAGGCAGAGACGAATCAATCAATCAAAGAGATGGCCCTCACACTCACTGACTTTTTCTAAGCGAAGCGATCGACAATATCATCATTGTTGTTCCCCAATCAATCGGTAGAAAGTGAAGAAAAGAAAATTACTTTGCTTTAATTAAAAAATACTTTTACTTTTACCTTAGTAAATGTAAATGTAAATGTAAAATGTTTCTTACGTTTTAGTTTTACTTTAGTAAATTACTTTTACTTTGTACTTTTACTTCGATTAATGTAATAGTGAATCCTTAAATTCAACAAAGATAATTTACTTTTGAGGTTTCTATTTAAGTAACTTCAGTGTTTAGAGTTACTCGAGCTTTCTTCAGGTGTTTTCATTTGTAAGAAACCTCACCTAAGATCCGCTCTCCTTCTCTCTAGAGTTGACGAAGAAGAAACTTGTTGCTTCCTCTTCTAGTAAGATGAAGAAGAAGTTCTTCATACTTCTCTCTTCCATTTAAAGTTTATCTAGGTTATCGTAATCCTTCCATTTAAATCTGCATTCCTCACTAAGTTCAAGTTCCTTTTATAGAATAAGGAAAGAACTATTACAAAGTTACTATTACAAAAAGTGAATTATTATAGACAACATTTACTATTGAAGAATAGTAAAATAGTGCTGACTTTTTTTACTTTGCATGGACGCTTATGGCAACTTTAGACCGAACCATGTGGGTAAAACTGCTTTCGGTGGAAAAGTTGACGCATCTTTTTGACTAAGTGGCTGCAGGAGCAGGTGCATGTGACTAAGGGCTGCCTTCGGTGGAAAAGGAGGAATATATTTTGACTAAAATTGCAGGAGGAGGTGGTGCAAGTGGTGCGAGATGTCTGTGAATGGGTCTGAGCATCCTGAAGATTAATAGTCCGTATGGATCCATGTCATCTTCATCTTCTTCATTTTCTTTGGGCCCGCGCATTTGGAGGAGGAAGAAGAATATTACGAAGCTTCACCTCTTCATGTAACTTATCAATTCTTTTATGAATAGCATCAGCAAGGATTTTTAATTCTGCAGTTGAACATTTATTGACATTGGTAATATCAATAGAACATGAAGAACCAGCAGTGCTAGATTTTGTTGGTTTTGAATTACTAGATGATCCTTTGGCGGAATCGGTGATTGGAAATCTCTTGAAATAGGAGCGGAGGAAATTATTTTGAACATGACCTACAATCCTATCAACACCAAATTTATCCCACCACTTGATGAAGAATTGGCGAGAAACATAAGTAATTGGGGAAACTGTGGTTTGAGTTGTTTGGTTTTTAAACGGATCAGGAAGAAGGTCAAAAGAAGACCCAAATCTAGACCACCAAAGAGTAAACCAGAAGGGGATTTGACTTTTGAATTTGTGGTCGAATTGCAAGAACCACGAGTGACTTTGTGCTTCATTATGATAAAGGAAGATCTTATTCCAAGCTTCAATATAATCAAAATAACAATATGAGTTATCCTGATTAGACAGCCGCTTAAGATCAGAAGGGTGATTTCCCCATTCGGAGAAATTAATGATTTGTTTAATGTAGAGTGAATGATAAAGAACTCTAGATTCATCTTCTCTAGCATAAATGGGTTTGATGAATATTGACTCAGTTTCAAGAAGGATATCCTTATAATACGCAAGGGATTTATAAGGAGCCCAAGGAGTAAAATGCCATCCAAATAGGACACATCTTTGGGCGTGAAGCTTAATGGGGTCATCTTTTGGCTTCATGTGTAATTCAATATGGAACAAATGTTATTCCCATTAAAGAAGGTACTCCGAAGCGAGGTTACTGGGGTTTAAAGAGGTTGCTCTCGTTTGATTGCAAAATGGATCAACCGATTTAGGGTTACTGGCTAAAATCGATGAAAATGGCTTGGGAATGGTGCCAAGGACCTGAAATTTATTAATTGGGTTTGGTTGAGGATCTGGGTTGACTGGATGAGGAACCAGAGTTCCTTTGAGTTTTGGGTCCAAAGGGCGACCCTGACCACGAGAAGAAGAGCCTCCTCGGACACTAATAGTGCTAAAAGGGTACCTGTGTTTAATAAATTCGCGAGTAAGAAAATCTGGAATAGAGTTATTACTTCCTTTGATGTATTCAATCTCAAAATAAAAAATGCTTAATAGAGCTTGCCATATAGCAAAAGACTGCTTAGAGGCAATGGTTTCAACATCTTTTTCTAAAATAAATTTTGCAGATTTGCAATCTATTCTAACCAGGAACTTTTGATTCAGCAAGTCACTTTGAAACTTATTAATACATAAAACTAAAGAAATAATTTCTTTTTTAATAATCTTTGTAATTTAAGCATGTAGGATTCCATGCACCTAATGAAATCGGACAATTTGTTCGTGGAGATGTAGGGTTAACTTTTGCTTGAGAATACCTTGAATCTAATGTTAGAGGCATCGGTTTCAACAATTTTAAAAACTAAATCATTAGAGAAGTCAAAAGCAAAGGCAAAACCTTAACATATTTTTTTAACTTGCTGATTTGATGTAAGTATGAACGTCAGTCCAAGGGGGAGGATTAGTTTGCAAACGCTGAAAGAGAGGTTTACAAATCTTCCTGAGATTTTCATAGAATTTGCCAATATAATTGAGCGAGCCTAGAAATCTCTGCAATTGGGTCTTGTCAGTAATTTTATGTAAGACAGGCTTCTTCTGATTATTTTTTTACAGAAAAAAAAGAACTGTATTTCACATGTATAATTTGCTCCAATCCTTTGAATCTGGTACCAACGAGTATCACACCCCCCCCCCTAACAACTCTATTTTTTAATTGCATGCGCTAATGTCTACTATTATGATATAAATCATTATGGGGGAGCATTTTGAAAGTATATATTAGTTTTGTAACGAAGAGCTGATGTGAAACTTCTGCATAATGAAGGACTGCATAAATCAAGGTTGAGCTTTCTCAATAAAGTGGACTCATTTATTCAAATATTTGGGACCTTTATATCATAATCGGATTTGAGCCTTAGATTAAAAAAATGCATTGGATTTCAACTTTCAACTTCACCATTGGATTTTAACTTTCAAGCTATCACTGAATTATCTTCACCTAGGAACCTCGACAAGTCTTATGGTTATTATATTTATATTTATATAGTGTAGTTCAGGTGTTTTTTCCCTCTAGAAACTTAGTATATGTCCTTAGATTTTAATGTTTTTAGTGTTTTAATCAATTTGTTAATTATCTTCTATTTTTCCTTCTCATTTCATCTTTTAGTGCAAGAATTCTACATTTTATACGAATTTACATTTTAAAAAAATTTAATTCATGGTGCGGGTTGCATTTAGGCTCCTTATCTTATTCCATTATATGATAGGCATTGGGTGATAATACACCCAAAGACACTTTTCTATGGAAGTTAAAGTTACAAAAATATGGTGTTGCTTATGCTAATTCCCGTATACATGCTGTCAAAGCTGAAGTACTTGTGCAGAAGTAGTGTCCTTTAGTGTCACTAGCAACTTCTTCTCCTAGCCTAGTTGGTAGGTAAGCATAACTAGGATTGTATTACATATATCATGCCAAGATTTCATGAAGTTAAGAAGTAAAAATTTTAAATGGCATAGGACTTGGGTAGTAGTTGATTAGTAAAAAAATAACACAACATTGTTATCTTTGTGTATTGATTTTGGCACTAAGTGCCTCTAGTGACCTATTTGCTTCATTTTCCTGACTTATTATTTTTAAATATGTGCAGGAAGACTGCTTCTACGACCTGCCTTACAATACTGGTTATCAAATTTTCGTGCTACGTTTACGGAAGACAAGGGACGAAATTATGAAGTGTACTCTCTCTATATATGTAGATATATACTTTGATTGAAGAACTGTAGTAGCTTTAGATGGTTAATTGTAAAGATAATGAATGATTATGTAGTGGATGATTTTATTAAGTTAATAATATTTTAGTTTTTGTGTATTTTTGGCATTATTTGCTATGGGGACATTGAGCCAGCCAGGTACACAAAAAGAATGTCAAATTTTGATTTGGCAACAATATAATTCGTTACCAAAGCATTGAACAAGTTTTAATATCGTAACACATTTTTATACATTTAGCAACAAATTTTCGTTGCTAATGATATTAAAAATATAATATTTGGCAACGCAAAATTAACCTAATAACAACGGAGAGGATATTGTTGCTAATACTAAAATAAAAGGAAACATTTTTTATCGTTGCAAATTATATCAACTTTCGTTGCACATATAAAGAAACGGCAACATATAATGTCGTTGCTAATCGACGACTTCCGTTGCTATTGAAAAATAACCATCAACAAACATTTTCGTTGTTGATTTAGCATAATGTCGTTGCCAAATAATATAATCAGCAACGAAAATTGTTGCTAAAAAGTTTACATTCCGCAACGAAAGCAAGCTTAGGCAACAATTTTCATAATTTACTGCAACGAAAAAATGTCGTTGCAAAATGGTGTCAATTGCAACGAAAATGCATGGTCGTTGCAAAAAAAAAAGTTCATTTCGTTGCCAATTAGCAGGATTTTGCAACGAAATGGGTTTTTTAGCAACGAAATTTTAATTATTCTGCAACAATACATTTTGTTGCTAAAGGATCTATGTCTTTGTACGAAAGCCAAATTTCGTTGCAAAATGTATTAGTTTTGGCAACGAAAAAAATACGTTCGTTGCGAAACAATTAGCAAAGCTCATTGAGCAACAAAAGACGCAATGACAGTAAATTCGTTGCCAAAACCCTTTTGCAATGAAATTTGGCACCTTTAGCAACGAAAATCAGTTGTTGCTGAAGCCCCATTTTTTTGTAGTGATTTTCAGTAAGTTTAACCTAAAATCAGGATTTTGATAAGTCGCCATCCACCCAGATGATAGGTACAAAACAGCTTTCACAACCCCATTCGGTCATTATGAATGGAACGTTCAGTCATTTGGTTTGAAAAATGCCCCTAGTGAATTTCAAAATATCCTCAATGACATCTTAAATCCCTTCAGTCATTTCATCATTGTTTACATCGATGATATCCTTGTTTTTTCCAAATCCGTTGAAGAACATATTAAACACTTGAATTCATTTTTTAAGACAGTTAAGACCAATGGTCTTGTTCTTTCTCCTTACAAATGCAGTCTGTTTCAGACTAAAGTTTAGTTTCTTGGTCTTAATATTTATCATGGACTTACTCGGACTATTGATAGAGCTATTCAATTTGCCGACAGATTCCCAGATAAAATTACTAACAAGGCCTAACTGCAGAGATTTCTATGCTCGCTCAATTACATTGGCAAGTTCTATGAAAACCTCAGGAAGATTTGCAAACCTCTCTTTCAGCGTTTGCAAACTAATCATCCCCCTTGGACTGACGTTCATACTTCTGTCGTCTAGCAAGTTAAAAAATATGTTAAGGTTTTGCCTTGCCTTGACTTCTCTAATGATTTAGTTTTAAAAATTGTTGAAACTGATGCCTCTAACATTGGATTCGGAGGTATTCTCAAGCAAAAGTTAACCCCTACATCTCCTGAACAAATTGTCCGATTTCATTCCGGTGCATGGAATCCTACACAGTTAAATTACAGTACTATTAAAAGAAATTATTTCTTTAGTTTTATGTATTAATAAGTTTCAAAGTGACTTGCTGAATCAAAAGTTCCTGGTTAGAATAGATTGCAAATCTGCAAAATTTATTTTAGAAAAAGATGTTGAAACCATTGCCTCTAAGCAGTCTTTTGCTATATGGCAAACTCTATTAAGCATTTTTGATTTTGAGATTGAATACATCAAAGGAAGTAATAACTTTATTCCAGATTTTCTTACTCGTGAATTTATTAACACATGTACCCTTTTGCCACTATGAGTGTCCGAGGAGGCTCTTCTTCTCGTGGTCAGGGTCGCCCTTTGGACCTAAAACTCAAAGGAACACTGGTTCCTCATCAAGTCAACCCAGTTCCTCAACTAAACCCAATTAATAAATTTTAGGTCCTTGACACCATTCCCAAGCCAGTTTCATCGATTTTAGCCAGTAACCCTAAACCGGTTGATCCATTTTGCAATCAAACGAGAGCAACCTCTTCAAACCCCAGTAACTCTGCTTTGGAGTACCTTCTTAAATGGGAACAACATTTGTTCCATAGTGAATTACTCATGAAGCCAAAAAATGACCCCATTAAGCTTGCTACTCAGTATTTCCCTGTTGGATGGCATTTTACCCATTGGGCTCCTTATAAATCTCTTGCGTATTATAAGGATATCCATCTTGAAACTGAGTCAATAGTCATCAAACCCATTTATTCTAAAGAATATGAATCTAGAGTTCTTTATCATTCATTCTATATTAAACAAATCATTAATTTCTCCAAATGGGGAAATCAGCCTTCTGATCTTAAGCGGCTGTCTAATCAGGATAACTCATATTGTTATTTTGATTATATTGAAGCTTGGAAAAAGATCTTCCTTTATCAGAATGAAGCACATAGTCACTCGTGGTTCTTGCAATTTGACCACAAATTCAAAAGTCAAATCCCCTTCTGGTTTAATCTTTGGTAGTATAGATTTGGGTCTTCTTTTGACGTTCTTCCTGATCCTCTTAAAACCCAGCTTAGTCATTTCAGCAACCATAATAAGTATCACCCAAAGAGTGAAGGTATTTCGGGTTTCCTCCAATTTATTAGTAAATATAAGATTCCTTGGATTCTTAAATGGCAATATGCCATTCTCTCTCCATATAAAGTTACAACATTTCAGTCTCCGGTATTTAAAAACCCAACAACTCAAACCACAATTTCCCCAATTACTTATGTCTCTCGCCAATTCTTCATCAAGTGGTGGGATAAATTTGGTGTTGATAAGATTGTAGGTCAAGTTCAAAAAGAATTTCCCTCCATTCTTATTTTAGTACTTCCAGTCAGCTCGATTCCGGCCAAAGGATCATCTAGTAAATCAAAACCAACAAAATCTATCCCTGATGGTTCTTCATGTTTTATTGATATTACCAATGTCAATAAATGTTCACCTGCAGAATTAAAAATCCTTGCTGATGCTATTCATAAAAGAATTGATAAGTTACATGAAGAGGTTGAAGCTTCATAATATTCTTCTTCCTCCTCTAAATGCGCCAGTTCCAGTAAAAATGAAAAAGATGAAGATAACATGGATCCATACGGGACTATTAATCTTCAGGATCATTCACCTGACATCTCAGTCACTTGCACCTGCTCCTGCAGCCTTAGTCAAAATATATTCCTGCTTTTCCACCGAAAGCAACCCTTAGTCACATGCACCTACTCCTGCAGCCACTTAGTAAAAAAGATGCGTCAACTTTTACACCGAAAGCAGTTTTACCCACATGGTTCGGTCTAAAGTTGCCATAAGCGTCCATGCATAGTAAAAAAGTAAGCACTGTTTTACTGTTTATCAATAGTAAATGTTGTCTGTAATAATTCACTTTTTGTAATAGTAACTTTGTAATAGTTCTTTTCTTATTCTATAAAAGGAACGTGAACTTAGATAGGAATGCAGACTTAAAAAGACTCAGAGTTCCTTCTCTGACGAATCTTTGGACTCTCTCCCTCCTCTCTTCATCCACTTCTCTAATGTTCTAAGTTAATTGTAAGTCACATTTATTTTCTGTACTTGTAAATATTTCATTCAGTTATCAGTAAAACTGTATTATTTTAGTAATTCATTTATGTTGTTTGGATGCACTACTCCGTTCTTCTCTTATTATCCACTTCCGCCCCAAATGAGTATGGGGGTGATGATCCATCTGAGAAGATGATCAACAGCGCCCTCCGGCACCAACAGGAGACAGACCAGTTAATCAACAGAGATGGCCCTAACCATCATCAGCTTAGTATGGGGATGGTGATCCATCTGAGAAGATGATCAACAGTGCCATACTTGCCGGAGGGTGTTGTTGATCATCTTCTCAGATAGATCACCATCCTCATACTATACCATTTAGCAGCGGATAAGTTTTAATCAAGAAACGTATACATAAAGAAGAAACTTAAAGAAGATGACCGGTGAATCGATAAAGTAATCTATTTCTTTTATTTATAAATAGTTGAGGAAGGGATTATGTATAACCTAGATAAACTGTAAATGGAAGAGAAAAGTACGAAGAACTTCTTCTTCATCTTACTAGAAGAAGGAAGCAACAAGCTTCTTCTTCGTTTACTCTAGAGAGAAGGGAGAGCGGACCTCAGGTGAGGTTTCTTACAAATGAAAACCTGTAAGAAAAGCCTGAGTAATTCTAAACACTTTGAGTTACTTAAATAGAAACCTCAAAAGTAAATTAATGTTGAATCACGCAGGATTCACTATTACATTAACTGAAGTAAAAGTAATTTACTAAAGTAAAAGTAAAACGTAAGAAACATTTTACATTTACATTTACTAAGATAAAATTAAAAGCATTTTACTTAAAGTAAAAGCAAAAGTAATTTTCTTTACTTTACTTTCTACCGATTTGATTTGGGAACAACAAAGGATGTTGTGCTGATCGCTTCTTCTGTTTTTTTAGAAAGCTGGTGCGTGTTGGGGCCATCTCTTTTGATTGATTGACTGGTCCGTCTCCTGTTGGTGTCGGAGGGCGCTGTTGATCATATCTTCTTAGATGGATCACCATCCCCATACTATTCGATCCCAAAACTTTTATCCAGGAAAATACCCTTCAACACCCAAAAAATTGGTTTATAAAGAAAGGAGAAAAACAATTTCACCGAACAAGTGGTCCACATCTTCAAAATTTCTTAAATTTTGTAAAAACTTTTTGTTTAAAAATAAATCAGATTGCGTCTGATACAAGGGATCACTCAATTGGCCGTGATCTATCAGCGAAATCAATCTAAATAGAAGACTTCTTTGTTAACTTTTTAAACAAAATTCTTTCTTTTGTCATTCCGCTTAAACTCGAACCGTTCTTGCTTTTAAGTAAACTCATACACAGAGATATAAGGATTCCTTTAGCCTAAACTTCTCCCACACTTGAGACTTACAAACGGCATAATGGGACTTATGGCGATCCGAGGTGGTTCACAAAGAAGTTAAAGCGATTTAAAGTGGAGCAAAAGAAATAAAAGTTTGAATAAACATTTAAAAACAAGATCTGACTATTTTTAATCGAAACCACCAACAAAACCAAGAACCAACCGTGTGGCTCTGATACCATTTAGCAGCGGATAAGTTTTAATCAAGAAACTTATACATAAAGAAGAAACTTAAAGAAGATGACCGGTAAATCGGTAAAGTAATCTCTTTCTTTTATTTATAAACAGTTGAGGAAGGGATTACGTATAACCTAGATAAATTGTAAATGGAAGAGAGAAGTACGAAGAACTTCATCTTACTAGAAGAAGGAAGCAACAAGCTTCTTCTTCGTTTACTCTAGAGAGAAGGGAGAGCGGACCTCAGGTGAGGTTTCTTACAAATAAAAACCTGTAAGAAAAGCCTGAAACACTCTAAACACTTCGAGTTACTTAAATAGAAACCTCAAAAGTAAATTACTATTGAATCACACAGGATTCACTATTACATTAACTGAAGTAAAAGTACAAAGTAAAAGTAATTTACTAAAGTAAAAGTAAAACATAAGAAACATTTTACATTTACATTTACATTTACTAAGGTAAAAGTAAAAGCATTTTACTTAAAGTAAAAGAAAAAGTACTTTCAACTGATTTGATCGGGGAACAAAGAAGGTGATGTTTGTCGTTGATCGATTTCTCGCTTTTACCCGAAAAGTCGATGATGGATGGGGCCATCTCTTTTGATTGATTGACTGGTCCGTCTCCTGTTGGTGCCGGAGGGCGCTGTTGATCATCTTCTCAGATGGATCACCATCCCCATACTATTCGACCCCAAAATTTTTATCCAGGAAAATACCCTTCAACACCCAAAAATTAGGTTTATAAAGAAGGAGAAAAAAAATCACCGAACAAGTGGTCAACATCTTCAAAATTTCTTAAATTTTGTAAAAACGTTTTTAAAAAAACCAATCGATCAAGATCTCGATACAAGGATCACTCGATTGGCCTTGATCTATCAAATAACTCGATCTAAATGAGACTTCTTTGTTAACTTTTAAACAAAAATTCTTTCTTTTTGTCATTCCGCTTAAACTCGAACTGCTCTTGCCTTAAGTAAACTCATACACCAGAGATCTAAGGATTCCTTTAGCTAAATTGCTCCCACACTAGAGACTTACAACGACATAACGGGACTTATGGCGATATATGAGGTGGTTCACACCACAAGTTAAGCGATTTAAAGTGGAGCAAAAGAAATAATAGTTTGAAGAAACATTTAAAACAAGATCCGACTTGTTTTAATCGAAACCACCAACAGAACCAAGAACCAACCGTGTGGCTCTGATACCATTTAGCAGCGGATAAGTTTTAATCAAGAAACTTATATATAAAGATACGATAACCTAGATAAATCAGAAATGAACTTCTTTCATCTTACTGTAGAAGAAGGAAACAACAAGTTTCTTCTTCGATTCTCGTAGAGTGAAGGAGAAAGCGGACTCGGTGATTACAAATGAAAACCTATAAGAAAAATCTGAGTAACTCTAAACACTTAGGTTACTTAAATAGAAACCTCAAAAGTAAATTACTATTGAATCACGCAGGATTCACTATTACATTTACTGAAGTAAAAGTACAAAGTAAAATTAATTTACTAAAGTAAAGGTAAACGTAAGAAATATTTTTCATTTACATTTACTAAGGTAAAAGTAAAAATAATTTACTTAAACTAAAAGCAAAAGTAATTTTCTTTTACTTCACTTTCGGCTTATTAACTGGGGAACATCAATGATGTTGTCGTTGACTGCTTCCTGCTTTTGCCAAAAGCTGGTGATGGCTGGGGCCATTTGTTTTGATTGATTGACTGGTCCGTCTCCTGTTAGTGCCGGAGGGCGCTGTTGATCATCTTCTCATATTGATCACCATCCCCATACTATTCGACCCCAAAATTTTTATCCAGGAAAATACCCTTCATAACCCAAAAAATGGTTTATAAAGAAAAGAGAAAAAAAAAATCACCGAACAAGTGGTCAACATCTTCAAAATTTCTTAAATTTTGTAAAAACGTTTTGTTTAAAACCAATCGATCAAGATCGATACAAGGTATCACTCGATTGGCCTTGATCTATCAGCGAACTCGATCTAAACAGGAGACTTCTTTGTTAACTGTTTAAACAAAAATTCTTTCTTTTGTCATTCCGCTTAAACTCGAACCGTTCTTGCCTTAAGTAAACTCATACCTGTAGATCTAAGGATTCCCTTAGCCTAAATTGCTCCCACACTAGAGACTTACAACGACATAACGGGACTTATGGCGATATGAGGTGGTTCACAGCAAGTTAAGCGATTTAAAGTGGAGCAAAAGAAATAATAGTTTGAAGAAACATTTAAAAACAAGATCTGACTGTTTTTAATCGAAACCACCAATAGAACCAAGAACTAACAGTGTGGCTCTGATACCATTTAGCAGCGGATAAGTTTTAATCAAGAAACTTATACATAAAGAAGAAACTTAAAGAAGATGACCGGTGAATCGGTAAAGTAATCTCTTTCTTTTATTTATAAGCAATTGAGGAAGGATTACGATAACCTAGATAAACGTAAATGAACTTCTTCTTCATCTTACTGAAGAAGAAGGAAACAAAAAGTTTCTTCTTTGAGTCTTTGAGAGTGAAGGAGAGGCGGACCTCGGTGAGGTTTCTTACAAATGAAAACACAGAAGAAAAATCGAGTAACTCTAAAACACTTAGGTTACTTAAATAGAAACCTCAAAAGTAAATTACTATTGAATCACGCAGGATTCACTATTACATTTACTGAAGTAAAAGTACAAAGTAAAATTAATTTACTAAAGTAAAGGTAAACGTAAGAAATATTTTTCATTTACATTTACTAAGGTAAAAGTAAAAACAATTTACTTAAACTAAAAGAAAAAGTAATTTTCTTTTACTTCACTTTCGACTTAATGGGGAACACTGAATGATGATGTTGTCGATGATCGCTTCTACTTTTGCCAAAGTGGTGATGGTCAGGGCCATCTGTTTTGATTGATTATCCGTCCGCTCTCGTTAGTCTTAGGAGGCTTGTTGATCATCTTCTCATATTGATCACCATCCCTATACTATTCGATCCCAAAATTTTTCCGTGAAAATACCCTTCATAACCCAAAAAATGGTTTATAAAGAAAAGAGAAAAAAAAAATCACCGAACAAGTGGTCAACATCTTCAAAATTTCTTAAATTTTGTAAAAACGTTTTGTTTAAAAACCAATCAGACTGCATCTGATACAAGGTATCACTCGATTGGCCTTGATCTATCAGCGAACTCGATCTAAACAGGAGACTTCTTTGTTAACTGTTTAAACAAAAATTCTTTCTTTTGTCATTCCGCTTAAACTCGAACCGTTCTTGCCTTAAGTAAACTCATACCTGTAGATCTAAGGATTCCCTTAGCCTAAATTGCTCCCACACTAGAGACTTACAACGACATAACGGGACTTATGACGATATGAGGTGGTTCACAGAGAAGTTAAGCGACGAAAGTGGAGCAAAAGAAATAATAGTTTGAAGAAACATTTAAATACAAGATATGATCGCTTTTTTAATCGAAACCACCAATGTAACCAAGAACCAACCGTGTGGCTCGATACCATTTAATGTACCAAATTTTGGGTGTCAAGGTGTTTTCCTGGATAAAAATTTTGGGGTCGAATAGTATGGGATGGTGATCCATCTGAGAAGATGATCAACAAAGCCCCAAGACCAACAGGAGATGCATCAGCTTAATCACCAAAAGAGATGGCCCTATCATCACCAAATTTTCGACAAAAGCAGGAAGCAGTCAATGATAGAATCATTGTTGTTCCCCAGTTAATCAGCCGAAAGTGAAGTAAAAGAAAATTACTTTTGCTTTTACTTTAAGTAAATTGTTTTTACTTTTACCTTAGTAAATGTAAATATAAATATTTCTTACGTTTACCTTTACTTTAGTAAATTACTTTTACTTTGTACTTTTACTTCAGTAAATGTAATAGTGAATCTTGCGTGATTTAATAGTAATTTACTTTTGAGGTTTCTATTTAAGTAAATCAAGTGTTTAGAGTTACTCAGGCTTTTCTTACAGGTTTTCATTTGTAAGAAACCTCACCTGAGGTCCGCTTCTCCTTCTCTCTGAGTAAACGGCGTAAGAAGCTTATCGCTTCCTTCATACTTCTCTTTTCTATTTACGCTTATCTAGGTTATAATGTAATCCCTTCCTCAACTGCTTATAAATAAAAGAAAGAGATTACTTTACCAATTTACTACCATCTTCTTTAAGTTTCTTCTTTATGTATAAGTTTCTTGATTAAAACTTATCCGCTGTTAAATGGTATCAGAGCCACACGATTGTTTCTTGGTTCGTTGGTGGTTTCATTGAAAACAGCTTAGATCTTGTTTTTAAATATTTCTTCAAACTTTTATTTCTTTGCCCACTTTAAATCGCCTAACTTGATGTAAACCACCTCTGATCACCATAAGTCCCGTTATGTCATTGTAAGTCTGCACGTTTGGGAGCAGTTTAGGCTAAGGGAATCCTTAGATCTATAGGTATGAGTTTACTTAAGGCAAAAACGGTTCGAGTTAAAGCTTTTAATGACAAAAGAAAGAATTTTGTTTAAAAATTAACAAAGAAGTCTCCTGCTTAGATTGATTTCACGATAGATCAAGGACAATCGAGTGATCCTCAGACGACGCAAACTGATTTGTTTTTAACAAAATATTTTTACAAAATTTAAGAAATTTTGAAGATGTGGACCACTTGTTCTCTAGTGAAATTGTTTTTCCTTTTCTTTATAAACCAAATTTTTGGGTGTTGAGGGTATTTTCCTCGATAAAAGTTTTGGGGTCGAATAAGATGGGGATGGTGATCCATCTAAGAAGATATGATCAACAAATACTCCGACACCAACAACAGAGACTTTGACCACCAATCAATCAAAAGAGATGGCCCTAATGATTTCACCAAATTTTCTAAGAAAAGCAGAAACAAACAACAATATCATCATTGTTGTTCCTCAACCAATCAAATTGAAGTGAAGTAAAAGAAAATTACTTTTGCTTTTAATTTAAGTAAAATACTTTTTACTTTTACCTTAGTAAATGTAAATGTAAATGTAAAATGTTTCTTACGCTTTTAGTTTTACTTTAGTAAATTACTTTTACTTTGTACTTTTACTTCAAGCAATGTAATAGTGAATCCTTCGTGATTCAACAAGAATTTACTTTTGAGGTTTCTATTTAAGTAACTCAAGTGTTTAGAGTTACTCAGCTTTTCTTACAAAGTTTTCATTTGTAAGAAACCTCACCTAAGATCCGCCCTCCTTCTCTCTCTAGAGTCGACGAAGAAGTTAAGCTTGTTGCTTCCTCTTCTAGTAAGATGAAGTTAAGAAGTTCTTCATACTTCTCTTCCATTTAAAGTTTATCTAGGTTATAATGTAATCCTTCCATTTAAATCAGATTCCTCACTAAGTTCAAGTTCCTTTTATAGAATAAGGAAAGAACTATTACAAAGTTACTATTACAAAAAGTGAATTATTATAGACAACATTTACTATCAAGAATAGTAAAATAGTGTCGATTTTTTTACTTTGATGGACGCTTATGGCAACTTTAGACCGAACCATGTGGGTAAACCGCTTTCGGTGGAAAAGTTGACGATCTTTTGACTAAGTGGTCGCAGGAGCAGTGCATGTGACTAAGGGTCGCCTTCGGTGGAAAAAGGAGGAATATATTTTGACTAAATACGCAGGAGTCAAAAAGTGATCCGAGATGTCCGCGAATGGGTCCCGAGCATCCCGAAGATTAATAGTCCCGTATGGATCCATGTCATCTTCATCTTCTTCATTTTTACCGAATCGGCGATTTGGAGGAGGAAGAAGAATATTCTCAAGCTTCAACCTCTTCATGTAACTTATCAATTCTTTTATGAATAAAGATCAAGAAGGATTTTAAATTTAGCTTGAACATTTATCGACATTGGTAATATCAATAGAACATGAAGAACCAAAGAAGGTTAGATTTTGTTGGTTTTGATTTACTAGATGATCCTTCGCCTAAATCGAAATGATTGGAAGTAATCAAATAGGAACGGAGGGAAATTATTTTTGAACATGACCTACAATCCTATCAACACCAAATTTATCCCACCACTTGATGAAGAATTGGCGAGAAACATAAGTAATTGGGGAAACTGTGGTTTGAGTTGTTTGGTTTTTAAACAGATCAGGAAGAAGGTCAAAAGAAGACCCAAATCTAGACCACCAAAGAGTAAACCGTAAGGGATTTGACTTTTGAATTTGTGGTCGAATCAAGAAGAACCACGAGTGACTTTGTGCTTCATTCTGATAAAGGAAGATCTTATTCCAAGCTTCAATATAATCAAAATAACAATATGAGTTATCCTGATTAGACAGCCGCTTAAGATCAGAAGGGTGATTTCCCCATTCGGAGAAATTAATGATTTGTTTAATGTAGAGTGAATGATAAAGAACTCTAGATTCATCTTCTCTAGCATAAATGGGTTTGATGAATATCACCAAGCTTTCAGAAGGATATCCTTATAATACGCAAGGGATTTATAAGGAGCCCAAGGAGTAAAATGCCATCCAGCAGGGACATACTGGGCAGCAAGCTTAATGGGGTCATCTTTTGGCTTCATGTGTAATTCAATATGGAACAAATGTTATTCCCATTAAAGAAGGTACTCCGAAGCGAGGTTACTGGGGTTTAAAGAGGTTGCTTCGCTTTGATTGCAAAAATGGATCAACCGATTTAGGTTACCGCCAAAATCGATGAAAATGGCTTCGGGAATGGTGCCAAGGACCCAAATTTATTAATTGGGTTTGGTTGAGGATCTGGTTGATCGGATGAGGAACCGTAGTTCCTTTGAGTTTTGGGTCCAAAGGCGACCCCGACCACGGTAAGAAGAGCCTCTGACACTAATAGTGCTAAAAGGGTACCGTGTTTAATAAATTCATGAGTAAGAAAATCTGGAATAGAATTATTACTTCCTTTGATGTATTCAATCTCAAAATAAAAAATGCTTAATAGAGCTTGCCATATAGCAAAAGACTGCTTAGAGGCAATGGTTTCAACATCTTTTTCTAAAATAAATTTTGCAGATTTGCAATCTATTCTAACCAGGAACTTTTGATTCAGCAAGTCACTTTGAAACTTATTAATACATAAAACTAAAGAAATAATTTCTTTTTTAATAGTACTGTAATTTAATCATAGTAGGATTCCATGCAATTTAAATGAAATCGGACAATTTGTTCAGAGATGTAGGGTTAACTTTTGCTTGAGAATACCTTCGAATCTAATGTTAGAGGCATCAGTTTCAACAATTTTAAAAACTAAATCATTAGAGAAGTCAAGGCAAGGCAAAACCTTAACATATTTTTTAACTTGCTAGACGACAGAAGTATGAACGTCAGTCCAAGGGGGAGGATTAGTTTGCAAACGCTGAAAGAGAGGTTTACAAATCTTCCTGAGATTTTCATAGAATTTGCCAATGTAATTGAGCGAGCCTAGAAATCTCTGCAATTGGGTCTTGTCAAGAATTTTATGTAAGATGTGCTTCTTCCGATTATTTTTTACGTAAAAAAGAACTCAGATTTCATGTATAATTTGCTCCAACTTTTGAATCTGGTACCAACGAGTATCACACCCCCCCTAACAACTCTATTTTTAATTGCATGCGCTTAATGTCTACTATTATGATATAAATCATTATGGGGAGCATTTTGAAAGTATATATTAGTTTTGTAACGAAAGAGTCGATGTGAAACTTCTCGTGATAACGAAGGACCTTATAAATCAAGGTCGAAGCTTTCCAATAAAGTGGACTCATTTATTCAAATATTTGGGACCTTTATATCATAATCGGATTTGAGCCTTAGATTAAAAAATGCATTGATTTCAACTTTCAACTTCACCATTGATTTTAACTTTCAAGCTATCACCAATTATCTTCACCTAGAACCTCGACAAGTCTTATGGTTATTATATTTATATTTATATAGTGTAGTTCGTGTTTTTTCCTCTGTAAACTTAGTATATGTCCTTAGATTTTAATGTTTTTAGTGTTTTAATCAATTTGTTAATTATCTTCTATTTTTCCTTCTCATTTCATCTTTTAGTGCAAGAATTTACATTTTATACTTAATTTACATTTTAAAAAAATTTAATTCATGGTGCGGGTTGCATTTAGGCTCCTTATCTTATTCCATTATATGATAGGCATTGGGTGATAATACACCCAAAGACACTTTTCTATGGAAGTTAAAGTTACAAAATATGGTGTCGCTTATGCTAATTCCCCTGATACATGTCACAAAAGTCAAGTACTTGTGCGTAAGTAGGTCCTTTAGTGTCACTAAGAACTTTCTTCTCCTAGCCTAGTTGGTAGGTAAGCATAACTAGGATCATTACATATATCATGCCAAGATTTCATGAAGTTAAGAAGTAAAAATTTTAAATGGCATAGACTTGGGTAGTAGTTGATTAGTAAAAAAATAACACAACATTGTTATCTTTGTGTATTGATTTTGGCACTAAGTGCCTCTAAAGGACCTATTTGCTTCATTTTCCTCGACTTATTATTTTTAAATATATGCAGAAGACCGCTTCTACGACCGCCTTATAATATCAAGTTATCAAATTTTCGTACACGCTTACTTTTAAGACAAGGGACGAAATTATGAAGTGTACTCTCTCTATATATGTAGATATATACTTTGATCAAGAACCTGTAGTAGCTTTAGATGGTTAATTGTAAAGATAATGAATGATTATGTAGTGGATGATTTTATTAAGTTAATAATATTTTAGTTTTTGTGTATTTTTGGCATTATTTGCTATGGGGACATTGAGCCAGCCAGGTACACAAAAAGAATGTCAAATTTTGATTTGGCAACAATATAATTCGCTACCAAAGCATCGAACAAGTTTTAATATCGTAATACATTTTTATACATTTAGCAACAAATTTTCGCTATAATGATATTAAAAATATAATATTTGGCAACGCAAAATTAACCTAATAACAACGGAGAGGATATTGTTGCTAATACTAAAATAAAAGGAAACATTTTTATCGTTGTAAATTATATCAACTTTCGTTGCACATATAAAGAAATCCAAGAATATATAATGTCGCTGTTAATCGATTTACTTCCGTTGCTATTGAAAAATAACCATCAACAAACATTTTCGTTGTTGATTTAGCATAATGTCGCTACAAATAATATAATCAAGAATCTAAAATTGTTGCTAAAAAGTTTACATTCCGCAAACGAAAGCAAGCTTTAGGCAACAATTTTCATAATTTATCGCAAACGAAAAAATGTCGCTTGCAAAATGGTGTCAATTGCAACGAAAATGCATGGTCGTTGCAAAAAGTTCATTTCGCTACAATTAGCGTGATTTTGCAACGAAATGGGTTTTTTAGCAACGAATTTTAATTATTCTCGCAACAATACATTTTGTTGCTAAAGGATCTATGTCTTTGTAATAAAAGCCAAATTTCACAAAATGTATTAGTTTTGGCAACGAAAAAATACGTTCGTCATAAACAATTAGCAAAGCTCATTGAGCAACAAAAGACGCAATGACAGTAAATTCGTTGCCAAAACCCTTTAGCAACGAAATTTGGCACCTTTAGCAACGAAAATCAGTTGTTGCTGAAGCCCCATTTTTTTGTAGTGATTTTCAGTAAGTTTAACCTAAAATCAGGATTTTGATAAGTCGCCATCCACCTAGATGATAGGTACAAAACAGCTTTCACAACCCCATTCGGTCATTATGAATGGAACGTTCACCATTTGGTTTGAAAAATGCCCTTAGTGAATTTCAAAATATCCTCAATGACATCTTAAATCCCTTCAGTCATTTCATCATTGTTTACATCGATGATATCCTTGTTTTTTCCAAATCCGTTGAAGAACATATTAAACACTTGAATTCATTTTTTAAGACAGTTAAGACCAATGGTCTTGTTCTTTCTCCTTACAAATGCAGTCTGTTTCAGACTAAAGTTTAGTTTCTTGGTCTTAATATTTATCATGGACTTACTCGGACTATTGATAGAGCTATTCAATTTGCCGACAGATTCCCAGATAAAATTACTAACAAGGCCTAACTGCAGAGATTTCTATGCTCGCTCAATTACATTGGCAAGTTCTATGAAAACCTCAGGAAGATTTGCAAACCTCTCTTTCAAATAAGCTTTGCAAACTAATCATCCCCTCGATCGACGTTTCATATTTCATCGCCCTAGCAAGTTAAAAAATATGTTAAGGTTTTGCCTTGCCTTGACTTCTCTAATGATTTAGTTTTAAAAATTGTTGAAACTGATGCCTCTAACATTGGATTCGGAGGTATTCTCAAGCAAAAGTTAACCCCTACATCTCTCTAACAAATTGTCCGATTTCATTCCTAAGCATGGAATCCTACACGCTTAAATTACAAAGATTATTAAAAGAAATTATTTCTTTAGTTTTATGTATTAATAAGTTTCAAAGTGACTTATTTCAATCAAAAGTTCCTCGGTTAGAATAGATTGCAAATCGCAAAATTTATTTTAGAAAAGATGTTGAAACCATCGCTTCTAAGCGCCTTTTTTGCTATATGGCAAACTCTATTAAGCATTTTTGATTTTGAGATTGAATACATCAAAGGAAGTAATAACTTTATTCCGCATTTTCTTACTCGTGAATTTATTAACACATGTACCCTTTTCGCTACTATGAGTGTCCGAGGAGGCTCTTCTTCTCGTGGTCGTGGTCGCCTTTGACCTAAAACTCAAAGGAACACCGGTTCCTCATCAAGTCAACCCAGCCTCAACTAAACCCAATTAATAAATTTTAGGTCCTCGACACCATTCCCAAGCCGCCATCGATTTTAGCCAAGAACCCTAAAACCTATTGATCCATTTTGCAATCAAACGAGAGCAACCTCTTCAAACCCCAAAGAACTCTCGCTTTGAGTACCTTCTTAAATGGGAACAACATTTGTTCCATAGTGAATTACTCATGAAGCCAAAAAATGACCCCATTAAGCTTTCATACTCAAGATTTCGTTGGATGGCATTTTACCCATCGGGCTCTTTATAAATCTCTCACAGACATTATAAGGATATCCATCTTGAAACCGAAATCAATAGTCATCAAACCCATTTATTCTAAAGAATATGAATCTAGAGTTCTTTATCATTCATTCTATATTAAACAAATCATTAATTTCTCCAAATGGGAAATCAAATTTTCCGATCTTAAGCTACTGCCTAATCAGATAACTCATATTGTTATTTTGATTATATCAAGCTTGGAAAAAGATCTTCCTTTATCGTAATGAAGCACATAGTCACTGTGGTTCTTGCAATTTGACCACAAATTCAAAAGTCAAATCCCTTCGGTTTAATCTTTGGTAGTATAGATTTGGGTCTTCTTTTGACGCTCTTCCCGATCCTCTTAAAACCCAAATTTTAGTCATTTCAAAGAACTATAATAAGTATCACCCAAAGAGTGAAGGTATTTCGGTTTCCTCCAATTTATTAGTAAATATAAGATTCCTTGATTCTTAAATGGCAATATGCCATTCTCTCCCATATAAAGTTACAACATTTCAGGGCCTCCTAGATTAAAAACCAACAACTCAAACCACAATTTCCCCAATTACTTATGTCTCTCGCCAATTCTTCATCAAGTGGTGGATAATTTGGTGTTGATAAGATCAGAGGTCAAGTTCAAAAAGAATTTCCTCCATTCTTATTTTAGTACTTCCAAATACTCGATTCCTACTAAAGGATCATCTAGTAAATCAAAACCAACAAAATCTATCCTCGATGGTTCTTCATGTTTTATCGATATTACCAATGTCAATAAATGTTCACCGCACAGAATTAAAAATCCTCTTGCCGATGCTATTCATAAAAGAATTGATAAGTTACATGAAGAGGTCAAGCTTCATAATATTCTTCTTCCTCCTCTAAATGCGCCTATTCAAGAAAAATGAAAAAGATGAAGATAACATGGATCCATACGGACTATTAATCTTCGTGATCATTCACCGACATCTCGGCCACTGCACTGCCCGCAAATTTTTTAGTCAAAATATATTCCTCGCTTCCACCGAAAGCAACCCTTAGTCACATGCACCTACTCCCGCAAACCCACTTAGTAAAGATGCGCCAACTTTTACAAATCGAAAGCGCTTTACCCACATGGTTCTATGTATTTAAAGTTGCCATAAGTTTCCCATGCATAGTAAAAAAAGTAAGCACTGCTTTACTTGCTTATCAATAGTAAATGTTGTCTGTAATAATTCACTTTTTGTAATAAGAACTTTGTAATAGTTCTTTTCTTATTCTATAAAAGGAACGTGAACTTAGATAGGAATGCGTACTTAAAAAGACTCGTAGTTCCTTCTCCATTTTAATCTTTGACTCTCTCCTCCTCTCTTCATCCACTTCTCTAATGTTCTAAGTTAATTGTAAGTCACATTTATTTTCTCAGACTTGTAAATATTTCATTCAGCTTATCAAGAAATCTGTATTATTTTAGTAATTCATTTATGTTGTTTGATGCACTACTCCGTTCTTCTCTTATTATCCACTTCCGCCTCTAAATGAGTATGGGGGTGATGATCCATCCGAGAAGATGATCAGCAGCCTCCCTCCCACTCAACAGAGATGCATCAGCTTAATCAATGAGAGATGGCCCTAACCATCATCGCCTTAGTATGGGATGGTGATCCATCCGAGAAGATGATCAATAGCCCATACTTAGCCGGAGGGTGTTGTTGATCATCTTCTCGATAGATCACCATCCTCATACTATACCATTTAGCGAAATGGATAAGTTTTAATCAAGAAACGTATACATAAAGAAGAAACTTAAAGAAGATGACCGGTGAATCGATAAAGTAATCTATTTCTTTTATTTATAAATAGTTGAGGAAGGGATTATGTATAACCTAGATAAACTGTAAATGGAAGAGAAAAGTACGAAGAACTTCTTCTTCATCTTACTAGAAGAAGGAAGCAACAAGCTTCTTCTTCGTTTACTCTAGAGAGAAGGGAGAGCGGACCTCAGGTGAGGTTTCTTACAAATGAAAACCTGTAAGAAAAGCCTGAGTAATTCTAAACACTTTGAGTTACTTAAATAGAAACCTCAAAAAGTAAATTAATGTCAATCACGCAGATTCACTATTACATTAACTGAAGTAAAAGTAATTTACTAAAGTAAAAGTAAAACGTAAGAAACATTTTACATTTACATTTACTAAGATAAAATTAAAAGCATTTTACTTAAAGTAAAAGCAAAAGTAATTTTCTTTTACTTTACTTTCGGCTGATTTGACTGGGGAACAACAGTGATGTTGTCGTTGACTGCTTCCTGTTTTTGCCGAAAGCTGGTGAGTGTTGGGGCCATCTCTTTTGATTGATTGACTGGTCCGTCTCCTGTTGGTGTCGGAGGGCGCTGTTGATCATATCTTCTTAGATGGATCACCATCCCCATACTATTCGATCCCAAAACTTTTATCCAGGAAAATACCCTTCAACACCCAAAAAATTGGTTTATAAAGAAAGGAGAAAAACAATTTCACCGAACAAGTGGTCCACATCTTCAAAATTTCTTAAATTTTGTAAAAACTTTTTGTTTAAAAATAAATCAGATTGCGTCTGATACAAGGGATCACTCAATTGGCCGTGATCTATCAGCGAAATCAATCTAAATAGAAGACTTCTTTGTTAACTTTTTAAACAAAATTCTTTCTTTTGTCATTCCGCTTAAACTCGAACCGTTCTTGCCTTAAGTAAACTCATACCTGTAGATATAAGGATTCCCTTAGCCTAAACTTCTCCCACACTTGAGACTTACAACGGCATAATGGGACTTATGGCGATCTGAGGTGGTTCACAGCAAGTTAGGCGATTTAAAGTGGAGCAAAAGAAATAAAAGTTTGAATAAACATTTAAAAACAAGATCTGACTATTTTTAATCGAAACCACCAACAAAACCAAGAACCAACCGTGTGGCTCTGATACCATTTAGCAGCGGATAAGTTTTAATCAAGAAACTTATACATAAAGAAGAAACTTAAAGAAGATGACCGGTAAATCTCCAGAAGTAATCTCTTTCTTTTATTTATAAACAGTTGAGGAAGGGATTACGTATAACCTAGATAAACTGTAAATGGAAGAGAGAAGTACGAAGAACTTCATCTTACTAGAAGAAGGAAGCAACAAGCTTCTTCTTCGTTTACTCTAGAGAGAAGGGAGAGCGGACCTCAGGTGAGATTTCTTACAAATAAAAACCTGTAAGAAAAGCCTGAAACACTCTAAACACTTCGAGTTACTTAAATAGAAACCTCAAAAGTAAATTACTATTGAATCACACAGGATTCACTATTACATTAACTGAAGTAAAAGTACAAAGTAAAAGTAATTTACTAAAGTAAAAGTAAAACATAAGAAACATTTTACATTTACATTTACATTTACTAAGGTAAAAGTAAAAGCATTTTACTTAAAGTAAAAGAAAAAGTACTTTCAATCGATTTGGATCTGGGAACAAAGAAGTGATGTTGCTGCTGATCGCTTCGCTTTTTTCCGAAAGTCGATGATGGTTGGGGGCCATCTCTTTTGATTGATTGACTGGTCCGTCTCCTGTTGGTGCCGGAGGGCGCTGTTGATCATCTTCTCAGATGGATCACCATCCCCATACTATTCGACCCCAAAATTTTTATCCAGGAAAATACCCTTCAACACCCAAAAATTAGGTTTATAAAGAAGGAGAAAAAAAATCACCGAACAAGTGGTCAACATCTTCAAAATTTCTTAAATTTTGTAAAAACGTTTTGTTTAAAAACCAATCAGACTGCATCTGATACAAGGGATCACTCGATTGGCCTTGATCTATCAGCGAACTCGATCTAAACAGGAGACTTCTTTGTTAACTTTTTAAACAAAAATTCTTTCTTTTGTCATTCCGCTTAAACTCGAACCGTTCTTGCCTTAAGTAAACTCATACCTGTAGATCTAAGGATTCCCTTAGCCTAAATTGCTCCCACACTAGAGACTTACAACGACATAACGGGACTTATGGCGATATGAGGTGGTTCACAGCAAGTTAAGCGATTTAAAGTGGAGCAAAAGAAATAATAGTTTGAAGAAACATTTAAAAACAAGATCTGACTGTTTTTAATCGAAACCACCAACAGAACCAAGAACCAACCGTGTGGCTCTGATACCATTTAGCAGCGGATAAGTTTTAATCAAGAAACTTATACATAAAGATACGTATAACCTAGATAAATCAGAATGAACTTCTTTCTTCATCTTCTTGTAAGAAGGAACAACAAGTTTCTTCTTCGACATCTGTAGAAGTGAAGGGAGAGCGGACCTCAGGTGATTACAAATGAAAACCTATAAGAAAAATCTGAGTAACTCTAAACACTTAGGTTACTTAAATAGAAACCTCAAAAGTAAATTACTATTGAATCACGCAGGATTCACTATTACATTTACTGAAGTAAAAGTACAAAGTAAAATTAATTTACTAAAGTAAAGGTAAACGTAAGAAATATTTTTCATTTACATTTACTAAGGTAAAAGTAAAAATAATTTACTTAAACTAAAAGCAAAAGTAATTTTCTTTTACTTCACTTTATTATTAACCGGGGAACATCAATGATGTTGTGCTGATTGGCTTCTCGCTTTTGCCAAAAAAGTTCGGTGATGGTACAGGGCCATTTGTTTTGATTGATTGATTGGTCCGTCTCCTCGTTAGTCTTGGGAAGCCATTGATCATCTTCTCATATTGATCACCATCCCCATACTATTCAACCCCAAAATTTTTATCCAGAAAATACCCTTCATAACCCAAAAAATGGTTTATAAAGAAAAAAAAAAAAATCACCGAACAAGTGGTCAACATCTTCAAAATTTCTTAAATTTTGTAAAACGCTTTTGTTTAAAACCAATCGATCGCATCTCGATACAAGGTATCACTCGATTGGCCTTGATCTATCAAATGAACTCGATCTAAACAGAGACTTCTTTGTTAATCTGTTTAAACAAAATTCTTTCTTTTGTCATTCCGCTTTAAACTCGAACCGCTTCTTGCTTTAAGTAAACTCATACACCAGAGATCTAAGGATTCCCTTAGCCTAAATTGCTCCCACACTAGAGACTTACAACGACATAACCTGGACTTATGGCGATATGAGGTGGTTCACAAAGAAGTTAAGCGATTTAAAGTGGAGCAAAAGAAATAATAGTTTGAAGAAACATTTAAAAACAAGATCATTGCTTTTAATCGAAACCACCAATGTAACCAAGAACTAACGGTGTGGCTCGATACCATTTAGCAAATGGATAAGTTTTAATCAAGAAACTTATACATAAAGAAGAAACTTAAAGAAAGATGACCATTGAATCGGTAAAGTAATCTCTTTCTTTATTTATAAACAGTTGAGGAAGGGATTACGATAACCTAGATAAAGCTGTAAATGAACTTCTTCTTCATCTTACTAGAAGAAGGAAACAAAAAGTTTCTTCTTTGAGTACTGTAGAGTGAAGGGAGAGCGGACCTCAGGTGAGGTTTCTTACAAATGAAAACCTGTAAGAAAAATCTGAGTAACTCTAAACACTTAGGTTACTTAAATAGAAACCTCAAAAGTAAATTACTATTGAATCACGCATGAGATTCACTTTATTACATTCTTGAAGTAAAAGTACAAAGTAAAATTAATTTACTAAAGTAAAGGTAAACGTAAGAAATATTTTTCATTTACATTTACTAAGGTAAAAGTAAAAACAATTTACTTAAACTAAAAGAAAAAGTAATTTTCTTTTACTTCACTTTCGGCTTATTAACTGGGGAACAGCAATGATGTTGTCGTTGACTGCTTCCTGCTTTTGCCAAAAAAATGGTGATGGTCAACATCTGTTTTGATTGATTATTTGATCCGTCTCTGTTAGTCTTGGGAGGCTGCTGATCATCTTCTCATATTGATCACCATCCCTATACTATTCGACCCTAAAATTTTTATCCAGGAAAATACCCTTCATAACCCAAAAAAATGGTTTGTAAAGAAAAGAGAAAAAAAAAATCACCGAACAAGTGGTCAACATCTTCAAAATTTCTTAAATTTTTTAAAAACGTTTTGTTTAAAAACCAATCAGACTGCATCTAATACAAGGGATCACTCGATTGGCCTTGATCTATCAACGAACTCGATCTAAACAGGAGACTTCTTTGTTAACTGTTTAAACAAAAATTCTTTCTTTTGTCATTCCGCTTAAACTCGAACCGTTCTTGCCTTAAGTAAACTCATACCTGTAGATCTAAGGATTCCCTTAGCCTAAATTGCTCCCACACTGGAGACTTACAACGACATAACGGGACTTATGGCGATATGAGGTGGTTCACAGCAAGTTAAGCGATTTAAAGTGGAGCAAAAGAAATAATAGTTTGAAGAAACATTTAAATACAAGATATGACTGTTTTTAATCGAAACCACCAACAGAACCAAGAACCAACCGTGTGGCTCTGATACCATTTAACAGCCAAATTTTTGGGTGTTGAAGGGTGTTTTCCTGGATAAAAATTTTTGGGTCGAATAGTATGGGATGGTGATCCATCTGAGAAGATGATCAACAAAGCATTCCCAAGCACCAACAGGAGGAGATGCACCGCTTAATCACCAAAAGAGATGGCCCTGATCCATCACCACTTTTCGACAAAAGCGAGAAGCGATCGATGATAGAATCATTGTTGTTCCCCAGTTAATCAGCCGAAAGTGAAGTAAAAGAAAATTACTTTTGCTTTTACTTTAAGTAAATTGTTTTTACTTTTACCTTAGTAAATGTAAATATAAATATTTCTTACGTTTACCTTTACTTTAGTAAATTACTTTTACTTTGTACTTTTACTTCAGTAAATGTAATAGTGAATCTTGCGTGATTTAATAGTAATTTACTTTTGAGGTTTCTATTTAAGTAAATTAAGTGTTTAGAGTTACTCAGGCTTTTCTTACAGGTTTTCATTTGTAAGAAACCTCACCTGAGGTCCGCTCTCCCTTCTCTCTAGAGTAAACGAAGAAGAAGCTTATTGCTTCCTTCATACTTCTCTTTTCTATTTACAGTTTATCTAGGTTATACGTAATCCCTTCCTCAACTGTTTATAAATAAAAGAAAGAGATTACTTTACCGATTTACCAGTCATCTTCTTTAAGTTTCTTCTTTATGTATAAGTTTCTTGATTAAAACTTATCCGCTGTTAAATGGTATCAGAGCCACACGATTGGTTCTTGGTTCTGTTGGTGGTTTCGATTGAAAACAGTTAGATCTTGTTTTTAAATATTTCTTCAAACTTTTATTTCTTTTGCTCCACTTTAAATCGCCTAACTTGATGTAAACCACCTCTGATCACCATAAGTCCCGTTATGTCATTGTAAGTCTGCACGTTTGGGAGCAGTTTAGGCTAAGGGAATCCTTAGATCTATAGGTATGAGTTTACTTAAGGCAAAAACGGTTCGAGTTAAAGCGGAATGACAAAAGAAAGAATTTTTGTTTAAAAAATTAACAAAGAAGTCTCCTGTTTAGATTGATTTCGCTGATAGATCAAGGACAATCGAGTGATCCCTTGTATCAGACGCAATCTGATTTGTTTTTAAACAAAACATTTTTACAAAATTTAAGAAATTTTGAAGATGTGGACCACTTGTTCGGTGAAATTGTTTTTCTCCTTTTCTTTATAAACCAAATTTTTGGGTGTTGGAGGGTATTTTCCTGGATAAAAGTTTTGGGGTCGAATAGTATGGGGATGGTGATCCATCTAAGAAGATATGATCAACAAATACTCTCCGACACCAACAGAGACTACCACCAATCAATCAAAGAGATGGCCCCAATACTCACCAACTTTCTAAGAAAAGCGAGGAAACAACAACAATATCATCATTGTTGTTCCTCAAATTAATCAAATCGGTAGTGAAGTAAAAGAAAATTACTTTTGCTTTTAATTTAAGTAAAATACTTTTACTTTTACCTTAGTAAATGTAAATGTAAATGTAAAATGTTTCTTACGTTTTAGTTTTACTTTAGTAAATTACTTTTACTTTGTACTTTTACTTCAGTTAATGTAATAGTGAATCCTTCGTGATTCAACAGTAATTTACTTTTGAGGTTTCTATTTAAGTAACTCGAAGTGTTTAGAGTTACTCAGGCTTTTCTTACAGGTTTTCATTTGTAAGAAACCTCACCTAAGATCCGCTCTCCCTTCTCTCTAGAGTTGACGAAGAAGAAGCTTGTTGCTTCCCTCTTCTAGTAAGATGAAGAAGAAGTTCTTCATACTTCTCTCTTCCATTTAAAGTTTATCTAGGTTATACGTAATCCCTTCCATTTAAATCTGCATTCCTCACTAAGTTCAAGTTCCTTTTATAGAATAAGGAAAGAACTATTACAAAGTTACTATTACAAAAAGTGAATTATTATAGACAACATTTACTATTGAAGAATAGTAAAATAGTGCTGACTTTTTTTACTTTGCATGGACGCTTATGGCAACTTTAGACCGAACCATGTGGGTAAAACTGCTTTCGGTGGAAAAGTTGACGCATCTTTTTGACTAAGTGGCTGCAGGAGCAGGTGCATGTGACTAAGGGCTGCCTTCGGTGGAAAAGGAGGAATATATTTTGACTAAGGCTGCAGGAGCTGGTGCAAGTGACTGAGATGTCTGGCGAATGGGTCCTGAGCATCCTGAAGATTAATAGTCCCGTATGGATCCATGTCATCTTCATCTTCTTCATTTTTACTGGAACTGGCGCATTTGGAGGAGGAAGAAGAATATTCTGAAGCTTCAACCTCTTCATGTAACTTATCAATTCTTTTATGAATAGCATCAGCAAGGATTTTTAATTCTGCAGTTGAACATTTATTGACATTGGTAATATCAATAGAACATGAAGAACCAGCAGTGCTAGATTTTGTTGGTTTTGATTTACTAGATGATCCTTTGGCCGGAATCGAGCTGATTGGAAGTACTGAAATAGGAACGGAGGGAAATTATTTTTGAACATGACCTACAATCCTATCAACACCAAATTTATCCCACCACTTGATGAAGAATTGGCGAGAAACATAAGTAATTGGGGAAACTGTGGTTTGAGTTGTTTGGTTTTTAAACGGATCAGGAAGAAGGTCAAAAGAAGACCCAAATCTAGACCACCAAAGAGTAAACCAGAAGGGGATTTGACTTTTGAATTTGTGGTCGAATTGCAAGAACCACGAGTGACTTTGTGCTTCATTCTGATAAAGGAAGATCTTATTCCAAGCTTCAATATAATCAAAATAACAATATGAGTTATCCTGATTAGACAGCCGCTTAAGATCAGAAGGGTGATTTCCCCATTCGGAGAAATTAATGATTTGTTTAATGTAGAGTGAATGATAAAGAACTCTAGATTCATCTTCTCTAGCATAAATGGGTTTGATGAATATTGACTCAGTTTCAAGAAGGATATCCTTATAATACGCAATGGATTTATAAGGAGCCCAAGGGGTAAAATGCCATCCAAATAGGGAAATCTTTGGCGTGAAAGCTTAATGGGGTCATCTTTTGGCTTCATGAGTAATTCAATATGGAACAAATGTTATTCCCATTTAAGAAGGTACTCCGAAGCGAGGTTACTGGGGTTTAAAGAGGTTGCTCTCGTTTGATTGCAAAATGGATCAACCGATTTAGGGTTATTGGCTAAAACCGATGAAAATGACTTGGGAATGGTGCCAAGGACCTGAAATTTATTAATTGGGTTTGGTTGAGGATCTAGGTTGACTAGATGAGGAACTAGAGTTCCTTTGAGTTTTGGGTCCAAAGGGCGACCCTGACCACGAGAAGAAGAGCCTCCTCGGACACTAATAGTGCCAAAAGGGTACCTGTGTTTAATAAATTCGTGAGTAAGAAAATCTGGAATAGAGTTATTACTTCCTTTGATGTATTCAATCTCAAAATCAAAAATGCTTAATAGAGCTAGCCATATAGCAAAAGACTGCTTAGAGGCAATTTTTTCAACATCTTTTTCTAAAATAAATTTTGCAGATTTGCAATCTATTCTAACCAGGAACTTTTGATTCAGCAAGTCACTTTGAAACTTATTAATACATAAAACTAAAGAAATAATTTCTTTTTTAATAGTACTGTAATTTAATTGTGTAGGATTCCATGCACCGGAATGAAATCGGACAATTTGTTCAGGAGATGTAGGGGTTAACTTTTGCTTGAGAATACCTCTGAATCCAATGTTAGAGGCATCAGTTTCAATAATTTTAAAAATTGAATCATTAGAGAAGTCAAGGAAAGGCAAAACCTTAACATATTTTTTAATTTGCTAGACGATAGAAGTATGAACGTCAGTCCAAGGGGGAGGATTAGTTTGCAAACGCTGAAAGAGCAGTTTGCAAATCTTCCTGAGATTTTCATAGAACTTGCCAATGTAATTGAGCGAGCCTAGAAATCTCTGCAGTTGGGTCTTGTCAGTAATTTTATCTGGGAATCTGTCCGAAAATTGAATAGCTCTATCAATAGGCCGAGTAAATCCATGATAAATATTAAGACCAAGAAACCGAACTTTAGTCCGAAACAGACTGCATTTGGAAGGAGAAAGAATAAGACCATTGATCTTAACTGTCTCAAAAAATGAATTCAAGTGTTTAATTTGTTCTTCAACGGATTTGGAAAAAACAAGGATATCATCGATGTAAACAATGATGAAATGATTGAAGGGATTTAGGATGTCATTGAGGATATTTTGAAATTCACTAGGGACATTTTTCAAACCAAATGATTGAACGTTCCATTCATAATAACCGAATGGGGTAGTGAAAGTTGTTTTATACCTATCATCTGGGTGGATGGCGACTTACCAAAATCCTGATTTTAGGTTAAACTTACTGAAAATGGTGGCGACACTTAATCTACTGAGGAGATCATCCTTATTAGGTAAGGGGTACCTAATCCACTCAAGAACTTTGTTTAATGGTTTGTAATTAATAACTAGGCGGGGAACACCTCTCTCCTTTTATGATTTATTATTAACATAAATGGCAGGGAAGGACCAAGGGGATTTATTATGTTTAATTAATCCTTTATTAAGAAGATCACTAATTTCTTTCTTGGATAATTCCATTTGTTCATGACTCATTTGTATGGGTCTAGCTTTAGTAGGGATTAAATGTTCTTTAAATTCCTTAGCATAAGTCAGCTTAACTACATGTTTCCTCCGATGCCAGAAAGCATTAGGAGAATCAGAACATAAATTATCATTTAAGTAACTTCTTAAATCAACAATCGTTTCTTGAATTCTTTTACTCTTAAGCTGTTCATCGACACGCTTATAATTAATTTCTTCTTTTAAGAAGTTCAAATTGGTAGTTTTGCAATTCAAAAGATTTAAAGAATTGGAGATAAATTCATCTTGGATAAACCTCAATTCCCTTTCTTTAAGTTTGATAACAAATTTAAATGTTATTCTTCTTTCCTAAGTGCTCACAGCTTAATCCTTTATTACTGGCAGTAAACGGATATAACAAATATATAAATGGTAAACCTAAGATGATCTTATCAGTAAGATTGTGAATTAAAATAAAAGATGTTTTAAAACACATATTATCTTGACAGATATGAACTTTAGGTAATTTATATTTTATCTCCATCTGACTTCCGTTAGCAGAATTTAGTTTTTCACTAGTTTTCTTATAATACTTAGTGGGGATAAGACCTTCCTGAATACAATTCAGATCTGCACCAGTATCAACTAAGGCAGGGAGTTGTATTGAGAAAGTTGTATCGATGACTAAGTTAATAGATATATACCATTTTTGGATGGTGATATCTTTAATTCGTTTAAGGGAGAGACCTTGAATAAAAAGATCACTTTCTTCTTTAGTACCTGATGATTCTGGTTCATCGTGATTTTCATCACTAGAAGAGGAATCATGTACCTGAAGATCAGATTTTTTATCATCAATCTCTCTTCTTAAGTTAGAAACATCTAATTTTAAGTTAGAAATGTCTCTCTTGAGTTTATTAACTTCTTGATTTAATTCTGGAAGGGTAATTTCCTTGACTGGAGTTTTAAATCTCTCAAGAGTTTTATTAAGGCTAAAAATAGGTTTTTCTTTGGCTTTAAATATCTTGTCTTTGACCCCTTTATCTTTAGTTAACAAATCTTTCAACTGTTTTGTGTACTGAACTTTTAATTCAGGGTCAGTAATTTTACTAATTAAATCAATTAACAAAGAGCTTTCTTCTTCTTCTTTGGTAATTACATTTAATCTCTTAACACATCAATTTTCATTGCAATTTTCATCACATATAGAAACCTCATTAACACTATTTGATTCACCGCTGCAAGTACTGTTATTAGAAGAATAAGGAATATCAGAACCTTCATCATTACTGACGTTGTTCTCAATTCTTATTAACTGTAATAGTTGTTCAGTATCTTCACTTGAAATGTTTAGCTGAGATAACTTCTGTTTTATTTTACACTCACTTTGTAGTGCCCTTTTTGCCCACAATTGTGGCAAACAATTTTACTTTTATCGAACTTCTTGGGGTTTTTAGTTGATCTTTTATTAGATGTCTTTGGTTTAGTATAGTAATTGTCTTGATTTTTATTTTTGTTTTGACTATGTTTTCTTTTATGACGTTTATAACTTTTTCGATACTCAATATGTGTATGCCTGTGTTTTCTCCTAGAAGGAGCAACAGGGGGTAAACCATATTGTTCGCAAAAAGTCCCTAACTCATATTTAGCTTTATTTTTATCTTTACCAGCTTGTTTGGCTAGTTTAAAATTAATACACATTTTTAAACCAATCTTTTGAATATAACTTATAATATCACCATAGGTAAGATTATCATAATCAATGTATCCCAAATTTTTACTTAATTCTTCGCGAACTTTATGAGCGAATAATGACGATAAACCATTAACGACTTTTCTTTCCAGAATGGTTTATTACTATCATTACGCATCATGACTCGTGAAGTAAACACATCTTTGTACCATCTAAAATCACTTAGAGTGGGACAAGTGAGATTACTTAATTGATCGTGAATTCTTTCGGTAATGTTATTAGGGGTTCCAACAAAGTGTTTAATAATAGTAAATATTAAAGTATTAACTCCATCAGGCGGACCAATACTAGCATCTTCATCAAAGATGGGATTGCCATCATCATCCATTTGGATAGCATGGATTACTGATAACCTAGTGTCTTCTGTGAGATGTTTCTCCCACCAAGATCTAAGAATACCAGTAAATCCACTAGCTATTAATTCAACGATGTCTGGTTGGGACAAGTTATTGAATTTAGTAATATAGCTATTAGCTACCATGGACATATGATTTAACTTATTTAAAATTTCTTGTTCACTAAATCCATCAATGTTCCATTCATAAATCTTATTAGAGGACACAGAGAATTGTTTATCTAGATTTCTCTCTTCGAACTGTAGATCCGGAGGAGTAGTTCTAGAATACCAATTTCTGGTAATACTAGTGTTATTAACAGTTAATTTTTTCAGTTGATCATTAAAATCCGTAATTGAATCAGACTGATCAGAAGGACTATCGTTTTCATTATCGGATTTAACTTGATCAATTAGAGCTATAGTGCCGCTTGTACTGGTTTCAGTTTTTAGTTTTTTAAATAACTTATCAATAACCAGGGTAAGGTTACTATATTCATTTGGTAAGCCTAACTTATATCTGTTTTCTGGTACTTTAAGTAAAGGATGTTCAATTTTTGAATCTGGGCTTTTAACAACTGTTTCTTCTAACTTTTCTTCGATTTTATCTAGCTGTTTTCCTAAGGTTGCTAGATACTGATTAGCAAAATTGTTTTGTTCAATAATTCTTTTATCATCTTTATTGCCATCAGAAATCTTGAAAGGACTGGCAACAACTGAAGTGTTTTTAACTGGGATAAGAACAGTCTCTAAAGGAGGATGACAAGAGGAAATTTTTGATTTATCTTCTTTAGCCCATTGAGTTTTAGTTATAACATTACACTTACCGTGATATTGATCATACCAATCGTAAAAAGTAATGTTTATTTCTTTATTTTTTAAACTTTCTCAGTAGGGTGATTAAACCTAAATAAATGTCTTTTTTCTTTATTAGATTTGGAATTAAAATCCTTAACAAGAATATCCCAATTTAATTCAAATTCTTTTTTAATGACTCTTAATTGTTTATTAATAGGAGCATCAAAATCAGATTGAGTAGGAAAACTCAGATTGAGGTATTTCACTGGGTAAAGTCCATTGACTAGGTAGCGTAATGTCTTTCCAGAGGATGGTTCTCGGGATCTGAACATTAGCATCACTAGTTGAACTTTGGATTAAAACGGTTTGATCTTTAGGACTTTTATTAAGAGCATGAACATTTAAGTTAGTTTTCTTGGTCTTATAATAAATCCTATAAATCAAAGCAAATTTGAGTTATCTCACCCACAGTTTTAATGTTTAGTGTTAGAGCTTTTAATAAATTGTGGTCACTCAGGCATAAAGTGAAATCAGGAAAGCAATTGAAATTGATTGGACCATTATGCAGACTTGATTCCATAATTCCAATGATGCTTGGATGATAATTCAAAAATCTAGCATCTCTAAGACAAAGGTAGATACTTGAATTAATACCTTTAATGTTAAGTGGTTTAACTGCAACTTGAACAAGACCAATATGAATAAAATTATAACCCTTTTTCTTATGTTTTTTAATAACATTAGGAGATAAAAGACTACAATTTTCATATTCTTTGTTAATGGCATAAACCTTTTCAACTGTTTTAACATTATAATCAGTTTTGAAATTATCTAGAAAGGTTGACTGGTAAATTTCTATAGGAGAAACTTTGGGTATGTTCCAATTATTTAAAACTTGACTGATGTTTTCATAACTGTGTTCTTCTTGGTAGACTATGTCTAGAACCGGGGGTAAAGCTGACCAGTTACTAACTAAAGAGCTAGATCTAAACAATCGACTCATCTTAACTAGTTTCAAAATTAATTCTTGCTCATAGTTCATTCATGCATACCCTCTTACCCTAAGTAGACTCATACCTATGTTCTAAAACCCGACACTGCTCACCTAAGAGACTTACAAAAGGTTTGAGACAAACTAGGTGGACTACAGGTAAGTTAGGTGACTTCAGAACTCTGAGAAGAAGAAGTTTTGAAAAAGGAAAGAGAAATTGATTAAGAAGAATCTTACTCAGCAATTAGAAACAACAATACAACTTGGCTCTGATACCATTTAGCAGCGGATAAGTTTTAATCAAGAAACTTATACATAAAGAAGAAACTTAAAGAAGATGACCGGTGAATCGGTAAAGTAATCTCTTTCTTTTATTTATAAACAATTGAGGAAGGGATTACGTATAACCTAGATAAACTGTAAATGGAAGAGAAAAGTACGAAGAACTTCTTCTTCATCTTACTAGAAGAAGGAAGCAACAAGCTTCTTCTTCGTTTACTCTAGAGAGAAGGGAGAGCGGACCTTAGGTGAGATTTCTTACAAATGAAAACCTGTAAGAAAAGCCTAAGTAACTCTAAACACTTCAAGTTACTTAAATAGAAACCTCAAAAGTAAATTACTATTGAATCATGTAGGATTCACTATTACATTAACTGAAGTAAAAGTACAAAGTAAAAGTAATTTACTAAAGTAAAAGTAAAACGTAAGAAATATTTACATTTACATTTACTAAGGTAAAAGTAAAAGCAAAAGTAATTTTCTTTTACTTTACTTTCGGTTGATTTGATTGGGGAACAACAGTGATCTTTGTGTTGATTGCTTCGCCTTTTCTTAAAAGTCGATGATGGCTTGGGCCATCTCTCGCTGATTAACCTAGGTCAAAATCTCTGTTGGTGTCGGAGGGCACTGTTGATTATTTTTGGCTGATTTGACTGGGGAACAACAGTGATGATGTCGTTGACTGCTTCCTGCTTTTGCCGAAAGCTGATGATGGCTGGGGCCATCTCTTTTGATTGATTAACTGGTCCGTCTTCTGTTGGTACCGGAGGGCGCTGTTGATCATCTTCTCAGATGGATCACCATCCCCATACTATTCGACCTCAAAATTTTTATCCAGGAAAAATACCCTTCAACACTCAAAAATTATGTGTATAAAGAAAGGAAAAAAAAAATCACCGAACAAGTGGTCAACATCTTCAAAATTTCTTAAATTTTGTAAAAACTTTTTGTTTAAAAACCAATTAGACTACGTCTGATACAAGGGATCACTCGATTGGCCTTGATCGATCAGCGAACTCGATCTAAACAGGAGACTTCTTTGTTAATTGTTTAAACAAAAATTCTTTCTTTTGTCATTCCGCTTTAACTCGAACCATTCTTGCCTTAAGTAAACTCATACCTGTAGATCTAAGGATTCCCTTAGCCTAAACTGCTCCCAAACGTGGACACTTACAACGACATAACGGGACTTATGGCGATCAGAGGTGGTTTATAGCAAGTTAGGCGATTTAAAGTGGAGCAAAAGAAATAAAAGTTTGAAGAAACATTTAAAAACAAGATCTGACTGTTTTTAATCGAAACCACCAACAGAATCAAGAACCAACCGTGTGGCTCTGATACCATTTAGCAGCGGATAAGTTTTAATCAAGAAACTTATACATAAAGAAGAAACTTAAAGAAGATGATTGGTGAATCGGTAAAGTAATCTCTTTCTTTTATTTATAAACAGTTGAGGAAGGGATTACGTATAACCTAGATAAACTGTAAATGGAAGATAAAAGTACGAAGAACTTCTTCTTCATCTTACTAGAAGAAGGAAACAATAAGCTTCTTCTTCGTTTACCCTAGAGAGAAGGGAGAGCGGACCTCAAGTGAGGTTTCTTACAAATGAAAACCTGTAAGAAAAGCCTGAGTAACTCTAAACACTTCGAGTTACTTAAATAGAAACCTCAAAAGTAAATTACTATTGAATCACGCATGATTCACTATTACATTAATTGAAGTAAAAGTACAAAGTAAAAGTAATTTACTAAAGTAAAAGTAAAACATAAGAAATATTTTACATTTACATTTACTAAGGTAAAAGTAAAAGTAAAAGTAATTTTCTTTCTTACGTTTTACTTTTACTTTAGTAAATTACTTTTACTTTGTACTTTTACTTCAGTTAATGTAATAGTGAATCTTGTGTGATTCAACAGTAATTTACTTTTGAGGTTTCTATTTAAGTAACTCGAAGTATTTAGAGTTATTCAGGCTTTTCTTACAGGTTTTTAATTTGTAAGAAACCTCACCTGAGGTCCGCTCTCCCTTCTCTCTAGAGTAAAAGAAAAGTTCACTTTTTCTTCTAAGAAGATGAAGAAGAAGTTCTTCGTATTTCTCTCTACCATTTACAGTTTATCTAGGTTTCCATTCTGATTTTTTTGCCTAGTGCATTACGACTTGCTGCGTCTTTGCTAGTGTCTGCTGAAAATCTTTGATCTGCAGTGCTCGAGTTTTTAATGTTGCTATGTGCTGGCAGTGATTGATGTTTGCTAATTTTAATCATGTTAAGGTTTTGAATTATTATGTATTGTTAATTTTAGAGATGTATTGACTTTCTTGTATTGATTGTAATTTGTAATGTTGTAACATGTTTAGTGTTAAGGTAACTGTTAAGTATGAAAGCCTTTTATTTCGGATATTTACTGAATAATCGAATTATAAATTCGGTTATTCGGTAATTCGCTAATTCGATTAACAGTTCGGATACTAGAAATATGTTAATTTCGGTTTTCGATTATAACCGAATAGCTTATTCAGTTCGATTATAAGCGAATGCTCACTCCTACAAATAATCACATCCCAACAATAACAATTTTACTTGTGTTAAATTTTTTTTTGAAAATTCATCCACTTTCAAACGAAAAGGTTAAACCAGCGATTAATTTTTTGGTTATTTTCTTTTTTTATTCATTAAAAAACTCAATAAAAGAGAAAAAATTGAAAAGCAACCTAAATTTTCCTTCTGGTTTAAAACTTCAGTAGCACAATGTAAAATTCCTAATTGAATTTGTTAATATACTTCGAAATTAGTTTGAATGAAGCTCTATCTTTAGTTATTAGGAGTGTAAGTCGAGTAAGTAGTTCGGTACTCGACTCGAGATCGGCTCGAAAATATGATTCAAAGTTCGAATTCGAATCTGATCCGAGTCAAATCTGATCCATACTCGTTTTCTGTTTAATGATACACGAGTCGAATTTAAGCATAACAGTGTTCGCTCATATTAGGGTTCGAGTATTTTATTTTTTTCTCGAACCATACTCGATACCTGCTCGATGGATCATATTCGAATATTGGTTTGATCCATGCTAATAAGCTAAATATGTGATATTTTTATCAATATTTATAATTTATAAAATATAGTATGAAATTGTGTAAACTTGTACTTGAATAAATTAATTAATTGAATGTCAATTTATATTACATTCTTTATAATTTTCAATACATAAATAAAAGTGAAAAAGTTATATATATAAATATTAGTTAAGTAACCAATTTAATATGTACTGATTCAATTTTAAATAAAATAGTTCGGATTCTAAACTCGATATAAAGACTCATAAGCAACTACGAGTAATGATCTTAGTTATAAATTTTTATGGAGCTTAATTTTTTCGAGTTGGGCCGAATCTGAGCATGGTGTTCGTTGAGATTGCATTAGTTTGCACCCCTATTTGTTATCGACGAATAACCGTAGTAATATCAAATCTCAGGCATTTCTCTAGGGCGCATGAAAAGCTTGTGAATCAACAAGGTTACAAGGGGTTTTCTTTTTTCCAAAGAGTAATAAATTGCGCGAAAAAATTGCACTACTCCACAAGTTAAAGCATCACAAAATCGCACCCAATTTAGGCTTTGTGCGTGAAAAGGAAGAGAGAAATGTGGAATTCGCTGAAAAAGATAGGATCAGGAACTGGTAATTGGTTACAGAAAAAAGTTGTCGACCCTCTTATTCAAATCCTCAAAAGGTACTTGTCCCTATATATAATTTAGCAATTAGTCTATCTGGGTTTTATTTTGCTTCAAATTTGGGGAAGTTTTTAGCATCATTTCTGTACTAGATAAGTGAACAAAAGCTAATTTTCTGTTTGCCTATTTTTTGGATTGATAATGATTAGGGTTTTATGATTATTATCCTGTTGTTCTTTGCTTGTGATTAGATTGAGAAGCTCTTTTTGTTGTATTTGTTTTTTAAAATTTTCCAAAAAGTAAGATCAGGAGTACCAGATTTTAAATAGTACATAAAAACATGTTTTTTTTTTATTTTGTTTTTTTTTGGTGTTTGTGTGCTCCGCTCCTCTAGTTGGAATCTAGAAGTTCATCAAAAATCACTGAATGAGAAAAGATTTATCTTTTTCTTTTTCCAGTTAGGATCAAATTGGAAAATGAAGTTGAAAAGAATTCCTGATATGTGGTTGATTTAATAAATTCTCTTATGTTGTTTTAGGGGTGCTGAGCCAACACAATTGGCATTCTCAGCTGCTCTCGGCATTACTTTTGGATTATTTCCCATTTGTGGTACGTATATGATTTTCAGGGTTCTTGCTATATTGCTTCAGAACTTATTATGTACTACGTTATACAATAGTTTATGGAATTTTGTCCTCCTTTGTTCTGTAAATATATATTTTTTGTCTTCCATACTTGAATGCTTAAAATATATTTAAGAAAATGTCAGGCATTTGATGTACAACTAATGATATTAACTACAGTGGATGAATGAATAATTAATGAAAGTATGAATTTTGAGTTCTTTGGAAGATCCCCCTAAACTTTGACCTAATCTTATCATCAACAGGGGTCACTGTATTTCTATGTGGGTTGGCCATTGCGGTACTTGGATCTCGTTGCAATGCTCCAACTGTAATGCTCGCTAATTTTATTGCTACTCCAATTGAGTTGAGGTAAAATATGCATTTTACCTTCACATTCAAGTCCTTATTTCATGGTATTGTAATGGGAAGAATTTCTAGTTTTCCTGATTGTTCTTTAGCTCATGGACAAGGCTTGGAATAAATGGAAAACAAAATTTTTAAAGGAATATTGCTCAAATTTAAATTCATTTGATGCTCAACAAATTTCTGCTGGATAATTATTTTAATAGTCTTTTACGCATCATAAATTTCTATCAGCTTGTCTAAGCAAAATTAGTAATTATATACTATTATATGAGGGGGATGAGAGACACAGTCACACTTGATCACAACTTCTTGTTCTTGCACCTGTAAATAACTTTTTGTGGGAATAGTTTGTCAAACAAATCATTAGTGATACTATTTATTACATAATTGTTATGTTTGCCAAATTTCAACTTTATCAGAGATCGGGAGATTCCATCTGTAAAGAGAGATTTATCTATTAAGTGCTCAAAATTGTAACTTAATATTGTTAAGAATTTTGAACATATACTAGTAGTTTAAATCTGTTGTCTCTCTTCCCCTATTATGGCAAGCCAATATTCCTTTTTGTTGATTTTTATCAATATTGTTGTTGAGATACCATACCACTTACCAGTGACTTTTTTAGTTTTTTTTTTCCTACAACAATAATTGAAAAGTGATCTATAAAAAAAGTAGTTTATCACTTCTGCAATACACCAATTTATAGAGTCAAAGAATGTAGAGGGGAGGCATTGTCCATCTGCAGTGTGTGTGGCACCCCTCTTAATTTTTTGCAGTGTGGAGTGTGGGTATGAATGCATGTTCAAGCTACATGTGCTTTTATTAATGTTGTGGGTTGATTTCTGAATGCAAATATTAAATTCATCCAAACATCTCATTATTCTGATTGCTCTGTGTTTACTTTCTAGTTTGATGATACCATTCTTACGCTTTGGTGAAGTTTTAACCGGTGGACCTCATTTTCCTTTGACCTCTGATGCTTTAAAGAAGGTGTTGAAAGGACAAGCTTCACAAGAGGTCTTCCAAAGCATCTTCCATGCTGTAAGTAAACAGTTTGACTAATTTAAGCTTAAGCCTCTCTCTACCTCTCTCTCCCTATAATTTTATAGGTTAATTGGAGTATTCCTTTTCTTTGAACTTCTGGGAAGGCGAGTCTAGGATCCATGTATATGGTGTAAGTTTGGACCTGTTAATATGACTTATTTTACTATTTTTAGTCAATGAATCGAAAGAAGATATGATTAGGTTTCGTCAGATTGATATGGTATAGAATTATAGGCAAAATAGTACTTCTACTTTGAGAAATGCATAGTGTTAGATTTAATTTATTCATAATTCAGCATCTTATATACGTACTATTGTACAAGATCAGTATACATATAGTTTTAACATACTTGTGTTCAAATTTCTTTCATGTCAATTTGTTTTTGTGCAACCAAAGAGTAATTTACATAAGTTTGCGATAGCACTTAATATTTCTGGAGCTGCATATAGAAGATACAATTGAAAACTAGCTAGGCAAGTTTCTTCACATACTCTGAAGATTGAAACTGTAGTTCATACGTATTCAACTGATATAAATGAAGTTTACAATACATGAACACCAAAAATAAAAATGGGCAAAACATGTTTCAAATGGAAATAGAATGATATTTTCTGTAGGTACAGAACAAGATATCACTAGAATTGATAGAGAACATTGCATGAAAAGGGAGGGCAAAGTGTGTTCCAAAAAAGGGAAAACATTACAATTGGAAGTCTGGAAGAAACATCATTGTCCTCAATTCAGCAGAATCCTCCAAGCCATATCTAATGCGGTAAAGAACTTCATTGAGGAAGGTCCCAGAGAAGCATACAATGATACTTTATTGCAAAACAAGTGGAAATTCTTTGGCTAGCAACAAGATTTCCACATATTCTTCTCAGGCCATACTCCTTATGAATTGCAAAACAAGCAAGTCCACTGAATTTCCTATCCTTTCTAACACCAAACCTAGAACCTGATCAAACATTTTGTCTACTATAGAGGAATAACCCGATTCGTTTCTAACACGACGCCTAGGCGATGCCTTGGCGTCCAGTCGGTCGATGCAAGCAAGGCGATAGGACGACTAAAGGGATGATTGAAAGGTGGGCGCCTAGGAAACATACTCGTCGCCATAGACGATGACTAGACGAGCTGTCGATGGCCTTGCCCTAAAACGACGTCGTTTGCCATACCCTAAATCTAATCGCGATAGAGGAGACTGCAGAAGTAGAAGATTAGAAGGGGCAAAGGGGAGAGAGAGAGCGATCGATCGAGAGATTACCGTGGCCAGTACCGACAGACTGACTACTCGGCGAGGCGACGCAGCTCCGGCGACTCAGGTATGGCTTTTTTCTTCTCTTTCTTATCTTTCTTCTCTTCGTCTGCGAACAGTGAACTGACGACGAGTTTTTTTTTTTTGTTCTCTTTCTTCTCTTACAATTATAAATATATATATATATATATTTATGTTTTATATATGTACAGTGCACTGGTTTTTTTTCAATGTATAGATAAAATGCTGGATGTTTTTTTAATATATAGATAAAATGCAATGGATATTATTTAAGTTTCATATGGTTGTTTTTTTTTCAATGTATAGAAGGAATGCAGTGGTTGTTCTAGTTCAGTATATATATTGTATATATGTATAAGTAATGTAACTTCATCTAATTTAGTGTACATCACTACATCCAATGCATTATTACTATAAAATTTGTGTTATTAAAATTGTTGTCTAATTTATTTTCAAAAGGAGATGGAATTTGTCTTATATATATTGAATCATTAATACAATTTGTCTTATATTTTTTATTTGATTGTATTTAATGTCTTATATTTGATTTTATTACCAAAATACTTGTTAAGTAAAATAAATAATATATAAATTGCACATTGTAAATGACTTGTCGCCTTACTTGACGCCTACGATTTGTGCTTTGTTGCCTAAGCGTCAAGGCGATCACCACTATACATGACTTCGCCCGTGGCGCCAGAATAACTATGGTGCCCAAACATAACTAGGATGATGGTTTTAGAAAGAAGAAATTTTTGGTCTTAAAGAGTAGAGATGAGATGGACAAGAAGTCCACCAAACAAAAAAGACAAAAGTGAAAATTGCAAAACCTTAATAAAGGACTCCCCTCAATCGATTTTTGTTATTGCTACTACAAGAAATGCCCCATTCTTACTCCAAAGGTCCCTTTTTGATAATGCTCGCATTTATGATTTTATTGTTCATGGTAGTGATTTCATGTCTTGGGATTTTACATTTGTTCAGGAATCTCACTAATCAGGACAATGATAAGTTGGTGTCATTGATTGATTTGCTAAACACAATACACGTTTCTTCCTCTCTTGATAAACAAGTTTGTACTCTATTCTTTAGTTTTTCTTATAAGAGCTATTTTTCTTTCCTCTTTCATTCTTGTCTGTCAAATCAGTTTCCTTTGGCTTTTGTAGGAATGCAAAGGGGTCCTCCCAAACTCGAATCATTCATTTTTTCTTTGACTTTACAAATGCTACATACAATATTTATCAGGTACGCTAACGTCACAAGGCCTTATCTCTGGACATCTGTGTTATCTGTATGCGGAATGATGATGTTAGGTTTGTATATAGCGCGATTACATAATCAAATCATATAAACATAGCCGAAGCGCGATAAAACGGAATTTAAAATTTTCATACAAACCATCACCATGATCATGCTTTGTGTTTAATTATCAATATTAACAGGAGAATTACCCTTGAAGAAGAAAGCTTCCTCAGGTACGAGTTCAACTCGTAGTTCTTCGTAGTTTCCTTGAATACGCGGGATTGGATTCCTTCTTTGATCAACGTTAGTCATCCAAGCGTTTGGCCTCTAGAGGTGATCCACCAAGGAAGAACAAAAATAAAAAAGAAGGGTATTTGGAAAAACCCTAGTTTTTCCTATCTCTATAGAAAAAGTGTACTCTCCCAACTCTTGGAATAAAGTGCGTAACTTGTGTCACCCTCACTCATAATAAGACTCCTCTTATTTATAGATATAGGGAACCCTCCTAAACTATTTAGGAATAGGGTTTTTATTTAATTAATTAAATTCCTTTAATTAATTAGGCTTTTTAATCTTATTAGGAATAATTAATTAAACTCTTTTAATTAATTAGTCTCCTAATCTTATTAGGAATATATGAGAGTATTTATATTAATTAATTCCCAAACCCCCTTTAGGAATCAACTTAATAATACTAGTAATAATAATAATAATAATAATAAAACTCTTATTAATTTATATTTAATATTTTCAAAATATTAAATAATAAATATTAAACTATTTAATTTATTCTATCGCCATACGATTATGTCATTTACTTCTTAAATACATATTTTTCTTTTTAATGGCGTGACCCTTTAGGTTCTCCATATTAAACCGGTTGTGAATAAATCAATTAAAACAATTCTAATCTCATTTAAATAAATAAATTAAACTATTAATTTATTTAAATAAATAATATTTATTCTACAATAAAGATAAGTCTTCTTAGCGATCAACGACTTTTCAGATAATATAGATTTTAACATTAATCATAAAAGAACCTTTGAGTAAATCGTTTCAATCCTTCCACCATACAATGTCACAATTAAATATAAGACATGAAATTACTATCAAATCTTATTTTATTTAATTATATGTATTTCGATTCACAAATGCACAACTCCAAATAATGCAAATTAGAAACTTCTTTTTAATTTCATTCCACCTTGGCCAAGGATTCTTGGGTTGTCAATTATCGAATTACGTATGACATTTCTCTTCTTTTACTAGAAGCAGTAGATTCTTTATTGATCATTTATTATCAACATATATAACTTATTACACCCAAGCATCATACCCTTTGATATACCCTAAGGGTCTTAAGGGACGTGTCAAAGTATAACTTATCATACACAAGATACAATGATGATCTCAAGTCTAAGGATCACTTATACTACTATCACTTCATGAATTTCTATTGACAGACAAGTAAAACTCTATTAGGTATTCCTTAGCGAACCACGTTCAGTGAACTTATTCTCCGATAAGCACTTACATACTTACTTTAGTGTCTCCACACAAATAATCATGAGATCAATCATCCTCATTCAATGAGTAAGCAACATATGTTTTAGTCTAGAAAGAATCACATCCTTGAGATATGAACTTCAAAAGATTAGAATGTGCGACTGCAGACTGCAGCCAGAGTTAAATTGGCATCACACCCATTACAATAGGCTAAACTTTCTTTTCAATCTATGCCAAGGAGTATTTGGATTTAAAGGGAAATGCCAAAGCCATTTTCTCACTTGGGGCAGATTTTTGATGGAATATTCCCCAATCCCAAACTGCCCTCCTGCCTTAATTGACAAACAGGGTCCTGAAATTTGCACCTCCCTTCTCATCACCCATCCTACAAAGAACTCTAGCAGCAACCAAGCTGATGGCTAGGGACTAGGGTATTCACACTGCTTGCAACTGTATAGCAACTGTATATACTAACTGTATATGCAATCAAGCTGATGGCTATGAACTACAGTGTTCACTTCACTCTTATGTACTAATATAACTAGTAGTAATGCAGCACTTGCCAAAATTACAATTAGAAGGGGCCTTTTAGAGACTGTAGGTCAGACCAGACTTCATTTTGATGTGGTTTATGGCAAAACATTTTGAGTTATGAATTTCTGGCCAGTCTCTTGTCCCAGCATAGTTGATTAACTGGTTCACAAGGACTCAAAGATTAGGGCGATTATTGTCTGGTTTATCAAACGTGTTAAATTGTAGTACTTATAATGGAAGGCTTTTTTAAAACTCCTTCCAAGAAAATACTATATATCCATGGATACTAGTTCGTGAGTTAGTAAGAGATGTATTTAGTAAGTAAAGAGGCTTATTTTTTGCCCTACTATTTTAGAAAGATTTGGACCACAATTCAGATACAAATGAGTTTGCTACCACCAGTACATTTTTCTAGTTAACTGAAATAATAAAGCCTTCTCTTTCCCATTTTCCATAGATGAATTGTGTCTTATTCTTTTAGAAAGCGCCTGTTAAAATCTTCTTCTTTTTTCCTGTGAATTGTTGAACTTCATAACGCCTGCAAGATTGCTTACTTTGGTCATGTTGTATAATTTTTTTTGGTCATCTATGTCTCTTCTTGATTTCATTTTCCTCACATTCTTAGATTAACATATTGTTTATTGACCATCTCCGCAGGTGTTGGGCTGGCTTGTTGCTGCACCAATTATCCTGGCCGCACTCTATGTATTGTTTTTGCCCTGCTTCAAGATCCTGGTTCGCAAGTTCAACACTGGTTCTTCAAGCCCGAATGCATCACTCCTGTCCCTAACAGATGTCAGGCTCAAGGTAAGGGATGTTTGATTAGCATTATTACAGCTATCAAATGAACCATCGACCATACTGATGATGAATACTGTCATTGCGTCAGACCATGCTTGTATATAGAAATTTGTAGGATTTAGTCTTCGTGTATAATTTTCAATGTTACTTTTCAAAAAAACAAAAGAAAAGGAAATCCTGTTGAATCAATGTTGTTGTGAAAGTGGTGGTACAGAAACTATGAAGAAACTAAACTTACTGTTTAACTATTATAATGTTCATTTGGATAGAGATAATTTGTTTTTCCTGTATTCAACTTGAGTTATCAGTCTTATAAAGTTCCAACCATTAGAGCAAAGAATGCAGTCAAGTTAGTTGACAAACTGTGTGTATTTCTATTTTTCCCTAAATGCCCTCGTTATATAAACTATTTGTTAGTAATTAATTTGGGTCGGACCAGTGGATCATGAATATTCACTTGAGTATGGATATTGGATAACCTAATTGGGATTGGAAGAGTCCTATATCATTTGGAAGTATTTTAGATAATATTTGATATGGTTAGGACTATATGAGATAATTCTTCTGATTTAATCAATTGTAGACTTATCCAATATTAATTGGGTTTTCTCGTTAAATAGGAATGCCTGCAGAATGTAGGACTAAGAAAAAATAACGTATTATTTTTCTCATACAGTTTTTCTCTAAATACTCTTTCTAATATTTCCAAGCTTTCATTAATAGGCTTTAATGTACTTGGTGTGAATACATTAGTTCGTTCGCATTGTTGCAAGTAACAACTTTATATTGACGAGAAGTACAACGGATCGTAGTAGTTGTGTTCATGGTGTCGTTTGTAGATTTGACATTCTGGTTCAACCGCTTCCGCTTCGTTTTTGAATATATATTTTATGAAACTTTAGTTATTTAAAAAAAAAAAAAATGTTCAATTTTTTTTTTCTAAAAATAAAGTTTTTTTTTTCTGAAAATAAAGAAAATAAAATCGAGTAGCTTGGAGGGACAGAAGTTACAAAAAATGTCAAATCAAGTAAAAGATAAATGGATCCGGTTGGGTCGGGTTAAAGTCAAATCGGGTAAAAGGAACGGAATCAACATAAAAATTCAATTGAAGAACTTAATTGATGAAAAATGATCTTTAAAGATGACTTTAAAAATAAATAACACCTTAAAGAGACAAAAGTATCATTTAGCCCTTATATAAATATTTACTTGTGTTTTTCAACAAAATTAAAAGTCTTTTTCCTTCAAACTAATACTCCGCTCATTAACATTGATTAATACTTGCTCGGTAAAGTTAGTTAAGTGGGCCTTTTTAAACCCCTTTAGAACATAATAAACTTTATACGTACAAAGTACGTACCTTCAATATTCACTATCACGTTAAGACCTTAACAAAAACACCTTAAATTAGGTGGTGTTTGTTTACTTCTTAATATTTCTTAACAACTTCACATTTGATTCGATAAAAGAGTAAAATTGTTTGATAAAATTTTATTTATTTTTTATCGTCTCTAGATCGGTAAGAGAAATATATAAATTCAAATAATTAAGAGCTCTCTATTAATAAAAAAAATTTAAATCTATAGAGCCTCTACAAATATTATATTCCCTCCATTCTAAATTTTAAGATTATTATTAATTTTTGAAAAGTCAATTTGAGATATTTTTAAATTTAAAATCTATATTTTTAAATTTAAAAGTCATTCAGATATTTTATACTTTTTAGTTACCAAACAACTTTTTAAGTTCAAATATTATTTCACTTTAACAATCTAATTTATTATGATATACTAATCTTAATTACTCAGTTTTATCAAACACCATCTTTCTACATTTGATTATGATTATTTTCCTTTGACTAGATGCAGTTAGGCATGATAATTGAAATGATATCTTATAATTAACTCCATTTCCTCACTTAAATATAACCCATTTGCAATTATGAAAAAAAAAATTGCAACCAAATGGTAGCATATTTTGTTAAATTAGGTTTAGAATTAAATATCGTGCTTCATATTTATGGTTCTTTCTTACATGGATATAAAATATGTTCCGTTTTAATTTTAAGGCCTAAATATGGATTAATATCCTGAACTTTTAATATTTTTCTATTTTAGAGATTGTGTTTTCAATTAGGTGATTAAATTTTTAAGTTTTTCCACTTTAGAGATTGTCTTCTCAATTTTTTCAATTAGATGATTAAAATTTTAATTTTTTTCCACTTTGAGAATTGTATTCTCAATTTTTTCCATTAGAGTATTAAACTTTCAAATTTTTCTGATTACATCTAAATTAATAGTGCCACATCAGAAAATTGATGACATGGCAGCGACATGTGACTAAAAATACTTATGTGTAATATTGAGTCTCATTTTAACATTTATTCAATTAATTTTTTGTACAAAAATGGATAAATATAAGACAATTATTAATTTTACTTTAAAAATTGTCATTAAATTTACCAAAAAATTAAATTTTAAAAATTAATAATGTACCAAAAGGTAAAGTTATCATAAATTTACTTTTAAAAATTAATAATGGTTTCATATTAAAATTATAATAATAATAATTTACTTTAAAATAATTATTGGTCCTATATTTACCCTTTTGGTACAAAAATTAATTGAATAAATGTTAAAATGAGACTCAATATTGCACATAAATATTTTTTAGTCACGTGTCGCTGTCATGTTATCAATTTTATGATGCAATAATACAACTATCAGATAAAATTATCACACACCGCTCACATACTACATGTGTAAGACCCCAAAATTTATGAAACGAAAATATTCAATTTTTTTATAATTATTATTCTATTTAGTAAATGACTAAATTGATAAAAGGTTAAAGTTAAGAGTGATATATGAAAATTTTACAAAGTAAACAAGTTGATATAAAATATTCGTTGTGTCGGGGAATATTCGTTTAGTCGAGAAATATTGTTTTTTTTTAGAAATATTAAATGCGACGATACAATCATTAGTGGACCCCATAATGTAATAAATCATGGGATATAGAAAGCGACAGAAATAACCTTTTTATAAAAATAACGGTAAAACTTTTACCGTTAACTATTGAAATTCTGGTGATAAAAGAAAAGTAATACGTGTGGTTGCACAGTAGCACACAGTATTGTACAATATCTCTGATTATTGATGCTTACGTAAGAAGTCACTCAGTTTTATTCAAAAATTTCTACAGTAGTTGTTGCATAGTATCTCATATTATTGATTCAATTATTGTCACCGTATCATCTGCACAATATTTTATATTATTAAATCAATAATTGAGACGACACAGTTATTCATATTATTATTTGTATTATTGACAATGTCTAGAAAGTTCTATCGAGGAAAGGGGTTAGGTTATTTAATTGCGCACCCATAAGAAGAAATCTTTATCGGAAAGCCCTCTCTTTCCTGGGAATGATCTGGTTGTCAATATTGTGAGTTATAATATTAATGATGAATAATTGTTGAAATATTAAAAATGTGTTTATTGAAGATAAGTGAATTACAAAAGTTAAAGGGGAATAATGCAAACTTGAAAAACTTTAGGGGTACCAAAGTGTAATAAGTTAACTAATCCATGTGAACTTGAATCAACCAATCAGAGAAGAGATGATGCAAGCATGATGTAAGCATGACATCATCCTTAAAGAAACACAAAGATGATGTAAGCATGACATCATCATGATGTCATGATGATGTCACATGGGCTAAGGTGCAATTAATGAGGTACTAAAATGTAATAAGTCGAGCCCCTAACGTGAAAATATCGAAACTATGTTTTCCTATAAATATAGAGTTAAGTTCATTAGTTCTTCACCAATTCACTGAGACTCACAAGAGAAACTATAAAGAGAAAAACTATAGAGAGAAAGAAGAAGAGTATTTTGCTACTTCACTATTGCAGTATCCAATCTTCTACTAAGGTAAGGGGTGTTATTTATTTCTTATTCGTAAGGTGTATCATTTTATGGTAAAGGGATATCATTTTCTTTCACACTCCAAATTATGGTAAGATATTATTATTCGTTTATTCAGTTAATCATTAAATGGTAAAAAGTCCTGAAATGATTAGAATATCCTTAATAGTTTGTGCTTCATCTAATATCTTGACCTGGATCTTTCTATTCAGTCTTAAGTTATTATTTTTGAGTCAGTAACTTTACATTACTTGAACTTTATATTCTATCAAGAATTTTAATCGATTTTCTGGATATCATGTTGGCAATTTGGACTTTGGATAATTAAGTTAAAAATCACTAAGATTTATTTTATCTTATTATTCTGATTATTTCCGTCCATTCATTTTATATATCATTGTTATCATCCTCATGCTTATATTATGGTGAAAGTCATCTTTGGCCCGTAGTGCAAAGATGGATTGTTGATTATTGGTTTTACACTTGTATATCTTTGGCTTACGTGCAAAGATGGACTGTTGATTATTGGTTTTACAATTGTATATCTTTGGCTTACGTGCAAAGATGGACAGCTGATTATTGGTTTTACAGTTGTATATCTTTGGCTTACGTGTAAAGATGGACTGTTGATTATTGATTTTACAGTTGTATATCTTTGGCTTACGTGCAAAGATGGACGGTTGATTATTAGTTTTACAATTGTATGTATTTGGCCCGTAGTGCAAAGATGGACTGTTGATTATTGATTTTACAGTTGTATGTATTTGGCCCGTAGTGCAAAGATGGACCGTTGATTATTGACTTTTTAGTTGAATATCTTTGGCCTGGAGTGCAATGATGAATTGAATAGAATAATTATAAACATGAATTGTGCTTTGGTATAACCATGAGCTTTGTGTTTCAGGTAAAAATAGGTGGTGAAAGTTCTCTTTATCTTTGGTACAACGAAGAACTGTTGATTATTGTTACAAGGATAAAATATTGATGATGAACTTTTAATTTAGAGAAGATAGTAGACATTATATAAGACCCCAACTTTTTATAATTAAAATTAAATTTCCTCTAATTATTATTTTGAATAATAAGGTGTTAATTTGATATAATGCTTTGGTTATGGGTGAAATGTGCAAATTTTGTAAAATAAGCAAGTGGTTATACAATATTCATTGTTGTCGGGAAATATTCGTTTGGTTGTGGAATATTCTTGCTGTCGGGGAATATTCGCACGATGGCGCAGCCATTTATGGGCCCTGATAAGTGGGTTTTATACCTACTTATTAAGTACCAATTCATGCGAACTATGCCCATCTCAAGTACATTTTAGTGTGTTTAGTTGCATTTCATGTTAGTTTGCATTGCATATACTTAAAAACTCCTTTTGGTGAAAAAGTGCAGGATACGGCCTAATTTGGTGGAATTAGAGGGCACGAGGCGAACGCACGTATGAAGCGAGACACAAGCGGTGGATGCGTGGCATGAGGATAAAGTGGAGCAGGAGGCTAAGCAGGGATGAACAAAGGAATGAGCAAAGAGCAGATCGATTCACAGCAAAAGCAAACCGTGAATCACGATTCAGCAGAAGCCGCCATGGCCATATGGCAGGACAAGCTTGAGACAGCGCTCGCGCGTAGCAGCACCCGACTGGACATCATGACACACTACAAAGTCTTGGCCTTGCGCGAGGATTACACTAGGGAGCGCGGCACGCATGCGTCGATCTTGACTAATGCCGAAATGTTTATTTTAATTTCGAATTTTTAAGGGTTGTAATTGGTTTTAAACGATATCTGACTGGTGTCAGAGGGGGATTATTGAGAATTAATCAGTTTTTACGTTTTTTACATCTTGGAACTAGGGTTTATACTGAGAGAGAGATTCCAACGTAGAAGGAAGCCGAAACTTTACTTTTCTACTTCTTCTTGGGATTCTCGATCAGTGTGGATTTTTTTATTAGTATTTTTGCTGGATGTTTATGAGGATTTAAATGTTAATAGTGGATGATATTCAGCAATTTGGTTTGATCATTTCTATCTTTCATCTTCCAATTGTTTGCTTATGAACCATGTTTAGCTTTGATCCCATAATGGCTTTTGGTTCAGTCATGAACTAAATTCCATTATAGGATTCTAACGGATTTTAATATGTAGTTTGATTGCATGCTTGAATGCTGGATTGATTTACATATCATTTGGGATTTCTATCATGATTATTTTGCATGTATGAATTCTTGATCACCATTCGTTTCAGTACTTGTATGGAATTGACAATGAACATGCAAGTATGGATTGTAATCATGATAGCATGCGTATATGGGGCTCTTTTATATGGCTTGTGTATTTCGTAAAAAAGAGAGACATATACTGTTTCACCGTATGAGTTAGAATAAGAGCTTGTGCTTAAATTCAATATAATTGTAATTTCACATAGACATATAGTAATTTTGGTTATATTGATGATTACATAGAGTCTATCGCTTGTGGATGCTGCGTAAGTAGGTCATAGTACATTGAAAAATGGCTATGACTCTTTTAGTGCTTTTGGCTACTTTCATATGATATGTGAATAAGTCTTGCATGATAGTGATGATTAAATGAAATATTAAATAAAGTTAGGATCCCATTATTTTCAGATTTGATTTATTACATCTTTATTATTATTTTAATTGTTATTTGCGATTAGCATAATTCACCAATCATATTCATTAGTTTCAGCATATAAATATAGTAATTTAATTGATGCATAGTAATTTAAATTAAACAAATTTTCCTGTGGGATCGATACTTTACTTGCTCTGTATTACTTGTTGACGCATGTATGCTTGCATGAGTTAGAGCTCTTTTGTAGAACTAAAAAAAAAGAGGCAACATGCCCCATAACGAAAAACTGTCGAATGAAGAAAACGACAAGTATGAGTTTTTTTTTATAAATAACGGCGTAGTTATTCTGAATTAACATTTGTTAGAATACCCAGTGGTTAAAATACGATGTCTGCTGTGGTTGCAGATAAAGAAAGCACACCACCACCACAGAGAAAGAGTTATTGGCAGTGGTGTATGCCTTTGATAAATTTTGAGCATATTTGATCGGCACAAAGGTGATAGTGTATATGGATCACGCAGCAATTCGACATTTAGTGGCGAAGAAGGATGCAAAGCCTCGGTTGATCAGATGGATTTTATAACTGCAGGAATTTGATTTGGAAATCAAGGACAGGAAGGGCACTGAAAACCAAGTGGCGGACCACTTATCTCGACTTGAGAATGGGAAGGGAGATGGATGACAAGGTTTTAATCAATGAATCCTTTCCGGATGAGCGGGTTGTTTGTGGTGAAAGGGAAGTGCCATGGTTTGCGCGACTACATAAAACTATTTGGTGAGTAAGATGTTACCTTCTGATTTGGTGGGTTATCAAAAGAAGAAATGTCTGCATGATGTCAAATGGTATATATGGGATGAGCCTTATTTGTTTAAACAGTGTTCTGATCAAGTGATAAGAAGGTGTATTCCGTATAGCGAGACCGAGGGGATTCTGCAGGATTGCCACTCTACTGTGTATGGAGGTCACTATGGTGTTGAAAGAACAACGACTAGAATACTACAAGCAGGATTCTACTGGCCGACAATTTTCAAGGATGCATATAGTTTTGTCCAGCGGTGTGATAGATGTCAGCGAGTGGGGAACATCTCTAAAAGGAATGAAATGCCATTGAATACAATCCTGGAAGTATAAATTTTTGATGTATGGGGAATTGATTTCATGGGGCCTTTCGTTTCTTCCTGCAGAAATCTCTACATCCTGCTCGCTGTAGATTATGTCTCGAAATGGGTAGAAGTGGCAACTCTTCCGACAAATGATGCCAAGGTCGTCCTCAGATTTTTACATAGAAGTATCTTCACGAGGTTTGGGACTTCAAGGGCTATCATCAGTGACGAAGGCAGTCACTTTTGCAACAGGCAGTTTACAGCTTTGTTGGCTAAATATTGGGTGAACCATCACATTTCTACAGCGTATCACCCACAAACGAATGGCCAAGCTGAAGTGTCAAATCGAGAAGTTAAGAGAATCTTGGAGAAAGTTGTGAATCTCACACGAAAGGACTGGTAATTGAAGTTGGATGATGCAGTATGGGCTTATAAGACGACATATAAGACGCCGTTGGGTATGTCACCTTTTCAGCTCGTGTATGGAAAAGCCTGCCACCTTCCTATGGAGCTAGATCATAAAGCATATTGGGCAATTCGAAAGCTAAATTTTGATTTGAAAGCTGTCGGGGAGAAACACCTACACCAACTCAATGAGTTGGATGAATTGATTACGAGCATCTGAGAATTGAAGTCAGATAAGGAGAAAGTGAAGAAATGGCATGACCGAAAAATCATTGAGAGAGCATTTGAACCGGGACAAAGGGTTTTGCTTTATAACTCCAGACTTAAACTTTTTCCCGGGAAGCTTAAATCGAGGTGGCCAGGACCATTTACAGTGAAAATTGTTTTTCCGCATGGTGCAATTGAAGTATTCGATACGTTGCCAGACAAGCCTTTTAAGGTGAACTGATAACGCTTGAAGCATTACTTTGGCGGTGAGGTAGACAGACAGAAAGTCGCCTCAATTCTTTCTTCGACATAAGCATCAGAGACAGTCAAGCTAATTGACTATAACTTAGTGCTTGATGGGAGACAACCCATTATCTCTATCTCTATTTTCTTTTTATTTATTCAGTAGTGTATTTAGCTAGTTCATCTTTATTTCATTCATAATAGAGGGATATGTGAGCATAAGTGAGTGTGTAATAGAGTCTGCATGGGACAGTGTTTTAGTATTGTATAGAATCTACTTGTTCAGTTATGCTTATTCCAGAATTCACACATTGATCACGTACATGGTGTCTTTGCGGAATCTTCAAGTGAAATCTCACTGTGTAATCAGTTTGGGAGTAAACTCAGCAATGCGAGAAGCGGTCATGCCACGACCACTTGAATGATTGCATACAAGATCTGCGCTTGCCTTCTACATCTCAGACTAGTAATGCCACTCATGCCACTGCTCAAAACCATTGCAAGGCCATGGCGTGGCCATGTGCCGATGCAACAGAGCGTGGAATTTTTTTAAAAGTTTAAAAATCGAGTCGTGGTTTAATTGGGTCTCTCAGCTGATATAATAGAAGCGTATTCTTCTGTTCTCCCATAATCATAAGACTCCTCAGCTCTCATAAAAGTTCATACCCATAAATCTCTACCCTGACATACATCTAGGGTTTGTGTAGTAGTCAGTTTGGGGGTACACTCATCAAGAAATTCATCTGCATTCTCTCTATCATCTGTACATGGGTCCAAAAAGAACACGCTCAATCCCCATCTCTTCTTCATCAACATCTTCCTCCGATAACCAAGAAGAGGATGTCCTGGACGAGAGTAAATTTATCAGTTTGGAGGCCCAACAAGACAATTATCGGAGTGTGGCCAAATCTTTTGTGAAGGAACGGGGACTTCTACCTGAGAAGCAGGATGTCCAACTCTGGTATATGATACGAGAAAGAGGCTGGGTTGGCTTGACTGCATCTCCTATGCCTATCCCCATGGGGATTGTTCGAGAATTTTATGCGAATGCTAAGGAGATGATAATAGCAGGAATAACATTGGTTCGAGAAGAGCAGGTGGATTTTCGACCTCCAGCGATCAGAGCAGTTTTCAACATACATGACGCACCACCCACCGGGTCTGCCAATTGGATAGACGGCGCACATTTAGAAACGGATCTAGCAGTAGTGATTGCTGAATTGTGTATTCCGGGCACCAAATGGAAGTATAAGGCAGGGAAAACTGAGCCAAAATCTTTTCCATCGTCCGCCTTGAATCGATATGCTAAAGCATGGAACCTGTTTATCTATGCCAAGCTAGTTCCGTCAGCTCACCACAATGTAATAACCACTGAGCGTGCTATTATTTTGTGGGGCATCATCAAAGGCAAGTACATTGATGTAGGCCATTTAATTCATCAAAACATGCTGCATTATATGCGAGGGAGCAGAACTGGGACTATTTCGCATGCATCTGTGGTAGCCATGCTCTGTACCCAACAAGGAGTCCCATGGAATAATGAGTAGCTTCAGCACCCAAGCCACGACATCACGCATGCTACTATTGCCAAGTTCAAGGATTGGACGGGTGGTGTACCACACCCACGCGGACTAGGATTTATCATTCAACCTACTTTTCCAGAGCCACCACAGCAGCCCCCTCAAACAGATGAGGCATGCCCGTCCACGCAAGCACATGCCACCCATGGTGATCGCCAACTCCGAAGGTTGGAGCGAAAAGTCGATGCCATGTACGATAATCTGGGCACGTTTGCGATGGGACTCACGAGGGCCTTGGCCGAAGCTTTTGCGCAGCAAGGAACGACGCTTTGGAATGGCCTCAGTTTGGGACATCAGTGCCATATCCACCACCAGATTCACCACCCGAGGAGGGTGGTAACACTGATCATTAGGGGGGGTTTTCGTTACCCTTTACCTTCATTCAATGGGGCATTGAATATTATAAGTTTGGGGTATTGGGGTAGTAGTGTAGTTGCATGTAGTTGAGCATGATTAGTTTAATTCTTTAGTTTTTGCATGCTTAGTTTAATTTTGTAGTTTTTGCATGTTTAGTTTAAATTTTTGCATCATATAGTTATTTTTGCATATATAGTTGCATGTTCATGATTAGTTTGCATATCTCACAGTTCTTGTCATATAGAAATTTTTGTCTAGCCGATGATGATAGTGAATTTTTAAACGATTTTTGAGTATTTTGGATAATATGAGCTGAGATATAATGTTTTACACAATACAATTCATAATGATGTTTAAATGCTTTCGGTTTGCACGAATATGTTCACAATTACTTGTAGGTATAAGAAGGATGTGTTGCATTGCTCGATAGAAAATGTAGTTTTAAAAAGGAAAATATGTGGAAACTGAACTTAGACGGTATATAACATTGATTTTTAAACTTTGGGAAAACATGGGTATCTATGTATAAAAAATAAAATAAAATTATAGTAATAACGTGGCTAGTCTTATTTCGGGGCCCTGGCTACTTGTGTAAGTACGCCCGAGGAGATTGTCTCTACACCTAGCGCCCTAAGGTCTTTCATGGTCTGGGAGTCGTCGGTTGAAAGCTCGCTAAGGGGTAGCAGTGTTTCCTAATGGAGTAAGACATTGCACAGTCATGTGAAAAAAAAAAAGAAAAAAAAAAGAAAAGAAAATTAGCAATAAACACTGCGGGAAAGTGCGAAAATCGTCCTCATGAGTAAAAAAATAAAATAAAAATAAAGCAGTTAAGCCCATTGTTGAACCTCAGTTTGTTTTGATATGTTGGAATAGTCTTTGTTGTATATGTATACATGAATCTTGATTTAAACTATAATTTTCTATTTTGAGCAATATAACATGAGTATTCTTTGCTTAAATCAAGTTTTGGTGAATATAGCACACACACACAACATATCTATAGCATTTATGAATTATCTAAGTGTATGACATTATGCCTACAGTTTGGTTTGAATCTGTATTCTTGAATCTAGAAAAATTCGCTGAGGCAATTTGGACTGAATTTCTATGATAGCTGGATGATGTGAGATTAGTTGCATCATAAATTAGTTGCATAGTAATATAGCTGCATTTTCATTGTTCATTAGTATGCATTGCTTGAGGGCAATCAACAGTTCAAGTTTGGGGGTATTTGATAAGTGGGTTTTATACCTACTTATTGAGTACCAATTCACACGAACTATACCCATCTCAAGTACATTTTAGTGTATTTTAGTTGCATTTCATGTTAGTTTGCATTACATATACTTAAACTCCTTTTGGTGAAAAAGTGCAGGATACGACCTAATTTGGTGGAATTAGAGGGCACGAGGCGAACAAACGTATGAAGCGAGGCATAAGCGGTGGATGTGTGGCATGAGGATAAAGTGGAGCAGGAGGCTAAGCAGGGAAGAACAAAGGAATGAGCAATGTAATGCAGATCGATTCTGGCAGAGAGAACCAGGAATCACGATTCTGCGAAGCCGCATGGCAGAGACAAGCTTGAGACACGCGCCGCCATGTGAAAGCACCCATTGGACATCATGACACATTTGCAAGTCAGGCGCTTGCCATGAGAGGATTACATGGGGGAGCGCGGTCGCGTCATAATCTTGTCGAATCTTTGCCGAATTTATTTTAATTTCGAATTTTTAAGGGTTGTAATTGGTTTTAAACGATATCTGACTGGTGTCAGAGGGGGATTATTGAAAATTAATCAGTTTTTACGTTTTTTACATCTTGGAACTAGGGTTTACACTGAGAGAGAGATTCCAACGTAGAAGGAAGCCGAAACTTTACTTTTCTACTTCTTCTTGGGATTCTCGATCAGTGTGGATTTTTTTATTAGTATTTTTGCTGTGTATTTATGAGGATTTGAATGTTTATAGTGGATGATATTCAACAATTTGGTTTGATCATTTCTATCTTTCATCGTCCAATTGTTTGCTTATTAACCATGTTTAGCTTTGATCCCATAATGGCTTTTGGTTCAGTCATGAACTAAATTCCATTATGGAATTCTAACGGATTTTAATATGTAGTTTGATTGCATGCTTGAATCCTGGATTGATTTACATATCATTTGGGATTTCTATCATGATTGATTTGCATGTATGAATGTTTGATCACCATTCGTTTCAGTACTTGTATGGAATTGACAATGAACATGCAAGTATGGATTATAATCATGATAACATGCGTATATGGGGCTGTTTTATATGACTTGTGTATTTTCTGAACCAGATAGACATATACTGTTTCACCGTATGAGTTAGAATAAGAGCTTGTGCTTAAATTCAATATAATTGTAATTTCACATAGACATATAGTAATTTTGGTTATATTGATGATTACATAGAGTCTATCGCTTGTGGATGCTGTGTAAGTAGGTCATAGTACATTAAAAAATGGTTATGACTCTTTTAGTGCTCTTGGCTACTTTCATATGATATGTGAATAAGTCTTGCATGATAGTGGTGATTAAATGAAATATTAAATGAAGTTAGGATCCCATTATTTTCAGATTTGATTTATTACATCTTTATTATTATTTTAATTGTTCTTTGAAATTAGCGTAATTCACCAATCATATTCATTAGTTTCAGCATATAAATATAGTAATTTCATTGATGCATAGTAATTTAAATTAAACAAATTTCCCTGTGGGATCGATACTTTACTTGCTCTGTATTACTTGTTGACGTATGTATGCTTGCATGAGTTAGAACTCTTTTGTAGAACTAAAAAAAAAAGAGGCAACATGCCCTATAACAGAAAATTGTCGAATGAAGAAAACGACAAGTATGAGTTTTTTTATAAATAACGGCGTAGTTGTTACCGTTAACATTCTTGGAATACCCGGTGGTTAAAATACAGTAATATGCGTGGTTGCACAGTAGCACATAGTATTGCACAATATTTTTAGATTATTGATTCTTACGTAAGAAGACACTACTCAATAATTATTACAGTAATTATTGTTCAATATTTTATTTTATTGATTCAATAATTGCTACGTTGATATTTTATATTATTGTTGATTCAATAATTGTCACTGCACAATATTTCTCATTATCAGATCAATAATTTATATTATTTGAATAATATTATTAGATATCATTATTGGCAATGTCTAAGGAAGTTCTGTCTAGGAAAGGGGTTTGGCCACCTAATTGCGCGCTAGTAAAGAAAAATCCTTATCGGAAAGCCCCATCTTTCTTGGGAACGACCTGGTTGTCATTATTGTGATTCTGTAATATTATTTGTGAATAATTAATTATTGATTTATATGATAAAGAAATATTTATTTTATGTGGATATAAATGAAGGAATTAATGCTGAGGAGTTTTATCAGTATTTTGTCAGAATGGAGGTATTAAAAATCATCCGTATGTGGATTTCGGTCATTTTCTGTTTGAAATTTGGAAAAACTTTCTTCTACGAAGTTGTAGAGAATTAAATTTCCTATGAAATGAACATAAAATTCGTGTTTTTCTAATAAAAAGGCTATTTATTATGAATTATTGAAGTTTTTGAATATTGTTTAAATTTAAAACATTTTTAGAAATTTTCTAGAATGGGTGGGCCCCACTCTTGTCCTTGTTGGTGTGCTGAGATTTTTTTTCAATGGTGGTGTGCATGAATAGTAGCAGATAAAGCCATCAGGTAGCATGTTAAGTCTGGTTTAGCGTTCTAGTATTTTCCTATAAATAGGGTGCTTAGGTTATAATTGAAAATTACATCAGAATCTGAAGTTTTCTCTCTCTATTTTATTGAGCGTATTTTTGTGAGTATTTAGATATCTTGAGTGTTTCTATTTAGTGCATGTTTCCTTCGAATTTATATCTGATATTCCAGCCAGAAGTACTGTTCTTTTGAGGTAAGGGATGTTATTTTCTTCGTAAATGATGTTATTTCTTTTAATATCATTATACCAAAATATTGGTATTAATTCTATTGTGAAATTCTACCTTTTAATGTCGAGGTTATTATTCACGTATACAACACTATTCACGTATACGGAACTATTCATGAATACGATACTATTCACGAAGTATGATTTTTCTTGTAAAAATTTTACCTTTTTGTGTCGGGGTTACTATTCACATATACGGCACTATTCACGTATACGTCACTATTCACAAAAAAATTAAAATTTCTTTTCTTTGTCTAAGTTATCTATTATAGTTACTATATTTGATTGTATCCATGTTTTGATCTTCATTCTTGAATTTTACTCCACTATGGTTTTTTATGGAGTATTTTTGAACTTGGATTATCTAAAGTACAAATCCCTAATCTTTGTCCTTTTATCTCACTGGATTCATTTCTTTAAAATATTTTTCATCATCCTCAGTCTTAAATGGTGATATTTGATGAATATCTTTGGCATGTAGTGCAAAGATGAACAAGTGTTGAGATGAACATGACCAACTAGTGATACAAATGAATATCTTTGGCCCATAGTGCAAAGATGAATATTTTGTTCAAGATGTATATTGATTGATGTTACAGGGATAAAATATTGATGATGGAGTTGTAAATCATAGAAGATAGTAGACTTCATTCTCTACTTAACTCTTCTAATGAGTTGTTATTTTCGTTGCGAATATTGATCTAAAACTTGTTATCCATTATATTTTATCTGATTTGTTGAAGGCTAACGATAATTTGTTATACATTATCTTTGTCATAATATTCTTTACTAGGCTAGTTGAGCTCACCCTTTTCCTTTTTGTTCCATTTTTCTTCTCAGAAGGCGAGAATATAGCGGGAACTAGTCGGGGTGTGGAGTGATAGGTCCAGACAGTTGTTTTAGTAGTCCTCACTATTTTGTAAAATAGGGTTTCAATAATTGTAATGAGAATTTATTTGAGTTTAGATATTGTTTAGAAGATAATATTTGTATTTAAACTCATATCATACGCGTTGTCGTATTTTGCACGACAATTGTAATAATAAAGTTGTAGTTGTTTCTGTACCATGTATTTTGCGACTAAGAATAGGTTGTGTGGACCTATTTTGGGGGCGTCACAGTTGGTATCAGAGCTTAGGGATATGGTCTCTGGCGGAGATCGGGGAATAGAACTAAGAGGGGAGAGACGAGTAAATCCTTCGCTAGTGTGTCCTACCTAAGCTTATTTGTTGGTCAGTCAGAATATAGGGGTATTATGTGGTATGTTAATTTCTTTAATTAACCCTTGTTTTATGGCAGTATTTGAGAATGGCAGTTGAAAATGTTAACAATGGAGTGAATGATACCGTGGAGACACCTTTAATCACTAATCAGGAGAACGTGCAACATGATGGTAATGTTCCTCCTATAAACAACACTACCGATCAAACAATGAATGATGGGATGTTTAGATTCTTTTTACAGTTCATACAAAATCAGACAAGGGAGACTCGTGTACAAAATATGGGTGGAATTGATAGCAACGCGTGGCTTGTCATAGCTAAGCACTTCAAAGAGTTGGGACCACCATAATTTTTGGGAAAGCCGGATCCGATGAAGGCGAAAACATGGGTTAAACAAATTACCAAGATATTTGATGTCTTGGGATGCACGGAGGAACATAAGGTTCCATTCGCCACCTTTATGTTCCGTGGTGAGGCAGGTTACTGGTGGCAATCTGTTAAGCGTACCCAGCTTGCCGCACTCAATATGTCTTGGGAAACATTTCAGAAACTGTTCAATGACAAGTACTTTCCTGAAAGTATTCGTCATATGAAGGAGGTAGAGTTTATTAGACTGGAACATAACAACATGACTGTGTCCCAGTACGAGGCTAAGTTCGCAGAGTTATCCAGGTTTGCACCTCATTTGGTAGAGAATGAGGAACGTATGACGCATATATTTCTAAGTGGTCTGAAACCCAAAATTCGGCAATATCTTATTTCTCACAAATTTTCTCTATATTTAGATGTTGTGAACATGACTCAATTATTAGAGCGAGATAATGAGTATGTTCAACCGAGGGACCACAACCAGAGTCATACCAGTGGCAGCAGTCATCGGAGTAATGACAACCAGCGGGGAGGAAAATATCCGGACAAAAGCGATAACCATTCTGGTTGTAATCGTGGCCATGATAGTAGAAGAAGCGAGTCGGGGAGAGATTTCAAAAAGAGAAGGTACAATAATGACAAAATGAAGACGTCAGTACCAGCTTCAATTGTTCCTAGGGGAGGAGAACGATCACCGATCATATGTTATAAATGCGGGAAAGAGGGACACATCAGCCCAAATTGCCCACAACAATCTAAGGTGTGTTATAACTGTGGAAAGGAAGGTCATATAGCTAGAGATTATCTTGTAGCGAAAGCAAGTCCAGCGAGAATAGTGACTCCAAAGGCTGTCCCGGACAAGTCAAAGTCGGTGGTTCCTGGAAGAGTGTTTGTTGTGACTGCCGAAAATGCGAAGAACCCGAACGAGGTGATCACGGGTAAGCTAATCATAAACTCTTGTGAAGTTTTAAACCTTATTAGATACCGGTTCTACCCATTCTTTTATCTCTCCTGCTTGTGCTCAACATTTAAATTTGACTCCGGAGAAATTAGACTTTGACTTATCTGTTCAAACTCCGTTAGGAGAAACTTTCGTTACATCCACGATTTATAAATCTTGATTGATTCAAGTCGGGACCATCACATTACCTGTCGATCTTATTTCTTTGAAAATACTTGCATTTGATGTATTTTAGGGATTGATTGGTTAACCACTCATCATGCTAAAATTGATTGTTTTCGTAAGGTTGTTAGTTTTCATATTCCTAACCAACCTGTTATGTGAATTCAAGCAACCAAACCACTAAAGTCGATCACTGTCATATCAAGCCATAAAGCCATTCATTTATTGAAAAATGGATGTCAAGCTTTCTTATCCCATATCATGGACTTGAACAAAAATACATCAGATTTGAATAAAATTTCTGTTGTTAGTGAATTTCCTGAAGAACTTCCCGGTCTACCCCCATAACGTGAAGTTGAATTCTTTATTGACCTTGAACCTGGTACAAAACACATTTCTAAGACCCCATATCGAATGGCTCATATTGAACTTCAGGAGTTAAAAGTCCAACTTCAGGAGTTGTTAGACATCGATTTCATTTGTCCTAGTACATCTCCTTGGGGTGCTTCTATTTTATTCATAAAGAAGAAAGACGGGAATATGCGACTTTGTATTGACTACTGGGAATTGAACCATGTCACCATCAAAAATAGGTATCCTATACCTCGCATTGATGACCTGTTCGACCAGTTGCAAGGAGCACAATTCTTCTCAAAAATTGATTTTTGTTTCGGATATCATCATTTAAAAATTAAAATTGAGGATATTCCGAAGATTGCCTTCAGAACTCGGTACGTGAATTATGAATTCGTAGTCATGTCTTTTGGATTGACTAATTCTCATGCTTTTTTCATGGATATGATGAACCGTGTGTTCAAGGAATATTTGGATCAGTTCGTTGTTGTCTTTATTGATGACATCCTCATCTATTCCAAAAGCCGTAAAGATCATGAGTGCCATTTGAAGCATATACTTCAAAGGCTTCGTGATAACAAGTTATATGCCAAGCTGAAAAAATACGAGTTCTGGCTTGAGGAAGTAGCATTCCTTGGGCACGTGGTGTCAAAATATGGAGTATCTCGTTGACGTGCCAAGATTGAAGCAATACAAAGTTAGAGCAAGCAAAAGTCGGTGATCAAGCACGTAGCTTTATGGGCTTAGCTGGTTATTATCGGAGATTCATGGAAGGATTTTCTCGAATTTCTACTCTGTTAACTCAGCTGACTTGGAAAGATACAAAATTCTTATGGATCGAGGAATTCGAGAAGAGTTTCCAAGAGCTCAAGAGGAAACTCATTTTGGCATCTGTTCTGATAATACCATCTGGTTCGGATGGATTTGTTATCTACATCGATGCTTCAGGCAAAGGGTTAGGATGTGTTCTCATGCAACATGGGAAAGTCATGGCCTATGCCTTGCGGCAACTCAAAGAATATGAGAGGAATTATCCTACTCATGATCTAGAGTTGGCAGCAGTCATTTTCGCGTTGAAGATCTGGAGACACTACCTGTATGGGGAGAAAGTGGAGATCTATACAGATTATAAAAGCCTCAAATATTTCTTCACCCAAAAGGAACTTAACATGCGGCAACGACATTGGCTCGAGCTGTCGAAAGATTACGATCATACCATCTAATACCATCCTGGAAAAGCGAACGTAGTAGCTGATGCATTGAGTAGAAGATCATATGCGGGTACGAGTGTGATGTTGTTAACACAAATACCCATTTTGTATGACTTAAAAAGAATGGAGATAGAATTAAAGGCTCCAAGTACCCACGTGATGATATCAAATATACGAGTAGAACCGACTTTAATCGATAAAGTTAATGCTGCTCAAGCTACGAACCTGGAGTTGATGCGTATGAAGAAGAAAGTGCAAGAAGGTGTTATTCCAGAAGTAAGAATCGATGAAGAAGGAATACTTCGAGTCAACTCTAGACTTTGTGTTCCTAACGATTCTGACTTGAAGCATAGAATCATAATGGAGGCACACAACACACCGTTTGCAATCCATCATGGGAGTACCAAAATGTATCATGATCTTCGACATACATTTTAGTAGAGCTATATGAAGAGAGAGATCACAGATTTTATCTCGAGGTGTTTAACTTGTCAACGTGTAAAGGCGGAGCATCAAGTGCCAAAGGGTCCATTACAACCACTTGAGATTCTGAAATGGAAGTGGGAACACATTACTATGGATTTTATTATGGGTCTTCCCAAGGTTTCTCAAGGCATATATGCGATTTGGGTTATTATTAATAGATTAACCAAGTCTGCTCATTTCTTACCGATACGGGAGACTTATTCCCTTGAACGTCTTACTCGTATATACGTGAATGAGATTTAGAGATTGCATGGAATGCTAGTGTAGACACTCGAAAATTTTGCATTTATGTTACTAACCTTGCAGGAGGGCAAAGTCGTCTTCCAGAGAGAACCCTTGAAGTCAAAGCAGCACCGTCCCGGAGACAACCCCGGGGTACTCAGTTTTCCATCTCGGAGACAACCCCGAGATATTCAGTCCAACCCGGAGATAACACCGGGAGATATAGTTTCAACCTCGGAGACAACCCCGAGGAATGCAGCCCGAGCCCGAGACAAACCCTGTAATCCTCGGCCCATCTCGGAGACAACCCCGAGATCTTCAGTTCCAATCTCGGAGATAACCCCAGGAGATACAATTCAACCTCGGAGACAACCCCGAGGTATGCAGTTGTAGTTCCGAAGATAACCTCGAAAATGCTTGTTTCAAACCTTGCGATCAGCTTTGACACTCGGTGATAGCCCCTAGGCACTCAGCTCCCAAACCCAAAAATAACTCCGAGAGGACAGGCACACCTCAGAGACAACCCTGAGGAGATTCGGTACTTGCAGCAGCCCAATCTTAGAGATAACCCCGAGCAACGTCTACTAAATCAGCCCAGAACCGGAGATAACCCCGGTGAGGGGAAAATCCTTATTTTGCCACCTCGATCCCACATTCACATCATCTCAATATTTCAACATACATACTACAAAGAAGTTTCCTACAAGAACCGTAGCTCCAATCCTGAGTGACTAATACACAAGACATCACACCATATAGAATTTGAAGCCTGAAGACCTGGGCATGGACCCATCTTCCTAACTTCATACAACCTCTTATCCTATGTCCTTGTGTAACTCTCGATAACAAATTTTGTAAAAGGTCTTATACACCTCGATCGGATGCCCGGATTGAAGTTTTGAAGGTTTGAGCAGACAACACATTGCACGAGTGCATGTACTTCGAGACGATGGGGACCGCAGAGTCAAGGTACCCCAGTACCAAGACGTGACACTGCTGCTCCCCTATATAAATAGAGGGCTTGGGGTGGCCCTTTTGTGAGGAAGCCCTGTCCAATTTGCTCTGTACACACTATAAATTGAGTGCTTTCTCATTATAAACACTTGTGAGCTTATATTTGACTACTTTTTACCGGTGGAAACCGAGTGTTCATCCATTTAAAGCTATTGAAGTCTTCTTTGGCAGTCCACTGTAAGCCTTCTTACATTACTTAAAGCCTTTTCCACACTTCTTGCACACACTATCATTCACGGTGAGATTCGCACGTGTGTGTATGCCCGGGCCGTCGGTCCGTGATTTATTACTTATATATATATGTAAATACTTATATATATATATATATATATATATATATATATATATCGATTTATCTCGATTGAGCCTGAATATAATATTCGGAGCGTTTATTGCTTATATATATATATATATATATATATATATATATATATATATCTCCTGTCATCAAATTCTGTTTGATTGAGCCTGGATTTATATCCGTAGCGTTTACTGCTTTTATATATGTAAGACCCAAACTTTTTATAAATAAAATTGAATTTTCTCTAATTATTATTTTGAATAATAAGGTGTTAATTTGATATAATGCTTTGGTTATGGGTGAAATGTGCAAATTTTGCAAATTAAGCAAGTGGTTATAAAATATTCATTGTTGTCGGGGAATATTTGTTTGGTCGTGGAATATTCGTACGACAGCGCAACCATTTGTGGGCCCCATAACGGAAAATGGTCGGATGAAGAAAATGACAAGTTTGAGTTTTTTTACAAATAACGGCGTAATTATTATCGTTAACACTGTTGGAATACCTGGTGGTTAAAGTACAGTAATACGCGTGATTGCACAGTAGTACACGGTATTGTACAATATTTTTGGATTATTAATTCTTACGTAAGAAGACACTACTCAATAATTATTACAGTAATTACTGTTCAATATTTTATTTTATTGATTCAATAATTATTACGTTAATATTTTATATTATTGTTGTTTCAATAATTGTTACTGCACAGTATTTTCCATTATCAGATCAATAGTCAATATTATTTGAATAATATTATTAGATAGCATTATTGTCAATGTCTAAGGAAGTTCTGTTTAGGAAAGGGGTTTGGTCACCTAATTGCACACTAGTAAGGAGAAATTCTTATCGGAAAGCCCCCTCTTTCCTGGGAACGACCTGGTTGTCAGTATTGTGATTCTGTAATATTATTTATGAATAATCAATTATTGATTTATATGAAAAGGAAATATTTATTTTATGTGGATATAAATGAAGGATTTAATCCTGAGGTGTTTTATCAGTATTTTGTCGGAATGGAGGTATTAAAAATCACCCGTATGTGGATTTCGGTCATTTTCTGTTTAGAATTTGGAAAAACTTTCTTTTACAAAGTTGTAGAGAATTAAATTTTCTATGGAATGGATATAAAATTCGTATTTTTTTGATAAAATGGCTATTTATTATGAATTATTGAAGTTTCAAAAATAAATGTTTTTATTAAAAACATGGTGGGCCCCACTTTTGGTTGGTGTGAAAATGCTAAATTTTGATGGGCCCCACTAGTGGTGGCTGATTATTTGGTCAAGAAGGTGTGCATAGGAAAATTTTAAAGAATATTATACTTTATTAATTTTGTCTGCTTTGGCGTTCTAGCATTTTCCTATAAATAGGGTGCTTAGTTAGAATTGAAAATCACACCAGAAACTGATGTTTTCTCTCTCTATAATATCAAGCGTATTTTTGTGAGTATTTAAATATCTTGAGTGTTTCTATTCAGTGCAAGTTTTCTTCAGTGTTATATCCAATATTCCAGTCAGAAGTACTGTTCTTTTGAGGTAAGGGATGTTATTTTCTTCGTAAATGATGTTATTTCGTTCAATATCATTATGCCAAAATATTGGTGTTGACGTCGGGATTTTTATTTGTCCCTTTTTTATTCTTGTCTTTTGGTGTTCTCAAGTTAGGTGAGATTTGTTTGAAAAAACGAGTTGTGAAAAGGTCCGACATGTATATGTCGACTATTGGACTGTAAGAGTCGCCAGTTGGTATTTTTAAATGGTTGCACTAACTCAACTGAAAAAAGGTTTGCACATTGACCTAGTGATGTGACACTATTTAACTGGTCTGTGAAACCAAGATTCGTTAGGGTCCCCGGGCTTGATTATGCGGAGGGAAGGTGTTAGGTACTAGGTGCAATAAGTAAATGCATTTGTACACATTAAATCAAATGTAAATGCAACATCCATACGCAAGCAGATAATGGTTTTGAAAAGTTTGTAATAGCGGATTAATCCCTCTTACTGGATGTCCCCAGCAGAGTCGCCACCTGTCGACGTCGGGATTTTTATTTGTCCCTTTTTTGTTCTTTTCTTTTGGTGTTCTCATGTTAGGTGAGATTTGTTTGAAAAAACAAGTTGTGAAAAAGTCCGACATGTATATGTCGACGAGCGGACTGTAAGAGTTGCCAGTTGGTTTTTTAAATGGTTGTACCAACACTACCGAGAAAAGATTTGCACATTGACCCAGTGATGTGACACTGCTTAACGAGTCTGTGAAACTGAGATTCGTTAGGGTCCGGGGACTTGGTTATGCGGAGGGAAGGTGTTAGGCACCCCCCAACATCTGTGTTGCCACGGTGACCGCCACTTTTTAATTAAACTGTTATATGAAAATGTGTGTGTGTATGTGGATCAATGTGCAATTATTTGGAAGTAGTGCTATGTCTCGTTGCACCTATATACAAAGGTTTTGAATTTCTATATAAAAATCCAGTTTTAACAAGATATAGCAGTGATGTTTTGTAAAAAGAGGTTTTTCAAACCCTTGTGCTCGATAGTATATGAGGCCTTTGATACTTCCATTTTATTATGTGTTCGGCTTGATTGTTTTTATTTTTGAGATGCGAAACATCTTCGAGAAAATAATATACATAGCAGTGCCGAACTCCTTGTGGGCATGAGAGTTGTCTAAGGAAATTCAAAGACCGTGGATAATTTACAAGCCGTGTACAGCTGAAAATGTCCATCACGGGAACCGAATCTAGATTCAGTAGCCTGAATCTGTGATCACATGATTCCTAGGCTCACATGATGTAGCAATTTATATGAAAGCTGTAAACAATTATATATATAAAAGTTGTAAATATATATATATATATATATATATATATATGCAGCTAATCAACCACCACGAAGCACCTCCATGAGGGATTAAAAAATGTAAATAAAGTCGTAAAAACCCAATCAACTACCACGAAGCACCTCTATGGGGGATTGAGAAAATATAAATAAAGCAATAAAAATGATCAACTTCCTCGAAGTAAACTCAAGGCGGGACAAAGTGTAAATAAAGCTGTAAAAGGCCACGAAGTAAACTCCAGGCCTGACTGAAATGTAAAAAAAACAGTAAAAGGCCATGAAGTAAACTCCAAAGTAGACCGAAATGTAAATATATATATATATATAAAAGAGATAAATGCTCGATTGATATATGTTTAGTGCTTATATATATATATATATATATATATATATATATATATATATATATATATATATATATATATATATTTCCTGATGTAAATCTGTGCTCAATCGAGCCATAACTCGATAATGTTAATATATATATATATATATAATATAAATATATATATAGAAAGAAATAAAAGCCACGGATCAAAGTCTGGGCATACGCACGCAACACGACTCTCAACGTGAAGAACTGTGTGTGCACAGTAGTGGAGAAAGGCTTTAGAAAGTGTAAGAAGACTTACAGTGGACTGCCAAAGAAGACTTCAATAGCTTTAAATGGATGAACACTCGGCTCCCGCCGGTAAAAATATAGCAATATAGAAGCTCACAAGTGTTTAAAATGAGAAAACACTCAATTTATAGTGTGTACAAAGAAAATTGCACAGGGCTTTCTCGCCTTTTCTCTATGTAAAATGGTTACCCCAAGCCCTCTATTTATAGAGGGGGGAGCCGCAGGTGTACCTGCGACAGCCCGGGGTGCCCCGGAAAATGTGGGTCCCGCTGTCTCGAAGTACGTGTACTCGGACAACGCACTGTTCGCTCGAACCTTCATAACTTTCAATCCGGGAGTCCGATGGAAGCGTGCCATACCATTACGGAAAGCTCTTTCCAAGGGCTATGCAATGACATATGATTTGCCCTTTTTGAATCTAGGAAGATGGGTCCATAATCAAAATGGCATTTCCAGGTTTCCGTCGAGCAGTTCGTTGAGTCGTTTTGCGTAGTTTGCACTCGAAAGTTAAGATATGGTTCTCGTGGGACTTCTTTTGAAGCAATTTGAGTTGAAATGAGTGTATTTGATTTGAGTTGAAGTTGAGTTGGCAAAATAACTGTTTTCCCCTCCCGAGGTTATCTCTCGATTTTCAGATACGAGTTGTAGCGCCTTTTCTCGTGGTTATTTCGAGGTTGGCTCATTGCCGACTCACTATCCTCAGGGTTATCTCTGAGGTTGGCTTGACTTCCTGGGGTTGACTCCGAGCATTAGACTCGATCTCCCGGGGTTATCTCCGGGTTTGGAATTGACTTTCCCGAGGTTATCTCTAGGGTTGTAAATTGATTTCCTGAGGTTATCTCTGGGGTTGGAAACTGGATCTCCCGGGGCTATTTTCGGGGTTGGAATTGATGTTTTGGTCCTCCAGGGTTATCTCTGGAGTGTGAAAAAGACGTTTTTGTCCTCCTGCATAGTTAGAAACAGGAAAACAAAATTTCAAGTGTGTACAACACCCCCCGACATCTGTGTTACCACGGTGACCGCCACTTTTCAATTTAAACTGTTATATGAATGTGTGTATACGTGTGGGTCAATGTGTAATTATCTGGAATTAGTGCTATGCCTCGTTTACACCTATATACAAAGGGTTTTAATTTTGTATAAAAGTTCAGTTTTAGCAAGATATAGCAATGACGTTTTGTAAAAGAGGTTTTTCAAACCCTTGTGCTCAATAGTAATTGAGGCCTTTGATACTTCCAGTTTATTACGTGTTCGGCTTGATTACTTTTATTTTGGAGATGCGAAGCATTTTTGAGAAAAATAAGATAAAAAGAAGTGCCAAAATCCTTGTGGGAATGAGAGCTGTCTAAGGAAATCCAAACACCGCAAATAATTTATAAGCCATGTACAGCCGAAAATGTCCATCACGGAAACCAAATTTAGATTCAGGAAACTGAATCTGTGATCACCTGATTCTTAGGCTCACATGATGATGCAGTTTGTATGAAAGCTGTAAATAGTTATATAAATAAAATCTGTAAATATATATATACAGATAATCAACCACCATGAAGCACCTCCATGGGGGATTGAAAAATGTAAGTAAAGCAGTAAAAACCAATCAACCGCCACGAAGTAAACTCCAGGCGGGACTAAATATAAAGAAAGCATTAAAAGGCCACGAAGTGAACTCCAGGCCTAACAAAAATGTGTGTATATATATAAGCGGTAAATGCACCAGATGTTATATCCAGGCTCAATCAAATAGAGTTTGATGGTAATAATATATATATAAGTATTTATATATATATAAAAGCATTAAACGCTCCGGATATAAATCTAGGCTCATCGAACAGAGTTCAACAGCAGTTTATATATATGTATATATATAAAAGCAATAAATGCTCCGGATGTAAATTGATGCTCATCGAACAGAGTTCGACAACAGTTTATATATAAGCATATATATAAAAGCAATAAACACTCTTGGATGTGAATTAAGGCTCAATTGAGGCATAACTCGATAATGTTAGTATATATATATATATATATATATATATATATATATATATATATATATATATATATATATGATCAAGTCCAGGCACACACACACAACACGACTCTTAACGTGAATAACAATGAGAAGTGTAGAAAAGGCTTTAAATGATGTAAGAAGGCTTATAGTGGACTACCAAAGAAGACTTCAATAGCTTTAAATGGATGAACACTTGGTTCCCACCAGTAAAAAGTAGCCAAATATAAGCTCACAAGTGTTTGAAATAAGAAAACACTCAATTTATAGTGTGTACAAAATAAATTGGACAGGGATTCCTCGCCTTTTTTCTTACAAAATGGCCACCCCAAGCCCTCCATTTATAGAGGGGGGAGCCGCAGGTGTACTTGCAATAGTAGCAGGTGTACCTGCAGCTTCTCGGGGTGCCCCAAGAAATGTGGGTCCAGCCGTCTCGAAGTATGTACACTCGGATAACGCGATATTCGCTCGAACCTTCATAACTTTCAATCCGGGAGTCCGATGGAAGCGTGCCATACCATTCCAGAAAGTTCTTTCCCAGGGCTATGCAATGACATAGGATTTTCCCTTTTTTGAATCTGGAAAGATGGGTCCATGACCAAAATGGCATTTTTGGGTTTCCGTCAGGCAGTCCGTTGAGCCGTTTTACGTAGTTTGCGCTCGAAAGTTACGATATGGTTCTTGTGGGACTTCTTTTGAAGAAATTTGAGTTAAAATGATTGTATTTGATTTGAGTTGAAGTTGAGTTAGCAAAATCACCATTTTGCCCCTCTCGAGGTTATCTCCGGTTTTTGCATAGTTGTAGTAGTCTTTTCTCAGGGTTATCTTTGAGGTTGGCCTGCTGTTGAATTTGAATATCCTCAGGGTTATCTCTAAGGTTGGATTAACCTCCTAGGGTTATCTCCAGGTTTTGAACTTGATCTCCTAGGGTTTGAACTGATTTCCCAGGGTTATCTCCGGGGTTGGAAACTGGATCTCCCAGGGCTATCTTCAGGGTTGGAATTGATGTTATGGTCCTCCAGGGTTATCTCTGGAGTATGAAAAAGACGCTTTTGTCCTCCTACATAGTTAGTAACAGGAAAATGAAATTTCGAGTGTCTACAAATGCCCCTCTTTATCATGTTCATGTAATGCAATGGAATGGACATGATAAAGATTACAAGACACTTGAAATATTACAAGGTATTTTTAATGATGCAAATCGCAATGTAATGAATGTTATGATGAATGTTAAAATATTTTCGAAAATCGCAGTTCACAAATCGCACATTGCATTTCGCACTTCGCTTTTCGCATTTGGCCAATCGCACTTCGCAACTCATATATCGCATTTCGCATATCGTAAATCGTAATGTAATGAATGTTATGATGAATGTTAAAATGTTTTCGTAAATTGCTTTACCTTTACCGATCATTGTTGATGGCTTTGCTGGTGTTGACTCCAACGGTTTGGCTTTTTGTCAGTGTTGCCGATGCTTGTTTGATGAAGATAAGTTGAGATGTTTTCTATATCTCTACTGGGGATGACTTTCTGAAATCATAGGACCTTCCCGATGCATACGCTGGTAGTTTACAATGGTGCCTACCCTGATGGTAGTTTGACAATGGTGCCTACCCTGCTGGTAGTTGAGTACGCTGACATCGCCAAACTATTTTGGTTTCCACTCAAACGGTGGTATCCCTGAACTATCTTGATGTTACGTTAAATTGATGCCAATGGTTTAGAATACCAGATCTTTCGATACATTCGCTGAAGTAATATTCTATGGTTTGCTTTGCTAGACTTTTCCTGATGTTACGTTCACCCTTTTTGAGGTGATTTAGAGTTTTCTTTCGCTGTTGGGTGCTTGTTTCCAATTTTCTTTAACGTTTGATTCGCAACCCGGCTGAACTGATGACTTGAATGACGTTGACATCCCTGGA